>OY743176.1:17789013-19160763 GCA_963555705.1 Ligustrum vulgare | reverse complement strand
ATTCCCGGGGAATTGTCAGCCGTAGGATTAGGTGGTCGGGGATCTTCCCTGGGAATTGTGCTCAGAGTGTTCGGGTCAGGCGCTGCTTGATGATTTTTCTGCTGTTGAAGGGCTTGACGAAGTTCGCGGAGCTGCTGCTGAAGCTCATTGAAATCTTCTCGACTAACGGGCTCGTTGTCTGGCGTGATGCCTGAGTCCTGTCCTTCCCCAATATCTTCAAGAGGTGGAGGATTTTCTTCTTCAGCCGGGGTATTGGCCGGAAGGGGTTGACCAGTGGATGTGGAGGGGCGAACTTGACGTCTATTAACCATGGCTGATTGTATCTTTTCCCACAGACAGAGCCAATTGATGTTGTCAAAAATCCTAACCTTGATGTGGCATAATCTTATGATAATTGATTGCTGGAAAAGATGATGAATTCGCCTGGGATGACCTGCAGAAAAGGCGAGGAAGAATCTCCCCGTCGCCCCTCCGGTGTGAGAATTAGTATTCTGGAGAGAGGTACAAAATATATAACTGGAATATATGAAAAGAATTGTGAATGAATGTATGCGATCAAATGAGCTATATTTATAGGGGTGAAAAAGCCCATAACTCCCTTTATTTAAGGAAGGAGTCATTTTGCTATAAACTTACCTTTTATGAAGAATTCCAAAGTTGTTAGGATTCAATTTCCCTTGCGTAAAAGGTCTTAAGAATATGGTCCATTAACGAGGCCCATTATCGAAAGAGATTACTGAGCCTGCCAGCGTGGCCCAAAGGCCGGGAATACCCGTGATCCCTTTCAATAGTGAGTGCGGAGAAATAGGTCGGGACATACCCGACCTTTTTATTTCCCGAGCCTGTCATCAAAACGCATCCTGTTTCTGGTCGAGAAACGGTAAGGTCGGGAAAGTGCCGACCATACCATAGGAACCCGTGCAGGGGAATAGGCCGGACAATGGAAATTTTCCTATTTTTTTGGGATTAGGAAAATAGCACCGATCACTAAGAAAATGTAAAATACCTGAATATAGCTAAAGGAAGTAAAATCGGACACAAATGCATAAATATGAATTTCTTGAGACAAACTTTAATTATCAAAGAATAAAAACAAACTACAAAAATTCACGAAATGAATTTTTTTATTTTATATATACAATTTACTCTTCCTTTTCTCCATTCTTTGGCTTCTTTCTAGAGATAAAAACCTAAATAAAAACATCAAATTGAGTCAAAATGACCATTGATCATCATATGTAAAATCAAGATAATTATTCAATTGCACCACCTCTACGAATTCAGAAGAAAAAAGTCATCAATAAAACAATACCTCAAATTTGGGATAATTATTCAGCAGCGTTAGGCCATCTCTAACCATACCCCAAATTTGGGGTAAAATCCTCTCCAATGGTACCCCAAATCACACCCCCCAAATTTGGGGTTGGCATTTTTATTTACCAAATTGCCATTTTCATAATTAATTTAAATGTCAAACATTCATAATTAGTCCAATAATTTGTTGTTATAGTAATAATTGTTGTTGACCACAAAATTCGGCTGGACCTTGGACCAACACGTCTCAGCTCCTCCCTCTTGAACACGTGGATCTCCTGCGCACTGTGACAAACGATCAATTTGCAAAGGGGGCAGAGGTGGTTCCTATTTGCACTCCGATGCCAAAGTCAGTGCTCATTTCAAGCAAATATAAGTTGGGTGCGGGAAGTATAAGTGTGTAAAAGAGAGAAAATTGAGCGAGAATGAAATATTTAGTTAAGAGTATGAAATTGCTAACCCCTTACAAAGCGGGAGGAGTGCTCTATTTATAGAGGAATTTGTTGTTTTGGATCGTGACACGTTGCGGACCTTACACGTGTATTTACCCTAGCTTTTGGAGAAGTGGATCTTACTTTTTGACAGTAATCATTACTACGTTTGGTAGGGGATGGGCGCCTGTCACTTTTTGATAAAGGCGATGTCACATCTCTGACTCCATCCGTTGTCCCATCACTCATCCGAGCTATTAAGGAGGCCCTCTGTCTAAACATAAAACACATCGGATAGTCATAAACCAGTTCGGCAAAAGAAGTTCACGTGCTGTCCCACCTCGAAAATTGACTCAAGAAGACATCCTAAGCTTTAGCCATGGGCTGAGGTCCATTGGGCCTCTATTGGACCTTCACTGGAGGATCACTGCACTCCTTTTTGGGCTTGGTCTCAACACTAGTCCCTCAAATCCGATGTGGTAATTCATGGGCAGATAGGATTTGTTATATGTTCGAAGCACTAACTTTGTTCTGATAGCATTCTGTAATTATGTAGCTATGGGATAGCGGTCGTGCCCAAACTTTGCTATCTGTTACATCCAATATATATTTTATAATTATTCTGTCATCTGTTAGCTGGGAATTATCATATGACGCTGCAAGCTTGAGGCTCGGAATGACATTCCTTAGGGGGAGCTCGGATTCAAAGTAAGGCCGACCTTCTATTCCCGTTTTACTTCTCAGGCGAAAGTTGGAATTATACTAGCATGTCACTTAGGCGGCATATTTAATATATAAAGGGGGCTACTAATATCGGTTCCCAAGAAACAGGAAATGAATGAGAGGTGACATCTCTCCGCGCGTGGCGCCCACTATGGTAACTGAACGGTTTTCTCCCTTCTTTTGACAATTGGCACTTTGATTAACCCATCCCCCAAGAGACTTTGGTTACCCGTGTTAATTATGCGGCTCAAAGACCAAGGGTTTTGGTTTATTGAGTTCCCTATAAAGCCTTGTTTTTCTCATTATTTCTCCTTTACCGTATTCTTAGAATTTTTGCAGTAGCATCTCCTCAAGAAGTTGCAATGCCTCTTCCATTATTGCAAGTCTTTCAGTATCTCTTCAAGGGTTTTTTACCCAACAATTCATCCCTATCGTTCTACACTCTCCATTGGCTCGTTCTTCGAGTATACAATCTTGAACGTCCGTTTTTGAAGGTAAATTTCTTTTCCTTTGTAAGTGCAAAGAAAACTTTTTCATTTCTAATCTTCGAGTGTGGGTTTGAAAATTTTGTTTTCCTTTTGGTGAGTCTGGCCCATTTTTATTTTTAAGAATAAATGGAAAGAGTTGGGGGAATGGGTTCACAAGAACTGTTGGCAATGGCGATTCCTGTCAGAGGTTTCTGCCCATTGTCTTTGTCGGTTTTTAGTTCCCGCTTCTTTAGGGAGCAGATTAAGAGGAGGAATAGGAAATGCAGTGGTATAATTTATTTGGATGATTCTGACAGAGCTACATGACTATTCTATCATCCGAGGAGGAGGCTTCTTTGCAGGAGCTTCGGAGCAAGCGGGACAGGGATTTGGAAAGAGGAGATGTAATGGGCTCTTCTTCCGGTCACCAGGACCTCGGCTTAATTATTAGGGCCCCATTTAGGGCACATAGGGAAGAGCTAGGGCTTTCTGAGGAGGAAATAGCCCAGGTTGAAGGTTGGGTAGACCTGGTAATTTTGTCAGGGTATCATGTAGACCCTGATCCAAACCCAGAATCTTAGGAAAGCAGTGAGATTGCCACGAAAATTCGGGGGGTTGATTTGGCTGGAGCTTCGGCGAAATTCAGGATGCCAGAAGGGGTTCGATTAGTGCACCCTATGCCTTCTTGCCGACCCTGTAGCCCTTCCCCAGGTCAGGTGGCCGTATGTTTTGATGTTCTATCCTGCGGGATGAGGCTACCCCTGCACCCCTTTTTCAAGGCACTACTTAGGAGTTACAACTTATGCCCCTACCAGTTGGCCTCAAATTTCTGGACGCAGGCGGTGGGCACTTGTCTGGTGTGGCAGGAGGTCAATCCTGACTACCCCATCTCACTGCACACCATCCATACCTTATATACCTTGAAGAAATCTGTTAGAAGGGAGAAGGATGTGAGGTCGGATGTCTAGGACTGGTACTACTTGTCTCCCAGAGACTCATATCCTCCTATTATTACTGGTCAACCTACTTCGATAAAGAACTGGAGGAATCAATGGTTCTGGGTTGCGAGGGAGTGGCAAAGCTCACCTGTGGACTCTAGTATGGAAATCACCATTTCCCGAACTCTTTCCCCACCTAGTGAGTCTTGTATTTGCTTTCGCGTCCTTACGTGTCGTGCGTCATTCACTTTTTATTTTCTGTTCATCTTTCTTTACTTGTTTTTTACACGTTATTGGTTTATGGCAGGGAACACTTTTGTCTGCCTCCTCTCCGACGCGGACTTAGCGGCAGTTAGACGCTTGTTTTCCTACAAGGGCACTTTTCAGGGGGTCATCCAACAAAATAAACTCTTTGTTAAGCACGGTCTTATGCGAGCTATGAGTAAGTTTGTTTCCTTACTGCCTCCATATCTTATGCCTCGACCGTTCATAGCCTTATTCTCCTTCTTTTCTTGCTAGGTTCCAAGGACTTTCCGAAGATTTCCTTGAAGGGTCTTATGGAAAAAAAGATCCCTCCTGCCCTTCGCCACGGCAGCGAGATTGAAAGGAGGCAGAAAGCAGTGCTTGCTAACCTGCAAGTAGGGGTGGCGAAGGAGGTATCTGAAACGTCCATTTCCCAACTGGAAGGTCCTCTCCCCTCATTACTGCCACCACACAGTTTGTTGCTGGTGGGCCCCCAACAACCTAGCTTGGAAAAAGAGGCTGAACCAAGGAGGGTTACAATAACGAGAAAAGGAAAGAGGTCAGATAGGGGCGGTTCCAAGAGGGAGTCTAAGAATGTCTCTGTGCCATCTCCCCTATCCGAGGATATCTCTGAGCACATATCCAAGGAAGATCCCGCCCCTTTGAAGAGGCTCGGGAGGGGCAAGGAAACCACCTCCGCACCTCGGCCACCAGAGACTCAAGACTTGGAGGACGAGCCTTCCGTGTCTATCCCAGACTTGGCTTTCGAAGTGACACCTGCGGGGGCAGAAGAGCTCAAGCAGATTAAAGTCAGTGTTCTCCCCAGGGATGTTACTTTCACTCTTTCCTTGTTTGATTCCCCTAACTCTCCTCCTGCCAGGGCTGCCTTGGTCATCGAGCAATTTTGGATAGAGGGTTGGTATGCTTTCTCTTCCAGCGCCACTCCATCCCGGAAGCTACTTGCTGCCAAAGCTATGAATGCTAGAGCATTGGCCCTTATTGACGAGGTGGAATCTTTAGTGATGGAGGCGCAGCGGGACAAGAAGGACGCTAAGACTGCACTCCGTCACGCGTACAATATGTTGAGGAGATTAAGGACCTCAAGGAGCATCTGTTCATCTCTCGTAAGGCCTCCTCGGAAGATAGGGTGACAACCAAGCGCCTTCAGGAAGACAATGAGAAGTTAAAACACGATCTTCACGCTTCCGAGGCAGACGTGGTGTCCCTCTGTAAGAAATTGGATGACTCCAACCGGACTCATTCTATAACTTTCGAGGCCCCGACAGCAGCCAATGCAACTAAGGCTAAGCTGGAGGCTGAGGTGGCCGAGAAATTTGGGAGAGAGGTGGAAGCTCAGAAAAAGGCGGAGGAGGACCTTGCCTCTCTGGAACGGCATATGCAATCTAGGATTACGGAGGTTCTGGAGCAGACTGTTATGACACGAGTGGAGAAAGCTCTGAGTGCCAAGGTGTCTGAAGCGATCCAGAATTTTAAAGACATTTTTGAAGAGACGCCAGAGTATGAGGCCATGAAGAGGGTCTTTGGGAATATAGGGGCTAGGATGGCTTTGGGGGACGTGAAGGAAGCTTTCCCAACTCTGGACCTATCCTCCATCGAAGCCCTGTACCCCGAACCTCAAAATGCAGATAAGGGCGATTCCCTTGACGATCCCGCAAATCCTTTGGATGTACTTGGCAGGAACTCTTTAGAAGATGTCCCTCCTCAATGATCCTCTTTTGTATTTGCTTTGGCCATTTTGCATGTTGTATATTCTTCGAATTTTTTCAAAATGTAAATGCAATGACACTTTAAATTGTAAATGTGATGATTTTACTTAGTTTTCCGTTTTGATCATTCTGTGACATTCCTCAATTGGGTGCACAAGTTTTTTGTTTATACAACGTCATTTGTTTTAAGTGTGGATTTTCTAAACGCTTCTGTGCGCAAACGCCTTCCAAACTCTATACTTTGAATTGTATCAAGATAGTCCCTCAGATCTAAGTAGCTTAAGGCATTCATGTTTACTGGTTAGATCTGGCTTTGACAAACATTTGAACATATCTGAATTACACTTTGTAACACTTGTGGTCCCTTCTCCTTACGATTTGTTAGTTTGGACCAGTTCTTACTGATGACGTTAATGTTTTCAACCAACTCGCAGTGATCGTCGAAGGGGTTTATAAGAGTCCCTTGTTTTAACAAAGTTCAAGCATAATGGAGTTGTACTCTCTCATAAACAAAATAATTTAGGCATTTTTACTATCCGCTATGTTTACCGATAGCACTTGATGCAATCCTTAACGTAACTCACTCAAAATTTTTATTAAACTAAATGGAGACGTTGTGACCACCGAAGAGGGATTTGATTTATTGAAAATAGCGATGAAGGTGATACGTGTTCCAAGAATTACACAAAGGTAACCCGGATAGGTCTTCGATCATGTACGTACCGGGTACCACCTCGGTGGTGACTTTGTAAGGGCCTTCCCAGTTAGGACCTAAAGTCCCTACTCCTAGGTCTTGGGTGGAGGGAAGGACCTTTTTGAGGACTAAATCCCCAATGTTAAAGTGCCGACTCTTTACCCTTTTGTTGTAGTAGCGGACCATTTTTTTCATGGTACTTGGTCATTACTATTTGAGAGTCACTCCGTTTTTCTAGGAGGAAATCCAAGTTAGCCCTCTGTGCTTCTCCGTTTCCCACTTCGTCATAATGGATTTGACGAAGAGAAGGCACCCCAATTTCAACTGGGCATACCGCCTCGGATCCATATGCTAAGGAGAAAGGTGTTTCACCAGTGGCAGTGTGCGAGGTGGTCCGAAGTGCCCATAATACTTGTGGGAGTTCATCTACCCATGCGCCTTTTTTGAATTCTAGCTTCCTCTTTAGGGTGTTTTTTATGGTCTTATTCACAGCTTCAACCCGCCCATTAGCTTGTGGATGATGGGGAGACGAAAATAATTTCTTAATTCCCAAATCGTCGTACAATTCATCTATGCTTGTGTTTTTGAACTGTTTTGCATTATCACTAACCAACGAGTGCGGTATTCCAAATCTGCATATAACATTCTTCCAGATGAACTTGGTGGTGTTGGCCTCTGTAATCCTCATCAGGGGTTCCGCCTCGACCCACTTGGTGAAGTAGTCAATTGCCACTATTGCAAAGCAATTGTTACCAGCGCCCCTAGGCATAGGACCAATAATATCAACCCCCCACTTCGTAAAAGGCCAAGGGCTAATTACCACAGTCAACTTATGATGCGGCTGATGCAGTATGGTTGCATGCATTTGACATTTATCGCACTTGCGGACGAAGTCATGGGAATCCTTTTGCATAGTCGGCCAAAAATATCCCTGTTTAAGGGCTTTCCGTGCTAGCGATAACGCCCCGACGTGGTTGCCGCATATGCCCTCATGGATTTCTTTCATTACATACCATCCTTCCTCCGGCCCAACACATCTCAGCAAAGGAGAGGAGTAACTCCATTTATAAAGTAGATCATCCAAGAGTACGAAATTTGCGGCATATCTTTGCAATTTTCGAGCTGCTTCCGGCTCGTCTAGTACTGTCTGATGCTTCAAGTATGCTAGTATGGGACTCATCCAGGATCCTTCTTCTTCTATTTCCAAAATCTCCGTTCTTGGTTCAATAGAAGAGGTCATCAAATGCTCAATTGGAATCAGATTGTGGAGCTCGGAATCATTACTGCTTGCTAGTTTAGATAAAGCATTTGCATTAGAATTCTCATTTCTGGGAATATGTTGTAACTTCATTTTTCCAAAGTTCACGGCCAAATCTTTCACTTTTTTCAAGTAAGCAACCATGGTTGGTTCTTTAGCAATGAATTGTCCGTTAAACTGGCTTACGACAAGCTGTGAGTCACTATTTGCCACCACGGACCTAATCTTTAAAGCTTTCATAAGTCTTAGCCCAGCTAAGAGTGCCTCGTATTCTGCAACGTTGTTTGAGGCTTTAAAGCCAAAGCGGATGGCACTGTGTAGTTTGTACCCTTCTGGACTCATTAGTAGTATGCCCGCCCCTGATCTTCCATCAGTCGAGGACTCATCAACGAACAACTTCCACTCACGGCTATCCTCCGCATTATCAATCATCTCCACCTCTGGCGGATGGGTGAACTCAACTATGAAATCTGCCAATGCTTGACCCTTTATAGCAGTCTAAGGTTCATAATGCAGGTCGTACTGCCTGATTTCTATTACCCACTTCATTAACCTCCCAGATACATCTGGTTTCTATAACACCTGCCTCATGGGAAAGTTGGTGAGAACTTGTATGGAGTGCAACTGAAAGTAGGGGCGGAGTTTACGAGCTGCTGTGATCAACGAGAGAGCAAGTTTCTCCATATTTGAGTAACTTATTTCTGCATCAAGCATGGCTTTGCTTACATAATACACTGGGAATTGATTCCCATCTTCCTCTCTGATCAGCACTGAGCTAACAGCCTCTTTCGATACGGCTAAATATAGATAAAGTGGTTCGCCAGCTCTTGGTTTTGATAACAATGGGGCCTGCCCCAAGAATGCTTTCAGGTTGGCAAAAGCTTGATCACATTCTGGCGTCCACTGGAATCGCTTCCCTCCCTTCAAGATCTTAAAAAATGGCAAGCATTTATCAGTGGACTTAGAAACGAGCCGATTTAAAGCCGCAATCCTTCCCGTCAAGCTTTGCACTTCTTTTGGGCTCCGAGGAGATCGCATGTTCATCAAAGCTTTGATTTTATCGGGATTGGCTTCGATCCCTCTTCTGTTTACCATGAATCCCAGAAATTTTCTGGATGCTACTCCAAAAGCGCATTTCCCTGGGTTGAGCTTCATTCGATATTTCCTCAAAACATCGAAGGCCTCTTACAAATGGCGGATATGCTCTGTGGCGACCATACTTTTGACCAGCATGTCATCAACATATACTTCCATGGTGTTTCCCAATTGTTCTGAAAACATACGATTTACCAACCTTTGATAGGTGGCTCCAGCATTCTTTAAGCAAAATGGCATAGCTTTGTAACAATAGAGTCCCCTATCCGTAATAAACGAGGTGTGCTCCTCATTCAATTCGTGCATGGGGATTTGATTGTATCCGGAGTATGCATCCATAAAGCTTACCATCTCATGTCCCCCTGTGGAGTCAACTAACTGATCAATTCGAGGTAGTGGAAAACTGTCTTTGGGGCATGTCTGGTTTAAATTCAAAAAATCAATACATACTCTCAGTTTTCCATTATGTTTTGGTACCAAAACAGGGTTTGATACCCACTTCGGATACCAGATTCTCTGATAAAGCCATTTTTCAATAGTTTCGTTACCTCTTCTTTCAAGGCCTCGTATTTATCAGAACTCACCGGGCTTCTCTTTTGCCTATGCCCAGGACTTCTGGGATCGAGCTGGAGTCTGTGACAGGCCACTTTAGGATCAATTCCAACCATGTCATCATGTTTCCATGCAAATACATCGAGGTTCTTAAGTAAGAAGCTTTTCAGCTGATATTTGTATTCAACCAGCGAATCTAATCCAATCTGCAACTCCTTGATTGGGTCAAGTGAATCTATACCGAAGCATTCCAGCCTTTCAGCTGGGGTAGAGCAATTTTCTCCAGCCATTCTTGGGTCTAGATCTGCCAGATCTTCTTTCGGCATCATTGTAACATCCTCATTTTCTGAGGGCCCTCCACCAGTCTTTCAAGGTCCGGAGCAGTCTCGGCCATTGCCACATCGCTAATCATGTTCAAGCTCCGGTCTTGAAATTTCTTTATAGCATTTGTGTAATAGGCCTGCAATTCAGTTTGGCCCCTAACAATTGCAACACCGTACTCCGTGAGGAATTTCATGTAAATATATTTCGTATGGGTTGCAGCCACCAAGTCGATGAGACTTGGCCTTCCAATTGAGCCATGATAAGAGGAGATTTTTTCTACAACCAAGAACTCCATGGGGATTCTGGATAAATTTGGTGCTTGCCCGACCTCAGTCATAAGAGTTATGGATCTTTTGGAGTTATGCTGTCCCCAGTGAATCCATATATTGGATCTGGGACTGGAATGAGTGGGGTACTAATCCCCATCTTATCAAAAGTTACTCCGTAAATCATGTTTACCGAGGCACCATCATCCACCATCATTCGTGACAACCCATTCCGAGCCACCACTACCCTGATAACAAATGCATCATTATGCGGAAAGTGTACCCCAATAGCATCGTCTTGGGTGAAGGTGATAGATTCTGTCCGAAGCATCCCAATAGGATGTGAATGGATGTGGTAATTCACGTTGGCGGACTGCTTGGCCTCTCTGATATATCTCTCCTGGGAGTTATTTCTGCTTCCACCTGGATGGGGGCCTCCCAATATTGTGTCGATTTCACGAATCGGCGGATCATTTGCAGGCATAGGTGGCTCTCTCGTATCTTTAGCATGTGCCGAGGAGTTATCCTGACCTTTGCTCCTGTTTCTTTGACGACTGTCAATCCTTTCTTTGGTTGGGTTCTTCCATGGAGCTCGCCTGTCAGCTCGGTTGAACTTTTGACTACCTGGTTTTTGTGTTTTCCCCTTGTCAGGAGAGCAATCACTTCCCCTTCTCCCGTGTGTCTTTTGGTCCGCTAACATGTGGATTTTTCTACAATCTTCCGTTGCGTGGCCATAATACATGTGGTAGGCGCAGTAAGCCCCCATCATGGGCTGTTTTTCACTTCGGCCACTTTCCATTCTTCCTTGAGCCGTGGGGGGATTCTGAGAGGGAGCGTTGGAGTGCAAGTTCGGGATAGCTTCTGTGATCTCTGCTGCATAGCTGGACCCGGTTCCTAGAAAAGGACGTGGCGCTCCACTTCGGTTACTTCCGAACCTATCCTTATTACCTCCTTTCCTGAGGTTCGCTTCATTAGGATACCCAAGATTGTATCTCCCTTTAGGATGATTATCTCTGGCCCT
The DNA here is from genome assembly GCA_963555705.1 of Ligustrum vulgare. Classification (NCBI taxonomy): domain Eukaryota; kingdom Viridiplantae; phylum Streptophyta; class Magnoliopsida; order Lamiales; family Oleaceae; genus Ligustrum; species Ligustrum vulgare. Next base: position 19,149,710 of record OY743176.1, on the reverse strand, counting down.
AGCCATTTCTTCTGAGACGATCTCTTCCTTCATTAGATCTACTAGGGCATTGTAATCCCTCAGCTTTCTGCTTCGGACATCCATCCAAAACATGCTCGTCATGTCTAGCCCCCCTTTTAATGCGAAAAACATCTCCGCCTCGGTGATGTTCTCACAAATGTGCATCTCTTCAGTGAACCGGGCTAGGTAACTTTTCAAAGATTCCTCCCTTCCTTGCCTTAAGTCCTGAAGGCGTTGGAGTGGGAGCTGGCCAGGCCTGGAGGAAACAAAGTCATTTTTGAATGCTGCCTTCAAATCTCTCCAATTGTGGATGCTTCTAGGAGGGAGTTTTTTGTACCATCGTATTGCACTTCCCTCAAGGGTTAGAGCAAAGGCCTTGCATTTCAGTGCCAGAGTGGCTCCGGCTATTTCCATGCTAGCGCGGTAGTTTAACAGGTGATCGTCAGGGTCACCTCGGCAAGAATACTTTGCTATTTCTGGCATTTCAAAGTCATGAGGCACTGAGTACCTACGGATGCCCTCCGTGAAGGGGCTTATTTCATCTTCGTCATCTAGCTCGTATGACGATAATTCACTGTTCTCGTCATGACCGGAATACATCGGGTCATGGTGTTGGTCGTAGGGCGGTGGAGCATATTCCTGTCTTTGTGGTGGCAAAACTCGCCTGTAGTTTGGCCTTTCGAAGGTCGGAAGATCATTACGAGATTTCGTCCGAGCTGCTTCTGCTCTCCTTTCCTGCCTATTCCTAGGCTCATGTGTGGGGGCTAATTTTTCTGCCCCTGTGTTATACTGGTCTCTATGCATTTGGCTCTGCGACATGGATTCTTCAGCGCGACGCTCCCGCCTATTTCTAGGCTCAGTTGCATGGTGTTGACCTTGGTCAGTCCGCCCCCCTCGTCTGCCCCGGAATAATCCCCCTATTCAGCTAAAAATGCTACCAGACTTCAAAGGCAAAGCCTCCCTGTGGCTAATAGGGGGTTGATCTTGTGCTCTTGGTGCTTCATGCACCCGGTCCTCTTTGTTGAAAGGAGCAGATTCTACCTCGACGTATGCTTCCGGACCTTGATAATAATAGGAGGCAGTAGCTGCATCAGATGGTGAGTAATGTGGATGTGTGTATTGCGGGGCCATGTAGGCATTCATCGCAGCAGTTTGTTCGATCTGCTGTTTCTGCATTTCTAGCATTTGTGCTGCCATGCGAGTCATGTTTCGCAGCATGCGGCGATTTCGGTGCCTAGGTTGGGCCATTTCCTAGTTTGCGTTCTCATGAGGCCTCTGAGGAGCCTCTTCCTCGCTGTGTTGGCCGTCTCTACTCCTACGAGGGTTAATATCATCGCCACTTTCATTCATGTTCAGAACAATTCCTTGGTTTATCTTTTCTTTCAAAAATGGGTGAACTTTTATCTCAAAGTCCTAATCCTTTTCCAGGGTTGTTACACTTATGTTTCAAAGTTTCACGCATTTTTCAAGTTTAATAAACTTATGTTTCAAAGTTTCACGCCTTTTTTGAGGTTAATAAACTTATATTTCAAATTTTCACGCCTTTTTCAAGGTTAATAAACTTATATTTCAAAGTTTCACGCCTTTTTCAATGTTAATAAACTTATGTTTCAAAGTTTCACGCATTTTTCAAGGGTAACAAACTTATGTTTCAAAATCCTTGCAATTCTCCGCTCTTTTGCAGAGGTTACTCGTCCTTTTTCAAAACTTCCTTTCTATGTGTGGCTTTTCATCATGCGTTTTCGTGGTTAGCAGTATGGTTTCCCATAGATGGCGCTAAAATGTTGACCACAAAATTCGGCTAGACCTCGGACCAACACGTCTCAACTCCTCCCTCTTGAACACGTGGATCTCCTGCGCATTGTGACAAACGATCAATTTGCAAAGGGGGCCGAGGTGGCTCTCATTTGCACTCCGATGCCAAAGTCAGTGTTCGTTTCAAGCAAATATAAGTTGGGTGCGGGAAGTATAAGTGTGTAAAAGAGAGAAAATGGAGTGAGGATGAAATATTTAGTTAAGAGTATGAAATTGCTAACCCCTTACAAAGCGGGAGGAGTGCTCTATTTATAGAGGAATTTGTTGTTTTGGATCGTGACACGTTGCGGACTTTACACGTGTATTTACCCTAACTTTTGGAGAAGTGGATCTTACTTTTTGACAGTAATCATTGCTACGTTTGGTAGGGGATGGACGCCGTCACTTTTTGATAAAGGCGGTGTTACATCTCTGACTCCATCCGTTGTCCCATCACTCATCCGAGCTGTTATTGAGGAGGCCCTCCGTCTAAACATAAAACACCTCGACTAGTCATAAACCAGTTCGGCTAAAGAAGTTCACGTGCTGTCCCACCTCGGCAATTGACTCAAGAAGACATCCTAAGCTTTAGCCATGGGCCGAGGTCCATTGGGTCTCTATTGGACCTTTGCTGGCGGATCACTACACTCCTTTTTGGGCTTGGTCTCAATAATCGTATTTGTAAATATTATAATAATTATTATTTAATTTGAAATGTTATAATTTGATAATTGTTAATTTAATTTTTTCTAAAAACAATTATTTTTGTTCACAATAATTTAATTTGGTCCATTTTACACATTAGCTATTAATTTAAATTAAAGTCATTAATTTAAAAAATTATAATCAAGGTAAAAATATTAAGAAAATATTAGAAAAATGGGTATTATTTGAGGTCAAGCTGTTGGAAAAAAATTTGAGTTTACCCCAAATTTAGGGTAAAGGTAAACTCTTGGAGATGAACTTACCTCATTAAATTACTCGAGGCAAGCACACCTCCGTATAACTGCAAGTAAAGAGCACGATGCAGAGACATACATTCGAGTTTTGTGACTTCTGAATGTAAAACAAAACGAAAGTTCCTACATAAGATACCATCAAAGCTTTCACGTATGGTTACCACAAATCTAGCATATATATGCTTCGCAGGCCCATAAATATTTGAAAAACATTGTAATAGTATAAAAACACTTCGTAATCTACGTAAGATATACTGAAAAAGTTATTCTTGAAAACCTTTAAAAACATCAAATTCAAAATAAAATATTTCAGGATGAGATTATATCTTTTGAAAACCCTGCAATGCAAGATAGACCCATAGCCAGAAAATTAAGAAATTCTCGGAGGTGTGACTTGTGAGAGTTAAAAAGGTTTTTTTTTTTTTTTTTTTTTTCAAACATGACCAAAGGTTTTTTTCAGAGAAAATATTGGATGTTGGCTTCAGTGTATCCCCTCAACTATAAAAGAGCCTATGTGATTTATTATTCATTATGAAACCTTCCATTTCACACCTATACAGTTCTCAAAAACAATGAAACAGGTTTGGCAACAGTAATAAATTTGTGAATCCTCGCATGTGTGATGTGTTATACTGTTCATCCTGAAGTTTGTACGTGTAATCCCCTCTTCTATAAAAGAGCCTATGTGATTTACTATTCATTACGAAACCTTTCATTTCACACCTATATAGTTCCCGAAAACAATGAAACAGGTTTGGTCACAGTAATAAATTTGTGAATCCTAGCATGTGTGATGTGTTATATTGTTCATTCATGAAGTTTGCACGTGTAATTCCCTCTTCTATAAAAGAGCCTATGTGATTTGCTATTCATTATGAAACCTTCAATTTCACACATATACAGTTCCCGAAAACAATGAAAGAGGTTTGACAACAGTAATAAATTTGTGAATCCTCGCATTTGTGATGTGTTATACTATTCATCCATGAAGTTTGCACGTGTAATTTAATAGATATTTTTATTTTCACATGTGGATAAAAAATATTGGATCAAGATAGTGGGTGCCACGTTTCGAAGTTAAATATTGTTGATAGTTTGACTAATTTGGTTTCACAACATTCCCTTTGGCCTCTTCCTCCTTTCTAGAAAAAATATTTTAAAAAAAAAGGTAAAGAAGAAGAAGGCATTGCTCTTTCCATTATCTATCCTCTTTTCGGGGTGGGGGGAGGCTTGTTGTACCCCTCGCCATACCACAGGGGGCACTGCCCCCTCACAATAAGGGGCACCGTGTACAACAAGTTTTTTTATCCCGTTTCTCGAGTTTTTCTTAAACTTTCTCTTCAAACTTCGTTCACTTGCGAAATCTCCAGTTTTAAATTGTGTTTTTTTTTTTGTTCACGTCTCATGTACCGAATATCAAAATTTCCCCAAAGCCTCTCGCCTTGTCACCTTCAAATTTCATCTGAGAAGGGTTTGCTTTAAGGTTTTGAAGGAAAGGACATCGACGCTGGAGTCAACCGGCGAACCCATCCGAAGGTTACTATTTACCAATTCTCTATCTGTATAGAAAAAAATTAGCTATTATAATTTATAAATTGCTTGGTGTTTTGTCAATATTGTTTTTACTCCATTTTTCATTTAGGAAAGTTGAGGAAATTATTTATTTGTAGATAATCTGTTATTATATTTTATATACTTCATTTTTTTTGGGAAAGTTTATGAATTTATTTAGTCCTAGGCATATTCTTATATCTTGTAGTCCTTTCTTTCTTTGTTTGTGAAATTGTTTTTCTGGATATTGTTTTGAATTTTGAAGGGATTTTGTGCCCAAATTAAAATAAATATGACTTAATTTTTTTTTCTAATTCTACGCAAAAAAAATAAATACAAAGGGGCTAAAACTAAAAGAGATAAATAAGCATTTCAGAAGAGAAGGTAATCGACTCTCCATTGTATTCTAAGGGCATCTCCAACCATACTCTAAAACTGGAAAAAAATGGCATTTGCAGTTGAAATGGGCTCCAACCAAGACGGCAACCATGACTGTAAATTGAAGTTTGCTACAGGGGGACGCCATATACTGTAGCAGACGTTATAAAAATTGGGGCAACTATTTGGTTGCCCCAATTTTTCCCAAAATTTTAATTTTGTTCAATTTCATCCCAAATATTGATTTTAATTCCTATTTTGCCCCCTTTTTTTCCTATTTTGAAAACATAGTTATTTGATGAATATAATTCTTTGGTGGATATAATTTAATTTTGGTCCCGAGAAAATTATTTAGAAATTGCATTTTAATTTATTTTGTTGTAGTAAAAAAAGTGGTTATTTCATCTATATTGAAATGTATTGAATTTATGTTTCTTATTTGACCATTATCTTTACCACATAATTAAATTATTATAAATCAAAATATTAAAATTAAATGGCAACAAAATAGATTATTCAACAATATTAGAAACTTGGAAACATATGATTCTTCACTTCTTTTCAACATGATTCTTTTTTGTTCATTGCGAAAAAATTTTCATAGCTCCGAATCTGCAATGGAGTTCAAGTCTTTAGCCAGAATGGTATTGTTAGAACAATATTCGGCCGATTGCATTCGAACCCTTTGAATTTCCTTGTTTTTCAGTATGTATTCATTCCCCTTGCAGATGACTTCCGCGAGTTCCCGTTGCTCTTCTATAATACTTGCAATGATTTTTGAGAAAATCTTTTTCTTTTTTTCTTTTTCTCTTAGCTTTTTTTATCCCAATAGGTCTTTGACTTGGATTATCACTGGCATTGTCTTCATTAATATCAAGAAAAAATGAAGACAATCCTTGATATGTTGATGTTGGAGAATCAGAAATTGGGGAATCCACGTGTGCCGATCCAGAGTATGTTTTTTGGTTATGAAAGTCAGGTAACTCCACTTGAACATCTTTTCCAAATTTTTCATTATCCTTAAGGATAGGCCACATGTGATCAAATTTAAACTCTTTCTTGATTTTTTCGTCTTGGCATAACAATAGTTTAGCTTAGTCTATTTGCAAATTGATATGAATAAATTTGTTACATTAAAGTGAATTATAACATATTAAAACATTTTTTTGTGATAAATGCACTTACTATGCCTTGTTCGGATGCTCCACTTGGATTTAAATTTTCAACTTGGCGTATGCACCCACGTAGTTTACTAATGGCTGCATTGATCAATGTGAAATGGGATTGCAATGATCTCAAAGGTCAGGACTGAGTAATATGGGGTGGTAATGAACTATACTCTAACTTGACGCGGCTTCAGAAATGATCTTTTGACTGATTAATACCAACAATCGGGTTTGAGAAATATCCAAATATACACGACACAAATGAATGTCTTCTTCAACATTGTATGAGGCACTCCGCTTGCTGATACTCTTTTTTTTTTTTTTTGTAATTGCTAAAGGGTGATATTATTATGGAAATGTGAATTAGAGACTTGTGTTATTATAATGTGATTGATGTCTTAGATTGATTTGATAACAGGATCTCATCTAACGACTCAGATCTTTTGCAATCTGATTTATGGCTGTGATTGAATTGCGACCTTCGATGTTATCATGACATGGTAAATTATTTAATCTAATCTAACGGCTCAAATCTCGTACATTCTGATCGATGGCAGGGATTGAAGTACGTAAATCGAAGTTAGCCTGACATAACAGAGATATTTAATTTAATCTAACGGCTCAGATCTCTTGTAATCTGATCAATGGCTAAGGTTGAAGTACATAAATCAAAGTTATCCTGCCACGACAGAGATATTTAATTTAATCTAACGGCTCAGATCTCTTGCAATCTGATCAATGGCTAGGATTGAAGTACGTAAATCAAAGTTATCCTGCCATGACAAAGATATTTAATTTAATTAACGGCTCAGATCTCTTGTGATCTGATCAATGGTTAGTATTAAAGTACGTAAATCAAAGTTATCCTACCATGACAAAGACATTTAATTTAATCTAACGGCTCAGATTTCTTGTAATTTGATCAATGGCTGGGAGTAAATTACATAAATCGAAGTTATCCTGACATAATATAGATAAGGAATCCATTCTAACAGCTCAGTTATCATGCATTCTGGTCAATGGCTGGGATTGAAGTACGCAAATCGAAGTCATCTTGAATGAATAAGATGAAAATCTTCTCATCTAACGGCTTATATCTCCTGTAATCTGATCTACCATCGAGATTGGTTAACATAAATTAACCTAATCTATGGAAATGCAATTATAAAAGGTGAGTACCTAGTATACAATTCATCATTCATATCTAACACTTCAAAATTCATATATCAATTTTACGTCTCACAAAAATGAATTTCAATGTTGGCGGATCTTCCAATGTAAACGACAGTGTCCATGAAGAAGACGACCAGATCATGAATAACCTTGAGGCACTTGACGCCTGTCATGATGTTGTGGTTCGCATGTATTTGAATAATAACATCCTTCTAACTGAAATGGTTGAACAGCAACAAACTCCATCAACACATGTCGGCTCGATCCTTGGGCACATTGTCATAAATCGCGATAGTGAGTCTGCCCGTGAATGATTGTTCAACGACTACTTCGCACCAAACCTACAGTACGATGAAAGGTTGTTTCGACGACATCATCGCATGTCAAGAAATTTATTTTTACGCATAGTGCAGTCTGAGGAGTCGCATGATAGTTACTTCGTACAAAAAAGGGATGGATTGGGTAGGCTAAGGTTGTCCTCTCTTCAAAAGATTACTGTCGTATTTCGAATGCTAGCGTATGGCATTGTGGCGGATGCAACTAATGAGTATTACAAGATTGGTGAGTCAACAACTATTGAAAGTTTGAAAAGGTTTTGTCGTGTAGTCGTGGAGGTATTTGGAAGCCATTATTTGCGTTCACCCAACGCTAATGACATTGCACGGCTTCTTCACGTTGGTCAACAACGTGGTTTTCCTTAAATGCTGGGTAGCCTTGACTGTATGCATTGAAGGTGGAAAAAATTGTCCAACTGCATGGCCAGGCCAATATGCAAGACGGAGTGGATCACCAACCATTGTCTTAGAGACCTTAGAGGATTATGATCTTTGGATATGGCACGCATACTTTGGTATGCCAGGCTTAAACAACGACATCAATGTTTTAGAAGCCTCCCATCTATTTTCCAACCTCGCTAAAGGTATTGCTCCCCCACTAATTACGTCATACAGGGACGCGAATACAATATGGGTTACTATTTAGCTAATGGTATATATTCGAAGTGGGTCATTCTCATACAAACAATTCATGAGCCACGTGAACCGAAGAAAAAATATTTCACAATGAAATAAGAAAGTTGTAGAAAAGATGTTGAACGAGCATTTGGGATTTTACAATCTAGGTTCGAAATTATTGCAGGACCGTCACGATTTTGAAAAAAAAGCATCTTACACGATACCTTGACTGCATGCATCATTATGCACAACATAATTATATAGGATGAACGTGATGTTGAAGCACCTATTCGAGATTGGATAGAAGCACTGAGCCCACAAGTTGAGATGGTTGTAGATGAAAATGTCCGTTTTCAGGAGTTTCTCGCTCATCATCTTCAAATTAAGGATAAAGAGGCTCACATTGTACTCCGAAAATGCTTTAATTGAACATTTGTGGGAACAACATTCAAATTTCGAGAATTAAATTATTGAAATAAATATATTTAGTGTATTTCTCATTTTATTTTAATGATCAAATAAATATTTCAAATAAAATAATAATAAAAAGTATGTTCAAAAAGGAAAATAAAAATATTATGTTTATTTGGTGTGAAATTTGAAGTTTTGGGTTGGAGATGAGTTATAAAGATAGAGTTAGAGAAACTGTATTTTAGCTTAAAGCTGACTGTATTTTAGAGTTCCTGGTTGGAGATGACCTAAACCTAACGCTAGCACCGCTCCTCATCAGTCATCTGTAGGGATGGACGTGGTTCAATTTGGTTATGGATCTAGAAGAATTAAACCAAACCATAAACCAATGGTTTTTTGCTAATGGAACCAATTGGTTTTTTTAAAAATATGGAATCAAACTGGAATCAAACCGCTCGGTTCCGGTTTGGTTCTGGGACCATTACTTGAATTTTTAAATAATAAATGCAAATTAAAACCTGTCTATATCTGCTTCTTCATTAGAATCCATCTACATCAATACTAAATAGAAAATGAAGTTTTTAGTTAACAAAACAAATTTTTTTAAAAAGTAACATGTTATTCTAAGTCGAAGAAGAAGAAACTCGCCTGAAGGAAGCTCGTCGACCCATTGAAACTTAGAAAATCGAACATAAAAGCCGTTTAAACTTATAGTTACATGTTACGATAAAGTTCTGAGTCTCATTCTACTGAGGTGCCGTGTGAGTTAAGGATGTAATTTGTAATTTGAATTTGAGTTAACTCTTGAGAATTGACGAATTGGGCCGAGGTTTATATATATATATAAATTTTGAAAAATAAACATCAATGTCGTCGATGGTGACTAAGGAGTGCAACGATTGCTATGTTATAGGAGTGTCTATAATTGAAAAGAAGAAAATGAATTAGAATTAGAATTTAGATTTATGATTTAAAATCTTTGTCTAATAGGAAATGATATAAAATGTATGGTAAATAACATTTTGAACATTTCACATTTATAATTTTAAATTTGAATTTTTTGGTGAGATGAATATATATATATATATATATATATAAATTGAGTTTGGTTCTTAGTTTTGGTTCGGTTATTTTATCCACCCCTAGTCATCTGTGTTGCTTCTTCCCTATTTCCCGCCTCTCTCCAACTGCTCGATAAAAACTATCTCGTCGCGTTGGCCTAACGCTAGCCTTGTTACATTAAACACAAATTTTGCTTAGAGATTGGATATAGGTAGCATGGAGTGTGTTCATCAGGTTTTGTTTTTATTTTGGGTAAATCTATTAGGTATAATTTTATTTGTCACCAGTGGTCGTTTGTACTGCTTCCTGTTTCTTTGATTGGAGTTCCATTTTTTTTTTTTTTTTTTTTAAGGTTTTCTCCTTTTATATGTATTTTCATGTGAGTTTTTAAATTCCAGCTGTGTGATTCAGCCTCAAAATTGAAGTATTGCTATAAGGATTAATTATATGGTAATTACTGCACTGTTCAGACTTATTGTTTATGGGTAATTTAGGTGGTATAGTTAGTTGTAATATTTACGAATAATTATTGAAATTAATTGCTCCTTTAACCTAATAATACATTCTTTAATTACATCAATTTACACCCAAAATGTCTTCTCCCCTTTCTCAATTCTCGGGTGAATTCATTGTTTTAAAGGAGCAAGTAAATACCATAATGCACCCCCATTGCTTCAAATGCTTTTCTTGCTGACTAGGATATCTAATGGGTTTTGACATTGTATCTCTTTGCTCTATTTTACTGGGTTGTGGAAATATAAAAAATATAGTTTTATCATTCAAGACATGCACCTTGTAGTTTTAACACAATATTTCTGCATTAATTGCTTAATTATATATGTGCTTATTGCTAATTCCGTTCTTATAAAAGGCTATAGTGGAATCTGTTCCTGCTTATATTACTTTGGAGGGAGTAATATTATCACCTCCATCACATCGAAATCCTTGAGGCCCAATTGCATAAGTTCAAAGCATGAAATTCCAATTCAGTGTTTATTTTTTGTCAAATTGTTATAGTATTTAAATTATAATCTTCTTCCTTCTATTAGTAACTCAGGTTTGAGCGTTACATGCCCATTCTCACGTTTTCTTGTTTCTTTTGCAAAGCAGGTTGTGGCTATAACAATTTGTTTTCTTTCTCTCGGTTGCTTTCTATGCATACTTTGCTCAACTTTTTGGGAAAGACATCTACGAGTACTTGGCAACAAAGATTTACTCCTTCCTGGTAAGTGCAATCCGTGCTTAATATTTTTGTTTTTTTTATTGCAGAATCCTGCCATGATCCTGTTGGCAGAAGCTTCACTTCATCTTGTTCTGTAAAATTAATATTTTCAAATTTTGATGCATGATTTTTTGTTCTGTAGTTAAAGTGATTTAAGGAGATGAAGTTGAGGGTAATTGAATATATTCCTTTTTGGATCTTATGCTAGCGGGAAAGTGAGGTCCGGGGAAGGGGTTTTTTTGAGGATTAGATTTTTGAATTCTAGCTTGTTGAAATTGTGGTTGGGTCTTCGATACGTCTTCGGGCTCAGTAAGCTCTCCAAATCGATACCTTGACTACAAGCTCAACTCAACAACCACTACTCTTGGTTGCTCCAATATGGGAAGAACAAGAATAAAAGCAACAATGGAGGACTACCAAGCTAGACTTCCAAGATCGGATGCTCTCTCTTTTCCCTCTTCCCTATTTCAAACTCACAACCAACCCACAAGACAATGACAAGAGATGGATATATATAACATGTTGGGCTAGGTCACAAGTTGGGCCAATCCTCCAAAATCCAAGCCCAAGTTCAAAGTCAATGCTCATAACCACCACAATTGGGCCTTCCAAGTGGACCACGAACAACTATCAATTAAGTCACTTCAAGTGATCCTGAGTCGTTATCGAGCCGAACTATCTATCGAGGTGTCATATTATTCCCACACCTGTTTTATATCATCGCCCGAATTTATTAGGTATAAAAAAACTCAACAAATCTCCACCTTGACACTCAATCAACCTGCAAGAAAAACAACACAATGTTTATACTTTTGCTCAATCAAAGTAATCCAAACAAAATTGGAATCACAGACCTTACCTAGTGTCTCGCACTCGAAACACACACCATACCTGCTCCATTTACTCGCTAGGACTAAGGTCAATAATATCCAAGCAGAAAACAGATAATCACAGTAAACAATCAAAAACATACAACATGCGATAACAGATATAACCATAAGCTAATACATAAATCTTTCCAAACATGCTCACAAAGAACATAAAACTAACACAAAGTTAATCAAACACAACGGCCAACACATATACACCACAATGCATAAATGACCTCATGAAAAGACCTCACACAATTATCGTATCTCATTCCATGTATCTCCCTCCTCGAGAACACATATCACACACATCGCCACCTATGCTCACTAGACTGATCACCACACATGCCTAACTGGTAAAAAAGAATATATCCTAAATCTATGGGATGCTCCTTAGTCCTCTATCAATACATCACTTCTCTCAACTTAAGGGGATAATGGGTCTCCACCTAATAGAAGTGATCTAAGTATCTCTAACACTTCACCCGGCCAGGATTTTCAGATAGAAGATTTATAGGACATTCAAATGTCACACTAACCCCCCATACATCTAATCAATGCACTATTAGGCATCTACTCCACACAATATCAAAAGACATACTCACACTCACTACTAATGCATCACAAACCCACTATGCATGCCAACACATTACACACAATAAAATTTGATTACACAAAAATTCATGCAAAGTAATAAATATCAAACAAGTTGAAATGCTACATAAAACAATGCATCGAATTAAGTAATCACACACATACAGAAAGGATCACACAGATGCATATACAGCTACATCGAGCACTTATCCCCAATAAACCTTGCTCGGATCTTTCCTAGATCCAGTGGCACCGTTCACCTCACCAATCTCCTAACACCATCCACCTCACCTATCTCCTAACACCATCCACTCTTACATCACCTTACCTACCGCACTAACTAGACCCAAAACCTTATCATATCACGCTCCACCAAACTAGATCACCATGACATCAAGAAAGCCCAAGTGTTGTCATCTTACACAAAAAATGCACAAACACGACACGGAACAAATGCAATGACCACAAGTAAAGTATAGGCACACATCATAAAGAATTCAGCCAATCATACTTCCTAAGGTCACAGGAATATCTAAATGGCAACAGAACATCTAAAGCGCATATATTAAATCCATACAGAAAATAATATATCAAATTCACACAGAATATATGGCACGGCACGAATTAAACAAATAATTCCTAGGTCTATCAACAAGTAATGGTTACCAAGCAAATACAACCCCAATCACAACCAACCCACAAGACAATGGCAAGAGATGGATATATATAACATGTTGGGCTAGGTCACAAGTTGGGCCAATCCTCCAAAACCCAGGCCCAAGTTCAAAGTCTATGCTCATAACCACCACAATTGGGCCTTCCAAGTAGATCACGAGCAACTACCAATTAAGTCACTTCAAGTGATCCTGAGTCGTTATCGAGCCAAACTATCTATCGAGTTGTCGATATTATTCCTACATCTGTTTTACATCATCGCTCGAATTTATTGGGTATCAAAAAACCCAACACAGCCCTCTTTACTAAACATGCCACTGTATGCTTGCATTGATCTCATTCCATATTAAAAATTGGCATCTAGGTTTCTTTAATTCAATTGCTATTTATTATATTTCAAATTCATATTCAATTGATAAATGTCTGCTAGACTTCTTAATTAGTATCAAGCTATTGAAACTAAAAGTCTTGCAATTATATATATATTTTTTTTATTTAGTGCACTTCAGGCAATCTCATATTCATATAAATGTTCTCCTTTATGCTATATTATTTAATCATCATTTTGCTGAAGGTATAATTTTTTCCACTGTTGTTGTTTCTGAGATCAGAAGATGTCCCGAGGAAGGTATTGAATTTCAAAAAGAGCTCCTTAACTTCAGCAAAGATGATGATATAGTCAATTCGTGGCGATGATGGTATAGTCACGCGTGTTATTGGTATCCAGGTGTTTGCTGAAGCAAAACTAGACTTAAATAATGTATCATATCTAGTTTTCAAAGACATTGGTAAACAGCAGTGTGATGAGTCGGGTGAAACCTTTCAAAAGATTGGACATTTACCAAAGTAATTCTCCAGCTTTCTGATGAAGTACTGGCCTATAATATTTTATTACGCTTGACGCCACGAGATGTTGCATAGATCGGGTCTGTCTGTTGTCTGCACAAGGATTCGTCAACTAACAAAGAATAAGCATGTTAGGAAAATAGTATGTCAAAATGCATGGGGAAGAGATGTAACACGCGCACTGAAACTGATGACTAAAAAGTTAGGATGGGGACGCTTGGCTAGGGAACTAACTACTCTCGAAGCCGTTTGTTGGAAGAAGCTGACAGTTGGAGGTGCAGTAGAGCCTTCCCGTTGCAACTATAGTGCATGTGCCGTCGAGAACCGACTGTTCTTGTTTGGAGGAGGAGTCAATATGCATCCAATGGATGACACATTTGTTCTCAATCTTGATGCTGCAAACCCAAAGTGGCCTCGGGTGAGCGTTAAATCTTCTCCTCCAGGCCCTGGGGCCATACATTGTCATACTTGAATGGTTCTTGGCTTTATATCTTTGGTGGCTGTGGGAGGCAAGGCTTTGTTTCTTGATTTGGATGCTAAGCAGCCAAGGTGGATAGAAGTCTCTGGTGGGAGTCGGACCCCCCCCCCCCAATTCCTCGATCTTGGCATAATTCTTGCACAATAGAGGGCTTAGAGTTAATTGTCTCAGCTGGATGCACTGATGCTGTGATGCAGGTGTGCTTCTCAGCAGCGTCGGCCCTGTGTTTTTGGGTGCCCTGTACGAATATTAAAAGAGTGCCCCCAATTCTTTAATTATCAAACATGCGTATTAAAAATTAAAAAAAAAAAAAAAAAAAAAAAACTATTCAGATAAACTCATTGTACATAAAACTGCCACATCACAAAAACATCATTTTCAATGTTTTTCTCAAATGGTTTTCACATCATAATAAAATGTACAACTAAAAAACTAAATTTATACCTTGTAGACCCTTCAAAAATCCAAAAGCTCGTATTTTTATAAGAACGTATCATCCAAATCACTAATATGTTTGACAATCAATATGAGTTGACCTGAAACTGAAAAAGATAGAAAATAACTCAAACAATATCATATGTAAGCCTTGAAATGCAAATCATTTAAAATTAGTTCTTCTTGCATTTTTTTAAGCAAAATCACTAATGAACTTTTTGTAATCAATACATTCTAACAAATCATATTCAATAGATATCAAAGCAAGTCCATTCAATCTTTCTTGTGACATAGTTGATCGCATGTAAGATTTCAATAACTTTAATATTGTAAAACTTTTTTCAACAAATGCAATTGTAACAGGTATTGTCAATAAAATTCTATAAGCAATAAATGTATTTGGAAAGCGGTTCAACATTTTCAAATAAGCCAGTATGTCAATATTTAGCCTTCATAAATTACCAGTTCAAGATTCAGCCTTCATAAATCATGAAATGGGAAACAAGAAAGTAGAAACTTCACCAATGCTGAAAGAAATCTAACATTTTACCTGCATAGTGAATCGAACAAGGGAGCTGCAATCAAGCGATGTAGGGTTTTGGAAGATAGTAAGATGGAGTGATGACTGATGAAGACAGTGAGACAGACTCACGGACACTGATCGGCTGCGACTGTGGGGTCTGCAACTAAGGATTGATGGGGGGGGTTTTCATTTTTCACTTTCCTAGTTTCTGAAATCTAGCTTCTCTTCTCTCGATTGTGAGTTTAGATTTACAAAGACAAAGAAGGTTTTGGAAGATAAGGAGTCTGGGAGTTCCATTTACAATGGGGTTGTTGGATTGTTTGAAGTTGGAACGATTTTGAGTAAGAGATGAAAGAAAAATAATTTTTTTTTATTAAAAAATGTAATTTTGGGCAAAATTAGAATTGGTCTCTCCGCCCCTGAAGTCCGTCCAGCTGTATAAAATAAAAATACTTTTTTTAAAAATTATAAAAATAATATGTCCTAATATATTTTTCATTTTTGGTGCCCTCAAAAATTATGGTGCACTGTTCGTTGCACCTCTCGCACGGCCTCATGGCCGCCTATGCTTCTCAGCATTATTGAATGTAATTAGTTGTCAAGAATGCATGTGAAATGATGATACTTCACCTATGAAATGAATTAGGAGTTTGAATTTATTTGGCCAATCACGCTAAAAAAATCAACTGAAAAACAATTCTAGTACGAAGTACGAGCCGGCACTAGTGTTAAATAAAAGTGAGCACCAGTGAACCCAAAAAAAAAAGAAGCCCATCTTCAGCATCAACACTCATAAGCAATGAAAAATTAAGCAAAAATAACTGAGGGAAACTTAAATTACCAATCCAAACAAATAAATCCAACCTCACAGCCCAAAAAAATCAAATAAATGAATAAAACAATAAACGAAACCAAACGAAATTAGATACACAAAAGCCCTTTCACCAATGCCTTCTCCGTTGTATTTTCCCCCTCTCTCGCTTGCACCAAAGAAGAAGAAAAATTTCAATTCCTTGATATATCGTTTAATGCAATGGTCGATACTTTAAAACCCAATGCAAGAAGTAAACCAGATGCCTAGTGGTTTCTCAACAAAACCCGAACTCTCCGCACCAAAAAAAATAAAAAAGGAGGAAAGGAAACAAAACTAGATATACAAACCAAACCATGAATTGACTGAAGCCCTTTCACAGTGCCTTCTTCATTGTGTTTTTTCTGTCTCTCGCTTGCATCTAGAAGACTCTTCAGATAATAATACAAAGGAGATCTGAAAACCCAAAGCCTCTCGAACCTGACAGAACGTCTTTTCGAAGGAGATGACAAATGCTAAAAACAAATGCTGTTTTTTCATCTATGTGACATAGCAATACGACGTTGTCTCTATCTGTTCGAAACGATGTCGTTTCAAAACCTGCGGCCTCAAGATGACAACGTTTTTATTATGACGTCGGCGACGATGTCCAATGAACAGTGAAAAATGTCTTGCTCTCTTTTATTATAGTGTAAGTGTATGTATATGTATATGTACGTACATATGTATGTTTGTGTGTGTGTGTGTGGTGGTTGGGGGGGGATTTACTACCCTCCTCGTGGCAGGGAGGGGATAGAAAATCAGGATTAATTTTCTCTTCAATTCTAGCCTCTATTCCAATACCTTCTTGTACTGTAATAGTTTCAGCTGGGCATACACTCTTGCCTGTGATGAAATCTTCCAAGTTATGTCCCCTTATTATTGGGAGGATCATATTCTTCCATAATAAGTAATTGTTTTTCTCCAGTTTCACAGATGGAGTTTGGTTTAGGTTAGAACCAAAAGGAGAGTTTTGGTTACCTCCCATCAATGGAGGTACCTTGTTGAGAATCAGTTTGACAAAAGGAGAGTTTTGGTTACCTCCCAATATCACTTCCCTCGTTAATTTGTCCTTCACACAACAATAATTAGGATGAAATTCCATAAAGACATTGTTATCAGAGGTTATTTGTGATACACTAACAAGATTTTTTTTTTGTTTTTGGAACACAGACAGTTTTTGAGTGAAAGGTTTTTAGTCTTAGATAAAGTGGGAAGTGTGAGGTTTCCAGTGTGTGAAATGTTTAGAAGATTACTATTTCCAACCATTATCTACTCTTGTCCAGTGTATGGTTCAATCTGGTTGAGGTTGTTGCTGCTGGAAGTGATATGATGACTTGCTCCAGTATCCGCAAACCAGGTGGAATCATTGAGAATAGTAGGTGAAGTAACATAAGCTGCAGGTGAATTAGTGAAGTTGTTCTACTGGGGAGTATTTCCATTGTAGGCTTGATTCATTCTATGTAAGCAGACATTAGCCTTGTGACCAGGTTTAGCACATATTTGACAGATAGGTCTGTTGTCTCCTTGAATGAACCTTCCTCCTCTGCTTCTTCCACCTCTTCTTCCTCTGTTGTATTGACTTGTGAATCTACCTCCTTGATTGTGGAAACCACTCCTGTTAAACTGATGAAAATTAGAAGGTCTCTGTGCCATATTAGCTACTCCTTGTCCAAGAGTTATCCCAGCCATATCATTTCTCAGAGTGTTTAGTTGTTCAAGTCTATTTTCAAACATCATCAAGGTTGACTGTAGTTCACCCCAGGTTAGATTTTCTCTACTGTTTAGCTGAACCACAATAGGTGTATAATCCTCATCTAGCCCTGCTAAGATTTGAGTAAATAGATCTGTTTCTGAAACCTTTCTTCCAGCTATTTCAAGGTTATCAGCCAACATCTTGACTGAAGTTAAGTACGTATCTATGCTTTGAGTTCCTTTTCTGATTTTCTGAAATTCTCCAGTTAAATAGATTACTCTTGCTCTATTTTGAACTCCATAACTGTCTTCTACAGCTTTCCACAGATTGGCTGAAGTTTCAGCTCCCATAACACGCATTGCAATTTCAGCTGTCATGGTGGAGTATAGCCACCCAATCATCAGTTGATCTATTGATTTCCATTTTTGAAAATCAGGATTAATTTTCTCTTCAATTCTAGCCTCTATTCCAGTACCTTCTTGTACTGTAATAGTTTCAGCTGGGCATACACTCTTGCCTGTGATGAAATCTTCCAAGTTATGTCCCCTTATTATTGGGAGGATCATATTCTTCCATAATAAGTAATTGTTTTTCTCCAGTTTCACAGATGGAGTTTGGTTTAGGTTAGAACCAAAAGGAGAGTTTTGGTTACCTCCCATCAATGGAGGTACCTGAGTATTTAGGCTAGTGTTTGAAGAAGAATCTGAATTGAAGTTGGTGGTATTACCGGCCATTTTTGCTCTGATACCAAGATGAAGTTTGTAACAATTTGCTTAGAAAAATTATATTCAATATAAAGAATGTTTACATCAGTAATATATATACACACGAAAAGAAGGATCTAGACCTACTATCTAGACTGTACAGGTGTCAATAAGATCAATGGCAATCCAGGAAATAAGGAAAGAATATTATTCATGTGTTGTACCAGAAATCTGACATATAAGTGTGTGAAAGATGTGTTAGTGTGTGAGACGAAAACCAGTAAAAACGTGAGAGTAAAGTCTAAGGAAATAGAGTTGCATTTCTACTTATAAAAACGTGTCTCTGCTTTAGAGTGTGACTTTGTCTTTTGCACTTTTATCTGCAGTGAATACGTTATTTCATCTTGGCGCCTTCTTCCTCAGATGAAATCTTCGAACCAGAGTCAGGTAACATTTCAACTGCCAGGGACGGAAGTTGCAATCTTGATTGGAGGTAACACCACTTCTCGAGCTAACACAACTGGAAATATCAGTCTCCGGCCTCTGCGATCTACCCTACTTACGCTATGATGTCTACAGCTCGGATACTAAAATCTGCCGACATCTTTCCTGCCAGTCATCGCCCAATGCAGCCACTACCAATAGATCTATGAATGATCGGAGATAAAATTAGAGCTTTGAGTTTCTTCAAAAGGTGGATCTATGAATGACCGAAGATAATGTTTCTCTCATGAGAATGTCGCTGGAGGTAGCTTTACGGTGGGGCTACTAGTGTTAGGTACGAGCTTGGGAAGGGGGTTAGAGAGAAAGTCTGTTGAGAGTAAAAGAAGATATAGCCTCCGTTTGGGCCCTATTTTTTGGGAAATAATGTGGTTTTGAATAGTATTTTTGGAAGAATGTATGATTAAAAAATATTTAAAAAGTAAAAAATGATAGGCTTGACTAAAATGAATGTTTGAGTAAATTTGATTTTTAAAAAATGAGGACCAAACAGGGACATATAAAATAATAAATTTAGGGTTTAAAGGTAGGTTAAATGAGTTTTATTAATTTAATAATATTACTTTAAATCAATAGCACCTGAATTATGAACTAAACCCTACTAAATTTGATTTATTATGAATTAAAAAGTTTAAGGGGGTTTATTCAATTGGGATTTCGAAAAACATTTAAAGATTTTTTTCAATTGACTTTTTTTAATGGATTTCATTGAATTTTATTGACTTTTATGGATTTATATAGACTTTTAAAGACTTTCGTGGACATTTATTTAAAAGATTTTCATGTACTTTCAAAAACTTTTATAGATTGATTTAAAAGACTTTCAAGTACTTTTAAAGACTTTTATTTTTAAATTGAAAAACTTAAACGTTAATAGATTAATTTTCGTATGATGTGAATATGAATCGTTAATAATAATTATATGTAAAGTGAATTACAAAAAAAAAATATACAGATTGAGAAATATAAATAGTTTTAAGACAGAGAAACATTTGTGATTAAGAAAATGGGGGGAAAATAAAATCGCGTTTGATATCAACATAAAAATTGTATTATGTTCATAAAAAAATTTCTAGAGAAAGTTCTAGAATCACTTTACTTATTATTATTTGTTTTGATACAATTTATTTATTATTTTTCTATAAGATCTTATGGAATTTTAGTTAAATTTATTTTCATAAAAAAATCGAAAAAAAAGATTGAAAAAAAAGAGAGTCCAAATATAAAGAAAAAATATTTAAAATAAAAAAATACAAAAAGTTGAAGATAAGAGAAATAATGATTTGTTTAGTCATATATTTAAGGTTTCTAAAAATAACATGAAAGAAGAAAAATATAGAATAAATAAAATTACAATTTAAAAGAATTTTTTTTTTATAAAAATCTTTCAAAATCTTGGAGGTTAATGAGAGACAAATAAAGAGATTTTGTGATTGTACTTTATGTTTAGAAGTTAGTACATAGAGGATTTCATAAAAGTCTTTAAAAGTCATTGATAATTTGAACAACACGGGACTTTTAAAGACTTTTAAAAGTCTTTATACAATACACCATGACTTTTATGGACTTTTAGAAAGTCCTTTAAAATCTATATTAAATACATCAAAATTTTTATGGAGATTCTAAAGGCTAAATTGAATACACCTAAAATTTTCAAATCCTTTAAAATCTTTAAAAGTTATTCAAAATTTACATTGAATAAACCCCCCTAAATGTCGGTGTGTGCGTAATTGCGTAATTTCTTCTTAATAAATTCAACAACCCACTTAAAATTAGGGTGCGTTTGATAGCCCTTTTTTTCCATGGAAAATATAATTTTCCATGTGATTTTCCAACTTTGCGCTGTTTGATTGCTTAAATTTTTCATGAAATTCATTTTTCCACTTGCCTCGAAATTCGGTATTTTCCTTATTTTGAATGAATTCATTTTCCCATGGGGGAGGAGGTTTTATTTTCCATGGAAAATCTTATACTATTTTTGTGACGTTTGATCATTTTTGTTGTTGTTAATTTATTTATTTATTTTTCTAAAAATGAAAATTATTATTATCAAGTACAAATGTGTGAAAAAATAAAAATAAAAATATTTTTTTTTTATTAAAATAGATCAATTTTACTTTATTTTCCATGAAAAATAATGTCAATCAAACAACAAAAGTTGAAAAATTCCCTACTTTTTCCACCTAGAAAATTAAACCAATCAAACATATTAAACTTCCAATTCCCAGGAATTCAATTCCCTTGAATTCATTTTATTTCCACTCAAATTCCGCCCTTGCTATTAAACGTAGCCTTAGGTTTCGTTTAATTGCAAACATGGAAAATGGTTGAAAAGAAAATAAGTTCTAGGGAAATTATTTTCTATGGAAAATAAAATGAAGGAATGTGTTTGATTGGAAGTGGAATTGAGTGGTAAATGTGGGAAATGAATTCTCAACTAAATCCAAAGAATATATTTTCCTTGTTTTCAAGGAAAATCACGAAAATCGAAACAAAATAGAAAGTATTTTCCATCCAACAAAATTGCAATCAAACATCACGCTTTCATTTTCGATGGAAATCATTTTTCATTCTCCAAGAAAAATATGTGTATCAAACACAACCTTAGAAGTTAAATTCAATGAAAATTAAAAGAGTAATTCTAGAGGGACATTTTTAAGTGACATTATAATGTAGCACACATTCTTTGGGTAATAATGGTTATAACTACCCCTACCACTTATTTTTTTATCACGCAATGAATATGTGACACATCATAATGTCACTTAAAAATGTACCTTATTAATGTCTCCTTAGAATTATTGAAATTAAAAGGGTAAATTCACGTTACCCAACATCACCCTTATTCGCTCTAAGACTGACTTGACCGGTTGAATAATTTTTATACATCTTTCTTAGCTCTATTTGAAAGAATTAAAATAGCCAAGAGTAATTTTACAGCGTGACATCTTTTGGGTCATAATTGTGCCATCAATATTTGGTAGGTCGGTTTCATTTTTATAAATGCTTATAATGATACACTAGGTGAAATTAATTCTTTTAACTATTGAAAATTGTCGTACAATAATTAATCTATCAGATTTTTCTTAAAGTAGTATCTCAGGAGATTGAAGAGAAAAAGAGCTCAAATTGTATTTATCAAAATATTAACATAGAGAATACATAGAACTATTTGATACGGAAAACTTCCAAAATGTTATTAGCTACTTAAATAAACAGTTACAAAAACAAATAGTAGCTACAAATGGGAAAATTGTTTTAAAAAACAATGAATGACATCAAAATGTGTGAATATTTAGGGGAAAAGTGTCTGATGATGCGACGATATTGTCACTAGTACTTGTCCATGTGTAAACCTCATTCGAAATCAAAATTGATTTGGAATTGTGCACTTGTACGCCCTGATATTTAGTTTCAGAAGTAGTCGAACGTGTTTGAGACATTCTAACACTCTCCAACTTCATGGCTACTTCTCTCATAGTTGGCCTTTTCTTTCCACTCAAATTCAAGCACCTTTGCGCAACTTTGGCTACCGCAATAAGCTCTTCGCTATTATTTTTGTGTAAAACTTGGGTGTCAAGGATTGTTTCAAGATTTTTTCCTTCCATGCATTGCAAAAATCTTGTTGCTAAACTTCTTTCCTCTGCTATTCTATGAAAAGATATTGGCCTTTGCCTAGTCAAGAGCTCGACAAGAACAACCCCAAAATTGTAAACATCACTTTTTTCTGTAAACTGACTAGACTAGAAGTACTCTGGATCTAAGTATCCGAATGTCCCTCTTACTAAGGTAGTTTGATGAGTTCGATCCGCTGCTATTCACATGGAAGTTCCAAAGTCAGCAACTTTTGCTACATATTTTTCATCAAGAAGTATGTTGGATGACTTAATGTCTCTGTGATAGATGGGAAAAGAAGTTGCGGAGTGTAGATAAGCAAGCGCTTCTGCGACTTCTACAGCAATTTTCAAACATCGATTCCATGAGAATGGGAAATCATCGCTCTCATTATGGATATGATCGAAAAGAGTTCCATTCGGAATGAATTCATAAACTAGTAAAGGAACTTCTGTTTCTAGGCAACATCCTAAGAGCTTGACAACATTCCTATGAATGATTTGTGAAAGCATGACAACCTCGTTAATGAATTGCCCGACTTGGTTTTCATCTATTAAGATGGATTTCTTTATAGCTACAATTTTTCCATCAGATAACATACCTTTGTACACCGTCCCTTGACCTCCTTTACCAAGTATTCGACTTTCATTGAAGCGATCAGTTGCTCTCTCTAGATCTTTAGAAGTGAAAAGTCGTGTTGTTTCAAGTATACCTTCATCGCTTGATATTTGTTGTTGTAGCAAGAGCCCACCATTTCGTTTGAAGAACTTTTGTCTGTGTTTCTTATTTTTTCTCTTTTTGTTGAACTTGCACAGCCAAAAACAAGTTGATAATAGAAGTAGTATTCCTATTCCTCCTGAGGCCAAGCCTACTCCTAAAAGTGTCAACGTGTGCAAATTAATTTAAGACAAGATCATCACATCTAATTTAGACTTCAATCACATATAAGTTTTTCTCGAGTAGGAATATCGTTCTTTTTTGTTCGTTTAGTTATTTGATACCGATATAACAATCTGGTGAAGTTAATTGCTTCAGGATAATTGTATCTTTCAAAATAGTATTTTAAGTTTTGATAAACAAAATTGATTTATTATTGTGCTGTATACAATAATATCTGATAATAATGTTTTTTTGTATTATTATCATCATCATCATCATCATCATCATCAATAGTAAAATTATTAAAATATGTTACTTGATGAAACAATAAAAGATGCAACCCAATAATTTATAAATTCAATTTTAAATTAAAAAATTAATTAAGTAATCACAGGAAATAAAATGAAATTAAAATATATGTAACTAATTGTTGTTTCACTTTATTGAATTTTGGAAAAATTATTATTATTATTATTATTTAATTGATTACAGTTTCTTAAAAAACTAATTTAAAATATTGATTATGAGAAATTTCCAACTATCAATTTTTTTGTATAAAACATTTAATTTGTAATTTAAAAAGAGGATAAATTAAGAAAAATAAATTCTAATTATTTAAATGCAAAAATTAAATGAGAATTACCTATGGTAACTTTGCTACGAGATACCGGTATTCGTGTACAACCAATACCAATTTTTTTGCCATCACCATAATAACCACTCGGGCAATAACAGTCATAAGAACCTAAAGTATTGCTGCAAATTTCATAGAAGACACACGGGTCATTGTTGCATTCATTGATATCTGTCACCCGTCCATCCATCCATCAAACAATCAAATCAAATAATCGTTAGATTTCTTGTATAGAATCGGATAGCCGAATGCATAATTCTTTCAATTAAATAATAGTAGCAAATTTAAAACTAACCTTGACACCCTGAACTTAGGTAAGGGTTGCCCTCATATCCTTCCATGCACTCGCAGTTATATCCTCCGTAAATGGAATCCAAGTTGTGGCAAGAACTATTCTTCCCACACGACGTTTCGGTGCAACTCAAATAAGGATCAATTCTCCAATCTAACACCATTGGCGTATCTACAAACTTTTTATTATTCTTTAGGAATGTTGTTGAATCATCGAGATCGGATAAATGAAAAGTGAAATTATCAAGATTGCCTTTCATTCCAACGAAGGAAAAACTACACCGAAAAAATTTTCCCCCTCTCCCAAAATTAGTATGCGTGTCTAATAGTTGAACTTTGATAGCGTCAGTTTTGGATGCGGAGTTTTGACAACATCCTACGCCAGGGCATGTCCCGTTTGAAGATCGATTGTAATCGCCTGAACAGTACGACAAACATCCAATAGCACTGTAGTTGCTGACTAGATCTCTATATTGTCGTACCATAGCCAAGTCATCACAACCAACTGCTGTGAACTGATTTGCATCTGACAAGGTATAAGGAGTACCATAAAGATAGATAGACGGCTATAGTATTGTCATTGGTTCCCACGTCATAGCATGTCTTTCCCTGTTGCAGATCGGAGTTCTTAACATAGATTTGAGATTTTGAGATATTAACCACCTCTAAGTAATAGAGTACTTCGACATAATTAGAGTTATTAAGTAAGAGGGAGAGGTAAGGTTTTGGAGGGTTGAAAGTAATATTGCAGATGATGTTAAAGTATGAGTAATTCTTAGAGCAACTTTGCCCGATACCAAACGGGTATGGAATTTCTACGTTACCACAGCTGCTTTGGCAGCCAGGTTTAGTAGTGGGGGTGGCGTTTGATGGTTGCGTCACCGCCAGTGGAAGTAAGAAGAACATATGGAGCAAAGTATAAAAAATAACCATGTTTGGCTTTGCAATTTGCATGTTCAGAATGATGGAGCTAATATGTATTTGTAGACACATGGCCGGACCTGCCTAGAGGCAGGTGAGGCCATGGCTTCATGGCCCATATTATTTTTGGGTCCATTTTTTTTTTCAATAGCCCAGGTCCATAAAATTGGGATTTGTTTAAATATAAAATTTTAAAGTATATGAAATATAATATTTTGTTGGTCGTTTTATATTAGTTAATACTTTTGAACTTTTTATTTTTTTGCAATTTTATGGTGAATTTATATAGTTTGTTTTATGTGAATATGAATTTAATCTTTATTTTCAGTTTTTTTCTTTAAAAAAAAATTTTCGGGGACGCTGCCCCCGAACCCCCAATCTAGCCCAAGGCCTATATCTCGAAGAACTACTGTTTATTTCAGATCTACAAATTTACAGGTACTACTCTGTGTAGACAAAAATATTAAAGCAGGTTTGGAATCATGATTGTGCACCACACAATCTGTTGACTGAAATCCTGATTTTTTTACAATAATTGATGAGGTTTTACAACTTTTCCCCGGCGTTGAAAAATATGTGGAAAGAAAATATTTTTTCAGAAATTAATTTGTATGAAAATTATTTTCGTGAAAAATATCAATTGAAAGTATTTGATTGAATTTACTTTTTAAGTGGAAAAAGTGGTGAATTTTCCTAGTTTTGTAACTTTTGTTGTTTAATTGATATTATTTTTTATAAAAAAATTTGTAAAGCTGAGTTACTTTAGTCAAATTTTTTTTTTAAATATGAATTTGTACAAACCATATCCCAACTACCAAAATAAGAAAGAAAATGAATTCCCAAAAAAAAAAAAAAAAAATTAAAATGGAAAATTTGAATTTTCCACCAAAATGGTAGGAAAACATTTTCAAGTAGAAGAAAAGTACATCACGTGACCAAGACTTGGAAAAACCAATTCCAATGAAGAAAAAATGCAATCTAGCATGTGAAAAGGTAAGAAGTGGGAAAATATTTATCATTTTCACACAAATAGCTATGTTTGATAACTACAAAATTTCCATGAAAAAGGCAATTCTCAAGTCATTTTCTAGCTTTTGCTTTGACTTCTAGAACTAGAATTTGTCCTAGAAAATTTTCTCTTACTTCCCTGACTTGGTTTGGTAGGATTTGAAGGAAAATACTTTCTTTCCTTTTGAGTAGAAAATATTTTCCATGTTATTATTAAGAAAAGACTTTAACACTATGCTCGATCATTTTTATTGTTGTTAGTTGATTTATTTATTTTTTCAAAAATTAATATTACTACTATCATGTACAAATGAGTGAAAAAAAAAATTATTTTGATTAAAATAACTAAGGGCCTGTTTGATTGGTCATAATTTTCCAAGAAAAAGAAATTTTTTTCCTACTTCCTCATTCTCTTGTGTTTGGTTGCCAAAATTTGACAAGAAAAACATTTTCCAATCCTTACTCTCACCCGCTTGTTTTCGAGGTTTAGATAGAAAATCATTTTTCTTGGTTTTGTTGAGAAAATTTTTTCCATGTTACATGGAAAATTATTTTCACAACGTTTGATCAATTTTGTTTTTATTAATTAACTTATTTTCTTTTCAAAAAATAACATTACCATCATCAAGTACAAATATATTTAAAAAAAAATTTGATTAAAATAGCAAAAATTTACTTTATTTTCCAAAAAAAATAATGTCAATCAAACAACGAAACTTGAAAAATTCTTCACTTTTTCCACCTAGAAAATTTAACCAATCAAACACTTTCAATTAATTTTCCACAAAAATATTTTCCAAATAAAATCAATTCCATGAAAAATATTTTCTTTCCACACATTTTTCACCTTCTCAATCAAACACACCCTAAATTTTACTTTATTTGTCATCATTCTCTTGTGTTTGGTTGCCAAAATTTGACAAGAAAAACATTTTCCAATCCTTACTCTCACCCGCTTGTTTTCGAGGTTTAGATAGAAAATCATTTTTCTTGGTTTTGTTGAGAAAATTTTTTCCATGTTACATGGAAAATTATTTTCACAACGTTTGATCAATTTTGTTTTTATTAATTAACTTATTTTCTTTTCAAAAAATAACATTACCATCATCAAGTACAAATATATTTAAAAAAAAATTTGATTAAAATAGCAAAAATTTACTTTATTTTCCAAAAAAAATAATGTCAATCAAACAACGAAACTTGAAAAATTCTTCACTTTTTCCACCTAGAAAATTTAACCAATCAAACACTTTCAATTAATTTTCCACAAAAATATTTTCCAAATAAAATCAATTCCATGAAAAATATTTTCTTTCCACACATTTTTCACCTTCTCAATCAAACACACCCTAAATTTTACTTTATTTGTCATGAAAAACGTCAATCAAACAACAAAATTAAGAAAAATTCTCATTTTTTTCACCTGAAAAATTAATCCAATCAAAAGCTTCCAATTGACATTTTCCAAGAAAATAATTTCAAAGCAAATCAATTTCCTTGAAAATATTTTTTTACTATCAATTTTCCATCTTTCCAATCAAAATGGACTAGAATGACATTTTCAAAAAGGGTATCATTTCTTTTAAATGAACTAGTGGGCTGTCGTGCGTTGCACGACCTCGGGCGACGTATTGTGCTATATAGATGGACTAATATTTCTACCAATCAAATTGCATTGAGAAAACATCAAGACTGACTTTGGACAAGTTCAAATCTTCAAGCAAGAAAAACGAACCAGCCAATAGAAAAATCAAGGCTCAAATCGTCTAACATGCCAATAGTTACGTATAGTATATAGATATGCATATAGATCTTAAAAGTACATAACCAACATGAGAAAAAAAAGGGTGTTTATTGCACCTAAAATCAAGCGGCAAGAGATAAATACCCATATTTCTTACAGATACCAATCAAAAGTAGCAAATTGGTTACAACAAGAACCTATAGAATAATACATCATGGAGCAAAAATTTCTCTTTGAAATAATAAACTACTAATCTGGTATCAAGTCCACTTCTTGGAATGACTTAATCCATTCTAGTATGGCCACATATCCATCTGCAGATAAGTTGTTTGATAGAAAAAAAATTAAAATTCTTATGGAAAAAAACCCAAATCCTTACATTAATTGTGAGAAAGGGTGAATAAAGCTAACCTCTTAATATTTACTGAAAAAGAAAAAAGTGAATGACTGTAAACAACCCACAATTCTGAATATAGTTCTTTGATACTGAGTAAACTAAACATACTTTTCTCCACGCGTAAAAAGGTGAACACAGAATATAGCAGAAGAAACATGATAAAAGCTAAAAAATCATCTCTAACTTGCCAAAAATATGTACTTTAAAATGTTAAAAAAAAAAAAAAGGGATGGGGCAAAGGAAGTAATTAATCTGAACAACAGCAACCTCAAGATGAACAGTATAGGTATATGGTGTGGATAATAAAATGAAGAGGAATGTCAGAGAATGAACAAGCAAACAAATCAAAGCTCGTGTTAAAATTTCAATCAATGCAATATGAGATTAGCACCACACAAAAACACCATCAATAACTTAATATATATTTGCACAGATACATATCCACACACATATAGACAATTGAATAAATCAATTTTTCTATAATCTTAACTTGCATTTTCAGAATGGTTTCTTAGCGTGTCTGATGTGATCCGGGATAGGAGATGTGATCCGGGATAGGAGCTCAAAGGAGAAGTCAAGTCACGGACGACGCAACAACATTCGACATAGGAAAATGAACAATTTCCATGTTGGGGCCGAGTCAAAACGACGATTGGATCAACATCATTCAAGCCGTCGAAGAAAAATGTGAATTTTCAATGTTACGGCCGTAACATATATTTCCTCACGGCCGTAACCAACTTTCTGCTGAAATTGATTTTGCGAGACATAAACAATCACGGCCGTAAAGATTGAGTATCACGGCCGTAAAGGAGTTGCTGCTTAAAATTGGAATTGTATGTTTTTGGACTTACGGCCGTAAGTCATATGTCACGGCCGTAAGAGTGAATCAGAAACAAGGTTACGGCCGTAAGAAAATCAGTCACGGCCGTAAAATCGAATACGCGTGAATTTTAGGTTATTTTTATTTCCTTATTTTTAGGTAGTTGTTTCCTTATTTAATTAGAACTCTTTAACCTATTTTTGACCCTATTTATAGGGATGTAATTTTCATTATTCACAGACAACTTTGATATTATTATTGAGAGGCAATTCGCTTTCATACTTTATTCTTTATTGAATAAAATCCGAACTTACGAGTTAATCTTGTTTGTTCAAATCTTGGGTGAGATTTATTTTCATTGTGATCAAGAGGTCAACATATCAATTGATTGTGTTGGTTGCTTGGTTCAATTAATTTGAATCAATCTCTAAATCGTGATTCTTTGGCGTTCTTGGGTCGATTCCAATAACTTGTGGGTTGCGTAGCTACAATTGTTACGTGGTTTGCATCATCTGGTATCAGAGCTTAGGCTCCAAAAATCAAGGTTATATCTTGTTTTTGTTTTCTTGAGTTTCTTATTCTTGTTCTTCGTGTTCTTCCAGCTTTGAGTCTTTAATCCAGAAAAGTGTCACAAAAAATTCAATAGTCGTTATTTCCTTCGTTTGTTATCCAAATTAAATTTCATTTGTTGAGTCTTTCTCGTAGTTGAAAAAAAAAAAAAAAAAACGAAAATTCTCAGTTCAATTAAAATATTTGATATTTGATTTCAAGAATTATTTTCTTGAAACAATCCTAGTTTCCATAAAAAGTGTCAAGTTCTATATAAAGTCAAATTTAATTCTCTAAAGGTCTTCTTTGAGTTTTCCAACAAATTCATTAGGAAAAACAACATCAAGAATGTTAAAGAAATTCAAGAAAGTGGTTCTTGAATTTGACTCGAAAGGAAAAAATATCAAGAATATTGTAGAAATTCAAGAACCACTTTTTTGAATTTCTACAATATTCTTGATATTTTTTCCTTTCGAGTCAAATTCAAGAACCACTTTCTTGAATTTCTTTAACATTCTTGATGTTGTTTTTCCTTTTCGAGTCAACATTAAATTCCTCCTTGATATTTGTCAATATCCGGATCATCTTATTTTGAGTCTCTCAAATTTTTGAAAGCTACATCATAAGGGATGGATTATGATCCGGATTCGTTGTTCCAAACTAGATGTTATGTGGGACAAAAGGTGTGCAGTTTGGCAATTGATAGAGAGTGCTTCACTAATTTTGCTAATATCAACATGGTTGAAAAATTAGGATTATCTCTAATACCGCACAGTAGACCTTATTGTGTGACGTGGATGGGGGAATTTGGAGAGTTCCATGTAACCAAGCAAGTCCTAGTGACTATCACCCGTGGAAAATATATTGATGACGTATTTTGTGATGTAGTGCCTTTAAAGTCTTGTCATATTTTATTGGGAAAATCATGGAGTCGTACGAGGGAAGCAATTTATTATAAGAGTATGCACATATACAGGATTCTTATGAGAGGGAAAATATTCACACTGTATGGGCTGACACTCGAGGAAGCACTAGACGATTCGAGGAAGGTAAAAAAAGAGAGTGAGAGGAAAGTTGTAGTGAGATTGCAAGAGGATCCTCGAGATACGGATGTTGAGGAGGGAAAGCTGAAACTAGAAACGGTTGATCAAATTTCAAAATTTGAAGTAGAAGATGAAGAATTGGGTAGTAAGGAGGTGAATGAACAAGGAAATAAAATTGTGGAAGAGGTGATTGAGGATGAAGGTGTGGTTGAAAATAAAAATGTGGAAAAGGTAGTTGAGACTAAAAATGTAGAAGAAGTTGAAACTAAAAATTTAGAAGAGATAGTTGAGCTTGAAAATGTGGAGTTAGAAGATGTGGATGAGTATGAGAGAAAAGAAATAGAAGAGATTGAGCAAGAAGTTACAACAAAAGAAGGAAGTGAAGAGAAGGACCTCGTTGTTAGGGAAGAGGATTTGGAGATGATATACCATGGGTACAAGGATCCATATCTTGTACTTTGTGAAACTAACATTTCCCACCCTATTTTGCTTAAATCTTTCTTGCAGGGTGAATATACTTGGAGGTTTGAGTCACACCACGTTTGGCCAAGGAAGTTCTTATTTCGACTCGTCCTTCCAATCCAAGTATTCGACTATTGGTTGATCCTTTGTAATGGAGGCAAAAATTTTCCTTTTGATCCAGGCGGTGCGCTGAAACACCATGAACCAAGCTATGATTCGGGACGAATCATCTTGAAGAAGGGGAGAATGATGTGATCCGGGATAGGAGATGTGATCCGGGATAGGAGCTCAAAGGAGAAGTCAAGTCACGGACGACGCAACAACATTCGACATAGGAAAATGAACAATTTCCATGTTGGGGCCGAGTCAAAACGACGATTGGATCAACATCATTCAAGCCGTCGAAGAAAAATGTGAATTTTCAATGTTACGGCCGTAACATATATTTCCTCACGGCCGTAACCAACTTTCTGCTGAAATTGATTTTGCGAGACATAAACAATCACGGCCGTAAAGATTGAGTATCACGGCCGTAAAGGAGTTGCTGCTTAAAATTGGAATTGTATGTTTTTGGACTTACGGCCGTAAGTCATATGTCACGGCCGTAAGAGTGAATCAGAAACAAGGTTACGGCCGTAAGAAAATCAGTCACGGCCGTAAAATCGAATACGCGTGAATTTTAGGTTATTTTTATTTCCTTATTTTTAGGTAGTTGTTTCCTTATTTAATTAGAACTCTTTAACCTATTTTTGACCCTATTTATAGGGATGTAATTTTCATTATTCACAGACAACTTTGATATTATTATTGAGAGGCAATTCGCTTTCATACTTTATTCTTTATTGAATAAAATCCGAACTTACGAGTTAATCTTGTTTGTTCAAATCTTGGGTGAGATTTATTTTCATTGTGATCAAGAGGTCAACATATCAATTGATTGTGTTGGTTGCTTGGTTCAATTAATTTGAATCAATCTCTAAATCGTGATTCTTTGGCGTTCTTGGGTCGATTCCAATAACTTGTGGGTTGCGTAGCTACAATTGTTACGTGGTTTGCATCAGTGTCCCTCTAATTAAACAAGGTATTACTAAGTTAGCAGTGAACTTGAAAGAAGGAGCAACTAAATTCCATAATTCATCACAAAAATTACTACTAACAATCTTGCCAAAGTTAACCATCAGCAATAAGTCTGAACAATGCAATTTAATCCTTACAACACTACTTCAATCTGAGACTAAATCACGTGGTTGAAATTTAAAAATTCACGTAAAAATATACATAAAAGAAACTTGAGGCATATAATAAAAAGTAAAACATAGAAAAATTCGAAAAGAATAAGCAGGAATCGTTTAAGATAGTTAGGACAGGAAAAACAGAAAATTATGGGAGAAAAAGAGAAGGTTCAAATGTACTTTACTCTCCCAAACTTATCACTTTTTATTAACAAATACAACAAATTACACAATAAAGTAGCAAAATATTAGATCAAAGCATCGAGATTTCAATTACAAATTAAATGAAAACAAAAATAGTCATCCAATTTAATGGTGTTAACATAAACAAGCAAAAGGAAGAGCTAGTTCAAAGTGATCCGTATAGTATATGATTATCTAGGCTATTTTTTTTCTTGATACTCTTGACATAGAAATCAATTCCTTTCCCATGAGAGTCTAGCTAGGTTAGTGTATTTTTTCTTTTGTGTCACATGGAAAACTGGTATATGTTACACTTGTATGATTTCTTTAATTTTTAGTAGTGGTTGAAATTTTGATCGAACAAGGGTAAGATTGGCATCCAAAACTCACCCACAGCTGTAACAGAGTATAGCAAATCCACCTGATTTGAAGCTCCAACCTTTCTTCCATTCCGACGACGTCGTTGCACGACACAACTCATACATGCAAATCTTTGACTCCATTTCCCGTAAAATTCAATCTTCCAACTCAAAAATCACTGTAAAAATCAAACAAATCTTATCACAAAAACCTAGATCAAATTTTTTCATGAAAATTCCAATTCCACAAAAAAATAAAAAATAAAAAATTTAAAACAAGAAAACAAAATTAATTCTACATCTCATAGCGATTAGCATAAAAAAATCAACCTTGTACAAATCTTTGCAACATGACATCCCCATAAGTTAGTCTCTAAGCCAACGGGATGCAGTCGGTGGAAAAACCCAAAAAAATAACCTAACACGACGGGATCATACCATCGACGATGAATCGAGAGGGAAATTTCTGAGGCCAAAACACAGACGTCCGAACACCAATGGGAGAACTCTCTCGAAGGCTGGAGAAACTTGGCCGAGAGAGTGATAATCGCAAAAAGACCCTGTTTTCTTTCAAAATGAATGACACCGTTTTAATTACCACAGGCTGCATCACTGATGACGACATGTGAACAGTAATTTTCCTTCTCCTCTTTTAATATAGTAAGTAAAGTACTAGTTGAGCGTCATGCGTTGCACGACTACGAACGGCGTGTGTACTGCGATATTGACTTAATTATTCAATGATTATGTGAGTTTTTATATTAAATGAATTTGTATTTATATTGAAGCATCGTAGAAGAAAGAAATGTATAAATTACTAATAAATTTTTCGTGTTCAATAAAAATGATAGAATTATTACCATAATAAAATATGAAGAAATGCTTACACTTTCATCACGCTTTTTGCTAATTTCCCGAATGTTTGCAAAAGTTTTGTCTCAGTTCTTTGCAATTCCTGCCAAATACTCCTGCAAAACATTGAAATATTTCTCTAGACTTATTTTCTTCATCAAGATACTTAGGCTTGGCCTTAATCACGCGTTGTTCGTTTCAAACTCCATCGAGATCAATGCTTATAAGCTACAATCATATATCCATAAGCTGTTGTTATAGTAAACGCATGCTAAAAAACAGTGTGTAATAAGAAAAAAATATAATACACATGCCAAAAAACAGTGAGTAATAAGAAAAAAATATAATGCACCAAACTGCAGAGGTTTTACATAGATAGGAATGTCCTATTTTTCACCCATTGATTCCTGAATCTTAGCCCTCTCAGTAGCACTTGCAATGACCTTGCCTCGTGTCCCTTCAAGTTGTTTAATTTCTGCTAGCATTTGCTTCTCTTCATTTAGAGCAAAAAAAAAGTAAGCTTACAAGACTATTTTGCACCCCTATTCATAACGGTTCAATTGCTCATGTATTTTCACGTATTTTGCAACACTCACCTTTGGTCTGATTGATTTAAACAGTTATCTTATTTGTTAACATATAAAGCAAACTGGGCACAGATGTGCTGAATGAAGACAATAAATTCAAGGATCATAAACAATGCAAATACATGTTTAATAAAGTTCAGACTTACCATTATCGATTGTTAAGTAGAATAGTAGATCCTGTTCCATATTACAAATAATTTTAAATGCACAGTTTGGATGAATTAAACATTGATACATTATTAAATAAAAGTATAGTACACATGATCACAAATCAACTATGATTACCCAGAGAGGACAAACATGAAAGCAAAATCACAAAATGTAAAATGACCTGTAAAGGGGCAAGATAATCGAGACTTCATTGCGACACAAAAACAATAGTTAACTTCATCCATTCTCTTCAACACTTTGTAGTTTAGTTTCTGCATACATATGCAAAGGTAAAAAATTAATAAATTTATTTAAAGACATACAATATTTATCATTATGAAAAATATAAAGCAAACCTTCAAGGCACCATATGGTATAAAGCAATCCCAAATTACCTGCAATATGAACATCATCTACGGCTCAAGCAAACCATAATGCTAAGGACAAAATAGGAGTAAATTCATTTTGCACTCATATTTCGACTTGCTTATAGAATACGCCAGTCACACAATTTGTAAAAAAAGACTACTAAAATATTTGGTTGGGGGGCGGGGGGGACGAATTTTGGCATGCTTATAAAACAGTCATAATCATAAAATTCAACCACGCAAAAAAAAGAAAGAAATAAAGCGAAAAGTTGAGCTATAAGCCTCAGAGCCTCGAAGGTTAATGAGATTTTTTCACTGTTGCTTGTTGCAGAAGTGTTATAGCTTATAGGTTTAACAACCTGAGTAATGTTGCACATTTCTTTGGACTTGTAATCTTGATCATTTCCCACAAAAGCATGAGTCTAAATATCTCTCTGTTATGCCATAACACAAGAATAAATTGCATTTTTTGTATCAATGTCCAGAAAAGGATCGTGAATATTCTATGAGAATATAGAATATCAGCAGATTGAAGCTATTGTGCAAAGATAGAGAAGAGGGCTGGCCTGCATGCATAATATGTTGTCGCTTAATATCGTAAATAAGTTACAAGTAACAAGATAACATATCCAAACATGTTAGAAAAAAAAAAACTTACGAGCTTGTACTTTTCTCTTTTTAACTTAGGCAAACACGCACTTAGTCAAGCCAATATTGCCTCATTACCCTATTCACATTGTTCATCATCTATCATTACATATTAACTAAACAGATGTTCCTTAAACAATGATTCATGATTTATCCGCAATGTTAATGTATCATATTCATAATTTAGGGAGTTAATTTGAATGCATACTTTGCAGACATCAAGCCAAGCTTCAAGCTTCTGCCAAGATGTCATCACATTATAAACAATTAACATTATAAACAATTAGCTGTAAATGATAATTCCTAATTTCCATATCAATATCCATCAAGCAATATCCACAGTTCTTTTTTGCATTACCTTGTTTATAACTTAATATTTTTATCACATAAACTTGGGACAAGTAGAAGTCCTTTTTAATTTTCAAGTTGCAATATTTTGCTACTGTTAGACTCTTCAAGAGTTTGCTAATGGACATTTTCTATCTTCAGGGATTCAGTTACCATGAAGGCACAGAAGTTAGTTGCAGCCAATATGCAATACAAAAATAAATTCCCGATTCACTGTACTGTTGTGCCATTTGACACAACTGAAGAAAAGATTCCTCTCATGGTAAGTATATTCCAATTTGATCTATTTGAACTTAATTATTGTCAAAATAAGAAATTTCACAACCTATCTAAGATAATCAATTCCCAACTATGATTTTGCTCTAAGATTAAATAAAAACAAACCTAAAAGAATCAAGTTCAATCCACTAATTAATATAAAAAATTAAACACATGTCACATTCTTGACATAAGCCCAATCATAAATAGAATTTAACTCATAAAAAAAAAAACCATAGAATTCATCGGAAAGGAGAAACAAGAAACTTAAAATCATTACCTTGTTCAAGCTATTCCAAACCCCCCCCCCCCAAAAAAGTCAAAACCCCACAATTCTATAATTCTAATACTTCTATGAATGTTGAATTAGAAGTTTTTCAGCTTCTGATCAATCAAGATGGGGAAGAGAGAAAAGGGAGGCAAAAATATGAAAGGAAAAAGTTTCGGACAACGGGTAACAATTCATAGCAATTGAATGAAATTTTTTCAAGAAGTAAATAATTGAGAGGCCCATTAATTACTAATAAATGTATATTAAACTTGCCCCAAAAGAAAAGGAGCAACAACGGACTTCTCAACAATTTTGGGTCTATCGAAGAAAGTACCATTATCTGCTATGTTGATTGATTCCCCGGGGAACAAATTGAGCTCTTGGATCAATTTCTTAGCCAGATTCAATGAGTAACAGGCAATTCGAGCAACTTCACGCTCAATTTCAAGGGTTCTTCTTCTCCATACGCGGATTCGAGAAGAACAAAGGGAACGTTCTGGTCGAAAATAATGTTTCGCTCATATCTAGTCGAGCCGAACTTCGAGTAACTTCACGCTCAATTTCAAGGCTCTTTGTCATGGATGGGCATCGCACAGCAGAACTGAGGAGGGAAAGGGATGAAGACAGCTATTTGAATTCGAGGAAGATACGAAGGCATTTTGATAAGTGGCTGTGACGTGACTGCTTTCATTTTGTAAACACGCTTTTATTGTTTTGTGGAGAAATGCATTCGGTAGGAAACTAGCTAAATGGCAGATAGTCTAAATGACGACCATGACTTTTGTACATTTAGTTCCTTATGGAAATCTAATTCTAATATTCTTCTCTCTGTTTTCTTCGAATTCTTTCTCTATATAGTCTATATTCTGTGTTTTATTCTTATTTGAGGTCAATTTTGGAACTCACCCAGCTTAAGGTACAAGCTAAGATACAGGTTGTAGCTAATTTTGGATGAAATTTAGTTCCATTGAATTTCATTCATCACATTTGGTATCAGAGTACTAAGTTCTTGGACAGTAATGGATACTAGGCAGAAAACTACTGAGGATAACTTAAAGAAGATTCACAAGGAGATGGGCGGGTTGAGTTCTGCTTTGACTACTTTCAATGGAAAGGTGGACTCTAAGTTTGATAATATTGATTGATACATGAATCAGATGAATGAGAAACACGAGGCTGTTGTTGTCCTACTAGCTAAGATCGGTGTGGCTCAAGAGAAAGGGTGGGAAGGGTCCAACCTAGAGAGTGGCGTGTTGGGGGCGAGGTCTAGTTATAAAGACAGATTCAGTAAGGGGAGTTATGATACTAGGATGAATGCCAGAATTCCCAAAATTGATTTTCCCCAATTTGAAGGTGATAATCTAAGAGAGTGAGTGAGGAAAGCTAACAGGTACTTCCAAATACATCAAGTCGATGAGGGACTGAAGGTGGGGATTGCAGAAATGTATTTGAAGGGAAGAGCTGATATCTGATTTTATGGGTTCCTCGCTAGTAAACCAAATACCAGTTGGGGTATGTTGACCACTTTTGTACAATCAGTTCCTTATCGAAATCTAATTCTAATATTCTTCTCTCTGCTTTCTTTTAATTCTTTCTCTACCCAGTCCATATTCTGTGTTTTCCTTATTTGAGGTCCATTTTGGAACTCACCCAGATTAAGGTACAGGTTGTAGCTAATTTTGGATGAAATTCAATTCCATTAAAAAAGCAAACTGAAAGGTTAGGTAAGAAAAAGTTACACTAAATAGGACGTCAGGATGATGTAAAAGTAGTGAAGTGCTACAGTGTATGAACAGTAATTTTCCTTAAGCTAAGGGTCTGTTCGGTTGGAATTAATTGCCAAATAAATAGAATGTAAAGGGTCAAATCAAGGAATTGAAATTATTTGTTGATTTATTTGTGTTTTCTAGGTAAGATATGGAGTTAAGAATTGGAGAGAGAAAATATGAATGGTTAAAAAGTGGTATTGAAAATTGTGTAAATTAAATTTGGGTAATGATGAAAATTTAAATTATAGCCGAACAGGCCCTTAAAGTAAGGTATATGGTATATGGTATATAATAATATACCGCTTTACCGCGGTGTGATCCGACCGTAAGGATGACCCGTGTGATGCACGAAACGATGTAATAATTGTGTATATAATAGTGTCGATGAGTAAGAAGATTGCAAATGTGAAGAAAAAGATAAAAAGAAAGGGTTGTGCTAACATATATATTACACCTTAACTAAAAAATAAAAAAAAATTAAATCAGAACCTCCATAAACCATTATTTAATCTAGTAAGTTATTTAAGATTCATATGTGACACGAAACATATAAAATCTTATAAAAACAATGAAAATATGAAATGGATTGTTAACCGTCCAGTTCTTGTGAAAATTCATCTATCTCCAAGCTTCATTTCCATTATCTTGACAATAACGTGAAAATTGAGAATTTGTTGCAACAGAGTTTGATAAATTAAGCCCTTGTTTAACACTCATTATTCAATAACTCATTTTTTCAAAATTAATTTTCAATTATGCATTTTACTAATAAATTAATCTACACATAATTTTAAAAAAATGATAATTTTTAACCACATAATTTTCAAAAATTCACTATTAAAAATCACATTATTTGAAAATAATGAGTCTCAAACACACGCTCGATATATGTATCTATATTTAAAAAGTTAGATTATATTAGATTAGAAGATATAGGTAGATTGATAATTCAATAATTCAAAAATAATGCGATAAAGTATTGTGTGAGAGGTTCACATTGATATAAAGATCTAGCTATTACGATTTTATTTGAGTCTGCAAAATTAACCAATAAAGGGAATTTAAAAAATAACAAAATAGGGAGAGACGAGAATTGAACATATTACTATAAACTAAATTTTTTGTCCAAAATATGTATGATTTTGAAAATGGAGCGAAAGTTAACACGTAAAAGGAAAGATAAAGATGTCTTGAATTTGAAACAATAAGGACCAAAGTGTACCTTACAATAGTAGAAAAATAATAGATAAATGAAATAGGAATTTTGGAAAAAAGGAAACCCAATTGATGTCATTATGATGTCATTAATGATGTCTTATAAATAGTAGTATATGAATAGTATTTTCTCTTAACCTCTTTTAGTATTGTTAACCACAAAATCCGGTTGGACCTTGGACCAACACGTCTCAGCTCCTTCCTCTTGAACACGTGGATCTCCTGCGCACTGTGACAAATAATCAGTTTACAAAGGGGGTCGAGGTGGTTCTCATTTGCACTCCAATGCTAAAGTCAGTGCTCATTTCAAGCAGATATAAATTGGGTGCAGAAAATATAAGTGTGTAAAAGAGAGAAAAGGGAGTGAGAATAAAATATTTAGTCAAGAGTATTAGATTGCTAACCCCTTCTACAGTGGGAGGAGCGCCCTATTTATAGAAGAATTTATAGTCTTCGATGGCGACACATGGTGGACTTTACACGTGTATTTACCCTAGCTGTTGGAGAGGAAAATCTTGCTTTTTAATAGTAATAATTACTACGTTTGGTAGGGGATGGATGCCTGTCAATTCTTGATAAAGGCAGTGTCACATCTCTGACTCCATCCTTTGTCCCATTCCTCGCTTGGGACGTCACCGTAGAGTACCTCGGCTAAGCATAAAGCACGTCGGCTAGACATAAATCAGTTCAGCCAAAGAAGTTCGCGACCATTCCACCTCGGCAGTGAGCCCAAGATGATGTCCTAAACTTTAATCATGGGCTAAGGTCCATTGGGCCCCTATTGGGCCTCTGCTGATGGTTCAATACACTACTTTTTTGGGCACGGTCTCAACATTAGTCCCTCAAATCCGATGTGGTCATTCATGGGCGGATCGAATTTGTCATAATTTCGCAGCACTAACTTTGTTCTGATGGCATCCTTCAATTAGACAACCATAGGATTGTAGTTTTGCTCAAATTTCGTCATCTGTTATATTTAATATTTTATAATCATTTCGCCGTCTGTTCGTTGAGAATCATTATGCAGCGCTGTAAGTTTAAGGTTAGGAATGGCATTCCTTATGGGGAGTTCGGATTCAGAGTGAAGCCGACCTCCTTCTCCTGCTTACCCCCCTTCTTCAGAAAAGGTTGGGATTGAACTAGCATGTTTCTTAGGCGGCGTATTTAATATAAGGGGGCTACTGATTTTGGTTCCCAAGGAATACGAAGGAGTTGGAGAGTAACATCTTGCCGCGCGTGATACATACCATGGTAACTGAATAGTCTTTTCCCTTTCCCCGACAATTGGCGCTTTAATTAACCCTTCCCCCAAGAGACATGGGTTACCCGTATCAATAATGCGACTCAAAGACCAAGGGTTCTAGATCATTAAGTTCCCTATAAAGCCTCCTTCTTCTCATTGTTTTCCCTTTACCGTTTTCTCAGAATTTTTGTAGTAACACTCTCACAGAAAGTTGTATTGCTTTTTCCTTCCTCGCAAGTCTCGCATCTTCTCTTCAAGGGTTTTCTGCCCAGCAAACCGTCCTTACCGTTCAACAGCTTTCATTGGCGTTCTTCATTCCAAGTGTACAATCTCGAACACTTGTTTTTTGAAGGTAAATTTCTTTTCCTTTGTATGTGCAAAACTTTTTATTTCTAATCTTCAAGTGTGGGTTTGAAAATTTTGTTTTGCATGTTGTTTTCCTTTTGATGAGTCTGGCCCATCTTTAAGAACAATAAATGGAAATAGTTGGGGGAACGGGTTCACAGGAATTGTTGGCAATGGCGATTCCTGTCAGAGGTTTCTGCCCATTGTCTTTATCGATTTTTAGTTCCCGCTTCTTTAGGGAACAGATTAGGAGGAGGAATAGGAAATGCAGTGGTATAATTTATTTGGATGATTCTGACAGTGAAGAAGAAAATGACCAGAACTACATGGTTCATCTATCATCCGAGGAGGAGGATTCTTTGAGAGAGATTCGAAGCAAGCGAGACAGGGATTTGGAAAGAGGGGAGGCAGTGGGCTCTTCTTCCGGTCACAGGACCTCGGATTAATTGTTAGGGCCCCATTTAGGGCACATAGGGAAGAGCTAAGGCTTTCTAAGGAGGAAATAGCCTAGGTTGAAGGTTGGGTAGACCTGGTAAATAAAGCGTCAGGGTATCATGTAGACTCT
Source organism: Ligustrum vulgare (assembly GCA_963555705.1). NCBI lineage: Eukaryota > Viridiplantae > Streptophyta > Magnoliopsida > Lamiales > Oleaceae > Ligustrum > Ligustrum vulgare. The sequence continues at coordinate 19,108,111 of OY743176.1, read as the reverse complement.
GATCCAAACCCAGAGTCTTGGGAAAGCAGCGATATTGCCACAGAAATTCGGGGAGTTGATTTGGCTGGAGATTCAGCGAAATTCAGGATGCCGGGAGGGGTTCGATTAGTGCACCCTACGCCTTTTTTCCGACCCTGTAGCCCTCCCCCAGGTCAGGTGGCCGTATGTTATGATGCTCTATCTTGCGGGATGAGGCTACCCCTGCACCCCTTCTTCAGGGCATTGCTTAGGAGCTACAATCTATGCCCCTATCAGTTGGCCCCTAACTTCTGGACGCAGGCTGTGGGTACTTGGCTAGTGTGGCAAGAGGTCAATCCTGACTACCCCATCTCACTGCACATCATCCATACCCTATATACCTTGAAGAAATTCGTTAGAAGGGAGAAGGATGTGATGTCGGATGTCAAGGACTGGTACTACTTGTCTCCCAGAGGCTCATATCCTCTTATTATCACTGGTCATCCCACTTCCATAAAGAACTGGAGGAACCAGTGGTTCTGGGTTGCAGGGGAGTGGCAAAGTTCACCTGTGGACCCTCATCCGGAAATCACCGTTCCCCGAACTCTTTCCTTGCCTAGTGAGTCTTGCATTTGCTTTTGCGTCCTTCAGTGTCGTATGTCATTCACTTTTCATTTTTGTTCATCTCTATTTATCTGTTTTCACACATTATTGGCTTACGACAGGGGATACTTTTGTCTTCCTCCTATCTGACGCAGATTTAGCGGAAGTACGAAGATTATTCGCTTACCGAGGCACTTTCCAGACGGTCATCCAACAGAACAAGTTTTTTGTCAAGCACGACCTTATGTGAGCTATGAGTAAGTTTGTTTCCTTACTGCCTCCATATCTTATGCCTCGATCGTTCATAGCCTTATTCTCCTTCTTTTCTTGCTAGGTTCCAAGGACTTTCCGAATATTTCCTTGAAGGGTCTCATGGCCAAAAAGATCTCTCATGCCCTTCGCCACGACAGCAAGATTGAGAGGAGGCAGAAAGAAGTACTGGCTAATTTGCAAGTAGGGGTGGCAAAGGAGGTATCTGAGGCGTCCACTGCCCAACTTGAGGGTCCTCTTCCTGCATTGCTGCCACCACCCAGTCTGCTGCCGGCGGGTTCCCAACATCCTAGCTCGGAAAAAGGGGCCGAACCTAAGAAGGTTATTGCAATGGGGAAACGTGGAGGACGAGCCTTCTGTGTCTATCCCAGACTTGGCTTACGAAGTGACACCTGAGGGGGCAGAAGAGCTCAAACTGATTAAAGCCAGTGTTCTCCCCCGGGATGTTACTTTCAGTCCTTCCTTGTTTGACTTCCCCAGTTCTCCTCCAGCCAGGGCTGCCTTAGTCACTGAGCAATTTTGGACTGAGAGCTGGTCTGCCTTCTCTTCTAGTGCCACTCCGTCCCGGAAGCTGCTGGCTTCCAAAGCTATGAACGCTAGGGCGCTGGCCCTTATTGATGAGGTGGAGTCCTCAGTGGAGGAGGCGCAACGAGACAAGAAGGACGTTGAGACTGCACTCCGTCACGCGGACAATATGCTGAAGGAGATTAAGGATCTCAAGGAGCATCTGTCCATCGCTCGCAAGGCCTCCTCGGAAGATAGGGTGACAGCCAAATGCCTTCAGGAAGACAATGAAAAGTTAAAACACGATCTTCACGCTTCCAAGGCAGATGTGGCGTCACTTTGTAAGAAATTGGATGACTCCAACCGGGCTCAGTCCAACGAGAAATTGGGGAGAGAGGTGGAGGCTAGGAAAAAGGCAGAGGAGGACCTTGCCTCTCTGGAACGACATATGCAATCTAGGATCACGGAGGTTCTGGAGCAGACCGTTATGACACGAGTTGTGGACACCTCAAATATAAAACTTGAATTATCTATATATACTAAAATTTACGAATTTTATATATATATATATATATATATATATATATGCTAAGCAGGTAATGTGCTAAGTCACATGCATGTACCAAGACATTTTAACTCCCATAAATTTAAACAAGTAGGTTGCAGGAGGCTATTGGTAGCATAACACTGTACTGAGAGACAAGCTGCAGACCGCTACTGATAGCATCCTGCAGGGTACTCTCTAATAACCCATACCATCACATACCCAACTTCCATTTGTAATAGGGGTAAAGGGAAACATAATATCCATAACAACTGAAACTTCATTAAAACAACATAGGGGATTACATTGCACTTCTCCATAAGAGTTTAGAAGTTTACATGCCCTTTCTTAAAAGCTTTCAAAAGTTTACATGACTAGACTTTCCCCAAAATGATGAATTCCATTCCCTAATCATCAAGTTCCTATTCCATCCAAAATCTAGCTTCTTGATGTGTGTGTGTGGCTCAAGGTTAGGTTACCTTAATTCTTATCAAAACACCACAACCATTACCCTTACATGTAGATATAACTAGTAGGGTGATGGAATCCTTCCCAAAAGTAAGTGTCCCAAAATCACTCATCACTTAAGAGAGAAACATGATGGTTCTCAAGGGCAGGAGGCTCCAAGCATCATAGACATGGACCGTCTTGTAACTTCTATCCCTTACGTACACTATTGGACTAGTGGGTAGCTCAGCCCATATTGTTCTCTTAGTAATGATATGATATTCTCTTCCATCAGTTGAGGTCCTTCCCCAAGTGCGCACCGTCTCTACATACCGAGCGCCCATGATCTACAAGATAGTCATAATAAAACTGTAAGCTATGAGGCTTAGTGAGTAAAGCTACAAACAAGCACATAAGCATATGAACATCATTCATATCAACATGATTTAATGTAATTAAATACACTTTACCTTAACTTTGAGAGAGCAATGAGCTAGTTCACAAAGTTGTTTGCAATCATTCCAAATACCTTTTTGACATGAAGTCCACAACACATAATGAAGACTTATCATAAGCATATTTATCCACATCTTATCACACAACTTCAAATGACATGATGAACATATTTAACATGCACTGCTAGGATGCACTTATTTTCTAAATGCAAATTCTCGATTATTTGGGCCCCTACCCTAAGAGTAAGTATTCACGGCGCGCTCAATATAATTCATGGTACCATTAAGGTACAAGGTCACCTATCACGTAACTTGTCATGACATAAAAATGGAAAGATGTAAACATCTCATATCGTGATAGTTGGTTAAGCATAAAGCTTACTGTAAACTGTAAAACTTATTGGAAGTATTACAATCTAAACTGATTCATTTCCGTGACCTTAATCGTGGGAGAAATCCCTTGGGCATCTAGAATCCCAACTGGTGAATACTTAACTACTTAGGGTTCTGCTTTCTTAATTATGCACATGTTTAAATATTCTTCTTAGACTTAAGTGCATAAATGTTGCATCACAAATGAATGCAATACATCCAAGATGTATAAAAAGGAACTGCATGTTTCACTTCTTTCTCATAGAACGTATCATCTTATTCAATATAATACATGCAAGTATAGTTCCTTCAATTTAACAATATATAAGTAGTAGCAACTATGTGTGCCAAATAAATTCTCATATGCTCAAGAATAACTTGATCTTTAGCTTCATAAAATTGTACTAACTCATAAACTGCAGTGATTAAAATCTGAAATCAACTTTAAGACATGTACATAGGCATGCAGTTGAACTAAGAAGCTTATAAATCATTAGATAAATCTGAATTACATCAAAACATCCTTGAATGAGCATATTTAGAATCTGAAGATACTTTACTACTAAAGGAACATTATTCAAGAATCTGAAACGGCATTTAGATACACTTTCTAATGTTATACTTAATCCAAGTAAAACTGATAACTACAGGAGGCTGTCAATAGCCTGATCCTATACTAAACAACTAGCTGCAGGCGGCTATCAATATCACTGTGCAGAGACATTTTCATCTGACCCAAAATCTGGAATTCTGGTAAATCTATAAAGTCTAAGCCACTTCTTAAGTCATAAACTTATTATACTATACATTTACATGTCTGCATAATTATCTTTATGATTAGAAATCAACTTTTGAGGCATGCATGTATGATCAAGTTAGGATCTTGAATTTAGGTCGATCAAATCTCAATTAAACTTAAATTTCAGCCTTAAGGGAAAAACCCAGATTCTTATTTCTAATGGATTCAACATAAAAGGTCTTTATAGTACTTAGATATACAAAACCAAGAACATAGAATGCAGGTAGATCTTATGTCACAATATCCAAGGTTCTTAAGCCCAAAACTTTACATTTTCACATATTCTCATCATAAACATCAAACATCTTTGATAATATATATAAAAGAAACTTAATCTAAATACTAAAAACAGCTATAAATGATTTAGAACAACAAGAATCGTAAAAGAAACACATATTTCTTTACTCACTGCTTTTTGGATGAGTATTTAGAAATGGTTCCTGCATTTATGTGTTATTTGGTAGTTAGAAACTTATAAGAATGAGTATATATGAATTATATTGCTGCATAAACAGGTTTTCATCAGATTTTTGCCCAGAATATGACAGATTTCAGTTTTTCTTTAAAAACAGGAAACTGCTCTGTCCAGGAGGCTGTCAGTAGCATCCGGCAGTGAAGGATGAACGCTACTGATAGCATTCGTATTCCCAGAAATAGTGAACTTCCGAAATCTGCCATAGTTTTCTGGTTTAAAACTTGTTTTTCTTCATAGGTTTAACAAGTGAGAGTGATGAATTTTAATTAGAAACAAGAAATCATCATTCTTACTTGTTAAATCAAGAAATAAAGATGAAAAATATGAAGTTTTCTCCCTTACCTTAAGCTCCCAGCAAGAAAATTCTAGTGAAAAATGCACTAAGTGTCCCTATTTATAGAATGGAAGTTAAGGACATGTTTGGTTTCTTTAAGTTTTCAAGTTTTTAACTTGTAAGTGTTTTTCGAATAATTTACAGTTATAAATCAGTTGAATATATTTAAAATGCATTCTGATAATTCTACTGATTTAAATAGGAATAATAAGCCATGCCAAACAATCCTTAATGAGCCACTAGTGGAGTTTGCCAAGTGTCTCCACTAGGATTATAATAATAATATAATTCCAAATTTTTGTACTTCATCGAGCCCTTTTTGACTTAAAATTTGAGGGTCGAGATGACCTTTGAATTCAACAAACTTTATATCATCGGAAAGATCGCATTACCAACTTTCTAAAGATCACGCATGCAAAAGCATCTGCTTAATATGTAGCTCGTACGGTCCTTGTAAACATGGCTGCTCGACCATCCCCATCATACTTAGAAATTTTTCTAGGGTTTTGACAATTTTCATGTTACAACTACCCTACTTTGGCTCGATATTCCCGGCACATCCGGACTCAGAATCACACATACAAAACATCGATTTAAACGTCACACTACGAACTTCGTGATGGTATAGCATGCAATGACTACAATTCAATAATGAATTTGTACGAATACGACAAAGATTGCATGATAAAGTGGTAAAACCTTAATTAACTAGTTTTTCCAAAATTTCTCGACTAGCCCCTAATTTACCATGTTGGGGCATTTAAAGCTTTCTTGTTTCGTCTAACTTTCATTCATGGAACTATAGTCCTCAGACTTTTGTTAACATAATATAAAATAACTAATTGGGTATCCTTTTCAAAATTAACGATAATATTTCACCCAATAAAGACGTATTATTATTTCATATATATCAAAGTAAAATGCCAAAATTTCAGGGGCATTACACGAGTGGAGAAAGCTCTGAATGCCAAGGTGTCTGAGGCTATCTAGAATTTCAAAGACACTTTTGAAGAGACGCCAGAGTATGAGGCCATGCAGATGGTCTTTGGGAATATAGGGGCCAGGATGATTTTGGGGGACGTGAAGGAAGCTTTCCCAACTCTGGACCTATCCTCCATACCCCGAACCTCAAGATGCAGATAGGGGCGATTCCCTTGACGAACCTGCAGATCCTTTGAATGTACCTGATAGGAACTCTTCAGAAGATGTTCCTCCTCAATGATCCTCTTTAGTACTTGTTTTAGCCATTTTACACGTTGTATATTCTTCGAATTTTTTCAAAATGTAAATGTAATGATGCTTTAGATTGTAAATGTGATGATTTTACTTAGTTTGCTATTTTAATCATTCTGTGATATTCCTCAGTTGGGTGCACAAGTTTTTATTTATACAACGCCATTTGTTTTAAGTGTGGATTTTCTAAACGCTTCTAAACGCCAACACCTTTTGGATGGATTGTTACCAAATGTATTGTATCAAGATAGTCTCTCAGATCTAAGTAGCTTAAGGCATTTATGTTTACTAGTTAGATCTGATCTTGACAAGTACTTGAACACCTTTGAATTGTATTTTGTTGCACCTGCAACCCTTCCTTTTCACGATTACCAGCTCGGAGAAGCCCCTACCGGTGGTATTAATTCGTTTAGCCAATACGTAGTGATAATAGCATAGGATTTTAAGAGTCCCTTGCGTTAACAAAATTTAAGCATAATGGAGTTGTATTCTCCCGTAAACAAAAATAGTTTAGGTATTTTTACTATCCGTTATGTTTTACGAATAACACTTGATGCAATCCTTAACGTAGCTCACTTAAAATTTTCATCAAATTATATAGAGACGTTGTAACCACTGAAGAGGAATTTGATTTATTGAAAATATCGACGAAGGTGATCCGTGTTCCAAGGATTACACAAAGGTACCCCGGACAGATCTTCGATCATGTACGTATCGGGCACTACCTCGGCAGTGACTTTGTAAGGGCCTTCCCAGTTAGGACCTAAAGTCCCTACTCCTGGTTCTTGAGTAGAGGGAATGATCTTTTTGAGGACTAAATCCCCAATGTTAAAGTGCCGACTCTTTACCCTTTTATTGTAGTAGCGGGCCATTTTTTCATAGTACTTGGTCATTACCATTTGAGAGTCACTCCACTTTTCCTGGAGGAAATCCAAACTAACTCTCTGTGCCTCTCCGTTTCCCACTTCGTCATAGTGGATTTGACGAAGAGAGGGCACCCCTATTTCAATCGGGCATACCGCCTCGGATCCATACGCTAAGGAGAAAGGCGTTTCACCAGTGGCAGTGTGCGAGGTGGTCCGAAGTGCCCATAATACCTGTGGGAGTTCATCTACCTATGCACCTTTTTTGGATTCCAGCTTCCTCTTTAGGGTATTTTTTATGGTCTTATTCACAACTTCAACTTGTCCATTAGCCTGTGGATGATGCGGAGACGAAAATAATTTTTTAATTCCCAAATCTTCACACAATTCATCTATGCTTCTGTTTTTTTTGAATTGTTTGGCATTATCACTAACTAACGAGTGCGGTATTCCAAATCTGCATATAATATTCTTCCAGATGATCTTGGTGGTGTTGGCCTCGGTAATCCTCATCAGGGGTTCTGCCTCGACCCACTTGGTGAAGTAGTCAATTACCACTATTGCAAAGCAATTGTTACCAGCACCCCTAGGCATAGGACCAATAATATCAACCTCCCACTTCGCAAAAGGCCAAGGGCTAGTTACCACAGTCAACTTGTGATGCGGCTGATGCGGTATGGTTGCATGCCTTTGACATTTATCGCACTTGCGGATGAAGTCATGAGAATCCTTTCGCATAGTCGGCCAAAAATATCCCTGTTTAAGGGCTTTCCGAGCCACCAATAACGCCCTAGCGTGGTTGCCGCATATGCCATCATGGATTTCTTTCATCACATACCGTCCTTCCTCCGGCCCAACACACCTCAGCAAAGGAGAGGTATAACTCCGTTTATAAAGTAGGTCATCCAAGAGTATGAAATTTGCGGTGTATCTTTGCAATTTCTTAGCTGCTTCCGGCTCGTCTGGTAATGTTTGGTGCTTCAAGTATGCTAGTATGGGACTCATCCAGGATCCTTTTTCTTCTATTGCCAAAATCTCCATTCCTGGCTCAATAGAAGAGGTCAACAAATGCTCAATTGGAATCAGATTGTGGAGCTCGGAATCATTACTGCTTGATAGTTTGGATAAAGCATCTGCATTAGAATTCTCATTTCTAAGAATATGCTGTAACTCCATTTTTCCAAAGTTCATGGCCAAATCTTTCACTTTTTTCAAGTAAGCAACCATGGTTGGTTCTTTAGCAGTGAACTGTCCGTTAAAATGGCTTACAACAAGATGTGAGTCACTATTTGCCACCACGGACCTAATCTTTAAAGCTTTCGCAAGTCTTAGCCCAGCTAAGAGTGCCTCGTATTCTGCAACGTTGTTTGAGGCTTTAAAGCCAAAACGGATGGCACTGTGTAGTTTGTACCCTTCTGGACTCATTAGTAGTATGCCTGCCCCGGATCTTCCATCAGCCGAGGACCCGTCAACGAACAACTTTCACTCACGGCTATCCTCCGCGTTATCAATCATCTCCACCTCTGGCGGATGGGTGAACTCCACTATGAAATCTGCCAATGCTTGACCTTTTATAACAGTCCGAGGTTCATAATGCAGGTCGTATTGGCTAATTTCTATTGCCCACTTCATTAACCTCCCAGATACATCTGGTTTCTGTAACACCTGCCTCATGAGAAAGTTGGTGAGAACATGTATGGAGTGCGACTGAAAGTAGGGGCGGAGTTTGCGAGCTGCTGTGATCAACGAGAGAGCAAGTTTCTCCATATTTGGGTAACGTGTTTCTGCATCCAGCATGGCTTTGCTTACATAATACACTGAGAATTGATTCCCATCTTCCTCTCTGATCAGCACTGAGCTAACAGCCTCTTTTGATATGGCTAAATATAGATAAAGTGGTTCACTAGCTCTTGGTTTTGATAACAATGGAGCCTGCCCCAAGATTGCTTTCAGGTCGGCAAAAGCTTGCTCGCATTCTGGCGTCCACTGGAATCGCTTCCCTCCCTTCAAGGTCTTAAAAAATGGCAAGCATTTGTCATACTGAGACTGTGCCCAAAAAAGTAGCATATTGAACCATCAGCAGAGGCCCAATAGGGGCCCAATGGACCTTAGCCCATGATTAAAGTTTAGGACATCATCTTGGGCTCACTGCCGAGGTGGAATGACCGCGAACTTCTTTGGCCGAATTGATTTATGTCTAGCCGATGTGCTTTATGCTTAGCCGAAGTACTCTACGGTGATGTCCCAGGCGAGGAATGGGACAAAGGATGGAGTCAGAGATGTGACACCGCCTTTACCAAGAAGTGACAAGCGCCCATCCCCTACCAAACGTAGTAATGATTACTATCAAAAAGCAAGATTTTCCTCTCCAACAGTTAGGGTAAATACACGTGTAAAGTCCACCACATGTCGCCATCAAAGACTATAAATTCTTCTATAAATAGGACGCTCCTCCCACTGTAGAAGGGGTTAGCAATCCAATACTCTTGACGACGCCAAAATGTTGACCACAAAATCCGGCTAGACATTGGACCAACACGTCTCAGCTCCTCCCTCTTGAACACGTGGATCTCCTGCGCACTGTGACAAACAATCAGTTTGCAAAGGGGGTCGAGGTGGCTCCCGTTTGCACTCCGATGCTAAAGTCAGTGCCCATTTCAAGCAGATATAAATTGGGTGCGGGAAATATAAGTGTGTAAAAGAGAGAAAAGGGAGGGAGAATAAAATATTTAGTCAAAAGTATTAGATTGCTAACCTCTTCTACATTGGAAGGAGCGTCCTATTTATAGAAGAATTTATAGTCTTAGATGGCGACACGTGGTGGACTTTACACGTGTATTTACCCTAACTGTTGGAGAGGAAAATCTTGCTTTTTGAGAGTAATCATTACTATGTTTGATAGGGGATGGGCGCCTGTCACTTCTTGGTAAAGGCGGTGTCACATCTCTGACTCCATCCTTTGTCCCATTCCTCGCCTGGGACGTCACCGTAGAGTACCTCGGCTAAGCATAAAGCACATCGGCTAGACATAAATCAGTTCGGCCAAAGAAGTTCGCGGCCATTCCACCTCGGCAGTGAGCCCAAGATGATGTCCTAAACTTTAATCATGGGCTAAGGTCCATTGGGCCCCTATTGGGCATCCGCTGATGGTTCAATGTACTACTTTTTTGGGCACGGTCTCAACAAGTATAATTAGGATTAGGATTAGATTAGGAAGGATAAGAATTTTTTAAACTTTTGTATAAATGCCGATCCATCGATACTGCGATCATTTATTTGATCAGTGTTCAAGATGAACTTAATAATTATGATGAATAAAGTTGTTCGACATTCATCATCCTTCGAGACAATTTATACTTAACATATACACAAGTTACATCCTATGAAATCGTAAAAATGCACTTCTATTGGACTCGCAACTTTGCTACTCGTAGACAATCCCATTAACCACTCCTCACATGGAATGAACCCTCTCATCATTGAGAGTGATCTCACACACCCTGATGTGAGAGATTTGTCAATGAGATTATCAACTCCATCATAATGGACTCGACTATAGGATAAGAATAGCCACTGTGACTAGTAGGCATATAGCAGCAAAATAAAAAATAAAAAAACTCCTATTCAATTTTTAGTTAAAAACACTGATAAAAAATATGAGTCCATTTGATAGCGAGAGTGAAATTTTAGTGGAAATAAAACAAATTCTAAGGAATTGAATTATTGAGAATTTATTTTCTTGTGAATTCTAAAAGCAACTGAGATTTTGTCAAATTAATTTTGACTAGAATTTCAGTTGTCAACAAAATCTTAATTCTAATCCAATAAATAATTTTTTTTTTTTTTTGGACTTTTGACATTTATCATACTTTTTTGCAATTTTTTTACTCAAGAGGACAGTTATATTTGAAAGGTTTTTTAGTCATTGTCCAATACTTGCTCCTGGGCCGCTTTATTGCCCGACGTGGACAAGATTACCTTCTAATTAGGGTGTGTCAAGTGCACACGCCGGGTAGCGGAGCAATTTCGTTACTTACTCTCTGTTTATCCTGTTGGGTGGATTTGTGAATAGTGACGCCAAATAATGAAAGTTTGTAAATCCGAGCCGAAATTTGGACAGAGTAACGGCAATGAAAAAACAAATAATGAAGAAGAAGAAAAGAAGGACAAAGCCGAGGCAAGAGTTGAACTCTTTGTCCTTAAGTCGAATTTGCCCCGCAACGGTGCCTACGGATAACGGCAATCGACTCCCAAGATACAACGGCTTCACTTGTGTTTGTAGCACTTCAAAACACAAGTACAACGAACCAAATATATGCTTATGTACTCCAAAGGATGCAATGAAGGAAAATCAAAATAAATGAAATGATTTTGATTTAGGAGACAAGTGAGGATGAGAGGTGTTTTTGCATATCAAATTATGAGGAATAGTACACCCAAAGGGTCCTATTTATAGACCATGAAAGGGTGTGGACGAAGTGGTTGAGGCCCAAACCATGCATCCTTTCCAAATAATGCACCTTTATGAAAAGGTGTCATTTGGCCGAACAACCGTGCGGCCGCACAGTCTTACTCAAAAATCCGAAAATAAAATTGACGTGTGGTCGCACGGTTTACGAACCATGCGGCCGCACGGTCAAATATTTTGACCTGATTTTCGTCTTTTTCCGTAATTTCTCGTTCATCCGATATTGATTTTCGAAATGTCAAATATACCATTCAATACATGCAGAGAAATCAAATTTCTCTTTCGGGGGCGCTGCTCCCCTCGACCCCCGCGACCTGACCGGGCAGGTCGATCCCCGTTTGTGCGTCCCGAAGCGGCAAACAATTTTGCCTAAACGGATTGAGTCGAGCTTTTGAGTATTTGGCCGAAGTCGACACGAAGTCACTTTAATCGATTTTTAATTCTCGATTTATTAACCAATATCCAACATATCTTTCCAAAAAAAACCTCTCTTTTCTCTCTCTTCCTCAAAGGGGATAGAATGGTGAAAAGATCCTCTTTTGGAAACATGATAAGGAGGAGGGTTTTAGATATTACTAATTCTTTTCCAAGTACCAAGTCTCCTGCGATTGTGGAGAAGTTGCCCTCAGATTCTGCTTCTGGCAAAGATTACGTTAACCATCTTGCTAAGGTAATTTGTTTTGCATTTTTCTGTATATTGATACATCATGTTCAGTAGCGTTTGGTATAACTTTTTCTTTGATAATTATTTTGTGTGATTTATGGATTTTTGAAACAGGAAAATGTCGGATTGGTGAAATTATTCGAGACAAAAATTACGTTTTTCTTTAATCCCTTGATGTATCTGTGTTACCATGAATTGGATATTTGGTATGCAGTATTTGAACAAGTTGGACAGTAGGAGCAGCATTATTATTATATAGGGGAATTTTCAAAAATGTCCAATTCCATGCTAATCACAAAAGTTGTGTCTAAAGTTAATAGTTTTTGCAAAAATGTCCAATTTTGGGTGTAATATGACTATCTTACCCTTATATATATATATATATCTCTTTTGATTAGACACTTGACTAGTCACATCTATACTAGTTAATATCCATTAGTTCCATTCAAATTTTAGGCAATAACCACTATAATTATTTGAGAAAAATATTTTGAAGAAAATGAAATATGCAAGTGTTGAGGGAATCCTGATTCGTCATTCTCAACATTTAAAATATCGCGAATGACATTTAGAAGGTTATTCTAGATAGTTTTAAAATGTCAAGATTGTGGGTAATGAACTCACAAATGTTAATCATTTGAAACGCATTCTTGTAGGTAGTTTTTTTTTCTCAACATGGATGCCGATTGAAAGTGCTTGGAAACCAGACAATGTCCATTGTTATTCGAAGTGACATTAGATATGGGAAACTTCTCAATTTACTTTTCGAGAAGCTCAATAATGAATCTTGTATTTTTACCTTTTTAGTACTTCACAAGCTTTTCGTGCTTATCACAAACTCAATAATGAATCTAGTAGTATTGATCTTCACAAACTTTGAAGAATGTTTTGTTGGTTTTTGTTTAATTCTCGACATTCATTATCGATCTCGACATTTCCGCATTCCATTCTCGACATTGAAGGCCTGTTTTTCTAGACTCTTGACATATCATATGTCAAGAGTCACAAAATCTGTTCGCAGTAGTTACTATATGCCAAAAAATACTTCGAAAACACATTCAATTCTAGAAACGAGTTTAGCATGATACTAGTCTCTAGTAGAAGTGCAATATTTGGATCACACAATTACATTGCCATAGTTTTCAAGAAAAAAATACACATGGAATTAGACAATAAGCATTGTACAATTGAAATTTACAACGTAACACTTGAATACATATTACACAAGAAAAAATTCATCAACTACAAATGATGCCAGTGTAAACTCCTCATGCACCAACATTTCCAACGAACTATAACTTCATTGTATGTCATACAAAACAAATCTTCCAAATACATTTGTTGAATTAATTTTGTAGATAGCTTGAGCTCTTGTATTTTTATTAAGAAGCCGAAGATGTATGTATCGCAAATTCCTCACTTGAGAAATTTGGGCTGAAACCCGCTCTTCTTCTAACACTTCATATCTATGCGAGCTTGCAATCTATGGAAAAAAATTTAAAACATATAAATGGTAATCTACATGTTGATTATTCAGCATAACAAATAAATGAAGAAAGCAACAGAAGAGTTTTTGTGGTGAAGAAAACCATTTTTCGTGAATAGAAAGCATCCAATTTTTCTTTCCGAATTTGAAGCATTCAAACAATTTCAACTTGTATAGACTTAAGGAAATAATTTTTTCATAGAATTGTCAGTCATTTCACACACTATATAACTTATACCCCTCTTCCTTTACTATGACTTGAGATTGGCTTTGAAAAACTTAGACGTTGAGTATTTATATGTAAAACTTAATTCTCAAAAGTACGTTCCAAAACCAACATGCTTATCCTTGATTTATTTTTCGCTAAAGTATATATAAACATTAATTAATCCGATTATCTAAAGATTTTGCCCAACATCAAGACTAGACAAATAAACATGCACTTCCACAAGTCATGTTTTTGCTACAAGTATGGATTTGGAGTGAAAATTAGACTGGTTTAGAAAATAATGTCAATAGATAACGATGATAGGGGAATACTAGATCGCATCCGAATACACATTTAGGAAGAAACTTTACAGAAACATCCATAAAGATTTTGTTCAGCCGGAGCTCAATTATAAGCCTCACCATTAACCCTAATTCCAAGAAAATCATTTATTAAAGCCATTTTAACAGGAAATAAATAAACTCACTTTGAAAGAAAATTGGATGAAGACAACCTGCGAGTCCGAGAAACGAGTGAACTGGGGGCGGTGGATGTTCAGAGGGATGGGGAAGCAGGGGTTGTCGGAGAAGAAGGCTATTGTGAGCGACGTTGAGGGCGACTGATTCGAAGAGAGAGGGGAAATGATGCATATTTGTGTGAGAGGAAGTGAATTAGGGCTTGAAAGGTTTCCTAAACACCTAAATTTTAATATCCAGTGGATAATAAAATGGATGAGGTGTTAAGTTTTCATTGGTTGAGCACAATAGAATATTATAGTCAAAACTTTGTCCTCAATATGAAATTTCATATTTGTAGTAGGGATATTTAAGTCCAAAATTTAAGAAAATGGACATCACTTAAAATTGGGACATTTTTGCAAATGACAATGTAAAAATAGACATTTTATGTAATTTCCTCTATTTATATATATAAAATATTAACTTCTTTCTCTTATTTAGGCTCTGTTCGGTTGGAATTGGTGCCAAATTAAATTTTATATTGGATTTATTTGAGTTTTCTAGATAAGATGTGGGGTTAAAAATTAATTTGGAAATTGTGTAATTGGAGAGAGAAAATATGAATGATTAAAAAGTGATTTGAAAAATTATGTAAATTAAATTTGTTGTCTTTTTTATCTTTTAGTATATTAATTTGTCAAAGGCAAAATATATCAACACCACATTTTCTTATATTTACACCACTTTTTATTTGCATGAAAGGTTCATAACCTTTAGTCAATGCTACAACTTTGTCCCCAACTTTTTTTTTTCATTGTATTATTATTTTGTATCTTCCATTAATTAATACATCTTGTCTCTTCTATTGAGTTCTATAAAAAATTTCATTAAGAGGAAATAAAAAAATTATTTATTTCTCATAAATTTACTAAGTAAAAAAAATCAAAATTATAATTAAATACTTATCCATTGTTTTAAAACACGATAGCAAAAAAAAAATCGATGAAAATCTTAGTTTGAGTAGAATATCTGCTAATTGTTAAAAATTTAATGAAAAAAATTTGGGAAAAAAATTAAGAACATAATTATAACAATCTAGAAAAGTTAGGGATCAATAATACAATTAAAATGTGGTGTGTTTATAAGAAATTGTGGTCCTAATATAATTACCCTTTGTCAAATTAAGCCCCTGTTTGGTGGAGATTAAAATTAGATTTTTAGTAGATCTTGATAAAAGTTGATAAGATGTGTGGTTGAAAAGTTGTAGGTCCCACGAAATCTGTGGTTTAGATTGATTGTTGACTTTGACTTAGATTAAAATCTAGATTTTAATTTCTACCAAACAGGGGCTAAATTTAAAAGAACAGGGCCTTAATCCCATAGTACCTAATCTACATTGCCAAACATGCCATAAGTTTCTCAATTTTTTTTTTTTTTTTTTTATTTATCAACAGTAAAATCATAGAACTAAGTGGAACAGAGACTCAAAATTTGAGAGAGAGTCTTCATATGATGCAATTGCAGAATTGGAATCATGCTCAATCAAATAGATGCTTTTCCTTTCTGCCCAACTATACCAATTTGTAATATGTTTTGAAGAATAATTTGACAGCTTTTTTTTTTTTTTTTTTTTTTTTTTTTAATGGTACTCAAATTTCCAATTGTCTTTGCAGGAACTTAATATGAGTAAAGAAAGGGTAAGCTTGAAACTCAGAATTTGAGAGTTGCATCTTATTTATAGATTGGACGTCTTTAAGTTCTATTGTTTTTGTAACACCCCGAATTCTAATAACTCGGGACGCCACTTCTCCTTTAAATCAAATTTTATTGCGAAAAATAATTGAATTCTAAACATCACATTTATTTGAAATTTTGCGACAGTAAATAAATTAAATTTGATAAATTCATAAAAAACATATAAATTTTAATTTTCTAAGAAAGTAACAACAAAATAATTAAATTGACGATGTTCATAAAACTTGACTTTAAGAAAAATAGCTTCATAATCTCAACCAGATGAAATAACAAAGTTCACAAATCATGACTTTAAAATTATTTCTATTAATGGTTTGCCACTACTGTTCTTTCATTTGTCATCATCTCCGAAATCAATGCATTTGTCCTGACCTAATACTGTTTAATATCTTGATTGATGCACAAATTTATTATGTATTAAACAATATTACGTAATAAACAATATTTCAATTTTGACGTGAATTTCAATTGTCAACAGAATCTGAATTTGTTATATTCTTGATAATAGAATTATTATTATTATTTACATTTACATTTAGTATTCTTATTTTTATAGATTTTTTTTATTGTTCCTTGTCTTTACATTATACTTTGTCAATGAAATATATACGTGCATCTCACCAGTGTGAAACTAGTTTTATAAGTGGAAAAAGTGAAAAATTTTGCAAGTTTTGCTGTTTGGTTAACATTATTTTGTATTTGATAATAATAATGTTAATTTCTAAAAAAAAAAAAAAAAAAAAGTCAATTAACAAAAAAAAAATGACTAGACGAGGTGGAAATGATTTGCAATGTAAGATGACAAACCAATTCACACCAAAGTAGTGTGAATTGATTTTCCTTGAAAAGAGGGCAAATTTCAATTTCTAAGGCAAATGTGGCAAATCAATTCCTAAGCAAATTTGAGCTAAAAAACCCCAATTTTAAGGCAAAAGTTTTCCTGCTTTCATGGCAATTTGTGCCTATCAAACACTGCCTAATTTAAAGTGATTTTTTTTTTTTTTGAAAACCAATTTAAAGTGATTTTAATCACCTATTTTCTTGTATTACAGTTCGAATTTGCCCTTATTTAGTATTGATAAAAATTAGATTTTTAGCAAATTTTTATAAAAGTTGATAAGGTGTGTGGTTAAAAAACTGTGCGTCCCATAAAATGTATAATTAAAATTAAACTAGTTGTCTATTCATGTGATGCACGAAATATATAATTTTTCAATCATAATTTTGAAAATATTTTGATTCAACATATCAAATAAAAAAATAAAATTTCAATAAAAAATGTTATTGAATTTGAAATTTTAAAAAAGACAAAACTATTCAAAACTAAGTATACCGCATCACTCAAAATTTGTCACTCATTTAAATTTTTTATATAATTTTTTTTTTAAACTTTTTTTTTACGTTTTTCTCTGAAAATTTGTCCATCTCATCATTTATTTCCCTTTTAATGTTATAATTTTTTATTAACTATATTTTTTAATGTATTGTTTACATATATTTTATTTGAAATCCAATATATTTTATTTTTCCTTGTTTTTTATGCTAATTTTTGTCAAATGATGAAATGATTACCTTCGTTTGGTAATAATATTTGGTTTATAAACTTATTTATTTATGATTTTGAGGTAAGTAATGAATGAAAATTAAAGAGAGAAAATATGTCTGATTAAAATGTTGATAGAAAATAATTAATTATTTTTATAACATGCGAAGAGTTTAATCATTTATTGACATATTATGAAGTAAAATTTCAATAATTCTATTTATTTATTTTCAAATAATATTAATTTAATTTTTTCATTTTTAACATAACAAATTTATATAGCATATATTTATTTATTTTAAAATATATTAATCCAAATTTTTCATTTTCAATGTAACACATATACAGTTCGTATTTGCCCTTGTTTGGTATTGATAAAAATTAGATTTTTAGTAAATTTTTATAAAAGTTGATAAGGTGTGTGGTTAAAAATTGCGCGTTCCATAAATGTCCGTTTGGTAACACTGTTGGGTTTATAAACTTGTTTATTTATGATTTTGAGGTAAAAAGTAATAGTTGAAAATTGGAGAGAGAAAATGTGTGAATAAAAAGTGGTTTGAAAAAAGATTTCGTTACCAAACGGTTAAATGTGATTAAAATATAAATTTTAAGTTATAACAAACGAACTGTTTGTTAAAATTTTTTTGTTTAAAAACATGTTTTTTTATGTTTTCTAGATAAAATATGTGGTTGAAAAATTGAGAGAGAAAATATATATGGTTAAAAAATAATTTGAGAAATTGTGAAGGAAAAAAACATGTTTAAAAACATATTTG
Source organism: Ligustrum vulgare (assembly GCA_963555705.1). Lineage (NCBI taxonomy): Eukaryota > Viridiplantae > Streptophyta > Magnoliopsida > Lamiales > Oleaceae > Ligustrum > Ligustrum vulgare. The sequence continues at coordinate 19,089,896 of OY743176.1, read as the reverse complement.
CCAAACACATGATTAATTGCCATACGCTTGCTTTACCGAACTCTGTTAAAAATCTCATTTTCTTCAATTCCAGTACAAAAGGCAAATTACACTGCAAACATCTTCATATTCACATTCCTAAAAAGTAATTTATTTCGGCACGAAAAATATATCTCCGCACACGTACAATGGCGACAATAATCGCACCAGGGGTCGAAAACCCTAAAATCCCATCAGATCCTAATCCAACTGAACAGCAATCACCACAGTCGTCCGCTGACGGTGACGACGAAACGAAGGTAAAGCCAATCGCCGAGACTGTGAAAACTGATGATGTTGACGGCCCCGCAACGGCTACTGATGTTCAGAAGAAGGTGAAGAGAGCCGAACGCTTTGGAATGCCTGTCCAGCTCTCTGAAAAAGAGAAGCGCAATTCTCGTGCTGAGAGGTGCTCTAATCCACTATAAATTCCTGCTTCGTTATAATTTTGAGTACACGTACACGATAATTAGGGTTAGGATCTTAGCCACGATTCTTGCCAAAATTGGGGGATAATGACGTTCCTCTTTGTTTTTGTTTTAAAATTTTGTTCCATATAATAAATGGTAAATATTGGCTTACGTTTCAATGAAAAGAAACACAAGAGTTGGTTTTCTAAATTTCAGTCCATTGGGTTCTCTCTTGACCCGCAATTTGCCGTTTCACCTTTTATTTGTTTTTATACTAGGTTATTCGAAGGGATTATGTATATGATCTTGTAAATGGATTTGCTGCGTCCATTTCCAACTTATAGAAATAACAGCTGCTTCTTTTTTTTCAAAAGAAATCCCAGTTTTCTATATAGGATTGCAACAGTACTTAATTTAGGGCCTGTTTGGCATAGCCTTTGAAAAATGAAAATGAGCTTTTGATATCCAAAAGTACTTTTGGACCCATTTGGTTAATTTTATGAAAACTCTTCATCTACTTAGAAGAGCTTTTAGAGGAGGTTTAACTTGGCTTTCTCTAAAAGCATTTCCAAAGATCTTTTAAATAATTATTTTCAAGTAAAAGTTAAGGTAACATTCTCATGGAGCTCTTAAACTACATGAAGTAAAAGAAAAAGAAAAATTCGTGCCAAACGGGTCCTTACTAGTATTTCTTCTAGATATCAGTTGTCCATGTAACTGAATTATGTCAATCCTGCTTGTCTACGCACAGGATCATTGATTTCTGGTGCTATTTATTACTGAAGTGAATAGGTCTTTGATGAAAGTGCATTCAGTCTTTCCGTCAGTGTAGAAAATTTTGCCTTGGCTGATGAAAGGCCTACTTGTGATGAACTTATTTTTTATTTCTTGCTATGGTAGCTGGTTCTGATCTCCGTTTACTATGCATACTTCTTTCGACGACTCAGTGCATACACGATGCCATTTAGGGCACTTTGGCATCACTTCTAGAAAGTCACAAAGTTGTTTTGGGCTTCTTCGGATGATTTTTTGAAAGTAGAGTCTTCCAATTACAATTTTTGCTACTTATCACACAGAATATAGTGACTTATTTAGTGAGTCCACCTCTCTAATTGTATCGGTTTGCTTTAGGTTTGGCACTGGTACTGACTCGCATGGATCAGATTTGTCAAAGCAATCGGAGGATCTAAAAAGGAAAGCTAGAGCAGAGAGGTTGTTGCCTTTGCACATCTGACATTGACTTGTGATTTGAAGTAGATGTGTTTGTTTGACATTTTATGGTTCTTCCTCAGGTTCGGGATTGCACAGTCTGCACCTGCTGACGAGGAAGCAAAGAAGAAGGCTAGAGGTGCCAGGTTTGGATCTGTTGCCAAGACTGATACGGCAGAGGAAGAGAAGAAGAAAGCAAGAGAAATAAGGTTGTTGCTGCATATTTATTATCTTCTTCTTTGTATTTTGACAGTGGTCTTATATAACACAGTAGATTGCATGCAACTATTAGTTTGAGGAATCTTTTATACTGCAATTAAGTAGATCGCGAGGCAACCTTTTATTTAGTGTGTTTGGAATTGTTTTCCAGAAATTGTTTGTTTTCATTTTCTGTTACTGGAAAACCGTTGCTAGTAGTAAATTTTTCGAACCAGTAGTTAATCAAAATTTAAATGGAAGTTCTCCATAGAATGTCAAACAAACACAATCTTGATTCTAAACTTAATCAAGTTCAATTTTTTGTTGTAGAAAATATGCCAGGTCATAGTGTGTTCTTATCTGGAACAAATACTAATTTAAGTTATGCTTTCTTCAACTTATTTATCTTTGTATTATATAATTAAAAGTGATGACTATATATGCACACTAGTGACTTCTAATAGAGCCTGATGAGTGTCCAACATTATCTGCAGGTTTTCACAACCACAACCTGGTTCCCTGTCAAAAGCAAATGTCAAAGGAAAGGATGAGGTGGTGAGTTAATATGAATGCATTATATACAGGAAGTAATGTGTGTATTCTCCTTCAAACTTTTGGTCCCTTCTGTATTGATTATTCTATGTGCACTTTTTCAGAAGACGGCTATTGAAAGCAAGACGGGTGGAGCCATGGAGGAAATTGAATGACCATTGTCTTTATTCAACAGTAAGATATGCTTATTGGTATTTTTATATGCTAGGTTTCCATGCACTTCTATATTTCTAAATGCTGCATTTACCTCACTGTACATCAGATTCTTATGTTCCGTTCTTTTCTTCCTTTTTTCAGGTTGGCAGGTTATATAGTTACATCTTGTGTTCTCCCAGTGGCTTTTACGTACAATTCTCTGACATGGATTCTGTGCATTTACACCCTTTTACCTCTCGTCCATTGACATAGATCTGGGGATTTCTATTTTGCTAGTTTTCGGTTCAGTTATGGTTTACCTGGTGAGGCCTGGGACAATTAGACCGTCTGTGTTATATATTATATCTGAAATTACATATCAACCATATCAAAGATGCTGAATGCCAAGACGAGAGAAATTGTCAACTTGCAGAGTCTTGTGTATGACAATTTTTTCCTCTCAGTCCATCTCTCTCTCTCATTTTTTTTTTTATGGAACTTAGTTTTGCGCGTGACTTCTTCAACAAAACACTTGCATTTTTTTTTCTTCTCTCTTTTCTGTGTGATAGATTTAAACTTTAAAGTTTGAATCTCTCTTTTGCACTTTCATACTGCGTCCACTAGTCTAGAGTAACTTACTGACGTTTATCAGTGTCAGGAAACTGCTTAGTGTCAACTTGTGGTCCACTCCAATTTGAGATTGATAATCGGCAATAGCCGCCTAAAACTTGACCAGATCATTGTGCTTATTTTAAGATATCAGAATGTTGCTGCTGCTTCTTTTTGGAAGTAAATGTTGCTATGTTTAGGTTTTATTAAATCACAAAGCTTTGCTGACATCTCAGGCTTTTAATATCCAAAAACAAAAAAAAAAATATATCCATTTTTATATTTTATTCATTTATGTTTGTGTTTGAATATCCAGAAAATGTGTTTTAAAATCAAAAGTTCCAGAATTTTCACAATAATTTTGTTCAGTTGCTCTAGAATCAGGAGAAGAATAAAGGAACTGTGCTAAATGATTTCCAGTATGATGTTGCATTTTGGAGGTGGCGTTATCTTAAAACAAGAATACGTGCTTGCGTGATTTCTGGTAGTATATATCTGAAGAGTTGGCATATGTCTGCACTCGAAAAATCTTAAAAATAATGGATTGCTTGGTTAGTCTCTGAAAGTTCAGTTTTTAAATTTGGTTTAGGAGTTGAATGTTTTCTGTAGTTTAAAATTTCAGTATCTCTGATATGGTTGGTAATTTGGATACGAACACTGAGGGAGGTGTTTGGCAATCACTCGTGGTCTCACCAGGTAAACGTTCTAGGGTTGTTGGATGTGCAGAAATCAGTGGAGGAGGTTCTTTGACGCCATTTTTTCTTTTTTTAATAATCTCGTTGGGGAGAGAGCACTTTTTTTGTATGTTATTTTATGTAAAGACGATGTGAGTTTATTAGTAATCCCTTTAGTTATGACTGTTTTTGTATGTTACTGTTTTTCTACTTGAAAATTACTTATTTTCTAATTTTGTTGTTTAAACTATCCTTCCTCGTATATTTTGACCAATGTTCAAAATGTGTGCGTTTTGATTGAGCAACAAACATTTACAAATATGTGTACTTTTGTATGAAGAATGTGTAATCAGTATTATTATTTTCTAATTTTAATATTATTTTAAATAATTTAAACTAATAAATAAATAAAATAATGCATTCTTTAAACATTGTACATCAGTACAAGTTCTTCAAGTTTTTTTTATTTTTTATTATTATCATATTGCTCACAATATAAATACTTACAATACTATTACTTGAACTTTATATATTTTCTTCAAATAAAAATATTACTCAAAAGCATATATATTATAACCACTCGATAATCAATTCTACAATTAGATGAACGACTTATAAAAAAAAATTAAAAAAAAAATTCTTAAATCTTCTCTCGCTCGTTTTTTGAATTCAGATCAATCTCCTCTACTTCCAAGCAATCTTTCGTGTCATTCTATAAAAATGATCTTCATTGGACTCTTACTTTAACTTGAGAATTTCTATTACCCCTTGTAGATGGTAAGATATTATAGACGTAGATAGTTTGCATCTTTACAAAAATTTGTTTTGATTTTCAATTTTTCTAAAAGTCAAAACCTTATATTGATGTATATAATTAATGGAATTGAGTGATTTGAATATTGGGCCCAATTTACTTTTTTTTTAATGAAGTAATAAAAATGGCTAGGTTTTGTTAGATTAATTTGGACACAATTTTTAACACAAATGCATGTGCATTTTGACATTGAAGTACGCATGTGCTATTAACGAAACGGTTGACCACATTATAAAACGTATATCCATATGCGAGGTGTTTCGAAATCGTCCCGAGGATTTACGTATTTTAGAACACTGATTTCGATGCAGCACGTTTTTGTTTATATAATTATGTAAAGAAATTAACTACACGAAAAATATTACTAGTTTGATTGTCAAAAGCAAGTTGTACACGAAACATATTACTAGTTTGATTGTCAAAAGCAAGTTGTACACGAAACACGAAAGTAGAAGTAAAAAATCAACATCAAACTCAAATTTAAATCAATTATATGAAAAGTCATAAGTCAGTGCATAAATCAATTGATTTTATTCAGAAGAAGCACTTTCCTCTATCATATCTATGCATCGATTCAAGATAGTGCTTAAAAGTTAATTAAAGGTCGTGGCAGTATTATATGATCCCACATGAATAATTTAATTTGTCTACCCAACTTTAATCATGTTCATGTTCCTGCGTCTTCTCTCCATTGAGCTTTGAAGTTGTTCCTTAGCATGCCTTAAAGCATCAAGCACTTCTTTCACAGTAGCATCAAGAACCTCTGGATCAAAGGTTTGCTTCGTCTCTTGCTTCTCGAACGGGACTAATGCCAACGAGTTATCTACAAGATCATCATCTTCATCATCATTTTGTTTGTTCTTTTCTTGATCTTCATCTTGGTCATTTTCTTGGATCACCTCCTCTTCTGCTGAAGGTTTCACACTAAAAGAGGACAACAATTTCTGTCAGAACACAATCTGGTTATATTAAATAATCATATTTTCTTGTATACAGTCTCAAATGTATGTATAGGATGTTAATCAGGACAACATTAATCAAGAATTGTGTGAAAAATTGAACAACATTAAAAAAAAAAAAAAAGTACTAATCCTTACCTCAGCCCATCTGTACTTGCAATATTATAATTCTGATTGTACCCAATCTCACCGGATCTTCCTGAATTCTGGCACAATGGATCCATAACTTGGGGAAAAGGATCCGCACTAGGGGATGTACACGAGAGTCCCTCGGCTTCGGTCCCTCGATAGTGATGACCTTGCTTGCTATCCAGTTCACTTGAGGTGCGGTTCTTTTCAGTTACTGGGCTTCCAGTGCCATGGCTTTCACTGGAAATACTTGTTTGTGAATCATTGTGTTCCGAATGGTCTAACCCTACTGAGGACTTGACATTTTCCACTGAACAAACTGGAAAATCTCTCGTTTGGGAATTTTTATCTTCAGATTTTGAAGAGGCTGATAATGATGATGATGTAGAGGTGAGATCACTCCTATCCAGTAAGCTTGATTCTGATGAATTATATGAAATGTTTTTGGATTCAAGCTTTTTCATTAGGGATTTTAGCTTCTTCTCTGCTCTGTTTCTTGATTTTCCTTCTTTTTTCAACAGATTTTCCAGCTCTATCAACTGAGAATTTCAGCCGTTGGGAAATAGAACAAGATTAATTGAAAAGTCGGGAATTTTGGGATTAAGAAAAATTAATGTAAATTCACACACAGTGAGTCACAGATACCTTGTTTCCCAAGTGTTCAGCCTCCATTTTTGCATTTCTTGAAGCTACCCTTTCAGCGAGTAATCTTCCTCTGAGACAATCCACTGTCCTCACATTCTCTTCTCCATCAATCTTTTCCTCGCTGAACAAAAAACCCAATTTAGATTTGTTTAAATTATACACACAAACACATACTAGCATTAAATTACCTCCATTTTCCATCTGCATTTTCTCCACCTGTCATCCTTTGATCCTCCAACGCCCTTTATTTATCAAAGCAATCAATCAAATTCCTTGAGAACAATTGAAAGTCACGGAGGGATTTATAGGAGCTGAGAATTTGGGATTTGTTTTTGAAAGAAATTATGTCAGAAGTTGGGAGTCTTGCCCCACCATTAAAGTCTTTTTAGCTCTACACAGAGGAGGAATGCCTTCTCAGTTACTTTACATTTAAAGTTTGTAACTGTCCACACTTCTGCCATTCTAACTGTTCATCTATGGTCACAATTGATTCCAACTCATAATTTGAACCATTTCGAGAACATTTGTCTTAGCTTACAAGTCAGATTACTTATAATTATTTCCACAATGCCACAGTGCCCCCATTCTTTGATTTTTAAGCTGATTTATTTATAATTTTGAAGTAAAAAATATTGGTTGAAAATTAAAGAGAGAAAATGTGTATGGTTAAAAAGTAATTTGAGAAATTGCGTAATTTATAAATCAATTTATTTTGGTTACTAAATGGAATCATTTATTATTATGTTTGTATTTGAAATTCAAATACATGACGACATTAAATCGAGACGGTTTGATAACTATACTCACGCGGGTTGGTGTCCCCCACTTTGTACTCTGCTGTTATTTATAAATTGATGACACAACATTCTTAGGCTATTTGATCTACCAACATAAAGTCTTTCTTAATTCTTTAAAAAGGTTCAACGTGAACCTTAGACGCTCCAAACATTTCTGTTCTGAAAATTGGTGAATAATGTAAATAGCAAGTTATGCCACAAGTTGGTAAGAATTTGAGTATCAACAATTGGACAGACAAAATGCCTAGTAAATTTGAACATGTTACGTTTGCACTGTTTGTAAATTTATAGGAAGCGTATGAAATGAGCCGTGAGTTGTGTTCTACATTGTTTTGTTCAATCTATGTCAATATCATCAAAAGCTTCAACTTGCCTTTTACTTGCAGTTGTCTAAATTTGTTTAGATAGGAACTAGCACAAGACTTGAGTCACGCTAGTAAATTCCAACCAAATCTATTATATATTCTTTTTTAAAAAACTTTAAGACTTCAATGCAAAATCTTGAGTCACGCTAGTAAATTCCAACCAAATCTATTATATATTCTTTTTTTTAAAAACATTAAGACTTCAATGCAAAATCGAGAAATATTGGCATATTGTTGGAAATTATGTTACTCACTTACGAGGGTCAAAACACGTTTTTTGCACTTTGGGTCTAAAATGATTTTTGACCCACATAACTTGTCCACTTTTCTATATATACTTCCTTGAATTTGGTATTCATGATAGAATTGATGGGACACAACAAGAAAATGTGAAGGAGACGTCCTATTTTTTCTCCAACACAATAGATTCGGATTTCTCTCTTCTTTGCTCTCATTTTGGTGGGGGCATTTTTAGGTTAAGAGTTTGAACAAGACATCTTGATGAGGTTTAATTGTAGTTCTTCCTTCGTTATCTATTTTCTTGGTGATTAGAGTATCTATTTTCTTGATGATTAAAGTGATTTTATAATAAGTGTAAAACATAGAAGTTGTAGTATATTTTTGATGAAATCTGATTGATTGTTTGGTAGGGTGTAGGATCCGTTTTTAGGAATCTTTTTGGTGTTCTTGATATCAATTTTGTAATGCGATGAACTTTTTTATGTGCTGTGGAATTTGAGCGTAAATTCAAATTTAATGGATTGCTCAACGGGGGAGTAAGTGATTCTTGAATTACTGAACCTCCGGAATTTTCGGACCGAAAAATCTTGGTGCTCTTACATTTTACAGTTTGATTATTTTTGTTCTATTGTTCAAATCGATCCAACACATATAAAGAGAAAATCTAAGGCTTAGTTGTTATTGACTCCTCAAAATTGTAGTGAAATATTAAAATTTTAGCCTCTGTACGGTAAATAGGATTTTTTAGGTTTTTAAACTAATTTTTAACCTACACAATTCCCCAAATCAATCTCTAACACTATACATTTTCTCTCTCCACTTTTTAACCATCCATCTACCTAAAAAATCACAAAAAACTATTTTTTTTTACCTCCTAGCCGCGGGTGATTAGTAGCAAGATGGTCAATAAGGCAATCAAGTCAAAACAACATATCTGAACTCACATAAGATCATAATAAGTTTACATGGTTATATTTGTTTGCTACACATGACATCTCTATAAGTGTATCGTGTGAAATATATATGTGCTATTGAACAATCGTAAGCTTGGAACTAAACACTCGGACAATAGATGTTATCTAGATTTTAATTTTGAATTGGAATCAAATGATTTTCTAACAAAACAAATAAAATTGGATCAAACTGATTCTTGTTCATCTTTTTCTTTACCTAATTTTTCCACCCAAAGAGGTCAACTGCAAATAATATTTTTGAGAGTTGCCATTGTGGTGGGATGAAATTGAATTGAATGTGACTACAAGAGACTTTTTACCACGCTAGGGACTTTTCACCAAAGAAAAGAGATAGAATGCAACCCCGTGACAGATTTTTCTTATATATATATATATATAAAAATTCAAAAAATCGAAGCAACTTATAATTAATTAAATTAAATAATATATAAATAAAGAGCAGGCGGGGCCTAGTTCTAGCACATGAAAGAAATGGCCTCATTAGTTAAAATTAAGCTTTACTGCAAAGCAAAGTCAGAGGAATTCTTTGATTCAGGGCCTTCGTTTTTCTGCATGCGTTGTTAATACAGCTTTTATTCTGGTCCTCACTTTCTTCTGTCGACACGACATAGTCGAGCATGTTTGACAATATTTAAAAGTTACTTTTCATAATTCATTTTTACTTTTTAAATGTAATTTGAAAGTTATGTCCAACAAAATATAATCCCTTCATCTCATAAAGATATATTTATTTTTGCCTACCACAAATTATTCAACTTTCTTGATTGAAAGTAGAAATATATTGTAGTTTCAAATATATCCTTATTTATTGTATTTTGTTATTAACAAATATAAATCAATGTTATTTAAATTATTATTTAATGCAGGAATATACTAGTAAAAATGTAAGAATTTTTTTTTATATTTTTAATTATATTAATTACATTTTTCTGTGTGAAAATAGAAACAGATATATCTTTATGAAATTGAGAGGATACTATTTACGCACTAAAAGAAACGAATGGTAGCCTCTCGTGTCTTCTTTACTCTATTGCACTTAGAGCATATTTGGTCCTAGAGGATTTGTTGGAATTTTCAATTGTATAATTGAAAAGTAAAAAAAAAAAACACGTGCCTCATAAAATGTATGATTGAAAATAAATTTGAAAAAGAGAAAAATGAAAATTACTGTTTTGCCAATCATGTCGTGCTGGTGCTGGTTGGCTTCTAGAGGCATTTCTTAGCATCTCGACTGCCCAAAACGATTTCAAGAATCCTCGTTTTTGACAATTCACTCCTTTATCACCATAATCAAACACCGCCCTCATCAAACCCATCCCCCCCCCCCCCCCCCATCGTGCACCCTTCCCCTTTAGCAGCATTTGAATACAAATTTTTTCGACCTTGGTTTGTCCAATTTCTCTATGACCGTGACAACATCTTCACCTCTAGCAGGATTTGAATACAAATTTGCATGATAATAAAACTACCCATATTTTCAGGCTCCATCTCAAGCAACTGAAAGCAAGCAAACTCTGCAAGTTCAATATCACCATGCCCATGTCTGGTACTCATTACTTAAAATCTCATTTTTTCAAAACTCATTTTTAACCATACATTTTATCATTAAAATAATCTACAAATAAATCGAAAAAAGATTTCGCACTTTTTAACCACACATTCTACAAAAAAAAAATTACTATTATAAACCACATTATGTCAAATGGCTCTCAAATATATCGATGGCCCCATTGAGCACCAAAATCCTGGCATTAGGTTCAATAGGAGCTTTCTTTAATAAATTCTACAGCTTCAGAAAGCTTCCCTGCCCGGCTCAAAACTCTAACCAGACAAGCATAATGCTCGATCAACTGGTGAATTTCATACTTTGGCAACATCGAATCAAATATTCCTCAAGAGGGAAGCTGAGAGTATGGCGGTAAATGTTATAGGGGTTATGCCATTTGTACAGATGAGAATGTGACGTGTTTTTTATAGTTGATTTTGGAGATGATGTGGGATTTAAAGAAACAGATTCTTCCAAATGTCTTGTCAATCCACCTGTAAATCAGTCTCTACATGTAGGACGTAACAGGGTCTTTACCCACTTTATATATGGTAGGGGCTGGCTATATCAATTCTGCATCAAGGCTCATTCCCTACCTTGTACATTGCTACAGTTGTACATTAAGATCTATGGCGAATTTCAAAGTTACAGACAGAACAAAGCAAGATATTTAATTAAGATAAGATATAGTCCAGTGTCATCCAATCCTCTTATATCCTATATAAAAGGAGAAACATGCTTGGTTTTAGGGCCTAATGGTTAGAAGGCGCTGAAAACAAATCCCTTAGCAAGCAACAACCTGTTTGGCATAGGTAGTTTTTTTTGAAAATTTTGGATTTTTGGGAGCCTGTTTGGATGAAAATTGATTGAAAAGTGTAAAAAGTAGTGGATCCCATTGAAATGTGTGGTTGAAAATGAATTTTGAAGAAATGATGAAAAAATGTTATGAGATCAAACAAGCTCTAAAAATCCCATGAAATTGTATATTATCAAAGTCACAGTCTTTCCTGTTCAACAACCTTGCAAACCATATATTTTGTACATGTAATTATGCGTGTTGTGCTTCTAGAGAAGGGCAATGTGAGATCCAAACCTTAGGATTTTGTAAGGGTAAATATATTGCCAGCACCACAATTGCTTTTGGCACCACATTATAAATACACAACAAAAAATGTGTAATGTTGATAAATACACTACAATAAATGTGCAAATATACCCCCTATTTTAAAAGAAAAAAAAAATGTTAAATGTAAACCACAAGTATAGCTCCTCCAAAATGACAGCCACTTCTCCTTTATCCCACCACCACCATTCTCCATGAAAGAGAGATATGCCTTATATATCACCGTACTCTGATTTTTTGGCAGTCACCGCCCACCGGTAGCTTAGACACTTGACAGTCGTAAACCTTAGATCAAAAAATTAGGCTCTCCGATCCTTTTTTTTTTTTCCTTTTTAGGGATAAAATAAAAAACGTAAAATGAAACCCAAAAATACAAAAACGGGTAAAATTCATTCAATCTTGGAACCCAGTTTTCTCCCAAATTGCATTTCTAACGATACTGAGATCTCTTCCCTTGAGAGTCCTACCAATCCCTTCGTGCACAGAGAAGGTAAATGCCAACAAATGATGGTGGGTTAAGGTTCTTGATTTTCTATCATCTGAGTTTTGCTATAATGATGATCTCCATTTGGGATTCTTAAAGTTCTAGCTTTTTTTCTTTTCTTGATTCCTTTTTCTTTTTTGATTTTTGATTAATGGGTTAAGAGGGTAACTTCACTGAATCGTTTCACTAAGCTTGTGGCGGCGGCGATGGTGGAGGCAGGCCCAAATACGAGCATAGGTAAAATTTAGTAATGATTATAGTGTATGGAAAAATTAGTAAGAAAAGATTAAAAGGTTATTTATGTCATTTTATTAATGTCTATTTTTGAAATATGAAAATTACTAAAAATTGTGGTGTAGAGAACAATTTTTGTGGTGACAATATAGCCACCCTTTTGTAAAGCAGTGAATTAAAACCAGATAAAAAGATAAAACATTTTCTTTTCTTTTCTTTTCTTCTTTTTACGAGGTGGGGTCAGGGATGGTCGGGAATTTAAGAAATAGAACATCACTTTCTATATAGGCACTACTAGCTTTCTATCATAGTTGAAAGGGGAAAAAGGTATTTCAGAAAACGATCAAGAAATATTTTCCTACAACATTAAGCCATTGGATTGCCTGTTTGTGACCAATGACCCTTACCAGTTAGACTAAGGGTTAGCAAGTCCATGTAGTGAATATTTAACAAATTCAACATAAAACCATGTAAAATAAAATGAACTCAATCATATACTAGAAAAATATTAAATCTAAATGGTTGACGACAAATAAGGAAAAAAAAAATTCTTCTCCTCTCTATCCGCTCAAGTGTTTAATAAAGCGCAGAAATTTACTACTTTACTAGACACAAACTGTGTTTCAAGTCTCACCGCCATCCATGCATCTATGTATGAAAATTCCACATGTTGCACACTGATTGAAATTTGAATTTACTCTGCATAAATTAAAACCATTTCGTTTCTAAAGCTTAAACTTTTAAAATAACAATATTCATCAAACAAACTATACCAGGTCAGCATTATAAAAACATGTTTCAAGAATAGCAAAAAATGTATACGACAAAGCTACACGTGTTATCTGATAAAACAGAGGAAAATTACAAGAAATGTTTATCTAACTGCATAAAATGACGAGTTCTGGCCTAAGAAATCGACAAATGTGAAACCTTGCAAAAGACAAGGAACAAGGCAATACATATTAACAGTGTAATAATCCTTACAAAAGACATAATACTTCCATTACCCAGAATTAAATGTCACTATCAGATGTAAAATCCAAAGTCATTGAAGAATAAAGGGTCAAAGATAGTATGCAGATAGGGATTTTTTTTTTATCAAACCTACACAAACTACGCTAAACAAGACAAAATGAATAAATGTAAGGCCGGTATAATTGCAAAAAGGAGATCTAGTTAGAATAAACTAACAGCATTTAGAGCTCAAATTCTTCCTCCCGAAGAGCCATCTCTGCTGCCTGTTCCTCCTCCTCATCAAGTGCAAAATACTCGTTTCTCTCCATCGGCCTAAACATGTAGAAGATAACAGCATAAAATGCAAGGCTTGCAATCTCCTCAGCTGCATTCGACACCCATTGGTACTTGTAAGCAGCGATGGTCCTGAGCGCAAACACCACAATCCTCGTGAAGTATAAGTACCCAATAACCACAATATAAAACTGCCTAAAAAGGGTCAATTTAGACAGATTCCTCGCAGCCTTCCCGTCGGTCTTTGACGTCTCCCTCAACGATCTAATAGACCACACGGTCGGGAAAAGAATGGCGCAGCAACAAATGATATCCACCAACAGGAAAAGCTGATTCCATGTCACCCAATCCTTAATAAACGGCCCAGTTTCCCCAATCACAATGGAAGCCACATTTGCCAACACCTGCAACGGGATCACGATCATCAACACTTTCTTCTCCCTCTCCTGCAAGAAGGGCTTCAAGAACGACCACCCTGTACCGATCAAAATGATCACCGTGAACAACAATATCACCCTGATAAACTGAAAAATGTAAAACAACACATCCCATCCATGAGGGGTGCCTGTAACCTTCACATAATGCTTATCCTCAGCAGCACAAAGCAAATTCAATGCCTTTATAATTACCAAAAGACCCATCAGGGCATGGATTCTATGCACTGACATCCTATTCTTAAAACAAAAGGAAACCCAGAACCAGAAGAAAACAAAATAAAGAATCGAAAAGAATGAATACAAGGTGGGCAACTGGGTAAGTCCAGCAGATAAGTAATCCTTGACGCGGCCACGATCAAGATTATAAAGCTCGGTCGTGACATCCATTGAAACCGTGGATTCTGGGGCACAATTGGCAAAGAAAAGGGAGAATTCATTTGGGGAGGTAATAGGATACGAACGGGTGAATGAAGAGCGGGGAGGAGGGGAGAGGTCCCTGAAAGTAAATAAAAGGTCGACGTATTTAGAATCAAGGACGCAAAAAGAAGGGATTTGATGGAGTTCATAGAGCACTTGGATGAGGGATTCCTCAGACAGGAGGAAAAAACCGAGTCGGGAGGGTTCCGGCGAGGCGACGGAGGAGATCACTGAGACGGAAGAAACGGAAATGTTGGCATGGCCGTTGTGGGTGAAGCCGAACCGCTCGAACAGGATCATGGCCCGGGAATCGGAGTTGATTTTGAGAGACTTGATCTCGGCTGCGGCGGGACGGAGGAGGAATATGAGGATGAGAAACGGGAGGAGGAAGGGTGGGTTCGTCATTTTCATAAGTGGTGGCCGGAGGGGTGGAACTTGGAAGGAAGAACTGAGAATGAAGACTTTGCGGGGATCCGGGTCAAAAAGAAAGGGGTGCTGGTGGAGCGAACTTTACGACTTGTAGGTGTTAAATATAAATTACCCTTTATTGGGAAAATGGGTAGATCTGGAATCTATTCATATATAATTTTGACCAAACCTCAGTTGTCAACTGATTCTAAATTTAATCCAATTTTTCTGTTCAAAGTGGTGACAGTTTGTAAGAAGAAGCTTTCATCTAAATTATGGTATACCTTCTCTCTCCCCCCTCTAAGTTTAGGGAATGTCCCTATAATGAAATTTAATAAAAAAATTTACATTAATAGATTCTCATGGAATTTATGAATTTTAATATAATCTCCCAAATTCAAATAGAATTATATTCCACAGATTTTAGTGGACTTTATTAGATTTTGGTGGAATTTGTTGAACGTGTCCTCAATAAAGATTTTTTTATGAATTTTTTTATTTACTTTTATCTCTTGTCTGGTAATTTATTTATTATTATTTTTTGCAAGTTGAATGTAAAAATCTTCTTCATCTTGGTATGATACCAAATATCATACTTTAGATTCAAAAGAATAAATCAGAAAACATTTGATAACACACAGAATTTTGGCCTGGAGAAGTTGGTGACTTGCATATCTATCTAGGGCTTGGTATGGGATGAACTATACATAAAGAATAATAAGAGGATGAATGTAGGGTAATACCGTATTGAATGGAAGGCGTGAAATTCAAATTTCAAGGGGTCATGGTCCGATTTGTTGAAGAATTTTATCTTCTTATTTTTGGTTTAAAATCTATCACAATCCATTCAATTCCATTAAAATTAGAAATCCATCAAAATCCACAGAATTTTGAGGACACCGAAATTTTATGAAATTAATTGAAATCCATGTTGAGGACGTTGAATTTTGATGGATTCTATAAAATTCCCAATTGAGAATACATGGAATATTATAAAATTCTAAAATCCATCAAATTTTATGTTGGGGACACCCACCTTAGTCAATTTGCTAGCTTTGCTAAATAAGAAATAAAAAAAAAAAATTCAATCAAAGACGAGCGGTTCTCTTCGCACAGGCAATTCTTCCTCTCACGTTGAGAGGTTTCATCTCCATTTCTGAGTCTTCTCCGTCGACTTGGGCAGTTCTCTTCGCGCAGGCTATTATTCCTCTCACTTCGAGGGTGTTCTTTTTTGTTCGATGTGACAGTGTGGACGACGGTGTGGGTTCCGGCCGCCAAGGACTCACCGCCTCTTCTCCATACAAGATCTCTTGATGATAACCCGTAATAGAATGTTCTTATGTTTATTAGCACGAGCACTATTTGGAAGAGAAATGAGAAGTCAATTTTTATCTTGGAGCGTCGGACTTTGACGAGCCTAATCATACTCTACATTTTCCCCTCGAACACTCATATCAGCCTAATATTTTGACTATGTATAGTTTTTGTCATGGACAGTCACGAGATAGATATACAGACTAAAGAACCTGCAGCGAAGAATTGATGTTCCCTCATTGATAGTGATTTGTGAACCATTAAAATTTGTGTATTCGCACGTTTGTGTTTTTTTAATTTCATTTTTGCTTAACATTTCTCTCACGATTTAGATTTTGATGAAGAATTTAAGAATGCTCAAGTGGCTACAAGATTTTATTGGCATTGAAGAAAACAATCTCATACTTCTATTCAAGGATGATTTAATCCATGAATATAGTGAAATGGAGAATTTTTAACTTAAGGCGGTGATGTTGTTTATTGTTAACATTCTGCTCGATGTTTTCTATAGATGCTTGACCTACTTTTTTTAAATGTGATAGCATTGAACTTCGAATATAAGAGCGGTTTGTGTTATTCCAGGTTGAGTACCACTGATAATCAATTATGTATTCAAGTTGACAAAATTTGTAATACTCCTAATAATAATAATAATAATAATAATAATAATAATAATAATAATAATAATAATAATAATATTATATTATTATTATTATTATTATTATTATTATTAGTATTTAAATTGACACTCGTTGTTGTTATTTTTATTGATTTTTCCCATTGTTCTGTCACTGTGTCAGTACATTGTACTTTGTCAATTGGTATATGTCCGAACTAGTTTTGGAAAGTAAAATGTAGAAACTTTTCGATTGATCAGTTCGTATTTGATTAAATGATCGGGTTTAATGGGATTCGGGTGTGCGTGAGTTGTCATGTTTAGGGATGGTAACGGGACGAGGAATCTCCGGACTTGATGGGTATCCAACCTAAACGGGGTGGAGAATATCCGACAAAGGAAGGGATAAAGATGAAAAAGTATCTCCACGTTGGGGTCCCAGTCCCAAACCCGGCCTAGACCCGTCCTCAATTAACAAGTTCAATTAAAAAAGTCCAAACAAATTAAAAACATCATAAGCTAAATAAAGGATCAATTACTCATCTCAAAGGCCAAATAGTTTTCTATTAAGTATATGAAACAAACAAACTTTTTCATTCAATTATGTCCCCAACAGCCTAAATCAATGAAACAAACATATCAAATACCCTTTTGCTACTAGAAAAGAATTCACATTAACCAGAAGAAAATTGTACTACAAATGAATTCTCAAATTGGAGTTATGTTTATTGTAGTTATAAAATGCTCGTGAGTTTGAAAGTCGAACAGATGATATGTATTACATCTCCAATGCTACATTATATAATTTTGTCAACTCTAATTAACTGATGTTCGTTCTGTGTAAGAATGAAATATTGCTCATTTCGGTGAATTTGTACAGAAAAGAAGTTACATCAATGTGTTAGAAAAAATAAGAAATAATTACATGGAGTCGAGTACAGATTTCTATAACTTCATCTATTGGACAAAAATTAACTTAAACTAATTTGATTTTGAGTCTTTACTTGTTAAACATAGTTAGAACTATATCTATAAATATTTTAATGTCACCCACAATTATTGATTAATTCAAGGGACATTTGCATGGATGACAAGAAAATACATAATGTCAAAAAAATGACAAATTTTCAAAAGGTGTTAAAAAATGACTAATTTTGTCCATGAATAGTCCAATATGCCCTCACACCACTACAAAACAAAAGTTGAATTAAGCAAGTAGACCCAAGAATTGATTGATGTGATGTACATAAAATTCCACAACTACCCAATGGACAAAGAAATTAGCCAATGGATAAAATATTTTGCAATTTTTTTTTTAAAAAAAACTTAAATTTCATTTTTTTTCCTTCCATTTCATTTAAATACTATCTTTATCTCTCTTGCACCAAAAGAATTTTCACTCCATCTCCATTAACACTTGAAGAAGATACAATTTGAAACTTGAAAACTCCATTTTGAAATGTAAGCATTTTTGTAACATATGAATATGGACATTAAATATGGACAATTTGAAAGGTAAGCATTTTTTTTAACATATGAATATGAGTATTAAATATGTTGATGTTTTGTTAATGATTCATGTTTCCATCTTATTGAGATCTTGAGACCCATACATTTGGATTTGGATGACACAATAAATGTCCTCATAAATGCACAAAGATCTTTCTTTGTTGTTATTTTCTTCATGTGTTAAAGTATTTTGGTAGTTGAACATTGATGGAAGACATTAATTTCTATTGAAAGTTTTTGAATTGCAGACGCACAGTACTGTCCTTTGTTTTCGACGATTCATCCGTCGTTCCTGACAGTTTTTAAATTTCGAACCCAACGTTTTAACTATTGGGAATCCCATTTCAAGATCGATAACATGAACAACTGAATACAAGGTTGTCTAATTTCGTTTTCAATTCGAATTTGTGAAATGCATTAATTTCTGACGTACGTATACTGGTGTTTCAGGAATGAGTGATAATTTGCCATTCATTGTCTCATATGACGGAGAGTTTGTGAACGTAGATGATGAATGGAAGTAGCGTGGGAACAAGATTACATCTATTATAGTGCCTAGCGATATCACGGTGGAAGGACTAATTGAACGGTTGAACGTGAAGCTCCTAATTACTAGTCCACATAGTGAGATGTTATTGCAATTCAAGGTGCCTAACATGAACATACCACCGGCAGAAATTCGGGAAGAGGAATATTTGAAGTGGTACTTAACCATTCACAGAGAAACAGCTCTATGTGTTACTGCTGTCGAAACACCCGCTTACATAGTGGATGCAACTATGGACATTAGTTGCCAAGAATATGAGTTACATGCTGCAGTTGAATTTAGACCTGCAGACGAAACCATGGTGGAGCACATAGTTCCCGTGACGAATGAGAATGCAACGGCCAATGTTGTGTGTGATACGGTGGAAGACACTATGCATGATAATGTAGATATTCCATTGTTTGTGTCAAAAAATGTGGAGAATGATTTATTCAGTGAGGATTATCTATCTGCACCTAACTCCACAATTGGGGATATGCACGAAGGGGTAGAGCATGTAGACACCTCCGACATTGCATCAAATCAAATTTTCATGAACAAGACCGAGTTGTACAAAAAACTGCGACTTCTTGCGTTGAGGGAAAATTCAGTTTCTAGTTTAGAGATCTTAGACAAATGTATTACATGTTGTTTGTGTTGATGGTAACTGTAAGTGGATATTACGGGCATCGGATATTAAAGGGTCAGGTATCTTCATGATTCGAAAATACTTGCAAACGTGTTCTGTGGACTACTGACGTTGCTCTATTAAACATGCTACAAATTTGATAGTGGCCGAACACATAATGGGCAGATTGAATGACCCCAACACGCCATATGCTCCTAAGGTAAATGTACGCGAGTTGGAACATGAAATTGGCGTTAAAATTAGTTATAGCAAGGCTCGAAGGGCAAAGGAAGCTGATCTACATTCGTTGAGGGGAACATTGGAGGACAACTTCCATAAACTTGCCTCATATTGCCATGTTCTAGGTGAGAAAAATCAAAGAACTATTACGTACATAGAAATCGATTCCAGCAATAAGTTTCATTACTTTTTCTTGGCTTTTGGTGCAAGCATACGTGGATATTTGCACTTCCTCCGTCCTGTAATCTGCATCGATGGTAGTCACTTGAAAGGTCCCTACAAAACGACCTTACTACTTGCAACTGCTCAGGATGGGACAAAAATTTGATGGATGTCGAATCCAACAAATAATAATTTCTTGCTCTTATAAAAATAAATTGTAATAGTTGTGAGCAAGGTCGAATCCACAGAGATTGATTAGATTTAATTCTTTGAGAAATTTAAAACAATGAATTAAAAATAATGGGGGTTTTGAATGTGAAATCAATTTGTAAATAAAAAATTGAGAAATTAAAATGATGAAAATATCAAATTAAATAAATATCCAGCCCAAGGTATAATCTCAGAATTAATTCGTAGAATTGATCATGGATGCAAAAATAAATTACTTTACTCATTTTCTAAATTGGTTTTGGTTGTTGATACGATCTAATAACCTATCTCTCCTTACTATCTCGATAATCAAGAGACGCTCATTGATTATTTCCCTAATCAATAAACAACCCTAGATATGATCTTAGGATTTAATTTATCAATAACATTAACCTCTAGAGAGACTACCAATTCTAACCAACAAATTCACACGTGTGATTCATTTAAGCTAGGTTATATATCTCCATAACATAAATCGAAAATCAATCTATAATCAAATATGTTATTTGCCACTTGCATTAGAAAACCTAAACAATTACGGATTTAGATTTCTAATTGACTAAGTATCATTTTGACAATTAAAATAACATGCACATATGTATTAATTAATCAAGACAACAACTTCAATGCAAAAAAAAGATATATAAATAGAAAAGAGATAAAAGATCAATGAAATTAATTAGATCTCACAATTCTTGAAGAATCAAAACTTCGATTATCCTTGAACTGGAATAATAAACTTAGCTATCCATAAACATTTTTAATCAAAATAAAAATAAACTCAAAAGAACCAAATAAAACCAAAGTAAAAAAATAATAATGAAGATGGGATCAAAGTAACCCAAACATGGCTGCCAGAGGAATTATCTTCTTCCTCTCTCAAAGTGCCACCGTCCACTTCTAATATGTCTTGCTGATCCCCCAAAATTCTTCTTTTTTTCTAGTGCTGCCGAGTCTTTTTAATCAAATTGGGAGTTTCCCTTCGTTCGGTGCAAAATAGTAGTCCACTTGTAGCCAAAAAAGAAATCATCCAATTCCAATAAAATTAGCTTAGATTGGGCTCCAAAATAGTCAAAAACGACTGGCTATGGAGGAGTCCACGTATGGGATAATTACTTAGAGATAAGAATTTATTTAGTTTCCTTGTTTGGCTCGAATTCTAATCTTTCCCTAAAATAAATAAAAGAGAAATGTTCCAATCACATAAATAATTTCTCTTAATGTTTCCACCCATTTAGGAGATGAACTCGAGCCCAATGACTAGCTTTTCTTCTTCAAAAATTCTCCCATGTAAGTCAAGTCTTCATGAAACAGTAAGGCGTGCCCACGCCTTATGCAAAGTCCTTATCTGATTATGCACCTTTTGATATTTCAACTTCTTCTTTTCAATTTATGATATTGAGTCCAATTTGATCTCAATTCTCCACCTAATCTATAAAACATAAAATATGATTAATATCCACAATTTAAGCATTTAAAATCAATGGAGTAAGAGGAAATATCACAAATTAAATAGCAATTGTTCTCATCATCATTCATTCTTCTACCTCCACCTATCCATCCACAATCCAAATCATCATGTCTTAAGAATTTAAATCTTAATACAAGCAAAAATAGAGTAAATCCCCATCTACCAATACAAGGCTAATCACTTCAACAATTTTTCGAAATCCACATATAGTGGAATTTAACACCTCACTTAGGCTCACACAATACCCTCAAAGTGTTTAGGATGTAAAGTATATATGTATTCTCAAGTCAAAGCATAGAAAATTCTTGCCATAGGCTTGCTAATATATCAAATTGGAGCTACCAATGATTTTGAATGCAAAATAAGGGTTTTAACATTGGTTGTAATGGGGCTTGGGTAAGGTGGGATAAAAAAGGATATATTTTTGGCTATTTTCATTGAAGGAATTATACAAACTTCTTCATAAGAGCTGATAGAGCACATATTTTTCATTTAATTTGTGATATTTCCTCTTATTCCATTGATTTTAAATGCTTAAATTGTAGATGTTAATCATATTTTATTTTTTGTGGAGTAGGTGGAGAATTTAGATCAAAATGGATTCAATATCACAAATTAAAAGAACAAGTTTGGAACTCAAAAAAGTTCACGATCAGATCAGGACTTTGCATAAGGCGTGGGCGCGCCTTATTAATTCTGAAAGACAGCAACCTCAAATATTTAATGGGCTGGACTTGTGGACTTTGGAGGTAAATGGGCTCAAATGTTGGACTTGAAAATTTGCAGCTCACGTTTGGAAAAGAAACAAAAAAGATGGCAACACGTTTTTTTTTTTTGGGAAAATCTGAATTAAGGAAAGAAATGGCCATATTTATTTAAGGAAAAGAAGGGAATATAATTGGAAAAGAAAAGGAAAAAAAAAAAAAAAGGGATCCAATTTTGCAGGGAGAGGGCTGGACGTTGGAAAGGGAGAAAAAAGAGAGAAGAAAAAAAGAAAGGAAGGAAGAGAAAGAAAAGAAGAAAAAAAAGAAGGGAGAAGGGAAAGGAGGCTGCAACACGTTTCGTCAATTTCTAGAGTTTGATATCAATTTTTATTATTATTTCTTTTAGTTTTTATTTTCCAAATGTTTATGGATAGCTAAATTTATTTTTCCAGTTCAAGGATATTCGAAATTTTGATTCACCAAGAATTGTGAGATCTAATTAAATTTAATTGTTCCTTTGATTGTT
Source organism: Ligustrum vulgare (assembly GCA_963555705.1). Taxonomy (NCBI): domain Eukaryota; kingdom Viridiplantae; phylum Streptophyta; class Magnoliopsida; order Lamiales; family Oleaceae; genus Ligustrum; species Ligustrum vulgare. The sequence goes on along the minus strand of OY743176.1, from coordinate 19,067,365 downwards.
TTCTATTTATATATCTTTTGGTTTGCATCAAAATTGTTGTTTTGATTTATTAATGCAAAGTGCACGTTGTTTTAATTGTCAAAACGATACTTAGCCAATTAGGAATCTAAATCCGTAATTGTTTAGGTTTTCTTATACAAGTGGCAAATAACATAGTTAATTATAAACTGATTTTTGACTCATGTTATGAAGATATATAACATAGCTTAAATAAATCACGCGTGTGAATTTGTTGGTTAGAATTGGTCATCTCTCTAGAAATTAATGCTATTGGTAAATTAAATCCTATAATCGTATCTAGGGTTGTTTATTGATTAGGGAAATAATCAACGAGCGTCTCTTGATTATCGATAAAGTAAGGAGAGATAGGTTGTTAGATTGTATCAATGACCATAACCAATTTAGAGAATGATTTAAGGATTTTATTTTTGCATCTATGATCAATTCCGTGAATCATTACTGAGATTATACCTTGGACTGGATATTTATTTAATTTGATATTTTCAACAATTTTAATTTCGCATTTGTTATTTACAAATTGATTTCACATTCAAAAACTCAAAACCCCCCCTTATTTTCAATTCATTGCTTTTAATTTTTTTGAAGAATTAAATCTAACCAGTCCCTGTGGATTCGACCTTGCTCACCACTATTGCAATTTATTTTTACAAGAGTGAGAAAAAATTATTATTTGTTGGATTCGACACCCATCAAATTTTTGGCGCCATTGCTGGGGACTGGTGTTAAATAGATTTAATTTCTTTTTAATTTCTATTTATTTATTTTATTATTTATTTATTTTTATTTTTTATTTCTTTTAAGCTCAATTGATTCATCATTCGGTGATTTTGAGACAGACAGAAAAAATGGCCAATGAGGAAAGAACTTTAAGGGAATTGGCTGCACCAAATGAAAATCAACAACCACTTTGCATTCAGTATCCAGTCCTAGATGTGGGATTCGAATTGAAATCTGGGCTGATCCATTTGCTACCCAAATTATATGGGCTCGAGAATGAAGATTCTCACAAACATCTGAAGGAATTCCTCATGGTGTGTTCAAGTATGAAACCACAAGGAGTGACTGAAGAACAAATCAAGCTGCGGGCTTTTCCATTCTCACTAGCTGACAAAGCAAAAGATTGGCTGTTCTATCTACCGCCAGGTTCTGTGGCTACATGGACGAGAATGGTTAGATTATTTCTTGACAAATTTTTCCCAGCCTCAAGAGCTGCAAACATCAGAAGAGAGGTATGTGGAATCAAACAGAGAGATACCGAAACCTTGCATGAATATTGGGAAAGGTTTAAACAGTTGTGCGCAAGCTGCCCCCAACATGGAATTTCTGAACAATTACTCATTCAATACTTCTATGAGGGATTGTTACCAATGGAGAGGAAAATGATGGATGCAGCTAGCGGAGGAGCCATAGTGAATAAAACCCCAACTGCCGCTAAGGATCTGATCTCCATCATGGACGCTAACACACAACAGTTTGGATTCAGACAAGACACTCCTGTAAAAAGAGTGAACGAGGTAAATGTATCTTCCCTTGAAAATCAAATAGCAAATCTAACCTCTCTTGTTCAACAAATGGCTGCAGGAAATATGCAACAGGTTAAGGCATGTGGAATTTGTGCTGCCACTGGTCATCCAACGGACACATGCCCAACTCTCCAAGAAGATTCATTTGAGCAAGCTAATGCAGTTGGGAGATTTCCAAGCCCACCTCAACCCATTTAGGGCACATAGGAAAGAGCTAAGGCTTTCTAAGGAGGAAATAGCCTAGGTTGAAGGTTGGGTAGACCTGGTAAATAAAGTGTCAGGGTATCATGTAGACTCTGATCCAAACCCAGAGTCTTGGGAAAGCAGCGAGATTGCCACGGAAATTCAGGGAGTTGATTTGGCTAGAGCTTCAGCGAAATTCAGGATGCCGGGAGGGGTTCGATTAGTGCACCCTACGCCTTTTTTCCGACCCTTTAGCCCTCCCTCAGGTCAGGTGGCCGTATGTTATGATGCTCTATCCTGCGGGATGAGGCTACCCCTGCATCCCTTCTTCAGGGCATTGCTTAGGAGCTACAATCTATGCCCCTATCAGTTGGTCCCTAACTTCTGGACGCAAGCTGTGGGTACTTGGCTAGTGTGGCAAGAGGTCAATCCTGACTACCCCATCTCACTGCACATCATCCATACCCTATATACCTTGAAGAAATTCGTTAGAAGGGAGAAGGATGTGATGTCGGATGTCAAGGACTGGTACTACTTGTCTCCCAGAGGCTCATATCCTCCTATTATCACTGGTCATCCCACTTCCATAAAGAACTGGAGGAACCAGTGGTTCTGGGTTGCAGGGGAGTGGCAAAGTTCACCTGTGGACCCTAATCCGGAAATCACCGTTCCCCGAACTCTTTCCTTACCTAGTGAATCTTGTATTTGCTTTTGCGTCCTTCAGTGTCGTGTGTCATTCACTTTTCATTTCTGTTCATCTCTATTTATCTATTTTCACACATTATTGGCTTACGACAGGGGATACTTTTGTCTTCCTCCTATCTGACGCAGATTTAGCGGAAGTGCGGAGATTATTCGCTTACCGAGGCACTTTCCAAACGGTCATCCAACAGAACAAGTTTTTTGTCAAGCACGACCTTATGCGAGCTATGAGTAAGTTTGTTTCCTTACTGCCTCCATATCTTATGCCTCGATCGTTCATAGCCTTATTCTCCTTCTTTTCTTACTAGGTTCCAAGGACTTTCCGAATATTTCCTTGAAGGGTCTCATGGCCAAAAAGATCTCTCCTGCCCTTCGCCACGGCAGCGAGATTGAGAGGAGGCAGAAAGCAGTACTGGCTAATTTGCAAGTAGGGGTGGCAAAGAAGGTATCTGAGGCGTCCACTGCCCAACTTGAGGGTCCTCTTCCTGCATTGCTGCCACCACCCAGTCTGCTGCCGGCGGGTCCCCAACATCCTAGCTCAGAAAAAGGGGCCGAACCTAAGAAGGTTATTGCAATGGGGAAGGGAAAAAGGTCAAATAGGGGTAGTTCCAAGAGGGAGAGGGAGTCTAAGAATGCCTCTGTGCCATTTCCCCTATCCGAGGATATCTCCGAGCACGTATCCGAGGAGGAACCCGCCCCTTTGAAGAGGCTTAGAAAGGGCAAGGAAACCACCTCCGCACCTCCACCACCAGAGACTCAAGACGTGGAGGACGAGCCTTCTGTGTCTATCCCAGACTTGGCTTACGAAGTGACACCTGAGGGGGCAGAAGAGCTCAAACTGATTAAAGCCAGTGTTCTCCCCCGGGATGTTACTTTCAGTCCTTCCTTGTTTGACTTCCCCAGTTCTCCTCCAGCCAGGGCTACCTTAGTCACTGAGCAATTTTGGACTGAGAGCTGGTCTGCCTTCTCTTCTAGTGTCACTCCATCCCGGAAGCTGCTGGCTTCCAAAGCTATGAACGCTAGGGCGCTGGCCCTTATTGATGAGGTGGAGTCCTCAGTGGAGGAGGCGCAGCGAGACAAGAAGGACGTTGAGACTGCACTCCGTCACGCGGACAATATGCTGAAGGAGATTAAGGATCTCAAGGAGCATCTGTCCATCGATCGCAAGGCCTCCTCGGAAGATAGGGTGACAGCCAAATGCCTTCAGGAAGACAATGAAAAGTTAAAACACAATCTTCACGCTTCCAAGGCAGATGTGGCGTCACTTTGTAAGAAATTGGATGACTCCAACCGGGCTCAGTCCATAACTTTCGAAGCCCTGATATCAGCCAATGCAGCCAAGGCTAAGCTAGAGGCTGAGGTGGCAGCAGCCAACGAGAAATTGGGGAGAGAGGTGGAGGCTAGGAAAAAGGCGGAGGAGGACCTTGCCTCTCTGGAACGGCATATGCAATCTAGGATCACGGAGGTTCTGGAGCAGACCGTTATGACACGAGTTGTGGACACCTCAAATATAAAACTTGAATTATCTATATATACTAAAATTTACCAATTTATATATATATATATATATATATATGCTAAGCAGGTAATGTGCTAAGTCACATGCATGTACCAAAACATTTTAACTCCCATAAATTTAAACAAGTAGGTTGCAGGAGGCTATTGGTAGCATAACACTGTACTGAGAGACAAGCTGCAGACTGCTACTGATAGCATCCTGCAGGGTACTCTCTAATAACCCATACCATCACATACCCAACTTCCATTTGTAATAGGGGTAAAGGGAAACATAATATCCATAACAACTAAAACTTCATTAAAACAACATAGGGGATTACATTGCACTTCTCCATAAGAGTTTAGAAGTTTACATGCCCTTTCTTAAAAGCTTTCAAAAGTTTACATGACTAGACTTTCCCCAAAATGATGAATTCCATTCCCTAATCATCAAGTTCCTATTCCATCCAAAATCTAGCTTCTTGATGTGTGTGTGTGGCTCAAGGTTAGGTTACCTTAATTCTTATCAAAACACCACAACCATTACCCTTACATGTAGATATAACTAGTAGGGCGATGGAATCCTTACCAAAAGTAAGTGTCCCAAAATCACTCATCACTTAAGAGAGAAACATGATGGTTCTCAAGGGCAGGAGGCTCCGAGCATCATAGACATGGACCGTCTTGTAACTTCTATCCCTTACGTACACTATTGGACTAGTGGGTAGCTCAGCCCATATTGTTCTCTTAGTAATGATATGATATTCTCTTCCATCAGTTGAGGTCCTTCCCCAAGTGCGCACCGTCTCTACATACCGAGCGTCCATGATCTACAAGATAGTCATAATAAAACTGTAAGCTATGAGGCTTAGTGAGTAAAGCTACAAACAAGCACATAAGCATATGAATCATTCATATCAACATGATTTAATGTAATTAAATACACTTTACCTTAACTTTGAGAGAGCAATGAGCTAGTTCACAAAGTTGTTTGCAATCATTCCAAATACCTTTTTGACATGAAGTCCATAACACATAATGAAGACTTATCATAAGCATATTTATCCACATCTTATCTCACAACTTCAAATGACATGATGAACATATTTAACATGCACTGCTAGGATACACTTATTTTCTAAATGCAAATTCTCGATTATTTGGGCCCCTACCCTAAGAGTAAGTATTCACGGCGCGCTCAATATAATTCATGGTACCATTAAGGTACAAGGTCACCTATCACGTAACTTGTCATGACATAAAAATGGAAAGATGTAAACATCTCATATCGTGATAGTTGGTTAAGCATAAAGCTTACTGTAAACTGTAAAACTTATTGGAAGTATTACAATCTAAACTTGATTCATTTCCGTGACCTTAATCATGGGAGAAATCCCTTGGGCATCTAGAATCCCAACTGGTGAATACTTAACTACTTAGGGTTCTGCTTTCTTAATTATGCACATGTTTAAATATTCTTCTTAGACTTAAGTGCATAAATGTTGCATCACAAATGAATGCAATATATCCAAGATGTATAAAAAGGAACTGCATGTTTCACTTCTTTCTCATAGAACGTATCATCTTATTCAATATAATACATGCAAGTATAGTTCCTTCAATTTAACAATATATAAGTAGTAGCAACTATGTGTGCCAAATAAATTCTCATATGCTCAAGAATAACTTGATCTTTAGCTCCATAAAACTGTACTAACTCATAAACTGCAGTGATTAAAATCTGAAATCAACTTTAAGACATGTACATAGGCATGCAGTTGAACTAAGAAGCTTATAAATCATTAGATAAATCTGAATTACATCAAAACATCCTTGAATGAGCATATTTAGAATCTGAAGATACTTTACTACTAAAGGAACATTATTCAAGAATCTGAAACGGCATTTAGATACACTTTCTAATGTTATACTTAATCCAAGTAAAACTGATAACTACAGGAGGCTGTCAATAGCCTGATCCTATACTAAACAACTAGCTGCAGGCGGCTATCAATATCACTGTGCAGAGACATTTTCATCTGACCCAAAATCTGGAATTCTGGTAAATCTATAAAGTCTAAGCCACTTCTTAAGTCATAAACTTATTATACTATACATTTACATGTCTGCATAATTATCTTTATGATTAGAAATCAACTTTTGAGGCATGCATGTATGATCAAGTTAGGATCTTGAATTTAGGTCGATCAAATCTCAATTAAACTTAAATTTCAGCCTTAAGGGAAAAACCCAGATTCTTATTTCTAATGGATTCAACATAAAAGGTCTTTATAGTACTTAGATATACAAAACCAAGAACATAGAATGCAGGTAGATCTTATTTCACAATATCCAAGGTTCTTAAGCCCAAAACTTTACATTTTCACATATTCTCATCATAAACATCAAACATCTTTGATAATATATATAAAAGAAACTTGATCTAAATACTAAAAACAGCTATAAATGATTTAGAACAACAAGAATCGTAAAAGAAACACATATTTCTTTACTCACTGCTTTTTGGATGAGTATTTAGAAATGGTTCCTGCATTTATGTGTTATTTGGTAGTTAGAAACTTATAAGAATGAGTATATATGAATTATATTGCTGCATAAACAGGTTTTCATCAGATTTTTGCCCAGAATATGACAGATTTCAGTTTTTCTTTAAAAACAGAAAACTGCTCTGTCCAGGAGGCTGTCAGTAGCATCCGGCAGTGAAGGATGAACGCTACTGATAGCATTCGTATTCCCAGAAATAGTGAACTTCCGAAATCTGCCATAGTTTTCTGGTTTAAAACTTGTTTTTCTTCATAGGTTTAACAAGTGAGAGTGATGAATTTTAATTAGAAACAAGAAATCATCATTCTTACTTGTTAAATCAAGAAGTAAAGATGAAAAATATGAAGTTTTCTCCCTTACCTTAAGCTCCCAGCAAGAAAAATCTAGTGAAAAATGCACTAAGTGTCCCTATTTATAGAATGGAAGTTAAGGACATGTTTGGTTTCTTTAAGTTTCCAAGTTTTTAACTTGTAAGTGTTTTTCGAATAATTTACAGTTATAAATCAGTTGAATATATTTAAAATGCATTCTGATAATCCTACTGATTTAAATAGGAATAATAAGCCATGCCAAACAATCCTTAATGAGCCACTAGTGGAGTTTGTCAAGTGTCTCCACTAGGATTATAATAATAATATAATTCCAAATTTTTGTACTTCATCGAGCCCTTTTTGACTTAAAATTTGAGGGTCGAGATGACCTTCGAATTCAACAAACTTTATATCATCGGAAAGATCGCATTACCAACTTTCTAAAGATCACGCATGCAAAAGCATCTGCTTAATATGTAGCTCGTACGGTCCTTGTAAACATGGCTGCTCGACCATCCCCATCATACTTAGAAAATTTTCTAGGGTTTTGACAATTTTCATGTTACAACTACCCTACTTTGGCTCGATATTCCCGGCACATCCGGACTCAGAATCACACATACAAAACATCGATTTAAACGTCACACTACGAACTTCGTGATGGTATAGCATGCAATGACTACAATTCAATAATGAATTCGTACGAATACGACAAAGATTGCATGATAAAGTGGTAAAACCTTAATTAACTAGTTTTTCCAAAATTTCTCGACTAGCCCCTAATTTACCATGTTGGGGCATTTAAAGCTTTCTTGTTTCGTCTAACTTTCATTCATGCAACTATAGTCCTCAGACTTTTGTTAACACAATATAAAATAACTAATTGGGTATCCTTTTCAAAATTAACGATAATATTTCACCCAATAAAGACGTATTATTATTTCATATATATCAAAGTAAAATGCCAAAATTTCAGGGGCATTACACGAGTGGAGAAAGCTCTGAGTGCCAAGGTGTCTGAGGCTATCCAGAATTTCAAAGACACTTTTGAAGAGACGCCAGAGTATGAGGCCATGCAGATGGTCTTTGGGAATATAGGGGCCATGATGGTTTTGGGAGACGTGAAGGAAGCTTTCCCAACTCTGGACCTATCCTCCATACCCCGAACCTCAAGATGCAGATAGGGGCGATTCCCTTGACGAACCTGCAGATCCTTTGAATGTACCTGATAGGAACTCTTCAGAAGATGTCCCTCCTCAATGATCCTCTTTAGTACTTGTTTTAGCCATTTTACACGTTGTATATTCTTCGAATTTTTTCAAAATGTAAATGTAATGATGCTTTAGATTGTAAATGTGATGATTTTACTTAGTTTGCTATTTTAATCATTCTGTGATATTCCTCAGTTGGGTGCACAAGTTTTTATTTATACAACGCCATTTGTTTTAAGTGTGGATTTTCTAAACGCTTCTAAACGCCAACACCTTTTGGATGGATTGTTACCAAATGTATTGTATCAAGATAGTCTCTCAGATCTAAGTAGCTTAAGGCATTTATGTTTACTAGTTAGATCTGATCTTGACAAGTACTTGAACACCTTTGAATTGTATTTTGTTGCACCTGCAACCCTTCCTTTTCACGATTACCAGCTCGGAGAAGCCCCTACCGGTGGTATTAATTTGTTTAGCCAATACGTAGTGATAATAGCATAGGATTTTAAGAGTCCCTTGCGTTAACAAAATTTAAGCATAATGGAGTTGTATTCTCCCGTAAACAAAAATAGTTTAGGCATTTTTACTATCCGTTATGTTTTACGAATAACACTTGATGCAATCCTTAACGTAGCTCACTTAAAATTTTCATCAAATTATATAGAGACGTTGTAACCACTGAAGATGAATTTGATTTATTGAAAATATCGATAAAGGTGATCCGTGTTCCAAGGATTACACAAAGGTACCCCGGACAGGTCTTCGATCATGTACGTACCGAGCACTACCTCGGCAGTGACTTTGTAAAGGCCTTCCCGGTTAGGACCTAAAGTCCCTACTCCTGGTTCTTGAGTAGAGGGAATGATCTTTTTGTGGACTAAATCCCCAATGTTAAAGTGCCGACTCTTTACCCTTTTATTGTAGTAGCGGGCCATTTTTTCATGGTAATTGGTCATTACCATTTGAGAGTCACTCCACTTTTCCTGGAGGAAATCCAAACTAACTCTCTATGCCTCTCCGTTTCCCACTTCGTCATAGTGGATTTGACGAAGAGAGGGCACCCCTATTTCAATCGGGCATACCGCCTCGGATCCATACGCTAAGGAGAAAGGCGTTTCACCAGTGGCAGTGTGCGAGGTGGTCCGAACTGTCCATAATACCTGTGGGAGTTCATCTACCTATGCACCTTTTTTGGATTCCAGCTTCCTCTTTAGGGTATTTTTTATGGTCTTATTCACAACTTCAACTTGTCCATTAGCCTGTGGATGATACGGAGACGAAAATAATTTTTTAATTCTCAAATCTTCACACAATTCATCTATGCTTCTGTTTTTGAATTGTTTGGCATTATCACTAACTAACGAGTGCGGTATTCCAAATCTGCATATAATATATTCTTCCAGATGATCTTGGTGGTGTTGGCCTCAGTAATCCTCATCAGGGGTTCCGCCTCGACCCACTTGGTGAAGTAGTCAATTGCCACTATTGCAAAGCAATTGTTACCAGCACCCCTAGGCATAGGACCAATAATATCAACCCCCCACTTCGCAAAAGGCCAAGAGCTAGTTACCACAGTCAACTTGTGATGCGGCTGATGCGGTATGGTTGCATGCCTTTGACATTTATCGCACTTGCGGACGAAGTCATGGGAATCCTTTCGCATAGTCGGCCAAAACTATCCCTGTTTAAGGGCTTTCCGAGCCACCAATAACGCCCTAGCGTGGTTGCCGCATATGCCATCATGGATTTCTTTCATCACATACCGTCCTTCCTCCGGCCCAACACACCTCAGCAAAGGAGAGGTATAACTCCGTTTATAAAGTAGGTCATCCAAGAGTATGAAATTTGCGGTGTATCTTTGCAATTTCTTAGCTGCTTCCGGCTCGTCTGGTAATGTTTGGTGCTTCAAGTATGCTAGTATGGGACTCATCCAGGATCCTTTTTCTTCTATTGCCAAAATCTCCATTCCTGGCTCAATAGAAGAGGTCAACAAATGCTCAATTGGAATCAGATTGTGGAGCTCGGAATCATTACTGCTTGATAGTTTGGATAAAGCATCTGCATTAGAATTCTCATTTCTAGGAATATGCTGTAACTCCATTTTTCCAAAGTTCAAGGCCAAATCTTTCACTTTTTTCAAGTAAGCAACCATGGTTGGTTCTTTAGCAGTGAACTGTCCGTTAAACTGGCTTACAATAAGATGTGAGTCACTATTTGCCACCACGGACCTAATCTTTAAAGCTTTCGCAAGTCTTAGCCCAGCTAAGAGTGCCTCGTATTCTGCAACGTTGTTTGAGGCTTTAAAGCCAAAACGGATGGCACTGTGTAGTTTGTACCCTTCTGGACTCATTAGTAGTATGCCTGCCCCGGATCTTCCATCAGCCGAGGACCTGTCAACGAACAACTTTCACTCACGGCTATCCTCCGCGTTATCAATCATCTCCACCTCTGGCGGATGGGTGAACTCCACTATGAAATCTGCCAATGCTTGACCTTTTATAACAGTCCGAGGTTCATAATGCAGGTCGTATTGGCTGATTTCTATTGCCCACTTCATTAACCTCCCAGATACATCTGGTTTCTGTAACACCTGCTTCATGAGAAAGTTGGTGAGAACATGTATGGAGTGCGACTGAAAGTAGGGGCGGAGTTTGCGAGCTGATGTGATCAACGAGAGAGCAAGTTTCTCCATATTTGGGTAACGTGTTTCTGCATCCAGCATGGCTTTGCTTACATAATACACTGAGAATTGATTCCCATCTTCCTCTCTGATCAGTACTGAGCTAACAGCCTCTTTTGATATGGCTAAATATAGATAAAGTGGTTCACCAGCTCTTGGTTTTGATAACAATGGAGCCTGCCCCAAGATTGCTTTCAGGTCGGCAAAAGCTTGCTCGCATTCTGGCGTCCACTGGAATCACTTCCCTCCCTTCAAGGTCTTAAAAAATGGCAAGCATTTGTCATACTGAGACTGTGCCCAAAAAAGTAGCATATTGAACCATCAGCAGAGGCCCAATAGGGGCCCAATGGACCTTAGCCCATGATTAAAGTTTAGGACATCATCTTGGGCTCACTGCCGAGGTGGAATGACCGCGAACTTCTTTGGCCGAATTGATTTATGTCTAGCCGATGTGCTTTATACTTAGCCGAAGTACTCTACGGTGATGTCCCAGGCGAGGAATGGGACAAATGATGGAGTCAGAGATGTGACACCGCCTTTACCAAGAAGTGACAAGTGCCCATCCCCTACCAAACGTAGTAATGATTACTATCAAAAAGCAAGATTTTCCTCTCCAACAGTTAGGGTAAATACACGTGTAAAGTCCACCACATGTCGCCATCCAAGACTATAAATTCTTCTATAAATAGGACGCTCCTCCCACTGTAGAAGGGGTTAGCAATCTAATACTCTTGACGACGCCAAAATGTTGACCACAAAATCCGGCTGGACATTGGACCAACACGTCTCAGCTCCTCCCTCTTGAACACGTGGATCTCCTGCGCACTGTGACAACAATCAGTTTGCAAAGGGGGCCGAGGTGGCTCCCGTTTGCACTCCGATGCTAAAGTCAGTGCCCATTTCAAGCAGATATAAATTGGGTGCGGGAAATATAAGTGTGTAAAAGAGAGAAAAGGGAGGGAGAATAAAATATTTAGTCAAAAGTATTAGATTGCTAACCTCTTCTACATTGGAAGGAGCATCCTATTTATAGAAGAATTTATAGTCTTAGATGGCGACACGTGGTGGACTTTACACGTGTATTTACCCTAGCTGTTGGAGAGGAAAATCTTTCTTTTTGAGAGTAATCATTACTATGTTTGATAGGGGATGGGCGCCTGTCACTTCTTGGTAAAGGCGGTGTCACATCTCTGACTCCATCCTTTGTCCCATTCCTCGCCTGGGACGTCACCGTAGAGTACATCGGCTAAGCATAAAGCACATCGGCTAGACATAAATCAGTTCGGCCAAAGAATTTCGCGGCCATTCCACCTCGGCAGTGAGCCCAAGATGATGTCCTAAACTTTAATCATGGGCTAAGGTCCATTGGGCCCCTATTGGGCATCCGCTGATGGTTCAATGTACTACTTTTTTGGGCACGGTCTCAACAAGTATAATTAGGATTAGGATTAGATTAGGAAGGATAAGAATTTTTTAAACTTTTGTATAAATGCCGATCCATCGATACTGGCGATCATTTATTTGATCAGTGTTCAAGATGAACTTAATAATTATGATGAATAAAGTTGTTCGACATTCATCATCCTTCGAGACAATTTATACTTAACATATACACAAGTTACATCCTATGAAATCGTAAAAATGCACTTCTATTGGACTCGCAACTTTGCTACTCGTAGACAATCCCATTAACCACTCCTCACATGGAATGAACCCTCTCATCATTGAGAGTGATCTCACACACCCTGATGTGAGAGATTTGTCAATGAGATTATCAACTCCATCATAATGGACTCGACTATAGGATAAGAATAGCCACTGTGACTAGTAGGCATATAGCAGCAAAATAAAAAATAAAAAAACTCCTATTGAATTTTTAGTTAAAAACACTGATAAAAAATATGAGTCCATTTGATAGCGAGAGTGAAATTTTAGTGGAAATAAAACAAATTCTAAGGAATTGAATTATTGAGAATTTATTTTCTTGTGAATTCTAAAAGCAACTGAGATTTTGTCAAAATAATTTTGACTAGAATTTCAGTTGTCAACAAAATCTTAATTCTAATCAAATAAATATTTTTTTTTTTTTTTTGGACTTTTGACATTTATCATACTTTTTTGCAATTTTTTTACTCAAGAGGACAGTTATATTTGAAAGGTTTTTTAGTCATTGTCCAATACTTGCTCCTGGGCCGCTTTATTGCCCGACGTGGACAAGATTACCTTCTAATTAGGGTGTGTCAAGTGCACACGCCGGGTAGCGGAGCAATTTCGTTACTTACTCTCTGTTTATCCTGTTGGGTGGATTTGTGAATAGTGACGCCAAATAATGAAAGTTTGTAAATTCGAGCCGAAATTTGGACAGAGTAACGGCAATGAAAAGACAAACAATGAAGAAGAAGAAAAGAAGGACAAAGTCGAGGCAAGAGTTGAACTCTTGTCCTTAAGTCGAATTTGCCTCGCAACGGTGCCTACGGATAACGGCAATCGACTCCCAAGATACAACGGCTTCACTTGTGTTTGTAGCACTTCAAAACACAAGTACAACGAACCAAATATAGGCTTATGTACTCCAAATGATGCAATGAAGGAAAATCAAAATAAATGAAATGATTTTGATTTAGGAGACAAGTGAGGATGAGAGGTGTTTTTGCATATCAAATTGTGAGGAATAGGACACCCAAAGGGTCCTATTTATAGACCATGAAAGGGTGTGGACGAAGTGGTTGAGGCCCAAACCATGCACCCTTTCCAAACAATGCACCTTTATGAAAATGTGTCATTTGGCCGGACAACCGTGCGGCCGCACAGTCTTACTCAAAAATCCGAAAATAAAATTGACGTGTGGTCGCACGGTTTACGAACCATGCGGCCGCACGGTCAAATATTTTGACCTGATTTTCGTCATTTTCCGTAATTTCTCGTTCATCCGATATTGGTTTTCGAAATGCCAAATATACCCTTCAATACATGCAGAGAAATCAAATTTCTCTTTCGGGGGCGCTGCCCCCTCGACCCCCGCGACCTGACCGGGCAGGTCGATCCCCGTTTGTGCGCCCCGAAGCGGACAATTTTGCCTAAACGGATTGAGTCGAGCTTTTGAGTATTTGACCGAAGTCGACACGAAGTCACTTTAATCGATTTTTAATTCTCGATTTATTAACCAATATCCAACGTATCTTTCCAAAAAAAACCTCTCTTTTCTCTCTCTTCCTCAAAGGGGATAGAATGGTGAAAAGATCCTCTTTTGGAAACATGATAAGGAGGAGGGTTTTAGATATTACTAATTCTTTTCCAAGTACCAAGTCTCCTGCGATTGTGGAGAAGTTGCCCTCAGATTCTGCTTCTGGCAAAGATTACGTTAACCATCTTGCTAAGGTAATTTGTTTTGCATTTTTCTGTATATTGATACATCATGTTCAGTAGCGTTTGGTATAACTTTTTCTTTGATAATTATTTTGTGTGATTTATGGATTTTTGAAACAGGAAAATGTCGGATTGGTGAAATTATTCGAGACAAAAATTACGTTTTTCTTTAATCCCTTGATGTATCTGTGTTACCATGAATTGGATATTTGGTATGCAGTATTTGAACAAGTTGGACAGTAGGAGCAGCATTATTATTATATATAAAAAATATTAACTTCTTTCTCTTATTTAGGCTCTGTTCGGTTGGAATTGGTGCCAAATTAAATTTTATTTTGGATTTATTTGAGTTTTCTAGATAAGATGTAAGGTTAAAAATTAATTTGAAAATTGTGTAATTGGAGAGAGAAAATATGAATGATTAAAAAGTGATTTGAAAAATTATGTAAATTAAATTTGTTGTCTCTTTTGTCTTTTAGTATATTAATTTGTCAAATTAAATCTAAAAGAACAGGGCCTTAATCCCATAGTACCTAATCTACATTGCCAAACATGCCATAAGTTTCTCAAATTTTTTTTTTTTTTAATTTATCAACAGTAAAATCATAGAACTAAGTGGAATAGAGACTCAAAATTTGAGAGAGAGTCTTCATATGATGCAATTGCAGAATTGGAATCATGCTCAATCAAATAGATGCTTTTCCTTTCTGCCCAACTATACCAATTTGTAATATGTTTTGAAGAATAATTTGACAGCTTTTTTTTTTTTTTTTTAATGGTACTCAAATTTCCAATTGTCTATGCAGGAACTTAATATGAGTAAAGAAAGGGTAAGCTTGAAACTCAGAATTTGAAAGTTGCATCTTATTTGTAGATTAGACGTCTTTAAGTTCTATTGTTTTTGTAACACCCCGAATTCTAATAACCCGGGACGCCACTTCTCCTTTAAATCAAATTTTATTGCGAAAAATAATTGAATTCTAAACATCACATTTATTTGAAATTTTGCGACAGTAAATAAATTAAATTTGATAAATTCATAAAAACATATAAATTTTAATTTTCAAAGAAAGTAACAACAAAATAATTAAATTGACGATGTTCATAAAACTTGACTTTAAGAAAAATAGCTTCATAATCTCAACCAGATGAAATAACAAAGTTCACAAATCATGACTTTAAAATGATTTCTATTAATGGTTTGCCACTACCGTTCTTTCATTTGTCATCATCTCCGAAATCAATGCATTTGTCCTGACCTAATACTGTTTAATATCTTGATTGATGCACAAATTTATTTATGTAATATTGTTTATATTAAACAATATTACGCAATAAACAATATTTCAATTTTGACGTGAATTTCAATTGTCAACAGAATCTGAATTTGTTATATTCTTGATAATAGAATTATTATTATTATTTACATTTACATTTAGTATTCTTATTTTTATAGATTTTTTTTTATTGTTCCTTGTCTTTACATTATACTTTGTCAATGAAATATATACGTGCATCTCACAAGTGTGAAACTAGTTTTATAAGTGGAAAAAGTGAAAAATTTTGCAAGTTTTGCTGTTTGGTTAACATTATTTTGTATTTGATAATAATAATGTTAATTTCTAAAAAAAAAAAAAGTCAATTAACAAAAAAAAATGACTAGACGAGGTGGAAATGATTTGCAATGTAAGATGACAAACCAATTCACACCAAAGTAGTGTGAATTGATTTTCCTTGAAAAGAGGGCAAATTTCAATTTTTAAGGCAAATGTGGCAAATCAATTCCTAAGCAAATTTGAGCTAAAAAACCCCAATTTTAAGGCAAAAGTTTTCCTGCTTTCATGGCAATTTGTGCCTATCAAACACTGCCTAATTTATAGTGATTTTTTTTTTTTTGAAAACCAATTTAAAGTGATTTTAATCACCTATTTTCTTGTATTACAGTTCGTATTTGCCCTTATTTAGTATTGATAAAAATTAGATTTTTAGCAAATTTTTATAAAAGTTGATAAGATGTGTGGTTAAAAAATTGTGCGTCCCATTAAATGTATAATTAAAATTAAACTAGTTGTCTATTCATGTGATGCACGGAATATATAATTTTTCAATCATAATTTTGAAAATATTTTGATTCAACATATCAAATAAAAAAATAAAATTTCAATAAAAAATGTTATTGAATTTGAAATTTTAAAAAAGACAAAACTATTCAAAACTAAGTATACCGCGTCACTCAAAATTTGTCACTCATTTAAATTTTTTATATAATTTTTTTTTTTACTTTTTTTTTACGTTTTTCTCTGAAAATTTGCCCACCTCATCACTTATTTCCCTTTTAATGTTATAATTTTTTATTAATTATATTTTTAATGTATTGTTTACATATATTTTATTTGAAATCCAATATATTTTATTTTTCCTTGTTTTTTATGCTAATTTTTGTCAAATGATGAAATGATTACCTTCGTTTGGTAATAATATTTGGTTTATAAACTTATTTATTTATGATTTTGAGGTAAGTAATGAATGAAAATTAGAGAGAAAAAATATGCCTGGTTAAAATATTGATAGAAAATAATTAATTATTTTTATAACATGCGTATTGAAGAATTTAATCATTTATTGACATATTATGAAGTAAAATTTCAATAATTCTATTTATTTATTCTCAAATAATATTAATTTAATTTTTTCATTTTTAACCTAACAAATTTATATAACATATATTTATTTATTTTAAAATATATTAATCCAAAATTTTCATTTTCAATGTAACACATATGCAGTTCGTATTTGCCCTTGTTTGATATTGATAAAAATTAGATTTTTAGTAAATTTTTATAAAAGTTGATAATGTGTGTGGTTAAAAATTGCGCGTTCCATAAATGTCCGTTTGGTAACACTGTTGGATTTATAAATTTGTTTATTTATGATTTTGAGGTAAAAAGTAATAGTTGAAAATTGGAGAGAGAAAATGTATGAATAAAAAGTGGTTTGAAAAAAGATTTCGTTACCAAACGGTTAAATGTGATTAAAATATAAATTTTAAGTTATAACAAACAGGATATTAATTGCCATACGCTTGCTTTACCGAACTCTGTTAAAAATCTCATTTTCTTCAATTCCAGTACAAAAGGCAAATTACACTGCAAACATCTTCATATTCACATTCCTAAAAAGTAAGCCCCTGTTCTGTTTGCTGTTTTGAGGTCGTTTTCTGTTTTTATTTTCGAAAACTCTAAAAACGCGTTCTCTTTACCATTTTCGAAAACGCATTTTGGAAAACAAAAAAAAAAATTGTACACAAAACGGAAAACGCCCGAAACATCGTTTTGGGCGTTTTGTGTGTATTTCGACAAAAAATGTCCAAAACGCGGAAAACGCGTTTTGGGATTTTTTTTTTTTTTTTTATAGAATTATCTTAACTTAGAACTAAGCTTAATATAAAGTTTTTATTTTTTTATTATTTTTTTAGAATTATCCTAGTTTGGAACTAAGCCTAAATAAAGATTAATTTTTTTTTTTTTTGAGAATTATTCTAACTTGGAACTAAGCTTAAATAAAGTTTTATTAAATTCAATATCAACATTACAAAAAAAAATTAAGTGAGAATTCTTATTATTATATTTCAAAAAATGCACCAAACTGCATGGAATCGAAATGTACCAAACACGCAAAACTCTACTAAACAAAGCTAAATTTACCAAAAAAGAGCAAAATTTCACCAAGATGCCTAATCTAATACCAAAAGCGCGATATGTACCAAATTGTGAGATGTTTCAAATTGTGCCCAAGAAATTTACCAAAATGCGCAAATAGCTCTAAAATTTACGAAAACAATGTCAATTGTACTGTGCTAACCAAGATGTGTGAAATGTTAAAAAATGCTTCAAAATGTACTAAAATACACTATATATACCAGAATTCACCAAAATATACAAAATGCATGATATCGACCAAAATGCGCAAATCGTACCAGTGTGCGAATGTACCAAAATACAAGAAAACAAACCAAGTTAAATGAAATTTATCAAAATGCACAAAAATCTACTAAAATTCTAGAAATGTACCACATGAGAATTGTAGCAGGCAAGACCTATGATTAATCCTAGAAATGTGCCTGAATCAAATGTGGACTGATTACTCCACAAGGTCAAGATGACTTTTAAATTTATTTTGTTTAATCAAACTCTGTATGAGTAATTAGAGTTACATGTATTATGGAAGTAATTTGGACTTGAATATTATGTTATTAATTTCTTATAATATTTTTTTGGAGTTGAACATTAATGACATTATTATTTGGTCCAAAAAAAAGTTAAACAATATAGATTGTTTAATATAATTCAGAAGCAAATTCATTGAAAATAGTATAAGTTGTATTCTGCAAAATTTCAAACAGAACGTGTTTTCCAGCTTTTCATTTTCAAAAACAGTTTTCAGAAATGACAAACAGAACACGTTTTCAGCAACATTGAAAATAAAAATAAAAACAGGAAATACAAAACATTTTCCAAAATGAAAATACAAAATAAAATACAAACAGAACGCCACCTAATTTATTTCGGCACGAAAAATATCTCTCCGCACACGTACAATGGCGACAATAATCGCACCAGGGGTCGAAAACCCTAAAATCCCATCAGATCCTAATCCAACTGAACAGCAATCACCACAGTCGTCCGCTGACGGTGACGACGAAACGAAGGTAAAGCCAATCGCCGAGACTGTGAAAACTGATGATGTTGACGGCCCCGCAACGGCTACTGATGTTCAGAAGAAGGTGAAGAGAGCCGAACGCTTTGGAATGCCTGTCCAGCTCTCTGAAAAAGAGAAGCGCAATTCTCGTGCTGAGAGGTGCTCTAATCCACTATAAATTCCTGCTTCGTTATAATTTTGAGTACACGTACACGATAATTAGGGTTAGGATCTTAGCCACGATTCTTGCCAAAATTGGGGGATAATGACGTTCCTCTTTGTTTTTGTTTTAAAATTTTGTTCCATATAATAAATGGTAAATATTGGCTTACGTTTCAATGAAAAGAAACACAAGAGTTGGTTTTCTAAATTTCAGTCCATTGGGTTCTCTCTTGACCCGCAATTTGCCGTTTCACCTTTTATTTGTTTTTATACTAGGTTATTCGAAGGGATTATGTATATGATCTTGTAAATGGATTTGCTGCGTCCATTTCCAACTTCCTTATAGAAATAACAGCTGCTTCTTTTTTTTCAAAAGAAATCCCAGTTTTCTATATAGGATTGCAACAGTACTTAATTTAGGGCCTGTTTGGCATAGCCTTTGAAAAATGAAAATGAGCTTTTGATATACAAAAGTACTTTTGGACCCATTTGGTTAATTTTATGAAAACTCTTCATCTACTTAGAAGAGCTTTTAGAGGAGGTTTAACTTGGCTTTCTCTAAAAGCATTTCCAAAGATCTTTTAAATAATTATTTTCAAGTAAAAGTTAAGGTAACATTCTCATGGAGCTCTTAAACTACATGAAGTAAAAGAAAAAGAAAAATTCGTGCCAAACGGGTCCTTACTAGTATTTCTTCTAGATATCAGTTGTCCATGTAACTGAATTATGTCAATCCTGCTTGTCTACGCACAGGATCATTGATTTCTGGTGCTATTTATTACTGAAGTGAATAGGTCTTCGATGAAAGTGCATTCAGTCTTTCCGTCAGTGTAGAAAATTTTGCCTTGGCTGATGAAAGGCCTACTTGTGATGAACTTATTTTTTATTTCTTGCTATGGTAGCTGGTTCTGATCTCCGTTTACTATGCATACTTCTTTCGACGACTCAGTGCATACACGATGCCATTTAGGGCACTTTGGCATCACTTCTAGAAAGTCACAAAGTTGTTTTGGGCTTCTTCGGATGATTTTTTGAAAGTGTTTCATCTAATTAGAAGAGGGGGGGGGGGGGTTTAGAAGCAATCAAAACATGCCTTTAGAGTCTTCCAATTACAATTTTTGCTACTTATCACACAGAATATAGTGACTTATTTAGTGAGTCCACCTCTCTAATTGTATCGGTTTACTTTAGGTTTGGCACTGGTACTGACTCGCATGGATCAGATTTGTCAAAGCAATCGGAGGATCTAAAAAGGAAAGCTAGAGCAGAGAGGTTGTTGCCTTTGCACATCTGACATTGACTTGTGATTTGAAGTAGATGTGTTTGTTTGACATTTTATGGTTCTTCCTCAGGTTCGGGATTGCACAGTCTGCACCTGCTGACGAGGAAGCAAAGAAGAAGGCTAGAGGTGCCAGGTTTGGATCTGTTGCCAAGACTGATACGGCAGAGGAAGAGAAGAAGAAAGCAAGAGAAATAAGGTTGTTGCTGCATATTTATTATCTTCTTCTTTGTATTTTGACAGTGGTCTTATATAACACAGTAGATTGCATGCAACTATTAGTTTGAGGAATCTTTTATACTGCAATTAAGTAGATCGCGAGGCAACCTTTTATTTAGTGTGTTTGGAATTGTTTTCCAGAAATTGTTTGTTTTCATTTTCTGTTACTGGAAAACCGTTGCTAGTAGTAAATTTTTCGAACCAGTAGTTAATCAAAATTTAAATGGAAGTTCTCCATAGAATGTCAAACAAACACAATCTTGATTCTAAACTTAATCAAGTTCAATTTTTTGTTGTAGAAAATATGCCAGGTCATAGTGTGTTCTTATCTGGAACAAATACTAATTTAAGTTATGCTTTCTTCAACTTATTTATCTTTGTATTATATAATAAAAAGTGATGACTATATATGCACACTAGTGACTTCTAATAGAGCCTGATGAGTGTCCAACATTATCTGCAGGTTTTCACAACCACAACCTGGTTCCCTGTCAAAAGCAAATGTCAAAGGAAAGGATGAGGTGGTGAGTTAATATGAATGCATTATATACAGGAAGTAATGTGTGTATTCTCCTTCAAACTTTTGGTCCCTTCTGTATTGATTATTCTATGTGCACTTTTTCAGAAGACGGCTATTGAAAGCAAGACGGGTGGAGCCATGGAGGAAATTGAATGACCATTGTCTTTATTCAACAGTAAGATATGCTTATTGGTATTTTTATATGCTAGGTTTCCATGCACTTCTATATTTCTAAATGCTGCATTTACCTCACTGTACATCAGATTCTTATGTTCCGTTCTTTTCTTCCTTTTTTCAGGTTGGCAGGTTATATAGTTACATCTTGTGTTCTCCCAGTGGCTTTTACGTACAATTCTCTGACATGGATTCTGTGCATTTACACCCTTTTACCTCTCGTCCATTGACATAGATCTGGGGATTTCTATTTTGCTAGTTTTCGGTTCAGTTATGGTTTACCTGGTGAGGCCTGGGACAATTAGACCGTCTGTGTTATATATTATATCTGAAATTACATATCAACCATATCAAAGATGCTGAATGCCAAGACGAGAGAAATTGTCAACTTGCAGAGTCTTGTGTATGACAATTTTTTCCTCTCAGTCCATCTCTCTCTCTCTCATTTTTTTTTTATGGAACTTAGTTTTGCGCGTGACTTCTTCAACAAAACACTTGCATTTTTTTTTCTTCTCTCTTTTCTGTGTGATAGATTTAAACTTTAAAGTTTGAATCTCTCTTTTGCACTTTCATACTGCGTCCACTAGTCTAGAGTAACTTATTGACGTTTATCAGTGTCAGGAAACTGCTTAGTTTCAACTTGTGGTCCACTCCAATTTGAGATTGATAATCGGCAATAGCCGCCTAAAACTTGACCAGATCATTGTGCTTATTTTAAGATATCAGAATGTTGCTGCTGCTTCTTTTTGGAAGTAAATGTTGCTATGTTTAGGTTTTATTAAATCACAAAGCTTTGCTGACATCTCAGGCTTTTAATATCCAAAAAAAAATAAAAAATATATCCATTTTTATATTTTATTCATTTATGTTTGTGTTTGAATATCCAGAAAATGTGTTTTAAAATCAAAAGTTCCAGAATTTTCACAATAATTTTGTTCAGTTGCTCTAGAATCAGGAGAAGAATAAAGGAACTGTGCTAAATGATTTCCAGTGTGATGTTGCATTTTGGAATACGTGCTTGCGTGATTTCTGGTAGTATATATCTGAAGAGTTGGCATGTCTGCACTCGAAAAATCTTAAAAATAATGGATTGCTTGGTTAGAGTCTTTGAAAGTTCAGTTTTTAAATTTGGTTTAGGAGTTGAACGTTTTCTGTAGTTTAAAATTTCAGTATCTCTGATATGGTTGGAAATTTGGATACGAACACTGAGGGAGGTGTTTGGCAATCACTCGTGGTCTCACCAGGTAAACGTTCTAGGGTTGTTGGATGTGCAGAAATCAGTGGAGGAGGTTCTTTGACGCCATTTTTTCTTTTTTTTTAATAATCTCGTTGGGGAGAGAGCACTTTTTTTGTATGTTATTTTATGTAAAGACGATGTGAGTTTATTAGTAATCCCTT
The DNA here is from genome assembly GCA_963555705.1 of Ligustrum vulgare. Lineage (NCBI taxonomy): Eukaryota > Viridiplantae > Streptophyta > Magnoliopsida > Lamiales > Oleaceae > Ligustrum > Ligustrum vulgare. Next base: position 19,044,856 of record OY743176.1, on the reverse strand, counting down.
TAGTTATGACTGTTTCTGTATGTTACTGTTTTTCTACTTGAAAATTACTTATTTTCTAATTTTGTTGTTTAAACTATCCTTCCTCGTATATTTTGACCAATGTTCAAAATGTGTGCGTTTTGATTGAGCAACAAACATTTACAAATATGTGTACTTTTGTATGAAGAATGTGTAATCAGTATTATTATTTTCTAATTTTAATATTATTTTAAATAATTTAAACTAATAAATAAATAAAATAATGCATTCTTTAAACATTGTACATCAGTACAAGTTCTTCAAGTTTTTTTTATTTTTTATTATTATCATATTGCTCACAATATAAATACTTACAATACTATTACTTGAACTTTATATATTTTCTTCAAATAAAAATATTACTCAAAAGCATATATATTATAACCACTCGATAATCAATTCTACAATTAGATGAACGACTTATAAAAAAAAATTAAAAAAAAAATTCTTAAATCTTCTCTCGCTCGTTTTTTGAATTCAGATCAATCTCCTCTACTTCCAAGCAATCTTTCGTGTCATTCTATAAAAATGATCTTCATTGGACTCTTACTTTAACTTGAGAATTTCTATTACCCCTTGTAGATGGTAAGATATTATAGACGTAGATAGTTTGCATCTTTACAAAAATTTGTTTTGATTTTCAATTTTTCTAAAAGTCAAAACCTTATATTGATGTATATAATTAATGGAATTGAGTGATTTGAATATTGGGCCCAATTTACTTTTTTTTTAATGAAGTAATAAAAATGGCTAGGTTTTGTTAGATTAATTTGGACACAATTTTTAACACAAATGCATGTGCATTTTGACATTGAAGTACGCATGTGCTATTAACGAAACGGTTGACCACATTATAAAACGTATATCCATATGCGAGGTGTTTCGAAATCGTCCCGAGGATTTACGTATTTTAGAACACTGATTTCGATGCAGCACGTTTTTGTTTATATAATTATGTAAAGAAATTAACTACACGAAAAATATTACTAGTTTGATTGTCAAAAGCAAGTTGTACACGAAACATATTACTAGTTTGATTGTCAAAAGCAAGTTGTACACGAAACACGAAAGTAGAAGTAAAAAATCAACATCAAACTCAAATTTAAATCAATTATATGAAAAGTCATAAGTCAGTGCATAAATCAATTGATTTTATTCAGAAGAAGCACTTTCCTCTATCATATCTATGCATCGATTCAAGATAGTGCTTAAAAGTTAATTAAAGGTCGTGGCAGTATTATATGATCCCACATGAATAATTTAATTTGTCTACCCAACTTTAATCATGTTCATGTTCCTGCGTCTTCTCTCCATTGAGCTTTGAAGTTGTTCCTTAGCATGCCTTAAAGCATCAAGCACTTCTTTCACAGTAGCATCAAGAACCTCTGGATCAAAGGTTTGCTTCGTCTCTTGCTTCTCGAACGGGACTAATGCCAACGAGTTATCTACAAGATCATCATCTTCATCATCATTTTGTTTGTTCTTTTCTTGATCTTCATCTTGGTCATTTTCTTGGATCACCTCCTCTTCTGCTGAAGGTTTCACACTAAAAGAGGACAACAATTTCTGTCAGAACACAATCTGGTTATATTAAATAATCATATTTTCTTGTATACAGTCTCAAATGTATGTATAGGATGTTAATCAGGACAACATTAATCAAGAATTGTGTGAAAAATTGAACAACATTAAAAAAAAAAAAAAAAAAAAGTACTAATCCTTACCTCAGCCCATCTGTACTTGCAATATTATAATTCTGATTGTACCCAATCTCACCGGATCTTCCTGAATTCTGGCACAATGGATCCATAACTTGGGGAAAAGGATCCGCACTAGGGGATGTACACGAGAGTCCCTCGGCTTCGGTCCCTCGATAGTGATGACCTTGCTTGCTATCCAGTTCACTTGAGGTGCGGTTCTTTTCAGTTACTGGGCTTCCAGTGCCATGGCTTTCACTGGAAATACTTGTTTGTGAATCATTGTGTTCCGAATGGTCTAACCCTACTGAGGACTTGACATTTTCCACTGAACAAACTGGAAAATCTCTCGTTTGGGAATTTTTATCTTCAGATTTTGAAGAGGCTGATGATGATGATGATGATGATGTAGAGGTGAGATCACTCCTATCCAGTAAGCTTGATTCTGATGAATTATATGAAATGTTTTTGGATTCAAGCTTTTTCATTAGGGATTTTAGCTTCTTCTCTGCTCTGTTTCTTGATTTTCCTTCTTTTTTCAACAGATTTTCCAGCTCTATCAACTGAGAATTTCAGCCGTTGGGAAATAGAACAAGATTAATTGAAAAGTCGGGAATTTTGGGATTAAGAAAAATTAATGTAAATTCACACACAGTGAGTCACAGATACCTTGTTTCCCAAGTGTTCAGCCTCCATTTTTGCATTTCTTGAAGCTACCCTTTCAGCGAGTAATCTTCCTCTGAGACAATCCACTGTCCTCACATTCTCTTCTCCATCAATCTTTTCCTCGCTGAACAAAAAACCCAATTTAGATTTGTTTAAATTATACACATAAACACATACTAGCATTAAATTACCTCCATTTTCCATCTGCATTTTCTCCACCTGTCATCCTTTGATCCTCCAACGCCCTTTATTTATCAAAGCAATCAATCAAATTCCTTGAGAACAATTGAAAGTCACGGAGGGATTTATAGGAGCTGAGAATTTGGGATTTGTTTTTGAAAGAAATTATGTCAGAAGTTGGGAGTCTTGCCCCACCATTAAAGTCTTTTTAGCTCTACACAGAGGAGGAATGCCTTCTCAGTTACTTTACATTTAAAGTTTGTAACTGTCCACACTTCTGCCATTCTAACTGTTCATCTATGGTCACAATTGATTCCAACTCATAATTTGAACCATTTCGAGAACATTTGTCTTAGCTTACAAGTCAGATTACTTATAATTATTTCCACAATGCCACAGTGCCCCCATTCTTTGATTTTTAAGCTGATTTATTTATAATTTTGAAGTAAAAAATATTGGTTGAAAATTAAAGAGAGAAAATGTGTATGGTTAAAAAGTAATTTGAGAAATTGCGTAATTTATAAATCAATTTATTTTGGTTACTAAATGGAATCATTTATTATTATGTTTGTATTTGAAATTCAAATACATGACGACATTAAATCGAGACGGTTTGATAACTATACTCACGCGGGTTGGTGTCCCCCACTTTGTACTCTGCTGTTATTTATAAATTGATGACACAACATTCTTAGGCTATTTGATCTACCAACATAAAGTCTTTCTTAATTCTTTAAAAAGGTTCAACGTGAACCTTAGACGCTCCAAACATTTCTGTTCTGAAAATTGGTGAATAATGTAAATAGCAAGTTATGCCACAAGTTGGTAAGAATTTGAGTATCAACAATTGGACAGACAAAATGCCTAGTAAATTTGAACATGTTACGTTTGCACTGTTTGTAAATTTATAGGAAGCGTATGAAATGAGCCGTGAGTTGTGTTCTACATTGTTTTGTTCAATCTATGTCAATATCATCAAAAGCTTCAACTTGCCTTTTACTTGCAGTTGTCTAAATTTGTTTAGATAGGAACTAGCACAAGACTTGAGTCACGCTAGTAAATTCCAACCAAATCTATTATATATTCTTTTTTAAAAAACTTTAAGACTTCAATGCAAAATCTTGAGTCACGCTAGTAAATTCCAACCAAATCTATTATATATTCTTTTTTTTAAAAACATTAAGACTTCAATGCAAAATCGAGAAATATTGGCATATTGTTGGAAATTATGTTACTCACTTACGAGGGTCAAAACACGTTTTTTGCACTTTGGGTCTAAAATGATTTTTGACCCACATAACTTGTCCACTTTTCTATATATACTTCCTTGAATTTGGTATTCATGATAGAATTGATGGGACACAACAAGAAAATGTGAAGGAGACGTCCTATTTTTTCTCCAACACAATAGATTCGGATTTCTCTCTTCTTTGCTCTCATTTTGGTGGGGGCATTTTTAGGTTAAGAGTTTGAACAAGACATCTTGATGAGGTTTAATTGTAGTTCTTCCTTCGTTATCTATTTTCTTGGTGATTAGAGTATCTATTTTCTTGATGATTAAAGTGATTTTATAATAAGTGTAAAACATAGAAGTTGTAGTATATTTTTGATGAAATCTGATTGATTGTTTGGTAGGGTGTAGGATCCGTTTTTAGGAATCTTTTTGGTGTTCTTGATATCAATTTTGTAATGCGATGAACTTTTTTATGTGCTGTGGAATTTGAGCGTAAATTCAAATTTAATGGATTGCTCAACGGGGGAGTAAGTGATTCTTGAATTACTGAACCTCCGGAATTTTCGGACCGAAAAATCTTGGTGCTCTTACATTTTACAGTTTGATTATTTTTGTTCTATTGTTCAAATCGATCCAACACATATAAAGAGAAAATCTAAGGCTTAGTTGTTATTGACTCCTCAAAATTGTAGTGAAATATTAAAATTTTAGCCTCTGTACGGTAAATAGGATTTTTTAGGTTTTTAAACTAATTTTTAACCTACACAATTCCCCAAATCAATCTCTAACACTATACATTTTCTCTCTCCACTTTTTAACCATCCATCTACCTAAAAAATCACAAAAAACTATTTTTTTTTACCTCCTAGCCGCGGGTGATTAGTAGCAAGATGGTCAATAAGGCAATCAAGTCAAAACAACATATCTGAACTCACATAAGATCATAATAAGTTTACATGGTTATATTTGTTTGCTACACATGACATCTCTATAAGTGTATCGTGTGAAATATATATGTGCTATTGAACAATCGTAAGCTTGGAACTAAACACTCGGACAATAGATGTTATCTAGATTTTAATTTTGAATTGGAATCAAATGATTTTCTAACAAAACAAATAAAATTGGATCAAACTGATTCTTGTTCATCTTTTTCTTTACCTAATTTTTCCACCCAAAGAGGTCAACTGCAAATAATATTTTTGAGAGTTGCCATTGTGGTGGGATGAAATTGAATTGAATGTGACTACAAGAGACTTTTTACCACGCTAGGGACTTTTCACCAAAGAAAAGAGATAGAATGCAACCCCGTGACAGATTTTTCTTATATATATATATATATAAAAATTCAAAAAATCGAAGCAACTTATAATTAATTAAATTAAATAATATATAAATAAAGAGCAGGCGGGGCCTAGTTCTAGCACATGAAAGAAATGGCCTCATTAGTTAAAATTAAGCTTTACTGCAAAGCAAAGTCAGAGGAATTCTTTGATTCAGGGCCTTCGTTTTTCTGCATGCGTTGTTAATACAGCTTTTATTCTGGTCCTCACTTTCTTCTGTCGACACGACATAGTCGAGCATGTTTGACAATATTTAAAAGTTACTTTTCATAATTCATTTTTACTTTTTAAATGTAATTTGAAAGTTATGTCCAACAAAATATAATCCCTTCATCTCATAAAGATATATTTATTTTTGCCTACCACAAATTATTCAACTTTCTTGATTGAAAGTAGAAATATATTGTAGTTTCAAATATATCCTTATTTATTGTATTTTGTTATTAACAAATATAAATCAATGTTATTTAAATTATTATTTAATGCAGGAATATACTAGTAAAAATGTAAGAATTTTTTTTTATATTTTTAATTATATTAATTACATTTTTCTGTGTGAAAATAGAAACAGATATATCTTTATGAAATTGAGAGGATACTATTTACGCACTAAAAGAAACGAATGGTAGCCTCTCGTGTCTTCTTTACTCTATTGCACTTAGAGCATATTTGGTCCTAGAGGATTTGTTGGAATTTTCAATTGTATAATTGAAAAGTAAAAAAAAAAAACACGTGCCTCATAAAATGTATGATTGAAAATAAATTTGAAAAAGAGAAAAATGAAAATTACTGTTTTGCCAATCATGTCGTGCTGGTGCTGGTTGGCTTCTAGAGGCATTTCTTAGCATCTCGACTGCCCAAAACGATTTCAAGAATCCTCGTTTTTGACAATTCACTCCTTTATCACCATAATCAAACACCGCCCTCATCAAACCCATCCCCCCCCCCCCCCCCCCATCGTGCACCCTTCCCCTTTAGCAGCATTTGAATACAAATTTTTTCGACCTTGGTTTGTCCAATTTCTCTATGACCGTGACAACATCTTCACCTCTAGCAGGATTTGAATACAAATTTGCATGATAATAAAACTACCCATATTTTCAGGCTCCATCTCAAGCAACTGAAAGCAAGCAAACTCTGCAAGTTCAATATCACCATGCCCATGTCTGGTACTCATTACTTAAAATCTCATTTTTTCAAAACTCATTTTTAACCATACATTTTATCATTAAAATAATCTACAAATAAATCGAAAAAAGATTTCGCACTTTTTAACCACACATTCTACAAAAAAAAAATTACTATTATAAACCACATTATGTCAAATGGCTCTCAAATATATCGATGGCCCCATTGAGCACCAAAATCCTGGCATTAGGTTCAATAGGAGCTTTCTTTAATAAATTCTACAGCTTCAGAAAGCTTCCCTGCCCGGCTCAAAACTCTAACCAGACAAGCATAATGCTCGATCAACTGGTGAATTTCATACTTTGGCAACATCGAATCAAATATTCCTCAAGAGGGAAGCTGAGAGTATGGCGGTAAATGTTATAGGGGTTATGCCATTTGTACAGATGAGAATGTGGCGTGTTTTTTATAGTTGATTTTGGAGATGATGTGGGATTTAAAGAAACAGATTCTTCCAAATGTCTTGTCAATCCACCTGTAAATCAGTCTCTACATGTAGGACGTAACAGGGTCTTTACCCACTTTATATATGGTAGGGGCTGGCTATATCAATTCTGCATCAAGGCTCATTCCCTACCTTGTACATTGCTACAGTTGTACATTAAGATCTATGGCGAATTTCAAAGTTACAGACAGAACAAAGCAAGATATTTAATTAAGATAAGATATAGTCCAGTGTCATCCAATCCTCTTATATCCTATATAAAAGGAGAAACATGCTTGGTTTTAGGGCCTAATGGTTAGAAGGCGCTGAAAACAAATCCCTTAGCAAGCAACAACCTGTTTGGCATAGGTAGTTTTTTTTGAAAATTTTGGATTTTTGGGAGCCTGTTTGGATGAAAATTGATTGAAAAGTGTAAAAAGTAGTGGATCCCATTGAAATGTGTGGTTGAAAATGAATTTTGAAGAAATGATGAAAAAATGTTATGAGATCAAACAAGCTCTAAAAATCCCATGAAATTGTATATTATCAAAGTCACAGTCTTTCCTGTTCAACAACCTTGCAAACCATATATTTTGTACATGTAATTATGCGTGTTGTGCTTCTAGAGAAGGGCAATGTGAGATCCAAACCTTAGGATTTTGTAAGGGTAAATATATTGCCAGCACCACAATTGCTTTTGGCACCACATTATAAATACACAACAAAAAATGTGTAATGTTGATAAATACACTACAATAAATGTGCAAATATACCCCCTATTTTAAAAGAAAAAAAAAATGTTAAATGTAAACCACAAGTATAGCTCCTCCAAAATGACAGCCACTTCTCCTTTATCCCACCACCACCATTCTCCATGAAAGAGAGATATGCCTTATATATCACCGTACTCTGATTTTTTGGCAGTCACCGCCCACCGGTAGCTTAGACACTTGACAGTCGTAAACCTTAGATCAAAAAATTAGGCTCTCCGATCCTTTTTTTTTTTTCCTTTTTAGGGATAAAATAAAAAACGTAAAATGAAACCCAAAAATACAAAAACGGGTAAAATTCATTCAATCTTGGAACCCAGTTTTCTCCCAAATTGCATTTCTAACGATACTGAGATCTCTTCCCTTGAGAGTCCTACCAATCCCTTCGTGCACAGAGAAGGTAAATGCCAACAAATGATGGTGGGTTAAGGTTCTTGATTTTCTATCATCTGAGTTTTGCTATAATGATGATCTCCATTTGGGATTCTTAAAGTTCTAGCTTTTTTTCTTTTCTTGATTCCTTTTTCTTTTTTGATTTTTGATTAATGGGTTAAGAGGGTAACTTCACTGAATCGTTTCACTAAGCTTGTGGCGGCGGCGATGGTGGAGGCAGGCCCAAATACGAGCATAGGTAAAATTTAGTAATGATTATAGTGTATGGAAAAATTAGTAAGAAAAGATTAAAAGGTTATTTATGTCATTTTATTAATGTCTATTTTTGAAATATGAAAATTACTAAAAATTGTGGTGTAGAGAACAATTTTTGTGGTGACAATATAGCCACCCTTTTGTAAAGCAGTGAATTAAAACCAGATAAAAAGATAAAACATTTTCTTTTCTTTTCTTTTCTTCTTTTTACGAGGTGGGGTCAGGGATGGTCGGGAATTTAAGAAATAGAACATCACTTTCTATATAGGCACTACTAGCTTTCTATCATAGTTGAAAGGGGAAAAAGGTATTTCAGAAAACGATCAAGAAATATTTTCCTACAACATTAAGCCATTGGATTGCCTGTTTGTGACCAATGACCCTTACCAGTTAGACTAAGGGTTAGCAAGTCCATGTAGTGAATATTTAACAAATTCAACATAAAACCATGTAAAATAAAATGAACTCAATCATATACTAGAAAAATATTAAATCTAAATGGTTGACGACAAATAAGGAAAAAAAAATTCTTCTCCTCTCTATCCGCTTAAGTGTTTAATAAAGCGCAGAAATTTACTACTTTACTAGACACAAACTGTGTTTCAAGTCTCACCGCCATCCATGCATCTATGTATGAAAATTCCACATGTTGCACACTGATTGAAATTTGAATTTACTCTGCATAAATTAAAACCATTTCGTTTCTAAAGCTTAAACTTTTAAAATAACAATATTCATCAAACAAACTATACCAGGTCAGCATTATAAAAACATGTTTCAAGAATAGCAAAAAATGTATACGACAAAGCTACACGTGTTATCTGATAAAACAGAGGAAAATTACAAGAAATGTTTATCTAACTGCATAAAATGACGAGTTCTGGCCTAAGAAATCGACAAATGTGAAACCTTGCAAAAGACAAGGAACAAGGCAATACATATTAACAGTGTAATAATCCTTACAAAAGACATAATACTTCCATTACCCAGAATTAAATGTCACTATCAGATGTAAAATCCAAAGTCATTGAAGAATAAAGGGTCAAAGATAGTATGCAGATAGGGATTTTTTTTTTATCAAACCTACACAAACTACGCTAAACAAGACAAAATGAATAAATGTAAGGCCGGTATAATTGCAAAAAGGAGATCTAGTTAGAATAAACTAACAGCATTTAGAGCTCAAATTCTTCCTCCCGAAGAGCCATCTCTGCTGCCTGTTCCTCCTCCTCATCAAGTGCAAAATACTCGTTTCTCTCCATCGGCCTAAACATGTAGAAGATAACAGCATAAAATGCAAGGCTTGCAATCTCCTCAGCTGCATTCGACACCCATTGGTACTTGTAAGCAGCGATGGTCCTGAGCGCAAACACCACAATCCTCGTGAAGTATAAGTACCCAATAACCACAATATAAAACTGCCTAAAAAGGGTCAATTTAGACAGATTCCTCGCAGCCTTCCCGTCGGTCTTTGACGTCTCCCTCAACGATCTAATAGACCACACGGTCGGGAAAAGAATGGCGCAGCAACAAATGATATCCACCAACAGGAAAAGCTGATTCCATGTCACCCAATCCTTAATAAACGGCCCAGTTTCCCCAATCACAATGGAAGCCACATTTGCCAACACCTGCAACGGGATCACGATCATCAACACTTTCTTCTCCCTCTCCTGCAAGAAGGGCTTCAAGAACGACCACCCTGTACCGATCAAAATGATCACCGTGAACAACAATATCACCCTGATAAACTGAAAAATGTAAAACAACACATCCCATCCATGAGGGGTGCCTGTAACCTTCACATAATGCTTATCCTCAGCAGCACAAAGCAAATTCAATGCCTTTATAATTACCAAAAGACCCATCAGGGCATGGATTCTATGCACTGACATCCTATTCTTAAAACAAAAGGAAACCCAGAACCAGAAGAAAACAAAATAAAGAATCGAAAAGAATGAATACAAGGTGGGCAACTGGGTAAGTCCAGCAGATAAGTAATCCTTGACGCGGCCACGATCAAGATTATAAAGCTCGGTCGTGACATCCATTGAAACCGTGGATTCTGGGGCACAATTGGCAAAGAAAAGGGAGAATTCATTTGGGGAGGTAATAGGATACGAACGGGTGAATGAAGAGCGGGGAGGAGGGGAGAGGTCCCTGAAAGTAAATAAAAGGTCGACGTATTTAGAATCAAGGACGCAAAAAGAAGGGATTTGATGGAGTTCATAGAGCACTTGGATGAGGGATTCCTCAGACAGGAGGAAAAAACCGAGTCGGGAGGGTTCCGGCGAGGCGACGGAGGAGATCACTGAGACGGAAGAAACGGAAATGTTGGCATGGCCGTTGTGGGTGAAGCCGAACCGCTCGAACAGGATCATGGCCCGGGAATCGGAGTTGATTTTGAGAGACTTGATCTCGGCTGCGGCGGGACGGAGGAGGAATATGAGGATGAGAAACGGGAGGAGGAAGGGTGGGTTCGTCATTTTCATAAGTGGTGGCCGGAGGGGTGGAACTTGGAAGGAAGAACTGAGAATGAAGACTTTGCGGGGATCCGGGTCAAAAAGAAAGGGGTGCTGGTGGAGCGAACTTTACGACTTGTAGGTGTTAAATATAAATTACCCTTTATTGGGAAAATGGGTAGATCTGGAATCTATTCATATATAATTTTGACCAAACCTCAGTTGTCAACTGATTCTAAATTTAATCCAATTTTTCTGTTCAAAGTGGTGACAGTTTGTAAGAAGAAGCTTTCATCTAAATTATGGTATACCTTCTCTCTCCCCCCTCTAAGTTTAGGGAATGTCCCTATAATGAAATTTAATAAAAAAATTTACATTAATAGATTCTCATGGAATTTATGAATTTTAATATAATCTCCCAAATTCAAATAGAATTATATTCCACAGATTTTAGTGGACTTTATTAGATTTTGGTGGAATTTGTTGAACGTGTCCTCAATAAAGATTTTTTTATGAATTTTTTTATTTACTTTTATCTCTTGTCTGGTAATTTATTTATTATTATTTTTTGCAAGTTGAATGTAAAAATCTTCTTCATCTTGGTATGATACCAAATATCATACTTTAGATTCAAAAGAATAAATCAGAAAACATTTGATAACACACAGAATTTTGGCCTGGAGAAGTTGGTGACTTGCATATCTATCTAGGGCTTGGTATGGGATGAACTATACATAAAGAATAATAAGAGGATGAATGTAGGGTAATACCGTATTGAATGGAAGGCGTGAAATTCAAATTTCAAGGGGTCATGGTCCGATTTGTTGAAGAATTTTATCTTCTTATTTTTGGTTTAAAATCTATCACAATCCATTCAATTCCATTAAAATTAGAAATCCATCAAAATCCACAGAATTTTGAGGACACCGAAATTTTATGAAATTAATTGAAATCCATGTTGAGGACGTTGAATTTTGATGGATTCTATAAAATTCCCAATTGAGAATACATGGAATATTATAAAATTCTAAAATCCATCAAATTTTATGTTGGGGACACCCACCTTAGTCAATTTGCTAGCTTTGCTAAATAAGAAATAAAAAAAAAAAATTCAATCAAAGACGAGCGGTTCTCTTCGCACAGGCAATTCTTCCTCTCACGTTGAGAGGTTTCATCTCCATTTCTGAGTCTTCTCCGTCGACTTGGGCAGTTCTCTTCGCGCAGGCTATTATTCCTCTCACTTCGAGGGTGTTCTTTTTTGTTCGATGTGACAGTGTGGACGACGGTGTGGGTTCCGGCCGCCAAGGACTCACCGCCTCTTCTCCATACAAGATCTCTTGATGATAACCCGTAATAGAATGTTCTTATGTTTATTAGCACGAGCACTATTTGGAAGAGAAATGAGAAGTCAATTTTTATCTTGGAGCGTCGGACTTTGACGAGCCTAATCATACTCTACATTTTCCCCTCGAACACTCATATCAGCCTAATATTTTGACTATGTATAGTTTTTGTCATGGACAGTCACGAGATAGATATACAGACTAAAGAACCTGCAGCGAAGAATTGATGTTCCCTCATTGATAGTGATTTGTGAACCATTAAAATTTGTGTATTCGCACGTTTGTGTTTTTTTAATTTCATTTTTGCTTAACATTTCTCTCACGATTTAGATTTTGATGAAGAATTTAAGAATGCTCAAGTGGCTACAAGATTTTATTGGCATTGAAGAAAACAATCTCATACTTCTATTCAAGGATGATTTAATCCATGAATATAGTGAAATGGAGAATTTTTAACTTAAGGCGGTGATGTTGTTTATTGTTAACATTCTGCTCGATGTTTTCTATAGATGCTTGACCTACTTTTTTTAAATGTGATAGCATTGAACTTCGAATATAAGAGCGGTTTGTGTTATTCCAGGTTGAGTACCACTGATAATCAATTATGTATTCAAGTTGACAAAATTTGTAATACTCCTAATAATAATAATAATAATAATAATAATAATAATAATAATAATAATAATAATAATAATAATAATAATAATATTATATTATTATTATTATTATTATTATTATTATTAGTATTTAAATTGACACTCGTTGTTGTTATTTTTATTGATTTTTCCCATTGTTCTGTCACTGTGTCAGTACATTGTACTTTGTCAATTGGTATATGTCCGAACTAGTTTTGGAAAGTAAAATGTAGAAACTTTTCGATTGATCAGTTCGTATTTGATTAAATGATCGGGTTTAATGGGATTCGGGTGTGCGTGAGTTGTCATGTTTAGGGATGGTAACGGGACGAGGAATCTCCGGACTTGATGGGTATCCAACCTAAACGGGGTGGAGAATATCCGACAAAGGAAGGGATAAAGATGAAAAAGTATCTCCACGTTGGGGTCCCAGTCCCAAACCCGGCCTAGACCCGTCCTCAATTAACAAGTTCAATTAAAAAAGTCCAAACAAATTAAAAACATCATAAGCTAAATAAAGGATCAATTACTCATCTCAAAGGCCAAATAGTTTTCTATTAAGTATATGAAACAAACAAACTTTTTCATTCAATTATGTCCCCAACAGCCTAAATCAATGAAACAAACATATCAAATACCCTTTTGCTACTAGAAAAGAATTCACATTAACCAGAAGAAAATTGTACTACAAATGAATTCTCAAATTGGAGTTATGTTTATTGTAGTTATAAAATGCTCGTGAGTTTGAAAGTCGAACAGATGATATGTATTACATCTCCAATGCTACATTATATAATTTTGTCAACTCTAATTAACTGATGTTCGTTCTGTGTAAGAATGAAATATTGCTCATTTCGGTGAATTTGTACAGAAAAGAAGTTACATCAATGTGTTAGAAAAAATAAGAAATAATTACATGGAGTCGAGTACAGATTTCTATAACTTCATCTATTGGACAAAAATTAACTTAAACTAATTTGATTTTGAGTCTTTACTTGTTAAACATAGTTAGAACTATATCTATAAATATTTTAATGTCACCCACAATTATTGATTAATTCAAGGGACATTTGCATGGATGACAAGAAAATACATAATGTCAAAAAAATGACAAATTTTCAAAAGGTGTTAAAAAATGACTAATTTTGTCCATGAATAGTCCAATATGCCCTCACACCACTACAAAACAAAAGTTGAATTAAGCAAGTAGACCCAAGAATTGATTGATGTGATGTACATAAAATTCCACAACTACCCAATGGACAAAGAAATTAGCCAATGGATAAAATATTTTGCAATTTTTTTTTTAAAAAAAACTTAAATTTCATTTTTTTTCCTTCCATTTCATTTAAATACTATCTTTATCTCTCTTGCACCAAAAGAATTTTCACTCCATCTCCATTAACACTTGAAGAAGATACAATTTGAAACTTGAAAACTCCATTTTGAAATGTAAGCATTTTTGTAACATATGAATATGGACATTAAATATGGACAATTTGAAAGGTAAGCATTTTTTTTAACATATGAATATGAGTATTAAATATGTTGATGTTTTGTTAATGATTCATGTTTCCATCTTATTGAGATCTTGAGACCCATACATTTGGATTTGGATGACACAATAAATGTCCTCATAAATGCACAAAGATCTTTCTTTGTTGTTATTTTCTTCATGTGTTAAAGTATTTTGGTAGTTGAACATTGATGGAAGACATTAATTTCTATTGAAAGTTTTTGAATTGCAGACGCACAGTACTGTCCTTTGTTTTCGACGATTCATCCGTCGTTCCTGACAGTTTTTAAATTTCGAACCCAACGTTTTAACTATTGGGAATCCCATTTCAAGATCGATAACATGAACAACTGAATACAAGGTTGTCTAATTTCGTTTTCAATTCGAATTTGTGAAATGCATTAATTTCTGACGTACGTATACTGGTGTTTCAGGAATGAGTGATAATTTGCCATTCATTGTCTCATATGACGGAGAGTTTGTGAACGTAGATGATGAATGGAAGTAGCGTGGGAACAAGATTACATCTATTATAGTGCCTAGCGATATCACGGTGGAAGGACTAATTGAACGGTTGAACGTGAAGCTCCTAATTACTAGTCCACATAGTGAGATGTTATTGCAATTCAAGGTGCCTAACATGAACATACCACCGGCAGAAATTCGGGAAGAGGAATATTTGAAGTGGTACTTAACCATTCACAGAGAAACAGCTCTATGTGTTACTGCTGTCGAAACACCCGCTTACATAGTGGATGCAACTATGGACATTAGTTGCCAAGAATATGAGTTACATGCTGCAGTTGAATTTAGACCTGCAGACGAAACCATGGTGGAGCACATAGTTCCCGTGACGAATGAGAATGCAACGGCCAATGTTGTGTGTGATACGGTGGAAGACACTATGCATGATAATGTAGATATTCCATTGTTTGTGTCAAAAAATGTGGAGAATGATTTATTCAGTGAGGATTATCTATCTGCACCTAACTCCACAATTGGGGATATGCACGAAGGGGTAGAGCATGTAGACACCTCCGACATTGCATCAAATCAAATTTTCATGAACAAGACCGAGTTGTACAAAAAACTGCGACTTCTTGCGTTGAGGGAAAATTCAGTTTCTAGTTTAGAGATCTTAGACAAATGTATTACATGTTGTTTGTGTTGATGGTAACTGTAAGTGGATATTACGGGCATCGGATATTAAAGGGTCAGGTATCTTCATGATTCGAAAATACTTGCAAACGTGTTCTGTGGACTACTGACGTTGCTCTATTAAACATGCTACAAATTTGATAGTGGCCGAACACATAATGGGCAGATTGAATGACCCCAACACGCCATATGCTCCTAAGGTAAATGTACGCGAGTTGGAACATGAAATTGGCGTTAAAATTAGTTATAGCAAGGCTCGAAGGGCAAAGGAAGCTGATCTACATTCGTTGAGGGGAACATTGGAGGACAACTTCCATAAACTTGCCTCATATTGCCATGTTCTAGGTGAGAAAAATCAAAGAACTATTACGTACATAGAAATCGATTCCAGCAATAAGTTTCATTACTTTTTCTTGGCTTTTGGTGCAA
The DNA here is from genome assembly GCA_963555705.1 of Ligustrum vulgare. NCBI lineage: Eukaryota > Viridiplantae > Streptophyta > Magnoliopsida > Lamiales > Oleaceae > Ligustrum > Ligustrum vulgare. The sequence continues at coordinate 19,029,145 of OY743176.1, read as the reverse complement.
GCATACGTGGATATTTGCACTTCCTCCGTCCTGTAATCTGCATCGATGGTAGTCACTTGAAAGGTCCCTACAAAACGACCTTACTACTTGCAACTGCTCAGGATGGGACAAAAATTTGATGGATGTCGAATCCAACAAATAATAATTTCTTGCTCTTATAAAAATAAATTGTAATAGTTGTGAGCAAGGTCGAATCCACAGAGATTGATTAGATTTAATTCTTTGAGAAATTTAAAACAATGAATTAAAAATAATGGGGGTTTTGAATGTGAAATCAATTTGTAAATAAAAAATTGAGAAATTAAAATGATGAAAATATCAAATTAAATAAATATCCAGCCCAAGGTATAATCTCAGAATTAATTCGTAGAATTGATCATGGATGCAAAAATAAATTACTTTACTCATTTTCTAAATTGGTTTTGGTTGTTGATACGATCTAATAACCTATCTCTCCTTACTATCTCGATAATCAAGAGACGCTCATTGATTATTTCCCTAATCAATAAACAACCCTAGATATGATCTTAGGATTTAATTTATCAATAACATTAACCTCTAGAGAGACTACCAATTCTAACCAACAAATTCACACGTGTGATTCATTTAAGCTAGGTTATATATCTCCATAACATAAATCGAAAATCAATCTATAATCAAATATGTTATTTGCCACTTGCATTAGAAAACCTAAACAATTACGGATTTAGATTTCTAATTGACTAAGTATCATTTTGACAATTAAAATAACATGCACATATGTATTAATTAATCAAGACAACAACTTCAATGCAAAAAAAAGATATATAAATAGAAAAGAGATAAAAGATCAATGAAATTAATTAGATCTCACAATTCTTGAAGAATCAAAACTTCGATTATCCTTGAACTGGAATAATAAACTTAGCTATCCATAAACATTTTTAATCAAAATAAAAATAAACTCAAAAGAACCAAATAAAACCAAAGTAAAAAAATAATAATGAAGATGGGATCAAAGTAACCCAAACATGGCTGCCAGAGGAATTATCTTCTTCCTCTCTCAAAGTGCCACCGTCCACTTCTAATATGTCTTGCTGATCCCCCAAAATTCTTCTTTTTTTCTAGTGCTGCCGAGTCTTTTTAATCAAATTGGGAGTTTCCCTTCGTTCGGTGCAAAATAGTAGTCCACTTGTAGCCAAAAAAGAAATCATCCAATTCCAATAAAATTAGCTTAGATTGGGCTCCAAAATAGTCAAAAACGACTGGCTATGGAGGAGTCCACGTATGGGATAATTACTTAGAGATAAGAATTTATTTAGTTTCCTTGTTTGGCTCGAATTCTAATCTTTCCCTAAAATAAATAAAAGAGAAATGTTCCAATCACATAAATAATTTCTCTTAATGTTTCCACCCATTTAGGAGATGAACTCGAGCCCAATGACTAGCTTTTCTTCTTCAAAAATTCTCCCATGTAAGTCAAGTCTTCATGAAACAGTAAGGCGTGCCCACGCCTTATGCAAAGTCCTTATCTGATTATGCACCTTTTGATATTTCAACTTCTTCTTTTCAATTTATGATATTGAGTCCAATTTGATCTCAATTCTCCACCTAATCTATAAAACATAAAATATGATTAATATCCACAATTTAAGCATTTAAAATCAATGGAGTAAGAGGAAATATCACAAATTAAATAGCAATTGTTCTCATCATCATTCATTCTTCTACCTCCACCTATCCATCCACAATCCAAATCATCATGTCTTAAGAATTTAAATCTTAATACAAGCAAAAATAGAGTAAATCCCCATCTACCAATACAAGGCTAATCACTTCAACAATTTTTCGAAATCCACATATAGTGGAATTTAACACCTCACTTAGGCTCACACAATACCCTCAAAGTGTTTAGGATGTAAAGTATATATGTATTCTCAAGTCAAAGCATAGAAAATTCTTGCCATAGGCTTGCTAATATATCAAATTGGAGCTACCAATGATTTTGAATGCAAAATAAGGGTTTTAACATTGGTTGTAATGGGGCTTGGGTAAGGTGGGATAAAAAAGGATATATTTTTGGCTATTTTCATTGAAGGAATTATACAAACTTCTTCATAAGAGCTGATAGAGCACATATTTTTCATTTAATTTGTGATATTTCCTCTTATTCCATTGATTTTAAATGCTTAAATTGTAGATGTTAATCATATTTTATTTTTTGTGGAGTAGGTGGAGAATTTAGATCAAAATGGATTCAATATCACAAATTAAAAGAACAAGTTTGGAACTCAAAAAAGTTCACGATCAGATCAGGACTTTGCATAAGGCGTGGGCGCGCCTTATTAATTCTGAAAGACAGCAACCTCAAATATTTAATGGGCTGGACTTGTGGACTTTGGAGGTAAATGGGCTCAAATGTTGGACTTGAAAATTTGCAGCTCACGTTTGGAAAAGAAACAAAAAAGATGGCAACACGTTTTTTTTTTTTGGGAAAATCTGAATTAAGGAAAGAAATGGCCATATTTATTTAAGGAAAAGAAGGGAATATAATTGGAAAAGAAAAGGAAAAAAAAAAAAAAAGGGATCCAATTTTGCAGGGAGAGGGCTGGACGTTGGAAAGGGAGAAAAAAGAGAGAAGAAAAAAAGAAAGGAAGGAAGAGAAAGAAAAGAAGAAAAAAAAGAAGGGAGAAGGGAAAGGAGGCTGCAACACGTTTCGTCAATTTCTAGAGTTTGATATCAATTTTTATTATTATTTCTTTTAGTTTTTATTTTCCAAATGTTTATGGATAGCTAAATTTATTTTTCCAGTTCAAGGATATTCGAAATTTTGATTCACCAAGAATTGTGAGATCTAATTAAATTTAATTGTTCCTTTGATTGTTTTCTATTTATATATCTTTTGGTTTGCATCAAAATTGTTGTTTTGATTTATTAATGCAAAGTGCACGTTGTTTTAATTGTCAAAACGATACTTAGCCAATTAGGAATCTAAATCCGTAATTGTTTAGGTTTTCTTATACAAGTGGCAAATAACATAGTTAATTATAAACTGATTTTTGACTCATGTTATGAAGATATATAACATAGCTTAAATAAATCACGCGTGTGAATTTGTTGGTTAGAATTGGTCATCTCTCTAGAAATTAATGCTATTGGTAAATTAAATCCTATAATCGTATCTAGGGTTGTTTATTGATTAGGGAAATAATCAACGAGCGTCTCTTGATTATCGATAAAGTAAGGAGAGATAGGTTGTTAGATTGTATCAATGACCATAACCAATTTAGAGAATGATTTAAGGATTTTATTTTTGCATCTATGATCAATTCCGTGAATCATTACTGAGATTATACCTTGGACTGGATATTTATTTAATTTGATATTTTCAACAATTTTAATTTCGCATTTGTTATTTACAAATTGATTTCACATTCAAAAACTCAAAACCCCCCCTTATTTTCAATTCATTGCTTTTAATTTTTTTGAAGAATTAAATCTAACCAGTCCCTGTGGATTCGACCTTGCTCACCACTATTGCAATTTATTTTTACAAGAGTGAGAAAAAATTATTATTTGTTGGATTCGACACCCATCAAATTTTTGGCGCCATTGCTGGGGACTGGTGTTAAATAGATTTAATTTCTTTTTAATTTCTATTTATTTATTTTATTATTTATTTATTTTTATTTTTTATTTCTTTTAAGCTCAATTGATTCATCATTCGGTGATTTTGAGACAGACAGAAAAAATGGCCAATGAGGAAAGAACTTTAAGGGAATTGGCTGCACCAAATGAAAATCAACAACCACTTTGCATTCAGTATCCAGTCCTAGATGTGGGATTCGAATTGAAATCTGGGCTGATCCATTTGCTACCCAAATTATATGGGCTCGAGAATGAAGATTCTCACAAACATCTGAAGGAATTCCTCATGGTGTGTTCAAGTATGAAACCACAAGGAGTGACTGAAGAACAAATCAAGCTGCGGGCTTTTCCATTCTCACTAGCTGACAAAGCAAAAGATTGGCTGTTCTATCTACCGCCAGGTTCTGTGGCTACATGGACGGGAATGGTTAGATTATTTCTTGACAAATTTTTCCCAGCCTCAAGAGCTGCAAACATCAGAAGAGAGGTATGTGGAATCAAACAGAGAGATACCGAAACCTTGCATGAATATTGGGAAAGGTTTAAACAGTTGTGCGCAAGCTGCCCCCAACATGGAATTTCTGAACAATTACTCATTCAATACTTCTATGAGGGATTGTTACCAATGGAGAGGAAAATGATGGATGCAGCTAGCGGAGGAGCCATAGTGAATAAAACCCCAACTGCCGCTAAGGATCTGATCTCCATCATGGACGCTAACACACAACAGTTTGGATTCAGACAAGACACTCCTGTAAAAAGAGTGAACGAGGTAAATGTATCTTCCCTTGAAAATCAAATAGCAAATCTAACCTCTCTTGTTCAACAAATGGCTGCAGGAAATATGCAACAGGTTAAGGCATGTGGAATTTGTGCTGCCACTGGTCATCCAACGGACACATGCCCAACTCTCCAAGAAGATTCATTTGAGCAAGCTAATGCAGTTGGGAGATTTCCAAGCCCACCTCAACCGAAGTATGATCCTTATTCAAATACTTATAACCCAGGATGGAGGGATCACCCCAACTTTAGTTATCAGACCAAGCCGCAATTCCAACAATTCCAACCTAGACAGCCTACACCTCAACCGCAACAACCTTCTTCGAGCTCAGGTATTTCTCTAGAAGAAATTGTGAAATCACTTGCAACTAATACACAACAATTTCAACAGGAAACGAGAACAGGCATGAAGATCTTGGAGACTCAAATGAGTCAATTAGCGTCAACTGTAAGCCGCTTGGAATCTCAAGGCAAATTACCTTCTCAAACCATTATCAACCCAAAACAAAATGCCAGTGTAATCACTCTGAGAAGTGGGAAGGAACTGAAAGATCCTAGTAAGTCAAAGCCAGGTAGTAAGGGAGAGGAAACTGAAAAGGAAGTCATCCCACAACGTCATGTTGACCAACCTGAAGTACTTGACAAAGAACAACCCAGGATTTTTGTGACACCTCCTCCGTTTCCAACAAGATTGAACAAATCCAAGAAAGAGGAAGAAGAAAAGGAAATCATGGAAACATTTCGAAAAATTGAGGTAAATATTCCCTTACTCGATGCAATTAAACAGGTGCCTCGATATGCTAAATTTCTTAAGGAATTGTGCACCAACAAGATAAAATTAAAAGGGAATGAAAAGATAAGTGTTGGAGAAAATGTTTCAGCTGTTCTCCAGAAAAAACTACCTCCTAAATGCAAGGACCCAGGTATGTTTACCATCCCTTGTAAAGTAGGTAAGGTTAGAGTCGAGAAGGCCATGCTAGATCTAGGAGCTTCAATAAATGTCATGCCTTTGTCTGTTTACTCATCTTTAAATACTGGTCCATTGAAAGAAACAAGCGTGATTATTCAACTAGCTGATAGGTCCAATGTGTACCCTGAGGGAGTCTTAGAAGATGTTTTGGTTCAAGTCAATGAATTGGTTTTTCCTGCTGATTTTTATGTACTCAATATGGAGGAAGATGATTCTTCTAATCCTACACCGATTTTACTAGGAAGACCATTTATTAAAACATCTAGGACAAAAATTGATGTGCATGCTGGAACACTCACAATGGAGTTTGATGGTGAAATCATTAAATTTAATATTTATGAAGCCATGAGATATCCTAGTGACGTGTCCCCTGTTTATGTTATGGATGTCATCGACCCTCTAGCACAAAAAGTTTTTGATCTTAACAATGATGATAAATTGAATGTTGCTCTTAGCAGGAACCTCACTCGTGATGGACTAGAGAAGGCCATGAATTTTGCGTTGGATTTTGATTTGCAGGAAGCAATTCATGAACTAGAGTCGCTTGGACCGATAAGGTATAATGTATCTCAAATTGAATTGCCTAGTTCTCACACAAAGCTTCTTTCTTCTATTGAGCAGGCACCAAAATTGGAATTGAAACCCCTACCGGACCATTTGAAGTATGTGTTCTTAGGAGAAGGAGAAATGCTCCCGGTAATTATTTCCAAGAAACTCTCTCCCTTGGAGGAAGAGAAATTGACTCGAGTGCTTAGGGAGTATAAACAAGCAATCGGATGGACTATAGCAGACATTAAGGGATTGAGTCCCTCTACTTGCATGCATAAGATACTACTGGAAGAAGATTGTAAACCTTCTAGAGAAGCCCAACGAAGACTGAACCCACCAATGATGGAAGTGGTAAAGAAAGAAATTTTAAAACTTCTTGATGCAGGTATGATCTATCCAATTTCTGATAGTAAATGGGTGAGTCCAGTTCAGGTAGTCCCAAAGAAAACGGGCATAACAGTTATTAGGAATTCTGAAGGTGAGATGATCCCTACTCGTGTTGAAAATGGGTGGCGGGTGTGTATTGATTACAGGAAGTTAAATGCTGTAACTAGAAAAGATCACTTCCCCCTCCCATTTATTGATCAAATGCTTGAGCGTGTAGCAGGTCGTACTCATTATTGTTGTCTTGATGGTTATTCAGGTTTTCACCAGATCCCAGTTGCACCGAAAGATCAGGAGAAAACCACATTCACGTGCCCGTTCGGCACCTTTGCGTATAGACGGATGCCATTTGGACTTTGCAATGCCCCTGCTACATTTCAGAGGTGTATGGTTAGTATATTTTCAGATTATATGGAGAACATCATAGAGGTATTCATAGATGATTTTACAGTCTATGGTAATTCTTTCGATTCATGTTTAACTAACCTTACAAAAGTTCTTGGCAGATGCATAGAAACGACTTTAGTTTTGAACTACGAAAAATGTCATTTTATGGTTGATAAAGGAATTATTTTAGGCCATATCGTGTCTTCTAAGGGTATTGAGGTTGATAAGGCTAAGATCGATATTATTAAATCCTTGCCCTACCCCACAACTGTTCGGGAAGTTCGCTCTTTTCTTGGACATGCAGGTTTTTATAGGCGCTTTATCAAGGATTTTTCCAAGATCTCACAGCCCATGTGTAAATTATTGCAAAAAGATAAGGTGTTTGAATTTGACGAGGCGTGCAAAGGAGCATTTGATAAATTGAAGGATATGCTCACCTCAGCCCCAATTATCCAACCACCTGATTGGAACCTCCCATTTGAAATCATGTGTGATGCAAGTAATCATGCAGTAGGTGCCGTGCTTGGACAAAAAGTTGGAAGAGCTCATCATGCCATATACTATGCTTCCAGAACACTTGATAACGCACAAAGCAACTATTCAACCACGGAAAAAGAACTTTTAGCTGTTGTTTTTGCTTTAGAAAAATTCCGTTAATATTTACTTGGTACTAAAGTGATTATTTATTCTGATCATGCAGCTCTCAAGTACTTGTTTTCAAAGAAGGAGGCGAAACCTAGGCTGATTCATTGGATTCTCTTGCTATAAGAGTTTGACTTAGAGATACGGGATAAAAAGGGCACAGAGAATTTGGTTGCTGATCATTTAAGTAGATTAACCACAAGTGAAGAGCCATCACCACTAAAGGATAATTTTCCATATGAGCATCTATTTTCTATTAAAGGAGCAATCCCCTGGTATGCTGATATTGTTAATTATCTAGTTACTAGGACGCTACCACATGATTTGTCTAGAGCTCAAAAAGATAGGATAAAGAGTGATGCTAAATATTATGTGTGGGATGATCCTTATTTGTGGAAACATTGTTCTGACCAAATTATTCGTAGGTGTGTCTCTCAACAAGAAATCCCTTCGATTTTAAAATTTTGTCATTCATATGCTTGTGGGGGACATTTTGGTCCTAAGCGAACAGCCCGCAAGGTACTAGAGTGTGGATTGTTTTGGCCTACTTTATTTCATGATTCATACATGTTTTGAAAATCTTGTGAACAATATCAGAAAACTGGAACAATAGGACGTAGAGATCAAATGCCACTCACCCCTATTCTTGTTTGTGAAATATTTGATGTGTGGGGTATTGATTTCATGGGTCCTTTCCCTTCGTCTTACAGTAATGTTTACATAATTCTTGCTGTGGATTATGTTTCAAAGTGGGTGGAAGCTAAAGCCACCCGAACTGATGATGCTAAAGTGGTTGCAGATTTTGTCAAATCTCATATCTTTGTTAGGTTCGGGACGCCTAAAGCTATCATTAGTGATCGCGGGACTCACTTTTTCAATAGAGTGATGGAGACTTATTGAAGAAATACAATGTTACCCACAGCGTCTCTATTGCATACAACCCGCAAACTAATGGACAGGCTGAAGTATCCAACAGGGAAATCAAATCCGTACTTGAAAAGACTGTCAACCCAGACAGAAAGGATTGGAGTCTACGGCTTGATGATGCACTTTGGGCTTACCGAACGGCCTACAAAACTCCTATAGGTATGTCACCTTACCGTTTGGTATTTGGTAAACCTTGTCACCTTCCAGTAGAATTAGAACACAGGGCATACTGGGCCATTAAGCAGTGCAATATGAGAATGGATGAGTTAGGGGAGCAAAGAAAATTGCAAGTGCAAGAGTTGGAAGAGATTCTCAATGATGCCTATGAGAACTCAAGGATCTACAAGGAAAAGACAAAAGTTTTCCATGATCAGATGATTTCCAGGAAAACATTTTCTATTGGTCAGAAAGTTTTACTTTATCATTCTAAATTGAAATTGTTTCCTGGTAAGTTGCGTTCTAGATGGATAGGCCCTTTTCTTGTTACTAATGTATATTCTCATGGTGCAGTCGAAATTCAAGGATTGGATACGGGTAAGATTTTTAAAGTCAATGGACATCGCCTAAAACCCTTTTATGAAGGCTTTCCGGTATGTAATGTTGATCAATTCGATTTAGAATGCCCAACTTACACTAATTGAGCGATGGGAACATCTAGCTAAAGACGTAAAAGAAAAACGCTTTCGGGAGGCAACCCGAATTTCTCTTCCTTAGTTTAACAAGAAATTTTTATTCCTTTATTCATTTTCATTCATTTGTTCATTTTTATTTATTTATTCAGCATTATTTATTTTATGATTCATGTAATTTTTTTGAAGTGAAATTGACCTTATTTTAATTTTTGGGCAAATATGAATCTTCATTAGGACGTGGGCACGCTCTATGAAGAAAGCACTAGGTTCAAATAGTGGAGAAAAAGTTGGAATAAGGCGTGCCCACGCCTTAATCAAAGTACACCTCGAATTACAAGGTCATTGATAAAAAGTTGGAATAAGGCGTGCCCACGCCTTAATCAATGTGCATCTCGGATTACATGGCCATTTTTCATAACTTGAAATAAGGCGTGCCCACCACGCCTTAACCTATGTGGAGCTCGGATTTACCAAAAAAAAAAAAAAAAAAAAAAAAAACCATATTCTGATTATATCATCACCTCTCCCCCGCCTCTCTCTCTATCTAACCCTCTTCCGCCTCTCCCCTTCTTCCTTCTTCAATCACCACCACCAGTCCTCGTCTCCAAGCCTTCCCGTTGCCCCCAACCTATTTCCCGCCTCCCTTATTCTTCCACATATCACCACCGCTCTCCCGCCTTTCCCCTTTTTCCCCTTCAGCCACCATCGACGGTTCTCGCCTCCTAAGCTATCATCAACCCCTAAACCGGCGCAACCCGTCGCGCTCCGACCCCTCTGTGTCTTCTATTTCTTCTCTACCGCCGCATCGCAGCGCCGTCTACTTCGAGACCACACCCCCTTCGCCCCTCTTCTGCGCGACGCCACTGCGCGCCCTCTTTCTCTCAACCCGCTGCACATTCTACTTCCCCCAAATCCGCCGCCTGGCACAACCAACTAGACACTCTCCATCTTTGTTCGAGTCAGCAGCCTACCCTGCAGTACACGACCACCTCGCCCCTTTCCCTTTCTATCACCACAATCACATTCAAATTTCACTTTACCCTGCAGTAACCACAACACATATTGGGTGTCATGGGCAGAAACAAAACACCTCAGTCCAGCCGTGGGAGCTCGAAGAAAGCCGTGAGACCTCCTCCCACTGCAGACACGCGATTAGCCCCTGCTGAGACCAACTCCCCTGTGCGCAAACGAGCTCGAATTGGTAAAAGGTTTGCATATTCCTCCACCCTTTGATTCGGATTTGAATGGGTGTTTGCAATTCACTAAGAAAAAGGACAAAGAACGTTATAGGATAATTTGTGATAAAGACATCATACCTTGCAAATATATTGATCGGAATACCATGGAATCTTTGCATATTGATAGGAACGTGTTTGAGCTTATTGAAAATATAGGTTGGCGTTCTTATTTTTCTATTCAACATCCTGCCTACATTGAACTCGTTAGGGAGTTTTACAACACTTTTGAATTCAAAAAGCCCGATGATTTCACTTTGAATAGCCCTAGGGTGCTTCAATTCAGACTTATGGGAAAAGATTTCAAACTTTCAATCACTGATTTCAATTTAGCATTTGGTTTTATTGACAAGGATTATGCTGAAACCGATGAATACCTGAATAGTGCATGTGATTATAGGGATGATTTTGAACCAGTTGCTTTGTACAGAACACTGTCCACTTCTAATTTCTATCATCCAAGAAAATCCAAAGATTCTTTCCTTCGTGATCCTGCCCTAAAGTACATACATAGGTTCCTTGCATTCACGTTTTCGGGTAGGAAAGATTCGGCAGCTATATTGTCAAAATCTGAATTTTATTTCTTGTGGTGCATATTGAACAAAATCAAAATGAATCTTGGCTACTGGCTAGCCTCACAATTTGCTAATGTGCTGACTAACAAGCGTCCTTTAATTTTAGGATCTTTGATCGCTCGATTAGCTATTCATGAAAATTTGATTGATCCTATTAATAATGATCTTCATGTTTCTTGCAAGAGGCAACCTTTGGACTTGCATTGCTTGGAGATCATGGGGTTGGTTTGGAAGGATGGCAGCACGTACAAGTTCCATGAACCAGGGCCCATTGCACCTCGGGTTACACGCACGATTCCTACCGCCAGAAACCCTGAAAGGTCCATCATCCCCTATCGTGCTTCTGCATCCACATCCACGGGGTCGGCCACGGGACGTGATGAGGATCGGTTTGATAGGATTGAGCGTCGGCTCGCGAGGATGGAAAAAAATCAGAATGCATTCTTCACTCACATGGGATTCAACCCCCCTTCGCCACCATCTAGTTCATAGCCACATATCTTCGGGGAAGTCCTCTATCGTAACTTTTTACAATTTTTGCTCTTTTTGCAACATTGAGGACAATGTTTGGACTAAGTGTGGGGGTGGGAGATGCTTTTTGCCTTTTTCTTAATTTACACTTTCTGTTTTATTTTTAATTCCATTTTCTTTTCTTTCATTATCTTTCATGTTTACTCTACTTCAAAAAAAAATGACAAATTGGATGAGCAATTGTTTTCTAGTTCATTTCATTGGATTCGATGGGGATTGATTGAAGAGTGTGTGGGATTTAATGCGCATTGACCCTATTTTGTGAGTTTTTGAGCCTTTTGAGCATTCACATTTAACTCTACGACATGCTATATTCTTTTGATTGTGTGATTGTCAAGCGTAGTTGATTTCTTCTAGAACTTGCTTTGTTATGCATGTTGAGATGCCTCTTGGTAATTGAATGCACTGAATAAGTATGGGCGTTTAGGTGAAGCCAAATTTAGCTTTCTTAAAATGTCTACCTTGAAATATGTCACTAGAAAACCAATTTTGAGCCATAGCCTTTTTGTTGAAAATCAACCCCAATACAAGCCATGAGAACTCCTATTCCTTGCTAATATTCCATTCTCTTGAACCTTGCATTGAAGGAATATATGAGCTTATTCACTCGAGCTTCAAATTATTTTGGTTGAGAATAAAAGACATTGAAAATCAAAAACCTATGATGTGAAAGAAATGTTGGGGAATAAAGTGGTCAAGTTGCAATCTATACCTAATTGAGTCAAACCCAAGTTGATGTGTTGTAACACCACTCTGATGACCTAACTCCACACTTTTTCGCACTAATCTGAGTTTGAAACCAAGACCAAGCAATGACCTTTATCTCATAAATGGATGGGATCAACACATATAAACCGTAATTCGTGAGCTTTTGAGCCTATGAGCTATTTTTATCTTTCTATTAAGCTCTTATTCTTTGATGTGTGTCCTGCATGGTTTGTTTGTTCTTGGATGTGCTCTCTTGTACATGCCGTTGTAGTTTCTTGACTCAAGTGCAAACTATAGTAAAGACATTAGGTGAAACCCAATTTGGCCTTCTTAAAATGCCTACCATGATACATATACCAATAGAAGCCTCTTTGAGCTTTAGCCTGTCTTTGGAATTTTGTAGCCACGTTACAAGCCATGGATTCCCGTTCTTTCATGTTACCTCTATCTTGAACCCACAAGAGAGGAATTTCACAAGCTTGTATTGATTGAGAAGTATGAGACAGTCTTAGCTTCAGAAAAATGGGAGTTTTCATTTGGTTCTATTCAATGTTTAAATGATGATGGGGTCAAAAAGAAATTATGTCAAAAAAAAAAAAAAATCATGTGAAGAGAATAAACCCCTCGTGCATAATAAGAGTCAAGGGCTGAATCGATTGGATGCTAGGAAATTATGGAAAATTCGTATTGAAAGGTGGAGGAAGAGATATCGTTTTGAATTGAATCAGCTTGTGAACATTCCTCTCAACTTAGCCTAAATATTTTCCTTTTATCCTATCCAACCTGAAGCCCCATTACAACCAAATAAAGACCTTTACTTTGTACTTGTGTTATTGTTACCTCCGGTCATGACATCTGAGCAAGAGACGCTCATTGATTATTTCCCTAATCAATAAACAACCCTAGATATGATCTTAGGATTTAATTTATCAATAACATTAACCTCTAGAGAGACTACCAATTCTAACCAACAAATTCACACGTGTGATTCATTTAAGCTAGGTTATATATCTCCATAACATAAATCGAAAATCAATCTATAATCAAATATGTTATTTGCCACTTGCATTAGAAAACCTAAACAATTACGGATTTAGATTTCTAATTGACTAAGTATCATTTTGACAATTAAAATAACATGCACATCTGTATTAATTAATCAAGACAATAACTTCAATGCAAACAAAAGATATATAAATAGAAAAGAGATAAAAGAACAATGAAATTAATTAGATCTCACAATTCTTGAAGAATCAAAACTTCGATTATCCTTGAACTGGAATAATAAATTTAGCTATCCATAAATATTTTTAATCAAAATAAAAATAAACTCAAAAGAACCAAATAAAACCAAAGTAAAACAATAATAATAAAGATGGGATCAAAGTAACCCAAACGTGGCTGCCAGAGGAATTATCTTCTTCCTCTCCCAAAGTGCCGCTATCCACTTCTAATATGTCTTGCTGATCCCCCAAAATTCTTCTTTTTTTCTAGTGCCGCCGAGTCTTTTTAATCAAATTGGGAGTTGCCCTTTGTTCGGTGCAAAATAATAGTCCACTTGTGGCCCAAAAAGACATCAGCCAATTCCAATAAAATTAGCTTAGATTGGGGTCCAAAATAGTAAAAAACGACTGGCTATGGAGGAGTCCACGTATGGGATAATTACTTAGAGATAAGAATTTATTTAGTTTCCTTGTTTGGATTGAATTCTAATCTTTCACTAAAATAAATAAAAGAGAAATATTCCAATCACATAAATAATTCTCTTAATGTTTCCACCCATTTAGGAGATAAACTCGAGCCCAATGACTAGCTTTTCTTCTTCAAAAATTCTCCCATGTAAGTCAAGTATTCATGAAACAGTAAGGCGTGCCAACGCCTTATGCAAAGTCCTTATTTGATTGTGCACCTTTCGATATTTCAACTTCTTCTTTTCAATTTGTGATATTGAGCCCAATTTGATTTCAATTCTCCACCTAATCTACAAAACATAAAATATGATTAATATCTACAATTTAAGCATTTAAAATCAGTGGAGTAAGAGGAAATATCACAAATTAAATAGTAATTACGCGCTCTATCAAATATATCCATTAGCTTGGGGTGTTGTGGACGGGGAAACAAACAAGTCCTGGAAGTGGTTTTTGTCCAAGTTGAAGGACCTCATGGGACACTCCGAGGATCAGGTATTTGTTTCTGATAGGAAAAAAAGTATTGAGAAGGAAATCATCAATTTATTTCCTTTGTCTCATCACGGCTGTTGCATGTGACATATTAAGAAGAATTTAATTCAGCGATATAGTAGTGCTAGTGCAACGTTTCTCTTCAAAAAAGCTGCCACAGCGTATCGACTAGAAGATTTTGATAGACTAATGGGACAAATACGAATTGTTATTCCACGTGTCGTTTCCTACTTGGAGAGAGTTGGGTTCGCATTTTGGTCTCGAGCACATTTCACCAGGAATATTTACAACATTATGACCAACAACAATGCGAAAAGTTTGAACGCAATGTTGAGACACGCACGTGGCTTACCCATCACGTGTGTAGTGGAACACATTAGAAGTACCATGTAAAGGTGGTTTTATGATCGCCGTTCTACCTCAACACAATGCACTACACAACTAAATACGAGGATGGAGGAAGACTTACGCATAGCATTTGAACCCGGTACAAGATTGCGGGAACATCAGTTGAGCGAGAACCTCACTCAAGTTGGTATACCCAGTGAGACTCACCGCGTTGATTTTGAGGAAAAAAATAGCACGTGTGAATAATTTCAAGTACACCTTATGCCATGCTCCCATGCAACCTGTGCCGCTTGTTCACGGGGTAGGTCTTTCTATGACCTATGATCCCCTTATTACACAACCGAGAATTGGAGATGTGCATATGCTGAGGCAATCTATCCAGTGGGTAATGAAGTTGAGTGGAATGTACTCCCACATATTCGTTCAGTTCGAATATTCCCACCAAATGTACGTCGACCACCAGGAAGGCCACCAACACAACGCAAGCGTTCACGTTTCGAGGCAAGCATCAAAGTGAGGAAATGTTCAAGATGTGGACAAGTTGGGCACAATCGTGTGACTTGCACAAATCCGATTGAGGGAACCCATGCTTAATTCGTTTGATTCGTGTTATGTATTTCGTTAAGCCCTTTTTGATATGCACTTTTGTAGGTATGTCGATAGAAACTTGCTTGTTTAAGTGACAACAACCAATGCATTCATGAAGCTGGGAAACTGTAGATTTCATATTTATGTGGTAACAAACTGTCGATTCAGATAAGTTCTGTAATTACCGACATTTTTAATTGTTGTGCATGATACGTTGCCAACCCTCAAGAAATTAGAATGGCAGTGGCGACACAAAATTTTAAAAGGATTCACTAACAAAACCTCCTATGCATTCATCAAGCTGGGAAATAGAAGATACCATATATTTCTATTAATCCACTGTCGATTCCAACTTATGAGATCTGTAATTCCCGACAGTTCTAATAGCCGTGTATGTTACGTTGTCAACCGTCAACAAAATGGAATGACAGTGTCCACACAGATATGTAAAAATATTCTACTACAATACATGAACATAACAAGATAAAAGTTTTTTTGAGTACAAGGACAACTTGAAAACGTATTCAATAATCATCAACAACGGACTCATCACTTATATTCCCTTGATTTACCTCGTCATCCGAACTAATAACGATAACTTCTTGTGGAGGATATGCTTGTGCCTCTTCTGAACTCCCCACTTCATCGACGTACGGAACCATGTAGTTAAAGACCTCCTCTACAGTCTCTCCATATGTAACTGCGACCGGGCTAACGACTTCATCCAAGTTGGGAAAGGGAATAGGCTGTATACTTGACCGAGAAATCACAGGAGGGACATCCTCGTCATTGGACTCTATGACAATAGGGAAAAGGGGAGAAGAGCCTGGAATTGGTGGAGAGTCCGTCACATCCTCTATAACAATAGGGAAAAGGGGAGAAGAACCTGAAATTGGTGGGGAGTCCTTGACATTCTCATTGACCATAGTAGAGCTAGAGGCATCCATAAGTGATATTGAACTTTTTGGAGTAAGAGTAATGTGTTTTACATAGAAGTTGACATTTACATAGAATTTCAGTGTATAGGTTTTGATAAGTTAATGTTGTCAACCACCTTAAAAGTCAATTAAAATCGTCAAACTACCTGAAAGCAAAATGAATGTCATAGTACTAAACCATAGCAAATTTCCTGCAACTAGACTCCTTCAGCCACACTTCATTGATTGATTGAAAATATAGATGCGAAATATAGATTTTGATTAGTGAATGTTGTGAATTTCTTTGAAAAACATTATTTGTCAGAATACTACCTAAAGGCAAATTAATTTGAAACAACAATTGTATTGTTTAGTGAACTACAGATTCAAACACTACAATCAATGTTGTTAACATACAGAAAAAAATATCAAGCCTTCGAAGAGAATATTTGTTGATTTGGGGAGAAGAACCTGGAATTGGTGGGGAGTCCTTGACATTTTCATTGACCATAGTAGAGCTAGAGGCAGCCATAAGTTATATTGAACTTGTTGGAGTAAGAGTAATGTGTTTTACATAGAAGTTGACCTTTATATAGAAGTTCAGTGTATAGGTTTTGATAAGTTAATGTTTTCAACCACCTTAAAAGTCAATTAAAATTGTCAACTACCTGAAAGCAAAATGAATGTCATAGTACTAAACCATAGCAAATTTCCTGCAACTAGACTCCTTCAGTCACACTTCATTGATGGATTGAAAATATAGATGCGAAATATAGATTTTGATTAGTGAATGTTGTGAATTATCTTTGGAAAGCATTATTTTCAGATTACTACCTAAAGGAAAATTAATTTGAAACAACAATTGTATTGTCTAGTGAACTACAGATTTAAACACTACAATCAATGTTGTTAACATACAAAAAAAATATCAAGCCTTCGAAGAGAATATTTGTTGATTTTAAAACATTTCACATAGTAATACTTTTACTGAGTACAAAAATTCCAACTGGTACGGATATACACTTCTCCAAAATAGGTTCTGCACAAGTGCACATTAACATGCTACATTTAAACCTGCTCATCTACAAAAGGAACCATAAGGATTCCAACAAAATATAGTTTAATCTGGACAATGCACATAGAATGATGACATTGTTGTAGTCAAAGTTCAAACCACACCAAATTACATTATCCTAAACAGCTAAAGTGAGAACTTCATTTCTTAGACCTCTTCCTCCCAGACATTGTGAATGGCGATCATGTGTTGACCGATGGCATTCTTGTCCGGGTGGAACACTTTTTCCTTCAATCGGCTGGCACAACATCTACTAGCTCTTCATTTACCGGGGGCACATCCTCCAGAGGATTGTACAGGACCATTGCACCAGATTGTCCGTCTAATGGGTCTTCATGGAATGACTCACAAGCCAAACTTTGAATGGTCATGTTGAAAACGTTAAAAAATTAAAATTAAAATTTGGACATTTCTACAAGAAATCTGTCGAACTTTACAAATGAGACATGTCGAACCGGACAGTTGAAATGTTGGGTATCCAAGTTAGCATGCAAACATGGGGACTTTGGACAAAGTACTTGCTTCTTGCATCGTACTTTCAACTGGGATATCAAATTCGGCAGTGGCTGGCCCTTCCTGATGTGAAAAACGGTTTGTACCTTGCATGTTCAAGATCAATCGTTAAAAACTGTGTCTGGGCAATAAGATATTATGTAATGGTGAAAACAATTGTTTTACTATTCAACAAGTTCATCTGTAAAGGTTATTTAAAGCAAAAGTAATACCTGCTGCACCAGTTACATCTGTCAACAGTTGTGTACATTCAAATGCCTCACCATCCCGAGTGGGATGACGGGTCAATCCTTGAACTTGAACGAACTCTTTCAACTCTAGAAGTTGCTGAGATATGAACTTCTGTAGCTCTTCTTTCACAAGAGTGCAAGAGCATTCCATCCTTGTAGCACTTTCCAGTACATCGACGCTCAGCCCATTCACATGCCTGTCCATTGCTTCAAACTTCGAAATGACAGACTCATTCAATCCTTGCACTCCGTCATCGAACTTCTACCGAACAGCCTGTAAGCGTTCCATGATTATCGCTCTCTTCGTCTCCAATTTTTGATTGAATTTTTTTTCTTGTGCCAATAGTGAATTTTTTTTCTTGCGCCAATAGTAGCTCGGTGAGATCATCTCGAGACAATGGGGTTCTCGAAGTAAATGGCTTGTTCAGGGATGTGCTAGGGATGGATTGCTTATGAACTGGTGTCGACTCGAAAGCGCCAGAGCCAACATTTTCGAACCCCATTTCAGTGCCATGTCTTGCACTGACATTAGTTCCACTATCTAGGACACTGGATTGCCCTTCCTCACCCGCCTCATTCCCACTAGACCCTGCATTGGACTCTTTAGAGTTCGTAGAAGCGCTCCCCGTTTCCTACTCGTCCGACCCACCATTTTAGCTAGAGGCATCCTCAGACGCCTCGACTGCGATATTCTCTTCCACATCACATTGAGGACGCTCCATGTGAAGCACTAAATCATCAAATTGTTGAATGACATTGTCTTCCAATGGAACAAGTGTGCTGAGGTATGCACTAGTTTGCTCCTTCGTCAAAGGTCTTAGAGTGACATAAACTTGAAGCTGCAATAGTAATGTAGAACATTTGATCTTTTCGTATACGTTGTAATGTGAAAACAAGAATATTTGAATCTATCTATATAACACAATATTACCGGAGTATTCTTGAAAAATGCCTCATAGGTGAGTTGCTGTGACTGCTTCGTAGCAGTTCAACTAAAAATTCGTAGCGTCCAAATTCCTAAACGCTTAGCAAAGTGTTCGTAGTTCTGGCACAACCTCGTATACCTATATCTGACATGAT
The DNA here is from genome assembly GCA_963555705.1 of Ligustrum vulgare. Taxonomy (NCBI): domain Eukaryota; kingdom Viridiplantae; phylum Streptophyta; class Magnoliopsida; order Lamiales; family Oleaceae; genus Ligustrum; species Ligustrum vulgare. The sequence continues at coordinate 19,010,264 of OY743176.1, read as the reverse complement.
ATGAAATAATTACAACGTGGATGGATAGTGATGGGTAGGAGATTATAACATTTTAAAACAAAATATAACAACTAAAAACAAATTCTAATATACCTGCACTGCAAGAGGAAAACCGTGAATGGTATACGTTATCTCCTTCTCTTTTTTCGCCTTCGCATCTCCCACTTTCTTAGACCACCCACGTTTGAATGCTTTGATGACACGATGGTAACCAATCTTCCCCCAAGGATATTCAAAAAAGAGTTTCAAGTTGTCTACTAGAGACAACGTGGTGAGGTCAATGCTGATGTTTTTTTTCAGGTGCTACAAAAACACCATCAACTATTAAAGCTAGGTCTAGTTTAAATCGATCTGCCCTCGTTGTGGAAGAATGCATAAATACCCGCTCCAAGCCACCACAAGTGACTCTTTCACTCCCTTTGAAATACCTTTCTTTCAGCCTCTTCTTCTGTATGATCTTCTCATACTCCTCGGGATTCGCCGGCCCACCACATTTCAGACAAGTCACAATAGCAAACTCGGTCAACCCAAATATGCTGTAATGGCCATTGAAATTGAACCACAACTCGTTGATCTTGCCCTAGTCAACTAAGCGGAACAGAAACTACTGCATCAATTAGGCTAAGAACTGCAGCTTAGCAAGTTATGTCAAATACGTAAAACAAGAATTCCTAAATTCTTCTTTCGGGAACTGTCCAATTTATTAAATACAAGCTTTATGTACTTCAGCTGGCTCATCTGGGATATGTGTGCTTGAATTCTGTCTTCCTTTGATAGTACAAATGGGAAATTCATCTGCACAATATAAAAAAGACACGTTCTGAGGATAATTGTACACATTTCATTCATCAATATGCAAGGAGACGTAAGCAAGACTTGGTAAATGGAAATGTCTATTGAATGAAACAAATAAGCCCATCTGTCGAGAATAACAGATGTCATCTGTCAAGATCGACATAAATTTCTCCACAGATGATTATAAACATGTCAGAATCTAATTAGAGTCTCTCACACGCACCCAAGTAGTAATCTCCTCAATCCTTATTCTAGGGTCATGTGTTATTACAATAGTCGAAAGGCATGTTAGTTTCAAGGAAATTTCAAGTGTTAGAGCGATAGCAATTAATTAATCTGAGACTAAGAACTGAAAATATAGAAAACTACTAGTTCATATTTTGAATAAGATGATGAGATGTTTGGGTGAAAACATTAAGAATAAATAAATATTTCCTATGACTTTTATACTACTGTTGAACAGTTGTAAATGCTATTTTTCATGTTTATTCATTTATATCAATCCATAAAAAAGACTTTGGGTTATGAATTTCCCCCAAAGCAAGTCATTTAACAAGTCATAAAAATTCTATTTACAACCAGCAATCTTCTCAAAAAATTCAATCTTCGTACACATTGAAGCCTACAAAAAAAGTTCAATAATAGTACACATTTCATTCATCCACATGCAAGGAAATGTAAGCAGGAGTTGGTAAATGAAAATGTCTATCGAATGAAACAAATAACCCCATCTGTCGAGAATAACAGATTTCATCTATCGAGATCGACAGAAATTTCTCGAAAGATTATTATAAACATGTCAGAATCTAATTGGAGTCTCTCACACGCACTCAAGTAGCAATCTCCTCAATCCTTATTGTAGGGTCATGTATTACTACAATAGTCGAAATGCATATTAGTTTCAAGAAAATTTCAAGTCTTAGAGTGATAGCAATTAATTAATCTAAGACTAAGAACTGAAAATATTGAAAACTACTAGTTCATATTTTGAATAAGATGATGAGATGTATGGGTGAAAATATTAAGAAAAATCAATGTTTCCCATGATTTGTATACTTCTGTTGAACAGTTTTTAGTGGTATTTTTCCTATTCATTCATTTCTATCAATGCATAAAAAAGACCTTGGGTTATGAATTCCCCCCCAAAGCTTGTCGTATAACGAGTCATAGAAATTCTATTTACGACCAAAAATCTTCTTATACATTGAAGCCTAAAAAAAAGTTCAATAATAGAAAAAGACGAGACAATGTAAATAAAGACACAAAAATAAAAAATTCCCAAACAAATTACAACACAACAACTGAAGATTAAAAGAGTAATGATTTATGGGAAACAAATTTGGGCTTACCACTGACGGAAGGTGGTGGTGCTCGGTGGAACAGCTATGGGCTACGATGATAAGAAAATTCAACGCAGATTCCGGGGCGAGAGAGCGTGCTGTAATGAAGAAAAATAGAATGCGAGTCGGTGGATGATTGTGAAGGTTTTTAGTTGCTAACCTTCGATAATCCTTTCAATGTCAACGCCGAAATATATCGATTGTGATCGGGGAAGAATTTTGGTTGAAATCGGTTTTTCACTTTTAAAGAAGATTGAGTGACTTTGGAGGAGATTTGGTAGAGAAAGTGACATTTTCCCTTTTTTGGCTCAGTGCACGAGTACCAATAGGTGTCTTGGACGGCATTTTGGAGCTCTTTGATCTACTTTTTGTACCTTATTTTTAAACATGTCAAATCCATATTAGTAGGATGTAAATGGGATAAAAATTTCTGCAAAGGGCAAATGTGTCAAAAATTGTTAGATTTATCAAAATCATGAAAAAATGTCATTTTTGTTGATACAAAGCTAAATTGTGTTATGGAATGCAATCTCCTCTTGATTCAATTAAGTTTTATTATATATTTAGTATGACAACGTTCTTGACTCATTATCATACTATTATCTAAATATAGTATCTAAATAAAAATAATTTAAGAATTTCAAAAATATATAATAATAAATTGGGATGTAAATGAGAATTTTGGCATCCCCGCCCTATCCCCATTTAAGCAGAGATGGGGGGATTGAGCGGGGATGGGGATAGTAAGTTTTTGGTAGGGCAGGGATGGGAAACAGGATCCTCGCTCCAAACCAACACCGTTACCATCTCTAGTTATCTTATCAGTATCCTACATCCTAAATCTGAGGATGGGAATGGATTAGGTATGTATCGGGTTTGACAAATCCATACCCTATCAATTAGAAATTTTTAGCCCCCATACCCGATCCATGTATTCACCTCATTAAAGTGGGTCGAATTCTGGTCGGTGTGCGACGGATACAGATAGGATTTCATACCCATTAAAAACCCATTTAATTCTTTCTCTTTTTTTCCTTTTTTTTTTAAACTTTTTTGGTGAGGAGAATTGTAGACAAACATACCAAACTAACGAGAAATAATTAGCATATTTAAAGAAATCAAACAAACAACTAATTAGTTGAAAGAAGTGGATATTTTGAAGGAAAGAAATGAAAAACATGGAAAAGAGAGAACGCAAAAACTTTTGAAGATAGAGTGCAGCTATATTTGGGAGAATAAGAGAAATAGGTATGTGAATTGTGACTTGTGCTTGTGCCTTTTAAAGGTTGTTGTTTATTTATTTATTATTTTTTTGTTAATGTAATAAACAAGTATGTGGGTCGGGTATGAGTTTTGTATAAAAATCTACATCCGACCCATACCCATGTCGAGTTTTTAAATCTCCATATCCGACTTGTAAACCCATTCGGTCGGATAATCCCCACCAGTTTGTATCGGGTCTCCAACGGGTATCGGGTCCATAAATATTATTGTCATCCCTATCTAAGTCTTGAGTTCAAATCCCCTACTTTTCCTCCCCTACTTCCCCTTTTTAATTAAAAAAAAAAGGATCGAGCTGAAAATCTAAGATTAAAATTAATATTAATATAATATAATATTTTTAATTTTAATAACTTTAACCTCACAAGATGCAATAGATTACAACGAAATAGGTAGGGATGGTAATTTGAATCACCTGAACCTAAAACCGCTTTGAACCGAACCGATGGGGCGGTGAGGCGGGTATGGTATGCTAATTTAATGATCCAATTTTTGGTGGGTCGGGTATGGTAATTGTGCCGGTGCCCTGAACCGAACCGAATAATCGATTAAAAAAATGATTTTAAGCTATATTTAAAACTATAAAAACTCAAAATTAGAGTCTATATTTAAAAGTCAATTAGCCCAACCCACATGACCAAAGTCTAATCCAAATTCATTAACCTTAGTTCTATATTCATTTGAATATCTAATTCATTCATCTCCACTCCCTAAGTCAATCTCCATTTCGGCACACGACAATTCTCCACAGGCTGTACATTAAGAATATTGTTGGTGGGTGTTAGTATAATGTTGTCAGATAATAAGTTACTTCTAGGAAATGCGTAAGTGAATGGTGTTTAAATGGAAATGTCGAGGGTTATACTAGTCCTCTCAAATTGGCTTTAACATGAGAACTTATTTGAGTAACTTGGTTCTCATTTGGTTGTTCAACGTGCATTATTGTCAAGTTTTATCTACTAGTATGTTCTTAGAAATATTTAGGTCACAATCGAAGCTATCTTGTTTTACTGTTTTTCAATGAATAGTTTGAAATCCATCGAAACATATACTCTTTTGTTATACTAATATGTTTATGCTCGTAATATTATTTGCTAAATTCAAATTTTGAATTTGAGAATTTGGATATTGTTTGCATTTCGCATTTAAATTGGAGATATTCTTTGCGAAATATTCTTAGTTGCTTTTTTTTTTTTAATAAACGACATTTTCAGTTGGACTTGAAAAAACTAATTTATATTTAAGTGGTTATTAATTGCACCGAATAGAGACACGAACCAAAACCGCACCGACCCAACTTAGACGGTTATGGTATGAGCAAAAAAATGATGGTTCGGTTATGATTTTGGATGAACTTACCCCGAACCGAACCATTTCCATCACTAGAAATAGGGGTGGATCTATGTGAGGCCCATACTTAGCTGTATCCTAGAAGACAAAAAGAAAAAGAAAGAAAAATGAATTAGGTCGTCCCGAAATGTCAAATAGCTCAACCCAATTTTAACTCTTAACACAAACCAATAAATCAAAAGCCCGGTCTAAGTCAATTTCCCAATTAATTATTCCAACCGACAGTAGAGAGGATTCACCCAATTCTAAACCCTCCTGCAGACAATTGATGATTCGTTGTTTATCGTACAAAAAAACCCTTCGTCTCAATCTCGTCCAAATCATAGTAGACGCATACTCCATCTGAAGCCTGAACGTAGTGATAAGTTTGCTTTACATACTTATTTTGGTTTTAAATTGACACTTTAATTGACAAATTGAGAGAATTTCTACTTATAAATTGTGTTTATCTTGTACAGTTAGATACAATCTCAATTGAAAAGAACATAGACAAGATTGAAGAGTAATTGAGCTAAAGAAGAGCAAATTTGATGTTCAGGGACCTAATTGAAAGAAGTTAAAAGTTTGGGGACTCAATTACAACATCCCAGAAAGATTGAGTGCTAGAAGTGCAAATGTTTCAGGGGTATTTTTGTAATGAAAGTCAAAACGTGGGAACTAAATTAAAGAAGACCAGAAGGTGAGGGACCTAAATGCAATAACATGGGAGCTATCGCGAGGCCATTTCCACGCGGCCATGCGATTTTTATAACCGCGCGGTTTGGCTTGATTTTGGACGCGTTTTTAGGATTTTTTATGTCAGATTTCGAGAGTGTATATACTCCCACTTCCTCACTTCTCCAAATCTAACTTCCTCCTTACCAAACCCTAGCATCTTTCTATCTTTTTCTTCTTTCTTTTCTCCTTCTTTGTTTTTCTTTCCTTGTTTTTCTTTGAGTTTAGTTTTTGATTTCAAGTATCTAGCATCTATTGAAGCAAGGAAGCAAGGTGTGAGGTGAAAATACAAAGTAAAGTTCAAGGATTTTTGGAGCAAAAACCCAAAGGAAGAATTTATTTTTTTATCTTGTATTTTAATCTTTAATCTCTATACTTTTGTGATGCATTTTCCGAAACCTTATATTTTGTGCAATATTTATACAATGGCCTATTTTTTATTTTGTTGGGATGATTGATGTAATTTAACCTTGTTTAATTAATTTTTATGCTTGTTTATTGATTTCATGTTAATCATTTCACATGTGTTTGTAATAATGATTAGTGCCTTTCATTTGCTTAATTACCAAATGGTTGGATTGTGATTCGTATATTAATCGAGAGGTATTATACATTTTAGAAAAATGTTACAAACAACCTAGGTTACATAATTTAGGTGATAGAGATATCCCTATTCCTAGGCAATTCAATTGGGTTATTCTTCAAATAGATTAACTTGGACTAATTGATATTCGAGAGAAGAGATTAGCAGTTAGTCAATTAATTAAGACTAGTTGACATTCGAAAGAAGCAGTTGGTGACAACTTAATTAATTTAGACTAATCAACATTCAAGAGAAGAGATTAGTTTGTGTTTGGAGAGATAAATCGTGCAATTATTTGGTTAATTAATTGATTAGGGCTAATTGACATTCGAGAGGAGATGTTAGCTTGTGTTAGTTAATTAACTATGACTAATTAACATTCGAGAGAAGAGATTGGCTATGTTAGAATATTGAACCCACAATTAGTGATGAGTGATTATTTTAAATGCAAGTTACAAAATTAATTAAATGACAGTTAAGTGAAATCATGAATCCCAATACTTTTATCATCCAAGTTCCTTCCACTTTATGTGTATTTATTTTCTTTACTTTTGTCAACTTTAAGAGTAGATAATTAGTCAAAACAAAATCCTATCATGTTTTCTTGACAATTCAATCGACGCTAAAGTGGATAAATCAATCAAAATAAATCACTTCTCGTGGGATGGACAACTTGGACTCTTCAAGTCCACTTCATTACTTGAACGAGACTCGCGCTTTTGCGATACATAGTTTTAGCGAACAGGCAGTTGAAGAGCAACGAGTGTGCATTGAGCAGAATGATTGTTGGAGCTTGGACCCTGGGTGTGTGCAAGTGCAACACTCTGTGTATCCGCGAGCTATGATTCTCTGATCCTCGAGGTTGTCGATTCGCCACTCGCCAATGCCATCGTCTTTAAACTTCTGTAACTCTGTTCAAGATTTCGAGTATATTTTTCCCATCGATTCAAGATGTTTTACAGTTTGCTCCCTTTTCAGTTTTCTTATTGTCTATAGATTTTATGTAGCTTGTATTTAAAATTTTATAATTTAATCCCCTTTAATCAAATTCTCATATTTGTAATTGTTGCAGGTTAGGGCTAAGAAACTTGACTTTTCAATGCGTCGAGATTGATTGGTTGACTGTGAGTACGAGTCTGTGAGGTTAGTGAGAACGTAATTTTGAGATTTGAATTTTACTTTAGAATGTCAGTTATAATATTAGATACTAGATTTGGACTTGCTCAAATTTAGAATATGTGATTTAGATTATCTTATTTGATTTATATAATATAATTTGGTATTGATATTTAGAATGTGATTTTGAGATTTTGAATTTGAGAATGTAAGTTATAATCAATGTTATAAAACTCGGCTCGGCCCGAAAACTCGTGACCATAAACTCGGTTGGGTCAAACCTGGTCAACGACCCAGGTTGATTCGGGATACCCGGCTACCCCGATCTCGAGTTGACTCGGGTTTTTCATTTTTTTATTATTTTTTTAATTTTATGATTTTTTATATATTTTTTTATTATTTAGTGCACGGGTTGACCTCGAGTCGACCCTCCAACCCTTGACCCGGTCCCTTGATCGGCTCAATGGTTGGACCAGATTTGAAAACATTGGTTATAATAGTAGATAATATGATTTGAAATTTGTCAGTTTTAATTATGTGATTTAGATATTAAATTACAATCATTTCATTAAGAGGTTAGTGTAATAATTTAAATTTTTATAACTATATTTATGTTATGACGAAGACAAACTGAATGCTTAAAATATATTTCACGTCATGAACTAGTTTCACTTACATTGTGGTGGAAAAAAAATTATATCTTTGCTCATGATTGAATTGAGATACTGGGTCCATTAATGTCTAGCTTTTAGTTTCATTTTATTTCTCGGTTTTTTCATTCGTGGAGACCACTGATTAGAGATAGATTTTAGAATATGATTTGTGGGATTAGAATGTGATTTTATGCTTACAATATAATTATAGACTTAGAATATGATTAACTTTATTCAAGCATTCAATTTTGAATACTTTATAAAGTTGGTGTCATGCCCAGAAATAATAGTATTGACATTGTCGTCCCCCTAAATTTTTTAAAATCAAGCTCGATCCAACATAAAATTCTGAATTCGCCCCTATCACGATGTAAAAGATTGAATTGAGATCGAATTAGTAATAAAATCATTCTAAGAAAAATTTTGAGGTGACTAATTGGTTCTTAATTTATTTTAAATGAAATTCATTTTTCTAGCTAACAAAACTAATTTTTTTTTTTTTTTTTTTTTAATTAAGCCAACTAATTCAATCCAATTTTCTAAATAACGGTTTTAAAATATATTTAATCTATGGTCTCCTCGAGGTCTTAATTTTATAAATACTTGATCACTTAAAGTTTTAAACTTTGTTATTAAAATGGTCGTCCAATTTTTATTTTTCTTATTCTTTTTAATCATTAAATTAGAGATTTATAACATGCCATAATGTGCAACGATATCGGTATAGATGTTTGTAAGTCAAACATTCAATTTGAAATAATAAAATTAAGCAGAGTGATCAAATTTAATTAGAAAAATAAATTCAATAATCATTTTGAAACAAAATTATGTTTGATAACCATAATTTTGGAAAAATAAAGTTTTTGAACAGTGACTTTAAAGGAATTGTGGCTAAAAAGTAAGGGAAAATTTTTAAAATTTTATTTAAAGAATAATTAAATTCACACCACAAGTCCACAACTTTTATTAATTACACCACATTTTATTTTTAATGAATATCAATATCCCTTAGTTTTTCTTATTTTTACACTTATGTTTCCAAGTTTTTTATATAAATTTTTGTTATCATCAATAATCTATTATTTTTCACATCTTGTCCACATAGACGTTTTTTTGTCTAAAATATATGACGAAAAAGATTTATTTATATCTAGTATTTTTAAATAATTGAAATAAATAATTAATAAAAAAGTCAAAAATAAAAAAATTTCCCACTTTTCAATGCACATTAGCAAGATTTTTGGATATGAATTGTCATTATTAGAAATAAAATATGTTAATTAATTAAAAGTTAAAAATAATAATGCACTGAAAAAAATTAAGGACACAAAATAAAAAATGAGCAAATATTTAGCAGAGTGAGTAAATTTAATTAGAAAAATAAATTCAATAATCATTTTGAAACAAAATTATTGCTTGATTTAATTAAAAAGTTAATAAAAAAATATAAGTTTTTCTAATTATTTTTCAAATAAAATAATTTCACACACACGTGTATTTTTTTTTTCTTTCTAATAACTTCTCTAAACTATCAATATTTACAAAATTTAGCTTATGTTTGATACCATAATTTTGGAAAAATGAGTTTTTAAACAATAACTTTAAAAGAATTGTGGTTAAAAAGTAAAGAAAAATCTTAAAATTTTATTTAAAAGGTAATTATATTTACACCACAACTTTTGTTAATTATACCACATTTTATTTTTAATGAATATCTCCAAGTTTTTCTCATTTTTACACTTATGTTTCCAAATTTTTTATCATCAATAATCTATTAATTTTTACATTTTGTTCACAGAGATGATTTTTGTCCAAAATATCTGTTATGATGACGAAAAAGATTTATTTATATACTGTATTTTTAAATAATTAATAAAAAAGTCAAAATAAATATTTTCCCCACTCTTCAATGTACATTAGTAAAATATTTTGATATGAATTGTGATTAGAAATAAAATATGTTATAAAAGAATAATAATGCGTTGAGAAAAATTAAGGACATAAAACTGAAAATGAACAAATATTGATTTTTAAATAATGATCGCGGACTTAATTGGACGTGAAAAGCTCCAAATGTGTAAATTTGTATTCGAATAGCTCTCGAACTTCCATAGCTACCCATTCAGACACGAAACACGACAGCGGCATTAATTACCAGTTCTATCCTTACTGCCATTCAATTTTTACAAGCAAAATCAACGGTTTTATTGAAATTAATGCGTATTACGAGGTCAATCAAGAACAGTTAAGCTTGATCAAAGCATTACCTATTTATTTGCTTGACAAATTGGGAATTGAATTTATGACTCTGGTTTCTCTGTTATCCAAATTACATTCAATTTATCCTGAGTGCAATTTTCGAAGCGGCTGAAGGATTCTTCTATTTCAATAATAATAATATATATACATATTTGTACGAACACAGCACAAGACGCTGAGACAAATACTGTTGATCTTCTTCGAGAGAATAATATTTGATTTTAAGCTGTTAGATATATTTCAATTTGATCTTTGAGCACGAAGATTTTATCAGGATTATTGATTACGTAAGTTCGCACTATTTGATTTTTATTTTATCTGGCATTTCCAAGCCTATTTTGATTCTTATTTGTTTGTATTGCTTTGATTTCATCTGGGGTTTAGTATTTTATTATTTTGTGGGTCTACAGTTAAGTTTTTATGTTTTCAGTTCACTCGCAATGATCTTTGAAGTTGTAGTTCAGATAAAGTTTGGGCGATCATGTAATTAATTTGAATTATTTGTTGCATACAGATATCGTCTATTCTAGAAGTGAATGACTGAGAATTATGCTTTCACCTGTATCATTTGAAGGAATAAATTTCAGTTGATGGTTTAAGATTCAATGGTCGAATCTCGTTGATTGGATATAGAAATAAAACTTTGTAGAATAGTTGATATTTTTGGGTGGTAACTTTTTGTACATAAATCAAATGAATGTGGTGGGTAAAGTTAGCAGTTTTATCACACAAGGAATGTACTCTGTTGCCACACCGTTTCATCCATTTGGTGGGGCAGTTGACATAATAGTCGTCCAGCAGCAAGATGGAACCTTCCGGAGCACGCCTTGGTATGTACGATTTGGTAAATTTCAGGGTGTTCTTAAAGGGGCGGAGAAAGTTGTCCGGATAGAAGTTGATGGAGTTGAAGCCAATTTTCATATGTGTCTCGATAATTCTGGTGAAGCATATTTTGTTAGGGAAGTTGTTTCTGACAAGGACGACAAGGTAAACGGAGTTTTGAAGGTGTCTGAAAATCTGGAAGGCACCAATATTGATAATAATTCAGAAGACAATAGTTTTCTTATACAAGAGACTAATGATTTTGATAATGATGAGGTAGGGGTGCGTGATGAACGTGTTACTCTTGGCATGGACCGATTGGAGATGAACGAGTCTGACAGTGAGCGGGTACTTTACGAGTTTCAAGGTGAACAATCTTCTCTAGAGGATTCAATTGAGTTATCAGAATATGATACCAGTAGATATGACAATTTAGATAGTGTGGAGCATGTGATAGAATCACACACTTCGAATTCCGAAGTAGTTCTGGTGAGTGTGGATGGGCACATACTGACGGCACCCATCTCATCTTCAGAGATAAATAATGAAAACTTGCAACTAAGCACTCCTCAGTTTCACCTCGGTCCAGGTGAAGGAACCGAAGAATACAATACCAGCGATGTTTCATGGACCGCTGATTATTTGAGTGATTTGGACACCTCTACACATAAAGTTACTTCTGAAAATGCATGTCAGGCTTATAATGGAAGCCAAGCTTCTGAAGGAGTTGAAGATTATCTCTCTCATGTGCTAGAAAGCCAGAATACAGCTAACCATGGCAGAGACTTATTCACGGGAAGTAGTTCAGTTACCACGTCTAACAGTTTCAAGAGGGCCGAGGTTTTCAAAAGCTGTTTGCAGCTCCAAGAATTGGCGCTGCAGTCTATGAATGCCATTCAACAAGACACAGGTTCTTCAATGCAGATTCATGAGTTTGCTGAAGATCTAAATGAGAATTCCCCTCAAAGTCCTTTGACAAATGATGAAACTAAAGAAGGAAATATTGGAAAACCAATAATTCAAAATGGATTATCTCCCTCATCTTCTGCATATCCCAGCACTGTTTATTTGACAGATTTGCAAGTTGAAGTTGAAAACCATGGAAAAAATACATTTGATAAGGATCTGAATGGAACTGGTACCATGCCTACTGATCAGAAACCAGAGAATCTGATGGATTCAGATTTAGAAGCCAAAGGAATGCAGCGTGACCAGAGAGCACCTATTTCTGAAGATGAATGCAGTAAAAGCGATCATCTTGACCCTCATTCTAGAGCTCCAAGTGGAGACATGGAAGCAGGCTTCAACACAGGTAAGGCATGATCTTTATATTATAATAAAGTTGGAATAACTTTAGTATTCTTTCACAGTTTCTCTAATCATATTCAATATGTTATGGAAGGGTTAGAGATATCTCTCTGTGGCAACTTGCTTCATGCTGGCATGGGTTTGAGTGCAGCAGCTGAAGCCTTCGACCAAAACTGCATATCAGTGGAGGAATTTAAAGTTTCTGCCTCATCAATTGTTAAGAATGAAAATTTAATTGTTAGAATTCAAGGGAAGTACTTAACATGGGATAAAGCTGCTCCCATCATTCTTGGACTGGTGGCTTATGGTTTGAATTTACCTGTTGAGCTGGACAACATAATTCCAGTGGAACAGGAAACAAGAGAAGCCAAGGAAGATGAATCTGGATTGACTTCAACTCCTTCTGGGCGCAGATGGAGGCTCTGGCCAATTCCATTTAGGAGGGTTAAGACACTTGAGCATACTGGTAGCAACTCATCAAACGAGGAGGTCTTTGTTGATTCTGAATCTGTCTCAGAGAGCCAGCATGCCGAACCAACTCCTACACCTCGTGCTGCCAGTGAGTCTCCTAGGAAGCAAGTTATAAGAACAAATGTTCCCATGACAGATCAGATAGCTTCTTTAAATCTCAAAGAGGGGCAGAATATGGTGAATTTCATCTTCTCCACAAGGGTTCTTGGAACTCAGAAGGTCTCTATAATTTGTTTCTTGGTCAACGTTTGCTCTACAAAATAGTTGGTTGGGATAGATAGAAGCCCTCTAGTATTTTTATTAATCTACAAATGACTGAAACAGGTTGAAGCTCATATATACCTTTGGAAGTGGAATACGCGAATTGTAATTTCTGATGTAGATGGGACAATTACCAAGTAAGATTAATTTGCATTTTATGAACTATATTTGCGTCTTTCTACTTTTTAATACTAATTATAGAAGATATTGAAGTGCCTCTTGATTATACTCCAAGCTTATTTATTTTGGACATGATAGAACTGATAATGTGGAAGTTAACAATCTAAAAAATGTTTGATTGGAAACTATTAGCTAACTACAGTTAAGCTTACTGATATCCTGGTCTTTGAAAAATATGGGATGAGAAAAGACTAGACTTCCAATTCAGCAAGGCTGAAATATATGGCACTTACATTCGTGATGCATTCTGACCTGTGTTGAGTTGTAAGGCTTGATGTAGATGCTTGACCTTAATAGTTCACTCTTTCTAGATATAATAATATTTTTATCATGTTACTGTGCAAATCAGCTAAAGTTTGTTAATTTATGTCTTGTTTATCAAACAATATTGGTGGGACTACCAGTGCAACAATGTCACTGAAAATGATGTTATGATTTTGGTCTGAGTTGATGTCTCAGAAATATAAAGTACTACATCTATTAGGAATTATGAACATTTTGATTGGAATAAGTGATGTTTTCACATTGACGATTGTCCATCATAGAAAAAAAAGGTTGAACCCCAACCTTAGGGGCCCCTACCTGCCCTGCCCTTGGCCTTGGTAAAGGATGTAAATCGCAGGTTATGCCTCCCAGAGTGCAGGGTGGGGGCTTACCTTTTAACTTGGCAATGGTTGAATTTGAATCCCTGACCCAGCGAGGCTGGTCTTTAAACCACCCTCCCTTTCACCGCTGGGAGATGTGCCCTAGGGGCGACGATTGTCCATCATAGAGATTGTAGGGAAGGATGCTATAGAACATAAATTGGTCCTCGTAGCAAAATTTGGTAGCCAAACCTGCTAGCATACACAATTTGAAACAAATTTACCAATTCGTAATTATCTATGAGTTTATTGATCTCTGGTAACTCAAGATGATCCATCAGAATAACCCTTTCCAATATTACATGTGTATTTGCTTCATTTTCCAGATCTGATGTTCTCGGTCAGTTTATGCCTTTGGTTGGGAAGGACTGGACGCATTCTGGAATCGCTCGTCTTTTTTCTGCAATTAAGGTAACATCATCGGATGTATTATTTTTCATCCTTGGAGTCATCACCTTCTTTGTGGTATTTTTCCTGGTCTTGTTCCTGGCAAAAAACTATAGGGTTGTAAATCATATAGTTTCCTTTCCTAGATGTACCGAATTTAAAAGAAAAAACGTGAAGTTTGACATGGACTAATTTCCCAAAAAAAGGGATGCAAACTGGAGGGTTGTCGAGGACTGAATTTCAGGAAAAATAAGCTCGAAGGTTGATATGGATCGGGTAAACTCGAGGTGGTAATAATTGAACAAACAAAATGCAGAAAAGATGCCCCCAAACTGTGTGTTGTCTATGCAGCCCTGGGGGGGGGGGGGGGGGGGCAGTTAGTTGTATATAAGAATATAAAATTAACTAGGAAATCTGCTATAGACTGAATTCCGAATATCTGTTGTCTTCAATATGCAAGCAAGAGATTTATATCTGTAAATTCCCAATTAGAAATTTAGAATGATGCATGAAGTTTGTTAAAATGGAAAACAAAGAGTGTCACGAATAGCATAGTGGAGGATATTAAAGCTGCCTAGGAGCATAGGTTGCATACTAGGCTTGAGATTAGACACACACTAAGAGCATCTTCAATGCACTCTATCAATTGGAAAAAAAGACTTGACACGTCGGCAAATTGACGAAATTGGTTAAAAATGTCTCTCCAATGGACAATGTCAATCACAATGTTAAGCTGACGTGACTGAAAAACAATTGACAATGTCGAGTGCTCTGTATACATATTGACGCTTCGTCTCACTGAATGAGTCAGCATTAATTTATTTTATAATTATTTAAACTATATTAAAAAGGGATGTGGGCGTTATGGCATGAAGATTTTCGTTGAAAATTATCTTTTATCAAGCACTTTTTTATTACTTTCATTCAAAGTTTTCATGATTATATTAATTTAAGATTAATAATTTAAAAAAATATGCATTTTAATAAACTTAATTTATCAATAAAAAATTGTCCATAAATAAAGTTATATAAAAATATTAGTCATTGAAATATCATAACAAAATAACAATAAAAATTAATAATTTAAGAATAATAAATATTTTTTTGTCTGTAATAATTTAAAAATAAAATATCATAATAAATTTAACTACCAAAATAAAATATAAAAATGAAATATAGTCCGAGAAAATAACATTTATAGTTTATAATAATGAAAAGTTTAATATTATATTAATCATTTTGTGAATAGCTTATTATTTTTAAATTAAAAAAAATGTCACATAATCAACAATATTTAAATGTAGACGGAACCGTTGGAGATGAAATTTAAGACTTTTTCTTCAATTTATCCACGTTCTCTAATAGTCTGTCAATTTCATTGTCACGTTAGCTCTAATTCATATAGTGCATTGGAGATACTCTACGTTTAATGTTAGATTCAGATATGGAAACTATGACCTTTATTTCATCCTTGAGTGGAGAATGTGACTAATTAGTAATTAGTTCCAGTTAAAGCTCTAAATCTAATTGGTATTTCAAGCATCAAAATCCTATGCTTATGCACAGCCATTGTGAAATTCTAACTTTGTTGTGATCCGTGAATAAAATGGGACCATGGTTATTTAGTATTCCAAATATCGGATTCAAGTAGGCAGACAGACAGACGGACCATCTTCTTCTAGCCTATCTAAATTCATCCGAGTTCAATGAATCTAATAAATCTATTCTTGTGTTTTCTACAAGTGGTAATTGATGTGACCTCATCTGTTTTCTGGCTTGCTTCATCTTCATTATCTCTGAAGCTTATGTTTTTCTCATGAATTTATGTATATTGATTAGATAATAAAATTGTGAAGACACTGCAGTTACTGATGCAAGTTTCGTGTTTTGATTTTTATGGTTGTCTGGAATTTTTAATCGAATTTGTTGCATATGTTGAATGCTTTCTTATTGCAGGAGAATGGGTATCAGCTGTTATTTCTGAGTGCACGAGCGATTGTTCAAGCATACTTGACTAAGAGTTTTCTATTCAATCTGAAGCAGGTATACTTTACTTTGGTCCATAGTATAATTGGCCTTTTAATGTATATAATGGTACTTTTTGATTGATCCACTATTAAAATGTGTTCGTAAAATGTTTATGCAACTGAGGAGAATTGTCTTAGTTATATTTAAATAAATTTATATATTCTAATTTTGAATTTCCCCTTCTTTGAACTCCAATTAGCATTTTTGTTTTTATTGAGTAATATATCTTAATGTGACTCATCAAAAGACTTCGACATCTTGCATTAAATTCGGGTCCTACAATTGTTTATGAGCGACCTTTTTTGGTCTTGTATGGTGCAACTTCTCCCCGGCATTTTTGTGGTGAACTTGAGAATTTAACTAGCACTAAAACCTAATTCCATCTGGTGAAACATGTTCATAATGCTTGCAGGATGGAAACAGCTTACCAAATGGACCTGTTGTGATTTCACCCGATGGCCTATTTCCCTCATTATACCGAGAAGGTAAGGTCCTTTCCAAAATGATTACTAGACTTTTATTACACCTAAATGTTCCCAACAGCGTGAAAAAAATAGTGAAATTCTTAGTCAGGAACTTATTAATTCTGCTACTTAATAAGAAGAATTTACTGGTGTTTCGTCATCGATGGCAGTTATAAGAAGAGCTCCTCACGAGTTCAAGATTGCCTGTTTAGAGGTAAGTTTTACTGTGGCGTGCATGTTTTGCTGTGAATACTGAAGCATTTAACTATTCTTCAGAACATCTTAATTGTTTAAGCTTTCGTTGAAAGTATAAACACCCTTTTGCAGGATATCAAAGCACTTTTTCCTGCCGACTATAACCCGTTCTACGCGGGTTTTGGAAACAGAGACACCGATGAACTCAGTTACCGGAGAATAGGGATCCCAAAAGGCAAAATCTTTATCATTAATCCCAAGGTAATCATCATTTTCTATTGCCTCATCTAGTAAGTTGAATTGTACAATACTGAACAGTGTCAATAAGGAGCAAAAAATAAGAAGTTGAAATCTTGTTCGTCGTGACATCCAGTGCCAGATATCAAACACGCATATGGCCATGACACTGCAAGTTTTTTTTTTTTCAATCCATCTGTGATGTTCATTTATGCTAACAGGGTGAGGTAGCCATTAATCACCGTATTGACGTGAAGTCATACACTTCATTGCATACTCTGGTACACGACATGTTCCCACCAACATCACTGGTCGAGCAGGTACTACTTTTACAGAATTACAGAAACACTGCCAATGACGAAAATATTTGGACTGAAATTTTATTTCTTTTCATGGTTTCTGCATCAAATAACATCCCGTGTACGCATTATCGGTGCAGGAAGATTATAACTCGTGGAATTACTGGAAAATGCCCTTGATAGATATCGAAAACCAGTAGAGGTTTTCTTTACTGATGAGCAATGTTGGACAGATTTATTCTCTATCAGGATTCTGGTAATAATTCCCAGATTTGCTGTAAATCTAGGTTCTAGCATCATGCTCACTTAAATGTAAGAAACTCATTTTTGTAATGAACCTGCACGTCAAATCTGGATCATAAGCTCCTCATTCAGGGACGGATCCCATGAAGGCCCAGGTGGGCCCTTAGGGCCCACCTGAGATTTAAAAAAAAAAATTGTAAAAAAAAAAAAAAAAAAAAAAGTAAGTTTTGCACTTTTTTCTTCAAAATCTTGTTCTCAATTAGGATTTCTGTAATCAGGTTTCTTGATTGCTTGGTTTAATTCTCATTTGCTATAATCACGTAATACTTAATATCTCATTGTAAGTGATTTTCTTTGAATTCTTTTATCTAATTTTTCTACCGTCATTCTCCTAAAAGGAAAAAAAAAATTTCGGGGGCAACCCTCGCTGTCGCCCTACCCCCGCACATTTTTAATTTTCGCCCCCACTGACCAAACATCCTGGCTCCGTCCCTGTCCTCATGTATGAACAATTTCTTGTTAGTTTGCCCTCAAGATTCTTTTACTTACATGTTCCGGTCTGTGCTGACAGTGCTGTCTTTTTATCAGCATGTTTTTTCACCTGTTTCTCTTTGTACTTTTCTTTCTGGGATGCATGATGCACGATTTTGCAAGAATGAATATCAGAACACTTCATTAGAAGTGAAAATGCATTTTTCTTGTATGGGATGAATAAAGAGAATGAAAAAGGATCTTTTGCACTTCAGATGCATAAACCCTTCTCAAGATGGCTACATGAATCTATTTCTCGGCTATGTATTACTCATGATGAGATTCTTGGAAACATTTAAGTCTAACAGTAAACTGTTTATAAACGATTGTTTATAAATTGCGATGTGACAATATTTCATTGGTTCATTCTTTGGAAAGTGAAAAATGGTATGCAGGAATTTTTGACCAATTGAAATTGTGGACTTTTAAAATAAATTGTTCAATAAGATGTTGTCACTAGGGGTGTAAACGGGTTTGGGCGATTTTTGATAGATTTTTAAATCAAACCATTTAAAGCCGTTCATTTTCTAAACCAAACCAAATCAAACCATTTTTCGCGGTTTGCAAACAAAATTAAACTAATATATATATAGATCGAGTTAAAATAACTATTGAAATAGAATTATGAATTAAGACATCAAAATTAATTGCAAATAACCCAGCACCATTAAGGATCGATGTTACAAGATTAACAAAATTAAAACATATATGAAAGCAACTTCTAAGATAGGTACATCACCATTATAACAAACAAATTATCGCCAGTAAGAAAAATAGGGAAGTAAATTCATGATTCAAAGTAGCTCTTTAAGGATGAAGGTCCTAATAATAGTTCTCTAGGTAGTAACATGGTATTAATGCATAGGGCATCAGTAGTTTTCAGTTTCATAGTAGTTATATTTCTTCATGATAAGAAATTAAAATTTACAGAAGCAAATCAATTCTGGGGAAAGACTAAAGAGCTATCACCTGCATATAGATGGAGATATGTTAGGCCATGAGCAACATCAATTGATATTTCAAGTCGCTGACAGAAATCCAATATCTTTCCCTTACGTCATGCAAACGAAATCAGCTAAAATATTGCAATTATACCTGCTTGACCAGAATATTTGTGATGTCTCAAGAGACTAAGAGGTTTCCCATCTAAATGTTCCGAGATACAAAATTTAAGCCCATGTCTGTTAGACAGAAGACTGTTGTTGTAAGAAATAAGAATTTTGAGTTTTTAACTGTAAGTGTAAACTGTAAATAACAAACCAGAAAAAAATTCTATACTTTTGTAATTGAAAATTTAAATATGAATTAATTTTTTTTTTTTCTTTTTTTTTTTTTTTTTTTTTGCGGCTTGGCGGTATGAAACGGGTTTTCAAAATTGGAACATAAACCAAACCATTTGAAAGCGGTTCGATTTGGATCAAAACCAAAACGTTGACGGGCAGGGACGGAGCCCTTTGAGGCCCAGTGGGGGCCATGGCCCCCACTGGGATCTGAAAAAATTTGAGCCTAGTTTTCGGTTTGGACCTGTTGGGGGCGGTTAGGCCAAAAAAAAAAAAATTGATCTCCCTGTTTTTTTTAAAGAAAATGGATTAAAATTGGGAAATTTGCAACTGCGAACAATTTAGAATTGATTATTGATGATGTATTGTCATATTTGATATTTCAGATTAATAGATTATGGAGATATATATTTAATAAAAAGACATCGTCAAGAAAATGTTGTTGAGGAGAGTTCAAATAGAGTTGAGAACAATGAGATTGACTCAAATAGAGTTTAAAATTGATTATTGATGATGTATTGTCATATTTGCTTCGTCATTTCAATCATTTTTGTTCAAAAAAATTTCGGGGGCTCCGCCCCCGAACCCCCGGGAGGGGACCTCCACCTCCCCCCTCACACAATTTGAAAATTTTGGCCCCCACTCACTCGAATCTCTACCTCCGTCTCTGTTGACGGGTGCGTGTGAATCCGAACCAACGATTTTGAAATTGCGAGTTCATTTAGATTTAGCAGGTTGAAGATTTCGTTGTACAACCCTAATTGTCACGTGCCATTGATAAACATTTTATTAGGTTTTTTGCAACAATTACATGATATCATATCTTTGGTCTACATCATCTTTTGACCCGTGTTATTGAGATTGCATCACTATTATGAGTTGAAAATTTGAAATTGCTTTAATTAGTCACGAGTAGAGATGGGCGTGGGTTGGATTGGGTCGATTTTTTCCCAATCCGAACACAATCCACAATAGTCGGATTGATAAAAAAATTAACTCAACCAATCCAATTACGAGTTCAAACCCAACTCAACCTATCAAATTTCGGTCGGTTGGACGATTTGGACTTTGACCCAATTAGTAAAAATTTTGAAAAAAAAAAAAAAAAAAACTCACGAATCAATCTTTAATTCAAATCAATTATGTAAACTACAATAACCTCAAATACAATAAATTGAACACTTACTAATAAAATTAAAATATGTTCAATTAATATTTAAATAAGTTAAATTTCATTATTTAAAAAAAAAAACATATTTTTTTATTTGAGTTGGGTTGGGTCGGGTTATTCATCCAACCCGCAACCCGACCCAACCCGATTAAAAATTTTGAAAAAAAAATCGAACCCAATCCAAATCGATCGAGTTGGATCAATTTGGACGGGTTCGACGAGTTTGAACGATTTTTGCACACCTCTACTCACCACTTTGTTTAATTTACCCAAAAGCTGCACTACCCGACCATCTGATGTCTACTCTCATTTTTATTTTATTTTTAATCATTGTGTCCATCTTATTGTCCTTATTTATCCTATCTTCATCTCAATTGAAAGGGATGATTATTTTTAAGCACATCTCTTGATATTAAGATTATAGGTATATATATTTTAAATTTCAGTACTTATTAGTCAATTTCAGCTTCATATTTAAATGGAAAATTAATAGCTTGTTATGCGGCTCCAACCCAATTTATAAATAGAATTTTGTTGTTTTTGAGATAAAATTATAGTTGAAAAGTAATTTAAAAAATATTGTTAAAATATGATACGAAAAATTGTAAAATTTATAAAATGATATATTATAGAATCTGTTTGGCAAACCAAGAGAAACATGTTTTTAAACATGTTTTTTTTTACACAATTTTTCAAACCACTTTTTAATCACACATATTTTCTCTCTAATTTTTAACCACATATCTTACCTAGAAAACATAAAAAACATGTTTTTAAACAAAAAAAAATTAACAAACGGATGTGCTGGGAATTTCGACACGTCGATTCCCACTTTACTTTTCCCACAGGATCTTTCGATGTTCAAAGTAAAATAAGCAAACAAGAAAATAAATACGAACACAAAAATTTACGTGGTTCGGCAACTTGCCTACGTCCACGGACCCTCGCCAAAGCTTTTCACTATATATTAAATTGTTACAAATATATAGACTTTCACTCACCAACCCAATCCCACAGACCACAGAGAAAATACAACAAACGAGCTTTACCACATATAATTTCTACCCTTTGATTTACACCACAAAGAGTTACAAGAAACTTCACAATATGCTAGGCTCACAATTTTCTCTCTTTGGTCACAGTATGGCCATCAAGAATTTCTCTCTCAAGACATACGGTACTACATCTCTTGCAGCACAATTCAACAAAGCAATATGCACTCCCTTTTATAATACTCCAACCACGTGGTTGCAACAATTCAAGAATAGGGTAATCATATCAACTTTCACAATTAGTCAAAAGTAGCCCATTTTCTTTTACCTTTAATCATGAAAGTAACATGTCTCTTTCCTTTCATCAAGAGACAAGGTCTGATTACTCCTCTGTACCACCGAAAGAGCAAAACAAAAGTAGTTGCCATAATCATGCATTTGTTGAATTTTGGGTCAAATACCCAACAATCTCCACCTTGACACAAAATTCCTCCAAGCCAAAAAAATGGGGTAACAGGCAAGCATTTTTCCACTTTGATCGATCTCATACTCCACCATATGAGTATAACCACTCAGAATTATCAACGAACTCCGAGAATTTCATCGGCACATGTCGAAACAAAATTTGCTGAAATTTTATGGTGCAACTCCCATGTTTGGCTTTCCTTGGGAGCTCATCAGCCATCGACATCAAATCACCACACACCTTGCATTAACGCCAAACCAATGCCCGTGTGCAAACACATGTACCCACCAGTAAGAACACATCCTCTATCATGGCAACTGGTTTCATGCCATAAGGAAGTCCCATCTTACAAAAGTACATCACCACCACCCTCCACCAGGAGAGTCGCATTGTCCTTCGAGCAGTTTGCCGAGTCCGCTCCACCTTTTGGACAATTCCTTCTTTTTCCGGATTCCAGGGCTGGAATTTTCAAAAACTTTGTGTAGACCCGTCAAATTTCTCCACATTATACTTGACATATTTTCTTTTTCTTCAAATTATTTGAACCACCTGTAGCTCTGATACCACTTGTTGGAAATTTCGACACGTCGATTCCCACTTTACTTTTCCCACAGGATCTTTCGATGTTCAAAGTAAAATAAGCAAACAAGAAAATAAATACGAACACAGAAATTTACGTGGTTCGGCAACTTGCCTACGTCCACGGACCCTCGCCAAAGCTTTTCACTATATATTAAATTGTTACAAATATATAGACTTTCACTCACCAACCTAATCCCACAGACCACAGAGAAAATACAACAAACGAGCTTTACCACATATAATTTCTACCCTTTGATTTACACCACAAAGAGTTACAAGAAACTTCACAATATGCTAGGCTCACAATTTTCTCTCTTTGGTCACAGTATGGTCATCAAGAATTTCTCTCTCAAGACATACGGTACTACATCTCTTGCAGCACAATTCAACAAAGCAATATGCACTCCCTTTTATAATACTCCAACCACGTGGTTGCAACAATTCAAGAATAGGGTAATCATATCAACTTTCACAATTAGTCAAAAGTAGCCCATTTTCTTTTACCTTTAATCATGAAAGTAACATGTCTCTTTCCTTTCATCAAGAGACAAGGTCTGATTACTTCTCTTTACCACCGAAAGAGCAAAACAAAAGTAGTTGCCAAATCATGCATTTGTTGAATTTTGGGTCAAATACCCAACAATATGTATATATATTAGCTTAAGGAGTCGAAACATGACTCTCTGCCTTCGCTTTTGGAAGATTATCACGAATGGAAAGTGGCCCTTCCTTGGAATGCTCTTTTCCTATTAGACGTCACATTCACGTGTCAGTTTCACTTTTTATCAATTTTGGGCCACATCGGAAAAGTTTTGGGCCACATCGGAAAAGAGGTCAGACCCCACACTTTTTAACTTTTTAGGTTGTCAGATGAGTTCATGTGACCATTCTAATCCGCAGAAAATTTAATTAGTTCGTTTTTTTTGACCACGTTTATATAATAATAAAATATTTGACACGTAAACTCAATTTTTTTCATACTTTTTAATCATATATTATCTAAAAAATCACTATAAAAATTATTTTTTCTTTAAAATAACATCAAACAAGGACTTAATATCATTTTCTCCTGTAATATTCACATGCGTGATGCATCCTATAATAAAATTCTTATGAATTTCAAGAATATCTTGTTGAATAAAGTCTTTTTATTGCATTTCCAAAATTGGCATAACATAAAATGAGTTTGATTAATGTGGAGATGAATCGAATAGAGTTATAGAGTTTAAATCGTTATCATTTTTCCAATATTGTTCACTTGATCACTTAATCCTCCATTAGGAAAGATTTTATAAGCGGTTTAATTCTTAAATAGATAAAAATGAGCTATCGACGAGTGAATGGTACTTTTGGGTCGATTCAAATGTCTGATAGACAGCGCACTTTAACAAAAACAAAAGTAATTAAAAAAAAAATGTTTTTTTCGTACTTAAGAAATGTCAAATGTATAAAGTTCTTTAAGGTTGGATTACTTGGCACATGAAAAGCACTGCCTAGCTCGGCGTGTGATGGGTGTGTTGTGAGCTAAATTAGGTGTACAATATGTTCGCGCTTGATTTCTGCGTGTCAACACAATCGAGTCATGTTAAGGCAGTCATGCAATTCTGATTAAAATTTGATTTTAGTTTCAAGTTAAAGTGAACACCTAATTTTAACTACTCATTTATGGGAGTCACAACTTTTCAATCACACATATCATCAACTTTTATCGAAATTTACTAAAAGAAAAATTGATTTTAACCCTTACCAAACGAGAGCAAAATAAAATCGGAGAAAAGCAGAACTTGATGCCAAAGAAAGTAAAGATTTGCTAGCCAAAAGAAAAGAATTAGGTCGGTTCACTCAAATTAAGAGTCGTTGGGTCGACTCCACTCCTTATCTTTATTTTTATGATATGATGTGTTAAAATTTTCATCTCCCTTACACAACTTTCCACAAACTGTGTTGGTAGTTGTGGTATTGTGGCCAACAATGTAGAAAGAGATTATTACTACATGAGTGAGTATGGAAACAAAAGCCTCGAGCCTCGGGTGCAAAACTTTTCATTCTTCAATGTTTGCACGCTAGTACCTGGTCTTGACCAAGTCAAAATATATATATATATATATATATATATATATATATATATATATATATATAAATGTTTTGCCCCCAGTTCTTGGAGAAAGTTGTGACTTGAAATAGTATTTTTGAAAGAATACGTAGTTAAAAATTGTTCGAAAAGTCAAAATTGTAGGTTTGACTAAAATTGATGATTGAGTTTGAGTGTTTAGCCTCTGTTTGTTAAAAGTTTTTGTTTAAAAACATAATTTTTAGGTAAAATGTGTGGTTGAAAAATGGAGAGTGATAATGTGTGTGGTTAAAAAGTAATTTGAGAAAATTGTATAGAAAAAAATATGTTTGCCAAACAAAAAAAAAAACTTGGTTTACACTGCTTATTTCTTACAATAAGTGGGGGTGCAAAAAACCAGGTTTTGAGGAATGGGCTTATTTCGAATTCAAAGTTTTTGTTTCAGAAAGTTGTGGGTGTTGCAGGGATTATTCAATTCTTACCTCTCATTATAAAAAGCTGATGCTTTTGGACTTAAGCGGAGAAATCTATATAAATTTTGTTGTACAAT
This sequence comes from Ligustrum vulgare, assembly GCA_963555705.1. Taxonomy (NCBI): domain Eukaryota; kingdom Viridiplantae; phylum Streptophyta; class Magnoliopsida; order Lamiales; family Oleaceae; genus Ligustrum; species Ligustrum vulgare. The sequence goes on along the minus strand of OY743176.1, from coordinate 18,984,991 downwards.
GTCTGGTTGGTCATGGAAAATGAAAATAAACCAACTAAATTTTCCAATCTCCTATCATAGGAAATTTTTTTCAAGAAAATTGATCTAAAACATGTATCAAAATAATTGTACCTAAAAAATAATGGGAAATACTTACAAATAACCTCATCAACAAAAAAGTTTTGAGAAAAAAAACTTTGAAATTGTTATAAATAATATATAAATATGTGAATGACATTACCATTATATCCCTGTAAGCTTTACAATATTACGATTGTGCCATTGTCCACTCCTATAAATAGGAGTCATTTCCTTTGTAATAAAGACACCTTGGAAGAGAATTCTCTCCTCTCTATTCTCTCCATCTCCATATCTTTGTTATGATTTTAATAGTTTTATAACACGTTATCAGCACGAGTCTCTAGTCAATTGAGTAATACGACGGGAGTATGCTCTACAGTTGCATCTAAATGATGAGCTTCTGTATCAGAAACCTGATTTTTACAAATCAATGTTTTCCTCTCTCAAATCAAATATTTTTGGCTTTAGAAAACAACCCACATATTGTAGATCTGAAAAACTCGAAACTTTCAAAGCCGATTTACGCAAAACCGTATATCCAATTAACGATCGGAGACCGGATCTGAAATCACGGTGGCAAGACGAACCTCCGACACCGGCGCGTGTCACCGGCGGCGACAGACGGCGGCGGCGCGTGAGGCGCGTGAATCCCACGCGCTGACGTCGATCGGGCGCGTGCGGGCGCGTGGAGCCGTTTCTGGCGACGGTGTCAAAAGGCAGTTTGTTCAGTTCGACGTTTTGAATTTTTCTATGATCTTACTTTTCTGTTTGATACAGTTTTGGACATTTTCCGATGGTTGAACGTGGCGGCTTCGTAAATATTATTTTTGAAGCATTTCCGACGAGATTTTGAACTTCGGACCAAAAGTAAGTTTGTTCTAAATTAAATTTTAAACCTATTGACGGTTTCAATTTATTCATATGAGCAATATATTAAAATATGGACGATTTTGCCCTTAATAATACATACAAGTATAATAATCGTAAATTAACGATTAATATGTGATCAATTGAATTATATTATGCTGCCACCTACATGGTTGGTTTTACCACCTACATGGTTGGCTTTACCCGGTTTAATTATTTCATTATGTCGATTCCGCCTATATGGCCGGTTTAATTGTTTCATCTCGTTGATACCGTCTATATGGCTGGTTTAATTATTTCATCACGTTGACACCGCCTATATGGTCGGTATATCAATTGAATACATATAAACACCTCAGTTGTTGGTTAATTCTAACATATTAGAGGGTTGTTGTCAACATATATACTTGGTGGTATAACCCCAGTATCGTTATTGTTAATATATATATACAATATTATTGTTATTTGATACTTCATTAAATGATACCAGAAGTTATCAATACTAAAGTTAGAAAATATTTTATCAAATGATACCAGAAGTTATCATTACCAAAAGGTTGATAAATATTAATAAAATGTTTTATCCAATGGTACCAGAAGTTACCAATATCTGAATTTGAATGGGTGGATGAAAATTATTCAACAAGAGAATGTTGATGTATGATAAGATAATATCACATGATAGCACGGATATAGCTAATGTGAAAATAATCTCATCAGTATTATGAGATGAATGTTAGATGATAAGTGCCTGGAAAAGTTCTTGCACGAGCACTTATATATTCCAGAAGAAGTACATATTTACTCCAGAAGAAGTAAAAATTATCATCTAAACATAATGAAATGATATTATTATTGCTCCTGAAGAAGCATAAACGAGACATACATGCAAAATGCAAAAGGGGAAAACATTTATGATCCTCAAAATTAGAGATGTGTTTCGGGAGTAGCCGTATCCTACCACCTCTGACCTTTTGAGGAAATAAAGAAAAAAGTGTGTTTCAAGAGTAAGAAATACTCCATACTCTACCACTTTAAATCTTTGAGGTACACAAGATTAATACATTGATAAAATCCTAGAAATTTATGGTGTGTCTCAAGAGTGAGAATACTCCGTACTCTACCACCACCTATTCTAGAGTTCACAAAGATAAATTTACATTAACCGGACTCCATTTTCGCTTGATTCCCCTTCCTTGCGACCAATCTATCTTTACTCCTGCTGGATCTTGTATTGGAATATATGATTGCAACTTATCCAGCAGTTCCTCGATAGTAGGAGCAGAAATAAGGATTCTCCTAGAAAATGGAGATATGAATCCCTGTTCCACAGCATAATCAAGAAATGTTAGCAAACCATCAAAGAAATTGTTTACATTTAAAAGCCCTATAGGCTTAGTATGGAGATCTAGTTGAGCCCATGAAGTAATATTAAAGATTTCTTCTAAAGTACCAAAACCTCCAGGCAGGGCTATGAAGGCATCAGAACCATATAACATGCAAGTTATGCGTTCATGGATAGATAAGGTTTGTACTTCATGCCCTCGTGTTTTGCCTGCAATATCAGCTAAAGGAGTAGGTATAACACCTATCACTCTTGCTTTCTCTACTAGAGCGGATTGTGAAACACAACCCATCAATCCACTGCTACCTCCTCCATACACGAGAGTGATACCTTTCTCTCCCAATTTCTTTCCTAAATCCACGGCTGCTTCTAGATACCCAAAACCTTTTCCCACTTTTGATCCACAAAATACACAGATAGTTTTGATCTGTCGAAATTTTGGTCCTTCCATTTTTGAAAGTAAAGAAGGAAAATGTTATTTTGGGATGCATGAACTATGAAAAATGTTTGGCTATTTAAAACCGAAAAACTTCACTATTTACTGGTCGTTTTTCGAAAAAGTGAAGATTTACTTTTGACAAAATCATCCTACTCACCTTTCGGCGATTTAATATTTTTAACCAGCCTTTATCAAAACTCGTGAAAGGAAACAGAAAAAATATTTTATATGTGCATATATATCAAATGATTTACCTTGTATTAATGCTGCATAGCCAAAGCATCATTGTTTATAACAGCATGGCAAACAGGATCTTTTGCTATTATATTTTTGAGACTATATCTCTCTTTATCGCTGATGAATTTAGCCCATAAAGATAGTAGCTCACGCTGCACATATCCACTAGGGTGCGTCTCAAGAGTCAATCGGATATCATCCAATGACTCCTTACTCAGTCCACCCTTAATGAAGTCTATCTTATCATCTCGATTTATGGATGAATATCCTATTGATTTACAACGGGTATCACATGTCCATCGAGCACATTTGTAGCAACTATTTAATCTTTTTGCTCTTCGCTTCTTTGCAAAAGTACTCTTACCTAAGCCAGGCTTGTGCTTAGAAAATGAATCTGGTAATTCACCAGCTAATCGAACTTTTGCTTCGATCAACCAGCGAACATCTTCTGGCATGCCATGATCCATCAGCAACCTCAATCTTTCGAGCCTAATTCGATAAATTTTTCTCAAATCATTTACTGGAAGATTGGAATAATATTTGCGAATATTTGAAAGTATGATATCCATTTTTGATGGATCTAGCCTTCTTCCCAAATCATCTATTTAAATGCATTATTCAACGCGTAAAAGAGCGGCGGCTCCGCGTGTCAGTGATATGGATTCCATCAAGAAATAATGGAATAAATTATTGAAAAGGTGAGATAATATGCCATTACCTTTTTCGATATAAGGGAAGATTTGGCGACAAGATTGAGATTATGAGATATTTCCTTGGATATTGTACCTGATTTTTCGGTATACTAAAAGTAATAAAGGTATACTGATTTGAACTATATAGAATACTGATGAAATAAATGTTGTATTGAACCAGAAGTTCATACATATGTACAAGTGAAATATCTTATTGAACCAGAAGTTCATACGTACAAGTGAAATATGTATATAGTATGAACCAGAAGCTCATAAATGAAATATATACATTGTATTGAACCAGAAGTTTAGCGATATTGTATTGAATCAAATATTCATACATAGAAATGAAATAAAACCGTATAGAACCAGAAGTTCTATAATAAACGGTTAGATTATCAAAAGTTCCAAATTATTTTCTATGAGAATAACTTATTCAGAAATTGTTTATCATACAACAATATTCTATGTCAAACAGGGAATAGCTCAAGAAGCTTTATTATTTGTAAAAATGCGATATGCATACACTCCACCAAAGCGCACTGAGATATATGATTGAAATTACATCCCTAAAAGAATGACATGTGTTATGGCATTTTAGCCGATTGATAATATTTGAGAACATTATGGTGAAAACACGCCTGAAGCGTAATTATGCCTGAAGCGTAATTATGCCTGAAGCATAATGACTATCGATTCCAAAAATAAATATCTCTTGAATGATTGAAATGATTCCTTTGAGGCTAAATACCCAAAGTAAGTAAAAGGGACATAGTCAAATGATGAGATATTCAGGTACCTGATGATAGAACATATAAAGAGATCTCTCCACGTTATATTGAGATGGAATCGATAAATAAGTCGACTGCATACCCTCTTATGAAATAAGATTGATGAAATCATAATTCTTTGGCCAAGTATGAAACCCTAATGTAGGGATTATTGTTCAAGGACCTGAAGTCCAAATGCTTAAATGTGTAAAGCCAGTAATTATATGTACAAATGAAAAATATTTCACAGTCGTAAAAGACGACTAGTTGCGCGCGAAATTTTTCATAGAACTGGCATGACATATAGTGGATAGACTATAGTCTAAATCACTAGCTTGAGCTCCTTGATATACCAATGAGTGAGATCAAAATGTATGATTCTCATCTCGGTACTTTGGGAGTATTCTTTGATGTACCAGTTGATCGCGGTACGTTGGGATTTCAAGTAAAATGATTGTAGATTATATGTCGAAATTGATATCTATTTCAATGATTGATTATGCTCCTGCAAAATTAGAAATTGCAGTTTATAAAGTGCAAGAACATACATGTATAAATCATTGAAAGATTCAATATGCCCAGATTAGTATCACTATAGAATGATACAAATGACTCCATGATATAATATGTTGAAAGTGAAATTGGAGTGTACTATTTATGACATCTGGGAAATTGATTATTCACTAGAAGTGAATACGAAAATGAATATTCACCAGAAGTGAATTTGAAATTGATTATTCACTAGAAGTGAATTTGAAAATGAATATTTAATTATTCACTAGAAGTGAAAGATGCAATCTATGAAAGTGAATTATAGATTTGATTATTCACCAGAAGTGAATTCTAAATTTGATTATTCACCAGAAGTGAAAGATGCAATCAATAAATTAGTACAACATTGCTTAATATAGCATGTTATGACATCATGAGCTATGAACGATTTATATAAAGCTCATCATAAATTATACGATGAAAAGATTCGTGATTGCACCAATATACTTGTAATATTCCATGAAAGGAATAAATACGCGTTGCACTCTTTTTCCCTTAGCTGAGGTTTTGTCCCACAGGGTTTTCCTAGCAAGGTTTTTAATGAGGCAGCAGCTGAGGTGTATTCATGAAAATTAATGAGAATAATGTACTCTTTCTCCTTCGCTGAGGTTTTGTCCCACAGGGTTTTCCTAGCAAAGGTTTTTGAGGCATTATCATAGCTATTGACAAGCTATAATTTAGCAACACATTGTTATACTGGAATGATATCAACAAATGAAGAAAATCATAGACATCTTATGAAGAATGCTATGCAAGGAGATTTTCATATTCCAGAAGAAATATGATATCATTATTCAAAAGGTTCATGAATACTTGAATGCACACTTCAGGGGGAGAATCATGCTGTCATGCTGTACTCTTTTTCCTTCGTCCAGGTTTTGTCCCACAGGGTTTTCCTGACAAGGTTTTAACGAGGCAGCGGCTGTACTCTTTTTCCTTCGTTCAGATTTTGTCCCATTGGGTTTTACTGACAAGGTTTTAACGAGGCAGCACTAAAGCACTACAGAAATAAAGCAATGAAACAATGAAGCACTTCAGAACTTCAAAGATTCAATACATGATTTGTTCTACTTGAACATTAGACTCAACGATTGACGATGACCAATATCAGGGGGAGCGGCTGTACTCTTTTTCCTTCGTTCAGATTTTGTCCCATTGGGTTTTACTGACAAGGTTTTAACGAGGCAGACAATTGCGGAATATGTCATTCAAGGGGGAGTGTTATAAATAATATATAAATATGTGAATGACATTACCATTATATCCCTGTAAGCTTTACAATATTACGATTGTGCCATTGTCCACTCCTATAAATAGGAGTCATTTCCTTTGTAATAAAGACACCTTGGAAGAGAATTCTCTCCTCTCTATTCTCTCCATCTCCATATCTTTGTTATGATTTTAATAGTTTTATAACAGAAATCATAATATTTGGAAAATTGCATTTGACCATTCAAACCACCATAAATACCTTCATACATGGATTTACAATATAAGTCATTCAAGTATAGAAAAACTCCATTTAAGTCCTTAGATAATTTTGTTTATATAAAAGTTGATTTTTGTTCGCTCATAGTAGCACCCCGTTTGGTATCAGAACCATATGGCAGATCTAAAAGATAAATATTATATAACAAAAAATAAAAATAAAAATATAATATATACATCAAGATTTATAATTATGCATACAATAATACTACCCGATAATTATAAAATAGAAATCTTGAACACTTTAAAAGATTTAGATAAAGATATAAGAAGAGAAATATATGATCTAATAAATTTCGATATAATAAAAGAAGATTTTATCATAAACGAAATATTAGATTTAATCGACAAAGATATACTAGAAGAATTATATAAAGATTATAGAAATGGATTCATAGAGGAGAACTTTTATTAATCAAATATCTAGATATGAAAACAAATGAAAAATTGGATTCAATAATAGAACAAAGAGGAAATCTATTAGATCAAATGATAGATGAGAGAAATATAAAAAGAAAATGATTTTTAAGATTAAAATCATTAGGAAGTAAAAGAAAATATTTTAATACAATTCTAAAACAATTACCTAATATACTTATGATCATAGATAACAAAGAAAAATCAATATAGAAAAATATGAAATAACTGGAGAAATAAAATATTATAGAGCACAACAAAGAAAATCAACGTTAAGATCGATTGAAGAATTTTATGAATATAATATAATGATATGTAAAGAAGTAAAATGTGATACAGAACTAAGATTAGAAGTTGAGAATACTAGGGGAAGAATTTAATGACGAAATTTCCAGAAATAAAATTTGAAAAACAAATAATAGAAAATATTAATCTACCAGTAGGATCATACCAAATAAAAGGAACTAATACAACTATATTTCAACCATTAAACTCATGGGGAGAATCTGATAGATTTCTTAACATGCAATTAAATTGGATAAGTACCTTTTTATGGCAAACATATAAAAACATAAATTTACAAGATAAATTAACTATTGAAGAATTACAACAATTAAATATACAGAATATGAATATCAAAGAAAAACTACAAAATATTCAAAATACACTAACAATACAATTTAAAGAATTAAAAGAAATAATAGTAGAAATTAAAAATATAGATGAAGAAATCTTAAAAGAATTCCAAAGAAAATCAGGACAATTAATTAATCAAGATAAAATTTGAATAATTATAGAAAAAATAGATAAATTAAATGAAAAAATAAGAAAGAATGAAAATGAAAAAATCATATCAATAGAAGAAAGAACCAAAAAGATAGAAATAAAAATAGATGATATGTATGACAGATTATTTAAGGTACAAAAAACTCAAAAACTAAGAGTATAAAATGTCAATAAGCGAATATATTGAAGATCTAAAAATATTAATAAAATCATTAATAAGCGATGTTCAAGAAGTAAAAAATGAATTAAAAGAAGTAAAAAATGATATAAATATTATAAAACTAGAGATTAGAGAATTCAAAGAAAATAATAAAAGCAAATATAAGAAAATAGAAAAAAAAAACTCATAGAAAAAGAAATACTTAGAATATGAAAGAAGCATTTTGAACAAGAAAAAATTATAATAGAAGTATGAAGTATGGATGATGAATTTAGGAGAAATATATTACCAAAAATACTAGAACAAGAATTAGGATTACAAAAATTTATAGAAAAACGAATTAGAATTACAAAAATTTATAAAAAAACCTTTAGGAAAATTAAAAGCTGAAGAAAAAATTGAAGAAGAACAAAACAAAAATGAATGAACAATTAGATTTGCTTATAGAAAATTTTGACCAGTTAAGCATAGAAAATTTTAATGAATACCAAATTTTAATGAATACTGGAGGAGCACCTAACCCAACTCCAATAGGAACTTCCAAACAAGAATTACCAGATCCAGATGAAAGTTATGTACCATTATATAGTAAACCACACCGACAATATTATGATAGAATCAGAGATATGCAACCACCTAGAGGGAATAAATATAAAGATATATTTGAACCAAATAATAATTATGATAAACCTATTAATCATGGAGGAACAAAATTAGATCTGGATTGTAAAATAGATAATAAAAAAGCATTATTAACTTGGGCAGATTCAATGATACTATTCTTTTTATACAATAAAGATGATACATGGGAAAATACTGATAAAATGATAAATTTTTTAGTAGCATCTTTTGAAGGACATGTTAGAAATTGGTGGGAAGGAATAAGTAGTGATACAAAAGCATTAATAAGAAAAAATGTACAGACACAACTAATAAAATCAGATAGAAAAGTTAGTAGATTATATTGCGGATGAATTTTTAGGAGAAAATTGAATAAGTAATGCTGAAGCAGAATAAATTAGAGAAAAGGATAATGCAAGAGTAAGATTAATAAATTTAACAATATGTGATATATGTAAAATCAAAGAATATACTTGTGAATTTAAAGAATACTACTATGTCCAATTCTATAGTAATAAAAATCAAGAAGTATACAGAGACATGTATTACAATAAATAACCAGGTTCATGGGAAATATACATTAAAGTAGAATTTGAAAAATTTATCAGAGACAACCCTGGAACACCTAGAACATTAGGATCAAGAATAAAATTCCTATTTGAAATATTAGCATATATATGTCAATAAAGACAATTATTAAAGAAATCAGGAAAATTAACTAGAATATGTTGTGAAGATCTGAAAAAACCTACCCAATTGGGATGTAACCCTGAAAGAAGAAAAAATAATAAAAGGAAATATAAAAATAGAAAGTTTAAAAAATTTAGAAACTTTAAGAAAAAATATATAAAACCTAAAAGAAGATATAACCAAATAAAAAATAGAAAAATAAAAATTATAAAAAAAGACAAAAGCCAATGTAAATGTTGGAATTGTGGAGAGATGGGGCATATAAGTCCTAATTGTAACAAAAAGAAAGTTAAAATATTACAAAAAGAATATCTAGAAATAGAAAGTGAACTAAGTGAAATATCCAATATTGAAAAATAATATGATCAAGAAGTCTATATAAGTGAAACAGACTCAGAAAGTAATGAATCAGAATCAGAATAAAGAAATAGAAACAAATAAGAATATAGATAAACAAGAATATGAAGGAATAGAAGGTTATGGATTAAAAGTAAATTTTGATAGTAATAAATTCAAAAAAATACAAAAATTATCTTTAAATTTGAAAATAGGAAAATGGGAAATATTAGACAGAATATGGAAAAGAGAAAGAGTAGCAATAAATGAATACCATAAAATTGAAAGGGCAATACATGTTAGAACTACCCAAGAAACACACAAATTAAATCTTTTAACAAAAAATACGGTTATAGAATTATTAACAAAGACCAATAGAAAACAAAGTGAAAAGATCCAATATGTTTATTTAGCAGGTATCCAAATAATGTTTAAATCCTTGTTTAGAGAAGCATTAGATTCACCTTTAACTATAAGTTTACATGATTGAAGAATTATACATTTAAAGGATAGTCATCTATGAACAGTAGAAGGAAATCTAGCATATAAAAAACTAATATTCACATGTTATTCAAAATATTGTATATCATTAAAAGATAAAAATTTTAATGAAGTTTTAGGATTTCATTTCAAATTACATAAAGATGATATAATGGAACCAGGAGATAAAATTATAACTATAGAATATAGGGCATTATACACATTTACTAATTCTAATTATGGAAACATTTATTCTAAAAAACCATATATTGAAATTCATAAAGAATGCAAAGATTTTGGCAAAGCTGTAGAACCAGATAAACAAATAAGGCTGCGAAAATATGATTCTTCACGTGATTTTCCAACTTTGCGCTGTTTGGTTGCCTAAATTTTCCATGAAATTCATTTTTCCACTTGCCTCGAAATTCGGTATTTTCCTTGTTTTGGATGAATTCGTTTTCCAAGGGAGGGAAAATGTTTTATTTTTCATGAAAAATCTTATACTATTTTTGTTACGTTTGATCATTTTTATTGTTGTTAATTGATTTATTTTTTCCCCAAAAATTAACATTATTATTACTATATACAAACTTGTTAAAAAATGAAAAAAAATATATTATAATAGCTAAGTTTTACTTTATTTTTCATGAAAAATAATGTCAATCAAACAACAAAAGTTGGAAAATTCTCCACTTTTTCTATCTAGAAAATTAAACAAATCAAACACATTAAACTTTCAATTCCCAGGAATTTAATTCCCTGAAATTCATTTTCTTTCCACTCAAATTCCACCCTCGCTATCAAAAGCAGCCTAAGTTTAATCCCAAGAAATTATGAACTTACTATAACAAAAAATAAACCAGAAATTATAGAGTTAAGAGAAGAAGAATACCCTAATAATAACATAACATTTGAAGATGGTAGGTTAATTAGAAGATCAACAACTTTACCCAATAGAAAACAATTAGAAGAAACTAGTAATACAAAGGAAATTAAACTTAATAGAAATGCTGAAAATATGAAAATCGAATGTGAATATTTCAATGGAATAGAACATATAAAAGGATCAAATATATTAATTGACACGGGAGCTAGTGAATGTCATATAGCTTCAAATAGAAATAAATGACTAATATCTCATTGAACTGATCCATATAGATATATAAATTTTGATGGACAATTACATATGACTGAACTTGAAGTAAAAGTACCAATAAAAATAGGAGGAATAAATCTCTTAGTACCATGTCATGTAGATAATAGTATGGTAAATCTTCATATATTATTAGGAATGAGCTTTCTAGATGTACTAGAAGATTATAGTATAAAACGTGAATGATTATATATAATTCATAATGGTCAACTATACTATGCAGAAAAGCTGAATAAATGAATAACCAAATAAGTTTTCCATTAGCTGTATATATTCAAGTTACTATTATTGAAACAAATATAATAACACGTGCATTGATAGACACAGGAAGTGATATAACAATATTTAAAAATTTCTTAATAAAATCATGGAATACTGATGGGAGAATAAAAATAACAGAAGTTACAGGAGAAAGTACCCAAATAATTAACAGTGCTGATAAAATCGAGATAATACTAGGAAGTAAACAAATAGTTGTGAACAAGATATATAGTTATAACAAATTAGAATGTGATATATTATTAGGAAATGACTTTATACAACAATTTCAATATTATAAACAAAATAATTATATGATAATGTTATAAACAGTTTGCGAACATTTACTAAAAATACCAAGTGAGTTTAGACCTTACAAAGTTCAGCCAACACAGAGTGGTGATAAATGGGAGAAAAAATTAATTATACAAAATGAAACAAAAAATAAAAGAATAATGTATGAAAAAGTTTTTTTTTTTAAAAAAAAAGAATAATGTATAAAAAGTTTTAAAAACAAAGAACAAAAATATAAAAGAATAATGTATAAAAAAAGTCTTAAAAACAAACATGGAAAAAATCATTGATTAACTAGAAAAAAATTGTGGAGAGAATCCATTATTATTTTGGAAATCACATCATCAAAAAACTAAAATAGAATTAACAGAAAATGTTATTATAAAGTTAGACCAATGATGTATACCATACAAGATACATAAGAATTTAAAACTCAAATAAAAGAATTACTTAACCAACAATTAATCAGACCTAGTAATGGACCCCGTAGTAGTCCAGTCTTCATGGTCATAAAACATTCTGAACAAAAAAGAGGAAAAGCTAGAATGGTGATAAATTATAAAGAATTAAACAAATATACTAAATTTAATGGATACTTTTTACCAAATAAAGAGATACTAATAAATCTTGTAAAAGGAAAACAATATTATTCTAAATTTGATTGCAAATCAGGATTTTGGCAAGTAAAAATGGAAGCAGATGGTATTCAATATACAACATTTAGTACACCCCAAGGTAAGTATGAATGGATGGTTATGCCATTTGATTTAAAGAATGCACCACAAATATATCAAAGAAGAATGAACAATATATTTAGAAAATTTAATGAATTCTTAATTGTCTATGTTGATGATATATTAATATGTTCTAACAATAGAAAAGAACATAGAAACCATATAATGAAATTTATAAATGAATGCAAAAAAGAAGGAATTGTTCTTTCAAAAAATAAAGTTATAATAGAAAAACAAGAAATTGATTTTCTTGGATTATCAATAGATAAAAGAGGGATAAAATTACAAACTCATATATATAAGAAGATTTAAAGTTTTCCAGACAAATTAGAATCAAAAGAACAAATACAAAAATTTTTAGGAAGTTTAAATTATGCAAAAGGATTTATTGAAAATCTTTCAAAAAAGAGACATAAAATTCAGATTTTACTCAGAAAAACAAATAACAAAGGATGGAGTGATGAACATACAAAAATTGTTAAATCACTAAAAGAAGAATGTAAAAATTTGCCAAAATTAAGATTACCAGATGAAAAAGATAATTTGATAGTTAATACTGATGCCTCAGATAAGTATTAGGCACCAATATTAAAAATAGATCTTACTGATGCCTCAGATAAGTATTGGGCAACAATATTAAAAACAGATCTTAATGAAATTTGTAAATACTCAAGTGGAACGTTTAACCAAGAAGAAATAAATTATACTACTCATGAGAAAAAATTGTTAGCAATCATCAGAGGAATAAAGAAGTTTTAATTATTTTTATTATCTAAGAAATTCATTGTTGAAACTGATAATTCTCAAGTTGCAGGTTTAGTAAAAAACAAGTTACCACCAGAACCTCAATATAGAAGGCTCCATAGATGGCAAGCCTATTTGGCATTTTATAATTTTGATATAGTTCATATTAAAGATGTCAATAATTATCTGGCAGACTTTTTAAGCAGATGGATAATATCAAAAAATCCTTGATAGACGACAAAAAGTGAATGAACTTCCTCACAGAGGAAGCTGAAGATATAAAGCTTGGAATTGAACAACTTGCAGAAACTCTCCAAGGAAGTTTCAATCAATTGATGGAAATCTCAACATTTCATCACAATTATACTAAAGAATTGAGCGATAACATAATTGAGATTGAATCTCAGTTTGAATCGTTAATTACCAAACATGTTATATTAAAAATACAAACATGTACATCTTCTGGAAGCAGTGGTGGACCAACGATTAAAAGAGATGAACCAAGTCCCATAAAAGTTGTTATAAATGAAGCCAGTCCTCGAAAAATCACAATCAATGCCAAAGATGAAAATACAAGGGTAATCAGAATTCATGTTGAAGAGGAAGATGATTCCCCTTTTTTACCAAAAGAAAACGAATATAAAAGTTCTGTTGAAGTTATATATGAACTTCAAGAATGTGACTGTTATTACATTTCGTCTGGAGACCATGTATACCCACGATTGATCGTTACTTAGGAAGGAGATCCCGTCATGACAAAAATGGCAGCTGATTATGAATTTTTGGATCTTATATATCCAGGAAAAGATCTGAAAGAAATTGAAAAATTTGATGATTTACTAAAAGGAGAAATTTCAAAGTTTGCCTAAGGAAGACCCATATATTTAAAATTTTATTCGATTAGTCCTGAAATTGATGGAAGGAAATATTATCCTGCTGAGCATATTATCACGATTGGATAAGTTGCTCGCAATTTTCAAATTGAAGTTGGAAAAAATATCAAGCCAGTACCAAACGTTACAAGATCATGGTTTAGATCTCGAAGGGTGTTGGGAATAAAAGTTCTTTACAACATTGCCAAAAACTTGTATGAGAAAAAATTCAAATGCATCTGCCAGTACAATGGATAGACCCTCCTTACTAATGGAGGAAAAGAAAAGTCAACAATCCTGTAAGAATACATCAATAAATTTGACACTCATCAAATCCATGGAAGTTTTGCCAATTTGCAAGAAGCATGCATAGCCAGAAACTGCCCCACATGCCAACATAATTGATGGACAGATGGAAGACGATTGATAAATTTGATTTGATGGAACAAGACAGCATAATGCAGAGGCCATGTGAAGACTGAAAATAGAGAGATAGGTGTCCCTATAATATAGCCATGTGAGGAGAAATAAAGGGACAGGTGTGTCCTTGTAGTAGATGATAGATGGACATGTGTGTCCTTGTAGTAAATAATAGATGGACATGTGTGTCCTTGTATATCCTTGTAGCATTATTCAAATTATTGTGTCTATTACGTAAGCAATGATGTAAGAGGTTGCATAGTAATACCTCGTGAAGTTCTATAAATGGGAGTCCTCTGGTTAGGAAAAGACAGAACTCACTTGAGCACTCAGTTTGTGAGAAAGCCAAGAAATTTTCTATCTTCGAAAAATTCTTATACCAGCATTGTATCAATCTTCACATTATCAATATAATTCCAATCGATTTATAAGAATATGACGAGTCTCTAAATTTCTGTCTTCTGAATCCTATCTCCAAAAGAAGATATATTATTAAGAAAACTCCATACACTCTGTCCTAAAATATTTTTCATCTAAAAGGTTAAACAGTGAAGACATATATCCAGGTTTAGCTGATAACCCTTGAAGGCAGGAGGCCATTGAAGGGTGTGGAACAGAAACCTATAAGCCTGAAGGTCACTAACAATAGGAGGAAAATACAAAGGTACTGAGAATAGGAAAAGATGTTAGTATTCTTAATATATCTATCTTTACGGAATTAAAAGGAAGAAGAGCTTTTAACACGACAGAATTCAGAATTATTAAGTTTAATTATCAAAACAATCCTTATAATGATGAATACCATAGCATAATTGAACATTTATTCATGCATAAACAGTTTACTAGACCCAATAATGAAATAAAAAAGTTATATCATGTTTACATGCCATGTTTGTTAGTTATCTTTCCGACATTAAAAAGAAGATTAGAAATTACAAAATCAATTATTTATTTTTGACTTGATAGTGATAATACTGAAATGAATAATGAATTATATTTAGGATATGTGTTTAGTAGTGATAATTATTATGACCCTGTAATAGATTATGACAGTGATGGAAGAGATGAATATTTCTTTACCAGTTTTTGAAAATCTTAATAACATGAATGAAAGCAATTATATCATGAAAAAACTCAGAACTAAGAGAGGTCCATATAAAGTTAAAAAGAATATCAAAAGTAAAAAAGGTATTGAATATGAGAATGAAATTGATAAAATAGGATACCAAGAGCAACTCTACGCATTACAAGAGATATTAAAAAGTTTTTAAAGAAAATTTGATAGAAAACTTTGCTACAAGTACTGTAAGACCTATAATGATACAAGATATAATTGATAAATTAGAAAAGAGAAAGAAAAGTATTTCAAAATATAATATACCATTCGAACCAAGCATAGATATTATGGCTGATATAGATATTATCAATTCCCAAATACTGATAGAGTTTGAAAAATTACTTGAAACTGTATAAATTATTTATCTTTGTGTTTATAATGCCTGGATATACTATTGAAGGATTAGACAATTTGTTAGATAGGATAATGGAAAAAATAGATAACATTATATCTCAATTAATAGATATGGATGAATCATCTGAATAATAGTATATACTTTTAGAAAACCATGATCAATACTTTATAAATTATTCTGATATATTACAACTTAAAATAGATTTAGAAGATAAAATAGTAACAAATACAGTCTAAATCTAAATGTCAGGATATATAATAGAAGTGTTAGATAATCTTTTAGAAAAATTGAAAGATAAAATGAAAGATATTAAATATCAAATGGAAAATGAAAACATATCTTTTAAAGAATTTAATAAACTTTTAGAAAAATATGAACAATATATTGCAGATTATTGTATTTTACTAGATCAAATAATGGACTTATACCAGAAAATCTTATATAATAATTTACCAACCCAATAATCTATGAATACTTCACAAACATCAACATCTAATAACTGTGATCATAACCTACATTTAAATAATAAAGAAATTTCATTTTTATTAATTATCGTTGAAAAATTTAAAAATATACACTCTGTTGGACAATTTAAACTAAAAGAGATATACGAAGATATTGACTATGCTATCCTAAATAGAATAAAATTTAATTCTGTCGAAACAGGAAAAAATATAAGTACAGTTAATAAAATTATAGAAGAATACGAAGATATAGAAAATGAAGTTTCAGAAGGAATAACGTTAGGATATATAACAAAAAAGATCATCCTAAATCTTTTGAAAAATTATTACAATATAGAACATTTTTAGAAGAACTTAAAAGATTAAAAAATATAAATATAACGAGAAGCACTGAATTAAATCAACCTGACTAAGTTCGGGGATATATCTTGCAAATTAAACAATCATTTTCATTAAGGGTAATTTTGACATTTCAACAGAGGTCTATTTTACTAAACTTATTACCTACCAAACACATTTAACTAAAAACCTCAAAAATAATTTTCATAGCAAATCTTTGTATCAAATACAAAAGAAGGAAAATAAATTCCTTTGATTTGAAATTTTCCTAGAAAATGCATCCAAGGCATTAGTGTCGACTGTTGTGCACTGAACTAGAACTTTAAAAGATAAACTTGTCACAATTTTTTTTCATATTTTGATCCAAACTTACAATCTGTTTATTTTTTCCCCTTTTTTGGGGGGGGAAATATAGGAGACCTGGGCTAGTCTAAACGTGTCACGAGGCCATGAATTTTTATTGTCGAGAACACTTCAACCTATATACCTAACATACAAAACGTATTAAGACTCTATTTAGTAACACTGTAATAATTATAAATTAGTTTAATTTTTGTTTTCGAGGTAATTTTTTCCCTCATTGAAGTTCAATCCAATGTGTAGCTATTGTATGCAGATAGGATAATTCTGTGTACAATAATTTGGAAGACTCGGAAATTTTTATTTTTTATCTTGTTTTTCTTGAGTAAAAGAAATTATTACCGTTCATGCTTTTCTGAATTGGAACCATCTCTCTTTTAAAGGATTCTCTGCTTGAGCATTTTCCTCCACTGCACAATGCACATCTCCCCATAACCAAGCATCTTCAAAACACACACTAACCTACACCAATCTGTTCTTAAAACAAAAATGGCTACAAATCTTGAATGCCCGGATGAAGATTACATAGACATGGAATTATGTTCTTCATCATCCTTGAACTTTGCTAATTATTCCCCAAAAAGCAGAGATTTTGAGTTTCAAATGTCTTCCATTTGTAGTGAAAAGGACACCACAACTTCTCCAGCTGATGAACTGTTTTACAAAGGGAAACTCCTCCCTCTCCACCTCCCTCCAAGGCTGCAAATGGTAAAGAATCTCCTTTCCCCCACCTCCGGCTGCGGCGGCGGCGGCGACGCCAACAAAGAGGGTTCTTTCACATTTATTACTTCTTGTTCTACAGCTCCTTGTACCAACACAAACAGCCCATTGGACTCATGCAACATTTCTCCATCAGAATCATGCAGGGTGAGTTGTGAACTGAACCCTGATGAATATTTCTTTGAATGGTCCACTGAATTAAGCAGTTTCATAAAAAATAATAATCATAATCATCATCCAAAAAAAACTTGGACCTCCAAAAAGCTCAAGTTTATTAAGCATTCTGTGTTGGGTTCAAAGCTCAAGGCTTCAAGGGCTTATTTCAAATCTTTATTCGGTAAATCTGCTTGCTCGGAAGCTGAAATCTCGTCCAGAAATGAGAACTTTTCAAATAAGTACTTTGAAGTGGCCAAGAAGAATCCAACAATAGGTTCCATAATCAAGAACATTGAGAAAGAAGGGATTGAGGATAATTTTCATAGAAGATCATTTTCAAGTGCAATCAAAAGACATTCTCCAACCAAGTGTTTGTCTTCTTCGTCTTCGAATTCGTCCTCTGCTTCTTCCTCTTTTTCCTATAATTTGAATAATGTTCATGAGTTGCATCTTCTCAAGAGGAGCAGTAGTGCACCTGAGAATGAGGGTTCTATTGAGGCAGCCATTGATTACTGCAAGAAATCTCGACAGCTTCCAGATTCAGTAAATTCATCGAAGGATTCTGCATTTTGTACATTTTCAAGTTCCGAGATTGCTGATGGTGAGAATCCAGAAAAATCACGTGTTCTCCGTCGACTGGGTATAATCGTGAAGTCACCTAGCAATGTAGGCGAAGGAAACCTCACATTGTAACTCGATTTAAAGATAATGAGTTGGGTGACGTTCCTTAACAATTTTTCATCATTTAAATTTCTTTAATTTTGATGCATGAAAAATGTTGGCAGTAGTATAAATTTCAAGAAATTCCATTTCTTGCTGAAATTTTGGATTGTGCTGCACCCAATTAGGCTAAGTATTTTCCTTTGTTACTGTATAGACATGTCCCTATTCAAGAAAAACAACTACTATGCCAGTTTTCCATTCATTATAATTTGAAAGTTGAAACTGTCTCTGCGGCTGATAGCTTATTTTTACAGTGTCAAATCCAGAAAAAGTCTATGCTTGAGAATATCTCCAAAAGATTAGGCTCTATTTTCGTTGGGTTTTGCTATAATTACCGCGGTACCACGCCCTCACATCCTCGGAAAACAAAAACCGCGGTACTTGTAGCATTTTTCATTTTGTTATTTCCCTCGACAGTTTTAGATGTCTTTTCGATTAATTACTACGATTATTTGTCTGAACAAGAGGTTTCAAGAAATATTGTGAAACCAGTATCTGAACTAAATTGCTAGGATTGATGAAGAAATATGATAGAGTGACTTTGAAATCTGAAATACTTGCAAGTTTATGTACAATCTAACTTGGCCAAAGAATCAGCCCTCTCCTATAAGCAGAAAAATATGAGAAATGGATTCTATTTTCACAAGAGCCAAATCATAGAGCGTATAGTTTCTTGTACTCGTCATCAGGAATCTCGGAATCTGTCATCACTGAAACAGACCACGATTGTGATCGACTATTTCGACGGCTCCTCAAGTTGGAAGACTCAATCCTGTGCATGATTACCCAGTAACACAATGTTCCTAGAGTGGTAGCCATTATCAAAGTTCCTATGATGGTCACTCCAATGGCTAACCACCTCTGATCTTTTCCCACAATGATGTAGCACAGTGCAAGAAACGCGGCCGATATGAACGCGCAAGCCAGCCACATTAGCTTGTTAATAACTGCCATCAGTTTCTTCTTTGCTTTCCTCTCTACAACTACCACAGAAGTCTGCACCACCACAACTGCTAATGATATAAAGAGTGCAAAAGAGTCGGATATGAAGAAGATCGTAAATTCGACGTTTGGAGCAATATTTGCTTCTCCTTGAGAAAATCCAGGAGGAACTTTTTGAGGGTCATCTGCATACTGGCCTGGAAGTGTAAAAATGGCAGCAAATGCAACAGTAGCGATAAGAACTGCAACAACTGTAGTGGAGGTAATTGCATTGTTAAGCCCTTCTGCATGCATTTTGTTAAGCCTTTTGGCTATACCTCGCATTCGTCTTCGAGTCTGTCGTGTGTGCTCGAGCTGGTCATGAACTTCGTGTTTTATGTCACTTACTGTTTGTTTTAGTTCTCTGGCTGCAATTGGTGCTGTTGGTGTTTTTATGGATTTTGCACTCTGAACTCCATGTTGTTGAAGAATTGATGCAATCTCTGAATGCCCAGTTTTCTCAGCAGTGTCGATGGCCGTCTCACCGGACTTGTTCACGGCTTCTTTATTAGTCCCTTGGTGTTTTACTAAGGTCCGGACAATCTGTAACGATTTAAAACCAGAATCAATCGCGATAAAGTTATTTTCCTTTTGCTCGAAAGCTAGATTCTTACTAACGACGAAATTATGTACCTGTGTTCGACCCTTTCTCGTTGCTATATGCAATGGAGTGTTTCCCTTTCCATCAACCATTGTAACTAAAGCAGGATCTGATGCAACAAGTGATTCAATTACTTGAGTACTGTGTCCCTTAGCAGCCATATGAAGAGCAGTCTGCCCCTTCTTATCATTCCATGTAGCTATGCCTTGTTCTTTGCTTAAAATGGCATTCACCACGTCGAAATGGCCGTTTCTTGCCGATGAATGCAAAGCTGTTTTCCCATTGTTTCGCGCTATGGTGGCGAGGCTGCTGTTTTTCTCCAAGAGGAAATCGACCACCTCAACGTGGCCTTGTGTTGCTGCAGTGTGCAATGCTGTCGTATTTGATTGATCCACCGTCGCCAAAAGTAGCGGGATGGCCTCCATGAAGATCTTCAATACTCCTGCATTCGACGTCTATTTCATTAGAATTCTCGACCAATCTCCAAGTTCATCGGATCTTCAATATATCACAAGATAAATGAACAGTCCGGACCTGTTGCCCGTCGCGCGCAACATATCACTGCAGTATTTGTGGAGAATCCACGCGTGGGTTCTCAAGAATTCTAATTCTATATTGTCCGTGACGGGAATTTTGTAAATGAACAACAGTATAATTATACTTAACATGCTATAGAAACTTACCCAGTTCTCGCTGCTTGGCAGCAATATGAAACGCATCGAAACCATTTCTAGCTTTGATTCCAGCAGATCCAAGATCGTAAAACTTTATCATCTCCTCCACGAGATCATTACGGCCAGTCTCTGCAGCAACGTAAAGCGCGGTTTCGCCTGATTGATTCTGCTTAGATAACAATTCCTTCAACCCTTCATCTTCACAGTTTGTAATAATCTCCACAACTGCTTGAAAATTCCCTGCTCTTACTGCTGAATGTAGTGCAGTATCGTCTCTTTTCCCTGTCAACTGCTTCTTTGCTGGAGCTTCCATCGGATTACTTTTTTCAGACGAATCCCAGATCGAACTTCGCTTATGACAGAATATTTGATTACTTAATTATGCTAATTGCTAAATTCTTCCATAGCAATAAAATGGATTCATTTGGGACCTTCAGTAAGTCAACATTTAGCTAGCAATCATGATTTTCACCAAGACCTGAAGAATATCAACCGACAAAGCAAAAAGTCAAACTCTTCAATCCGTTACAGAGAGAAGAATACTTGATCCTAAGAATATTATTATAATTGTTGACACCAAAAATCGCCAAAAACGGCCAATATTTGTTAGAATCTTCAAATTCTACTTATGAAAGTGTTCCTGGTGACGACCTTCAATGGCGATTCTTGATGTGAACAGTTCCCTTAGGAAGAAAACAGAAGGAAATACAAAGTTAACCGAAGATTATTTACCTGGGGTTCAAAGAACAGAGCTAGGTAAAAACTATGAATTCATGAACTAGAGAGAACAGAAAATAATGAACAATCAGTCATGAAGGACATGAAAGTCATGACTAAGAGAGGTGATGGAACGATGTCGAAAATGGAGAGGCCACAATTTTTTTTTTACTCTGTTCATCAATCCAGCGGAACGTGACTGGTCTTGTCAGTTCTACATAATTGGTCGTTGCCATTTGCCAATCATGTCCATTCATTTTTTCGTACATGAGTTAAAGTTTTTTTTAAAACAATAATAATAAAGAAAGTAATTCGAGATAAAATACGTAGTTGAAAAGTGGAGAGAGAAAATGTACGCGGTTAAGATATGTTGTTTAAAAATAATTTGCCAAACTGAGGCTAAGCAACTATTCGGATTATAATAAGTTTTTGCACACATTCGAGGTAAATTAAAGGTTAAAAATTGGCAATAAAAAAAAATGTGTAGTTAAAATTTTGTATAGAAATTTGAAGCAATTATAAATGGTTTATAATCACTCCAACCGAATAGAGCATAAAAAAGTCATTAAAAATGTGATCTTTAATATGCAACTTCAAGTGCAGATTAAATTCATTTTTTGAACTGTCACTTATCCAAGAGACGAGACGAGCTCGTAACTCGCCTTGAACGAAACTCAAGGGCCAAGCTCGGTTGGGTTGGGTCGGGTCGAGCCGAGCCTGACCCACGAGCCCTACTTTTTTATTTTTTAACTTTTTTCTTTACAATTTGAAAAATGATTATTTGATGATTTTGATCACAAAAGCATATGAGCCATGGGCTCAAAACGACTAGCCAATCTAATGGCTCTAGCTTGGACGAGTCGAGCGAGAGAGCCGACAAGCCTCTGGGCCCACCTCTAAAGGTATGATAATTTGTTATGACGTGACTGGATCAGTGAAAAAGATGAAAAAGAGTTGGTTGACTTAAAAAGGTAAAACTGTAAGTCAAGTCCGCCTTCTATTTGTGGGCCTCGTGGGACGGTGGGGTTATGCATTATGAATTATTAATAGGAAAAATTGCAGTGGACAACCCCAATTTATGTATTGTTACAGATTGATCCTGACTTTTATTCCTTAATATTCAAACTCTCAAACTTTTACTTTATAGCAAGTACTTGTTAAGGGATAAATTCTATATTAATTAAATACTTCAACATAGATCAGTATAATATATAAGTGATTGAGGGCATTTTTTTTTTTTTTAGTACATTAATTGATCTTTCAAGATGGACCACATGTTTTATTACAATATTGATGCATGATGCGTATAAGTTGATAGCAAATAATAAGAAATCACAAGAGAAAGTGGGTGCAAAGAAAAGAGGTATTGATGACAAGAAAAAATCAACTTTTATTCATATATATTACCATAAATGATATCCTCTATTTAATATTTATAGGGCAAAACTAAGAAGAATCTAGAAGGAAGTAAACTTCTAATAAATTAAAATTTATTGAAATGTCAAAACAAATCTTATATTCCCCTGTCCTACAAAGATAGACTTACTTCTATTTTCACACAAATTAAGAAAACATAATTAATATATGTTGGAACAATAAATTTACCCACATTTTACCTAATATACTCTTACATAAAATAATGAGTTATTCATATTTGTTAAAAACAATTCATATTAAACACGGTATATTAAAAATATTAAAAAATTAAGACATTAATATACTTTCAAAAAGGAAAGTGGTCTATCTTTGTGAGACAAACAAAAAAGAAAAATAAGTCTATCTTTGTGGGACGGATAGAGTATAATCTAAATAGATATGCTTTTAGTGAGACTCGTATTTCAAAATTCTTCTTACATTTTATTTCTACCTATATTGTATCTTCACCATTTCTCATAACTCGCTTCGACGAGTTATTATGGAACTTCATACTTCATGGAGTTCTATCTTTTACCTACACAAAATGTCTATATTTAACTTTGAACATAGAAATGCCAGTGGGCCTAGACAAGTCGGCTCGGCCCTTAAAGCCACATGCTCGGCTCCAAACTCATGGCTCATCATCAACGAGCTCAAGGGCTCGGCCTTGGTCCTCCAGCCCTCCTTTTTTTTTTTAATAAAATAAATTGTAAACCCTCATCTTTTTTTCTGGGTTTGACTAAATCTTTTATTAGTTATGTTGATATCCATATTTGAAATTCAAGGCTTAAAGATTTTGTTTTAAGTGAAGTGATTTTGAAAACTCAGTTATGTGACGTCGTTTATGTCATTGGCTAATAAAGAAAAATAAGAATATTCACGTGATTTTGGAATAGCCACAAGAGTGCTATCAGAGTTTCGTCTTGAAAATTGTGTCTTACTCTTACAATGTACTAACGTAGTACCATATTTTATAGTATCCTACAACCAGTGGCTATGTGAAAAATAAATATGTTCCCCATGTTTTGCTTATTTATGCTTACTATATGTCATCCCATTACTTCACATTACGTTTGTTCTTTTCACTATCCTCTCCGGAATAGCAGATTTTAGTCAACAGTTAAAATCTTTACTGAATTCCATAGATGTATTCTACTACAGGAAAGCTATATTTCTTTTCGCTAATACTGCATTCTACAACATTCACCAAACAAAACAATTTTATTTTATTAAAAAAAATCTATTTTGTGACCGCGCGTAAAATGGAATACATGATAAATCACCATATCTATTCAAAAGACGGTCGCATCCGCTCAACGCACGAATGTCCACTCGACTACCTAATTGAGAACAAGCTTATGATTTTCTATTTCAAATAATTTTTTTTTTTTCAACAGTTACATGGAAGGAATTGTTCGTTGTGGTCAAAGACAGCACACGCTTCAAAGTTGAAAACTTAAATAAATATGAAAAAAAATAAAAATTAGAGTGTCAGAGGTAAAGAAAAAAAATATCATCACAATTTTTCAAATTCAATCTCAATCATCCATTCTTAGTCAAGCCCACAATTTTTAACTTTTCAAACATTTTTCAACCACATATCCATAAAAAAATTAAAAAAAATCACAAAAACTATATTTTTTTACATTACCAAACAGGCTCTCAATCACACAAACTTACTTAAATATTGTTTATAAATAATGATGTGACAATATTTTATTAATCTTTTTTATTAAAAAGTAAAATGGTGGACGGGAATCTTTGACCAACAGAATTTCTTATTTTTCAAAAAAAAAACTGTCCAATAAAATATTGTCGCATGATCATTTATAAACAAAATTTGTAAATAAATTTTACCAAAAAGAGTAATAATAACTATGGAGTTGTGTTTCAATTTTTCCTTATGGGAAATGCTTTAGCCTCCGTTTGGTTAACATGTTTTTAAATATATTTTTCTCTACACGTTTTCTCGCTTCTTTTTTTAATCACACATTTTACCTAAAAAACATAAAAACATGTTTTTAAACAAAAAATTTTTAACAAACAGAGGTTAGGAACTGAATTTGCTGATCGAAAGTTGCACCAAATTGTTGTAGATCGTTAATTTTTGAGTTGATATGATATGTAAATAAATACTTTACTGACATGTTTGTAAGTGTAAAATATTATGTCAAAAATTCAATGAGTGTTGGATTATTTTTTCCTTATTGCGTGGCCTGTTTTGAGTTTTGACGGTAACTTTGGCGTGTAGTGGGGTGAGTCAGACAAAGACAGGTAATGATTCATTATTGGGGCTAAATCCAAAAAGTTTCCACGACAAAAGAATGGGACTGGTTCCTAATCCCACCGGCTAATTATATCCCATTCATTATATTCAAATATGTCATTTATTAGCCTAGACCATGTTTGACAAAATTCATAAATTATAAATGGTTAAAGTTTTATTCAAATATAATTACTTATTTGCATATATAAGTAAAGAGATTCTAATTAATTAATTTTGATCAAAATCTCAATTAATTTTAGAATTTGATAAGATGGAATCAGATTAAAAATTTCACACGTCGAAGGAAAGTGCTGAATGCTCAATTTTACTGTTTTTCCTACTTATTCAATGGGTCATTAAAATTTAGTACAGGTTTCTCACGATCCATTTCCTGGCCCCAAAAGTGGTTTCTTCCTCAAGTTAATTGCACCAATTTCAATGTCTCAACTACCAATTTCATTATCTTCCTCGATTCAACATTATTTTGACTTTTTAGCTCTCGATCTGGTCTATTGGGTTGCTGGGTTAAGTATATAATATATTCGTTGAAAATCATGAATATGTTCTTTCCGATTTTGATTGACTGGGTCTTGGTATTCTTAGATGGTTGTTGAATTTGGGTCATCGAGTCACTTTCCTCTGCCTAGAAGATGCTACTCTTCTTCTTCATTTTGCCTCAAATTGGTTGGGTGTTGTGTTTCTGGGAATGATGCCTTAGCCCGCCTATATACCGTCGTTGAGTCTAACATTGAGGAAGCACTTCGGGTTTCGAAATTTTTTATTTTTAACTTTTATAAAGCGTTAATGGATTTTGATCAATTTGTTGTTTATTGTGTAATCAATTTTGGTAGAAAGCAGAGACGACTACCAAAGAAAGTAATCGAGCATTTGCCAGTGTCATCAATGCTGATATTCGGAGAACAAAGGCCAAATTGCTTGATTAAAAATCTCATCATCCAATCACACCTCTAATAAGACTTGGTTTCTTTTATTCCTTAAAGATCGAGGATGGACCTCGATAATAACTGCAGCTCGAAACTCTTCTAGCAATATATCATTATGTTGGTTTTTGTTTAATTTACTCTAATCGGTTCTATTAAAGCCTTTGATGTCAACACCATTTCTCAAATTGCTGGACCAAATTGGAATGGAGATGTCATAGTCTATGCATACGGATCAAGGGAGATAGTTTGTTTACCAAAAGGCGCATCTATGCCTGCCTGTAGCGCTTAAAGTTCTCGAGTATGAACTCTTCCACATGTCTCATCAAGATGAGTAAACTCCTAATTATCTTAGAGGAAATTACATAAAATTTCCATTTTTACATTATTTTTTGCAAAAATGTCCTAATTTTTTGTCATGTCCATTTTATTGAATTTTTGACCTAAATGCCCTTACTACAAATCTTAAATTCCAGCTTTGAGGACAAAGTTTTAAATATAATATTTTATTATAGTAACTGATAAACAATAATTCAGCTCAAGCTCGAACACGATCACGACACATATGCTCGACCACGATCAAACATGGTCTGGTGGAAATCTTCGGCCCCGAGCCATA
Organism: Ligustrum vulgare; assembly: GCA_963555705.1. Taxonomy (NCBI): domain Eukaryota; kingdom Viridiplantae; phylum Streptophyta; class Magnoliopsida; order Lamiales; family Oleaceae; genus Ligustrum; species Ligustrum vulgare. The sequence goes on along the minus strand of OY743176.1, from coordinate 18,958,127 downwards.
ACCTCCCTGAGGAGTGTATGTCCCCGGGGACCCACATTACTCTAATAAGCCCATGATGTCCTCGGGGTACTTTCTGTTCGGGGTAACTCATACGTTCCCGGGCATAATTTGGTTTAACTCCTGGGACCTACGTCTTCCTAGTCCAAGAAGTACTTGTATCCTTTGGAATCCCATTTAGGGCTTACAACCCTATCCCTAAAAATTAGGAGGATGATTCCTAACATGACTCTACCAATGAAGGTATTTCAGTCCTGCTATAACTCGTTTATATCTCTCTATAAATAGATAGTTCTCAATCACAATACAGGTACACAATTCTTATTTTTCCAGTTTATAGCCTCTTGCATAAATCTTCTTTCTCTTTACTGACTTAAGCATCGGAGGGGCGACGAGGACACACCTCCTCGCCTTTATTGCAGGTATTCGGAGTTCAAGTTCGTGCCAGTCTGTTGCTCGAGCTCGGAATATCTGAGGTACAATTTTTTGCATCATCATTGGCGCCGTCTGTGGGAACCAGAACTAGAAGTCATGGTGAATACACGTTCTGGACTTCCACAAGCAAACTTACCTGCCCATGATCACGCTGTTGGGGGAGAGCAGGTACCCCAAACAACACCACATGACCAATCCACGCTACCAGGAAACCAAACATCACACCCGCAACCCGCTGCTGATACACAGACAGCATTGGAGGAGCTCCGTCAACAGGTTGCTACCCTCACACAGATGCTCACGCAGCAGAGCCAGCGCGGTACCCCAACATCCTAGGAGGGGAATGCTTCAAGGGTCCAGCAGCAGGACCATGCCCCTAATCCTGGTAGGGCCAGTGCTTCGGGATTGCCCCCATCGCCACCAAATGTTATGAGCTCAAGAACAGTGGCCATGCCCCCTGCCGAGCTCGCAAGAATTATCCAGGAAGGAATAGCAGCGGGTATGCGACAGAACACACAGGCCCCAACAGGGTTTACCTCGAACACGCCATTCACTCCAGATGTTTTGACCTTTCCCCTACCGGACAGGTTCAAGTTCCCGAGGATGAAAGAGTATGACGGAACGACCGATCCAGTGAACCATCTTAATATATACACCGACGTCATGAATTTGCAGGTTGCCCCCGACCAAGTTATGTGCAAGGCATTCCCCCAAACTTTGACAAGCGCTGCTAGAGATTGGTTCTCCACCCTCGAACCGAACTCCATTCCGACATTCGCAGACCTTGCTAATAAATTTTCGGCCTTCTTTTCAAGTAGTAAGCGCATAAGGAAGACAGCTGCTTCGCTCATGAGACTCAGCCAAGGACAGAATGAGACATTGTGCGAATTCATGACCAGGTTCAACACAGAAAGGTTGCAAGTTCCCGACCTTCATATTTCTACTGCTGTATCAGCTCTTACTCAGGCTGTGAGGCCTTCAAGATGTCCCTATCAAAAACACCGCCAAAATCTGTAACGGACCTTCTTACTCGGGCTGAGAAATACGTGAATATGGAGGAAGCTATGAATCCGAAGAGGAGCGATACATTCCCCGAAAAATCTGAACGGAAGGATAGTAGGAACGATCGAAAGAGACAGCGTGAGGATAGTTCGAGGCAGGGGCGTGATCGTGACGATCGGGGGAAAGGAAGGAACAAGCAGCAGCCTTCTTTCACTCCATTAAATACCCCTCGCGCTAACATTCTTATGGAAATCAAAGATATGAAGGAATTAAAGTGGCCAGCCAGAATCAGATCCCCGCCAGAGAAACGTGACAAGAGTAAGTACTGTGATTTTCATCGTGATCATGGGCACACTACAGAGACTTGCTATGCCTTACAGCGAGAGATAGAAGCATTGATCAAGAGGGGCTTCCTGAAAACATAAGTGGGGAATGATAAACGGCAGAAGCATGATCATGAGCATGATCAACCGCCAAGGCGTAACAAGCCAACCGCAGGAACAATCAACGTTATCATAGGAGGAACAGCCTCGGGAGGAGATTCGCAAAATGGGCGCAAAATATATGCTAGGCAGTCTTCAGGGACAGAGCCTGTTTACCACCCTGACATCACCTTTGGCTCTGATGATATGGAAGGAGTGAACACTCCTCACGACAATGCCATGGTAGTTACAGCAATCATAGCTAATTATGAGGTGAGGAGAATACTGGTAGACAATGGAAGTGCAGCTAATGTGTTATCGCATGAAGCTTTCATCAAAATGGGGATATCGACAAGCAGCTTAAGGCCTATCAGGACCCCCTTGCAGGGATTTGGGGGAACTATCATCATGCCCGAAGGCACCACCGAACTCCCTTTGACATTGGGGACAGACCCCAAGCAGGTAACGGAGATCACAATGTTTCATGTCGTGAGGGCTCCAATGACATACAACGTAATACTCGGCCGACCACTGTTGAACAGCATCAAAGCAATAGTGTCAACATTCCACATTGCCATGAAATTTCCAACAGCAGAAGGCGTGGGGGTTGTTCGGGGAGACCAGACAGTAGCAAGGCAGTGTTATGTTACTAGTGTCAAGAACCTCCCAGCAGAGGTCACGCAGGTGGATGCGATGGAGCCCGACCTCGAGCACCGAGGTAGGCTGTCGCCAGTTGAGGAATTGTTGGAGGTCGAGGTCGGACCAGGGAAAAATGTCATCATTGGTCGGGATCTCGATGACGGTCTGAAAATCGTGCTCATGCGGTGTTTGAGAGAAAACATTGATGTATTCGCCTGGAGTGTTGAGGACATGCCTGGAATTGAGCCCAAGATTGCCGCACACAGTTTAAATGTGAATCCCGACGCAAGGCCCATTAAACAAAGGAATAGACAATTCGCCCCTGATCGTCGAATTGTGATTCAAGAGGAGATTGGTAAACTCTTAAAGGCAGGATTCATCAGGGAGGTTCATTACCCAGACTGGCTTGCGAACGTGGTATTGGTAAAAAAGAGCAATGGCAAGTGGCGCGTTTGTGTGGACTATACAGACCTGAATAAAGCATGCCCCAAGGACAGCTATCCCCTACCACGAATTGACAACCTCGTGGACAACACCTCGGGCCATAGGATGTACAGCTTCCTTGACGCATTTTCAGGTTATCACCAAATCCCAATGGCAGAGGACGATCAGGAAAAAACATCGTTCATGACTGATTTGGCGATCTATTGTTATAAGGTCATGCCCTTTGGCCTGAAGAATGCTGGGGCAACCTACCAGAGGTTGATAAACAAGGTGTTTGGAGGATTGATTGGGAAAAACGTTGAGGCATATGTTGATGACATGGTCGTCAAGAGCACAGAAGTTGACAGGCATGTTCAGGACCTCGAGGAAGTGTTCTTTACGCTCAGAAAATACAAGATGAAGTTAAATCCAGCCAAATGTGTGTTCGGGGTATCGTCAGGAAAATTCTTGGGTTTCATGATCACTCATCGGGGTATAGAGGCCAACCTCGATAAGATACAAGCCCTAATTTCAATGGAGTCCCCCAAAAGTAGAAAAGATGTTCAGAAGCTGACAGGTCGGGTAGCAGCGCTTAACAGGTTCATGTCAAGAGCAGCTGACAAGTGTTTTCCTTTTTTCAGAATACTTAGGGGAAATAAGAGCTTCGAGTGGAATGAGGAATGTGAGCATGCGCTGCAACATTTGAAAGAATCCCTAGCAATGCCCCATGTGCTTACAAAACCAAGTCCAGGAGATGTGCTATCCTTATATTTGGATGTCTCTCAGTATGCAGTGAGCGCAGTGCTCGTCAAGGAGGTTGCTCAGGGCCTTGAACTTAATCACGTAAATGTATACAGTGATTCTCAGCTGGTAGTGGGACAAATTGATGGCACATTCGAGAAGAAAGAGGAGAAGATGACTTTGTACTGCCTGCGTGTTCATGACCTGCAAAGAATGTTCGGAAGTTGTGAGATCTTGAAAATACGAAGATCAGAAAACATCAAAGCCGATTCACTATCTAAACTTGTGTTTATGAGTGTTGATAATTTGGAGAGAACAGTCCACATGAAATATGTGACACACCCCAGTATTAACCCGAGGCCTACGATTATGGACATTGATCATGAGCCATCCTGGATGGACCCCATCACTAAGTTTTTAACTGAAGGAAGTCTCCCAGGTGACCAGAGGGAGGCCAGGACCGTGAAACAAAGAGCAGCAAGGTACTGCATGATAAATGGAGTACTTTTCAGAAGGAGTTTTACCTTGCCATATCTCAGATGTCTCAAATCTTCTGAAGTTGCTCAAGCTCTTGCAGAAGTACATGAAGGCATGTGTGGGAATCACCAGGGTGCTAGGTCATTAGCCCATAGACTCCTCAGATACGGATACTATTGGCCGACCATGAGGACAGATGCTCTAAATTATGTTAAGAAGTGTGACAAGTGTCAGAGGCACGGAAATATCACACATCGACCAGCCGAAGATCATACGCCTATCCCGTGTCTGGGACCGTTTGAACAATGGGGGATCGATATCCTGGGCCCATTTCCCATTGCACGGGGACAGTTGAAGTTCATAGCAGTAGCAGTTGAATATTTCACTAACTGGGTAGAGGCTGAACCCCTAGCAACAATTTCAGAACCCAAACTAAGATCTTTCGTTTGGAAATCCATCATATGCAGGTTTGGCCTACCGAGAGTATTAATAACGGACAATGGCAGGCAGTTTGATAACGCACAGTTCAAAAATTTCTGTGCAAATCTTCATGTTGATCATCGTCAAACCTCAGTTGCACACCCCCAGAGTAATGGGCTCGCCGAAGTAACGAACAGGATAATACTCCAAGATCTTCGCACGAGGGTTGGAGATGCTCGAGGATCTTGGCCCGACGAACTACCAGCCATACTTTGGTCTTACAGGACCACACACCGAACAGCTACTGGGGAGACTCCATTCATGCTCGCCTTCGGGATAGAGGTAACAATCCCCATTGAAGTAGGCATGCCCAGTTACAGACGTCTCTTCCCAAATTTGGAAGGTGAAGATATGGGCGAGCATCTTGACTTGCTCGAGGAAGTTCGTGAGCAAGCGAGCGCAAGGATAGCGTCATATCAGAGTAGGACGGCCAAATATTTCAACAGCAAGGTCACAGCAAGAAAGTTCAGGGCAGGAGATCTTGTGTTGAGGAAAGCAGAGGCAGCTGGTCATCCACCAGGGAAGCTCGGCCCAGCCTGGGAAGGGCCCTATGAAGTAATACGACAGACCCAAGGAGGATCATATAGTCTTCGGGATCTCAAAGGAACGTCACTACCAAGACCTTGGAACGCAGATAATCTCAAAATCTACTACAAGTAGCAAAATCAAAACTTTGCAGATCATTCCTTTCACTTTGTTTCATTTTATTTTCATGGCCTGCGCGCCAACTTTTATTTTTATGGCCTGTGCGCCAACTTTTATTTCCCCGAGTAACATCTCTGAATAAAAGGTACTTCTCGCCAATTATGTTGTTCATCTCGAAAGCCTTCCCCACGAGGAAGCACACAGAGTCTTGCCCCGAGCATGCACTCAAAGTCTTGCCCCGCGCAAGCACACACAGTCTTGCCCACGAGCAAGCACTCGAAAGCCTTCCCCACGAGGAAGCACCCAAAGCCTTGCGCACGAGCAAGCATTCAAAAGCATTTCCCACGAGGAAGCACCCAAAGCCTTCCCCACGAGGAAGCACCTAAAGCCTTGTGCACGAGCAAGCATTCAAAAGCCTTCCCCACGAGGAAGCACCCAAAGCCTTGCGCACGAGCAAGCATTAGAAAGCCTTCCCCACGAGGAAGCACCCAAAGCCTTCCCCACGAGGAAGCACCCAAAGCCTTGCGCACGAGCAAGCATTCAAAAGCCTTCCCCACGAGGAAGCACCCAAAGCCTTGCGCACGAGCAAGCATTCGAAAGCCTTCCCCACGAGGAAGCACCCAAAGCCTTGCGCACGAGCAAGCATTCGAAAGCCTTCCCCACGAGGAAGCACTAGGATGCCTTGCCCGCGAGCATGAGTTTGAACACACGGCCCCGAGCATCACCAATAACAATTCAGTAACACTTGCGATTCAAAGTGATCGAGCTTAGGATCATGTTCGGGCTTGTGCATTGTTCAACGTGATTCCTATGATCGGGGTTTATACATTGTTTAATGTGATTCCTGTGATCGGGGTTTACACATTGTTCAATATGATTCCTTTGATTGGGGTTTATACATTGTTCAATATAGTTCCATTGATCGGGGTTTACACATTGTTCAATATGATTCCTTTGATCGGGGTTTATACATTGTTCAATATAGTTCCATTGATCGGGGTTTATACATTGTTCAATATGATTCCTTTGATCGGGGTTTATACATTGTTCAATGTCATTCTTTTGATCGGGGTTTATACATTGTTCAATGTGATTTCTATGATCGGGGTTTGTACATTGTTCAATGTGATTCCTTTGATCGGGGTTTATACATTGTTCAATGTGATTCCTATGATCGGGGTTTATACATTGTTCAATGCGATTCCTATGATCGGGGTTTGTACATTGTTCAATGTGATTCCTATGGGCGGGGTTTGTACATTGTTCAATATAGTTCCATTGATCGGGGTTAGAACGTGATGATCATTAACTAATCCATTGATCGGGGTTAATACTTGATTCAATTCGTTAATCTAATGATCGGGGTTAGAACGTGAAGCCCATACAACCACTGCTCATACACTGTTGATGTTCAAAAAAACGAAATATTTCAATTATGATCAGTTCGATACAAAAAGAGGGGATACAAAATTCAGTTCGGGGCATCAATGTCATCATGCTCGTCCCCTAAATCATCCTCGTCCCCGTCCTCGGATTCAGAAAGGACAAGGCCCTCTGTGATGCTAGGGTCGGAACTAAGATCCTCGGGCCTAGCCTCAGCTCCTTTCAAGCGCAATATTGCTCGGGCTTGTTTAAACGCGTAGTTGTACGAGCCTGAGGCATATTCGCCCTGCATAAGAGAAAACTCAGCAGATTTCTTAAAGTTTTCTACTGCTAAGGCACGAGCAGTCTCCGCTGCAGATAATTTCTCCTCGAAATCTTTTTGAGTTCGCTCGAGCTCTAGCCTTAGCTCATCAGCTTCGTCCTCTACTTCCCCGAGCTTTGTTTTCAAAGCTTCATGCTCAAGATTGATCTTCTTCTGCTCATCCTCGAGCTCTCTAACCCTTATTTCCCGGCGTGCAATAGAACACCCCAGGCCCTCAACTTTGTCTTCATCATCAATGGCCTTGAGCGCAAGACCTTGAGCAATACTTAGGGCCTGCGCGCGAAATTCCTCCGTCAGCTCGTGCAAAAAAGATGACAAATTTAACTAAATTACCTTAGTAAAGTAAGCCTCCAGATGTTTGATGCCTGTGCTCGAAGGAACCTCGTTCCTATACTTTGAGACGACGTCAGGTGCCTGAGAAGCGGCCAGTATAGGGTCGTCGTCAAGATCAATGAAGTCAGCAGGTGGTGCCTGATTAATCGGGGACGCACGAGGAGGAGGAGGAGGGGGAGGAACATACTGCTTATCCTCATCCCTTAGCAAAGTATTTGAACCTTCCCCGGGCCCGCTTGCCACATGCCTTGGTGGTTTCTTCGTCTTCTTGGTCGGGGGTCTTCCACCAGCTCCCCCGGATTTCCCTTGTATGAAGTTCTTGAGCGACGAAGGATCAAACGTCATTGGGTTTCCTGCAAAAAACACAAGTCTTTAGCCCGAGCAATATGTGAAAAAGCATAGTAAAGAAGAAGGGCTGGCCTCCTACCCCCGAAGTTCCTGACTCCAGCAAGGTCGAGGACTTCATCCCCGAGCATGTCATCCAAATTATCAACAAGTGGCTCAAGAGCCTCGAGCAATTGTCTATCACGCTCTAACACCTCAAAATAGGCCTGACCCTCATTAAACTTCGTGGTGTCAGGCACAACCCAGCTCGACCAAAAGGGATGCCCGGGCTCTTGAGGGACCACATAAAAGTATTTCTCCTTCCAACCCCGAAGAGAGCTGGGCATCCTAGGTAATTTAAATCTCCCTCGACTAGAGATATAGGCAAAGCATGAGAAATGAGGAAGTTGTTTCAGTTCGAATACCATTCTACATAGATCAAGTCGGGGCTCTATACCTAATACCCTACATGCGATGAAAAAATACACGAGCATTCTCCAACCGTTGGGCACAAGTTGCCCCGGACACATGGAGTGCTCGACCAGAAACCCTATGAAGAAAGGATGCAACGGCCACCTAAACCCAGCCTTCAACGAGTCCCTATAAACCAAAAATTCCCCATCCCGGGCTATTACAATGTTATCCTCGGGGGTGGGGACCCTAACATCGCACCTGGGCATTAACCCGAACTCCCTCGCAACCTCAATGACCTTATGCTCTTTGTATATACACCTAAGGTCGGGGTATGTTAGCGGAGCATCATCGACTCCAATTGCCCGGGGTCTTACGTATACAGGGTCCACCATTGGGATCATGGTATTACCTACGTTCTCTAGCCTAACCTGCTCGCTACTCGAACTTCTAGATCTATCCGAGCTACCACTACTACTAGTTGTACTGCTGCTGCTAGACATCTCCCACAGGAACGACTAAAAATTGATAACTTAAAAGGCTCAAAGATCTTACCTCGACCGATGATAAACTAAGGGATGAACTTCTAAGCCCGAGCACGAACTCTGTGATCTCTCTCTCAGAAGCAAAGGTAAAGTGGCGAATGAGGATGCTCCCTATTTATAGGGGGAAGGTGCACGAATACCAACGGTCGTGCGATCTGAGCCATAAACGACGACACATGTCAACCATCCATCACACACATGTCCTGCCAAACGTCACGTCGTTTCAGAACGACGTGGCACATGTCAGAAACCATCCTAAGTGCCACGTCACCCCCGAACCATTTTCCTGATAGATCAATGGCGCATCCACGCTCTTCCAAAGCTCAGGCACGGATGCGCGGGGGCCAGTGATGAACAATAATTCAGCTCAAGCTCGAACACGATCACGACACATATGCCCGACCACGATCAAACATGGTCTGGTGGAAATCTTTGGCCCCGAGCCACAACCTCCCCGAGGAGTGTATGTCCCCGGGGACGCACATTCCTCTAATAAGCCCATGATGTCCTCGGGGTACTTTCTGTTCGGGGTAACTCATATGTTCCCGGGCATAATTTGGTTTAACTCCTGGGACCTACGTCTTCCTAGTCCAAGAAGTACTTGTATCCTTTGGAATCCCATTTAGGGCTTACAACCCTATCCCTAAAAATTAGGAGGATGATTCCTAACATGACTCTACCAATGAAGGTATTTCAGTCCTGCTATAACTCGTTTATATCTCTCTATAAATAGATAGTTCTCAATCACAATACAGGTACACAATTCTTATTTTTCCAGTTTATAGCCTCTTGCATAAATCTTCTTTCTCTTTACTGACTTAAGCATCGGAGGGGCGACGAGGACACACCTCCTTGCCTTTATTGCAGGTATTCGGAGTTCAAGTTCGTGCCAGTCTGTTGCTCGAGCTCGGAATATCTGAGGTACAATTTTTTGCATCATCAGTAACAAATAAAAATTTGACACCTAATCTATCCTATATGTCGAAAAAGGACAAATATCACTCAAACATGGTCCATTCTTTTATCCAGAGTTATATTAGAAATATAGTTTAGGGTTTAGTGTAACTCGTCCAATCCCTGACCTGACCCATAATTTGAAGGCAAACTACAGGTGAGTTAACAAATTTCTTCCTTCGTTCTCTCTCAAATCACCATTGTCGACCTTCAGCCAACCTATTGCGATGTAAAGTTCTCCCCCCAAAATCAAAGATAATGCACAAGAATCACAAGAACATAACCTACAAAAATGCATGTTCATCGTAACGAGGCCGTCACAAGAAGCCGCCGATTTGTGATGTTGGAGTTTAGCACCCACCACTAGTTCCTCAATTGAACCATGAAGAAGCACATGAGCCAGGAAAATCAGAAGCCCATGATGTTCAAAATTACCAGTATAAAACACACAGAAGAAGCTTGTAAGATTATATCCTTACTTTGATTTGATATAACTTAAAGAAGCCCATAGCTTCGTGTACAATATAATTACACCATACATTTCTTTTGCACCAATTGGGTCACTGGAAATGTTTAACTCTGGTGGTGCTGTGGAGCAAATCGAAGTCCAATTGGATTCCGAGAAGAAAGCTGAGCACTTTGATTTGATTTGATTTGGTTTAGCTAAAACTAGTATTTAATAGTTTTTAATAATTGAAGAAATACGTGATCAAAAAATTGATAAAAATTATCGATTCAATAAAATATATAATTTAAAATAATTTTTGAAAAAATGAAATCAAACGTGAGCAATCTTATCTTATTAATATTATAAAGGAGGATAATAGATATATATTCCCTCCACAAATTTCCCCCCAAAAGTCTTGACAGATCCCCATCCAAAAACAAAATTTAAAATCCCGCTTAAAATTACAATGGAAAGTTGTACACATAATAACCGGTGGTCCCACTGCTGCAATACTTTTGTTTTCCTTTCCTTTTCCACAAAGCAGCTTCATTTTCAAATTTCAAATTCATGTCAGAATATTTCTGTCTGGGAATCGAATTTTTCTTGCAAAACCGTCGTTGGAGACGCAACCGGAGCTGCTGGAGACTGAGCAAAAGCAGCCAACGAGCAATTTCGCATCCATTGGTGGGTAGTGGGCTTTTTCCTTATTGGGAATCGATTTTTTCCTGCAAAATCGTTGGTGGAGACGCAACCGGAGCTGCTGTGGAGGCTGAGCTAAAGTAGCAACGGGCAATTTCGCAGCCGTCAGTGGGTAGTGGGCTTTTTTCCTCTTACCCATATTCAACACTATTTCAAGTTCTCTTCCACGTTGGAGTCGATTAATCGAATCACAGGCAAGGTTCACTGTTTTGTTTATTAATTTTGTGCTGCATAGTGACTTTTCTTTATGTTAATTTTTCAATCCAATTTCCTTAATTATGACTTAAATATGTTCCCATCTTGCATATACTAAGACGAATTACCAAAGATTGACATTTTTGTTTGCACAGCAGATCCAATATTAGAGCTTCCATCAATGGTAACGAACACAGTGTCATCGGACTTGTTAGAACAACTGGAAATCGTGTTTTTGGTGCTCTGAAGGTGTATCTAAAGCATGTTCTTATGTGGTTTATATAGTATTCCTTCTGTGTTTTATGCACATTATACACTTAATGATATGCCATAAACTGCAACATATCTTTCTTGATGACAAATACCTATGTTTTCACATAATGGTAAGTTCAATGGATTTTTAGCTAGGGGCTGTGTATGTGAAGCAGGCTTTCGAGTTCAAGTCGCCAGTGTATGCTGGGGATGAGATCACTGGGGAAGTACAGGAAATTAATATTATTAGACAAATGGAAGAGAAATATATGTTAGTACTTTGTCTACTCCCCTGTCATTCTAAAGTTTTCATCTTATTCAAAGGTTATAATTTGGTTCATTGGCATTCTGTCCATGTTTTTTTAGGGTGAAATTCAATACAAAATGCTTCAAAGGGGGGGAATTCTTGTGATTGAAGGTGAGTCACCACAAATATTGCCTACTCTGGCCATGAAACAAACTTGAGGTACTCTGCGCTATTGAACAACTAGACTGCTGATTATTTTGAATCGATTAGCTGTACTATAGTTGCCAACCTATTTTCCTTGACAACTATATTAGATCCAAGTCACGATAGTCATTTGTTCTCTTTCTCATCTTTGAATTTCCCTATTTAGAATAAGGATTGGTGTTTTCAGGAGGATAAAAACTTACTATAGCCTAGCCTGTGCTACAAACCCTCTTACATGATCTTAAAATTTTTGCATTGATGCAGAAATTTCTAAATGTATTTGGTTGGATAAACAAAAAAGTTATAAACTATAATCAAAATATTCACTTGCTGCGCAACAACTAAATTATTCAGAATAAAATGAAATCCAATTGTATCTGCAGGGCAAACAATTGAGAGCAACAGTAGAGAAAAACTTGCAGATGTTGTATGTCTTCCATCCTCAAAAATCTATTTTTGAGATATAAAACATAAATGTTTAATGAAAATGAATCCAGATGCTATAGAAATAAACTGGTTGCACATGATCAATGTAATGTCTTATTACTATTCTGTCAATTGTAATCATCTGGAGTTGGTCTTCAATGTTGGACAATCTGAATAATAATGTAACACATGAAAGCAATTCTTAATTCAGAAATGAGATAATCTATTAGAACTTCATCTTTAGTTGTTATGAGATGAATTTGAAAATAATGATTACAGCCAACCACAGAAACTTTTATCCATAATGAGAGGGTTCATTTTATGTAGTAGAAAGTTCTTTATAGAAATCATAATGCCAGTTGACACACGAGTATGCTGCAAATGTGGATTTATAGATGCATTATTGGGGATAAATGTGGATTTATAGATGCAAATCTGATTTGATTTGATTTGATTGGCTTGTGATACAAGATGCTACTGTGGATTGAGCTGATTGAGCTCAGTATTTTGGGTTGCAAAAGCTGGACCTTTTTTTCTGTCTCATGTAGTCCTATAATGCTTGAATTCTGAGCTTGCTATGAACATCCTTTAGGTCTTTCACATGATTAAATATTAGGGATGTTATTTTTTGTGATATTTTTTGTGATATTTCTTGTGAGAATCAATGCCAAATTTTTGTGTTCTTCTAATCAATGCCAAATTTATTGAGATTAATGCTTTGTTTATTCATGGCATTCTTTGAAACAAAAAGAAATGTTGAAATATCATGTGCTATTTGTACTGACATTAACTTTTTATTTGATGAATGTTGGAACTTGATATAGGTTGAATACATGCCTTTTTTTTTCTCATTCATGTCTATGTAACATGTATATATTGCATTTGTGTGGCCCATGTTATTCGTAACTTATCCAACTTTTGGATAAGGTTGAAATATATGCTTTCTTTTTATTTGATGAATGTTGGAACTTGATATAGGTTGAATACATGCCTTTTTTTTCTCATTCATGTCTATGTAACATGTATATATTGCATTTGTGTGGCCCATGTTATTCGTAACTTATCCAACTTTTGGATAATGTTGAAATATATGCTTTTTACTGTGCATATTAGTTGGCATAGAATACACTACTATATTAGGTCTTAGTTATTTCTTATATTTTATGTGCGTGTTTTCAGGATTTGTTTGACATACTGCGGGATCAAGCTTCTAGGAATGGAGATATTGAAATGGGAACACAACTCACACAAAATTCAGGACAATGTTTCTCAAGAATTATTTCATCGAGCTGCTGATCTTACGTTAGTGCGTTCTGCTGCAATTGGGAATGATCTGGAAGCTGCTAGTTTGACAGCAGGTGAAATTGGAACTTAAATTTCGAATGTAATTCATTATTTCCTAGAACCAATTCATTATCAGCATTGCAAGTTTTAAAGGTACTTTATCAGATTACTCAAGTAACTAAATTCTGCTTGATGGAAAGATCATCTGCATGGTTTCACAAATCAAGTTGCTTCCAGTTTTCTAATTTATTGTATCTTTCAATTTGAATACTAACTTTATTCTGTTATCAATGAAATCTGGAAGATTTTAATTTCACATAGTTTCTTAACATATTAAATTAAAGTGGTTTCTGACCCATATACATTTATCCGACAATGAATCTTTATGTTCTACTAATAATGACTAATATGAAGTCCTATATTAGTGGCAATATTCTTTCAGTTTCTACATTTATTGAAATTTCATTTCAATTACAGAGTTTACATGCTCTTATACAAGATGTTGTTAAGATGGCAAAGGAGAGGAAATCTGAAGAATTAGAAATAAAAGTTATTTACTGTCTTACCGTCATTTTAATATTTTTTATTAGGATTACTGGAAAGGATGTACCCACTATAACTATATATGTATTTCTGACACGGTATAAATTTCTTTGGCAAAGAATCTGATGGGATCATTTCTTCAGCAAAACTTGGAAATATTGGTTCCTCCTTCGAGGTAGATAAATATGAGCCTTTTATGTAATTTTGAACTTTATTGGTTTTCTTTTTTGGGGCTTATGAAGAAGGATATTGTGAGGATAGAAATTAGTTATCTTGAAGGAAGGAAAAGAAAAGTGCTACTAGGAAAACCATTGAGAGTGATAAATGTTATTTTTTGGTTCTGATTTGAATAAATGTTATTTTTTTTTATTTAAAATTTCCCTTGATAATTTGCTGTGATTAAGTTGTATTGTAGTTAGGTTTAATGCTAACCATTCCGTTGTTTCTCTTGAATCTTCAGCAGTAACTCTGGCGGCGGTCCGGCAAAGCTTTTTGGATAGCAGGTTATGTAGATTTTTTTTTTTTTTGGACAAACTGACCATTTATTTGTAAGTGGAAAATGGGCTGAAACTTGTGATTTCAATTAATAGAGGCCCAAATTCCTAACAATTTTCTCTTCTCAATTGCCGTGAATGTGTGAATTTCATCCCAAAATCAAACCTAAATCAAAGCCCTCTTGAAGCAAGTGCGATGAGAAGTCCTTGGGGGAGCTAGGATGCTTCGATTTCTTTCAACACAACAAGTTTTTGGATCCTAAATGCTAATAGGAAGTCAAGGTAACAAGCATTTTTACAGGAAAGCAAGTCTGTATGTCAATTATTTGGATTGTATTTTGATTTTGATTTTTGTTTTTGAGAGATAGTGTTTTGCCTATTTACCCACCTCATATTTTTTAGGGTGGAACTATATTTGCATGTCTTTGAATCTTTATGGGTTGAACTTTGCTAATGAATACATGGTGGGAAAGGTACTCTCTTAGACACTTATTTGAGATTTTGGCAACACGCTTAAATTTAAATGCTGGCAAGATACTTTTCCTACTTTAGTCATTATAAGATAAGATGATGGGAATAGGAGGCTAATAGTCATCCCCTGAAACTATTGAGAGTTTCTTTTGATACAATCTTTTCGTCTATACAATCAACAATAGTGTTTAATCTTTTCTGCTTTTCTCTGAGTTATGCTTAATCTTTTATTGTCTTCTTGGTTTATTATTTTAGTTTGAAAAGTATAACTTCTTACTTTCAATTATTATGTAGAAATTTTAAAATTTTTATCATTTCTTTTGATGAGTGACATTTCGAATTATGCAGGGATATCATACACAAACCAGTTGTAAATTTTTTCTTAAATTATTGATTTGCAACTAATGACTCCGAGAGTGGTGGCCTGGATATGATGTCACCTATTTTAGGTCTATTTTTCTACCTTTGTGAGATTCTTGGCACTTTCTCCATCCATGTTTCTCCATCCATGTTTGTTTTCTGGTAGAAATTATATAATATATTTGAAATGTATTTTGGAAGTTTCAACTTTAATTTGATTGAGATTAGTGTAGTTTGCCTAAAAAGGTTAATATCTATGTTTGGTGTAGAAAATTGTAATAACATATGGGTGGATAGCATGTATTAATAAATACATTGCTTTTGTTCATTATTATTTTGAACCACGAAATTAGACGTTTATGAACCCAGTTAAATTTTCATTTTTGCTTGAAATGTAAATTTATCAGGTGAGGAAATGCTATTATTTGCTTGGATTTATATTAGAGCTATATTTTTTGGGAAAATAGAATTTGTAATTGTGATTTTTTGGAGAATGTGGTTAAAAAGTAAGAATTTTTTTTGGATTTACATGTGAAATTATTTTATGGAATAATGTATGGTTGAAAATAAGTTTGGAGAAAGATGAGATTTGTAATTCTTTAATTTCATAGACAAATATCAAGTCTACAATTATGAAGCAGATTGAGATAATAAATCTTTGTGAATAAATTTGGAAGATTGTTGATTATATACTATTTATGTTATAGTCCTATGATTGTCTTGGTTAGTTATTGTAATATAATATTCTTTTTTATATCTAATACCGTGCATCGCACGTGTGGTAGAACTAGTTGTATTTATACCACAACATCAGCCCCCGTTTGGGCCTTAGTAATTTAGGAAAATAGATTTTGTAATATTGATTCTATAAGAATGTATTGTTACAAAAAAAAAAAAAAAAAATGGAAATATTTTCAATTTATGTATAAAATTATTTATTGAAAAATATGTATTTAAAAATGAGTCTCGAAATCCTTTTAGACTTGATAAAAATGAGTATAGAACAAGGGTTAGGTCTGAACCTAACTATGAGTGACTTTTAAAGAAAAAAATTGACTTTATGACAACTAATTTATGATCTGTTCGGCCGCACATTTTTATTTATAAATAAATAATGTGTTTTTCAAAGTAAAGTATGTAGGTAAAAAGTAATTTCGAAAAATTTATGTTATTAAAATTGGTTTGAAAATTTGTGAAGAAAAAAATTGTGTTTAATTACTTGTAATCAAGTTAATAAATATCACATTTTCCCAAATCACATTTAAAAACATATCTATCTTCTATCTATATCTATATCTTATCTTGTCTATATATAATAATATAATACAGCCCAAAAAAGAAAAAAAGTCCAATTTCCCTCCTAAAATTCCTTTCTAAATTTAGAAACTTTAAATAATCTTTCAAGACAAACTTAATTAATGCCAAAAAAAAAAATGTAATAAATATTTTAGCAATTATTATGATACATAACATTAGAATTCGTGCGATGTTATTAATGACATCAAAATTTTAATTTATTTTAATATATAAACTATTTTTTTTTTTGTAATAATTATCATTCGCTTGATATATTTAAGTCGAAAAATATGTAATCTATCTATCTATCTATATATCTATAAAAACAAAGTCAATGCCATAAATAACACGTACATAGTTTCTCATCCAAAATGATTTTCTAAATTTGAAAATCTATGCACAAAAATAATATGCAAGAAAAATAATGTAATAAACATTTTAGAAATTATTATGATACATAACATTAGAATTCGTGATATGCTATTGATGGCATCAAGATTTAATTTATTTTAATGTATAAACTATTTTTTTTTGGTAATAGTTATTATTCACTTGATAATTATTTTATTATATTTAAGTTGACAATATATAATATGGATGTCAAATCGAATATCTCAACGAGAAGTTTAATACGAGCTAACAAGTGAGAACAAATAACATATTGTCCGTAAAATTCTTTTAAAGATCAAATGTAAAAGTTTTTATATTTTTTAATTTTATTCAATATTTCATTTATTTTAAATTATATCATTTAAGTTCTTTAATACTATCTGTAAACTATTTTTTGTATTAATTATTATTTTTTTAATAATTATTCTATTATTTTAAAGTCGAAAAATTATGTAATATGGATATTAAATCGAAGATCTCTACTAAAAGTTTAATACAAGATAACAGTGAGATTAAACTGAAAATATATTATCCCTAAAATCATCTCAAAAATCAAATCATCCCGAAATTTTTTGGTCTCCCTTTCCTCTCTAAAATTAATTATAATTTTGTTTAATTCGTAAAAAAATAAAATAAAATTGGTGTCAATATCACATAAATATTTTTTTTCAAAAATAGAAAATGAAAGAGAATAAAATAGGAGCGTTCATCGATTTATTTTTCTTTCCTTTTCATTTTAATAAAATTCTAAGCGTATATCACATATATATCTATTTTTTCAATTCTTACAAATTCTAATCAAATGTAATTTTATTTTCTTACTTTAAGCTTTTAGTCAATTTAAATTACAATGTTTAAAGAAACTTTTTGGAACAATAAACATACTAACTATAAAAAAAAATTAAGGTATTTGTTATTGTACATTTTTGGTAATTAATTGATTTCCTCCGTTTCTCATTCTTAATTAAATATTCATTTCATATGTTAACATATGAAAATCAATTATAATTTTTTTTTAAAATTCGTACAAAAATAAAAAGTTATAAGTATATCACATAAATATTTTTCTTTAAAAATATAAAATGAAAGACAATAAAATTGGGGCGTTCATCGATTTATTTTTTCCTTTCCTTTTTATTTTAATAAAATTTTGAGCGAAAATTTTCTAGAACGGTAAACATACGAACTGTAAAAAAGTTAAGGTATGTGTAATTGTACCTTTTTTGTAATTAATTGTCTTCCTTCATTTCTCATTTTTAAGTAAATATTCATTTTACATGTTAATATATAAAATCGATATATGTGAGTAACAAATAACCGTGCATCACACATGTGTAACCCTAGTTTCTTAAAAAACATAATATTTTTTGTTTATGAATAATATTGTACAGCCAAATAGACTAATAGAGGCACTTCCTTATGCTCTATTTGGTAACATTTACAGTAATTATAAATTGATTTATTAATATTTTTTAGGTAAAATATGTAATTAGAAAATTATTTAGAAAATTGATTTGTAAAATAATTGCATTAAAGAATAGAGGCTTAATAATTTTCCATGATATACAATTCAATTTCATAGAGTTTTATAAATCTGGAGCCCATAACTATGTTTTTGAAGGTTGGGGGATCAACATCAACTCTTTACTAAAGTTCTGTTTGTTAAAAATTTTGTATTTAAAGATATTTTTTTTTCGAAATAAAAAGTGGTTGAAGAGTCTGAGAGAAAATGTCTATTTAAAAAGTGATTTAGGGAATTTGTTATTTGAAAAACAATTTTCCAAACTGAGCCTTAAAATATCTGTAATATCAATTATGCGTTACTCTTGAATAATGATTTAATTAATAATTGCGATTTATAACATCAGGGACCGCATAGCGCAGTGGATTAGCGCGTCTGACTTCGGATCAGAAGGTCGTGGGTTCGACTCCCACTGTGGTCGATCTTTTTATTAATTCTGGTCTGATCTTATACACTGTCCAACGATACCATTTATTAAAAAAAATTCTCCATTTATATCAATTTTGAAACCCTTATTATTATTATTATTATTATTATTATTATTATTATTATTATTATATTACTAATTTAATGACAAAAAAATACATTTTACTATTTACGAAAGTGAAATAATTAATGATATGTTAATAATCTATTATCAAAATTTAGTAATCGGATTAAATCACGTGCTTGTATTATTCTATTTTGAAACTAATAAGTCTCAACTTATTTTTATAAAAAAGTAACCTTTTTTTTTTTTTTTTGAAATGTTCATTGTCCCCAAACAATGCTAAAAATAATACGAAAAAGAGCTTAGAAAGATAGCAACAAACAATATGTAATTTTTCCAACGATACCATTTATATCAATTTTGAAATCCTTATTATTACATTATTATTTTACTAATTTAATCATAAAATACATTTTACTATTTACAAAAGTCAGAAACAATTAATGATATGTTATAATCTATTATTGTTATGAAACTATCAAAATCATAACAACTATTTAAATAGAGAGATGGAGAGCTTATAGAGAAAGAGATGGAGAGAATGAGAGAATATTTCTCATTCCAAGTGGTGCATTTCAAATGAAGATTTAAGCCCTTATTTATAAGAAAAATATAAGGGCAAAACAAGTCATTCACACAATAAAAATTAATATAAATTAGGTAGAAGTTAGGTAAGGGATTAATTTACAATTTTCATAATAATTTATAACACTCCCCCTTGAATGACTTATTGCTCAATAGCTCAATTGTCAGCCTCGTTAAAACCTTGCTAAGAAAACCCAGTGAGATAAAATCTGAGCGAAGGAAAAAGAGTACAGCTGCTCCCCCTGATGTTGGCCATCATTAATCATTGAATCTAATATCCAAAATGATATCAATGATAAGTAGTACAAATCATGTACTGAAATTTGAAGTTTTGAAGTGCTTTAATGCTTTAGTGCTGCCTCGTTAAAACCTTGTCAGTAAAACCCAATGGGACAAAACCTGGACGAAGGAAAAAGAGTACAGCATGATTCTCCCCCTGAAGTGTGCAATCAAGAATTCATGAACCTTTTGAATAATGATATCATCTTTCGTCTGGAATATGTATATATGAAAATCTTCTTGTGTGTAGCCGATATCATAACATTCTTCATAAGATGTCTATGATTTTCTTCATTTGTTGATATCATAACATTCTTCATAAGATGTCTATGATTTTCTTCATTTGTTGATATCATAACATTCTTCATAAGATGTCTATGATTTTCTTCATTTGTTGATACCATTCCAGATGTCTATGATTTTCTTCATTTGTTGATATCATTCCAGCATAATTTAAAGAGAGAGCTTGTTATTGAATTATTACTTGCAGATAGCTGTGATAATGTCTCAAAAACCTTTGCTAGGAAAACCATGTGGGACAAAACCTTAGCGAAAGAAAAAAAGAGTATATTATTCTCATTGATACGCCATAATTGCTGCCTCATTAAAAACCTTGCTAGAAAAACCCTGTGGAAGAAAACTTCAGCTAAGGGAAAAAGAGTGCAGCGCGTATTTGTTCCCTTCATAGGAATATCACAAGTATATTAATGCAATCTCAAATCATTTCATCAAACATATTGTTTGTGATGAACTTTTATAAATATTTTATAACTCATTTATAATGTCATAGCTCATTTATGATGTACTAAACATGCTTTACCAAGCAATGTTTAGTTAGTTGACTGATTGCATTACTCAAATCTAGAATTGATTCACTTCTATCAAAATCTAGAATTCACTTCTGATGAATTATTAAATATTCATTTTCAAATTCACTTCTGGTGAATATTCATTTTCAGTGGATAATATAATTTTGCATATTGAAAATCAATTGCATGCCCAAATATTCAAATATAATAATAATACACTCCAATTTCATTTTTAACATATTATATTATGGGGTCGTATGTATCATTCTTCATGTGATTTTATTTTAAGAATCACATTTCATTCTATAATGATACTATTTTGGGAAAATTGAATCTTTCAATGATTTATACATGTATGTTCTTGCACTTTATAAACTGCAATTTCTAATTTGTAGGAGTATAATCAATCATTGAAATAGATATCAATTTCGACATATAATCTATAATCATTTCGCTTGAAATCCCAACGTACCGCGATCAACTGGTACATCAAAGAAAACTCCCAAAGTACCGAGATGAGAATCACACTTTTTGATCTCACTCATTGGTATATAAAAGAGCTCAAACTAGTGATTTAGACTATAGTCTATCCACCATATTTCATGCCAGTTCTTTGAAAACTTTTGCGCGCAACGAGTCGTCTTTTATGACCGTGCAATATTTTTCATTTGTACAAATAACTACTGGTATTACACATTTAAGTGTTTTGGACTTCATGTCCTATAACAATAATCCCTACATTGAGATTTTATACTTGGCCAAAGTATTATAATTTTATCAACCTCATTTTCATAAGAGGGTTGTTTATGTATGTAGTCGACTTATTTATCGATTCCATTTCATCTCAATATAACATAGAGAGATCTCTTTATATGTTCTATCATCAGGTACCTAAATCTCTTATCATTTAACTATATCCCTTTTACTCACTATGAGTATTTAGCCTCAAATGGATCATTTCAATAATTCAAGAGATATTTATTTTTGGAATCGATTCTCATTATGCTTCAGGCATAATTACGCTTTAAGCGTGTTTTCCCCATAATATTCAAGAAACTTGTATTATATCAGTCGGCTAACAATGCCGCAACACATGTCATTCATAATTATGGATATAATCACAATCATATATCAAGTGCGTATTGTTGGAGTCTATATAGATATCGCACTTTTTAGAAATCATAATAGCTTCACAAGCTAATCTTTATTTGATCGTATTGACATGTTTGTATGTAAAATATTACTACATGAAAAATATTTATATTCAAATTGTTCTCATAGCAAATAACTTGAGGCATTTAATCTGCTAAATCATTAGCAATATAATATTCTATTATCTCAACTAATTCGTAAAATCATTAATGACTTTAAGATATATTCATGTTAGCATTTATCACTTTGCTCGTAATATCATTACTTGAGCAAATAATCAGTCATTCATTTTCTTAGTGAGATAATTAATTTGCCTTTGAGAACAAGCAACAATGAGAATTTGTTAACTTGAATAATCTTCTGGTCCTTCAATGAATGCCATTTTGCATTCTCAATAAATCTCATTATTGAATTGGAATCTAACCAATTATTATAGAACTTCTGGTTCAGCAAGATATTTCACTTGTACATATGTATGAACTTCTGGTTCAATACAATATTCATTTCATCAGTACGTATTTCTGTATAGTTCAAATCAGTATACCTTTATTACTTTTAGTATACCGGAAAAATCAAGTACAATATCCAAGAAAAAATATCTCATGTTCTCAATCTTGTCGTCAAATCTTCCCTTATATCGAAAAAGGTAATGATGCATTATCTCATTGTTCCCACCTTTTCAAAAAATTATTCCATTATTTCTTGATGGAATCGATATCACGCGGAGCGCTCCTTTACGCGTTTAAATAATGCATTTAAATAGATCGTTTGGGAAGAGATTAGATCCATAAAAAAATGGATGTTATATTATCAAATATCCGCAAATACTACTCAAATCTTTCGATAAATGTTTTGAAAAATATTTACCAAGTTCGACTCGAAAGATTGAGGCTACTGATGGATCAAGGTATCTCAGAAGATGTTCGTTGGTTGATCGAAGCAAAAGTTCGATTAGTTGGTGAGTTACCAAATTCATTTTCTAAGCACATGCCTGGCTTATGTAAGAGTACTTTTGCAAAGAAGCGAAGAGCAAAAAGATTGAATGGTTGTTACAAATGTGCTCGATGGACATGTAATATCTGTTGTAAGTCAGTAGGCTATTCTTCCATAAATCGGGATGATAAGATAGACTTCATTAAGGGTGGATTGAGTAAGGAGTCATTGGATGATATCCGATTGACTCTTGAGACGCACCCTAGTGGGTATGTGTAGCCTGAGCTACTATCTTTATGGGCTAAATTCATCAGCGATAAAGAGTGTTATAGTCTCAAAAATATAATAGCAAAAAAATCCTGTTTGCCAGACTCTTATAAAAATGATGCTCTGGCTATTCAGCATTGATACAAGGTAAATCAGTATATTGTGTGTATATATTTGCACATATATTTATAAAATATTTTCATGTTTCATTTCTCGAGCATTGATAAAGTGTATTGAAAAAAATCACCGAAAGGTAAGCTTTATCAAAAGTAGTGTAATTTAGTCAGAAGTAGGTTTTCACTTTTTCAAAAGACGAGCAGTAAATAGTGAAGTTTTTCAAGTTTAATAAGCCAATGATTTTCCCAGTTTCATGCATCCCAAAATATCATTTTCTCATAAGTTTTTCCTTCCTTATTCTTTCAAAGATGGAAGGACCAAAATTTCGACAGATCAAAACTATCTGTGTATTTTGTGGATCAAAAGTAGGGAAAGATTTTGGGTATCTAGAAGCAGCAGTGGATCTTGGAAAGAAATTGGGAGAGAGGTATCAATCTAGTAAATGGAGGAGGTAGCAGTGGATTGATGGGTTGTGTTTCCCAATCTGATCTCACAGAGCAAGTAAAAGTGATCGGTGTTATACCTACTCCTTTGGTAGATATTGCAGACAAAACACGAGGGCATGAAGTACAAACCTTATCTATCCATGAACGCATAACTTGCTTGCTATATGGTTCCGATGCCTTTATAGCCCTGCCTAGAGGTTTTGGTACTTTAGAGGAAATCTTTAATATTACCTCATGGGCTCAATTAGATCTCCATACCAAGCCTATTGGGCTTTTAAATATTAACAATTTCTTTGATGGTTTGCTAACATTTCTTGATTATGTTGTGGAACAGGAATTCATCTCTCCATTTTCTAGGAGAATCCTTATTTCTGCTCCTACTATCGAGGAACTGCTGGATAAGTTACAATCATATATACCAATACAAGATCCAGCAGGATTAAAGATAGATTGGTCGCAAGGAAGGGGAATCAAGCGAAAATGGAGTCCGGTTAATGTAAATTTATCTTTGTGAATCCTAGAATAGGTGATGGTAGAGTACGGAGTATTCTCACTCTTGAGACACACCTTAAATTTCTAGGATTTTATCAATGTTTAATCTTGTGTACCTCAAAGATTTAAGGTGATAGAGTACGGAGTATTCTTACTCTTGAAACACACATTTTTCTTTATTTCCTCAAAAGATCAGAGGTGGTAGAATACGGCTACTCCCGAAACATATCTCTAATTTTGAGGATCATAAATGTTTCACCCTTTTGTATTTTGCATGTATGACTCGTTTATACTTCTTCAGGAGCAATAATAATAATATCATTTCAGTATGTTTAGATGATAATTTTTACTTCTTCTGGAGTAAATATGTACTTCTTCTGGAATACATAAGTGCTCGTACAAGAACTTTTCCAGACACTTATCATCTAATATTCATCTCATAATACTGATGAGATTATTTTCACATTAACCATATCCGTGCTATAATGTGATATTATCTTATCATATATCAACATTCTCTTGTTGGATAATTCATTTTTATCTATCTTTTCAATACAGATAATGGTAACTTCTGGTACCGTTTGATAAAATATTTTTATCAACATTCACCAACTTTTTGGTAATGATAACTTCCGGTATCATTTGATAAAATATTTTCTAATTTTAGTATTGATAACTTCTGGTATCATTTAATGAAATATCAAATAATAATATTGTATATATATATTAACAATAATAATACTGGGGTTATACCACCACGTATATATGTTGACACAACCTCTAATATGTTAGAATTAACCAACAACTGAGGTGTTTCTGAAATAATATAAAATATGAATATATGTAAAGTATTCCATATATTTAATTGATAGACCGACCACATAGGCGGTGTCAACATAATGAAATAATTACCTTTCATGAGTGAGCGAGTCATATCTTCAAATCCAGTCAAGGTATTCATAATAGTCCAATCCGTTACGATAATGAGTCATATCCAGTTAAGGTATAAATCCAATCCATAATAACTCAATCCATAACGGTATGACAATGATTATATTACTTATACTTTATTTAAATTTTTTATTTTATCTAATTGATTCCATATTAGTGTCAATAGATTAAGTATATATATTCTACTTAATGATTAGTAATCATCCATAATTAAACTAATTAATATATATATACCTGCTACCACTAAGTTAGTGGTCTAGTGGCCTCGTCCATTTATTAGTGTAAGAAAAAATTTTCAAGGCAAACTCGTCCATGGATGATGAAAACTCGTCGGCAGATTCAATATTTTCATATCTTCGAGATATAATTTGTTTTCTAACACCAAAAACACTAGATTTGAAAAATGAAATGTGGATTAATAATAATATGATTTATGATACAAATGTTCATCATTTAGATGCAATTGTAGAGCATACTCCCGTCATATTACTCAATATGTTAGAGACTCGTGCTGATATCGTGTTGTGAAACTATCAAAATCATAACAACTATTTAGATAGAGAGATAAAGAGCTTAGAGAGAATGAGATGGAGAGAATGAGAGAATTCTTCTCATTCCAAGAGGTGCATTTCAAATGAAGATTTAAGCCCCTATTTATAGGAAAAATATAGGGGCAAAACAAGTCATTCACACAATAAAAATTAATATAAATTAGATAGAAGTTATGTAAGGAATTAATTTATAATTTTTATAATAATTTATAACAATTATAAAAATTTACTAATTGGATTAATTCATGATAGTATTATTCTATTTTGAAACTAATAAGTCTCAACTTTTTTTTTTTAAATGTTCATGGTCCCCAAACAATGCTAAAAATAGTACGGAAAAGAGCTTAGAAAGATACCACACATTGAACTTTGTCAAACGGAATACGCCGATACGGATAGGCTTAAATGAGAAACTCCACTTTCATTCTGGGCCTTATAACAGATTCACGTTCAAATTCTTTTCTTTCTACATGTAGCAATTCCAAGCAGATGGCGCTAAATTGGAAACTCCAATTCCATTTTGGGCGATTATGCACCTCTCTTTCCTAGTTATAAAGTATAGATTGATTAGAAATCCGATTCAAAATCCAATATGTTACTTATGGGTACATAAGAAATGTATTGCATGGATTTTTTTTTTTTAACTGAAAATTGCACCACGTATTCATTTTATCAAAATTTTACCACTTTTAACTTTGGATTAATTTCACGAAATACCACTGAAGTTTGGTCGAAATTTCAATCATACCACTAAAGTTACAAACTTACCCGACATACCATTGAACTTTTGGACGCTTGCATGAAGAGTACCACTACTTTAATTTATCATGTCTTATGACTCATATGAACCTAAACTTCACATCCATTTCCATAGTTGAAACAAGAATCAACAGAATAATGGGGAATTCAGCTTAATAATAATTAATAGTAGCCATGTAACATTTTCAACTGTAAGTCCAAGATTACAAACCATTAATAAAATACCAAACTAAACCTTAAAGAAGATTCATTCACATCCTTGACCCTAAAATAAGATAGCAAAACAATCTAAAAAATCTGAAAATAACATGGTCATCAAAATAGGACCCGAAACCTGGTATCGCATGTCCTTGTTAGGGGTGGGTGTGGGTTGGGCTGGGTCGATTTTTTGCCCAACTCGAACCGAACCCACTATGGTCGAGTTGATAAAAATTCAATTCAACCCAACCCAAACATGAGTTCAAACCCAACTCAACCCATCCCGACCAAGTTTCGGTCGGGTTGGGTTGGGTGGTTTGAGCTTTGATCCAACTAACTAAAAATCTTAGAAAATTTAAAAATTATGCTCATAAATCAATTATTAACTCAAATAAATTATGTACAATACAATAAGCTCAAATATAATAAATTAAATACTTACTAATAAAACTAAAATATGTTCAAATCATATTTGAGTTTCATCCAAATTAAAAATGGGCTTAAGATTCTTGAAATTTAAATGGTCTTATATTTTTAAAATTTTGATTGGGTTGGGTTGGGTTAAAAACTCAACCCAACCCAAATTTTATCAAAACCCAATCCAAACCGATCGGGTTGGGTGATTTTGACGGGTTGGGTGGGTTAATGTCCACCCCTAGTCCCTGTTATACAAAGCTTTCCAAGACATCGATTTTTCTTAATTCTGTTGCATATGAACCCAAAAGTCCGAATTGCTCAACTAAAGATCCCCGCATCAACACCTTAGCATATCTCTTAGCTCTCCATGCCATTGTTTTGGTAATCTCTATACCATATTCCTTCAAAACTGTTGTAACGACCAAGAATTTTTACGCATTTAATAATTATTTTAAATTATGAAAAAATCGTGCCGCTGCGATCTCACCCATTTTTAATTTCAAGTCGCGACGTATTCGTCTAGCAAAGTCGAGAAATATCAAGTCCATTCGATTTTAAATAAAATCCAAATTTCTAAAATTTTATTATTTTATTTATTATTTAAATTATTATTTTCAAAATCGTTATAAATTCCAAATTACGTCAAGCTCATTTTATCAAATTCATTTTTTTAGACTCAGTTGATTCACGAGCATTATTTTTCTTGAATTCCGTGCATTGCTTCTCAAGGTTTCCAAACTACCCTAATCAACCCATACCTCCCACCAACTACATCAATCCCATACCCTATCA
Source organism: Ligustrum vulgare (assembly GCA_963555705.1). Taxonomy (NCBI): domain Eukaryota; kingdom Viridiplantae; phylum Streptophyta; class Magnoliopsida; order Lamiales; family Oleaceae; genus Ligustrum; species Ligustrum vulgare. The sequence goes on along the minus strand of OY743176.1, from coordinate 18,930,525 downwards.
AACTCTCATACTCACTACCTAACCCACACCTCAACAATTTCAGGCTCCCTCTCTCAACACAACCATAGCTTCATACTATGTTCCCAGCAACACCATTCACGACCAGCTGGAGCTCAGCAAACTTCAAACCACAACACTGATTTTAGCCACCTCCCGCAGCCAGGTAACCACCTCTCCACCACCTCACCATTTGAATCATCATCATCATCATCATCATCACCTCGACCAACCCCTGCCAGTACCGGAGCCATCACCAAATCACAACCACCATCACCCACCATGCGCCACCAATGCACCACCCGGCCAAAACCGAATCACCACCACCACCACCAAACGGCAACCACCGTCAACATCCACCACCACTATTGCCTCATCACTACACCACCACAATTCCACCACAACACCACCGCACAACCCATCACCTCCACTGCCCCACTCCACATCCCCACCAATCATTCAGAAATCAAACCAAAAACCAAAATCAAACCCCAAACTCAGAATAAAACAAGAAAAACTAGTACTTACCTTCATCACCGACCATCTAGACGGATTTTCGCCGAAAAAATCACGAACTTCCGACACCTAGAGCCTCGGTTTTATACCCAAAATCGTCCAATAAAACCCTTTTCTTTTCAACCCTCACACTCGCCCTTCCCTTCGCCGCCACGTGCCGGCGGCGACATCGCCGGCAACAGCCCAGACCAGAGCGGGTTCCGATCTCCATTTCTCCCTCCCTTCTTCTCTGTTGGGGCCGAATAAGAGAGAGGATGAGGGATTTGCTTTTAATTTTGATTTTATCAAATTTGCACTTTAGTCCCCAAGTTTTAAAATGATTTAATTAAGCCATTTTAGTTTAAAAATTAATCATTTCAACCCCTTAAGTTTTTAAATGATTTTAATCAGTCCCTTCATTTTAAAAATCAATTATTTCAATCCCTACAATTTAATATCCGTTTTGAGCTTCAACCAAAGTTTTGAAAATTTACATTTTAGTCCCCAAAGTTCCAAATGTTTCATTTCGGTCCATGAGTTCAAATATTTAAAAAAAAAAACACTATCCTTTAATTTAAAAAATCTGTTATTTTCTGCCTAAATATTTTAATAGTGTTTTATTCGAGTCCTGAAAGTTTTGAAAAGTTCCATTTAGTCCCCCAAAGTTTAAAGGTATTCATTTTAGTCATTCAACTTTCAAAATCAACGATTTCAGTCCCTAAACTTTAATTTATCATTTTTAAACTATAAATTTCAAAAGACCATTTTAACTTTTTTTTTCTAATTGGCTAGACGAGACGTACGGAGATTTAAAGGATGGAAGTCATTCCCGCTCAACCACACTCGTTAAGTTTAAGGTAGACTCGCCCTTATTAATTGATTTAAATTATGATTGCATGTGAATGTGTATGTTATGTGACTTATGTGAAATTCATTTTTATGAAAAGAGACGAGAATGTATTTTTTCAGAAATATTTATGTTGTTATACTTGTCATAACTTATATGCTTTTACGCATGAGAAATAAAGAAGAGAATATCTTGCAAGATAAATAATTGATTTAAATTATGATTGCATGTGAATGTGTATGTTATGTGACTTATGTGAAATTCATTTTTATGAAAAGAGACGAGAATGTATTTTTTCGGAAATATTTATGTTGTTATACTTGTCATAACTTATATGCTTTTACGCATGAGAAATAAAGAAGAGAATATCTTGCAAGATAAATGATGATATTATGCATAACTTATGTGCCTTAAGTGCACAATAAGAAAGAACAACTCACACCCTATGATTTTAAAGAGCCTATGATTTTCAAAGAGAAGTCATGTACTTTAATGCACGAGAAGAGCAACCCACACCCTATGGTTTCTAAAGAGCCTGCGTTTATGTGTTCAATTATAATGTAGATTAATTAATTGACGATAAGTCTACTGAGTATTTCTATGAATGCTCATTTCTATCTTAACAATATTTGCAAATTTCGGAGAGGGTGGCAAGTGATGGATGATTGTGACAATAGTCGTTAAATAGTTGAAAATCTTATTTTGATGATTCGTATTTCCAAACATTGAATATTTTTAAGATTTTCAATTATTTGAAAAATTATGACATTGTCAATTGTTTTACAATTTTAATGGCTCGATTTATTATTTCAAATTGTTTCATAAATGTTTTCAAGTTTTATCGACCATTACAGTTTATTTAATGTTGCCAAAAAATGAATTTCAGTTATTTTTTCCGCTAAAATATTATTTTAAAAGTTAGACCAAACGATGACATGATGAACCGGATATTTAGAACTTGGGGCGCTACAACTGTGGCCTCTAATAACTTGAGATCCCAATATGGAGAAATGGTAAACGTCTCTATATACCTATTTGCCAACCATTTTGAGGACACGCACTTGTGTTTCCATGCTCTAGTACAAGAATGATTCGATTCAAATGATTTTATTTGCCACGTCGGTTCTTCAGATAGTTTTAATGTCCACACCCTCCATGGACATTTATCTTCTTTGCAAGTAGCTTCAACTCGCCCCGTGTCACTATGTGGAAATTTCACCTCAAACCTATTGTTGATGCTGAAATTCTTGGTTGCATCAATGAAGTCCTTTTTTGAAGAAAACTTCTTGCCCAATTCAAACTCAGGTTGCATAATCTCTTTTTCAGAATTAAACTCTGGATAGTAAATCAGTTCATCTTCACTGTCGGAATGAATACTTCGAAGCTTGTCAGATGGAGGACCATCGGAAGATTCAGAATCAATAGTAGCCTCGGCCTTAACAATGTCTTTTCTTGTATCAAGCTCTATGTTATCGCTGACATTCTACAAAAAAATGATGTCGTCGTCTTCACTGAAACTGTAATCCAAATCACTGAAGCTAAGATCAGTTGCTTCACTGCCGATATCCACTACATGATTATAAGTACACGTGTTAGGAAAGAAAACTTATATAAATATAAAACTAAAGCAATGTGGTCAAGAGACTCCCAAACAATAAGAATTAAACCAATGTACTCATAATAATAAGTTAAAACAAAAGTGGCCCAGACTCCCAAACAATAAAATTTTAGAATGGTTGGACATTAACAAAAAAGTGGTTACAGCCAATAACATATAAAGCCATTAATATGTAGGATGGTTGAATATTAACGAAAAGTGGTCCCATGCAAGAAAATAGGCGAGAATGACTACTAATTTTTTCATTTTATTAAATTGCTAACCTTCATATTTTACATCTTGGTCTGACATTATATTGGAGGAAAAGAAAATGCACATTCCAGGCGGTTCAATCCTTCACTTAGAACTTGTCCAAACAGAAGCAAGTAATGGTTGAGAATATCTCGCGACTGTTAGTTGTGGAATAGGATGGAAGCTATGGCCAAAATGGGCGGAAAATGATGCTGCATTTCAAGGCTATTTTGAGAGATGATCGAAGGGATTTTGTGGTAGCTATGAGGTGAGTTCAAATGTTTTTAGAGACAGGGATGATTCAGTTTGGGTTAGGGTTTTTTGGGTTGGGTGTTCTATTTTGTTTGGGTTTGATGGGTCTGATTTATTATATGAGATGTCAAGTCATTTCCACATAAGCCATTTAACGTTAGCAAATTAATGGAGTGGTACTTGGTATAAGCGTCCAAAGTTCAATGGTATGTCGCGTTAGTTTGTAACTTTACTGTTAAAACTTCGACCAAAATTCAGTGGTATTTCGTAAAATTAATTCTTTAACTTTTTATATTCTTACATAATTAATGAAACTACAACACTCGGTTGGGCACTTAACCTATTTATAAGACTATTGTCTCATTGTGGAGGTAAGACCAACATATTGCAGCTTGCAACTTCTTCTTCTAGAAGAGAGTTACTTGGGCAGCTCCTTTGGACACGCGACCAAGTTCGTATGAACGAAACATTACTTCTTGACGTTTGACATTTAATGCATCACAATTTATTAATTATAACACGTGATATCATTTCCTTAATAGATTCAAGTAATTGCCTATTCTAGTTTGTGTTTTACATCATTTATTGTAATTTGTAACAAGTATCACTTATATCAATATATGAATTCATTCAGGTTTCTTAACATTGTATGTTTCAATGTAATTTTGTTTATTTTGCCACTTCGCAACATATCTCACATTGTGATTCATTACATTATGTGTTCTTGCGTTATTTTACACGTGTCATAGCACATAACGCAATTATGCAAATTACTGTGCTTTCATATGTACAAGGAAATGAAAAACAATGCTAGAATTACCGAATTAATTTCGACTTCGTCCCTAAGAGGATTAATAGTTGATGAAATTTATTAGCTCACTTAATGTAGTGAGTCCACCTCAATTTGTTAAGTAATAAAAAGAAACCTTTACAGAAATTATTATGAAGAATATTTTTAATCACCTAATGGCTAAAGGACACGTACACGAACAATTCATTGTGTCAACACCACCTCAGATCAATTCTCAAAAAAGGTGTAACCCACACCTCATATCAATTCTCAAATTCTATAGTGGTGCTTATACGAGGAAGAAACTTGAGTTGGTGTGATGAAGTGTTGGATTGCAAGGGTTGAAAATGAGTGGAAATGAAATATTTTCAAGGAATTGATTTGTTTAAAAATTATTTTTATGGAAAATATTAATTGGAAGTGTTTGATTTGTTTAATTTTTTAGGTGAAAATGTTAGAAAATTTATTGCACAGATAAATTATTTATGTATGATCCAAAATAAATCATCATGCTGAATTATCAAGAATTAAATAACTGAAGCGGAAGCGTACCTTAATTAAACGTGATTCACGATGAACGATTACGGTGTTTGGATCTTCCAAATCGATACGTAGTCCTTATTTTCTCTCTGATGATGGGATGTCAGACAAGATGAATAGTACGTAGAATTCAGGGACCATAACCGACTTTATATACTGAATTGCCAATTAACAAAATCCGGCCCATCATGAATTAGGTAATGACCTGGTATCTACACATAAAAGCACATACATTAATTAGATGCATTAAAGCTCAATATACCAAATCCTTATTAGATCACTTTAAATGAGCTTAACCAAAATTGATAGCCTTTTATTCAATACACAATAATTCACATATAAGCCCACACGATTGATTAAAATCCTTACAATCTCCTACTTGGGCTATATGTGTAACCTTACAATTGTGTATCAATCATAACCTTATGAATACTCAGAATTTTGCTATCATTACTGAATGCATCCCCAAACAATCCGGTCCATCAATTATATCAACATAGGATCAAAGCGGCTTTCGCTACATTAATCGTAACTAAACCTTCAATGGTCACGTATATCGACATAACTGAATGACATGGATCAAGTATGGATGTGTAGCATGGAAATTACATGTAATGTGATCTTCAACATGCCTATTTCCAACTGGTTCGACTTTAGTGAGATCATCCTCAAAGGAGTTCAGAGATAATAAACCTGAAACCTTACAGCTGTAAATAACTTTAACTTTAAACTGTATTCAAAAGGACAATAAATGTGTCTAATGCACCCAAAATACAAACTCCCACTGAAACCGAATATCCTTAAGAAATACAACACCCATATGAGTAATGTACTCATGAAAGACCTTGGGTTGTAATACTTTAGTAAGCGGATCCCCAATTATGGAGTTTGTCCCAATGTGCTCTTATTGACACATGTCCACTCTAAACTGTATCCTTCACAACCAGAAACTTATGTCAATGTATTTTGACTTAGTTGAGCTCCTGTTGTTACTGGAATATAAATCTGCTGAGTTATTGTCACAATATAACTTTAGTGGTCTTTCTATACCATACAGAATACGCAGCCTTGTGACAAAATTTCGCAGCTATATTCCATAATTAGATGCCCCCAAAATTGCTACAACTGTGCTGCCAAGTGAAAGAAGCTAAAGTGTCTGTTAAGCACTCCATCCGGAAATAGCTCCTCCAACCAGCAGATAAATGTAGCCTTATGTGGATCTTTTACTTTCTTGGCATCTAGTAAAAATCGGAATCATAATACCATATGATCTCCAACTGATCCGATTTTCTGTATGTGAGCATGTAATCTTTTGTTCTCTTTAAATACCTTATAACCCATGTTTGGCTGCTTTCCAAATGATCCATCCCAGGGTTACTTAAATATCTCCTTAGTATCCCAATAATGTATGGAATATCCGAACGCATACAAATTTGAGCATACATCAGACTTTCTATAGCTTAACTATATGGGATCATCTGCATTTCTTTAACTTCAAGATAACTTTTCGGGCATTAGTTGAGACTAAATTTTCTCCCTTAACGATAGGGTTGTCCCCTGATTTACTGTCTTGCATGCCAAACCTCTTAAGTACTTTATCGATATAGCCCTTTTGTGATAATTCAAGAATACCCCGAGTACAATCCCGGTGTATTTGAATTCCTAATACAAAAGAAACGTCCCAAGATTTTTAATCTCAAAATTCCTTGACAAAAAATCTCATAATTTTATGTGACATACCTATATCATTAGTGGCAAGCAATAATCAACATATAAAACCAGGAAAATATACTTACTCCCACTGAACTTGTAATACATACAATCATCAACAACATTAATCTCAAAACCAAATGAGATAATTGCTTGATGAAATTTGTATTACCCTTAACGAGAAGCTGGCTTGAGCACATAAATGGATTTCTTTAATTTGCAAACCGTCTCATCAATGTCTCCATTGAGAAACGTCGTCTTAACATCCATTTGATGTAACTCGAGGTCAAAATGTGCAACAACCTGACTTTCCTGAAAGAGTCTTTCATTGAAACCGAAGAGAAAGTCTCTTTATAATTAATGCCATCATTCTGTGTAAAGCCCTTAGATACAAGACGAACCTTATATATTTCCACATTACCTTTCGAATCCCCTTTGGTTTAAAAATCCATTTAAGACCAATGGGCTTCGCACCTTCTGGTAATAGGACAAGATCCAAAACTTTATTGTCTTGCATATGCTTATACTCCTTATTTATGGCATCAATCCACTTTTGAGAGTTAGAAACCTGCATGGCCTGATGGAATTGATTGGACCATCTTCCATCATTTCCTTATGTTCTTGGAAAAATACTATTTAAATTATCCAGAATAACATTTTTTCCCTTTCTCTCGTGGATCTCCTTAATGGCTTTAGTTATTGAGGTTGTTGAGTTTGTAATTCTGAAATTTACCTTATTTTGGATGGGAGGTTTTTCAATATTGTCCAGTTGAGGTTCCGGATATGCTTCTTGATCAATGATATGCATAGAAACTTGCACATTATCAAAAACAATAGTAGGAATCGAAACCGATCCTTCCTCAACTTCTTCCTTAAAGACAATATCTCTAACCTTATTTCTCCCCCCAAACTCAACTTCCTCAAAAATGTTGCAGTTCCCGTTTCAAAAATTGACTTAAGTGTGGGATCATAAAATTAATAGCCCCTTAAACGCTTTATTTTCTTTATTTTTTTCTTGCCCTTATCTTTAGAGGTCTTTGCCAAGTGATTTCAGTTCTGTCATGCTTCAACTTTTCTTCCTCTTGAACACAAAATAGAATGAGCTCATTTAGAGTTCATTTTTCCCTTTAACAGTTATAACTGACCTTAAATTGACTAAATTGTGCAAGAAGCTTGCACACTATGAAATGAGCTCATTGAGAGTCCATTTCTACTTTGACAATTATAACTAACCTTAAATTAACTATATTGTGCAGGAAGCGATATCAATACCAAATGCACGAGCAAGTCATTAGACAAGTCGAATTTTAGTTCCTTAAGTTTTGAAGCAGTGTGAGACATCTACATGATGTACTCCCTTATTTTCCCATTGCCTTTATACTTTATTGAAATCAAGCTTTGCATAAGCGTGCTTGTTTCAGCCTTATCGTTTTTCGCAAAACGTTTCTTAATTTCGGCAAGGAATTCATTGGCATCATTTACCTCTTCAGATACTATGCCACTAAAGGCTTTCGGAATGCCGCACTTAAATGATCATGAGACTCATATAATTTAAGCAATCCCACTTCTCAAAATTCCTCATTTGATTATATGAACTTTCATCCACAAGAGGAGCGGGTTGCTCAATCCTTAGTACACGATCTAGATCCATGCAACTAACGAAAAGTTAATGTTCTTGTTTTGATCCTTGAAGTTTATTCCATAAATACAGGAATTAGATTTGAGCTTGTAGATATACTACTAGCAGAATTTGAAACCGAATAGAGAACACTTAAACAAAAATAGCTCACATAAATACCTTATTATGCAAATCATACTTTCAAATAATGGTAGAGCCCATCACAAGATACCTAGCACAACATCAATATTTAGTCTTTGGACATAAATATTGACTTGTAAGTGGTACTCTTTGTGTAGTAATCAAACACTGACAGTAAGACATGTCAACCAACAAACCTTTCTTTGGACCGATTTATTGATCACACGTAAAACCAAATAACCGTCACGTATTTATCACCACAAGTTCATGTGAAATTCGGGCCAAATATTGACCTTCCTTTGGGCCGATCAATATCCGCATGAAATAACACACAAACACCTAATTTTCCCTTAGTGCAGTGATCAAACACTGACAATAAGACATGTTAACCAATAAACCTTTCTTTGGACCGATTTATTGGTCACACGTTAAACCAAATAATTGCCACGTGTTTATCACAACAGGTGCATGTGAAATTCGAGCCAAATATTGACCTTCCTTTGGGCCGATCAATATCCGCAATGAATAATACACACAAATATCTTATAATATTCAAAGTTAATTAATATCCAGAAGAAAGGTTGCTTTGGCAACATGTTGCTTCAACTAACTTACTTTCGAATATTATATCTCTCAAAAGATTCCGATGTACCAAGATTTGAAACTGAAATTCATTGATTTGCATCTATATTTGACTTTAGGATTTGAATTATAGAATTCAAAACTTTAGAATAAAGCAATCCTTAAGTTGCGAGAGTCTAATTGCAATATTCTTAAACTTTTGGTAGCCAATTCTGTAAAATTTTAAGCTTGAAGGACTTAAATTATAATTTTCCCAAAACCTTATTGGCCAATTTTGAGAAATTCCAAACTTTAGGTCCCAATTTGAAAGAAAAACAAATTTTAGAGGGCCAAAATAGGAAATTTTCAATCTTTAAAGGTTGATTTTGAAAATTTTCAAACTTTAGGAGGCAATTTAGCAAATTCCCAAACTTTAGGGACTTAAATTTTAAAAAAAAATTCAAACTTTAAGGACCAATTTTGAAAATTTCCAAACTTTAGTGACTGAATTAGAAAATTTTCAAACTTTAAGGACTAAATTAAAGAATTTCAGAACTTTAGATGCTGTATTAGAAAATTCTCAAACCTTAAGGGACTGAATTTGAAAATTTTCAAACTTTAGGGACTGGATTAGAAAATTCTCAAACCTTAAGGGACCAAATTAGAGAATTCTCAAGCTTTAGATGCTGATTTTGAAAATTTTCATACTTTAGGGATCAATTTAGAAAATTTTCAAACATTAGGGGTTGGATTCTAAAATTTTAAAATTTTAGGGACCGAATCATAAAATTCCATAACTTGAAGGGTCCTGACTTAACTAAATTATAACTTTAGGAGCTCAATTTATAAATTTCAGAACTTTAAGGGCCAATTTAAATAATTTCATAACTTTAGGATTTATGTTTTATATCACAATAAATATAGAGGACTCGAGGTGCAAATAATCATTATCATCCAAAATTGCAAAGGAGCCCTTAAAAAACATCTAATTTCCAAGACAATCTCCTGCCTCCAAAACCGATTTTCGCTGCAGAGCTACTAGGGTTTGTAAACCCTAGCTTCCGCCGCTCCTCAGCCCCCAAATGCGGCGCCATTGCTGGCACCGTCCACCGCCTGCAGCGCCATCTCCAGCGCTGCATTCCAGAAACAGCGTCGCTGAGTGCGACGCTGCAGCACACCGCGCGCACCCAAGTCGTCCGTCGTTGCTCAGCGTGCCCAGGCCGACGACGGCTCCAACTCAAAAAAAAAAAAAACATTCAGCATCCATTTCAAACCGTTCAAACCTCAACCTCGGCTGTGGCTCCTTCGGCCACCCTCATTCATCCTCAAACTTCAACCGACACAATCAAAACCAGATGCAAATTCATACACCCAAACTCAAGAAATCAGATTTCAACCAACCAAAAATTCGAAATATTAATCTTCAACTTCGAAGTTCTGATTTCGCATATACATACAAGAATTCGACCAACACCAAAAAGAACAGATTTTTGAATCTGAATCCCAAAATAACATATATATACAACCCGATTCATATCAATTCAGAAACATATACACCAAAAATAGAATATGAATTCATAAATTGAACCCGGATCTCAAATATATACGAGTTGGCCGTTTCGACCCAAATTCAAAATATATACATATGCATAATAATTATAAATTACTTTATTAGTATGCACGTACACATGTTCTGACAATTCAACTTGATGATTGTCTCTGATACTACTTGTTAGAAAATTTATTCCACAGATAAATTATTTATCTATGATCCAAAATAAATTATCATGCTGAATTATCAAGAATTAAATAACTGAAGCGGAAGCATACCTTAATCAAACGTGATTCACGATGAACGATTACGGTGTTTGGATCTTCCAAATCGATACGTAGTCCTTATTTTCTCTCTGATGATGGGATGTCAGACAAGATGAACAGTACGTAGGATTCAGGGACCATAACCGACTTTATATACTGAATTGCCAATTAACCTAATCCGACCCATCATGAATTAGGTAATAGCCTGGTATCTACACATAAAAGCCCATACATTAATTAGATGCATTAAAGCCCAATATACCAAATCCTTATTAGATCACTTTAAATGGGCTTAACCAAAATTGATAGCATTTTATTCTATACACAATAATTCACATATAAACCCACACAATTGATTAAAATCCTTACAGAAAAAAGTTGGGAGTTTTTCAAATTTCGTGTTTGATCGACATTATTTTTCATGACAAATAAAGTAAAATTTAACTATTTTAATAAAAAGAATTTTTTTAACATATTTGTACTAGATAATGATAATGTTATTTTTTTTGGAAAAAAATAAGTCAATTAAAAACAAAAAGTTGTTCAAACGTGACAAAATCGATTTTCTGAGTAACATGAAAAATCTTTTCTCAACAAACAAAGAAGAAAATCTTTTCAACCTAAAAAAGGAAAATGGGCGGGTGATGAAGGAAGAAGGAAAATATTTTTCAGTTAAAATTCTTGCAATCAAACAGAGGAAAATAGTAAAGTAGGAAAATATTTTCATTTTCCTTGAAAAATAAAGGCCAATCAAACATGCCCTTAGTCCACAACTTATAAAATTGCAATGATAAAATGAAAAAACACACCAGCACACCTTCCTCTTCCTTGTGCCTTGCTGCTTTATGCTCAAGATTTCAGCTTCCATTGACACCACTTAGACTTGGGCCAGTGATTGATCTCAACATGAGCATTCCCTCTCAAGCTGGATGGCATATCTGTCACTTGGCTCACTCCTAATTTGTATTTTAGAACCAAGAATATGGGCTATGCAAGAGGTTTAGTTAATAGGTCGTGTTAGTTGATCCGAAGATGGCATTTCGAATTTCTTCTCGAGAACCTTTTCTCTTAGGTCCCCCTACACACACATCTATATATTTATTTCATGCCCCCAGGACACATCTCCCAACGGTGAAAGGGATGATGATTTAAAGACCACCCTTGTTTGATCAGGGGTTCGAATCCGGCCTTGTCAAGTTAAAAGGTAAGTCCTTACCCTGCACTCTGGGAGGCATAACCTGCGATTTATATTCTTCACCAAGGTCCAGGGTAGGGTAGGTGGGGCCCCCTAAGGTTGGGGTTCAATCTTTTTATTATTATTATATATATTTACTTCATGCGTGATAGATTGGAATTGATACGGATTCTACGTATTACACACATCCAAACAATGATGATGGATCAAATTAAATACAAAACTTGGATCACATTTGAATTCATGTACATGATCAGTAATTTACCTTCGATTGCTCAATAGATTAAATCAATCAACATCCCTAAAAATGTTACAGTAATAAGAACTCAATTGTATATTGTGAGGAAAATGTTTGAATCACTAACAGTGTGTTCGGCCGCTAAAGATGCTGTTTTTTTTTTTGGTATTTTTTAGGTAGATCAATGGTTGAAAATTGGAGAGAAAAAATATGTGTGATTAAAAAGTAGTTTGAAAAATTATATTATTTATAAATTTATTTATAAATTGTAATCATTACGTAAAAGAACGGAGCTTAATATTTATAGACAATAGAGTATCAGTTTCTCTACCAAAGTGGTGTTTACCATTTTGCAAAGAAGTTTTTGAAAAACACTCTATTTTTGGGAAAAAGGAATTAAAGGAAACGTAACGTGCCGATTTAAAGCATCGGTTAAAATATTTTGAGTAATTTCTGGAGAAAGTAGTATTTTAAATATTTATTCAATTTTAGTATATTTGGAATTGTATTTTTATTACAATTATGCCCCCTGTATGGTATGGATCAAATTCAGATTTTTAAAAAATTTTAGTAGATTTTGATAAAAGATGATGATATGTGTAATTGAAAGCTTTGAAAAGTTGTGGGGCTCATAAAATATGTGATTGAAATTAATTGTTGACTATGACTTAGAGTAAGCTCCGTTTGATTTGGATTAAAATTCAATTAAAATTTTAAGTCAAAGTCAATAATTAACTTTAACCACACATTATATAAATTTCACGACTTTTCAGCCTCACATTTCATCAACTTTTATCAAAATATATACTAAAATCAGATTTTACCTTATGTGATTTTTACCCTGAACATCAAAGCATACATAAGCACCCTCTTCGAAATCTGCATCATATTGGTTGGTACAACTGCTTCACCCGATTCCTCAGAGTACCTTTCTGACTTTCTTTTTCCGCCTTCTACCTCAAAATTCAGTTAATCTGACTTCAACAAACATTTCCTGCTAGCAATAACGAAATTATTATTGTTGTTGTTGCAATAAAAGCTTTTGTAAAATCCAGCCATGAAGCAGTTGCATAAGCAAGCCAGTACAAGAAGAGATGACGAAATCCCCATGTCTGAAAACCCACTTTACTCTCCCAAATCAATGAAACATCCCAGATCCCTTCGCAGATCTCTCAATTATCTGCTCAAAGAACAGCGCCTTCTTTTCATTCTCGTGGGCATTCTTATTGGCTCCACTTTATTTGTCATCCAACCTTCCCTTTCCTACCTCTCCTCGGTTTCTTCCGGACCCAGCATCCCCAGGTCCCACATTTTTTCGGAGAATCGTGAATCGGTTAGCCTTTATGATCGCAAGGGAGTGGTGGGATATGATGAGAGTTTTAAGAGTAAGTATCACAATGGGGTGGGGAGAGTGCCGGTGGGGATAGGGAGCAAGAGGAAGAGGATTGTAGTAACTGGTGGGGCTGGGTTTGTGGGCAGTCACTTGGTGGATAAGCTGGTCTCTCGAGGCGATGACGTGATTGTGATCGATAATTTTTTCACCGGGAGGAAGGAAAATGTAGTGCATTTGTTTGGGAACCCGAGATTTGAGCTGATTAGGCACGATGTCGTCGAGCCAATTCTGTTGGAGGTGGATCAGATCTACCACTTGGCTTGTCCTGCGTCTCCAGTTCATTACAAGTACAATCCTGTCAAGACTATCATATCCTCGTTACAGTTTGTTATTACTTATTAGAGTGACACTGGATTTTTATTTTGAAAATAAATAAAATAATTTTGTTGTTTGATCTGTAAGTGTGCATGTGCCATTAGCAAAGTAACGGATTGCCTCTTTGCACATGACAGGTGATGCTCAAAATTGAGTTGTTGGTTTAATGTTTATGTATGTCAATGTCGATCATAAGATATTATAACTGCGTGCAAACGTGCTCCTGTGATGTGTACATATACATATGGTTGTACGTCTCCAAGCACATACTATCAGATGTATGTTAATTAATAGTGTATTTAAGATTTTAAACGAATATAATTCTTATGCTATTATATCTGAAGGCTTGAACATGTGCAATTGCCAATGACGGTTGCTGTTTTTGAGTATGTGAATGCAAAAATGATAAGCTGGATTCTCTTATAATTATTCATACACTTCTAATAGTTTTTTGTGTATCTGGGAAGAAATTTAGATAAAGATACACAGACTTGTGTAGTTATGTTGCACTTGCATTTTTTTTTTTTACATATTTTGTTTATTGAGATCCTTGACACATAATTACAAGACAAACGTGATGGGGACCCTTAATATGTTGGGCCTCGCAAAGAGAATTGGAGCAAGATTTCTTCTTACTAGTACGAGCGAGGTTTATGGTGACCCACTTGAGCATCCACAGAAGGAGACATATTGGGGACATGTGAATCCAATAGGTGAGCGACATCTTTCTGTTATGAAATATGGTGTTTCAGTTTGCTATTCTGGTGTGAAGTTTATGATTGAGTTCTTTCCAATATCAGGAGTCCGGAGTTGCTATGATGAAGGAAAACGAACTGCTGAAACCTTAACTATGGATTATCATCGTGGAGCTGGCGTCGAGGTAATACATTTACATTGCAGTTGTTGAACTCGTATTTGGATGATTTGGCTGTCAAAATAGAGTATAATATGATTAATCTTGCCGGTTTTACCTGCTTTAACAACAAATAGCTTGGGAACAAGCATTATTTCGTTTAAGTTCATCATTCATTTGGTAAATTACATTAGTGTTATTGATTATTTTCATAGATTATTTTTGTATTTAAAGTAGTAGTTTTTAAAACTTGGTAATTACCTGTGATACCTTATAAGGTGTCTGAAATGTTTCTTTACCTTTATGCATAATTTCCTTTTAAGGCAAAACTGAACTCTACTACATGCTTTGCACATGCCCTATCATGATAATATCCGTGTCTGTGACCATATCACGAAATTAGCATCTAGTGTAGGTAAGAACTTTTCTGCACTTCTGATTAAGTTCAAACTCGTTTTTGCATCCTGGTTCGAAAATTTTTCCTGGTACATTCGACAAAGTCCAATTAGGTTTATGGCGGTGACTTCAATTTGATACATGTTGCTACCTTATACTGTTCATGAATCTTGCCCTTGTTTGGTCCCCATTATTTGAAAATCAAATTTATTCATCACTTATAATTTCAACCATCCATCTTAGTCAAGCCTACCATTTTTGACTTTTCAAACATTTTTTAATCACACATTCTCCCAAAATTACTATTCAAAACCACATTATTCCTAAAAAAGGGGGCCAAACATGGGCAAGAAGTAATTAATTCCTGATTGAAACAGGTCGAATCTACATCTACACAAACTCCAGAAAACACATGAAACCTATTTGCTTCAAGCCTTCAACTATGAATCTAGATAAAGATTCAATATGGATTGGCCATGATACAGCCACGAGTATACTGGATTATGCAAGGCGTGAAAGACAATGATTTACAGTCGTGGAGATGTAATGATTTCACATGAATAGAAGTTTGATTTTTTAAATGCATTTGGTTAGCATATGCATTATTGCTCATTTAAAGTGCAGCAATATAATTAATGAGCTCAAGGTTCTTAGATTAGAAACTTTTATTTTGCTTTCGACCTAGGTGAGCTAGGAAGCATGTCTCGTGTTCTTACGATGCACATATTCTATTTTGACGATCAAAAAGTTATGCTTGCAAAAATTTTCTTTCACCAAAATGAAAGAAATTTCATGGCCTTGTTTTTTCAAAGTAAAGTCTCATCATATTATGTTGAGTTGCAGAGGAACTGCTATATTTTTGGTGTTCACTTTGTATAAATGACAGTAGACAGACAAATTCCATAAACCAGGCTACCTTCCCACAAAGTAACATTTTTTTTTAAAATTATTTTATTGTTATCATCATCAAAATGTATATGTGTTATATCTCATCACTTGGCCTTTTCTTGGTCTAGTTCAGATCGTATGCATATGGATATTGTCCTTAATCTGGACTGAATTTTTTTCTCGCTGGCATATTTGCTTCATTCTATCTTTGCTTCAGAGTTTGGAGACAAACATATTAATAGAATTATGTGGAAAATATACTTTACACCCTCAGCCATGAATAGAATCAGCAGAAACAAAGGTCCATCTGAAATTTTGATTCATAACTTCCCCCTGCATCAAATAGTCACGACCATTGAACACTGAAACCAATCATAGAGTGGGATGTTCCACCACCTCAATCCACCCATCCTTATATGCACTACCCACCTCATATTAATAGGCATTCTTGCAAGTCATCATCCCGATGACAAGCCTCTGGTTGTTAATTCTCTAATTTTTAAATCCATTATATTGTAAACTATCCATTATCTACAGTAAAAATCATAACTTGCACAAAATTTGGTAAAAATGTAATTTTACATAATTTTATGAGCATATAGTGCTGCAATGCGCTACATCTGCTTTCAGTTTTATCTTGAATAATGTCGATCTCATTGACCCTTCACCTTACTTGAGACTTCATTGCTGTGATCACTTTGCTTTCACCAACACCCTGAAAACCTAAATGAATATGGAGCTAAAGTGGTTGAGATTGGTTAGAGAAGGGACACTATAAGGAGAGCAGCCAACAGAAAGTTTGAGTTTTCCTTCTTTTGGAGGCGGGGCTGGAGGGATTTTGTGTAACCTAGCAATAATACAAGGGGTGAAGGTTATTTACCACAAAGTAGCTGCATTGTCATCAGGGGCGGAACTATGCTTTGGCATTAGTCCGCTCAAGCCAACTACAAAATTCTGAAAATTTTGATTTTTTTTTTTTTTTTTTTTTTTGGGTAGTATTATTTTAAATTTTGAAGTTCATTTGAGCTCTCAATTTCAGTTCATTTGGGATTTGATTGATGCTTATTAGTTGTTTTGAGTGTGAATTAATTAATTTAGGCTGTTCAGCGGCCTCATTTGCATTATAATTTGTTTTATTTGTATTTTTTAGGTAAAATGTGTGATTAATAATTGGAGAGAGAAAATGTGAGTGGTTAAGAACTTGTTTGTTAAAGTTAAAATTTTTACCACAACTTTTCAAATTCAATCTCAACCATTCATTCTTAGTCAAGCCCACCATTTTTTACTTTTCAAATATTTTTAAACTACACATCCATCAAAAAATAAAAAATAAAAACTACAAAAATCAAAATTTTTCACATTACCAAACAGGCTCTAAAAAGTGGTTTTAAAAATTGTGTAATTTAAATTTGGATTTAAAATGGCTTAAAGTACAATTGCCGAACACAGCCTTAAATTATTTAGGTTTTATTTAGAATTTTTTGTGGTAGTTAATTTTTTTATTATAGAAGTACTTATTTGGATTTTTTTGCGCTACACTGGAAAGAACTTATTTAGGTTTTATTTTTGTGATGAAAATTTGACATTTTGTTGATTGAATTTTGAATAATACATATTCTTGTAGATTGATTAAAATACGAAAAAGAAATATCTTTCATAACTTTAATAAGAAAAATGATGTTGGATCTTCAAGTTCTCCAAATCTTCCACAAGAAACTCCTATTTGAAACAAAAGATCAATGGAATTGATACGGATGTCATCGTTGATAAATTTTATCGTGTGGGGAGTAGGAGGATGCGTCACTAGTAACAGCTCAAGTTATTTTGTATTTACACATTTGCGGTGCTTTATTAGTTCTTAGATATTGACATTGAAGTATAATTATTTTGTTATATTTACGAATTTGAAGTCTAAATTATTCTTATCTTTGGCTTGAAAAAAAAAATTTCGGGGGCTCCGCCCCCGAACCCCCGGGAGGGGGGTCTCCCCCCTCCACCCCCCATTTTTTATCTAGCCTACTACATTTTTAAATCCTAGTTCCGCCCCTGATTGTCATGGTGCCTTGCTGCATGAAAAAAAGTGCTTTATTGTTTCTCCTCTTAAGTTTTGGTAGGCATGGACGGATCCAGCCCTCGGCGAGGGCATTCAGCCGCTCGGGCTGGATCAGCTAAAAAAACTTTTTTCACCATATAATTTTGGTGTCGAAGATTTTTTCCTCTTACCTTGTAGTATCTGCTCGTGCCGGAACAAATTCGCATATGTTGGATTGACTTCCTGGATTCCTGCTGGTAGGAAAAGATGGTAATGACATCATTTTAAGGATATGGAGTGTCTCTTTGTATGTTGATGGTGCTCTTAATACTGATATTTTACAAAACGAGTTACTATCATCCTTTTACAGAAAGTAATAGAACTCTTAGTGCAATTCCCGAAAGTGAAATGGGAATACGTAGGAAGTTTTTTCTGTATGACAAGCAAACTTTGTTTCAATCTTCAGTCTGTTTAAGTTGAGAGTTTGAGGAATTTGAGTATATTATTTTTAGATAATTGTATAACACTCAGGATTCTGGGGAGATACAGTATATTCTAGTTGCTAACTTTATAGCTCCTCCAAGACCCAAGGATTACCTATGATTGAGATTCATACCAGTAGAACGAAATTGCTTGTCCTTTCCACTTTGCAACTTTTATACCCAGTTGGATTCAAGTACTGTTGTTATTAATCATTCCTCTATTTCCATGCAGGTGCGTATTGCACGTATATTTAATACATATGGGCCTCGTATGTGTCTTGATGATGGACGTGTTGTCAGCAACTTTGTTTCACAGGTTTGTCCTCTCTGTTGATGTACTCTTCTGGTTCAATAAAGATGCCCCAAACAGTTCACCTTGAGATCACCCAAGGGGTTTTACATTCACAAGAATTCATATTCTGAAAGCTGTAATCTGCAGGCAATACGCAAGCAACCAATGACGGTTTATGGGGATGGGAAGCAAACCCGAAGCTTTCAATATGTGTCTGACTTGGTATGTAGTATTATATGTTGTTATCCTGCTTGCTGGCACTGCCTCATTTATTTATGTAATCTGCTCTATAGCCATGCAAATTTCCCACTTTAACTGGAAATTCTTGCTGGTGACAGAATGTTGACCTCTTTGATAATAACCATTACATTTTTTTCCCCTTAAAAGAAAAAGATAATGCATCCAACTATATTAAGAAAGCCTGACTTGCTTGCTATTAAGCTTAGCCAGACATGCACTGCTTCCAATTCATCTCAATATCTGCCATCAATCTCACAAGAGTTTCATACAAGCATTTGAGTTACACATACCTTGTGATGACTTTGAACTAATATTCAATTTGAAACATAAATTCTATAACAGCTCCGCAACAAACAAAATTTTAATGTATGCACGTCACAATTTGTATTGAGACGAGAATGTGGAAGTAATTTTCATTTTGCATTGTTTAAATATTGTTTATAAGGGACCTATATTTATTATCTTGATATTAGGTTGATGGATTAGTGGCACTAATGGAAAATGAGCATATTGGACCGTTCAACTTGGGTAACCCTGGAGAGTTCACAATGTTAGAGCTTGCCAAGGTTTGTAATCTTTCGACGCCCTCAACGATATTTTCTTATTTAATGATGGGTCTAGAATCTAGTTTTTGACGTGATTAAGTGGCTTTTCCGGAAATAACAGGTTGTTAAAGAAACCATCGATTCCAGTGCAACCATCGAATACAAAGAAAACACTGCTGACGATCCTCATAAGAGGAAGCCAGATATTACTAAAGCAAAAGATCTTCTAAACTGGGAGCCAAAGATTTCTTTGCACGAGGGCTTGCCTTTGATGGTCAATGATTTTCGAAATCGAATCTTGAATGAAGGTGAAGGAAAAGGGAACAAATGAAGATTACAGCTAAAATAACATGTATAGATTTACAGCATGTTTCCTTCTATATCTTTATTTTTTATTTTTATTTAGCAACACGTCACATCGTTCCACGCAATTTCTATTTTCTCCTAAATTCTGTAATTTTGGCTAGACTTTCCATGAATCCCGTTCTGTGCATTTCTTTATAATAGTATTATACGACTTGAAGAACATGAAGTGCATGTTTCACAGGTGGTATTGGATGAGACTCGACCCTATGTCGAACAACATTATACGGCTCAGTACTATCCAATCCTCCGAGCGTAACATGCCAAGATAATAAAGGGACATTGAGTTAGAATTGTTAAACTGTGATATTGTTGGAAAGGATATAAAGGGGAAAGAGGAAAAGAATAGCAGAAAGTGAAATGCTCAAGGGCATCTAATTCCATGGTTTTGTGAACCAGAATCCTTGCTTAGACGGAGAATTAAAGTTGCTTTGTGTCTCATTCATTCAATTTTACAGATGATTTTTCCAAGCATATGTTCCAAAGGCATCTCAACACATTTTCCTATTATTCCCTTTTCTAGAAAGTAGAATGAACTCCCTTTGACTAAAGAGTTTGCTCAGTTGGTGAAATTTGAGACTTTGTTACACTTTGGATAATGTGGCACGAAGTCGATATCTACATAACTGCAATCTTGACATACACGTGCCCCTGTTTGAGCTCTATTATTTGAAAATCAAGTTTTTTAAACGCTCAATTTAAACCATCCATTTTAGTTAAGTCCACATTATTTGACTTTTCAAATAAATTTTAACCACACATTCTTCTACAAATATTATTCAAAATCACATTATTTCCCAAATAATGGGACTCAAACGGCTCTTCCTTTCTTTTCTTACGGCCTTGAGGACCGACGAAAGAAGTGTGAAGTTCCAAAACAGGGCCATGACCCTATTTAAAATTGGTCAGATCCACAGCCTATGCTGACTGCTCGAATTAAATTACAGTACAAAACTCCATACTCGAGAATTTTTTATCAGAAGCCAGATGAATTATTAGGGAACTGCCACTGAATGCTGCAGAGAATCAATACATAGATACATGGTGTGTTTTATTTTGTTATAGTAGAGAAGAGAACACCTCTTTCTCTCTCTGTTCCTCTTCACTTTCCATGCCAAGAGCTCAACCTTAACAGCTAACTCCAAGAATCTTAGCAAGAAAGTCCCTTTGTTTCTGCCCCCACAAGTGCAGCAGATTCCCTAAAACTTTAATTCCAATTCTTATCATTTTATCATTTCTAAAGATGAAAGGAATCCATATATTCTGTACATCTCAAGCTGCACAAGCCATATGTCCCAACATGAGTGAAGCCTCATCTTCTTCCTCATCTACTTCCTCTCAACTGGGGAGTGGTCGAGCTATCGACCGATACAATCCCATCATTCGAGACTCGAGAAGAAATGGAACTCTACTCCCACCTCTCAGTTCTCACCCAAAACTCACTCCCAAACCTCAAAAACACCATTCCAAGAATCAAAAGAACTCTTCGAAGGCAAATAATGAAGCCAAGAAACAGAAAATCCTCGAACTGGACGACGAAAAATTAAAGAGGAAGGATATGAGAGTTGATAATAGTATTAATGTTGTAAGGAAGAGCTGGAGTTGCACCAAACCAGGAGATTTTATAAGCCCTGCTGGTTCAACTAGATACTTGCTGAGTGATGAAGCTTTCTTAGACGTTTTATCGGATTTCCACCCGGTTCTTAAATTGGTTCATGATGAACCTTCCAAGTCTGAAGCTGATAAAACAGATGAATCATGTGATGGAAAACCACCATCTTTGTCTGAATCTCCGGAACAGGTTCTCTTCACTCTCTATTCTTCATGTAATATGCATACTGAAGTTTTATTATGTCAATCTTATGTACATTTATGTCATATTTTTGACTTTCCATACGTGTGGTTTTATCCATCTTCTCAGTTTTCGGTTCCATCTTAAAAAGGTTTATACAAATGAAGTGCCTTTGAATGTTTGGTTGCAGGTGGTTGTTCTTAAAGTATCCCTGCATTGCAGAGGATGCGAGCGAAAGATGAGAAAACATATATCTAGAATGGAAGGTATGCATATTTATTTCTCTAGTAATTTATTAGGGCGATCTAAATTGAAAAACCCATAAATCTCTGAAGATGGATCTGCTGTCGAGAGAATAACGATATTCAAAGTAGTGTTTTAAAAAACGTAAAGCATGACGAAGTAACGAGGTCGAGTATCATGCTTAAGCGCGCCTATGCGCGAAAAAACCCAACATTAATGCGTGAGCGAAGCGCGTAAGGCGAGTTTTGTGCCTACGCCTAGGCGCACTTATTAGAACACTGATTCATAGTGAAGACTACCGGTAGTCATCTCACATGGCATCACGCGTACCGTGATTTCATGGTAGTTTTGAAAATTCATTGAATTTAATTTTTTAATTGTTACATCCACCACACATGTAATAATATATAGGACGACTACTGGTAGTCACTCACTATGAATAGCATTTTTCCACTCTCCAGTCGAGACAATAAGTGTACTTTATAACGTGTTTTTGTCTATTGTTCTTCCTCCCTGAGTATATTGTTAACTGGTGTTTAATATGGTAAGCAGGGGTGAAAGACTTCAACATAGACTTTGCAGCAAGGAAAGTGACAGTTATTGGGGATGTGACTCCATTAGGGGTTCTTGCAAGCATATCAAAGGTGAAGAATGCTCAATTATGGCCTCCAACACTATCATCTTCACTTTCACCACTGAATTCCAGTACCCCAGAATTCAAGAATTACAAAGGAGCTGCTGGTGCATGAATTAAATATCATTAGTAATGCTGTTGGAATTCTCATCTTCTTCTCTTATTACATGGTATAAATAAATGCTTGGTTTGTTGATGGTTAATTTTGGTACTTTTACTTTCTTGAAAATAATAATATCTTATGGGAATTTAATCAAAACTTTATTTACTTTTGGATTGTTTATGTTTTCATATGATTCCTGGATTTTATTTCTAGTAAAATTGTTTTGGTAAGTTAAAACAACCTATTTTTCTAAATCATTTTTTAACCAACATATTTTTCAAAGTCACTTTTTAACTTGTGTTTGGTAAAAGTTTTTTGTTTATAAACAAAGAATGTAATAATTTCGGAGTAAAATTTAAGGTTAAAAATTGAATTGAGAAAATGTGTGGTTAAAAGAGTGTTTTTTGAAGAAACATGTTGTTTATAAACTAAATAAGTTTACCAAACGAAGGCTAACCACATATTTTACCTTGAAAAATTCACATTCTTTATTTATAAAAAAAAAAATAAAAAAAAATTATCAAACAGATGCTGATCAATTTTTTTTATCCTTTAAAATTATTATTATTTTTTTGAAAAGAAAAATAGACTTTAATCGTTTTTCTCTCGATTGATTAGAAGCATAACTGTAAATTGTTGAATTTTGGTGAAAAAATGCTTAAATTATTTAATTAATTATATAGTACATAATTTAAATATTAAAATGTGAGCTTATTTAAACACAGTAATTTATATGTACTTTTCAAATAATAATCTTTTTACGATTCAAGTAAAAAAAAATGCAAAATAATACTATACTTTAATTCATTTGAACATTATATACCTTAAAATTATTAGTAAACCACTGTTTAATTTTGTTAAAAAACATATATTTAATGAATTTTGATAAAAGTTAAATGAAATGTATTGAAAAGTAATAAAAAGTTGTTAATATCAATGTGTGGTTAAAAATACTTATTTATCTATATATAATATATAAAAGTAGCTGAGTCAATTCCAGTCAACTTCACTGTTTTCCTCCAAAACTTTTGTACTATGTGCAAATTTTATTTATTTATTTATTTATTTTTCCAATTTTTGGGGACTTCAATATTTATCATGTTCACACTACTTATATTCTCTATCCAATAATCAACTTCAAACCCACTTCAAAAATAGTTGGGTCTTCAATATTTATTTATTATTTTCAAAATTGCTGACGTCTACTTACAGTCTTCAATATTTGTTGTATTTACATGACTTATATTTCCCGCCACCGAATTCACTGGAAAGTCAGTTATTTTCTTTTTTTTTTTTCTTTTTCGCTTTTTCAGAATTTGTTTCATTTTTTTCCCATTTTTCAAAATCTGTTGATTCATTTTTGTTTTCTACATCCTCTTTTTTTTCCATTTCCTTGTATACAACCTCTTTCATTTCTGTTATATATAATTATTATAAAGATATACACAATAATAAAATATTCAATTAGAGGGTTATTTCTTTGAAAAAATGTGTACTGTTTAACATGACCGCTGCGCTCCACCTTCTATTTATCACGTTTTATGATTCAAAATTTCTGGTGTGGTGGTAATGCTTATTAGTTATTAATATTACAAATCAGTTGAAAATAAAAAATAGTAAATTATTTTTTGAAAAAGTAAAAAGGATTGACACTACTCTTTTCTTCAAGACCTGTGATATTTTGAGTCGTTGAACATAGATTTGGATTTCTAACAAAAAAGAAAAAATATTAAAACAATAATATTGTAGAGAAAGCTTCGAAAATAATATATAATGCAAAATTATTTTAAACTAATAAGAGGATTTGTTAATAGTCTATTTATATTATGTTCTAGATTTCTCTGTTGGAGTTGCAATGTGTTAATTAATGTCGGGCAATTTAGAATAGTTTTGGGTTTGATAGATATGTTAATGGTTTCGACCGTTGAGTGAAGAAAAAACATATTATTCATGGGTCCGTATATATATATTTAATGAAATTGTATATTACATTGTATAAAAAATAATAAAAATAAGAAACTAGAATTTTTTTATTTTTTATGATATAAGAACGATAATTTGTTTGGTTTTACTTATTTATATTTGACTTTTTTGTAAACCTCTATTTCTATAAAAACAATGTGTTCTTCTAACGTTTTCAATCTTACAAATAAATATTTGTGTTCATTTATACAAATTCAAAGTAAAATTTTCAGTTAAAAATTATGTTGAAATTTTATTACTAGATAATACTCTCTCTGTCCTACAAAGATAGTCCACTATTTCTTTTTTGTCCGTTTCAAAAAGATAGTTTACTTTATTTTTTAAGAGTGAAATTAATATTTTATATTTCATTTTGCCCTTAATCTGTGTGAAAATGAGTAGATGACTATTTTTATGGGACGGAGGGAGTACTAAATTATAAATCACATCATACATATAGTTTTTTTTATTTTTTTATAAATAATCTTATTTTTAGTTATTTAATACATATAAAAATTTGAGCTCTTTTTTATAGCGTATTATTAAATTATTAAATATTTTTATAGATAATTACATTTAATACGTAATTAATTTCTTATAATAATTGTGATATTTTATTGGTCTTAATTTTATGAATAAGTATTTGGTTCAGTCATACAGATCCAATGTCAAATTCTTAATTAAAATTATATCTAAATTTTATACACATTCGTATTTTTATAAATCACGTTGTATTGAAATTTTTATAAATAAATCCTATTTTTAAGTTATTTATTACATATACATATTAAAGTTCTTTCCTATGTTGCATTATTTATCAAAATTATTTCAATGACAATTACATTTAATTCTTAATTAATTTTTATTCCAAAAAATCTCATATCACATTTTTTAACATTAACGGTTAACAAATTTATCTATATTGTTTGAAATGATATAATTATTAATGGTTTTTATCCTAACTGTTAATTTTAAAATTTCAAAAAGTAATTAACCATATCAAGATATTCTTTGCTATATTTTAATTCAAATTTTATGATATTTTTTCACAATAATATATAAATTGGCTCCCAATTTACTTAATTAAAAATTGAGATGATCAATATTAAATTATAATTTCAATCAGAAAATAATTACGTTGTATAAATATTGAAAACCTAAAATATCATAAATTTGATGCAATATCTTTGTCAACCTCGCAATTTTTTTTATTATTATTATTATTATTATTATTATTATTTTTCATTGTCAATGGTCAAAATATTGAATTTTATCTTTTATATGTATTGTCTCTATTATTAACTTTTTCATCTATTATTTGAATGTTCAGAGTACATGAATACTGGAGATTCTACATTTAAGTGTTTATTTTGCAAGGCGAATTTTTGGTTCTAGGAGATAGTGAATAATCATTACAAAACTTGAAAATCATATTCTATAAGGTTAAATTATATCTGACAGTAATGCAGGACACAAATTCTTTATTCCAAGGATATCGTTGAGTCATTCGAATTTTAGGATACTTATTAGATTTTAAAAAAAAAACAATTTTCATTGATGGTGTCCTATGCCATGACTATCAATAAGAGTTAAGTACAATCATTTTCGCATGTATGACTTCTCCCTAAAAGGTTGATGTTTATACATGAAACTAATAAATGATGAACTTATTTCTTATTTGTGAATGTTATTTATTTTGTTTAAGAATTTATTTAATTTCAAATAGGATTATTCTTATATAGAAGTTTCTTCCCGTGCATCGCACAGGATGATTCACTAGTTTTAAATCAAAATAAGTAACGTTTAAAATTTAAACTATGTGAAATAAGCTATGTATATAATGAAAATTTATATTATTATAATCTACTTGAACAAATTAAATTCCAACTTTAATGTCTTGATACTATCGGAAATGTGAGAAAATATTAATTTATCTTTTATTAAAAGCTAACAGTGGCCTCAGATGGTACAGCTGTTTCAAAAAATGGAACTAGGGTTGCATTTTGTAAGTACAATCAGGGAATTTAAAATCTCTTTTTTGTAATCGTCCATTGATTGCTGAATTTATATCCGTGTCTTTGAACTTTCACATAACTTTAAAATTTAAAATGTCAAATTTTGATAATTAAATTATAGATAAATTGTTACAATAATAATTGAACTTATATAAATGTCGAGTTTTAATAATTAAACTTATCAAAATGGTGGACGTTAGTCACTAACTTAACTTTACTAACAGAATTTATGACGTGGTAGAAGGACTGTACACGTCATCTTCAACTGGTCAATCACGACACACCAAATTACAATGTACGAAAGCTTTAAAAATGTCATCGATTAGTCACATAATTTTTAAAACGTTTTCAACTGTTCACTAAATTTTAAGTTGATCGAGTTTTTGTCATTGAACTTGTAAAGATGACACGACTGACCTAAAAATTTATAAATGCTTTCTCAAATTATCAGTTGTATACAACAAATCAACAGTAAAAAAATATTTTTAAAAATTTAGTAATCATAGAAGACGTTTTTAAAAATTTCTTACTTAACAATTTGATGTACCATGATTGTTCGGTTGAAGGTGACAAATATTCCGCCTGCCACGTGGTCAATTTTGTTACGAAAGTTCCACCATTTTGATAAATTCAGTGATCAAAACTCGACATTTACATAAGTTCAGTGATTATTATGACAATTAATTTATAATTTAGTAATCAAAACTCGATATTTTAAAGTTCTATGACTAGTCGAAGACGTTTACATGAGTTCAGTGATCAAAACTCGATACTTTAAAGTTCAGTGATCGATCGAAAACATGTACATAAATTCAGTGATCATTGAGATAATTAATTCAAAATGGACTAAGAAAAATGAGAGAATGAACAATTAGCTGTTAAAAGAAATATACAAGTCGCAATTTTATGTTTTACTTTTCTGGGTATTTTTCATTATATATGAATGCATAATTTATGTCGACCATTGTATTTTTACAACTTATTCAATAAATAATTGCTAAATATATCTTTCGTGTATCGTGCGGGTGCGATTACTAGTTTAATTTAATACAAAAATAGATAATGTCATAAGTCATTGCCAAATAACAACAATTTAATTAAAAAATTTGAGCGTATATCACAGATATATCTTTTTTTTTTTTACTTATTACAATTTCTATTTAAATGTAATTTTTATTTTTTATTTTAAGTTTTAAATCAAATCAAATTACAATGTTTAAAGAAATTCCTGTGACAATAAACATACGAACCGAAATTTTTTTAAAAAAAAATTAAGGTATGTGTAATGTACATTTTTTGTAATTAATTGTTTTCTTTCGTTTCTCATTTTTAATTAATTATTCATTTTATATGTTAACATATATATTTAATATATGTGAGTAATAAGTGATCGTACATCGCACGAGTGTAACACTATTACCCCTAAAAGAAGGGTACTAAAAATAAGAAAAAATAAAAGAAGTCCCCAAGTAAAATTATTATTCGGAATCTTTTGTGGACTAGAGAATTAAACACAACAGGACAGTTGGGTCCTTATCTCAATTGATAGTTCATTATTCAACAAAAATTACAAAAATTCCGACCTGCCGGATTTTAACTAGCGACCTAAGGATTTCAACAACTACTACAGTCCCTGTCCGCCACTCCACCAACTGAGCTAAGGTCGGGTTTGGTATAACAATTTTTACATTATATTAAAATAATAGAATTCAAGAACATGTCAGTTTTTGTTATGTCATTTCTCTAAACGAGAAATTACGACTTTGGTGGAAATATAAATTTTCCTTAATATTGGGAATTCTAAGTTCTAACGGGTGTGAATAATTTGAGCACGTGTGTTCTTACAATGATTAATGAAATAATTCAAAAATACTGTAATATCTTGCGGTTTTGGCTTTGAAATTTTGGATTAAATTATTTACAATCCAATTAATTAAAATCATTATACTACGTTATAAATTTGATTATATGAATCTCATAATCTTCAATGAAATTGCAATAAAGATTAGCTCCTATATAAAGGGAAAAAAATGAAAACAACATAACAAAATCGATGTATAAGAAATGGACGGCTCAAAACTACTCTTAACCCCTATTTGGTAAATTGTTTATAAACAAATTTATAAATAATATATTTCTCCAAATAACTTTTTAACTAAAAATATTTTCAATTACATATTTTACTTCGAAAACATTACATTTTTATTTTATTTTTACATACATAATTTTTTTTTTTTACCAAACAGATGCTATTTGTTAATATCAAGTATCAACATTGGCTGTTAAGCTGCGAGAACACAAATGATACAAAAAATGTGTGTTTGACAAGAATTCAAAATTACTTAATAAAGTGTAATTGACGCAATCTATCCCCACCTTTAGACACTCTTGCGTAATTCATTCATATCTTTATTTCTTTTGTCATTCTCACTTTCTTATCAAAACTGTCCATACTATCACTTTTTGTTGACTATTGGTTATATAATTCAATTAAAACTCGATGTAATTAGTTTGAGGATAGTTTTGGAAGTCAATACCTTTATTTCATTATGACGCCAATCTGACTTCTTCCATCTATCATCCATCACAGTATAGGGTGATTAATATACAACTGGAGATTATACCAAGCTTAGATATAAGAATGAAAGTGAAGATAGATTTTTGAGATTATTGGGGCGATGCGGATGATACTAGCTAAAAGTTTGATTTTGTTTTGTCTTATGTGTATGTTGTAAATTGGATTGTTGTAGTCAGATCTTGAGTACAAAACATTTTTTTTTTTGGAAAACTACATAACATTATTATTTGTTCATGAGATGTGATTTATGTAAGAGTTGTTGTAATTTCAGTCTTTCGTTAACAATGAATATGGATTAATGCAGTGTCTTCTTGTGAAGAAGAAAAAGATGAATAAAACATTCGGCTTCAAAATTCTCTTTGTAGATAGAAACCATCACTACCTTTCATGAGCTTTTCAATATACATCCCTACCTTCTACCTTTTATTGTGATAAACATCCTTGCCTTTTAACCATTGTGAAATTAACTCATATCATCCATTTGTTTTGCGAAAAACGTCCCTACATTTTATATTTTTTGCGCAAAATTTCCTTGTTAAATTAGAATAAACCAGCAAATTTATATTTCAAACTTATTTCACCTATGCATATTCAACAACAAATGACATGTTTAAATAGAAAAATCACATAAAATTCAACCATACAAAGTTGTACAAAAAGAAATTAATCACCACATAAACTAGAAAAAGATGGGAAGATCACGATTACAAAGTCTTTACAAAAATTAAGTACATCACCATGAAGCTACAGAAAACAACTGCAAAGAAGAAACCACAGGAGTTTTGAATGGAATAAAAAATAAAAAGAATTATGAACATGGGTAGCTCGTGGCCCATTTGCTGACTGTAGGTATTTTAAATTTTCTTGTCCTCTTTAACTGACTTGATAATGCCTCTTCATTTGGTTCCCTTCACATATTTTTCTTCGATCTTCCTGACTTTTTGCTGTAGAATGGTGATTAAACCATGACTCTAGACTTGTAATAGAGGAAATGGAGCGCGAATAAGTACGAAGATAGACCTCTTTCTTGTATACATTGTCAACATATTCGATGCATTCCCTTTTACGCAAGCAAAGCAATGGCATGGAAACAAGGGATTCCAGACAGTTTCTAAGAATAACATGAACATGTCCTTGTTCTAATGTCAACAACATTAAGTGGATTGCCCGCGTTATGTCAAACTTGGAACCTAAGGTTCCCTAAGTAATCAACCCACTCTGACCTTGCTTGTGCTTTATTCTTTCCCAGAATCATCAGAATTTGAGGGTCGACTTAGTGATGACAATAGTACGAGTATGGGTCGGGGACCTCATCCCCATCCCCATCCCCGTTACATGCGGGGCGGGGTCGGGGATTAAAAATTCTCCGTTTAAATCCTCGTTATTATTATTTTTTTTTGGATCAACCTTTTTTTAAAAAAAAAAAAAAAAAACTAAAAATTATTTTCCCATACCTTTAAGTTAGTAATATAGTTTGGAATCATACAACTTGGTTTAAAAGAATATATAATTTTTCAAAATGTATTGAATTTTTAAATTTTTACTAGTTTTTAATTTTTTAAATTATAAACGGGGCGGGGATGGTTCGGGGACCTTAATCCCATCCCCGTAACGGGGATAAAATCACTACCATCCTTGCCCCATTCGGGGCGGGTCCCCACGGGGATCGGTTCTCGCGGGAAAAATTGCCATCACTAGGTCGACTTCTACACTCCATTTCTCACAAGCTTTTCTTCGAGCAACAATTATTTTCATTAAGTACACACGAATATCCTCCAACATAGTCAGAATAAGCTTTTCCCGTGCATCGATAATCGTGCTATTGAAGGGCTCACACAGTTTTTAAGAAGCATGTCACATTTATGTAATTCCCAAAAACGGGATTTGCTGTATTAATTAGTAAGTCTTTGTTTAAGACATCCATAAGCTACGGGATACAGATCCAACATTTTTTGCATCTGTGCTAGTCATTGAGATATAGTTGTGGCTCGAGCGGCATCCCACGTATAGTTCTTCAAAGCTAAACCATGGTGAGCGATGATGAAGTTGTTGTATAAGTGCCTAACACATGTCCTATGTTCTGAATGTTTAAATAAAGACTTAATGGCATTTCTCAATCCCTTATGCTTGTTAGAAATAAAAGTTCATCCATGACTATTATTCATCCCCAAATAATCTTTGAGTAGACAAATAAATCATGTCCAATGTTCGGATTCTCTATCTCAATAACTGCATATGCAATGGGTCATATACCATTGTTGCCATCTACTCAACTACAGTTAACAACTGACCTATGAGCTCTATCTTTAGGAAACACTCATCAAGTTCAATCATTCTCCGACACCCACCACAAAATCCCTCCTTTAAAGCCCATAAGCATATGTATAGTCTCTTGAACACCTGCATGCCCCTCCAATCAAGCAGTTGTTTCTAGATTTTTCCTCTTGATAGTAATCCCAAAGAAGTTTCGAGCCTTATTTTAAAGCATACAACACCCAACTACATGTATTGTGACATACAACCCTCAATTTGACTGCATCATCCTTCTTGTATTTGATACACCGATTGTGTTTTGCTAAATGTTGAGTAATGGCAGTCTTCCATACAATATCTTATTTGAAGAATATGCCTCGATGGTAGAGTTCTAGTGTAAAGTATTTTGTGTCCTTGCCTGCAACATACAATAAACCTACTTCAAATGATGTCTCAAAGAAGAACAAAATAATGGGAAACAAAATTTATGAAATCGCAACCTTTAGAAACCATAACTGATAACCCATATACAACCAGGGAAAATGATGATTCGAACCATAAATAGGCAGCTCTTCATCAAACAACCTGAATCTTGGATGAAGCATAGAAGGTTATTGGTAACCTGATATTTTCATGCAAAAACCTCATTTCTGGTTAGCATAAAAGCTTATATAAAACTCGAAAATGCAGAAAAACTCATATGGAAAACCCTTAATTTCGATGGTTTCTTTACTTACCCGTATCTCAGACATGAAGAAGACCTTCAAATCAAAGAGGTTGAAGTGTGAAATCACCGATGACAGATTTTTGGAACGATTTTCCTTTGCTTTGGAATGACCTTCGTTCGGTTTCCCTTCAAGTTCTATTCATCCTTTAGAAATGCTAGTTTTAAACGTATTGACTTCCAAAATTCCTCAAGACTAGTTAAATGTGAGTTTTAATTGAATTAGATAACAGCCTCAGCTAACAGAAAATTACGGTAGGTATAATTTTGGCAAGGAAGTGAGAAGGTAGCAAGGGTGAATTTGCTAAAAAAATCAAAGGTAAAGACGAATTATGCAGAGATTGTGAAAGGTAAGGATGAATAGCGACAATTACCCTTTAATAAATCAAGGTGCATTGGTGAAGAATGGACCTACACAATCGATAGCCAGATAGATTCATGTACGACGGTCTCGAGAGAGAGAATTTCACATGCTACCAAAGTATTCCCTAGTAGTAGTACCTCCTCCAGGTTCGAGTACACGAATTAATAAGAATCAACAACCCCTATTCTTGTAAAATGATAAGTGGATTACGGATTAATCAAATAATGGAAGTCTAAAAATTCTATTTGGTTTCCTTCCATTTTATCTAGGTAAATTACATTTTTATTTTTCCTCTAGGCTAAAGTGAGTTTTTTCAATGTT
Organism: Ligustrum vulgare; assembly: GCA_963555705.1. NCBI lineage: Eukaryota > Viridiplantae > Streptophyta > Magnoliopsida > Lamiales > Oleaceae > Ligustrum > Ligustrum vulgare. Next base: position 18,897,686 of record OY743176.1, on the reverse strand, counting down.
TTAAAAGTGTAAAACTTGGCTAAGCGGAAAAATTATGCTTCAGATTTTAACAAGCTTAAGTCAGTTTATGTGAAGGCCAAGCGAATGGCAACTTGGAGCCTAAATATCACTTAAGTAAGACATAAAGCGTGGTAAGCCGTAAGATCAAGTTTCAAGCTTTTGTGAGCTTAAGCGAGTCTAGACAAAGACAAAGCGTAAAAAAAAGTAATGCATGAATTTTGAAGTAAAAAGTAGTGGTTGAAAATTAGAGAGAGAAAATGTGTGTGATTAAAAAGTCGTTTGAAAAATTGTATAATGTATAAACTGATTTATAAATCAATTCATTTTGATTACCAAACGAGAACCCAAATAATTTTGTATGTACCGTTGTGATGCTTTGACAAAGTCAAGCACATAAACAAAAATGCTTTGACAAAGTCCAGTACATAAACAAAAGTAAAGATGAACACGGATTGGGTCAAATTTGGTCCAACCCAAAAAAAATCGAACCAAATAGGTTCAAAACCAACTCTAATTAATTCTCGTCAAATCACCGGAAAAATTTATACATACCCACACTATAAAAAACATTCCATAATATACTAATAACTTAATTATATTGATAAAATAGTATTTTCTACAAATATTTATACTAAAAATACTGACCTTTATATCTTCATTTTTAACCATCCGTAATTGAAGAAAAGGAAACGCAAGCTTCATGCCTTCATTGATGGTTGTTGGATATTTTTTCGAGATTTTTCAAAATCGACAATACATATTATGCAATATACTCTTGAATCCTTCATTGTTCTAAAAATTATCATAACCAAGTCACATACTTGCAGCAAATTGTCAAGATTATCAGGTATGAGATAAACTAATTTTCTACATTACCTTCATATCATTGGTGTGATTAATAGTGTCGTAGCCCGATGCATATTCATGTTTCGATCTAATTACGTTATTTATGGTGCTGATTAAATCATAAATATTTCAGATTTTTGTATCCATTTTGTAAGTTTGGTTTACTGAAAATTGATGTAAATTGGTTTTTGAAATTCCTCCACAATACCTGGAGATGCCCACATTTTGAGTTACATGATTTATGAATTACATGAACTTATACATACCCACATTATGAATTACATAATTTATGATGCTGATTAAATCAAAATATTTCAGATTTTTATATCTATTTTGTGAGTTTGGTTTACTGTAAGTCGAGATATGGGTTTCCGAAATTCCTCCAAAGTACCTGGAGATATTATCCCTGTTTGAGATTTCATTTTGCATTACAAGCTAGTCTATAAGAATACATGATCTTCATCTTTCAAATGCCTTGTATTTTGATTTCAATTGAAAAACGTGAAATGTTGTAAAATCCAATTAATTTTTAGCTATGAATTGACAAAAATCCCATATGTGATTTTGCAGTTATGGATTCAGTTAATGTTCTCACCACTTGCAATGTAAAAATCTGGTGAATTGCTATAGAGCCTGAAAAGAAATTACCCAGTTATGTGAAATTAAAATGATTAGGTTTCATTATCAAATGGTATGCCGAGCAAGAAAGCTGGGAAACAGTCCCTAGTTATTTTCATACACAATCCTAATATCACTACCTATTGAGCTTACTCAAGTGCCTTGGAAACTTCCTTCACTCAGTTAGAGTGATCATTGTGAAATGGAATGGAATGTCATGCAAGGATGAGTCTATCCTAATAAACGACTTCACCACTACTAAAACGTATCTATCCAGTTGTGGCAAAATGCTGGAGAACAGCTTAATTTCGACTGGTCAGGGACTGAAATTCGCGAGTAAACAATGAGAAATCTAATCTTTATAGGAGTTTACAAACATGAAATGGCAGAAAAGTTCGATTCAGAATTTGATTTCATTTTTATTATCCTGCTGATGCATTGTAAAACTGATATAGAATTTAGAAATGAATGTACATCTATGTGCAACAAGAAAAATTCAAAAAATATACAGATACATAGCCACGTTACTCATTGGCACTTGCTTGTCATAATACATGAATCAGGAATAGGGGAAATGGAAGTCGGAAATTCCCAAGCCAATCTGCAAAAATCAAATTTGTCTTGGTGTTTAGGGACATAACGAGAAAATGAAATTATCGCATATGATGTGCCTGTATTTCCCCATATTACGATAGCACTGCAATTTTCACTTCATTCTAATGGTAATGGAAGCATTTCCCAACCAAAAAAAAAAAAAAAAGTTTAAAACATCATGAATTGCATGGTGGAAGATCATGATCCATATTAGCAAATATGTTTTATCATTTTTTGAATAAAAGAGGTAATCAGCCAGCTGATGGGAAAAAACAAAACTATAAGAACATGGTTCAAAATTCTGTATAAAACATGAAAGTAATATGCTAAGAAGAAAAAACAACTTTCCTTTAAGGTGAAGAACTTGTAACAATGTACATGGCCCGAGGAATAATAAGTAACAAAAATGAAATTTGGAATTGTATATAATGAATCCTAATAATTATATCATTTATAAGAAATCACAATATATAATCATCAAAAAATGCACGAGGAGGAGAACTTATGAATGATCACATTCACACCAAAAACTTAGATGAAATTGAAAATGACAATATCCACATGACAACAAAATGGATCCAATCAGAGTTATTTTGAGCACCACGAAAAAACCATTCGAATAGTGTGCAACGTATAGAAAGACACAACTCATAATACATTGAATGAAAAGATCTATATTAAATTCGAACACAAATGTCGTCTACATCTTGTCCACGTTCCTTGCCTTCCTTCCCCTCACACTTCGAGGAACCAAGTCACAAGCTGTGTCATACCCGCCATCTAACTCTTGACATCCATATTTGTATAGTCGCTCAGCCGAGAAAGATCTAATTCTACTTGCATCAAAATTATGGGCCAACAAGTTTTGTTTAAGCTTGATCAGGTACTTGGCGTACTCGATCACGTATAACCAACAATCGTGGTTGTGTTCGATAGAAAATATATTTGATTAGTATCAGATGGATAGGGATTTGAAAAAAATATATATATAAAATGTTCGTGAACTCTAGATCAATAATACACAATTATGGATTAAATGCTCTTAACTAGAAATGATACCTTTGAATGAAATAGAAGCAGCATGCAAAAATTCAGATTTTTAGTTTTATTCATTTCCTCTAGATGACATTATCATATTACTCCAGAATCAACTATAAAAAGAAACTGATAACTATATTCATTCCGAGTTAAAGCAATCACAGAATCAAATATGACTACCCATATATCTATAAGGCGTTGGATGACGGGATTTGGGAATAATTTGAATAGATTTAGGGGGATTTGCTACAAGATCACGGCAATGGATTCTAGGATTTCTTGGAAATTGATTGTGAAGAAAGTGAATTTGGGGCAGATTTCTTGAGAATTCTAGCGGATTTAGGTGATAATCCATTCCGTTTTGGAATTGTGTGTGTATGACTGGATTTGGGTAGAATTAAGGAGCTTGTTTGGAGGCTGGAATAAGGACTGTGTAAAATTAGATGGATTTTTTGTTAGTTTTTAATTTCATTATAATGCAGTAAAAATAGTAATAAAATCATTGAAATGTAATATTTTGAATTGTTTCAAAATTGATGTTGGTGACGTAATTTCCTCTCACCCGAATTCGAGTTTGGTTAGTTTCAAGATAATTTTTCCCTTTAAATCCCTTTTTATAGCCGAGTCATCAAGATTTTCAGGTTGGGAGACTCACGAAAATCGAACCAACGCCATGACAGGTTTTTGTCAGGTTGAATTGAATCGGGTTTTTTGCAACTTCATAAAGTAACAGGGCTAAATAAATAAAGTAAACACAAAACAATTAGGATCCTAACATTACTTAATTCTAAGATTGGAAATAAAAATTTCAACGTTTGTTATTCCTTTAGTTCTTAACAGACACTTTCATCTGTCTATATAACCAACTAGACTATAACAGTTTGATCTAAGCTTACAAAGTTTGAACCTCTCTTATCATGTCATCTATCAACAATTTCTCAATTTCTTTGCCTATCACGTCAATTTCTCCTTTGAATCCAAGCCACTGCATATCCCTGTCAAGTATACTTTCCGGTATTTCCTCACCGGCTTCAAAATCTTGGCCGGAAAGCAACTTTTGAAGACTATCTCTGATCACTTGCTTTGTCCACTTCAAATCACCTCCCGTTAATTTTGGCATGACCCATGGGTACGAGTCAACAAGCTGCTGATAAACGTCTACAAGGGCTGAGTTTATTCTGTCAAACAACAACCTTCTTTCAGACCTCGACTCCATTTTCTCATCACTATATTTCTTCTCAAGGTTATCAAACAACTCAGGATGCAAAGGGCAATCCGGGGAGTGCCATGTTCTAAACAAATAGAGGTCAGATTCTTCAAAACCTGAGTTGATCAGCACATCAAGAACATAAGAAGCTTCCCAGTCTTCAGCTCCTGATTGATGGTTTTGTTCCAAGTCCATCAACAACTGTCGAGCAAAATTTTCCTCACTTGAAATACTGGCAGGGACCTCGGCATGTGCTCCTGATTCCATCTTGAGGAGCTGCAGCTGCATTCGTAATTCTACGAAAAATGTATATAGCATTAGTAATTAATAATTGTAGAAGAAACTAAGTAAGAGAAATGGAAAAACCATTAATATCAGAACAAAAGAGAACGCGTGTACTGAGCATGGACGACTGAAGTACATGACTTTAGTAAAGCAAAATATGTCTATAGAAAATTCTAGCATCACAATTCAAAAGGACGCAAAACAGTGTGGTCAAAATGACAGAAGGAAGAACAAGTTACTGTAAACTATGGATAAGTAGACAATATACTGCTACCGAGTGTAGTGTAGGGGTGGACATGGTTCCAAGAGAATAAAATCGAACCATGTACAAATGGTTTTTTTTATGATGGAACCAATTGGTTAGTGATTTGATTTGGTTTAATTTGATTATGGTTCCATTACCTAATTTTACGAATGATAAATGCAAATTAAAATTTATCACCATATTCATGAGTTGGTAATATATACCTAAATAAAAAAATAAACATTGATGCCAACGAAGGTGACTAAGAAGCACGATGACGGCTGTGGTGTAGGAGTGCGAGTAAAGGAGTGCAAATATGTGTCTAAGATTGAAAAAAGAAAAATGAATTAGAATTTAGATCTAGGATTTGGGTGATAATGTAAAAATGTAATAGTAAATGATCTTTTTGTCCATTTCACGTTTGTGATTTCAAAGTTGTTATTATTTTTTATTTTATTTTATTTTTTTTGGTGAAACTCACTGATTCAGAAACAGAACAAAAATCGAACCAAATGGTTTTCGGTTTTAAGAACCAAACCCATTGTTTTTTTAATTTTTTGTAGAACCAGAACAAAAAATCGAACCAAATGGTTTTCGGTTTTAAGATCCAAACCCATTGTTTTTTTTAATTTTTTGTAGAACTGAATCAAATCGCTTGGTTTGGTTTGATTTGGTTCTAGTTTGGTCTGATTATTTTATCCAACCCTACACGATGGAAAATTCTTAAAATATTAATAACAAGCTTCATAGTTCATACCATGAAGTTCAGCACTGACTCTCTCAAAGCTTTCAGAACTAGATGATATATCTTCTGTAAAAGGGACCTCCAGGACTGAAACTGGACTATGATAATCAGCATTCCTGGAGCTCTCTGAGGAATCTGGCTCGGCTCTTGGAAACCGCATGGAAACAGAAGCTTGTTCAGGTAGTTCCTCTGACGGTTCCTGAAATATCATGATTTGTTGAAATGAACTTCAGAGTTCAAAATATAAATGTGCTAAACTGCTAACAAGATGTTATCATAGATGTACAAATGTGTGTTTTAACAGAAATGACTCAAAGAAATATTAAGGTATTTATTTGTTGTGGGTATCTATTGTGTACCCCAGAGCACACGAATTGTTTCCCTTTGAAGGAGATTTTTGTCCCAAATCGTTGGCGCGTCCCCAAACAACACATTTTCCCAAACCACACGCATTTTTCCAAACCACTTTTCAACAGCAAATTTTATTTTTACCTTGAAAATATCACATTCTTTGTTTTTTTTTTTTTTTTTAAAAAAAAAAAAATTATCAAACAAGGCCAAATAATACAACATTCATGCGAAAATATCCCATGTGGTAACCAACTCTAAGCAGCAAGATAATTTAGCACCATGTGGTTCAACAAAAATCATTTCCAGCAACATTCATCAAATCATTCTAAGAATATAGACCAGCTAAGAACTTGTAGACAGTGAAAATTTATACTCTTATGCAACTTAATTAACTGGTACCAGAAAGGGGAAGGCATTCACAGCTTGACTTGAAAAAAATAATCATCTAAAACACACTTAGGAGCTATACGGAAGGAACTTCGGATGAAAATGGAATAGAAACAATGTGGCTAAGAAAAATGATTTCCATGCACAGAAAGTGTTTTATAGTACAGGGAAATATGGTTTTATATGCAGAAACTAGACAGTGCAATAATTTACATGAAGCCTTATCTCAGTTTAATGCAGTTATTTGAAGCAAAATTAGAAAATAAGAACTCGCCCTACTTGTTTATATGCATAGGGATGACCATGGAAAACATGTAAAAACAATAAAAAATAAAAGCACGGTTTCAAGGTTTTGTATTTGCTGCATGCATGTAGCATTAATAATTTTGTTAAAAGAAAGTGAATATACGAACCTGGAAACTAGAATCCTCTTTGTCACTAGCAGCAATTTTGCCAATCTCTACCTCTGAATATGATTGCTTAAATTGCAACTCGGAAGATTTTGAAGATGAGGTTATAACCCCATGTTTAGCAACACTCTTTGCATTAGGAACAGGAGTTGTATGGGTGCCGTCTTTTGCAGTGATCTGAGACTTGGACTGCTGTTCACTTGGTGTTGTTTCATAGTTCATCTCTGTTTGAATCTCAAAATTGGATTCTGTTGAAGAGTCTGTGTTATCAGTAAATTGGTGATGACAAGAAGGTTTCCTGCTCCGGCATTTTATATCTTTAGATGAAATATCTTCCTTCCAACTTAGGTTTCCCTTCACAGACTCACTTCTACCACAATCGACAGTGTCATTATGCATCAGATATTGGTCTTTGGGCAGAGTTACAGAATACATTCTTCTTCTGTGAGTTTTAGCACTTGTAGAAGAGGGAGAAAGGGACCTCGATCTAGATGAAATTCTATTATTCTCATCCTTCCAACCATCCGTATTGCTAACGTCCAAAGGAACATTCCATCTTGCAGCTCCATTGTGGCTCATATGCCGATCACTTGTCCTATTAAGACCCACATTAGCGTTCAAATATTTAGGCCTTGTTTCTGTATCAGGTTTGGCAAGCATTTCACCCAATGTGCTAGCATTACCAACCATTTCAAAATCCTTACATCTATGAGACGTCTTCCACCTATCAGACAGTCTCTTTTTTGCCTCTTTACTTACAGATGACTGAATTGAACCAAAAGATGAATATTTAGGCATGTTATTACAACAGGTGGAGTTTCTAGAGGATAATTTTAAAACCTCGGACTCACTTGCAGAATCACTTTCATAGGCATCATAAGAACTCTCGTCTCCTGCATATCCTCTGACTCCAGAAGATGTTGGATCAATGAATCCATCACAACCATCCCTCATTCGCCTAGTAATTTCCCTAGCAATTTCTCTAGCATCTCTTGACAAGGACTTCAGGGATCCTACATCATCAGATGAATCTCTTCTTTTCCTGGATAGTATTTCAGCACCTCCAACACTTGTATATTCTGTGAGCTTCCTAATGCAGGAGGGGTAATTATGTGAGTAACCAGGTGATGAAACAGATGCACAAGCACCGTGCATCTTTCCAATGTTTGGCTTGAGAACAACAATCCTCGTGGGAAGAATGTTTCTGCCTTTCATCTCTTCTGATTGAATCTCTGGCGACTTACAAGAAATATGAGCTCTATGGCGATTGTGTGGGTGGAGCAAAAGGCCATCTTCACGTTTCTGTTGAGAGGTCATGTCATGGTTGCATGAAATATCTCTCTCTGATTTCCATGTTATGGCATTGCACTCATACTTTGCAGAATTTGATGGCGTCAAAGCTTCTGTATGACCACGAAGAGAACTGGAAGGATCAACTTCTAAATCATGCATATGCTTTACAAGTAGGGAATCTGTATGCTGAAGAGATTTCTGGAATAAGCCCTTGCTTGAGTCTACCAACTCAAGTGTGTTGGAATATTCTTTTGGACCTTGAAGCTTTTCATCAGTGGAAAGATGTTTTGCATTTGAAAACTTCTGTGGAATGAAGGTAGACTCAGATTTTGTAAGCTTTGAGTTTGCGCCCCATCTTGATGAATAACGCCGACTCGCAATGTGAGATGCTTCCACGTCTTCATACACATCCTTGAATTCTTGCTGCTCCATTGAGTTTCTCCTCCTTGATTGGCCATCGAGTAGTTGACCATTTCCTTGGATGCTCATTGAAACATTTTTCTGTTGATAGCTATCTGAAGTACTCATTTGTTGTCTATGAACATATCGTGGAGATGGTAGCCCTTCAAGACCCATCAATCTTGCAATAACACTTGGTGATCGTCTTTTAACTTCAGTTTCTTTTGACATTTCTTCTGCCAATAACTTCTTTATTGGTGTCACAGTGGCTCGTCTGGAAGAGCTTTGCGCCAGCTCAAGCATGAACTGCACCGGTCGATTTTAAGTTATCAAATATTAAGAGTCACTTCGTGCAAAAAGAAAGTCATAGCATCTCTTTGCATGTGAATACCGATATAACTGATTAATACATATTAGGAGGGTGACATATCATGCAGATCTATATACACTTACACGCACCATATCATTCCCTCTGGTTCCACCTACAGGAGTTTGAGATTCAGAAGACAGTCTAGGAGCGGCTTTGTGTTTATGACTTCGTCGAATTCCTAGAAAAGTACAAATAATAAGAAATTGATTATAGTGGCGGAGTCTGTCATATGAAAGATTTCACTAGATGCAGATCTCGAAACATATAAAATAAGATACATTCATCCAAAATTGTGAACTAATTGAATCAACAATAGCAGACTCCATCAATTCATCAGAAGCATTTGAGTCAAAAATTACTATATTTTGACAGAATCATTTTCAAAATTGGGAAAATTCTAAGATGCAATTAAATAGAATTTAAAGGAAAATCTGAAGAAAACTAGTACAGATTCTCCTGAAGGAAGGACTGGGCCCAGCTATGATAAGAAGAAAGTTCTATGAGAAGAAGGGAACAAAATAATGCTGATACCGGGAGGAATCACACCGGTAGGAACACTTCCTTCAGAAGTTCCCATGTTCGAAGTTTCATTCGAAGTAGTATCGGTATTAAGAACCGTATTCATTTCTGTTTACGTAAAACAGAAGATCAACCAAAACAAAAATAGAAATGAAGAAGAAGTTAAACTTAACAAGTTTAACCAAACAAGAATGTCACTTTCACAAAAATATAAAAAAATTCGACTTAAGATTGTTGGGTGGATTTGTGAATAGTGACGCCAAATAATGAAAGTTTGTAAATCCGAGCCGAAATTTGGACAGAGTAACGACAATGAAAGTACAAACAATGAAGAAGAAGAAAAGAATGACAAAGCCGAGGCAAGAGTTGAACTCTTTGTCCTTAAGTCGAATTTGCCCCGCAACGGTGCCTACGGATAACGGCAATCGACTCCCAAGATACAACGGCTTCACTTGTGTTTGTAACACTTCAAAACACAAGTACAATGAACCAAATATAGGCTTATGTACTCCAAAGGATGCAATGAAGGAAAATCAAAATAAATGTAATGATTTTGATTTAGGAGACAAGTGAGGATGAGAGGTGTTTTTGCATATCAAATTGTGTGGAATAGGACACCCGAAGGGTCCTATATATAGATTATGAAAGGGTGTGGACGAAGTGGTTGAGGCCCAAACCATGCACCCTTTCCAAACAATGCACCTTTATGAAAATGTGTCATTTGGCCGGACAACCTGCGGCCACACGGTTATAGACCGTGCGGTTGCACGGTTTAACTCAAAAATCCGAAAATAAAATTGACGTACCGTGCGATCGCACGGTCAAATATTTTGACCTGATTTTCGTCCTTTTCCGTAATTTCTCATTCATTCGATATTAGTTTTCGAAATGCCAAATATACCCTTCAATACATGCAGAGAAATCAAAATTCTCTTTCGGGGGCGCTGCCCCCTCGACCCCCGCGATCTGACCAAGCAGGTCGATCCCCGTTTGTGCACTCTGAAGCGGCGAAGTGGCAAACAATTTTGCCTAAACGGATTGAGTCGAGCTTTTGAGTATTTGGCCGAAGTCGACACGAAGTCACTTTAATCGATTTTCAATTCTCGATTTATTAACCAATATCCAACAAAGAGAGAAGTCCCGATTAATTCCACTAGGTAAAACACTTGATTTAGCAAAAGCATGCTCAATCCCAATAATCAACTCATTTCAATCATGAATTTTATGTTTAACTAGTAATAACAGCAAGAAATTGAAATTAACAGCTCAGTAAAGATTTTTTTTTAATCTTAATGAATAAACAGATTACTCAATGACAAAAATGTTTTCAAGAGAAGTATAATTAAAATAAAAATAATAATTATATTAAACTTTAAAATTGTCGTGAAAGTAGCAAACATAATGATTTAATAAAATTCTTCAGCATCTTCCCATTTCTAATCAAATATGTCCCTTCAAATACCAAATTCAGGAAGAAATGAGAGTTTGAAGCTTAGAGATTCCGATTAAATAAATAAAAACTCGGTAGCTAAAGTATAGAGAAATCACAACAAATTTTCTGAAATTTGAGACATCGTAAAATGAATGGGAACAAAAACTGAAGATTTTGATTTTCCTTTACTTTCAGAGATTGAAAGCTTTTCATTCCAGATTCCTCCTAAAAAGGAAAACAAACCAAGGAAGAACAAGTTCAATACCTTCCGTTTTCTTTCATTATTGAATTTTCTTCAAAAACTGAAACATTAGGAAAGTTGTTATTCCGAACTCAAACAAAAAAGAAAATAAAAATGTCTTGGTCTCTTACACGCACCTTGCACGAAACCAAAACAAAATTTGTCTTCACGAAAGACCATTGAAAACAAATATTCATTAAAAAAATTATTCTAAAAATATGTAGTCACAAAATGAGAGATGGAAATGCTTTACCTTCAATACTTGTAGCACTCTTGGACTTCCTATGGCGGGCTCTCTCCATTTTCTTTTCAAGAACAAGAATTCAAATGCCAAGACGACGACACAAAAAAAAAAAAAAATCCTCTTTTGAAAGATGAGAAAGAAATAGCGGTTTCCGAGAAACGAAACTAGAAATTTAGATCAGAATCCTCGCCAAAAAGCACGACACCACCTCGAAAACCATGACCATTTGCCTAGCTTCTCTTCAGCTCATTTTAAATACCTACTACACCATAATTTCGGGAAGAAAAAAATTCAACATCGGGCAGATCTTCGTGTACACATACACATACATGGACAACAGGACAAGCACATTCTAGAGAGAGAGAGAGAGAGAGTGAGTGAGTGAGTGTGTTTGCGCCTATACTTACTTTTGTGTTTGTAAGTGAGAAAGAGATAAAGAGAGCATCTATACGTACATGTTGTTTTAGAGAGAGAAAAGGCAGGCGGGCATTAATGGCCGTGTGAGAGAGAGAGAGAGTGAGAGTGAGTGTGTGCGCGCGCCGGAGTGGAGAGCGTTTTTGAATTGGAGTAAGATTTTTTTTTATTTTTTATTTTTTATTATAAGAATATAAAAATTTAGAGCGACACGAGGGGGAATACATACGGCGTGCAAGGGATGCAGTAGTGGCCCTGTGTGCCACGTGTAGAGTTGTTACTTTTCCAAGTATGAAGCATACGGAATAGCTGTCATTAATGAGCGGTCTCACTCATGTGAAGAGGTTGGGGTGTACAAGTGTATGTGTCAAACTGCAAACCGGGTGGCAAGTCCCATATTTCAAATACTATACTGAACAAAACAAAAGCTTGGCTAGGAGTGTCAAAAACGTGCAACAGCCCGGGTAGATGGGGCTCGGTATTACGTCAAAAAACCTCTTCAACTCGGGTAATCGGAGCTCGGCTCGTAATACCGAGCCTTGAAAAAGCACCATAGCTCGAGCTCAAGCTTGCTCGTTTGGTGGGCTAATTTGACCCGTGTTTTTTTTAAAACCAATTTAGCCCGTGTTTTTGGCGCCTGCAATTGCAGGTGGCTAGTTGCCTAGGCAACAACTTTAGCTGCCTACAACAAGAATTTGATGCGCTTTTTCGACGATTTTCTTGTTCAAAATGTAATTGAATAAAGATTGATTTAATTAGTTACAAATTTCAGATCAAATTTGAAATTTTGCCACATATTTCTGGATATAAATACCTATTATTTGTTTTGTAAATTCACAAGTTCACTTACAATTTCTTTACCATAATATTCATTACTTTACTATAATTTTCTGTTCAGTTCTCCATATTGTAATTTAATATTTCTTTTAGTTCCAAATTAGAAACTACATATGGATTTTAACAGTTATGAAGTTAACTAATTCAGGGGTGGCTTGAGCACTACATCTCGTATCGATGCATCCGAAAATGCTCAAATTGATTTGGATGATATCCAAGAGGAGGAAGTTGTTGCAATTAAGCGAACTAAAAAAGAGTCATCGGATTGCTGACAACATATGACAAGAAAGAAAATTGGTGTTCAAAAATAAAGTTGATACGGGTCAAACATGTAACATTTAAACCGGCACATAGCAAGGATTTATAGAGCAAAATCGGTTGTTGTCCCAAAACAGTCCAAGCTTGTTTTTAGTGGTTCTGGTTCTACTCTTTCAACGTTTGTGTATTAGCAAGAAAGATATTGCGAAGGTGTGGCTCTACATATGTGGTAGCCGCTGAGATGCCATTTCCTTAATTGACTCTATTCACTTCACCCGACTTGTGCAGAATTATCTTCAACCCAAGTATACTCCTTACTGTACAAATACACTTCGTGCAGATAATGTAAAATTATATAATAAAATGAAAGAAGCTACCATATAGCCTTAAAAATATTTGATACTGTTATTTCGTTTACATCTGATTTATGGATCGGTGGTAACAAAAAATGTTATATTGTTGTCATTGCTCATTACATTGGCAATCTTTTGATTTTGCACAAAAAAATTATTGCATTTAAATTAGTCGAATATCCTCATAATGTCACTAACATATATTTAGTTTTAAAATGGATTATACAAGAATTCGGTATGCAGGATATGATTCGTAGTTTCACTTTTGATAATTCCAGCGTTAATAAAGTTGTTATTGATAAATTTATTTCTGATCTTAACCCTGCATTTGGTAGTTTATTTTTCCACCAACGTTGTGTTTGTCACATTATCAACTTAATTGTTAAAAGTGGTTTATATTATATTCAAACACTCTTAGATAAAATTTGACAAGCAATAAATTTCATAAATGTGTCACCATCAAGAAAACAAACATTTAATAGTTTGTGTACGGAGTATAGTTTAGAAGAACTTTTATTTGCCACAGATGTATCACATAGATGGAACTCTACATACCTTATGTTACAGTCGTGTGAAAATTATGATAAAATTATTTAAATGTATTATAATGGTAGGCATACGTATGGACTTGAACATAATTTAAAAGATTGGGAATGGGAACTTGCATTTTGTTTAAAAAGATTTTAAAAGCCTTTTATGATACCACAAATGATTGCACTAGTGTTTATTACCCAACATCTTCACTTGTTTTACAACATTTTTTTTCATATTGCACAAACATTCAACCAATATATGAATTTGCCAATTTTTATTGATGTAAGCCTATTCCATGGAGATGAAATTTTGCAAAAATTGGGAAGAATTACCTTTTTTATTTGTTTTAGCCTCGGTGATTGATCATCGACTTAATCTAATGGGTACTAAAGGTATTATAAAGGGAATTTCACATAACTTAAATGTAGAATTATCACATGTTAATGAGGAATCTTTGACTTTTGAAATAAATTTTAACCACACATTCTCTCAAAAATACTATTCAAAATCACATTATTTCTCAAATAATGGGACTCAAACAGGGGCATATTTTCTTTTGCATGTTTTGTACTCCCTCCGTCCCAAAAAGATAGTCCTATGATTATTTTCACACGGATTAAGAAATGATAGTTAGTATAGTTAGGGTATTAAATTTTATCAATATTTTTTATTTATACCATTTATTCCTTATTTATTGTTTTAACTGGACTCGCTTCGTTTTCCACAAAAAAATTGAAAATGCACTAGTTAAGTAGTTGGTGTGCATTGTACCAAGATACATTAAATAAGGATATATGTGAAAATGAAAAATTTAATACGTGCTCAATATAGAAATAAGACTATTTTTTTGGAACAGACAAAAATAGTATACATGGCTATCTTTTTGGAATGTAGTGAGTATAATTTATGGACAATTCCTATGAATCAGTTGAATACAAAAACCAGAAATGTTGGGGATTTTCAAAAATAAAAAAAAACACTATTTTTAGACAGTAACATCCTATTAATATTGAGAATGCACTCTCTCTAAATTTACTCACTTTGTTTGGCTTGTGACAGTCCCTCCACCGCAAAATATGCTTGGACCAATGGCTGCACTTAATCCTAAAATAAAACATAAATGATAAACCAAACCTCAGTCTCCATTGGAAACCTGCAACCAAATTCTTTGCCATGGTTGGTTCCGTGGCAATGAAAAGCTACACATTTTTCTTGCTAATCCTCACCCTTTCTTTCATCCCTGCAAAATGCAAATTTGAATTATTCCCGGATGTTGAGGTCACATTAGCCAATGATGGAAACCATCCAATTTACTTCATGTGCAAATACACGGATAAGGATAATTCTCTATATGAACTGCCTGAAAACACCACCTACAGATTCAATTTCCCGCAGGTTGCCTTTCCAATGAGGTGGTGTTATCTATATATAAATCCAAGAAGTCATGGATTCTTCTGGGCGTACACGGTGAGATCGAGATGTACTAAATGTTTCTGGAGCATTAACAGATATCCGCATTTGTATAGGAGCGATCGCGCCAGATGGGAACGCCAGGAGCTGTTTCAACCGTTAAATTTCAACATATCGGATTATATCAAGAAGGTGGTTTGATGAAAGCTTTTGGAAAATGCAACTACAATTTCGAAACTGTGAAATTGTAGGTATTTATTCAACAATATCGAGATTATAGGAAGAATTGTTGCAAAATATCATGTAGCAAATACAGAATTATCTTTTCATATCATGGAATTTCTATTTGAAATTAGGCTCCGTTTGATTCGTAAGATTTTCCATGGAAAATATGATTTTCCACGGAAAATATGATTTTCCACGTGATTTTTCAACTTTGCGCTGTTTGGTAGCCTAAATTTTTCATGGAATTCATTTTTCCACTTGCCTCGAAATCCGGTATTTTCCTTGTTTTGGATGAATTCGTTTTTCAATGGGGGAGGAGGTTTTATTTTTCATGAAAAATCTTATATCATTTTTGTTACGTTTGATCATTTTTGTTGTTGTTAATTGATTTATTTTTTTCCCAAAAATTAACATTATTATTATCAAGTACAAACTTGTTAAAAAATGAAAAATGAAAAATAAAAAATATTATAATAGCTAAATTTTACTTTATTTTTCATAGAAAATAATGTCAATCAAACAACAAAAGTTGAAAAATTCTTCACTTTTTCTACCTAGAAAATTAAACCAATCAAACACATTAAACTTTCAATTCCCAAGAATTTAATTCCCTAGAATTCAATTTCCTGAAATTCATTTTCTTTCTACTCAAATTTCACCCTCGCTATCAAACGCAGCCTTAGAGTATTCTTTGAATTGATCATCTAACTCATGCACTCATTTCCAGCCTAGGCCTTGAACCTTATAAAAAAAATTTAAAATGGTGTCGAAATGACCGCTGGCAACAATTTGGTTTATGAATGTGAAAATACGATGATACATCAAGATTTCGACAGAACAAATAATTTAGTAGTAACTCTTCGATATTTTAAGAAGTTGCACCAACAACTATAAGTTACAACTATAAATGCTTGGACCTTTCAACCAATAGATCTGATTACACAAAGCTACTTTTGCTAAAATTTGCGAAACTGGGTAATGTTGGATATTGGTTTAGTAAATTGATAAATCAAGAAATTGATTAAGTATTGAAAATTGACTAAAATGACTTCGTGTCGATTTCGGCCAAATACTCAAAAAAGGATGAAATCGGGTCAAAATGTTTGACCGTGCGATCGCATGGTTGGAAAACCGTGCGATCACACGTCCAATTTGATTTTTGACTTTTTGTGTAAAGCCGTGCGACTGCACGGTTGTCCGAAGAAAAAACACATTTTCATAAAGGTGCATGATTTGGATTCAACCATTTCGTCCACACCCTATAAATAGGACTCTTTGGGTGTCCTATTCCTCACAATTTGATATGCAAAACATATATCATCCTATCTTCTCTCCAAAATCAAAATCAAAATCATTGCATTTGTTTTGATTTTCTTTTTCGTCTTTGGAGTACATACACCAAACTCTGGTTCGTTGTACTTGTGTTTTGAAGTGCTACAAACACAAGTGAAGTCGGTGTATCTTGGAAGTCGATTGCCTGAATCCGTAGGCACCGTTGCGGGGCAAATTCGACTTAAGGACAAAGAGTCCAACTCTTGCCTTGACTTTATCCATATTTTTCTTCTTTTTTTTGTTCGTATTTTCTTGATCGTTACTCTGTCCAATTTCGATACGAATTTACAAATTATTATTTTACTTATTTTGAAGTCACTATTCACAAATTTCCCAACAGATAATTGAATGTTGGCAAGATGCTGAAAGTTCCAGAATACAACTACAAAAAGATTATCTAGTCGAATAACCCCTCATCTTGCCAAATGTCGACCAAAAAGTCTATCATCTCATGCGACATCCATATATACATCCAATCAACAAACCAACAAAAAAAATTGATAATTTTATAGGCCAGGCACATAATTCATCTTTTATGCTGGCCTTTAAACTTACTTGAATGGCACTACAAGTCGGTAGTTAATTATATTCAATTTTGCTATACTCACAGTGAATGTAACAATAAGAATGACAATTAATTTATATGGCACAATTTTTTTTTTCATACATCACATCATCTTTTAAATCAATACAAACAATACTTCTACATTATATAATTGTCATCTTCATTGTCAAATTAATTCTGCAAGTAAATTAATTCAATTATATTTTCGCCTTTTCTGTATACAAAAAAATGTTGAGTTGGTTCTCTACGTGGTATTTGTTTCCAGATAACTTACAGGTAAAGGGATTGGGTCGGAGAAAGGGTCATTAGTTGAGAGTACATCTTCGTAGGTCATCGACCAATTGCAATAGTGAATAACAGAGCTAGTTTATACTTTATAGTATGTTAGTTGATTACTGTCACATTATCCAATGAATAAACGTCAATGTTGTCAAACCCGACTCGACCTAGTCAAGTCGAATCAACTCAAAAACCCGCGACCCAGCCCAAAATTCGATTCGGACCTGGTCACATTAAAAATCCGTCGGATCAAAACCGGTCAACGAGCCGGGAAACCCGGTTGACCCGGACCCGAGTTTGACTCGAGTTTTATATTTTTATATTTTATATTTTTTAAATTTTTTAATATTAATTAATGTTCGAGTCGACTTCGAATTGACCCTATGACCCTTGACCGAGTCTTTCGACCGGGTCAATGTCTTGGCAAAATCTGAAAACATTGATAAACGTAACATCCACACAAATAAAAAATTTGTTAGGTGCATGTGACCTTCTCCATTTGTAGGGGAAGCGATGACATGCACTTTGCCAATCAAATTAGTAACTCATATATTTGGGTGTGAGATGCATGGTGAACGAGAGCCACAAATACGATAATATGGTTTTAAGAGAGTATCAAACTAATTTACTATTGATTGCATAAATTAGCCTTACCCTTGAATTGTATCAAGTATGAGCATTTATAGTGAAAATAGAGAGGTGATTGTCGTTGGATGGATGACATATGACATCATATTAATGGTTGAAACATCAATTTCATAAGTGTCATCTTTGATATCCTAGATCGAGGTAACATCAAATGATTTTAAAAAGTGGTTATCGTAAAGATTAAGTCCGACATTTGGAAAGTATGTTAATAAGTTGATCGAGAGACGTCTCCACATAGATGTATAATCAATCAATCATACTCATACGATGAGGAGAAGCCATAAAGATGTCTTGTAAAAAAAAAAAAAAAAGACTTATAATGTGTTCGGCAATGATGTTTATTTTTTTATTATAATTATTTTAATTTTCAATACAACTTTTTAATCACACGTTTTTCTCTCTCCAATTTTTAACTATTTATTTACTTCAAGATATGAAAAAGTAAATGTTTATAATTAAAACCAAAGATGCGGAACGGATTGTTATTGATAAGCCTTGTAAAACAAAGACTTGTTGCTTCTAAAATAGGATGTAAGAGACAATGGCGCCTCACCTTGGACATGGAGGTCTCTACGTGTCGCTTCAGCTTTATGTAATTTTTTGTCACTTCCTAGCTGACCATTACGTGGCCAAGAATGAAGGCCTCGTAGACAAGGCATAACAACTATTCTCCTCTGAATAACGATTATGAAAATAAAATCGTTCATTTCTTAAATCAGCTTTGTAATTATGACTACCTCCGTTTGGTAACAATATTTGATTTATAAACTAGTTTATTTATAATTTTTAGATAAAAAGTAATGATTGAAAATTAGAGAGAGAAAAGTGTGTGATTAAAAAGTGATTGAAAATGGTGTGATTAATTTATAAATCACAAAAAGTAACGTTACTAAAGCGTTTGTGAAAGAATTTTTTATTTTTAAATCTTTTCCATCATCATAAAACAAAATAATTTTTAACCATTGTTTTTTCTTTTAAAAAACACGTTTAAGTAGTTGTAAACTATAACACGTTATTCCTTTGACCTTTCAACCATGCAAATATGTCAATTATTTCAAATTATTTGACATGTAATAGTAATTTTTTGGACAATGTGTAGTTAAAAAGTAAGAATTTTTTTTTGATTTATGTATAAATTATTTTGTCTTTGTTTGATTCTCATTATTTGCAAACTCATTATTTCTGACACTCCGTTCTTTTATGCAATGATTATAATTTATAGACAAATGTATAAACAATACAATTTCTCAGACTATTTTTTAATCACACATATTTTTTCTCTCCAATTTTTAACCATTGATTTACCTCGAAAACACAAAAAAATTAAAAAAAAAAATTGCGGCAGACTCACCTAGCCGAACACTCCGTGAAATGTATTTTCATCCGCACATCTTCCAATAAAATAATTCTGCATGTAAAAGTAAAACTTTTCCCAAGTTTTGAATTAAATATGTGAGAAACTACCTTCAATTGAAGTTCTTATGTTATTTTGCCATTATATATAGATCCATGTTAAATTTTTTTATTTTTATTTCTATTTTTTGTAAATGTGAGACATTTTCTTTATTTGAAATTTTTATATTATTTTACCATTATATATAGATTCATGTTAAGATTTTTTTTTTTTTTTTTTTTTTGTAAATGTGAGACACTTCCTTCATTTGAAATTCTTATATTATTTTGTCATTATATATATATTCATATTAAGATTTTGTTGGTATGATGTTGAATTTTTATTTAGCTGAAACAATATTAATGATGAATTTATTGACATAGAGAACTAACTGATTTATTGACATTAAAATTAATGTAATTCAACAAATTAATCATTTTTACATATAAAATATCACAAAATAAATATATCAAAAAATTACAAAGTAAACGTATTTTTTAAAATTCAAAATTCAAAACAAAATCCAAGATTTAAAATTCAAAATCGAAATACAAAGAAAACGATCCCTTATTTTTAAAGAAAAATGGTTTCAAATAGATTCTTTATTGATAAAATGTGTGATTAAAAATAAGTTATTAAAAAAAGGAATTTTTGAAAAATGGTTACCAAAGCATGTACTGTGGAAAATACGAAATAGGGGCTATGGCCTATGCATGTAGTGTGGAAAATACGACAAACGTTAGCATCCTTGAATTATTGATAATAATAATAAAGGCAACTGGGGATATTGACTTTGGTGTCTTTAAACATAAATAGGACAAAATAAATTGCATGGGATTGGGAGTTCACTTGATACGGGGGAAAATGACAAGAATTCAAGAATCTTCAACTGTATTCATGCTATTTGTAGGCAGGCCATGGTAACGTATTGCTTTATTATAAACATGCTTCTTTAATGTTATTGAGCACTACGTAATATATATCAAATTATGTTTATAGTATTCTTTAGAGCATATTCATACGATTTTTAAGAGATTATGTGAAAAGTGATTTTTTTTTTTTTTTTTTTTTTTTTTTTTTTTTTTTTTTTTTTTTTTGTAGAATTTGTAGCTATGGCGGTTGATTTTTATTTATAAACAAGAAATTTCAGTTTTTGAGATTAAATGTGTGATTAAAAAGAGATTTTGAAAAAATGTGCGTGATTGAAAAATAATTTGGAGAAATGTGAAATTTACCAAACAAGCTATTTTATATAGAAAAGTTGTGTACGCGTGCAGAATTATTTTAATGGCAAATTTGTTGTTAAAAATAAATTTGGGAAAATATTAGGGGCCGTTCTCTTTGTTTTTCGATTTTGGATTTTGGATTTTGAGTTTTGGATTTTGTTTTGAATTTTGGATTTTGGTTGTTTGTTTTGGGATTGCTGAAAACATGTTCTCTTTGTAATTTTGGAAAACTGTTTTCAAAAATAGAAAACTGAAAAATGCGTTTACTTTGTAATTCTTTATATATTTATTTTGTGATATTTTATATGTAAAAAATGATTGATTTGTTGAATTACATTAATTTTAATGTTAATAAATCAGTTAGTTCTCTATGTCAATAAATTTATCATTAATATTGTTTCAGCTAAACAAAAATTTAACCCCATACCAATAAAATCTTAACATGGATCTATATATAATGACAAAATAATATAAGAATTTCAAGTGAAGGAAGTGTCTCACATTTACCAAAAAAAAAAATAATAATAATAATAAATAAAAAATTACAAAAAAAATCTTAACATGGATCTATACAATAGTAAAATAATATAAGAACTTCAAATGAAGGAAGTGTCTTACTTTTACAATAATAATAGTAATAATAATAATAATAAATAAATAAATAAAATTACAAAAAAAAAAAATCTTAAAATTGATCTATATATAATGACAAAATAACATAAGAATTTCAAGTGAATGAAGTGTCTCACTTTTACAAAAATTTAAAAAAAAAAAAAAAATTACAAAAAAAATAAAAAACTTAACATTTATCTATATATATAATGACAAAATAACATATAAACTTCAAGTGAAGGAAGTGTCTCACTTTTACAAAAATAAATAAATAAATAAAAATAATTTGCAAAAAAAAATCCTAACATGGATATATAGATAATGACAAAATAACATAAGAATTTCAAGTGAAGGAAATGTCTAACATTTAAAAAAAAATTAATAATAAATGAAAAATTACAAAAAAAAAATCTTAACATGGATCTATATATAATGACAAAAGAACTTCAAGTGAAGGAAGTGTCTCACATTTACAAAAAAAAAAATTCAAAACGCGCGTTTTGGTCGTTTTGGACTTTTTAACACAAAATATCCAAAACGCAATAAAATCGTTTTGAGTTTCCTTTATATTTTTTTTGGTGTTTTGGAAAACACGTTTCTGAAAATGGGCAAAGTGAAAATGTTTTCGATATTTCCAAAAATCGAAAACTCAAAACGGGCTCAAAACAGCAAAGAGAACGGGGCCTTAAGTTTTGAGGAATACGCACTTAAATTATATTTAGGGAAGATCTTTTATAAATTAGTTTTCAAACAAAAATTAAGATAATTTACTAAGGAAGCTCTTGTACAGGAAACAAAAGTAAAAGTCGTGTCAAACGAACTACTAACATTTAGTATCGTGTAATAAATATAATCTTATGTATGTATCTTTAGTAAAAGTTTTTTGTTTATAAATAAAGAATGTAATTTTTTCAAAGTAAATTATATGATTTAAATGTGATTTGGGAAAATTTGTCTGGTTAAAAGTTTTTTTGGTAAAACCTATTTACCAAAACGAAGGCTATGATAAAAAGTTAGATACTTGGAGTATGTTTGGTAATGTGAAAAGTTTTGACTTTTGTAATTTTTTTTTTTTATTATTATTTTTATGAATGTGTGGTTATAAATGTTTGAAAAGTAAAAAATTGTGAATTTGACTAAAAATTGATTATTGAGATTGAGCTTGAAGAGATATGGTAAAACTTTTATCTTTACCAAACAAGCTCTTAGAATTGAAGTGTTGAGAAAAAATTTCTCATTTAAGCGCAATCGGAAAAACAAGTTTATGTAACTTGAGAATTAACCTAGATTTTATTAATAGTATAAAAATTTACGATTTCATCTTATCATGTTAATTTTTTTATTGAGAAGAGGCTATTTATTCGACCTTTTAATAGATATCAGTTTAGATGTCTCTCACTACAACAAAAACAGCATACGGCAACGCACAAAAAATGTTGTCGTAGGTCTTTTGCAACGTTCATGTGCATGTTGCAAATCACAGTGTTGCCGTAGAGGGAAAGGATACGGCAACGTTCATTGCGTGTTGCAAAAGGATGGATTGCACGTTGCAGTAGACCTTTGGCAATGTTCACTGCGCGTTGCCGTAGACCTTTGACAACATTCATTGCGCGTTACCGTTTATACTTTTGGCAACGTTCATTGTGTGTTGCGGTAAACCTTTAGCAACATTCTTTGCATGTTGCAGTAGACCATTTAGTAACGTTCTTTGCGTGTTGCGGTAGATACTTTTGGCAACACTCTTTGCGCCTTACCGTTGATCTTTAACATTTTTTTTTTAATTTTTGTAAATCAATATAGATAATTCCACTGATAACCAACAAATTTCTCAAACATATATGTAATATATAATATATGAAACACTCGTGCTATAAAAATAAATCAATTATTCAAAATAAATACTTTACAAAAATTACCATACTTTGTTCTTCTACATTAAAACAAAATATGTAATATAGGTTTTTCACCTATTTGATTACACATCTAAAGTTTGATATTTACTATCCCTCTAAATTGTAACAGTATCTCTAACAGACCAACAGCCATACAAAAGGAGCTATTATCACCGTTTTCAACACGAATCATCATTAAAGATGAGTACTTCCCTGGCTTCTGAAGTTTAGCTTGAACTGTGCACATGACAAACCATCACAAAAACTAAAAAATTGACTTTTACCTGTAAAGACTTTTTAATAAACTTTAATCATTAGGACTCCAATTGCACTGAATGCAAAAATGTAGAAATAAATCATACTAAATATTAAAATTATCATTTTCTATTGTAAAACTTTACAGAAATTTGGACAAAATCTCCTTATAAATTGGACTTAGTCAATCTGTAGAGGGATATCACAACCACCATAATACTTTAAAACATTAAAATAAAAACTCATTCATTATCAAACTACAATCAAATTAATCCAAAATTCATCCCTAACTACACGCCAACAATAGTCTAGAATCAATACTCATTACAACCAAAATCAACTGACACAATCTCATCTCCTCATTTTTTGTCATCCTCTTTGTCTATCTACAAGAATCTTTTCAAAATTGACAGATAGATAGAGCCACACTATCCTTGATAAACACAAGAACAACTTTAGTTATGATTTTTGGCGTCACAAAAAGTGTGACACTTGCACCACGCGTAGGTGATTTTGGACTTTAATTTTTTATATTGCTATCTTTTGAAATTTATAATTTAGCCCCCAATAATTTGAAATTTAGAGTTTGTTTGGTAAAGGTAAAAATTTTATCACAACTTTTCAAATTTAATCTTAATCATCAATTCTTAGTCAAGCCTACAAATTTTGACTTTTCAAAGATCTTTAAACCACTCATCCAACAAAAAACTACAAAAAAATCACAAAAACAAAAAAATTTCATATTACCAAACGGACTCTTAATCCAATAATTTTAGATAATATGAAGTTTTTTCCCAATTAAACCTTTGGCAACGCGCATTGCGTGTTGCAAAAGGGGACCTTTCGCAATGCGCAATGCGCGTTGCAAAAGGGGACTTTTCGCAGCGCGCGTCAAAGGGTACCCTTTTGGCAACGAGCGCTGCGTGTTGCCAAAGGGTCCCCTTTTGCAACACGCAATGCGCGTTGTCAAAGGGCAACGCGCAAAGGAACGTTGCAAAATGCTATAATTAGCAACATTCACTTGCTGAATGTCCAATAAATCAACCAATGGCAACATGCAACCACTGAATGTTGCGGTAGACCCCCTTTAGCAACATACAATTAGCGAATGTTACCGTTTGCATGTTGCAAAAGGTCATTTTTCTTGTAGTGTCTGTTTGTCAACTGATTTTTTTTTTAAAAATTTTGTTTATAAATAAAATCTTTGATATTATATGTGTGGTTTAAAAGTGTTTTAAAAAAACTTGTATAGTTAAAAAGTAATTTAAAAAAAATATAAAAAAAAATTGTTTATAAATTTTGTACGGTGGATGGTTGAGAAACTTTTGATTACCAAATATACTCTCATATAGTTAACCATATACCTAATATATACCCTCACTTTATATTATATACATATATACATACATACATAGTTACCTACAATACATATTTAAAAGTGAGTATGTGTGGGAAACCTTTGTTTTCCCATTTTTATTAAATAGAATTATTATTAGTTATTAATATCAATATACAATACATTTAAATATTTTTTCTCGTTCTCAATAATAACCTTAAATTATTGTTAAAATTAATAATTAATTCATATAAAAAAGTATATATATATATATATATATATATATATATATATATATATATATATATATATATATATTTTTTTTTTTTTTTTCATGCCTGTGTTAGGATACACAATCATTGTATTGGCGTTATTTTTAGATCTTTTATGCATTGTGAAAATATTAAATAATTTTTTCTCTGCCTCTGAAAGATTGATGAAACACAACATATTAATATTTATAAGTTGGGTATCTAGATAATAAATCACTAATATTGAATAATCAGTGATCTCATACATAATTTATCAAATAATTATATTATATATTATTTAACGGGGACATTTCGCGATTTTCACTCTATTTTTAGTAAGAACTATCAAGTAATATATAATCAAACAAATTAATTAATCTTAGTAATTATTTTCAATTCTCAAGCAATCATCACTTCAAATGCCAAAAACAAAGTAGAATTTTGTTATCGGTTATTAAAATTACACAAGAAAATAAAATAATTCTAAAAAAATATAACTTCATAAGACATTTTGATTATCACTCTAAAAAATAGTCATTTAAATCCTGTTCTCTAATTAAATATATAGGCTATTTACATCATCTACTTTTACCCAAGTCTAATGGAGTTCCATCTGCCCACAGAGAAAATTGTTGTATATGCAACATATTATTGTCCCAGTTGTGATCACCATTCATATGCAACATATTATTGTCCCAGTAGAATTTTGTTATCGGTTATTAAAATTCCATAAGAAAATAAAATAATTCTAAAAAATATATAACTTCATAAGACATTTTGATTATCACTCTAAAAAATAGTCATTTAAATCCTGATTCTCTAATTAATATATAGGCTTACATCATCTACTTTTACCCAAGTTTAATGGAGTAATTCCATCTGCCCACAGAGAAAATTGTTGTATATGCATCATATTATTGTCCCAGTTGTGATCACAATTCATAGAGGAAAAAGCAAATTGAGAAGATGTTCTCAGATAATATACAAAAAATTAAGAAGGTTCAAATACGTAGAACGTTGTTCTCAAATTATATTTGCTCTTATCGGGATTTGAGATTGCTTCGAAGGATTATAGCAAATATGATTTATGATTGATTAAGCCTTTAACCGAGTTCAAACAAAGTAAAGTAAGAACTTGAAAAACTAAGAAACATTTTTGTAATTGAGTTTGATCTTTGAAGAAATTAGATCACAAAGTGTATAATATATTTTGTGTGTTCGATTTATCACATTAAATCCTATTAATAATGTCTAAATCATCACTTAAAAAAATGATTAGGGCTGCAAGTTGGATTAAAAATCTGATCCCGTTCTGAAGTTTTCCAAACAAATCCAATTCTGACTGGTCCGAAATCCGAAACTTTCGAATTCGGAATTTTTCTGAAAAAATTGGATTGAAATTTTCAAAAATTACGAAATTTCGACCCAAAAAATTATGAAATATTCCGATTCGAAAATTCTGATTTTTTTCGAATAAATTCTGAAAATTTTTGTATTTGCATTACAATGAGTAATATAAAATCTAAAAAAAATATAGAACATAACATGAGATTTAACATATAATTAATGAATAACACTTTCATTTAGTTAGAGAGAGAGGGTAGCTCTTCATTTTGCGTAAAATTTAAGTTAGGTAAATCGGTGGTGAAAAAATATTTTACATGTCAAATATAATAAAAAAGTTTAGATTAAATCAAAAGTTCAAAAGTGTTGTCAACTATGGTATTACAAAGTTTGCTTTACTCATTCACTATTTGTATGATCGTCAAGTTTGGACTTTGGAGCTTAACATTGTTTGTTTACTAGAAAATAAATTTTTAAATCAAAAATGTTAGATTTACATGGATATGATGAAAAAATGTAAGAATTATTTCATTGCTATCCTTGTCAACTTTTATTAAATTGGATCATGATGATTTTTTTTTTTTTTTAAATCTATTTATTGATGTTACGTCGTTATTTTATTATCTTTTGTGGGTTATAACTTTAATTATAATTTTTGACTATTTGAAATTTCAAACAGTCAATTCATCGAATTTCTTTTTTATATACTTAAAATTATTATAAATCTTGATAAAATATTAAATTTTCGAATTTCGGTTTGGAATGAAGTTTGTGTATTTCGAAAATTTTGGAACGAAATTTGGAATAACATTTTGATTCCAATTTTTTTTTGGAACAGAATTCTGAACACCTATTTTCGATCTGTTCCGTCCAAAAAACACCACTAAAATGATGCAAGAAATAGGTGAAAAGACACCAAAAACTTCAAAAAAAAAAAAAAAAATACTTTGGGAACGGACACTTAGAATAAGTTTGGGAGACCGCTCAACTTTAATCCGGGCGGATGCCCAGTTGATCACAAAAACCCCTAGCCTGTTGCGGGGGGTATCAGGTGGCCGCCCAGTGTAAAAATCTAGGCGATTGCCTAGTTCGTCCGAATATGGTTTTTCACTTATTCTTGGCATTATTTTGAATATCTTTTCATATATTCCAATAACATTGATCCATACACTTATCAATTAATGTTTAAATAATTGATAAGTGTTATATTAACGTTTATTTTATACACTTATATCCTTGAATATGCCATAATGTGATTCTATCTAAGTATTATTAATGCATTTTATGTTTTATATTGTATAGGATCACAAAGGAAGAGAAAAGAAGGAAAAAGGACCAAAATGCGATCAAAATGAAGTTTGAGGACTTAGGTGCAAATATATTTACGGCTGTAAGAAAATAAGGTTACGGCCGTGAAAGTGTAGTGAAGCAAGTTGAAAATAAGCAGAAACCACTTTACGGCCGTAAAGGAGAAGTTACGGCCGTAAATCAAAATGTTACGGCCGTAACTCCAATTTAAGGAAATATGCAGAAACTCAATTACGGACGTAAAAGGAATGTTACGGCCGTAAATCTTCAAGTCAAAAATTTCCTTATTTCAATTCTTTCCATAATTTTGGATTTCTTGCTCCCAAAGCTAGGGCACGAAATTGAGGCTATAAAAAGGGAGTTTCATGACAAGAAAAAAAGACTATTATTATTGTGAAAGAGGCTAGACATTAAGGAAAATTGAGAGAAAAATATAGAGTATTCGTTGGAGATTTTCAAGCGCAAGAACACAACAACAATGGAATTCATGAAGCAATTTGAAGAATCTACCACAACCATGCTAGGCTAAATTTCATATCTTGTTCAAAGGGGAAGTTGTGTCAATTTAATTATGTTATTTTCTTTTCCTACAAATTAGTAGCGTGAATTTATTCCTTTATTTCAATTGTTGGATTATTATGTTTTGAATGTTCAATTGAGTTTATTTGATTAATAGTTTAATTTGGCCAATTGGATTATTGATCTTTGAATTCATGAATATGCTATGTTTAGATTTTTGATCCGTAATTGTCATTGAATCTTTACTTTAGTAGCAAATAAATCTCGTGCAGGTTTAGTAATAATTCAACTTGGATTGATTAATTCGAGCTTGTGTAATTAATGATCCAATTCAATCTATTCTTCTAGATTTTCATACTAGTCGTGCATTAAATCCTAAGAGCTTGTTTAGGATTGTCCGTGGCTAGAATTGGTTCGAAGAGCTTGTTTTGAATCAATACACATAAGGAAGAATTTAGATAATCAGAGCTTGTTGATTATTCATGATTGATAATTGAATTAGGAATAGAAACACGTTACAAGGAAAGGTATAACATTAATTGAGGGCACAACCGAACCCGAGAACAAGATTTCTTCTCATATTATTTCTCTAGTCATATTTAATTGTTTATTTTTATGCATAGTTTTCATTCAAGCAATTTCAAACAACAAATCCCCCCATTCCATTCTAATTGATCGAACAACTAAAATTAGTTTCCGTTCCTCGTGGGATCGACCCTTACTCTCGCTACTACATTATTAATTAATATTTGACGAGTAAGGAATTATTTATTATTTTGGTGCATTGCGACACGCATCAAATTTTTGGCGCCGTTGCCGGGGACGGTTAACCAATTTAGTGTTTAATCAATTAGAATTTTATTTCTTTTCTGAATTTTAATTTTTTTATTTTATTTTCACTTTATTTATATGAATTGAAAAAAAAAATAAGATTTTTTTTTTTTTTTTTTTCATATAATAACTATTTGCGCTTCTTTGCTTATATACTTAAAACTCGGTCAACTAATTGTGAAATTTTTGATTTTGATCCAGAAATCGAGAGGACTTTTCGACAGCAAAGGAGAACAGCGAGACAAATGGCAGCTAACAACAGGACTCTTAAACAACTGGCTACTCCCGATGTGGCTCAGCAGCCATTGTGCATTACGTTTCCAACGGTAGAAGAAGGAAGAACCTTTGAGCTAAAATCCGGGTTGATCCACCTATTACCTACTTTTCGGGGACATGTCGGTGAAGATCCATATAGACACTTAAAGGAGTTCCACGTGGTTTGCGACAGTATGAGATCCACGGGCATTACCGAGGAACAAATAAAAATGAGAGCCTTCCCATTTTCATTGAAGGATGCCGCCACTGATTGGCTCTATTGTCTGCCATCGGGAACGGTTACTACTTGGAGCGACATGAAAAGGCTATTCTTGGAAAAATACTTCCCTGCATCGAGGGCCGGTACCATCCGAAAAGAAATGTGTGGGGTGCGCTAGAACAACAATGAATACTGGGAGCGCTTCAAGAAGCTCATTTCGAGCTGCCCCCACCATCAGATCAGTGAGCAACTCCTGGTGCAGTATTTCTACGAAGGTCTAGCGCCAATGGACAGAAACATGATAGATGCCGTAAGTGGAGGGGCACTGATGGACAAGATGCCGGAACAAGCGCGGGCTTTAATCTCTAATATGGCAGAAAATACTCAGCAATTCAATTCAACCCGAGATTCCCAAGTCCGCCGAGTGAACGAGGTAAGTAGTTCCAATATCGAAGGTCAATTATATGAACTAATCAATCTTGTTAAGCAGCTTGCTATAGGGAACTTGAATCAGGTCAAAGCATGCGGAATCTGTTCAAACTTTGGACATCCAACGGATACATGTCCGGTGTTGCAAGAGGAGAATGGTGAACAAGTAAAGGCTGCAGAAGGGTTTCCATTTCAAAAACAGCAATACAACCCGTACTCCAACACCTATAACCCTGGTTGGAGGGATCACCCCAATCTAAGCTATGGGAATAACAAGCCCCCGGGTTTCCCCTCCAACAAATCTCAAGGGCATTTCCAACAACAAGGAAATTTCCATTCACAGGGAAAGTACCAACAAAGGCCCCAGGACTCAGGTATCTCTCTAGAAGATATGGTTAAAACTTTGGCCTCTAACACAATTCAATTTCAACAGGACACCAAATCCAGTATTCAGAATTTGGAGAATCAGATGAGCCAAATGGCTATTGCCATCAACAGACTTGAGGCACAATCCGGAAGGAAGCTACCATCTCAACCCGAGGTGAACCCCAAAAACGTGACTGCCATAACCCTGAGGAATGGAAAAGAGGTTGAAGGTCCAAGCAAACAAATCTTCGCGAATAAAGGGAACGAAGAGAAAGAAGTTGAAAAGGGGGATGCCACTTCACAAATCCCGCAGGTAAAATCCAGCTCTAATTCAATTGCTAAATCGACTCCACCTCCTTTTCCTAGCAGGTTGGCAAAAGCAAACAAGGAGGGCAAGGAAAAGGATATACTGGATATGTTCAGGAAAGTGGAAATCAACATTCCATTATTGGATGCCATCAAACAAGTTCCCCGATATGCAAAGTTTTTGAAGGATCTGTGCACCAATAAGAGAAAGCTAAATGGAAATGAGATGGTAAGAATGGGTGAATCCGTGTCTGCACTTTTTCAAAGAAAATTGCCTCCCAAGTGCAAGGATCCAGGTATGTTTACCATACCCTGTCAAATAGGTAACACTAGGATAGATCGTGCATTGATAGACCTAGGAGCATCTATAAATGTAATGCCTAGATCTACGTACACTTCATTGAAACTTGCTAAAATGACTGAAACTAGTGTTATCATTCAACTAGCCGACCGTTCTAATGCTTATCCTGACGGGGTAGTTGAAGACATTCTAGTGCAAGTAGGCGGGTTAGTATTTCCTGCAGATTTTTATGTATTGGACATGAATGATGACCACTCCCCCAACTCTACTCCTATTTTGTTAGGTCGACCATTTTTGAAAACATCTAAAACTAAGATAGATGTTAGTAGTGGCACACTTTCCATGGAATTTGATAATGAAATTGTTCAATTCAATATTTATGATTCCGTGAAAATTTTTGATGATGATCCTGTTTATTCTGTTAATGTGAATGACTCTTTAGTACAGGAAGTTCTCGATATTGGTGGAAAGGACTGTCCAAAGTCTCCGAAATCAGGTAAAATCTCATCCATCTCATTACCAATTTCTGATGAAAAACCTCTACCCCCTATTTTGCAGGCACTAATGAAGAGCACGAAGAGGAGATTGAGCTTTGGGAATCCACCTAATCCCGGTTGAATGAGAAATGACTCAGTCGAGCCAACGACTGTAAACAGCGGCGCTGCTCGGGAGGCAACCCGAGAGGGGAGTTTCTTTACCTCCTCGACTCTTTATTTTCGTATTCTTATTTATAGTTTATTTTATTTATTTATTTTTTCAAAAAAAAAAAAAAAAGAAAAAGAAATTTCCAGTGGCCTAGTTACGGCCGTAAGATACCCTTTTACGGCCGTAACTCAATTCCAGTTTTTTTTTATACAGAGGCCTTATTACGGCCGTATTTACATTTTTACGGCCGTAATTGTTTCTTTGAAATTTTTTTCAGAATGTGACTTACGGCCGTAAGTCATACCTTCACGGCCGTAAGTCTGCCCTTTTTCAAATTTTTAATAGCACGTAGCCCTCGCGCATAACTCCCCTTTTATTGTTTTGCTTTTCAATGAGGACATTGTTTTGTCTAAGTATGGGGGGGATTGAATTGATTGTGAGCTTAATGTCGTTATCTTCTTTCTGTAGTCAAAACGTTAAATTCATGTTGAGTCAGCATCCATTTTATTTTTTTTCTCTACTTTCGTTACCTATCTATGCTACTTAGGTCTTAAACCATACTTTGATAGGAAGCGACCCCACTTTTGGTTCATTTTTTTGAAATATCATTGCATAATTGGATATAAATTGAGCACATAGAGATGGTCAATGTCTACACCCTAGTCAACCCGACCCAGAATAGACAGATTACCCTTTCATATATAACCCTGAACGTTCCAATTATTATACTTTTATGAGTAATGATGGTTTGAATACTTTTAACCGTTATCCTCAACTAATGGACTTAGATTTGGAATGAAGATCAAGCAATGACCTATAACTCATAATTGGATGGGAGTAACACACGAAAACCATAATTTGTGAGCTTTTGAGCCTAAGAGCTGTTTTTAATACTTATGAGCTCGTAATTCTTTGATGTGTGTCCTGCATGGTTGGGTTATGCTTGGATGTGCTTTCTTGTGCATACCGTTGTAACTTCTTGATTCAAGTGCAAATTATAGCAAAGGCAATAGGTTAAACCAAATTTGACTTGCTAAAAGAGCCTACCTTGCTACATGGACCGTTAGAAGCCCTTTTGAGCCTTAGCCTTTCCTTGAATTTTTATGCTACGCTACAAGCCACGAATACCCTTTCTTTCGCATTATCTCTGTTTTGATTTGAACCCATAGAGAAGGGATTCGCAAGCTTTTGTTGATTGAGGATTGTGCTATGGTCTAGTCCAAGAAGTTGAAATGGTTATCTTGTGTTGAGCATTGGTTGTGAAATGGACTGAATTCAGGGGATTGTAATTCTATCTTGTGCCAATTGGTGACTGCATAATGATTTGAACAAAAAAAAATGTTGCAGTCTGTACTCGAAAAAAAAAAAGAGAAAGAGAAAAAGCAATGAAAAGGAAGTTAGTCATGAAAACTAGTAGTTGAGGATGTCAAACACTCAACTTGTGAAAAAAAAAGAGAGAAAAGAAAAGAAGAGATTCAAGTTTGAACAAAGTTGGGTAGCGGGAAACAATGAAGTTCATATTAAGGGGTGAAGGAAGTAATGTCATTATGAATTGACTTAGTTTGCAAAATTCCTTCTCGACTCAGCCTAAATATATCATTTTATCATACCTGACCCGAAGCTCCGTTACAACCAAATAAAGACCTTCGCTTTGCACTTGTGTTATTGTTGGCTCCGGTTATGACAGTAAGGCAATCTGTGGTACTGACTTATCCATGCAGAGAGCTGAGCGAAAATTCAACCCCTTATACACTTTGTGCGACGAGAGAAATATCTTGTGAGGGTGTTAAAACCCATTACATATACTTATGAGTGGTTTGAATTGCTTGGTCTAGGGTTGGTGGTATGAATGTGGTCGGGGGTACTGTGTTGACTGAATTCACATCATGAATAACTCGGTTTACGCAAATGAATTCCTCTAAAATTGGGCGAAACTATTTTTCTTGTAGCCACTCAATAATGGTTGGGAGGTGAGTGAACACGAGAGGTGAAAGGAAATAAACCATAACGAGCCATGATTGGGTTGGGAAATAAAGGGCGTTGCATCTCTAGCACACACTAACACTATCCGATCATGCAATGGAACATTCTTGTTAAAGAAAAGTGGGTTGCAACCTCAAGTCTCTAAATTGGAATCTATTGTTTGAATCCTATTCTTATCCTTGCAAATCTTTGTTCGAGGACGAACAATGGTACAAGTGTGGGGGGATTTGATAAGTGTTATATTAACGTTTATTTTATACACTTATATCCTTGAATATGCCATAATGTGATTCTATCTAAGTATTATTAATGCATTTTATGTTTTATATTGTATAGGATCACAAAGGAAGAGAAAAGAAGGAAAAAAGACCAAAATGCGATCAAAATGAAGTTTGGGGACTTAGGTGAAAATATATTTACGGCCGTAAGAAAATAAGGTTACGGCCGTGAAAGTGTAGTGAAGCAAGTTGAAAATAAGCAGAAACCACTTTACGGCCGTAAAGGAAAAGTTACGGCCGTAAATCAAAATGTTATGGCCGTAACTCCAATTTAAGGAAATATGCAGAAACTCAATTACGGCTGTAAAAGGAATGTTACGGCCGTAAATCTTCAAGTCAAAAATTTCCTTATTTCAATTCTTTCCATAATTTTGGATTTCTTGCTCCCAAAGCTAGGGCACGAAATTGAGGCTATAAAAAGGGAGTTTCATGACAAGAAAAAAAGACTATTATTATTGTGAAAGAGGCTAGATATTGAGGAAAATTGAGAGAAAAATATAGAGCATTCGTTGGAGATTTTCAAGCGCGAGAACACAACAACAATGGAATTCATGAAGCAATTTGAAGAATCTACCACAACCATGCTAGGCTAAATTCCATATCTTGTTCAAAGGGGAAGTTGTGTCAATTTAATTATGTTATTTTCTTTTCCTACAAATTAGTAGCGTGAATTTATTCCTTTATTTCAATTGTTGGATTATTATGTTTTGAATGTTCAATTGAGTTTATTTGATTAATAGTTTAATTTGGCCAATTGGATTATTGATCTTTGGATTCATGAATATGCTATGTTTAGATTCTTGATCCGTAATTGTCATTGAATCTTTACTTTAGTAGCAAATAAATCTCGTGCAGGTTCAGTAATAATTCAACTTGGATTGATTAATTCAAGCTTGTGTAATTAATGATCCAATTCAATCTATTTTTCTAGATTTTCATACTAGTCGTGCATTAAATCCTAAGAGCTTGTTTAGGATTGTCCGTGGCTAGAATTGGTTCGAAGAGCTTGTTTTGAATCAATACACATAAGGAAGAATTTAGATAATCAGAGCTTGTTGATTATTTATGAATCATAATTGAATTAGGAATAGAAACACGTTACAAGGAAAGGTATAACATTAATTGAGGGCACAACCGAACCCGAGAACAAGATTTCTTCTCATATTATTTCTCTAGTCATATTTAATTGTTTATTTTTATGCATAGTTTTCATTCAAGCAATTTCAAACAACAAATCCCCCCATTCCATTCTAATTGATCGAACAACTAAAATTAGTTTCCGTTCCTCGTGGGATCGACCCTTACTCTCGCTACTACATTATTAATTAATATTTGACGAGTAAAGAATTATTTATTATTTTGGTGCATTGCGACACGCATCAATAATATTTTCCAACAATCACCCACTTGTTTAAAAAGTGAATTTGAGCCCAATTCTCAATTTGACAACACTTATGCATAATGTATGAATATCAATGTATGAATATCTTTTGATTTGAATTCAACATTAGTACAATCAATTACAAATTATCATTGAAATCCTAGGTAACATGAAAGTTGTGAACCTATTATTCATTTGTAACGATATTAGTGAGACACACACATAAATTAGTGATGGCAACGAAGCGGATCGAGGTCGATCCAAATCTGCTCCATTAAAATTTTACCCAATTCGGATCGGCCAATTCTCAGGGCGGATCAGGTCGATTAGCCCGCACAAAATTTTTATTTTTTAGATAATTTAAACTAAATCTTAAAAAAAAAAAATTATTAATTTTTCTTTTTTTAAAATTGAAATAGGGTGGATCAGCCCCTATCCACCTCGTCGATTTGCAGATTGGATCGATGGGCGAATCAAATTTTTTTGTCTTCTCTAACATAAATGGCATCGTGTTCCTAGTTTATTACAAATGGCTTAGCGCTTTTATAACATTGCACTCATCCTATTCATGAACCTTTAAGAGAGAAATTTCAACTCACTATTGAGACGACACCACCCTGAAGTTCATATATATAAAGTTCTTTGTCATATTTACATATACTATCATATTGATCTGAACTTTATCAAGGGTTTTAAACTCATCCCTTATTTCCTATGACAACAGACACTTATCTTTTGTACGTGTAGAAAAATTATCCACATATCGAATGACTTGTTATTATCTTTTGAACTTGAAATGTACTTTTTAGTAAGGTCGGGTAGCGTTACTATCGTTGGTGGTTCCATGGGCGGAGGCAGGGGTGGCCCGCCTGAGCCATGGCCCACCCCATTTTTTTTTTAAAAAAAATTGAAAATCCTTTACAAATTAAAAAAAAAAAAAAAATCTCTGAAGATGGCCCAACTCATTTCATTGGTGCCCAGCCCATTCATGTGGGCTGGCTCCGCCCCGTGGTTCTTTATATAAGAAGTTTTAACTCCATTCTACTTGATGTGGTCCTCACTAATTCCTTAATGAGTATTTTAATTAGAGCATCAGCTAAATTATCACTTAAATTTACGTAAGTGATTGAAATTGTTCCACTTTTGATCAATTTCCTCACAGTCCTATCTTAGATTTATATGTCTAAACTTTTCATTGTACTCTTTATTGTACGATCTATCTAATGTGGTTTAAATATCACATAGTATAGAGATAGAATTTATATTCTTACTCAAGTGATTTTCAACTTCAATTTTATAAGCTTTGAAAGTTTCAAAAGCCTCTTCCTTATGTTTTAATAAGTAAACATAAGTGAATCTAGAACAATCATATATAAATGTTATGGAATATTTATTTCCACGTCATTTTAGCATGTCGTATAATTCATATATGTCGGTATGTACAATATTTAATAATTGAGTTGTTCTACGGATGTCGACAAGCCAATCCGAAGTCAAAGCTTGAGATTTCAGGAGGCGGGCTTTTTGGCTCGAGTAAATCTGAATCGAGCCAAAGCTCATAAGTTGAGTCCCAAGCTTTTAACTTTTATTTTATTTTTATAACAAAAATTCATAAAATTGTTACCGAAAATGTATATATACAACGAGTCGAGCTCAACATGAGGTTGAATTTCAAGGATCGAGCTCGGTTCGAGTTTTTTGAGCAGGCTCTTTTTAGCTCGAACCTGTTGAGCCAAAGCCCGTTCCTAAAAAAAAGCTCGACTTGAGCTTTGGCTCGAAACCTGGAGTCTACTAAACCCGAGCTTTTTCTGAGTCAAGCAGTTTTCCATTTTTAAGTTGGTCTAATCACACTATGAATTTTTTTTTTAATCATCTTAGATTCCACACAAGTTTTACACTTACAAATCTTATTCTCATCATAAGATATTAAATCACACTTCATTCTTTTATAGTACTGGTAGTGAGCACGTGTTTTGCACGTCTTATGTATACATGTTGTTTAAACGTGCTTTGCACGTTAATTGTCCATAAGAAATAATTTTTAGAAACTATGTATGGAAAAAATTTCGAACTTTTTCTCAAGAAAATTAGCAAAAGATTCAAGACAGTTAGAATTAACAAAATAGAATAATTTTTAACATTTAAACAAAATTTTTGAGACCATATTTTACTCTCAATCAAAATATTGGTTAGGTTCACTTATTTGATGAAAGCAAATATAAGCTTCAAGTTAAGAATAACGTCAATAATATTTGGGAATAAATTATAAGTTTTATTTATATAATATTTGAAATATTATAAAAAGAACAATAAAAATGTCAATAAAAATTTAATACCAACTATTTTTCCTTTATAACAAAGTTTGGGACTTATGAGAATTTAACAATGCATAAATTTGATAATTTAGGTGAGATCTCATCTTCAATCTCTTCAATTTTATTGTTTGTCCTGATGTTGATTTCAATTTCAGTGTGCACATTTGGAAATGTATAATTACTATTAGTCTAATTTTTTCATGATAAAGTCGATATATTTTCCCCTTTTGAAGTGTGGGAGTGGAATTTTCAATTGTGACCCAAAATAGTGTCCTAAGAATCGAGTACCTTGTAAGTATTAAAAAGACAACATATTTGTTTAATATGAAAAATTTATTAAAATAAAGATAGACAAATATAATGAGAAATATCACATCTTCGTTAATAAAAATTCAAAATGAGTTTTGAAACTTCCATATGTACATTTATGTTTCAAAAGAATATGTACAAATATTAGAAATTTTTATACTTCAATTTTCGTCATATGATCAGATTTCATAGAAACATATGATTTATATTTTAATTTGTGGAAAAAACCTTTCAATTTGTTGAAAATTCAAATTTGAGATAAATGATTTCTCAAAAAGTTCAGCAAATATGATGTTAAGAGTTTTAACCCCTTTTGAATTTATAATGTGCTATATTGAGTTATAGTATATGTTGTATTGAATTCATTTTAGCATAAAATCATACATGAATATTGAGGATTCTTGGAATTAAACTTGTTAATGAAAATTAGTAATTGAGAATTATATATAACTATATAAATTTATTAGATTGAAGGTTATAATGCGTGTATTAATATAATTGTATTTAGTGAGAATAAATAATAGTTTGAAATAAATCAACGAAAAAATAAAAAAACAAAATTGTAAGTTTTAGATTTTATTTGAAAGATTTTTTAAGAAAAAGTAAAGACTTTAGAATATTGTTAGTGTTTATTAATGAAAATTAGTAATTATGAGTTATATAAAACTATGTATATGCATTAGATTGAAGGTTATAACGCATGTGTCTTTTGTTATAGAATGAAGGTCGAAGATATTCTTATTGAATTAATGACATTGTTGACAAATGAAAAAAAAAATAGAATATTAAAAATAGAATCCAAAAAATATATTATTCATATTTCTCATAGTTTCCTTAATAATGAAAATATATTAATATTTAATTAAGAAGGAGAATTTCAGTGTGATGAAAAAAATTATAATCGGATTTTTTTTCACTATTTTTCTATTATAATATATTAATATAACTGGATTTGTGTTTAGTGAGAATAAATAATAATTTGAAATAAATCGACGAAAAAATAAAAATTGAAAGTTTTAGACTTTATTTGAAAGACTTTTAGTAAGAAAGTAAAGAATTCAGATTGTTAGTGTTTTGAAATTAATGACATTGTTGATAAAATGAAAGAAAAATAATGTTAGAGTAATTATTCATTAATTAATATTAAGTGTAAATATGAAATTATAAAAAAGTTGTGAAGTTAACAACGTTCAAAAAAGTTTCTTCCTTTAAACCGCTTTTAGAAGTGGTATAGATGATGAATATTAAAGTAAAGTTTTTTAAGTACTAATATTATTTTTGAAAATGATTTACGTAATTGATATTGTTAGAGGAAAGTTGTAAATGGTACATTGACTTTAATTCTTAATATATTAATATTTTATTGAAGATATTCGTTAAGTTCTTCGAAATATATATTAGACAATTACTTAAAATATCAGCTTAACAAATAAATCGCGTGTAATATATTAAAAAGTAATAAGATATCTTAAAATATTAGGAAAATCAATAATTTCTTTATTAAGTATTTATGATAAATCGCGAAAAAAATGTGAAAACCATGCATATATAAATTGAATTAATTTGTAAGCATATTTTTTATAATTAAACAAAAGTTTAATATTATGTTCATGTTTGAGAGAAATTAAAATAAGATTTTAATCCAAGTCAAAGTAAATAAAAATTGAAAGTTTTAGACTTTATTTGAAAGACTTTTAGTAAGAAAGTAAAGAATTCAGATTGTTAGTGTTTTGAAATTAATGACATTGTTGATAAAATGAAAGAAAAATAATGTTAAAGTAATTATTCATTAATTAATATTAAGTGTAAATATGAAATTATAAAAAAGTTATGAAGTTAACAACGTTCAAAAAGGTTTCTCCCTTTAAACCGCTTTTAGAAGTGGTATAGATGATGAACATTAAAGTAAAGTTTTTTAAGTACTAATATTATTTTTGAAAATGATTTACGTAATTGATATTGTTAGAGGAAAGTTGTAAATGGTAAATTGACTTTAATTCTTAATATATTAATATTTTATTGAGGATATTCGTTAAGTCCTTCGAAATATATATTAGACAATTACTTAAAATATCAGCTTAACAAATAAATCGCGTGTAATATATTAAAAAGTAATAAGATATCTTAAAATATTAGGAAAATCAATAATTTCTTTATTAAGTATTTATGATAAATCGCGAAAAAAATGTGAAAACCATGCATATATAAATTGAATTAATTTGTAAGCATATTTTTTATAATTAAACAAAAGTTTAATATTATGTTCATGTTTGAGAGAAATTAAAATAAGATTTTAATCCAAATCAAAGTCAACAATTAACTTTAACTACACATTCCATCGGACTCACAATTATTCAAACATATTTTATTAATTTCTATCAAAATCTATTAAAAAAACTAATTTTAAGTATAACCAAACGGTGATTATATAAATTTATACTAAAATTTCGTTTTTGATTTTTTTCTTTTCCAAAGAGTTTTGAAATTACTTATTTTATATTCTTAATTAGAAAATAATTAAAAAATTATTATTTTTATATAAGTTAATTGATGATTTTGATAAGAACTTAAGGGAGTTTAAAAAATAAAAAGTTTCACAATTACCCTATTTAAAAAAAAAAAAAACTATTTTTATCGACAACTAAAACATAATTAATTGAATTAATAATATAAAAAATCCTTTAAACGCATAAACACACTATTTGAAATGTTCAATGGAGTTATCACGAGAAATGAGACTTGATGGGGGACAATATTGTAAAAGTAAATTAAAAAGTGACAACACTAAATTAATATTAATTGAATAATCAATTTCGATTTAATCAACGTGGATAAATTAATGTTTTTGAAATGAAAATTAAAATAAATGTAAAATATGTTTCAATTAATGAACTAAGAGTATTATTAATAAAAAAGAAAAGAATGTAAGAATAAAATGGGAAATCAAAATATTTTCACTTATCCACACTTTTAAGATATTATAGATTATTGCCTATATGCCTTAATCTATCATGCCATAAAGTACAAAAGTTAAGCATATAAGTGGGATTTACATCATCATCATCATCAATGTCAACGGTACACAATTTGACCATTTCATAACTGGAAGCCTAGAGTAGTCATTTCGAACAAAGATTCCATTATTATGAGATAATGCAAGTTTATCGAATTCATAAACACTTTTGATTCCGGATTTTCTTAAAAGATCACTACTAATTAAGTTTCTATTCATATATGGAACATGGAGTACATTAGTAAGAGTAACTTTCTTTTCAAATGTGAAGTCCACGCTTCCTTTTTCCAACCAATTTGGAGTGGCCTTCGTTACCCATTTATATCTCATGTCCACGTTCAATGTCATGATAAGTTTTGAATAAAGACTATCTAACACACGCGCACGGTAGCACAAGTATCGTACCACCAACATTGAAATTTTTTCTAACAGCATTAACTTCACATATCGTAGTCACAGTGTTGTCATCCTCAATGGAACTTATTTGTGCTCCCTATTGGATTTCTCTTATGTCTTCATACATTGGCCCAACGACTGGGTTTTACACAAACAAAGCATGATCCCTTTGGTTAGGGGTGGGCGCGGGTGGTTCGGTTCAGGCATCTCAAGAATCAGAACCGAACCATACTTTTTGGTTCTTGTAAAATGGAACCATTCGGTTCCATTGAATCGCAAGAACCAAACCATTTGGTTTTGGTTCGATTTCGGTTCCAATTCGATTTACAATAATAATTATTTTTTGGGGGCCTTATAGTGGAGTATCAGGCCTCGAGAAGCAAGCTAACAACATGAAATAAACTTTTACCTAATATACCAAGATCAATGATTTCGAAAATCCTTTCATCCCGAAGAAAGTATAGGATTCTCCATGAAACAGAAGATATTCATAGACCACAATAAGAAACAAATAGCTTGGAAGGTTTTTCAAGCATGACAAGAAGCCATACAAGTAAACTTGTGGGATGAATCATGAATTTTAAATGCATTATTATTAGTTGTTTTATATTTGTATTTAAATATTTAATTAACTCCATTATGGTCATTTACAACTTCGCTTATTAATAAGTTAATCTCATTCTATTTTTATTAACTAAGAATTTCGGTCCAAGTGCGAAGTTAAATGTTACAATGAGGTAGAGATGTAACAAATTTTATAAAAAGAACTTAATCATTTTCACTTTACCAAAAAAAATTACAAATTCTTTTGATTTTTTGTTTTACGATAACCAATTATAACCATAAAAAAAATAAACAAGGGTTAAAGACTTGGTTCTAATTTCGAATTTTCGTTTCTAAAAGCGAAACCGAACCAAAAACTTGTTCCAAAATTGATTTCCTATTTTATTTTTTTAAAACCATACAGTTCCAATTTTTTCGGTTCGGTTCGGTTCCAGTTAGATCATAACGGTTCTGATTTTTTTGCCCACCCCTACTTTTGATTTTGGTTTGAACTACTTTTTTCCTTTTTAGGACCAAGAGAATCTGCTTTGAATTTGTCTTTGTTGGAGAATTCGGTCTTTTCAATGAATTTTTCTTCAAATTTGCCTTCATAGAAATTTTCAATTTTGTCTCTCGTTCTTGATTCTTTTTCAATGCGTAGATGTCTTTGTAGTAACTCCAAAGAGGAGTCTTTTGAGCTATGAAGAATCTTATTCAAGAATCATTTCCAAACATTTGAGAGTTTGACAATAATTACCCCCACTTGAAAAGATTCCGAAAGTTATATTTTGACCGCTTTTAATTTGTCGACATGCACTTGCAATTCATGCCCTTGGGGAAGAATAGGGTTGTTATCCAAAAATATATAATCAAAATATTTTGTAAGTAAAAATTTTTTGTTACCTTCTTCATCTGTTTTGTATTTGTTTTCCAACCCGTCCCAAATTTCCTTTGTCGATGTGGTGTTGGTATATAGATCATACAAACAATCTGATAATGCATTTAATATGTTGTTACGACAAATTAATTCACCTTCTTGTCTTTTCTTTTCTTTCAACCCTTATGTTATCTGTATCCTCTATGTTGGTTCCGCTAGAGGATCCAAGTCCAATTCCAAAATGCAAAATATCTTTAAAGCGATAAGTAGGAACTTCAACTTGTCTTGTCTTGCCAACACATGAATTTAGTGCCATCGAATCTATGGAGCCTTACAAGATCTTGATTCATCAATTTGATGGTGGCTAGAGTTGTTTCATTCTCCATGATGGATATAGTTTGAGATTGTTATCAACGGTAGATAGAAAATGGAGAAATTACAAAAAAATGAACGAGAAATTAAGAAGGCTCAAACACATAGAATGCTGTCCTCAAACTATATTTGCTTCTACCCGAATTTGAGATTGCTTTTAAGGATTATAGCAAATAGAATTGTAGTGTTGATCAAACCTTTAACAAAGATCAAACCAACCAAAGTAAGAAATTTAAAAAGTAAGGAATACTTTTGGAATTGAGTTTGATCTTTGAAGAAATTAGATCACATATTGTATAATATTGATTTTGATTTATCACATTACCTCCTATTTATAATGTCACAAGTATCACTTATGAAATGATACATGAAATGGGTAAAAGGCACCAAAAACTTCAAAAAATCCCGTTGAGATGAAAATCCCAACGGTCCCTAAGAATAAAGCTGGGTGACCGCCCAACATTAATTCGGGCAGTCGCTTAGTTGATCAAAAAACCCTCAGCCTGCTACTAGGTTTAGGTGACCACCCAGTGTAAAAATTTGGACAACTGCCGAGTTCGTCCGGAATGTTCGAATAGTTCGGATATGGGTTTTTTGTTATGAAAATGTTGTTCAAATATATAAATAAAGTTGAAAAAGTGCGAGAACCGGTCCAAAAAGTGCAAAAACCGGACCAAATACAACTAGACGGACCAAATGGTCCGGACCGGACCTAAAGGGGACCAAATGGTCCGGACCGGACCTAAAGGTCCGGCCAGAATGAAGAACCACGCGATCGCGTGGTTGATGGTCCGGCGATCGCGTGGTTGAGTGATATTGGTCACTGGTCATTTTTTTTGAGGCATCACGCGATCGCGAGTGCCTCCTATCTCGCGATCGCGTGGCCTTAAAATTCGACCGTTGGGAATTTTTTCAGAATTTCTCAAGCACCTTTTCAACCAATTTTGGCACTCTTTCGTGAAGAGTTGCATGAACAACGAATAGGGATGATAGAATTCTATAAATAGGTATAGAATTCATGGTTTGAACAACTTTTTGATCAATATACTTACAATATTGAATATCATCCAAAATCTTGAAACTTAGAATCTTCAAAAATTTGTTCTTCTTGTTCCTATTCTCCAAGTTTATCAATTGTGCTATTTGATACTTGGTTTGAGGCTTGAAATCCGCTAAAGCAATTTGCTTGAAGGCCCTTTAGCATTCTCATTCCGAGAGGGCGCAAATTTCGCTTTTAGGACAGCATTCTTTGCGATTCAAGTCATTTTGCATTTCTGAATTCTTCTTGATTCTTTGTTTAAGTTTTGTGTCAACTTCACATATTTCATAAGAGAAAGGAATTTTCTCAACATTCTAAAAGCGAAATTTTTCTACG
The DNA here is from genome assembly GCA_963555705.1 of Ligustrum vulgare. Taxonomy (NCBI): domain Eukaryota; kingdom Viridiplantae; phylum Streptophyta; class Magnoliopsida; order Lamiales; family Oleaceae; genus Ligustrum; species Ligustrum vulgare. The sequence continues at coordinate 18,853,277 of OY743176.1, read as the reverse complement.
ATGGCAACCGAAGGAGACACAACCATGGCTACAATCAAGTTGATGAATCAAGATTTGGTTCGCTTGGATCGTTTTGATGGCACCAACTTCACAAGGTGGCAAGACAAAATCAAGTTTCTACTAACGGCGCTGAAAATCTTCTATATCCTTGATCCCAATTTGGAAGACTTGCCCGAACCTTCCGATAAAGATACCGAACAAGCAAGGATTGATCGTAAAAAGCGAGAAGAAGACGAACTTATTTGTCGTGGCCATATCTTGAATGCACTTTCGGATCGTCTCTACGACTTGTACACCAACACTAAATCTGCAAAAGAGATTTGGAATGCACTTGAAAACAAGTACAAGGCTGAAGAGGAAGGAACTACAAAATTCCTTATAACAAGGTACTTTGATTTTAAATTTTTGGAAAATGTTCCCCTATTACCCCAAGTTCATGAATTGAAAGTGATTGTCAATAAATTAAAAGCGGTGAAGATAGAACTTCCGGAATCATTTCAAGTAGGAGCAATTATTGCTAAATTGCCTTCTACTTGGAGAGGATATAGGAAGAAAATCCTTCACAACTCCGAAGACTTTTCAATGGAGAAAATTCAAAAACATCTCCGAATTGAGGAAGAGTCGAGGGCAAGAGATGGGATTGAACATTCCCATGTTGGTACTTCTAAAGCCAATGCCTTGGAGAACAACAAAGTGACCAAAGTAAACAAAAGAAAGTTTACTAGCAACAACAACAACAAATTCAAAAAGAAGCCCAAGGGAGAATGCTTTGTATGTGGAAAATTCGGCCACTTTGCGAAAGATTACCGACATAAAAAACAAAGCAATTTTGGAGGCAAGGTTAATTCCATTGACAAGAATGAAATTATTGCTACTATAAGCGAAGTAAATTCTGTCAAAGGAAAAATTCCGGGATGGTGGTATGATACATGCGCCACCGTTCATGTTTGCTATGACAAATCCCTATATAAGACCTATCAAGAGATTGATGATGGTCAACAAATTCAAATGGGAAATGAACATTGTTCGAAAGTCATAGGCAAAGGGAATGTTGATCTTCAATTCACATCCGGAAAGGTTGTAACCCTTACAAATGTCTTACATGTGCCGGATATGAATAGAAACCTTGTAAGTGGTGATTTGTTGGGAAAACCGGGCGTGAAATGTATTTTTGAGTCGGGAAAACTTGTATTGTCCCGAAATGGTTTCTTTGTTGGTAAAGGCTATTCCACTAATGGAATGGTCAAATTGTGTACTATTGACAATGCAATAAATAAAATAAATTCTTCTTACTTTGTGTGTTCCTTAAATTTATGGCATGATAGATTAGGACATGTTGGATATTCTACTTTGCATAGAATTATTAAAAATGGCATGCTATCTTGTGATTTTACAAAGAATGAAAAATGTGAAATTTGCACTAAGTCCAAGATGATTAGAAAACCTTTTCAAAGTGTAGAAAGATCATCTTATATTCTTGACTTAGTTCATACCGATATTTGTGAACTTAATGGCATGTTAACAAGGGGTGGTAATAAATATTTTATTACTTTCATTGATGATTATTCTAGATTTTGTTATATTTATCTAATGAAACATAAAAATGAGGCCTTTCATATGTTTAAAGCATATAAAAATGAAGTAGAAAATCAAAACGATAAAATGATTAAAATTCTTAGAAGTGATAGAGGCGGTGAATACTTTTCTAAAGAATTTGATATCTTTTGTGAAGAACATGGTATTTTACACCAATGTAGTGCACCTAGAACACCGGAACAAAATGGCTTGGCGGAAAGAAAAAATAGAACCTTAGTTGAGATGATAAATGCTATGCTAACAAGGTCTAAATTGCCTAATAACTTATGGGGTGAGGCTTTACTTACCGCGTGTCATATAAATAATAGAATTCCTTCTAAGAAACTTAAAGTTTCACCTTACGAATTGTGGAAAGGTCGGAAGCCTAATATTGGATATTTTAAAGTGTGGGGGTGTTTGGCTTATTATAAAAACACCAATCCTAGTAGAACAAAACTAGGACCAAGAGGGATCAAGAGTGCCTTTGTTGGATATGCTATAAATAGTAAAGCATATAGGCTACTTGATCTAATATCCAATATGATTATAGAATCACGAGATGTGGAATTTTTTGAGAATTCATTAAGCGTTGATGATATTCCTCAAAATTCAATGGAAATTCAAAATGAATTTTCGGCTTCTAAATCACTAGAAACATCTACTCAAGATGTAATTGAGACTAGTGAACCACGAAGAAGCAAGCGATCTCGTAAAGAGAACGTATTAGGACACGATGAGATTGATTCTCAAAGAATTTCCTTTTACTTGGTTGAAGCAAGTAAGGAAGATATAGTAAGAACAATTCCATATGTTCTTCAAATTTATAGTGATCCTAAAACCTATAAAGAAGCAATGACTTCTAGAGATAGCACATTTTGGAAAGATGCTATCAATGATGAAATGGATTCTATAACATCCAACAATACTTGGAAGATTGTTGATTTACCGGCTGGATCAAAAGCCATTGGTTGCAAGTGGGTATTTCGAAGGAAATACAATACCGATGGTTCGATCCAAACCTATAAAGCAAGATTAGTTGCTAAAGGTTTTCGACAAAAGGAAGGAATTGATTATTTTGACACTTATGCACCGGTGGCTAGGATCACTACTATTAGAATACTATTTGCACTATCTTCTATATTTGATTTGCATGTGCATCAAATGGATGTGAAGACTGCATTTTTAAATAGGGAACTAGATGAAGAAGTTTACATGGAACAACCGGAAGGTTTTGTTCTTCCGGGTAATGAAAATAAAGTATGTAAACTTATTAAATCGCTATATGGTTTAAAACAAGCTCCTAAAAAATGGCATGAGAAATTTGATAATGCAATTATGTCTTTTGGTTTTTCACACAATGTGGTAGATAAATGCTTATATATCAAAAGTTGTGATAAACTTGTTATATTTGTGTGTTTGTATGTGGATGACATGTTGATTATAAGTAATCACATGAATGGCATAAAAGAAACGAAGATGTTTCTATCATCAACATTCAATATGAAAGATCTTGGTCAAGTGGATACCATATTGGGTATAAAAGTGATCAAGAATGAATTGGGGTATGCATTAACCCAATCACATTATATTGAGAATGTGATTGAAAATTTCAAACATTTGAACATTAAAGAGGCAAATACTCCATTTGATTCAAGTATTAAACTTGTAAAGAATGTTGAAAGGGCTATTGGACAACTCGAATATGCGAGTGCAATTGGGAGTCTAATGTATGCAACTCAATGCACAAGACCGGATATTGCATTTGCCGTGAGTAAACTTAGTAGGTTTACTAGCAATCCAAGTGTTGAGCATTGGAAAGCAATTGGAAGAGTTCTTGGTTATCTAAAGAGAACCAAAAACCTTGGACTTCAATATTCCAAGTTTCCAGCAATACTAGAAGGATATACCGATGCAAGTTGGATATCAAACGCTGGAGAAAATAAATCAACCTCGGGATGGTTGTTTACACTTGGAGGTGGTGCTGTTTCTTGGAGATCAAAGAAACAAACAATTATAACACATTCCACTATGGAATCCGAGTTTGTTGCATTAGCCGAAATTGGAAAGGAAGCGGAGTGGCTTAAGGATCTTCTTTATGAAGTTCCATTGGATACGAAGAAGGAATCTTCAATATCTATACTATGCGATAGTCAAACTACTCTAGCAAAGGCTTATAATGAAGTCTACAACGGAAAGTCAAGACATATGAGTCTTAGACATGATTATATAAGAAAATTAATAAAGGATGGAGTAATATCACTTACCTATGTGAGGTCAAGTGAAAATTTGGCTGATCCATTCACAAAACCACTTACCAAAGAGTTGGTAAGACAAACATCGAGTAGGATGGGGCTAAAACTCCTATTATAAATTCACCAATGACGGCAACCCTACCTGTCATTACGAAATGAGTAATTCACGGGTTCAAAGGGTAACAGCAAGTCATTCGATAAGTGAATTGTTGCAGCACTTGAAAATTATTTTAAGGCCCTATCCTAAGGATACAAGTGCTGGGGTAACTGTTTGAAGGGTTGAACAAATCTTAAAGAAATTCAGTACTTAGTACAAGTGTCTTTAAAAGTTACCAAGACACTGTAAGAATTTCTCCTATATGAACTTAGAAGTGGTGCCGCTTCAAGGAAAGTTTTGGAGTTACTTTCTGAAAAGTTCATGAACTCGGATGGACGCAAGGCCATTAACGCGTCAAAGTAAATTGTGTGGAACGTATTGAGCAAGAATGTTCACGTGTGCGATATTGCCAGTAATGTCATAAGGGATAACTGGTTCAAAGCCGAGGCTACCTGGGATCTTGATATTACTTTGCAATATTAGCACTAATATAAGGTTAAAATCGAAAGATACCTTATTTTATGCGTGTCATCATTTATGATTCTAAGTTGTGTTCATATATTTGAACAAGTGGGGGATTGTTATGAAAATGTTGTTCAAATATATAAATAAAGTTGAAAAAATGCGAGAACCGGTCCAAAATATAAGGAACCGGTCCAAAAAGTGTAAAAACCGGACCAAATACAACTGGACGGACCAAATGGTCCGGACCGGACCTAAAGGGGACCAAATGGTCCGGACCGGACCTAAAGGTCCGGCCAGAATGAAGAACCACGCGATCGCGTTGTTGATGATCCGGCGATCGCGTGGTTGAGTGATATTGTCACTGGTCATTTTTTTTGAGGCATCACGCGATCGCGAGTGCCTCCTATCTCGCGATCGCGTGGCCTTAAAATTCGACCGTTGGGAATTTTTTCAGAATTTCTCAAGCACCTTTTCAACCAATTTTGGCACTCTTTCGTGAAGAGTTGCATGAACAACGAATAGGGATGATAGAATTCTATAAATAGGTATAGAATTCATGGTTTGAACAACTTTTTGATCAATATACTTACAATATTGAATATCATCCAAAATCTTGAAACTTAGAATCTTCAAAATTTTGTTCTTCTTGTTCCTATTCTCCAAGTTTATCAATTGTGCTATTTGATACTTGGTTTGAGGCTTGAAATCCGCTAAAGCAATTTGCTTGAAGGCCCTTTAGCATTCTCATTCCGAGAGGGCGCAAATTTCGTTTTTAGGACAGCATTCTTTGCGATTCAAGTCATTTTGCATTTCTGAATTCTTCTTCATTCTTTGTTTAAGTTTTGTGTCAACTTCACATATTTCATAAGAGAAAGGAATTTTCTCAACATTTTTCACTTGTTTTTGACATTATTTCGAACCTCTTTTCACCTATTTCAATAACATTAATCCATACACTTCTCAATTCACATTTAAACAACATTTTCCAACAATATATACAAATATAGAGAAAAGTTTGCTCCTTTTTTTTTTTCAGATTTGACGCTAAAGATTAGTGCTGGCATTGGAATACCTTCATGGATTAGGAATTGTTTATGGAGGTTTGAAGCCAGAAAATGTAATGATTCAAGAAAATGAGCATTTAATATATTATAGATGTCAACTGAACTCTTTAAAAAAAAAAAAAAATCATCAAAAATCCGTGCAGAGTGAAAATCCAGTCCAAAATTGGAGCTGGGGAAGAAGAAGAAAAAAAATATGATTTTCTATTTCTTTAAGTTCCGTGATTCGGACATTTCTTCTGCAGAATCCTTCCATCCACGGAAATCGACGGTGAGACGCCATTTCGGGGAGGAGGGGTTGAATCGGAAAGAGATATTATACTAGATTTTATCAAAGTCACCGAAACTCAAGAAAAAAATTAATGCAAGGAATTTAATTGGAAAATTGTGTAAGAAGGACCCACGAAAAAGGATTTCCGTTAAAGGAAATCAAGAGCCATCGTTTTTAAAATCGTTGATTAAGTCCTCTTCTTTAACATAATCATTATAATTTATAAATCAATTTATGAATAACATAATTTTTCTAATCACTTTTTAATCATACAAATTCTCACTCTCTCCATTTTTTAACCATATATTTTACCTCAAAAACATAAATAAATCAATTTATAAATGCTACAACATTACAGAATAGAGAGATATTTTTTTAACTTTTTTTTTTTTTTGAAGAAAAGAGAGATTTTCATTATGAGAGAGTTTGAGAGATGGTCATATTATTTTATGGTTAAGATATTTATTTATTTATTTATTTTTAAAACAAAAAAGATGTTTGTTGATATGCTTGGCGGTTTAAAGGGCCAAGTCCCAGTCCAAGAGGGTAAAGCCCATGACCAATTGGGCAAAGCCTATGTTATTCACACATTGAGAGTTGACATCGAAATACAAGTTCATCGACCTCGGCATGCAGCACAACGATTTTCATCCATTGTTCGAAATTACTCGAGCTAAACTCCACTTTACTCCCTTGGAATGACTCAGGGTTTCCAACGTACTCATCAATCAATACATAAAAAGCATGTTTCTTGAGCCTCAAAAGTTTAATAAAACACCAAGCTTCCTCCATGCTCCTTCAAGAAGTGACGCCTATAGTCAATTAGCAGGGGTCACAAATTGTGACTCACCATATCCTTGGTCGAAGGGACCCATTGAAGTCTAAAAACGGCAACTAATAATCATTATTTTCCTTGAGAATAAGAAAAACTACCTCTTTGCATACGGTAATTGTTTGATTGTTGCATACAAATAGTAGAGTTGAAGAAAGAGGCAATACGCTCTCAAAAAAATCATTTGTAACATTACTTTGTAAACTTCTAAGATCACATGTTAATATACATCTTGAAATTGGTCCTTGAGCCCGAATTCAATCCCCACATAAAGTTCATTTCTAACTTCATTCTTTACTGTCCCTGCCTAAAGTTGACTAGAGAATTTACACTTGTCCGTGTCAGGGTGGAAAAAGAAGGAAAATGTTTTTCTATTTTTTACCTTTGTTGTTTGATTGAAAAGTCAACGTACAATATGAAAATACTCATTATTATAGATACGTCGAATTATATATTATTATACATTTATATTATATAAATAAAGTAAATAGTTATAGGAAGATGAATAGTTAGAATATTATTTAAATAATGTAAATATTGTATGGATAGAACTATTGTTTGCTTCTTCGAACTCCAACTAATGAGATTATGACTCAGGAAGACAACATACACTGAAGTAGAGTAACGAGTGTCAGTGTCACCAGCCTAATCGGTGTCGACAAAGGCATGAAGATTTAGAGTTGCAAAGAAGGAGATAAATATACCATAATATATAGTGTCCCTTGAGGTAGCGCAACACATGGACCTTTAACAACTAGATTTTAGAAGGCCGATGCATGAACTGAGCCAGTTTGTTTACAATAAAACTAACATCCAACCGAGTTGGGACAAGTATTACAAGGAGCCAAGCACTTGAAGATATTAAGTAGAGTTATGAGGCGCAGAACCATCATCAAGAACTAGTGTATAATTGGAAGAGAAAAGTGTGCTTATGTCCTTGGCTTCGAGCATTCTAATACCTTGAAGTAAATCTAGGATATACTTTTGCTGAGATAAGAAAATTCCATGACCAAACCTAAATGTTTCATTGCCATGAAAAATAGCTCAAGGTTCTCATATTCTTCAATGAAAAGTGAGCTGCAAGTTGATCATTGAATCGCCGCAAAAGGGAAGAAGAATTTCCATTCACAATAATATCATATCAACTACATACACAAGAAAGTAGAGGACACTAGAGCTGGAATGATAGATGAAAAGCGAGGTGCCACTTTGAGAATTCTGAAAACCATAGTCTAAGAGGAATGAGCGTAATTCATAGTGCTAGGCTCGTGGTGCTTGCCGAAGCCCATAGAGAGCTTTGTTTAGTTTGCAGAAATAATTGGGTTTACTAGAGTCTACAAATCCTGGAGGTTATTGCATATAAACATAGTCAGACAATGATCCCTACCAAAAAAAAATATTGTTAACCTCCACTTGATATAAAGACTAGCCATTAATTACAACAATAGTGAGGACAAGACGGATAGTGGCCGGTTTAACAACCGAGTTGAACGTTTATGTGAAATCAATATTGGGGCATTGATGAAAGCCCTTAGAAAAGAGGCGTGCTTTATAGCGTGCAATAGAATAATCAAGATTTTGTTTTACAAGATACACCCATTTACACTCGATACCATTTTGGTTATGAGAAGGAGGAACAAGATACCATGTGTTATTGAATTCTAGGGATGCAATTTCCTCTTCCATGGCTTTACACCAGTGAGGATGGCGTTCGGCCTATTTAAAGGTGATAGGGGCTGGTAGAGGTATGAGATTGGTTGTGGTATATAGAGAGAATAGAATCTTGGATTTAAAGATATTATTTTGTTCTCTAGTAACAAGATGAGAAGGTGCCGGTGGTGATGAAGGTATTGCATAAGGTGATGAATTGTTGGAATGGAGCTGATGGTTGGAGGAGAGCACGGAGGGGATGGAATTAGAAGGGGGTTTTTTTACTTGAGAGAGGGTGAGGCAGCTTGGGGTGACAGGCAGATAGAGCTACAACAACGGTGTATGCTGGTGATGGATTGGATTCATCAACTGGTAAGGTGACACGAGAAAGCTTTTCAGTTGAGAGGTTTGATGGAGACTCAGTTGCAGCATTTTGGTTAGGGTAGGAAGGTGGATCTTTGGGTGTAAATATTTACATGTAGAGAATCCGTTTTGTGGATGTGATGGAAATCTCATTAGAGGAGTTTATTTTCTACGGGGATATATGCTCCAAAAAGACGACATGCCTTGATGCATATAGTCGGCATGCCTTAATGTCGAAGCATAAATGAGTGTGATGTGATGTGGAAAAGCCAAGCTATACACATGGTTACGACCGAGGCTCAATTTTGTGTTTGGCATAAGGTCTTAACTAAGGGTAGCACAGACACATGAACACTCTAAGGGATGTATATTGTGGTTGATCCCCGAATAATTTGTGATATGGTGTGTCATTTCTGAGAATAGGTGTAGGCATTCAGTTGATGAGATATGTATCACATTGAAAGGCATAAGGCCAGAAACATGAAATCGCAGCATTGTAGAGAAGGGAGAGACCAGTTTCTACAATGTGTCGATGCTTGCGCTCAAACAAGGCCACATGCTCGGGTGTATACATTGGTGAGGTTAGGTGTTGATTCCTAGTTTAGCAAATATGTGTTATACAGATATATCATATGTTCTTTAATGCAATTATTACAACTTATAAACCAATTCAAATCACATTTTAAACACATACATTTTCTCCCACTTTCAACCACACATTTCACCTCGAAAACATAAATAAACCAATTTATAATTACTACAGTGTTACCAAATAGAGCATTATATTCTTCCCCCTCCCATCTATATATATGGTTTGTATCTTTAAAGTAAAGAAATTTTATGTGATATCCTTAAATTTGTGAACTATTTCAAAGAGGTCTTACTTATTTTTAAGAGGGAACAATCATGTGTTTTTAGTAGTAAGTAATCCAAAAAAAATCACATAAAATCTGAAATTGCCAAATGGGTTGACAGGGGAGGGTCCTCAAACAGTAAATTACTTGAAACGGTTTAGTACATGTAATAGAAGAAATGCTAAAAGGTAACTTGTGACTTTTTGCAGAGTGGCATAAATCACAATCAAACTTTGAAGATGAGATTGGAATCTTGTGGCTAGTAAGAATTTTGTGTTGGATTGATAGTGATGGATTTCCTAGTCTTTGATGCCAAAACACGTGAGGAGTTGGCAACTAAAGTAGATGGCTTATTTGAAGAGACGAGTTTGGTTGAGGACGGCCATTCATAAAGATTGTTCCAATTATGCTTGCGCACCAAGGATGCCCCTGTACTCAGATCCTTCACAAGAAAGCAGTTGAAGAAAAACTCAATCAAAGTATTATTATGTTTGTAAAATTGTGAAACCGAAATAAGATTACGATTTATCAGAGGTGCACATAAAAAATTATCATGTGTAAATGTAGAAGTAGGAGAAGAAACTGTGGTAGTTCTTGTGTGAGAGATAGAAATTTCGTTACCATTTACTACAACAATGTCCTCGTTGCCAACGTAGTCGGAATGGACGGACAAATTTTGCAACTCTGAGGTGATATGGTGTGTGGCACCAGAGTCAAGCACCCAATTTTTGTTATTCATTGAGTCTGAATTGCTTTTTGCAACATTCACATTGGCCTGGAAGTGATCGAGATGGATGAGTTTTGGTCGTGTGTCTTGGTTGATCACATAATTAGCAGACAATATTGGAGTAATTTGATGGAACTAGAGAGTGGTTTGAGTTTTTAGGAGGGTAGTGTCCTATGTAATTCTGCCCCCTATTAGAATTGTTGTTGTTCCAATATTGCAGAGATGAGTTATTAGGCTGCCTACTGTAATTTGATTGATTATAAGCTACTCTGTTACCTCCTCGACCACCACCAACCCCTTGAAATTGCCTCTTCTTTGACTATACTGAGTTGTAATTTGTGCTTCCTGCTCTTTAGGTGTTGCACCATGATCTGATATCAATTCTTCATCAAGATGTTTACTATAAAGATCTTCAATGACATGGGGTATATCACTCATCCGCATAGTTGTAGCCAACTCTTTAAATTCATCACCCAATCCGTTCAAAGTGTAAGGCATAATTTTGCAGCATTCAAGGGGTAACCGATGAAGGCCAAGTCGTCAATTAAATTCTTCATTTTGGTCATGTAATCAGTCATTGTTTTGCCTTCTTTCTTTCTTTTCATAAGAGAAGACGTGAGAGATAACATACGAGACTGATTGTACTTGTGATCGTGGCCTGGATAGCTAGCAACACTAGACAGTCTCGACGAGATCAAAAACATGTCTGGAGTCTTCGTTTGGAGGACATGGAAGAGAACCGTCCACATAGCCTAGGAGACTATAACCATACAATAAGTTGGTCATTTGTGCTTTCCAGGATGAATAATTGCTGCCATCTTTGGTCAGTTTGTAGAGGATTTGATAAGATGCATTTAGAGAGATGAGATTTGTGTTTGAGAGAGGAGCGTTGATATCAATAGGAGTGGGTATGGAGGGTTCTTTTCCGAGACTGGAGTTCGCATTTGAATCTAAAGAATTACTCACCGTGAAGTGGATTGAAGGAAATGGTTAAGGAGAAGAAGGGGGAAAAAAAAAAAGAGAAGAGAGGGCGGCTATGTTAGGATCAGTTCTATCGTTTGGATAGAATGCTCTAATACCATAAACGATTTTATAGAATTTATGTTTTATTTCATTCTATGAATAATACAAGAATATATACAATGGAGTTTGAGATATACATGAAATATGTATCTCCTAAGAAAGGAAACTTAAACTAAGAATATTACAACCATAATTACAATACAAAGATTACACTAGTGATTTACGTTATCCTGTTGATTTGGTAGAGCTTGTGGTGTGTATTTTATCAATATAGAGATCGTATTAAGCTCAATGATAACTTTGACAAGCTCAAAGTTGACTTTGACCTAATTTTGATTAAATTGTGTTAGATTAGACAAAAAATACTTCATTGAAAAAAAATTTATTTTCACCTTGACGCTTAAATAAGTACTAGCGTATCAAACTAATAATCGAGGGGAAAATGTGTATATCCTCTCTTACTCTCTCTAATTAAAAATATTTTAGATATTGCATTTCTTTCTCCTTCGCAAAAATAATATATTTCAGAATGTTGATGTCAAAATGGTTCTACCTCCTTCTCATGAATGCAATAGAAAATGTATAAAAAGTATGTAAAGTGTAAGACAGATTGCGACTGGACTCATGGTCTGACCCAAATGTATTTTGGATGTTTTATATAGTAAGTGGAGAAAACATAGATGAGGGGGAGTGCTCTTTCATTATGTTTAGAACCTCTTTTGAAAATGTACAATGATTTGAATGACCTCCTCCTTTTCTCTTCTTCTATTCTGTTTTATACATGTTCTTCCTTGCCACTAATCACGCCCTCCTATTACTCCAACTGTTACACTTTATATTCCTGCAAGATTTTGGGTAACTCCTTTCGTCTTTCCTTTGAGAGAGACTAATGATCCTGCTGGGCATGGGAGATTGGTCAATTCGGAGGCTCCATCAACTCTGTTCCATGTAGGATGCTCAATCATTATGATTTCATTTGTGGCTTATTAATTCCTTATGTTTGGATGTCGAATTTGGGCTGATAGCGATCTTTGACTTTGTTAGGTCCAATGACTCATCTAGTATGTGAGCTTGGGACGGTTCAATTGCTTTCTCCACTTAGGTGTCGCGGTCCAAGTCAATTTTGCACCACTAACGCAGAAATTTCCTTGGTAAAAAGGGTTTTTATGGACTATAATTCTCCGTTGAGCTTTCGTACAAAAAGCAACAAATGTATGAGAAAGATAGAGAAAATATAAAAATTATGCCCAAAAAAAAAAAAAAGAAGCCATTCCCCACCATATTAAGACTATCCTAACCTAACTTGGCATATATTGCCCCCTATTTGCTATCAGTACAAATCAGATTAAAATTTAAGTTAAAGTCAAATAATTAATTTTAACTACACATTTTATACGGTTCACAATTTTTTAACTATGCATTCCGTTAACTTAAAATATACTAAAAATCTGATTTTAAACTCTATATCAAATAGGGACGTTACCACTAGTTGGACTTTCGAACTATTTAAATAAATATCACTTTCGATTATTATATAATTATATTCCTTAGTTTAAAATCAGATCTTTAATAAACTTTGATAAAAATTGATGAAATGTATAAGAATTTCAGTAAATGTGGTTGTAATTAATTTTTATCACGACTCGAGAAAATTTTGCCATTCATTCATTCATCATCATAATAAGACACAAACTTGCAAATATAGGGGCTACATCAAAGCATTTTGTACTGCAATCCAATTTAGGGTTCAGTTCATTGCATAAATAATCATAAACGATCTATAAAATACAAACAAAAGGACCAAGATATTCTACTTTGAAGAGATGTTTCTGTTTAGCTGAATAATTATACTTAGATGCCATCATCATTAAAGAAAAAGCTTGAAAGATAATTGTCCTAATTAAAGTAAGTTTCCACCGACATTAATTACCTTTGAATGGCTTTAGTAAGTTGGAAAATTCTCTCATCTTGGCAAGTAGATTAAGTAAACAATATTGTAGCCTCCAGGGCATAGTTTAATGGTAAAATGTGAGGGTTGAAAAATCTAGTCTCGTTCGCAGCTACCGAGTGAGGGTCAATTCCTGAAAAATGGAAGATATCCTTGGCAAGCGAAGTTAAAGGGTAAGCCCTCAACCCTGTACCATTTGAGCCACATCCTAAGATTTACATCATTTACCAATGTTCAGGACAGGGCAGATGATGACCGTTAGGAATGCGGTTCAACCTTTTTAGTAAACAATATTGTATCATGCATTATGCACAGTTAATTTGAACATAGTAAAAATAATAATTTATATGTTTGATTTCTAATTTTGAAAATAATGATTACAAGAATATTTATACTCAAATTCATCATACTTTATCTTGAAAAGTAATTAGAATTATACATTCTAAAGAACTATATGAAAATTCACATCTTGCTGATTGATTGACGTGTAATTTAAGTAACATAATTGATTGTGAGTATATGATTACTCTTTCAACATTTAACCAACCTTTTGTTTGTTTAATATAAGTGCATCTTCAATTATACATATTTTTTATGTAAAAAACATCAAATTTTGTGTAAAAGCACTTTCGTGACACGCTATATATATATAGGGCTGATCTAGATGGGCACTAGATCAGTTATTCCTACATTTCCATATGAAATGGTGTCTCTAATTAAACTTTCTGTGAGGGCGGCTAGAATATACTAATTGCAGATACCGATCGGAGAAGACAATTACGACCTCGACTCTGAATTTACAACAATTCGATATTCATGATGGACGAGGTTACAAAACATCCATGATCCTATTATATCAGAAAAGTAGATCATTAGATATCCGGTTGAAGTGAAAATCATCGTGAAATAGTAAGTGTATGCGCCTCTTTTGTACATAATGTATTTTAATGCCAACTCGGAGTTTTGTCAAGATTTATGGGTGGTCCATCGTTGTAGGCGTATAAGGGCTATGTGATTTTCTAAGTTGTGACCTGCGATAATGTGACTCGTTTAGTTAATGCGGTGAATATGACATGAGTTTTTTGTGTGTAATTTAGAGTGTGACATGGAACATGTATGTAACCATTGAAAAGTTGTATTCGGTGTGTCTTGTCAGAAATTCAAATGTGTTTGTGATTTGCTAATTTGTGACCTGCAATAATGTGACTCATCCAGTCAATGTGGTAAATATGACTAGAGTGTCTTGTGTGCATTTTAACTGTGACCTGGATGTGTATGTAAGCATTGAAAAGTTGTATTCGGTGTGTCTTTCCAGAAATTAAAATGCGTTTATGATTCAGATGTGACTTGGTCATCTTCATATGCGATAATAACATTTGACATGATAATGGCATGACCTTGACAATGTGACCTGGTTGCAATGTACATGTAACCTGAATGTGTGTTACGTGTATTTAAGATTGTGACCTGGACGTATATGTAACAAGAAAGCTGTATTTTTCTTGTCCCGAAATTCAAATGCGTTTTTGGCCTTGCTTATTCACTACTTATTGTTTTCTCTATGACATTTGATGACAAATTACAGGAAATGATAAATAGTTAAAAGAGATTTTATCCGGTATTATAATATTTAGACTTAGATTTGAAGAAGCCCATGGATTATGCATTCTTGCCCAAAATTTTCCAAGGACCCTGATATGGTTAAAGTGAGTAACCTATGACTTGGTCGCGAGAGTACGTTACACTTATTACAAACGTCACCTTGAAAATGCAATGCAATGATGGTCTATTCATTGAATAATGCTATAGTTATGCAACTCTGACATGAAACTCAAAAACTTACATAGCAAATTGTTCTACATGAATACATAAGTTACAGAGTAATGTTAAAATCCATTACACAAGGAACTTCATAGATTTAAGAAATAACATGACATTTCATTGTATAATGTCAATACCATTACAAAATTCAGTTTGAAGACTAAATAAAAGCATGAGCAATATACGCAAGTTTAATTACTGATTACAAATAAATCCACTCTCATTCGATTACAACATTGTCTCCCTTATGTCGAAGACTTGTCATGCTCTTTTTCACACTTGTCTGCAAGAATCTCCTTTTGTGCATCATTAAATTTGGATTTGAGGGCATTCTTTGTGATATTTGAAGTAGTTTTCCCTGGAAACCAATTTTCTTCTAGGTTTGTATTGCCATATTTGCTGAAACATATTGTAATGCAGAATGTTAGTTCATAAAAGCATGCAATGAACTTATCATATCACAAAATGTATGTTCCCAGATAATAATCACATCCATCATAATTCAGTAATTTACACAATGCACAATTTAACATCTACGAGGCAATTTTATAAATTCACATCAAGTGCATTTGTGTCTGTGAGGTCACAACCAGACAAGTAGCAATTCGGAAACCAGAACTCACAGTGAAATTCTATGACACAATGTCATGTAATCTGGTTTACATTTTCTTGAATTCAACTTAGGTCACACCAACAAAAATCAAGGTCGCGGATAACATGGATGTCACAATTGAAAACCTATGAGACAATTTTGTGAATCAATATCAACTGCAGTCTTGTATGCGATGTCACAATCAGACAAGCACCAATTCAGAGGACCTGATCTCACAATGAAATTATATGACACAATTTCATGTAATCTGAGTTACATTTTTCTTGAACCCAACCCACTTCACACCAATGTCACATATAACAGTGAGATCACAATCTATATTTAAGGTAAAAAAAAAAAAAAAAAATTCTATTTCAGTACCCATCAACAAAATTCAAGGTAACAAGTGAATGAGTAGGTCACATTTCCTATGACGCAATTTCATGTACTCTAGGACATTTTCTATTTCATTGCACATTTTCATGATTTCAACAACTACCTATCAACAAAACTCTAAGTTAGAGGTAACACACACACACACACACACCGTTTTAAAAACGTCATGTTGTGGAGATTTCGATTTTTTTTAGATTTTTTGTCGGAATTTCTTTGTGGACGCTCTTCCCTTTATAACTTGTTATTTCCTTCTACTTCCCTTGCTTAGATGGTGATCTTCAGTCGATACTCCTCTTCTTCACCATTTTCAACAAGTTGTAATTCATTCTATATAATTTTTAATTCTTCTGATATTTAATAATTAAAATTTATTTATATTTATTTGTATGTGATTATTATTTTTTAATTAGCATTTATTTTAAAATTCTAATCAAGTAATAAGTAATAAATATTGAATACATTAAATTAAAATTGCTCATTAAATCTCAAAAACTACAATTTGATGATTACAAATTTAGAAAAAAAACTAGAAATTAAAAAGAAATATAGTTTTTAAATTATAATTTAAAATAAAATAAATAATTAATTATTAAGAAACAAATAATAAAGAAATAAAGCAAAAACTATTCATTTGTTGCAAAATATAGTGTAACCATTGGAGTATCTACCACAATTAGGTGTGAAAATTGCATCAATTATGTGTAAAGATAACACAAAATATATTGTAGCCATTGGAGATGCCCAAATGATCCATTTGAGAAGCGATTACGTGGGTAAACATATGGATGACAATGAGTCGGGTTCGGTTTAGGGTGAGGCGAGGCGAGGTGATGCTCTTGCCTCGTTTACTGTCCCGTTTATATTTTTAATTATTTTTTTTTCGAAAAGGATAAAAAATAAAAATTTTGACGGGTCCACGAGGAGGGTTCGTGGCGAGAGCGTAGCGGAGGACCCACCCCGCAAATTCGATTGTTCAGGATGGAGCACCACTAATGGAATCGAGTCCCCATGAGTTTCAGGTCCTTCAACTTTTTTTGTCATCATTAGGTAAGCACACACAAAATCATAGTTTTTGGCTTCTATTTATGTTGGGTTTTAGGTCATTGAGGGTGACAATTATAGTATTACTAGTATTTAAAACACGTGCGTTGTACATGATTATATAATAATATGAAGATTTTTTTTTTTGGAATTATTAATTAACAATATTACAAGCGAAATTTGATTATGGTTTTACATTAAAATGATGAGAAGAAACATATAATGATCAATCAGAAGTTCACAAATTTGTATTTCAACATATTTTTTGGTTATTATATCAAAATGATGGGAAGAAACATAAAATGATCGATAAGAAGTTCAAAAATTTGTCTTTCAGCTTATTTTTTGGTTGAACATCCTTCAATATAAGAAACTTTAAAAGAACAAGCAAAATCTTAAGGTTACTAAGACTCTCCCCAAACTCATCATAACCTAATTAATGTTTAACACTAAAGTTAGGTGAGACATGTTGTTTTACCGTACTGCAATTTGCAAATATCACTAGTACAGAAACAGGAATACGCGTCGGTTAGAAAACGGAATACGCGTCGGTTGTAGCGGCGAAGCCTATGACGCAGACGCGTAAAGTCTCGAATTTAGGCGTCGGTTTGCAACCGACGCCCAAAGTTTTTTTTATTATATATATATGACCTGCAATGACCATGCCACTGCAGGTCGTAGCTTGCAGTGACCTGGACGTGGCCTGCAATGACCCAGGCCACTGCAGGTCGTGACCTGGACGTGGCCTGCAATGGCCCAGGTCACTGCACGTCGTGGCCTGCAGTCATCTAGACGTGACTTGCAATGACCCAGGCCACTGCAGGTCGTGGCCTGTAGTGATCAGGACGTGACCTGCGGTAACCTGAACATGTGCATCACCAAATATATATATAATCGGCATATATGTAATAAAATTAAATTAACAACAATTATACTTACAAAATTGTTAATTTAAGATACAAATTAAATATATATGTAAATGCAAGTTTGATTACGCTTCGATTTACACAAACCTATGAATGAAGTATTTTGCCCATAAGTTTTGAATGTCGATTCTTCCTCCGTTGAATAATATTCTTTAAATGCCTACAAACAATCAAAATGAATTATTCGTTATTTTTTCATAAAATATAAAGTCATTATTAAAATTCTCATTTTCAATGACTTATACATTTTCTAACGAAGTAAGTTGAAAGTGTTCTGTAACTATCTCATACATATTTCTCATAACGTAGTAGCCACACTCAGACCCTCCAGGTTGTTGAGGATACTGAAATACTCACATTGAAAACTAACAATATTAGTAATCAAACTAAATAAAATATAGAAATAATTCAAAGATTTTTAATAAAGTTTAAATCCGTGTTTTCATACTTTTACGTTTTTCCACATTGTATTGGATTTTGTCCTCATGCCTCCAACTGTCCAATACGTTTTGAAAGTCCTAAAATTTCAATAAATTATATCAACAAGCTACAAAATAATAATATGACTCAAATTTCCTACAGAAATTTTGGCAGAGTCTCCCCTATAAATTGAACTCATCCAACCTATAGGGGGACCCTGCTATTCAAAACTATCAACTTCTCAACAATCACAACATAAATGCATCAATTTCACCACAACTCCACAATTATTTCATGAAAAGTTTCCTAACTTACGTGTTCAATATCGGCTTGATATTGAAGTCACGCTTTGATGCAGTAGCTGAATCTAAGAAGTACACCGTATTCTTCTCTGGAGAAATAACTAGCAACATTAAGTGATTCCTACGTATTATGAACGTGTAAATACAACTTTAAATATCATATCATTCAAATTAGGTTAAAAATTAGAGAATATCAATGGTCTTACTCCTGAAAATACGGTACTAGAATGAATTTCTTAGTTTTCATTACCTTCATGGTGCTGGCCAAGTAATTTATAACATTATTTGCATTTGTTCTTACTGAAACCGATGCAATGTGTGTCGAAGACATGAATCCAATCGATTCAATACCATATTCTTGACACAACTCATGGAGGTACCTAAAAATAATAATAATAATACCAATAAATAAAAATAAAATAATGATTTAAATTGAAGTTATAATTTTTTATCAGAAGTCTTACAATGAAAACACTTGTAAGATAGATGTATCCAACCATTGCATCGTAAGCAAGTTGGTGATGTCTCCGATTGTAACATAAAAACCATCCTCGAATGCAAAATTGAACACGGCGGCATCAACAGGCACCTGGTAGAAGTAATCACCAACAGAAAATTGAATGACCAGTGTAAGACCGCTTTTCATTTTTACGTGCAATTTTAAATTTCACGTAATATTCTTGTGAATGTTATTATAAATTATGGATTTATTATCTTTAATGTCTATAATTGGAATTATTTTGCAGTGGAAGGACTTGGACGCCGTCTCGATCAATGTACCAATTTGAAAGTTTATGAATTGGTTATTTTAATTATTTACGTGCAATTCTATGTGATTAATTGTTTTTATTGCCTAAGCATGTTATTTTCTATTTTATTATGCTAATTGAAACTTGGGGGAAAGTTTAGTGACAATCGAGGGTAAATAGAACTTATAGACTTACTTAAACAAAAGAGAAGATTTGAGGGACTGATTTGCAAATTTCAAAAGATTAAATACTTAACCCTAACCTAATTCACTCAGTCACGCTCTCTCTCTCTCTCTCTCTCTCTCTCTCTCTCACCCGACACCTCTCTCGCTCTCGTCTCCCTCTTCACGTTCGCAGCCACCTCCACTCTTCCCCGGCAACTACCGTCGACCGCCACCTCCCATCACGGTAAGCCTCCTTTTCCCCTTCCCCTCTCTCACACACACACACGAAACCGAGCCAAACCGTTCCTCGGTCACTCACACACCCGCGCACACGGGTTGCACACACACACATACACACATTCATATGTTGAATTGTATGTAAAGGTTGATGTATAAATGGAATTTAATGTAAGTGTATATGTATTTTCTTCACAATTTTCAGATTTGAATTTTATTTGATTTTCGAATTTTACCATAAATTAAGGGTTTAGTGATGTTTATGATTGTGAGTATTGATGTATGGGAATGTGTATATTATTATGTATGTATGTATTCATATTATATATGTGAAATTTCCAGATTTCAATTTGCCAGCTTAAAATGCAATTTTATGTATTAATTTCAAATCTGGGAATTTTATAATGATACTAATATCTATAAATATAGATATCGAATGTATGTAACTTTCAGACTTTAAATGATAATATTATTTAATTGACTTTCTATTGGTTCAATGTTGATTTTTATGGAAAATTTCAAATTTGGGGATTTCAAATAATCAGGTTGTTTAAACTGAATTTTAATGTACATTTTTATTATAAGTGTTATTTTCAGATCTATGAGTAATTAGAACGCTAATTGAAATTGTCCATGTGATAATTAAGTTGTGATAATATTGAGTAGTTTTGACTTTTGAATAATTTGATAAGTAAGATTTCGATGTTTCTTACCCTTGAATTTAAACACTTATTTCGAATGTGATAGTATATGTGTTTGACATGAGTTAAGGACACATTTGAGTTAAATTTTGAGTCTAATAGGATTGTTAACCTCGGTTATGAGTTTTGGTTTATAATATTGAATAGGATGATGAATGTGTTTGTTTCAAATCTAAAGTTATACCTTATTTATGAATGAATATAATTAGGAATTTTGGTACATTGATGTCACGGGCATTCGAGACTTTTTCACTTGCAAATTCAGAAACGGTGAATACTAAGAACTTCAGGTAAGTAAACTCCCCCTATTTTTATTAAAGTTGAAAGTTAATGTGAAATTACTGTACTCAAGTAACAGTTATGTAAATTGCGTATTTCAATGCTTTCGTTACTTTATATAAGTGTATATTGTTAAATTTGGAAACAATCCAAGCATTCATATATTTTGTCATTCCATCACCAAGTATGCATTTGTCATGGAGTACTGGGGAAGTAAAATGATTTTAAATGAAAAGTGTGGAAAGTTCAATTTTTCTCAAAAAATATGTATCCCAAGTTTTAAGAATAAATGGATGTACTTCTATGTCATGAAAGGTGTGAGTGGGAAATGGGACGCGGGGGACTGGCGTACCCGAATTAAATCTCTGTTGCAGTAGTAAATATTAAACCGTTTTGCGGTAACGATTGCCTAACCGTTTGGCGGTGGCAAATATTAAACCGCTTTGCGGTGACGATTGCCTAACCGTTTGGCGGTGGCAAATATTAAACCGCTTTGCGGTGACGATTGCTAAACCGCTTGGCAGTGGCGAATATTAAACCGCTTCGCGGTGACGATTGCTAAACCACTTGGCGGTGGAAAATATTAAACCGCTTTGCGGTGACGATTGCTGAACCGCTTGGCGGTGGCGAATAATTAAACCGCTTCGCGGTGACGATTGCTAAACCGCTTGGCGGTGGCAAATATTAAACCGCTATGCGGTGGAAAAATGATAATCTGGTCCTAAATAAGGAATATTGTCCACTGCATTGTGATTGGCTAGAAGATACACTAATTGAGCTCACGATGGAAATGAAGTAAAAGTCTTGAAATGATGTGAAAGTCTTGAAATGAAAGTCTTGAAATGAAGTAAAAGTCTTGAAATGAAAGTCTTGAAATGAAGTTAAAGTTTTTTTTGAAATGTTTAAGTGAAAGTTTGGAAAGTATGAATGCCTTGAAAAGTAAAGTAAATGGGGGTAATTACTTTAAATGGTCTAAGGAATTTCATGTCATGAGCATGCATCACGTGCATAAAGTTTACTTACTGAGCTTCAGTTCACCCCAATCCCTCCTCAATATTTCAGGTGATGAAAGCTAGATGAGACGAGGAGAGCACTTGGCGACAGACTCAGGCTATACCTACCTTAGATTTTTGAGAATAAAGTTAAATTAGAATTCATTTAAGTTTCTCATTAATTATTCCTTCATTTATTATTGTTAATGGTTTGATTGCAATTAGCTTTGAATAAGTATTAGTGTAGTATTAGAGGTTAAATGACCTCTTATTTCATTTGCTAAAGTTTATTTACTTGGAAATATATCGTTGAGGAGTTTGGGACTTATTGAATGGTTTTGATGATGTATGGGATTGAATGAGTTGAGATGTATGCTTTAAAATGGTTTTGAAGTTCCTCTACAGGTTGGTTAAGTCCAATTTATAGAAGAGATTCTGCCGAAATTTTTGTAGAATCTTATAATAGAAAAGTAAAAATGTAAGGCTGCGTTCTCTTTGGCGTTTTTCAGCCGTTTTTCGTTTTCCATTTCCGAAAACGCGGAAAACGCATTCTCTAGCGCCGTTTTCGGAAAAAAATTTCGAAAACGTTTTCAAATTTTGTAATGGAAATGGAAAACGTGAAAATCACGTTTTCCGCGTTTTCCGAAATTTTTGCCTTGTAAGTGGAAAACGCGGAAAACGCGCGTTTTCGTGTTTTCCACTTAAAAAAAATAAAATTAAAATAATCAAAAAATTTTGAAATTTGTCAAAATTTATCATTTTTAATTACATTATTGGTCCCTGATTTTCAAAACTTGTCATTTTAATCCTCAAATTTTGAAATTTCTTTCGAAAATATCCTAATTTATTTGCAACTTAGGTCCCTCAACTTCAGATTTTGTTGCACATTAGTTCACAAATTTTACTTTTCTTTCAATTTAGTCCTTTTCGTATTTGCTTTATAGGTCATTGTCTTCAAACATGTATAACTTTTGATGTACAACTCCGAATTGCACTCTGTTTTTTGCGTAGAACTCCAAATTCAACCATCTTTCTGATGATGTATCATGTGCTTAATTATTAAGCATTTCTTTTTTACTTTTGTATTGTAGACACTTTTTTTGTAAGGGCACAATTAATTAACGTAAATTGATTTTTGCAAATTTTATTGAAACTTAAATTTTAAACGTTATGGGTGCTTACTAGAAGGATGTATCTATATAAAGTATTAAATGGAAGGATTACTTTAGAAGGGAAAATTACTACTCAAATGTGGAACGATTACTTTAGAAGGGTAACATGAATTTTTGAACTTTTTTGGTATAACCAAATTGTGTGATAGGGGTTATTTCATTTTTTTTTGGTGTAACTCAAAATATGATATCTTTATTTCATTTATATTCACAAACAATATGAAATAATTTTCTTCAAAATTTTAAACAGAACGCGTTTTCCAGCTTTTCATTTTCGAAAACAGTTTTCAGAAATAACAAACCAAATGCGATTTCAGCAATTTCGAAAAAAGTCACAGAAAATGGAAAACAGAAAACTGAAACACAAAGAGAACGCAGCCATGTTTGAAATGTTTTATTTCCTCATTTAAAGTGAAAGGAAGTTAACATGCCTAAGTTGAAGATTTTAAACTTGGGGTGTTACAACCAGAGTGTGTAACATTTTACAATCATCACCCAGATGTTGCAACGTCTCATTGTCAACAATCGCAGGTCGCTGTGTGGATGACATTTCGAAACTCTGGGGTGTTTTTCCTTCTTTCAATTTTTTTGCCTGTTGTGGTGCCTCTTCCTGCAACAAGATAATTTTTATCATCTTCAGTTATTATATAAATTTAAAAGAAATTAATATTGACATAAACTTTTATATAACTAAATGTTTGGACCTCTCCGAAAATCACCAACTCCTTGGGCCATTGCAAGAAGCTTCCCCCACTGTGGTGTGGTATTGAGATGACACTGGAATACAAAATGCTTATGCACCATTTTAAATGTGGTCAATGGACACCTTAGCATGATCAGGCCAAAGAGGTTGATGATGCACCACCGTGTCGGGTCTGGCTGGATAAACCATCCCACTCGCTACTATTTGTTTCTCACCATTAAGACTTATGACGAGACGACAAGGATTCGGCTTCTATTGTACAACATCATTGAACATATATGTTAGAAACTTCTTGTTGAAATAACATAAATAATGTTAAAAAATTCTAAATAACTTAACATTAAATACCTGAAGTCCATGAAATGGATCTGGATCCATGGAGTGGCAACTGCTGCGAGTTGGTGGTTGGGGCCGTGGAGTTACGTCCACCTCGGCCTCAACATTTAAGCCCAGGCGCTGGAGGATAGCATCGTATTTAGTCTGCATACTATGGTACTCCCTCTGCATAGTATCAAATTTACTCTGCATCTCTGACATAGTTTGATGCCTGACCCGCTCGACAATACTATCCTCCATCTCTGACCTGATCATCTCCTTAATATCATCAACTGAGACGACCCCACACGAACGTCTAATGTAATCATCAGGCTTGCCGTAAACATCCCTCGTGGTCACATAGACTCCATACCTCCTCACCCTACCAGGGTGATCTGGCTTACCAAGGGTTTCACTTAAAATATCATTATGTCTACTTGCCACAAATGTCCCCTTCGTGGACTGCTCAGTTTTTTCAACCTATTAACAGAAAAATGAAACATAAATATAAGTATATATTTAAGTAAATTTGAATTTAAATTATGAAAAAATAATCATGATATACTTACAATTTTATCAAACACCCCCTCGTTTTCTCGTTGGGAATGTAATAACTTCCATCTTCTTTCTTCTTAGATTTAGCTCGAATCTAATCTAAACTTCGATCCTCACTTACAATTGACGAGCTAATCATGTCGCATGAAGAACTAGAAGACAGTGGGTCACTGACTAGCCACTGTGGCTTCATCCCCGCATAACCAGCTGAGCCCATATAATGTGGATGCTCGTTTCGCAATTGAGCATCCCTGGCCTTCTTAATTTTTCTTGAAAAATGTCACATCAAGTATTTAATTTTCAACTCAATAAATCACATGCGTACATTTAAATATATATACCTTAAATTTCTCAGTTTGGCGTTCTTTCTTGAACGAGTTCCATTGCTCTTCAGTTATAAAATCGTAAAGCTGCGTAGGAAATGTATATTTCGGGTGGTCATGTGTAATATAATCATGAACTAGCCGAGTCTTGAAATCTTTGCAAATTTATCCCCGCAACTTTCAACACCCTTTTTTTGGCTGCGTCATCGGGGATGTTGAACTCCCTCTGAAAGACGAATATAATATGCGATGTTATAGAAAAAAATTACGAAACTTTATCAATCAACCTTGTATGAAGTGATAGTACCTTTATTTCTTCCCACATCATGTCCTTAAGGCCGGGATCAACCTTGTGTCAATCACTGATGTTTATGTCAACGTGAATACGGGCCAAACACCCGACATAATGTTTGAAGTTCCCCTTGCCTGGTCCGATTGACCTATGTTTTTCATCGAACTCGATGACATTCACTTCTCCGGCCTTCTTCATGTTTTTGTACATTGTTGGCCCTCTAGTCCTTTTTGTGCTGGTAATACGATGATCATCTGAAGATGATGAAGACTCGGCCATTATATTGAGACCACTGTGAATGTACCTACACACACACACACACACACACACACACACATAAATAGAGCATATATGAAAAATAAAAGAAAGTTATAAGCAAAGACTGTGTAAATAAACTCAAACAATTAATAATCAGGGATGACGGTCAATCCATAATCCTTCTTCATGATCCCAACGCATATAATTTGATTCAATGTTATCTTCCCTTAAAGTTACACTCCCTTATATACCGATAGAAAATGGAGGAGTTTCATCAAAGTGATCATAATATTCTTCATCTACTACATCACCAATCCCAACAATGCGTCTCTTGCCTTGAAGGACGACTGACCACTTAGTATCGGCATGATCAACAACATAAAATATCTGTTTGGCTTGTGATACAAGTATGAATGGCTCATCTAGATAACCCAACCGTCTGAAATCCACCATAGTAAATCCTAATTAATCCACCCGAACACCCCATCGGTTATCAACCCATTTACATTGGAAGAGAGGAAACTTGAATTCCCTATAATCAAGTTCCCAAATATCTTCAATGATACCATAATAGGACATCAAGGCATCTATTGTCATGGTATCTTTAGCATTTGAAAAATCTCTTAATAATGCTACTTGTGTCACTCCACTGTTTTGCACCGCACTCTTATCATCTTGACGTTTAGTGTAAAAAGTATACCCATTAATGTTATATGCTTTATATGACCTCACAATCTTGCTAGGACCGTAAGCTAACCACTTTACCGTTTCAACAATGGTATTCGGCGTTTGTGACAATTCTTTCATGACTTTATCTTTGAACCATTTTGCAAATGAACAATTATGTTCATTAGTTACCCATCTTTCAACTTTTGAAGGATTCTGCTGCCTTATGATGGACATATGCTCGTCCAAATATGGATGAACTTCAGGAAGGTGTTGTAATACAAGGAG
Organism: Ligustrum vulgare; assembly: GCA_963555705.1. Classification (NCBI taxonomy): domain Eukaryota; kingdom Viridiplantae; phylum Streptophyta; class Magnoliopsida; order Lamiales; family Oleaceae; genus Ligustrum; species Ligustrum vulgare. The sequence goes on along the minus strand of OY743176.1, from coordinate 18,826,967 downwards.
GTGTGCTTTATCTCGCAATTCAACATTGGGGACGATTGACTTGCATCCAATAGTACCTTTACCTTCAAGTCTTCCATCATGCCGAGATTTAGGAACACCAATAGTCTCAACGTCATCCAAGTAATCAGTACAAAACTCAATAGCCTCCTCAGCAGCATAACCTTCAATGATACTGCCTTTAGGTTGAAATCGATTTCTCACATATCCTTTCAATATACCCATGTATCTCTCAAATGGATACATATACCTCAAGAATACTGGACCACAAATCTTAATTTCTCTCACCAAGTGAACAAGTAAGTGCACCATAACGTCAAAAAATGATGGCGGAAAATCCATTTCAAATTGACATAGAGTGATAACAATATCGTCCTGCAAATCATCCAACGCCTCCGGGTTAACAACTTTGCTGCAAATTACATTGAAGAAAAAAAAAAGTTTTATAATGACTTGTCTAACATGTTTTGGGAGAATACCTCGAATTGCAACTGGTAACAATTGTTGCATTAAGACATGACAATCATGGGACTTCATACCAACCAATTTTAAGTCCTTCATCGACACAAGACTTTTAATGTTTGATGAGTACCCAGATGGAACCTTAATAGCATGCAGGCACTCACAAAAACTTGGTTTATCTTTTCTCGACAAAGTATAGCAAGTTGGGGGTAAATGAGTACGCTTTTTCGACTCTTACGGTGCTAATTGATCCCTTATCCCCATTTCTACCATGTCCTTCCTGACTTTAATACCATCTTTTGTCTTTTTTGGAATGTTCAACAATGTCCCAATGATGCTATCACAAATTTTTTTCTCCACGTGCATTACATCAAGACAATGCCTTACAGATAAGTGTTTCCAATAAGGTCCCAGAATATGGACCTTTTTTTTCCAAAGACTCTTCTGAGGAGGCTTAAAAGTTTTTTCAAACGAAACATCAAAATTTTTAACTCGTCCATATACCTCACCTCCTGTTAATGGTAAGCGAGCTGTTCGAGCCTCAATTTTTCTATTGAATGGCTTTTTCTTCTTGCGATAAGGGTGGTCAGTAGAGAGAAATCTTCTATGACTCATAAAGACATTTTTCTTGCAGTTTTTCAACCAAAGATCAATCATGTCTTCTTCACAAACGGGACATGCTTTAGTTCCTTTGTTAGTATAACCCGAAAAGTTACCATAAGCTGGAAAATCATTTACGGTGCAAAATATCATAGCAAGTAAGGTGAAATTCATCTGAGTATATGCATCAAACACAGACACGCCTTCATCCCACAACAGTTTTAAATCTTCAATTACTGGGGCTAGATAAACATCTATGTCATTCCCCGGTTATTTGGGCCCTGATATTAACAAAGATAACATGATATACTTGCGCTTCATACAAAATCAAGGAGGAAGATTGTAAATCGTCAAAAGAACCGGCCAAGTGCTATGTCGACTACTCATATTAACGTGTGGGTTCATTCCATCTGTATATAATCCCAGCCTAAGATTTCTATCTTCGCCCCCAAACTTGGGAAACAACCTGTTAATATTCCTCCATTGAGGATAATCAACCACGTGTCTTAGTTTTCCATCTTCTTTTCTCCTGTCGGCATGCCACCGCAAGTTCTTTGCATCCTTTGCATTGGCAAACAAACGTTTAAATCTTGGTATTTTAGGTAAATACCATAACACCTTTTTCGGAGGGATTTTCTTATCACCACAATTATCATTCACGTTCTTTCGCTTATATCGTGATGCCCCACAATTTGGACATAGACGCAAGTCCTTGTAATCATTTCGATACAGTATACAATCATTTGGACATGCATGTATCCTCTCAATCTCCATACCCATCAGATACAACAATCTCTTTGTCTCGTAGATTGAACTAGGAAGTTCATTATCTTCCAGAAGCATCTCTCGTAATAGTCCCAATAATGCCGCGAAACTCTTATCACTCCACCTATTGCTTGCTTTCAAGTTATACAATTTTAGTACTGCAGGAAATTTAGCGAATTTATTACAACCAGAAAACAAATGCTTCTCAGATTCGTTGAACAAGTTATCTAATACATGAGGCTTTTCAATGTATTCCCCTTGTATATCACGCATCATTTCGTCTATCATATCATTCTCGTCATTTTCCAAATCATTCTCACAAATATTGCTGGAATTATTCTGCTGCTGATCACCAACATCGTCACCAGTGCTTGTCCTGGGAAGCATACTCTCACCATGCCATATCCATCGTGTATAACCTTCCTTAAACCCACGATGAATCAAATGACTCTTCACTCGATTAAAATTACGAAACTTTCTCAAATTCTTACAATCGTAACAAGAACACAAAATCATTGTTTCACTTTTCTTTCTCCTGTTTTCATCCGCACATTTCATAAAATCTTCAACACCTTTTACATATTCATGTCTATTACGTCTGCCATGCATCCACCCCCAATCCATATCATTGACCTATATGTGAAGATATAATTAAATTTTTTTAATAGTTTTGAATTAATATTTTTCATGATACATCCTTAAACCAACTATATATTAATATTTGAAACCAAATACGATACTTTTTTTAAGTTGGAAACTTCGTAATTTTATTACAATGATCATGTTCTATGTAATTATTTATTTAGTATGGTCAATTCTGTAATAGTGAAAATCACTTTAAACTATAATTTTCATTTTTTATTTACAAAATTCTACAAAAATTTCGACAGAACCTCCCCTATAAATTGGACTTAGCCAACCTGTAGGAAGAATCAAAATGCCACAATAAACCAAAATGTTCAACCTCGACATATTCAAAAATCAAATACAACTCCAATCAAACTTCAACATCATCAACTACTCCAAGTTTAATTCAAAATTCATTCTCAATTCCTAAAAAGTCAAGTTAAGATTTCATAACTTAATATCTCATAATTTCAACTCTAATAATTAAAATATTACAATGTATCTATCTACTAACTTAAAATCAACAATATAAATTTAACATAAAATTTATTTATATTAAGATTTAATTAACACATTTATACATATTAACATGTAATTAACAAATTTATATACATATATTAACATATATACACACTAACAAATATAAATATATACATATTAACATTTAATCAATAAATTTATCCTAACAAATATATATATATATATATATATATACACACGCACATATATATGTATCACATACATATACATACATATATACACACATGAGAATCGAAGTGGGTCTTACAATGAAGGAGGCGGCGGCGGGCAGAGGTGGTGCCGGGCAGTGGAGGTGGCGGCGGCGGTGGAGGCACGTTGCGGGTGGCGGCTCGGTGGTGGTAGGGGTCGGTGGTGGAGAGTGGAGGAAAAAGAGAGAGAGACCAAAGAAGAGAGAGAGAGAGTGAGGCACGAGAGTGAAGTTACGAATGTTTTGCGGGGAAAATATAAAGGCAAGGTTTCTCGCGTCGGTTCTCTATGAACCGACGCCTAAAGTAGGCCGGTCCGACTTTAAGCGTCGGTTCTTATTTAAAACCGACGCGTATTCCAAAAAATATTACGAAAATGCCACCGTCCTTTATTACATGTCGGTTTTTTGAAAAACCGACGTATTTTCCCCATTTTTTTTCCTACTATTTTGTACTAGTGTATAGAAAAATGGCACTTAAGAATTGAACTCAATGTTCACTGATATCTTGTTGTGCAAGATATCCCTGCAAGTGTACGAGTCGTGAAAAGTAGTAAAATGGACCTAGAAGTCAGGAATGTGCCTCAGAGACTGCTTACTAAGTACTGAAATATGTAACTTCTTATCCTTATTTGAACAGATGAATGAATTTTGATGTTTAAACTAAAATTGAAGACTTTAACTAAACAATTAAAAATTTGAACAGAAATAAGATTTCTAAATTGCTTTTGTTTTTAAATATGATTGTAATGTAGTTGGAATTCGCGATTTCACCTAGCCAATTAAATCAATTCCAATTCCAGGTTCTATTTTCTAAATATGTGTTCGGTCGAATTCACTAATTCAAATTGAGATTCCTCTCTCGAGTTTAAATCAATCATACCTAAATAAGTCAACCATGTATCTCTATAGCGGGTCCGAATATTCCTTATCTAGATGCATTACACACAAGAATTCACACACGATCGCAATAATCACAAGAGTATATCTCTATCTCTCGTTCAATTACCGGATTTATTACCTAGATCTATGTTATTAACTCATCTCTCGGATTATGGAAATAATACATTAAATCATGAATAAGTTGTCAGTTCATTCACGCATTAAACGTAATAATAAATCAACACATGCATTGAATTGTTAAAATAAGGAATATGGAATTAAAAATAATCGTCTAGGCTACATCGTTCATCCGAACGTTAAGATTAGTTACACATCACGAATGATGAACAAAAAACATAAAAATAATAATCAAACATAATGGAATTTATGAAATTAACGACAAGAAAAGAAATATTGCACCAAGAGTCGAATTCCTGTTTTAATCTTATAATCTCCATCCCTTTTGCCGTACTTGAATCTCCCTCTAAATTGATGTAGAATCGCCAAGAGTTTTGTGTTAGGAGGCTCAGCAAAAGTCCTTCTCTCGTTGCCTCTCATGTTGTATATATAACTTATGGTAAACAACAACAAGAATTCTGTCAAAATCCCTCAAAAAGACCCAAGTCCCAAGTTCGGCCCAGTCGGAAGCCCACGCGATCGCGTGGTTGAGAGTTCAGCGATCGCGTGGTATGGATGTTTTCACCTATGTCGAAAAATTATGCCCCTGTAGCGATCGCTCCTATGGTGAGGCAGCGATCGCGTGTGAAGAATTTTAAGGCGAATCTCCATCTTTTCTCTACCTTTCAAGTTAGTCCCTGTGTTTTATTTGAGCGGTGCGTCCTCGACTTCTGATTTGATCGATTTGACCCCAAAACTTCTATTCTTCAATTGTATTTAAATTGACCTTTATTTCTCGCAATTGCTTCTTTTTCCCTCTTTTTGAGTAAAATATTAAATAACAACAAATAAACACAACTTAGGTGGAATTTATTCAAAAATCACAATGAAATATCCTAGTATTTGACATATCCCTAAGTATATAAAATACACTTATCACTCAACATCCAAAAGTTACAATTATTACTGCTGGTTAAGGATTGTAATTCAAGATAAAGAATATGCGTGTGAAGTCAAATTTTATCTTTATCACAATATCCATACAATTGTAAATGATATTGATTAAATAAGCATTAAACCAAATCTTGAATGAATTTCTCGTGCCTACAAAAAAAAAAAAAAAAAATAGTTGGAGATAAACTCCGAAAGTACATAAAGAAGAAGAACCACCAAGTCTAGAAACTGAAATTGCTTAGACTCTAATCAATTAACTATGCAACTTTATAACACAATCTTTTCTTCACACAAAGAAACCAAAACCAGGATAATTTCTATTTTTTTAGAAAAGTCTTCAGGGCAAACAAACAACACATTATTTATTCTGCCATGACATAATAGTCGAGGAAATTACTAATTTACCAAGACATTTCACCCTATACGACATTTATAACAAAATCAATTAAAAGTCTTAAATTAGAGATAACGTACATTTTCTAAAGGATAATCGAGAACAATTATCGACATATATATCTCTAAATTCGAAAAAAATCTTTAATACCCTAGTGACAATTAAATGGAAAACCAATAACCATGTCATAACTCTCACACGCCATTTCAAACAAATAATCTTTAGCTTTTTTCAGCCCACAAAATTCATCTAATCCCAATATCTGATACCAATTTACACTCGAGCAATCAACAATACCTTCAAGTTTTTAGCTTCGGCAATATGACTTTGGTAGCAACTAGCAATGCAAGATAATTCTCTCGAAAATTTTGCATCTCTCAAAAGTTTCTTGGGTAATCTTTCACCTTTAGGTTAAACTCAATTACTTTTTCATCATATATGAAAATAAATTAGCAAAAGATACCTTAAAATAATGTCAGTCGACTCTTTAAACTATAAACCAAAAAACTTAAGACATAGATAAATAAAAATAAAATAAATGTGGAGAATTTGCAAATGCCTTTTAGGATAATTTGTGAGCATTTCATTACCCTATTTTAGAGTTGGCAGCAGCTTATCTATACCATTTGACAATGTCAACTTTAAATTGAAAATCAATATGATAATATCTTTATGTATGTAAAAAAAATTTATTTATAAATAAAGAATGTGATGTTTTGAGGTAAAATTTATGGTTGAAAAATAATTCGGGGAAATGTGTGTGGTCAAAAAGTGACTTTGATTCAAAGAATACACGCTTCATACCGACCGACAAGTGCATCTAAGCCTAATCTCATAGTATTAATGATACAAGTACACTATCTTAGAAAACTAGCGACAACTTGCACCCTGCTTTGAAAACTATATAAACTATTTATCAACCAAAATAAGATTAAAAAAAAAAAAAAAAAATAGTGCAGGAAATGAAAATAGTAAAGAATGCATGGTGATTGGAGTGCATGAACCATTTTAGTATATTGCATTGAAGTATGAAACAAAGGATTGACATGGAGTATTTTAAATGCCTAATTAAGATTTGAAATCAATAACATATATAAAATATTAAAAAAAGAATAATATATTAATGAAGTAAGGTTAATGTGGCCTTATTAAAAATTGGCAATGATAAAACTGTTCAAGAATAATGGCATTAACATCACAAATAATAAATAAAAAATAGTATAATATAATAATGGTATAATAATAAAATAAGGGTTAAGATGTAAAAATAAAAATTCACCAAAGATAAAACGGTCCAAAAATATTTCTTCATTTTGTAACTTTTTATAGGTAGTAGATAGATATATATGTGAAACCTTCGTAATTAGTTGATATTATCGTAAAATCTCCAAGACATGATTAAAAAAAAAATGATAATTATAATTTTGAGATAAAAATTAGTAGTTGAAAATTGGAGAGAGAAAATGTAAGTAATTAAAAAGTAATTTAAAAAATTGTGTAATTTATAAACTTATAAACCAATTTATTTTGATCATCAAATAAACGCCAAACCATGTCCCTTAAACATGATACAGTAGTAGTGTTGAAATATTTGATTGAGTTAGAATGCTCTAGAATCATCTAGAATAAGTTTGTTCGATTTAGTTTTTTAGAGTTAGCTATGCAGTTAGATTTCTATATATATGGCTTTAGCATTGTAATTTTTGATTAAGCAATCATAAATAAAAATTTTATCTTTTCCCCTCTAAATTTGTCCATGGTATTAGAGCTTAAAATCTTAGCCTAGGGTTTTAAATTTTTCGGTCACCGACGAGCGTTCATGCCGCCGCTCGTCCCGCGAAGTTAATTTTTGTTTTAGTTTTGCCAAAAATACTTTGCCTGTTTCTTCATTTGATGTGCAAATCCCATTATGTTCAAATCTTTTCGCCGAAGTCTCTCTCCTCTTTGTAAGTTATCAGTAGATGCAACCGCACCACCAACTCATGCAGAAATTCTCTTATTCAGGGAAGTTATCAATTATTTAGCTAATTAAATTAGACAATTTCAAATATCTAGAAATTTAGCCACTCGTTTCCTTTCTTGGCATAAATTAAGCATCTTCTATATTTGTGTATTGATTAATTTTTGCCATTTTTATGTAATATTACATTGTTGCTATTAATATTACACGCCATGTAATGTACTATAATACATATGGTCATTACAATGTATCTAACATCACAAAATGACGATGTTTTCATTACATTATAAATCTTGTAATATTAGATAAAATTAAATTAAACTCATTAAAGGCCACTGTGCATGTAATTTTGTCTCATGAATCCATAGAGTGTCACGTAGTATCACTTAATGTAATATTTTAACAGATGTAATACATAGTGCAAGTGCTGGGTTGTTTGTAATATTACATTCCATGTAACGCCAAGTTCGAGAAGATATATAAATTGCATGTGGTTTTAAATAATTACATAACTCGTAATATCACGTTCGATCTAGATAATGACTTCCCAAATTATTAAACAAATTTAATAATTGTAATTTTCATATTATTAGTTGATTTTAAATGTAATTACGCCCCTAATTTAATCTCCTAAATAAATGGTAACTACATCTCTAAATAATAGGTTTCATAATTAATGAGGTCAATCAAATAATACACTCTCTATCATAGAATCGGTATTTTTCCAAATAGTTTTTAAATAATGTATTTATCTAAGAAGGATTGAAGGAACTAGTGTAGAGTTTAATTAATCCTTAATGAATGTAGTTCCTTGCATATTAGGTAAAGATGCTTCAATAGAAGCTAGCGTTGGCAATGGGGGGGATCGGGCCCCGATCCGTCTCGCCCCGAAATTGTTTCAGCAGATCCAGATCCGCCCAGCGATCGGCCGTTTTTCGAGTCGGGGCAGATCGGTCCCCAATCCGCGACAAATTTTTTATTTTTTTATATATATAATTTAAACTAAATCTTTTTTAAAAAATTAATTTTTTATTATTTTTTATTTTTCTTAATTAATTGGGGCCGGTCGGTCGCGATCCGCCTCGATCCGTTGATCCGCTCCGCCCATTCATGGATCGACATTTTTTCGAATCAGATCGGATCGACGGATCAGTGGAGGAGATCGAATTTTTTTGTCATCTCTAATAGAAGCACTATTTTGTCGAATATTATTTAGGAAAACGCTACTCGTATAGATCAATTTTACGAATTAGTTTACAGATGGTTGAGGTGGCAGAAAAATCCAAAATAAGATCTGTGTCACTTCAAATCTTGACTGTCAAAAGAAAGAAACATCCATCTTTACCTTTGCTACCATTTCTCACGGCCTTAAAATTTCCCTTCTCATTAACACTCAGAATCTTTAGAAAAATTGTGCAGTGGTGAACAAAAATTTCAACGGTGGATCACTATCCCTGCAGGAAAAAAAAAATCTTCGGCAACGAAAATTAAGAGACATTTTGTACTCCAATCCTGAAGACAGTAACGATTTCTCTTCACTTCGGAACATCACCGCTTCTGCCACCCCCACCATGTCGTCAACTCCGACGAGCATCGCCGATTCTTCTCCATACATGTCTCCATGGAACCAACCATCCCCTTATATAAAATCTCAATGGATAGAGACTATACATAATCATTATACAATTTTGCTCGAACATATATTTGAAGTAGAATTCTTCTGTTCTTTTTTTTTTTTGGTTTTAAAATGTAGTATTTTTTGTTTCTTGTTTGTGTGTTATTGTGACTTAAACGTTCCATGGCGGTTGGTGCAGAGGTTTCTTGCGAGACGGCGTGGAAATGGTGCCATCATCACCAGAAAACACTGGAAATGGTACCGTCATCAGGACATAATCAGAAAAAAATTGAAATTGCCGTCAAGAAATCTATGAACCCGAAGAACTAAAGTACGATGAAAGAGGAATATTCCATGGGACAAGTGGCGGTGCTGATTGGGCACACGAGGCTGGTCAAGTGCTCGGCGGTGGAGGATGACCACGCCAAGATGAGCAGGAGGAGAAAGGTGAAGTGTATAGTGGAAGCTTGAAGTCTTGGTGTCACGCAGTGAAAATGTTTATCTCCCCATTCGGTTCGGCAAGTTGGCAACAGCTAGGCGGTTGGCCTATTTTACCATTAAGTGCTTTAATGATATGATCATATTGCACGTATTTCCCTTACATCATACTTATCATCGTGCGTGTGTGCCAGTTGTTCTGCCTTGCCGGCCAATGAATGAGAGGTAAGCTACCAGAGGCGAGAAACCTCAGGAGCTGAACTTGCGTTCCATGAAAGTTGGTATCAGAGCGGTCCCGCTTGAATGCGTTGTTGGCCTTGTGGAGATCAATGACATGAATTCTCGCGGAGAAAAGATTTTGGGCCACGGATCGTGTCGGCAAGCTTGCGGAACACGAAGAAGGAAGCTGTTGGGTAAGATGGGTGTGTTGGGCAGCGTTGCGCGATTGCTTTTGAATGAGTTTTGAGGAGAGCATTTTGCAGGGCCTGCGAAAATGTAGTGGGTATGTGTTTCGACATGTGCTGGAGTCGCTGCGGCTGGAGGCCGTCCACCGAAGAACTACTGCTTATGGGGGCAGATGCTGAAGGTTGGTGTCGGAGGCGGTATGTACAAGGTACAGCGGGCAAGTGTGGGAGTACCACCGTGTGAATGCTCGTCCATGAGGGGATGGTGCCATTTAATTCTGCAATTGAGGAGTGCGTATTGATGCGAAGCTCACTTCCCGCTACGAGGACGTAAGCGGATTCGAATGGGGGAGAATGTCACGCAGTGAAAATGCTTATCTCCCCATTCGGTTCGGCAAGTCGGCAACAGCTAGGCGGTTGGCCTATTTTACCATGAAGTGCTTTAATGATATGATCATATTGCAGGTATTTCCCTTACATCCTACTCATCAGCGTGCGTGTGTGCCAGTTGTTCTGTCTTGTCGGCCAATGAATGAGAGGTAAGCTACCTAGAGGCGAGAAACCTCGGGAGCTGAACCTGCGATCCGTGAAACTTGGACAAATCTATAAAGGTTAGGAGAATTTGCAAGAACCGTCAAAATTTGAAGTGGTCCAGGTCTTATTTTGGATTTTTCTACCACATCAGCGTTTTGTACACTAACCTGTAAAATTGATCTGTACGAGTAGAAAAATCCATTTATTTACTATTGCGTACCAATAAATAAAATCCGATATTACCTAGAGAGCTCGTAGGCTCGTACAACATGGTAACTTGTATATATGTATGAAAAGTTGTACCAAGATAAAGATCACTCACAAAATATTGCAATCAAATATCCATTCCATGTGAATAATTATTGCAGAAAACTGACTAGTACTTTTGATTGATATTTGATTGAAGTTCAATTAAGGGAAAGATTCCTAAAAATCACCAATTTCTTCAAGAAATGGATAGTCAGTATAGCCCACAACAGGATCAGGTGCATAAAATGTAACCCTGTTATAAGGGTTGAGGGAAGCATTCATCCTGAATCTCTTTGGTAAATTAGGATTTGCCAAGAATAAACGACCAAACGCAATAAGATCAGCGTGGTTTTCAGCCAAGGCTTTGTTTCCATCTTCCTTATCATAACCCCCAGCAGCGATGAACGTACCTTTAAACGCCTTTCTCATGGGTGCAAGGCTGTGGGAGAAATCCGTTTTCTCGATAATATTTTTCATCCTTGGCTCGACCATGTGGCAATACAGAATTTCGTATTTATTAAGCTCTTGGGCCATGTAAAGTCCGAGAGCATTTGGGTTGGAGTCTCTAGACTTCATGTAATCTGCAAAGGGAGAAAGTCTAATCCCCACTCTGTCAGCACCTACTTCTTTAGTAACAGCTTCAACTATTTCTAGAGCAAATCGACAACGGTTCTCCAGAGAGCCTCCATATTGGTCTATTCGGTCATTCACTTGATCTTTGAAAAACTGGTCAATTAAATAACCATGTGCCCCATGGATCTCGACCCCATCGAAACCTAAAGGTTGAAAACATTATAGCAGTTAATCGAGCAAGCGATAAAACAAAAGCACACGATGAACATTGGAGAAATATAAGTTATCATCATCACGTAAAATAGTAGATTTGAAATACAGATATTATATGAACAAAAATGTTTTACCAGCTTCCATAGCATTTCTTGCAGCGAGCCTGAAATCATCGACAATTTGAGGAATTTCATCTGTTCTTAGTTGTCGAGGAGGTGAAAACTGGTCAACGTCAACTCCATTAGCTCGAACTTTTGGAGCCAATCCCTTGTCCGTACTAGATATTGGAGCCTGCCCGTTGGGTTGAAACTCTGTAATGCAGTAAGTTTATAGCAGTATTCTAAAAAGCGTAAAGTGTGACGAAGTGAAGAGGCTGGACTTCAAGCTTAAGCACGCTTAGACACGAAAAAGCCCGACAATGCGGGAGCTAAACTTGAAGGCCAAGTTTTGAGCCTAACCGTGCCTAAGCATAAGCATAAGCGAGTTTTTTAGAACAAAGATTTAGAGAAGAAAGAAGTCTCGGCCATTAAAGTGAATATGTGATTGACCAAAAACTGAAAGGAAAGACTAATCCAATCCAATGGTCACCTGTATTTGAAACCCTCCCTACATGCCAAATCTGGCAAAAGAAGATACCACCTTTGGCATGAACTGCTTCCACAATGGGTTTCCATGCCTCCACTTGTTCTTTTGTCCATATTCCTGGTGTATACTCATAGCTTCAATAAAGAAGAAAATGTATAAGAGGAGATATTTTCTCAAAGAGAGACATTTTATATTTCATTATTAATATTCACAAAACTGTAAAATATGATTTTATACTAAAAAGTGTATTTATTACCCTTGGGCAGTATCAGAAACTCCAGTGGCTTCTGCTATGAGAAATCCACCTTTGGTTGTCCTCTGAGAGTAATACAAGATAGCATGTTGTTGAGGAACATTGTTGTAGGATCTCTGCCTCGTAAGGGGTGCCAAAACAATTCTTTACAAAATAAAGGAAATAGTTCAGAAAAAGAAAAATTATATATTAGAAATTAATAATGCCATCTCATAGTCTCCTGTGAGGTCATTAAATTAACAATACTTAGTCTTTGTTTGAGTCCCATTATCGACAAAAACATGCATATCCAGATCGAGTCATAAACTTAAGAAATGGAGATCCCGGTTTTCATTTGGCAGCAACTCTTTGGTGGGAAATCTAATCAAATACTAGTATGTCTAAAAGACCTTAAATAGATATAACTAATAATGAAAATGCTCCCCTAGTTAAATACCCAATACACAAACCCCCAAGGTTTTAAAATGCGTAATGCGTTGCGATGCGTCGAGGTCGAGAATCAAAAATCATAAATTTAGACGTGTCAATGCGAATAATAGTCGTCATAATGCGTTTTATATTTTTAATAATATTTTAATTAATTTTAATACATTAAATAAATTTTTATATGAAAAATAGATTTTATTACATAAAAACTAAATACACAAATAATATAAAATATATAAATAATTTTCTTTAACTTTAGAATTACTAACTCAAAAACATAGAGATTTTATGGTTGATAATTTTATTTATATTATACTATTTATTTCAAAATGTCAAAATATTTTATTACTTATAAAATAAGAAAAATAATATTTAAATAATAGTTTGGAGAGAAAAGTCATACATAAAAGGGTAAGTAAAAACAATTAAAAAAGAGAGAAAGCAAAGCAATTTAAAAAAAAAAAAAAAAGTTTATCAGTTTTCATCCAACATCGGATGTTGATGTGGGATGGGAACACCTATTAACCCTTATAAAGGGACTATTCAGTGGTAAGCTGAATTAAGTTTGCAAAGGGATTGCATCTGTTTACATGCAACCATTGATTATATTTTATTTATTTATTTATTTAAATAGCACTGGTTCAATTGGTTTCTAACTGATTGGATTAGAAAAGTAACGGTTTATTATTGGTTCTTAACCATTAATCACATATTTTTTTGATTTATATTTAGTAAAAAGTATTATTCCGCGCATATGGTAATGCGAGGCGTTTTCCTCACGCATTGAGTTAATGCACGCCTAGGCAGCGTTTATTCGCGCATTTTAGAACACTTCAAACCCCCTATAGGGTTGGTGTCAGTGGGCCCCACTTCCACCATAATTTTTTTACCCCTCATCCTAAGAGTGTTGGGTATTTAACTTCCCTACTGTTCACGGGTAGGAGAGCAAAATTGTATCTAATAATAGTCTTTTTTTTAATTTTTTTTTTAATTTTTTATCCTTGGTCTTCTACATTCCCGTTGACATATATAGATCAATATATAATAAGAGGCAACTTTGATGACTAATTGCAAGTACAACAATGTTCTTTTGTGCAGGGTAAGTTCTATTCTAATCTGATTCCTAACCTGAGATATATATAATGTACAACCGCAACAATTTTATTTAAAAGGGTTACTTGCAGTATTAGTCCCCAATCGTTCGAAAAAATTGCAAACACACCCAAACCTTTATGTTTTAGCACCATTGGTTCCCAATATACTGTTTATTAGCAGAGTTAATCCATTTTGATGGATTACGTTACTTTTGGCCGCTAAGTCACCTTGTTGTACATGGTGTTTGAATGAAGGGTAAAATGGAAAATCTATTTAATATTAAAAATAAAAAAAAATTAAAATTCTACCCACATACCGAACAAGTCAAATTCAAGACCAAGAAGTTTAAACAATTATACAAGGGAAATATAATTTTTTAATTGAAATAATATGACAATAATATCAAGTTTATCATTTTTTGAGCTCTAAATAGTTTATCATTTTTTGAATTCGAATTCATTTTCAACCATACATTTTTATGGGACTTACCACTTTACATATTTTTCAATAACGTTCAATCATAAATTCAAAAATTTCTTCAATTTCTCCTTCACCAAATAGTCTCTATATACTTGTAAAAAACTAAAACACACAAATATTAGTGTCCTAAATATGCAAGTTCTTGTATTTCAGGACAGAGAAACAAAAGGCATTAAGTTATAATAATTATCAGTTTTGATTCGGTATCAACCGTTGACACCGTTATGATGCCGACGATAGACAAAGTTGTGGCCCCCACACACAGGTGGGGCCACAACACATGTGCCTTCCGCTAGCAACATAACGGAGCCAGCAATTGGCACTAGATCTTTTTCATTACCAGTACAGCTTACATTTAATGGCTGCTACCAAAAGTTGTAGGAAGAAATGTTAATATTACAAATGACTTGTCTTCTGATAAAATTGCTAAACATCAAGATATCCTGTCTTCATATTCGTGGACTCTTGTTGGCTTGCATAGCTTTACATTGATAAAATTGTTTAAAAATCAAGAGTACCAACAGATGGTATCCTCGTCTTCTGATAAAATTGTTCTAAAAATTAAGAGCATTTTTACAATAAGATGGGTGGTGGTGATATAAGGAGAGAGAGGAGAAGATGGCAGAAAGAGAGGTGACGGAGGCAGCCATAGTGGTGATTGTGGGTAAGGAAAAATGGATGTGGGAGGAAACAGCCGCGAGAGAGAGAGAGAGAGAGAGAGAGAGAGAGAGAAGGGGGGGGGGGGGTGTTAGAAAAAAGAGTAAGAAAATTTTGATAATAAACTGAGACAAATTTTGAATAAAAATTATTAAATAATTACATGATATTTTGCATAAAAATCATGTACTATATGACTTATTTAACAATCAAAAGTCAAAATTAGGGTGCGTTTGATAGTCCTTTTTTTTCATGGAAAATATGATTTTCCATCTGATTTTCCAACTTTGCACTGTTTCGTTGTCTAAATTTTCCATGGAATTCATTTTTCCACTTGCCTCGAAATTCGGTATTTTCCTTGTTTTGAATGAATTCATTTTTTCATGGGGGATGAGATTTTATTTTCCATGGAAAATCTTATACCATTTTTGTTACGTTTAATCATTTTTGTTGTTGTTAATTTATTTATTTTTCTAAAAATGAATATTATTATTATCAAGTACAAATGTGTGAAAAAATTAAAAAAAATATTTTTTTTATTAAAATAGATCAATTTTACTTTATTTTCCATGGAAAATAATGTCAATCAAAAAACAAAAGTTGAAAAATTTCCTACTTTTTCCACCTAGAAAATTAAACCAATCAAACACATTAAACTTTCAATTCCCTAGAATTCAATTCCCTGAAATTCATTTTCTTTCCACCCAAATTCCACCCTTGCTATCAAACTCAGCCTAATGGAATTCATCAAAATGTATTAAATCTGCTACTTAACTAATACGTTGAGGACCTACGGTGAAAAAAAATAAAGATTTGAATGTATTTTCAACTTTTCTGAATGTTGGAGTACAAAATCTACAAGTCCCTATTGAAAATAATCTTGCATTTCTTACTGGCCCCTAGGAATTGTTCAATGCTCAGTTTTGACAAACTATACAATTGTGAACTGAATTTAACACACTTGTTCGAGAAATATATGCATTCAAAATCTCCTACAAAATAATGTAGGATAAACACAAACAAAGAATCCCAAGGTGGGATTCCCATTAAAAGCGATTTCTATAGAAAGTCTTAAAAAAAAAAAAAAAAAAACCTGTGAGAGAGCTGAAATTTTCCCATTTTGTAAGGTGTCAGGAGTGTGATCGGCCCATTTTCTAGTATTTCCATGGAATTGTTTTCCATTTTTTGGTAGTACGATAATAAAACACAAGCTCTTTAAACAAGAGAAATAAATTTAAATGAGCAAAAAGCTGGAGATTTATTGAGGAAAAGTAAGTTTGAATTGCAAATAATTTGCGTAAGCAAGTTTGTATTGCAAATAATTGCGTAAGCAGCTCCGTCAGCTGAAGACGGCTGATAGAAAGCAAAGGTGAATAATTATGGGTGCTGGTGGCATTATTCATTTGACACAATAAATAAGGCCCTTCGGCAAAAAGGAATCAAAATTTAATTTGTAATCATTATAAAAATTTAAATTACACAATTTTTTATACCTTTTTTTAATCATCCACATTTTTTCTCTTCAATTTTTAACTATTCATCTTACCTAAAAAACACAAATAAATCAACAAATAATTTCAATTCTTTGATTTGATACAAAACATTCCATTTATTTTCCAATTAATTTTTAAAGAACAGGGCCTAAATATTAGAATAGTGAAAATATGGTATATAATATAATACATAGTGGGATGGCTAAAATTTATTACCAGGGCCTGCCAAGAAGGAACGAGAAATTCGTTGATGCTTTGTAAAAAGTTGTTCTTTAAAAAAAAATGTAATAATATTTTTTAAATAGAATATATGATTAAGAAGTAATTTGATAAAAATATGTCTGATTAAAAAATTAATTTTAAGAAGTAATTTGAGAAAAATATGCTTGATTAAAAAATTAGATTTAGAGAAATGTGATGTTAATACACTAGACAATTAACAGAGCAAGTTCAAGCACAGCAAAGGACACTGCAGTAAAGATATTGAACTTGAGAAGCGGGCCGGGGTCCCCCTACTTTTATAAATGTTTGAAATTGCATTGACGCAATGGTGCATTTCTTTGAGCTTCGCTTATTTTATGGAATAGATTTTATAATAGTGCCTTTTTTTATTTTTATTTTTATTTTTATTTTTATGGAGAATGTGTAACTAAAAAGTAAGAAAACTTTTATTGGAAAAATATGTTGTTAAAAATGAATTAAAAAAAAAATTATGCGATGATTATGATGAGATTATCTTCTGATTAGTGTGTTAATTAACTAACATCGATTTCAACAAGACAAATCAATCGAAAGTATGAATTAGAGCCCGTTAGGCAAAGGGAAAAATTTCACCTCAACTTTTCAAACTCAATCTCATCCATACATTCTTAGTCAAGTTCATAATTTTTTACTTTTCAAACTTTTTTTAAATCAGACATTCATTTAAAAAAAAATCAAACTTTTCACATTACCAAACAAACTCATATAGAGTATAATACAACATTCAAGACAAATTGAAGCTAATAATAAAGAATTATGTTATTTTAACAAAGAGCTTGACAAAAGTTCGTGGGGTCAAGAACAATGATTACCGACCCCAGACCCCTATGTGGGAGCTTTTGTCAAACTTTTTGTCAATATAGCAATGTTGAATAATAAAATCTCCAGATGTAGCTTTCTTCATCAATCACAAGCTCATAAGTTCCCTGTCAACAACCCAAAGTCATTAATCTCTGTCCATCTCTGTATTCTAAGATCTCCATTAACAAAATTTAGCTCAAAAATGTTCAACTGAGCGCCGCGCTTATTTCTTACAATGCGCGGCGCTGATGTTGTTAAATTTAATTTAATATAGATAAATGTTCATCTAAATTCCACAAACATCATGCTGTAATTATCAAGATCGATACTGAAGCGGAAGCGTATCTGAATCCATTGTTGTGTTTGATTCAACGGGGTTATGGCCTTCCAACTGATTCGTGGTTTTCTCCTTATGTTTCTTCTCTGTTGACGGGGATGCAAAGAATTATGAAATGTCACGCTCAATTGGGGACCATGACCTGTATAAATAGTTGTAGGGCAACTATCATGTTTCAATGTTATTAAATTGGCCCCTCATCAATTTAAAACATTGAATCCGTCTCTACACTTTAACCTCACGACACTTAATATCCATTAGTCCCGAATAATCTTTAGTGGATCACTTTATTGACAAAATCCTTAAGATAGCAACACACATTTTATTTTATACATGTTTGACCCCACATTATTGAATTTTATCCAACAATCTCCCACTGGGCCATACATGTATCCTTACAAATGTGTACAACTTTATGAGCTCAAAAATGTGCTATCATTATTAAGGGTATTTCCAAACAATCTCGTCCATCAATCATATCAATATAGGATCAAAGCGACTTTCGTTACATTAATCGTAACTAAATCCATCAATGGTCACGTATACCAATACAACCAAATGACATAGATCAATCATGAGAGTGTAGTATGAAAATTACATGTTATGTGATCCAAACATGTCTATTTTCAATTGGTCCGACTTTATTCCTTAGGCGAGATCAATACCAAACATAATGTGACAGAGTAGAATGAACTGAATACTTTATTTCTGTACAGAAAATTATCCAAATACACAAATGTGTCCAAAACCAAACATAAAGCAACCAAAATGCAAACTCCCACTAAATCATAATATCCTCAAGAAATATTACACCCATACGAGCAGTGTGCTCGTGAAAGACCTTGGGTGCTAATCCCTTAGTGAGCGGATCCGCAATCATGGAGTTTGTCCCAATATGCTCTATGGAAATCTGTCTACTCTGTACCCTTTCCTTCAACACCAAGAACTTAATGTCAATGTGCTTTGACTTAGTTGAACTCCTGTTGTTATTGGAATATAGCACTGCAGAATTATTGTCACAATATAACTTTAATGGTCTTTCAATTCCATTTAGAATGCGCAGCTCGGTGACAAAATTTCGCAGCCATATCCCATGATTAGATACCTCATAACAAGCTACAAATTATGCTGCCATAGTGGAAGAAGCTACGAGTGTCTGCTTAGCACTACTCCAGGAAATGGCTCCTCCAGCTAGCAGGTATATGTAGCCTGATGTGGATCTTCTACTATCTTGGCATCCCGCAAAATCAGAATCGGAGTATCCTACGATCTCTAACTTATCCGATTTGCTGTATGTAAGCATGCAATCTCTTGTTCTCTTCAAGTACCACATAACCCTCTTTGCTGCTTTCCAATGATCCATCCCAGGGTTACTTAAATATCTACCTAGCATTCCAACAATGAACGCTATGTCTGGACGTGTACAAACTTGAGCATACATCAGACTCCCAACAGCTGATGCATAGGGAATCTTTTGCATTTCCTTACCTTCAAGATTATTTTTCGGGCACTGATTGAGACTAAATTTGTCTCCCTTAGCAACAGGGGTGTGCCCTGGTTTACTATCCTGCATGCCAAACCTTATAAGAACTTTATCGATATAGCTCTTTTGTGATAATCCAAGAATACCCCGAGAGTGGTCCCAGTATATCTGAATTCCTAATACGAAAGAGGCGTCCCCAAGATCTTTCATCTCAAAATTCCTTGACAGAAAGCTCTTGGTTTCGTGCAACATGCCTATATCATTAGTGGCAAGCAGTATGTCATCGACATATAAAACCAGGAAAATATGCTTACTCCCACTGAACTTGTGATACACACAATCATCAACAACATTTATCTCAAAACCAAACGAGATGATCACTTGATGAAATTTGTGGTACCACTGACGGGAAGCTTGCTTGAGTCCATAGATAGATTTCTTTAATTTGCAAACCATATTCTTCGAGTCTTCTGACACGAAGTTTTCTGGTTGCACCATATAAATCATCTCATCAATGTCTCCATTGAGAAACGCCGTCTTTACATCCATCTGATGTAACTCAAGGTCAAAATGTGCAACAAATGCCATGACTGTCCTGAAAGAGTCTTTCGTTGAAACCGGAGAGAAAGTCTCTTTGAAGTCAATACCTTCCTTTTGTGTAAAGCCTTTAGCTACAAGACGAGCCTTATATCTTTCCACATTACCTTTCGAATCCCTTTTGATTTTAAAAATCCATTTACAACCAATGGGTTTCGCACCTTCTGGTAATGGGACAAGATCCTAAACATTATTGTCTTGCATAGACTTATACTCCTCATTCATGGCATCAATCCACTTTTGAGAGTCAGAACCCTTCATGGCCTGATGAAAATTGATTGGATCATTTTCCATCATTCCATTATTTTCCTCATGTTCTTGGAGAAGTACTATATAATCATCCGAAATAGCATTTTTCCTTTCTCGAGTGGATCTCCTTAATGGTATTGTTTGTTAAGGTTGTTGAGTTTGTACTTCTGGATTTTGGATGGGAGTTTCTTCAACATTATCATGCTGAGTTTCCGGATATACTTCTTGATCAATGATAGGTATAGAAACCTGCACATTGTCAAAAGTAACGGTAGGAATCGAAATCGATCCTTCCTCAGCTTCTTCCTCAAAGATAATGTCTCTAACCTTATTTCTCCCCCCAAACTCAACATCCTCAAAAAATGTTGCAGTTCCCGTTTCAAAAATTGACTTAAGCGTGGGATTATAAAATTTGTAGCCCCTTGATCGCTCAGAATAACCAATAAAGTAGCTGCTAACTGTTTTGGAGTCCAATTTATCCTCATGCGGCCTATAAGGCCTTGCCTCAGGTGGACATCCCCAAATGTGGAAATGCTTTAGACTGGGCTTTCTACCTGTCCAAAGCTCATAAGGTGTTTTAGCAGCAGCTTTAGTTGGTACTCTATTTAGAATATAAGCTGCAGTCTTTAATGCTTCTCCCCAGAGTGATTTTGGTAAAGTAGAATGACTAATCATACTCCTTACCATATCCTTAAGAGTCCTGTTTCGTCTTTCAGCTACACCATTCATGCTAGGAGAACCTGGCATGGTGTACTGTGGGACGATTCCACATTCCTCTAGGAATCTAGCAAATGGTCCTGGACATTGTTCACCTGAACCGTCATATCTGCCGTAGTACTCACCACCACGATCAGATCTAACGCTTTTAATTTTCTTGTTGAGTTGATTCTCAACTTCAGCTTTGAAAGCTTTTAACATGTCCAGTGACTCAGACTTTTCATGAATAAGATATAGATGCCCATAACGTGAGTAATCGTCTATGAATGATATAAAGTATTGTTGACCATTCCAGGAAGCCGTAGGGAATGGTCCACAAATATCCGTGTGTATCAATTCTAAGACGTCCGAAGTTCTATTAGCATCTAACCTTTTCGTTTTGGTCTGTTTTCCCTTGATACAATCAATACAAACATCAAAGTCCGTAAAGTCGAGGGAATCCAAAATGCCATCTGACACAAGTCGTTCAACTCTAGTTTTTGAGATGTGACCTAAGCGCTTGTGCCATAGTTTTGCCGAATTTTCTTTATTTAATTTTTGCTTAGTACCACGTGATTCCACATACAAGGTTTCATTATATGATGCAATAGTATCAAGCAAATATAGGTTATCGTACGAACATAATGAACAGTTACCAACAATATTTGAATTTAAAGAAAGACTAAACTGACAATTTCCAAAAGAACAATAATATCCTGATTTGTCCAATAAGGAAATAGAAACCAAATTCCGTCTAAATGACGGCACAACAAAAGTGTCTTTCAAATTCAAATAAAAAGCAGTTCCCAACAATAACCTAAAAGTGTCTATTGCTTCAACTTCCACCGATTTTCCATCGCCCACAAAGATGAATCTTTCAGCATCATTTGGCTTTCGGCAGAACAGGCAACCTTGCATAGAAACACTTATGTGAGTAGTAGCACCAGAATCTAACCACCAAGTGTTTCTAGGTACTGAAGCTAAATTAACCTCAGAACAGACCAAATTAAGAAATATACCTTTCTTTGCACGCCAAGCGTTATATTTGGTACAATCCTTCTTTAGATGTCCAGGTTTCAGGCAAAAAAAACAACCCTCTTTGTCCTTATGTGGCTTCTTTTGATCTGGACCCTTAGCAGCTTCATATTCTGTTTTTCTTTTCTTGCCCTTATCCTTATAGGTACTTGCCAAGTTAGCAATCTCAGTTCTATCCTGCCTCAACCTTTCTTCCTCTTGCACAAAATATGAAATGAGCTCATTTAGAGTCTATTTCTCCCTTTGACAGTTGTAACTGACCTTAAACTGACTGAAATGTGCAGGAAGCGATATCAATACTAAATGCACGAGCAAGTCATCAGACAAGTCGAGCTTTAGTGCCTTAAGTTTTGAAACATTATGAGACATCTTCATGATGTACTCCCTTATGTTCCCCTTGCCTCTATACTTCATTGAAATCAAGCTTTGCAGAAGCGTGCTTGTTTCAGCCTTATCGTTTTTAGCAAAACGCTTTTCAAGTTCGGCAAGGAATTGCTTGGCATTAGTTACCTCTTCAGATACTGCGCCCCTAAAGGCTTCCGGAATGCCACGCTTAATGATCATTAGACTCATGCAATTTGAGCGTTCCCACTTCTCAAAGTTCCTCCTGTCATCAGGTGAACTTGCATCCGTAAGAGAAGTCGGTTGCTCAACCCTGAGAGCAAGGTCAAAATCCATGCAGCCGAGAACAATTAGTGCGTTCTCTTTCCAATCCTTGAAGTTTGACCCATCAAGCATGGGAATTGAATTAAGATTTGCAGATATTGTGGTAGCAGATGAATTAACTGTATAGAGAAGAAGATGGAAATAGCTTACATTAGTACTTTATTATGCAAATGATAATTTCAAATAATGGTAAGGCTCATCACAAGATACCCAGCACAACATCAATATTTAGTCTTTAGACAGAAATATTAACTTGTAAGTGGTACTCTCGATGTAGTAATAAAACACTGACAATAAGACATGTCAACCAATAAACCTTTCTTTGGACCGATTTATTGATCACACGTTAAACCAAATAATCGTCACGTGTTTATCACCACAGGTGCATGTGAAATTCCAGCCAAGTATTGACCTTCCTTTGGGCCGATCAATATCCGCATGAACAACACACACACAAAACCTTCTAATATTCTAAGTTAACTAATTTCCACAAGAGAGGTTGCTTTGGAAACATGTTGCTTCAATTAATTCACTTCGAAATATTATATTTCTCAAAATAGTCCGTCATACCAAAATTTGAACTTGAATTGATTGTTTTGCATATATTTAAGGCTTTAGGATTTGAATTATGAAATTCAATACTTTAGGATTAAGTAATCATTAAGTTGGATGGTTAAATTGCAATTTAATTAAACTTGATTGGCCAATTATGAATTATTTTTAAACTTGAAGGACTAAATTGCAATTTTTCCAAACTTTAGTGGCCAATTAATTAAAATCAGAAACTTTAGGGACTGAATCGTAAAATTCAGAATCTTTAAAACCCAACTTAAATGATTTCTTAAATGTAGGGACTTATTATGTAAATTCAGAAGTTTGAAGGGCCAACTTACAAGATCTTATAAACTTAGGGTTTGAACTTTATTCTAAAATAATGAGGGAGGACCAAAGTTGCAATTTACACAAAATATCCAAAAATTGCAAAGGAGCCCTTCAGCACTTCAAATTTACAATCGAGGTCCCTGGGCCAAAATAGGAAGAACTAGGTTTGGAACAAACCCTAGCCCCGCCACGCAAGAACGCGGCGCCATTGCTGGCGCCGCCCCTCACTCGTCACCTACAGCGCCATCACCGGCGTTGCAGCCAATAACCTTTGTCGCTGCGCGCGACGCGGTGTACCTCCGCAACCCCGGCGCGCGCGGCGACCATGTATTTCGCCGTGCGCAGCACGCGGCTACCCAATTCTGACCTGAATCCGCAACCAATAACCACCATAAATCCATACACAACTCAACCACAATTCATACTATCCATACACAACAAAAAACCAATTCGAAAAACACAAAAAACCAGAACTGAAAATCAATTTACAGATTCAAAACCCAATTCTTCGCTATATACACCTTCGGTTGAATCCATTTTATTAAACCAAGATTTTCGCATATAAATTCATACACAGGAAAAAAAACGATGGCTGAATCCATAGTTCCAAAAAAAAAAAAATCGATCTTTATCAGTGTATGTATATTTTCAAAATTTTATCAATTTGCTGTGTATGTATATATTTCGAATTCAGAGGAAGGTTTTTGCATATACATACCAAAAATTAAGGTTTTACATATATGGGTACAAAAAAATGATCTGACAATTCAACACGATGTTGGCTCTGATACCACTTGTTAAATTTAATTTAATATAGATGATTGTTCATCTAAATTCCACAAACATCATGCTGTAATTATCAAGATCGATACTGAAGCGGAAGCGTACCTGAATCCATTGTTGTGTTTGATTCAATGGGGTTATGGCCTTCCAACTGATTCGTGGTTTTCTCCTTATGTTTCTTCTCTGTTGACGGGGATGCAGAGAATTATGAAAAATCACGCTCAATTGGGGACCATGACCTGTATAAATAGTTGTAGGACAACTATCATGTTTCAATGTTATTAAATTGACATCTCATCAATTTAAAACATTGAATCCGTCTCTACACTTTAACCTCACGACACTTAATACACATTAGTCCCGAATAATCTTTAATGGATCACTTTATTGACTAAATCCTTAATATAGCACCACACATTTTATTTTATACATGTTTGGCCCCACATTATTGAATTTTATCCAACAGATGTGGCAAGAGAAAAAGTTCTTTCAACTGGTTGATTTTTCAATTGCCATATTAATCCATCCCCTCCCCTCCCCTCCCCTCCCACGCCCTATCCCAAAACCAAATTCCCTATATTCTCGACCCCCCCCCCAACACCTACCCTAACTCTCTTTATTACACTTTTTCATCCCCCTTATTTCTTCTTAAATATTTTAAAATTGATATAAAAATTAATTTTTTCGTTGAATTCATATTATACGATTTAACGAGAGTTTCAATATATATGAGTATAATATTAATATGCATTTTTTTTTTTGCTATTTTAAAAATAAATATTTACCACGTAAAAATTATCAATCATATATAATTACTATATATAAATGGAGAGTACTTCCTAAAAACAGATTTTGAAACTTTTTCCTCCGAAACCGTGTTTCCTAAAATATCCGAACTTCTTAAGTAAATTTCTCCTTCGATAAACACTTTATAAACCAGTTTATAAATCACAAATTTTCTAAACCACTTTTTAACCACATATTTTCTCTCTTCACTTTTCAACCTCACGTTTTACTTCAAAATCATAAATAAACTAGTTTATAATAAACCACTATAATGTTACCAAACGAAAGAATTAAGTCCAAAAAAAATAAGTTCACGTCTCTCTTTACTTAAACGAGGGATAGTTGCCAAAAAATATATATTTCAAGTCTAGATCAAAATTTTAACTATGAAATTCTTTCGTAAAGAAAATTACTTACAACATAATTGGATAGGCAGAAGAGATATAAATTAGTATGGGGAAAAATCAAATTCTACTACTTATTTTACCTCGAAAATATAAAATTCTTTGTTTGTAAACAATTTTTTTTTACCAAAGTTATTTTTTGGGATTATATTGAACCACATGAAGAATATCCTTATTGAAAATTAACTACTGATTTAAATTTGAGATTAAAATCGAATTTTAATTAGAATAAAAAGGGACGTGATAAATATTTATTTTTAAAATAGCAAAATTTATATATAAATATTATACTCATATTGAAGTTCTCATTAAATCGTATAATATGAAATAAATAAAAAAATCTATTTTTTATATCGATTTTAAAAAATTTAAGAAAAAATAAAGAAATGAAAAAGTGTTAATAAAAGGAGTAGGTGAAGTATTTGGGTTTGAGTGGAGGTGCTGTGGTTGAGGGGCATGGATGCAGGGTGGGACAATTGCAGATTGAGTGCCACATCAGATGGTGAATGCCCCGCTCAGGTGAGCGGGCCGGAAATTCAGCTTACCAAAGTCATAGTATAGTATAAGGAAAATACAACGCAAATCTAACACAAGTTGAACTTAAATATACCTCTTCACTATTAAAACAAACATGCCACAAAATGAAAATGAAAAGGTTCTGATGAGAGAAGAAATTTGTGTTTGGATCAAAGAGAAGGATATTCTAGAAAGAAAACAGGAATAAAAAAAAAAAATTACTTAGAATCCAAACAACTTTAAGATTCAGAACAAATCACTTAACACTTTACCAAAGGCATATTTGCGAGCCAAATCCATTCCTGCAGAAAACCGCTCACCTCACTTCTTTCAAAGTACAAATCCCCATGGCAGGATCTGTAGGGACTTTTAAGGTTGTAGTTTAACCTTTTTTTTTTTTTAAGAAATGAGACATCTTTTTCATCATCTACTTGTAGTTGTAGAACCAGAGAGTATCCCTCAAGATCATATATGTCCCAAAATCCTGAGAACTGTCAACGTTAGAAGCAAACATTATTACGCATTCTCATAATAATTAAGTCCAAACAAGAAAAAAAATGCTCGGGAATTTGACAAACAATCTACATATTCAAAACTCGTAACCACGCAAGTTATCAAAGATGGTAAAAAATTGTTTATAAGCAGTGATGTGTGAACATTTAATCTGTCCATTTTATTAAAAAAAATGGACGAAAATCTTTCAGAATCCAAAATTATTGACTTTTCAGAAAAAATTGTTCAATGAAATGTTATAATTTGTCCGTTTATAAACAAAGTTTATAAACAAATGTTTACCAACCAGAGGATGCCTAGAGAAAATAATACAAGGTTAATTTTTCAAACCCAAATTCTTTTTGCAATTTACAGTTGAATTCCATTAAAGAGATTCTACCAAAATTGTTTTATCATGTTGGTAATCAAAAACTAAAATAATATCAATGTCACCTAACAACATACTTCAGTCACAATATTAAGCCTCCGTTTGGTAACTAATTTCTTTTTGTTTATAAACAACACAATTTCCCAAATCATTTTTTAACCAAAAACATTTTCTCTCTCCAATTATCAACCATTACTTTTTACCTCAAAATCATAAATAAACAAGTTTATAAATGAAACAGTGTTACCAAACGGAGGGTAAGTGAGGGGGACGGCAATTTTAAAATTGAGCCGATTACCCAGGCCCATCAGCCCAATTCCCAAAGTACTATAGAATTTACTGGAAAAAAAATATAGAAAAAAATACATAAATAAGGTAATTATAAATATAAATTTCAAAATTGATATGAAACTAGTGTAATTCCAAAAATCAGATTGTAATTAGGCTCCATTTGGCAGCTCAAATAAATAGAATTTGAATTATAATATGTATTATTTGAATTTTTTAGGTAGGATGTGTGGTTAAAATTGGAAAAAAAAAATGTGTGTGATTAAAAAGTGGTATAAGAAATTGTGTCCATTATATTTTAAATTCTAGCCGAACACACCCTAAGATTGATTAATAACATTAAGTAATTAAACTTTTTTTTATCAATTATATGTACTAAAATCACAACATTATATAATTTAGGTCACAAAATGATTTCAAAGTCACAAATTATAAAATAATAGATCACAAATTGGACTGATATCTAGGTCACAATAAAAAAATTAAGTCACAACTAATTTCAAGGTCAAAGTTATCAAATTAGCAGGTCACAAGTGCTAAATTAGTCGATCCCTACTTATTTCTAGGTTAAAACTTATTAAATTATTAGGTCATGAATCTTTCAGGTCATAATTATTTTATTTCTAGTCACAACTTATCAATAATTAGGTCATAATTTTTTTAAGTCACATTTATCAAAATATTAGGTCCTGATAAAATGTCTTATCTCACAAAATCGACACATCACCGCTACAACCATCTCAACACCACCTTATCGCTATAACTGTCTCAACACCACCACCATGGTACCACCAGAATACCATCGTTGCCTCCGCCACCTCAACCTCAACTAAAAAAAAAGACAAACAAAAATGCAGTCAACATTTGTTCACTTTATTTTGCCATACAAAATATACTCGAAAGTGTATGGATCGTGAAAAACAATAAAGTGGACCAAAGTGTCCGGATTATCGTTCCCACGAGGAATGCTATTAAGTACCGAAATATTTTAGTTCTTATCCTTATTTGAACAAACGAATGAGTTTTGATGTTTTAAACTAAAACTAAGAAAATAAACTAAAGAACTAAAAATGCGAATTTGTTTTGTTTTTAAAGATGATTGTAAAGTAGTTGGGATTCACGATTTCACCTAACCAATTAGATTAACTCCAATTTCAGTTTTATTTTCAAAATATGCATTCGGTCGAATTCACTAATGTATATTAAAATTCCTCTCTCGAGTTTAAATCAATTCTACCTAAATAAGTCAACCATGTATATCTACAGATGGTACGAATTATTCCTTATCTATATGCATAGAACACATGAATTCACACAAAGCCGCGATAATAACAAAACTATAACTCTATCTCCTGTCCAATTACTGAATTTATTACCTTGAACTAAGTTATTAACTCACCTCTTGAATTATGGAAATAACTCATTAAATCATAAATAAGTGGTGATGAAATCCGAGAAAGTCAAACATTGATGCACGTGCCAGTAGAACTCATGACGAGATCCAATGTCTAAGAGGTTCAAGATTCAAGACTAAACAAAGCGATTAAGTTGAACGAGGAGCCAAGAATCAAGTTGGAGTCAAAAATCAAAGTTTCAAAATTTACTACACGCGACCGCGCAGTGTAACAAGCACGCGACCGCGTGCGCTAATTGACTGAGAGTTTGGCAGAATGTTTGAGTTGCTATTCACACGATAATTGCACGACCGCGAGCCTATGAACCTCGTGGCCGCTCAGACAAACTGAAAGTCAGATTCGCGAATTTTTGAACTTAAATCTGGACTATTTTATTTCTTTTCTTTCTTGTACTATAAATAATATTTTCCAAAAACCCTAGCCATAACTTGGATGTCCAATGCATGGTCTTGTGAGGCTCCTCTTGGGTAAGGTAAATCCCAACTCTTTTATCTTGTAATCTTTGAAAGTTAATCAACTACATTTTGAGTATATTATTATCATGTTGTTGTTTATTTCTAGCACCTTGAAATTTGTTTGATCTTCATCAATTATGTTAGGTTATTAACCTTTGAATTTTGGTTGGGATAAATTTAAGTTAAGGTGATTCTTCATTTATTTTACCATTTTAGCTTTCTTGAATTTTATTTCAAATTGTTGTGAAAATTTTTGGTTTAAATACCAAAGGAGTTTGCATTATTTGGTATCAAATCTTGGCTCTAAAATTGGTAAACCTATCCTTAATTTCTTGTTGTTCATCATATTCAACAAAAAAAAAAGAAAAGAAAAAAAAATTGGGAAAAATTATATGTCCATGAGATTTCTTGATTCCTACATCTTGTGCCCATTGTTATTGTCATATTTGAGTTTGTTGGGGTCATCAAAATAGCCATACATTACCATTTCTATGCTATTCAAGGTTTGCACAAAATGTGTTTGATGAAATTTCTCAAAGAAAACTACACTAGTGTAAACTACTATTCTCTACACTAAACACTTCCCTTGGTAGTCTCTTTTTTTTTTTTTTTTTTTTTTGAGGTTGTGTTTTTAACATCTTATATCCCATATATCACTTGCTTCTTACATTGGGTATTATTGATTATCTATTCCTTGTCACATTTGAGTTTGGGGGGGGGGGGGTTTCATCTATCCACAATATACACATTCAAGGTCATTTACAGATTGGGTACAAAGTGTTTGATAAATTACCTCAATGAAATTTACACTATTTATGCCTATGTTTTCAACCTCTATCCATTGCTAAATACTTGTGGTTGTTCATTCTCATTGTTGAAACTGTGTTCTTGACATTTTAACCTATATATCACTTGTCATTTTGGGTATAGCATCTTGAGTTGTTTACATCTATCCATATTATACACATTCAAGGTTGTTTGGAGTTGTCTACAAGGTGTTTGTTAAAATGTCTCCAAGAAAACTACACTAGTAAAGACTACCTTCCAACACTATACATTTTCCTTGATAGTTGATTGTGTTTTGTCCAATTCATTGTTGATCTTGTACTCATAAATCCTTGTCCTACAATTCAAGTGTCATCTCTTGTGTTATAGCAAGCAAAGAAATTCTACTTGTTGTTGTGTCTACTTGTTCTAAATTGATTCTTGCTTGTTTATGGTTTTTAACTTTACAAGAATTAATTTTCTCGGTTTACTTGACTACCGTCCTTGGAGAGCTTGAGAAAGGAAACGTTGAGTGGAAAAAAGTAAGAGTGGTGAGCTCAATATCGGGTAAAATCCTAATTTGAGTGAAACACGAGTGAAAATATTACTTGTGAGGACACTATCACACTTGCACGGCATGTCCAGATTCAATACTCAAAGTGGGCAAATTTTCAATGCTCAAATGCAAGACTTGAAGGAGATTTTACAAAATCTTTCAACCACCATGACTAGATAAATAGGAAATATTGGGGGAAGGTTGGAAAGGTTAGGAACAAGTGGGGAAAATCCAAGGAAAAATAGAAGAAGAGTGAAGGGTAAATGTGGGGATGTTTTGGGAAATGATGGGGATGGTGAACAAAATAGGAGCATGGATGGGAAAAGAGGAGAGTGGTTTGATAGGAGTAGGAATGGATTGGGTGGGAATATTGATAGTGTGAAAATGAATATTCCATCAATCCATGGGAGGAGTGGAAGTGAAGGAGTAGTGGTGGAGAGAATTGCTAGTCCATCAACAACTTTGGCCCATGCTAATGAGATGGAGGGGCATGAAGAAAATAATTTCTACACTAGGTGCCTTGTGGGGGATAAGGCATGTAGCCTCATTATAAATGGGGAGAGTTGTACAAATTTGGTGAGTACTAGTAGGGTGGAAAAATTTGTATTACCGGTAATGATGCATCATAATCCTTACGTATTGCAAAGGTTGGGTGACTATGGAGAAGTGAGAGTGAGTGAACAAGTTCTTCTTACCTTCAACATTGGAACCTATAATGACCAATTATTATGTGATGTAGTTCCCATGCACACTACTCACATAATTTTGGGGAGATCTTAGCAAATTGATAAGAGTGTGAAACATGATAAGAGGAAGAACCGGTATGCTTCAAATTGAGTGGGAAAAAGGTTGTACTCCTACCTTTGAGTTCATAGGAAGTACATAAAGATCAAATGAAGCTAAAAAAGGAGTTTGAGGAAGAAAGAGAAAATAGGAAAGCAAAAGAAAATTCCATTGAGAAAATTGATGAAGAAACAAAAGTGAGGCAAATTAAGAGCAAGAGAGTTGTGGCCACGTCCCAAGAAAAACGAGAGGTAATGAGAGTTGGAGTCACGATTCCAGAAAAATGAGAGGTAAGAGAAGAATCGAGAGTTGAAGTTCCTACCTCAGGAAAAGGTGAGGGAGTGAGTAGAGCCACTAAATAAATTGAGGAAAAAGATCACACAAAAATTCTCTTCGCACTTAAAGAATCTAACATTTCCCACCCTAAGTTGGTTACTCCTTTATTGCAGGAAATTTACCAAAGCAACGAGGAATTTCGAGGGCATGGCAAATAGACGAAGCACATGAAGGCATTTTCCTACATCAACAAATACCGTCAAGGCAATGAAATTGTAATAGCCGAGGCATTATCTAGGAGGTATATTCTCACCAATTCTTTGGGTGCAAGGTTATTGAATTTTGAATGTGTTAAAGAGATGTATGAAAATGATGTAGGTTTTACAAGTGTGTTGTTGACTTGTAAAATTGTTGCATTTGGTAAAGATCATAGGCTTGATGGGTTCTTAACTATTGAAGACAAGTTTCATGTGCCTAAGTGCCAAATCATTTTATCTTGAATATGTCGAGGGCATGCATGATAATAACCTAAAATTGTTTAACATCTATGAATCATGTGGTAAGCGATATTTTGATAGAATCTATAAGCATGATGATTATTTATTTTGAAAAATCAGTTTGTTTGTTTTTAAATGTGTCATGCATGAGTTGCTAGTGAGAGATGCGCATGTTGGTTGTTTGATGGGGCGACTTGGAATCAAAGGGTCTAATCAAGTGATCATTTTTATTGGCCTAATTTAAAAATTGATATTGAACATGTTTGCAATTGTAGTAAATGCTTCACTTGCAAAAAGGCTAATTCCAAATTCTTACCTCAAGGATTATGCACGTCGTTTCCCTTCCCTACTGAGCCTTGGATTGATATTCCTATAAACTTTGTATTGGGCTTACCTTGGTTTAAAAATGGGATTGATGTTATTGTTGTGTTTGTTGGTAGAAATGTTAAACTGTTGCATTATATTACATGTCATGAAACCAATGATGCTATCAACATAGCAATTATTTTCTTTAAGAAAGTAGTGCCTTCACAAGATGTTCCTAGAGGTATTGTGTCGGGTATAGTTGCAAAAGTTCTTAACCAGCATTGGAAGGGTTCTTGGGGAAAATTGGGAACCAAACTTTTTATTTTAATAAATTGTCATTCACAGACTGAAGACCATACCAAAGTGGTTAATCATGTTGTAACACAATTCCTTTGCATTACCCTTGATAATGACCTTAAGAGTGGAAAAAATCGTCTACATTTTGTTAAATTTGCTTGCAATGGAATTGTTCATCATAGAAGCAAATTTTCTCCACTTGAGATTGCTTATATCTTTAACCTATTAACTCTTTTGAACTTGATGCATTTTTTTTTTATTGATGAAAGAGTTAGTTTGGGTTGACATAAAAGGAAAAAATTGGTTAAGCCCCTTTGCAAGAAGAACGAGCTTCCAATTGATGGGAGTGGGGAACAATGTACTTCCAACGCCAACCATGGTAGGAAGCGTATCACATTTGATCTGGGTGGTTAGATGTGTTTTCATTCATGGAAGGAGCAACCCCCTGATCAAGTAAAACCCAAAGTGCTACCATGTGGTAATGGCTAATTTCAAACTCTTGGCAAGACCAAAGACAACGCCTACAAATTGATCTTACCAGTGAGTATGAAATTTCAGTTACATTTATCATGTCTGATTTTTCTCTTTTTATTATCGGTATCAATTTGAGGTCGAATCCTTCTCGAGAGGGGGGTGATGATGAGAATCGAGAAATTCCAACTTCATTGCACGAACCTGTGATCCACAATGCAATATCAAAGGTCAAGGAATCTCACGACAATGCATTAAAGCAAGATTCGAGGTCGAATCATTTTAAAGAAAGAGGGAATGATGAGATCCGGAAAGTCAAACCTTGATGTACATGTCAGTGGGACCCATGACAAGATCCGATGTCAAATATGTTCAAGATTCAAGGCTAAACAAAACGATTAAGTTGAATGAGGAGCCAAGACTCAAGTTTGAGTCAAAATTTCGAATTTTACTCTACGCAATTGCGCAGTGTAACAAGCACGCGGCCGCGTGTGCCAATTGACTGAGAGTTTGGCAGAATGTTTGAGTTACTGTTCACACGACAACCACACGGCTGCAATCCTGTGAACCATGCGGCCACGCATGCAAACTAGAATTCAGATTCACGAATTTTTGAACTTAAATCCGGACCTTTTTATTTCTTTTCTTTCTTGTAGTATAAATTCTCTTTTCCAAAAACCCTATCCATAACTTGGACGTCCAATGCTTGGTCTTGTGAGGCTCCTCTTGGGTGAGGTAAATCCCAACTCTTTTATCTTGTAATCTTTGAAAGTTAATCAACTTCATTTTGAGTATATTATTCTTGTGCTGTTGTTTATTTTCACCACCTTGAAATTTGTTTGATCTTCATCCATTGGACTAGGTTATTTAACCTTTGAATTTTGGTTGGGATAAACTTGGGTTAAGGTGATTCATCACTTATTTTACCATTTTAACTTTCTTAGGCTTGATTTCAAATTGTTTTGGAAATTTTTGGTTTAAACACCAAAGGGGTTCGCATCAAGTGGCCAGTACATTCACGCATTAAACACAATAATAAATCAATACATGCAACGAATCATTAAAATAATGGAATATTGGAATTAAAATATTCAATTAGGCTACATCGTTCATCCCAACATGAAGTTTAGTTATACATCATGAATAAACAACAAAAACTATAAATAATAGCATTCATTGAAAATAACATAAGAGAATGGAAAGTTTGCACCAAGTATCGATTCTCCACGTGATCTTTAATTTTGCGGCCCTTTGGAAAGCTTCGATCTCCCAAGAATTGAATGATAAAATCTGAGTTTAGGCCTGTCATTAGGTGAGGCAAATGTTTGACTTCCGTGTAAGACATGTTTCTTATATAGTTGGTGAAGAGACCTTATTGAAGAAGGAAAGAAATTCGTCAAACTCGCATGCGAGTCATTTCTTGTATCTGCACAATGCTCAGTATTTAGACCATATCTTTCTATTCCCTTATCCAATTGAAGTGACTAAAATTGAGTTAGAAAGATAACTTAAGGGATACAATTCTTCATGAAATAGTATTTTCCCAATTCGAACGTTTACTAACTTCAAATTCCAACTAAAAATCAGGTCTCAAATTCCAACTAAAAATCTATCCAGAATCTTGTGCGGTTGGAATCAATTTTATAGTAATATTATTATCATATTCTATTCTTTTTCTACTTCTACTTGCATCAAATCGACTCCTAAAAATCCTCAAAGTATCTTCTTGTGATCCAAATCAATCGTTGAATATTTGCAAGTTGGTCCCTTAAAGGGGTGGCGCGTGGGTTGGGTTGGGTCGAGTTTAGGTCCAACCCGAACCCAACCCAACTTGGTCGGGTTGACATAAAATCAACCCAAACCGACCCAAATACAGATTTCAACCCAACCCAATAAAGTGTCGGGAAGGTTGTGCGGTTTGGGCTTCGGCCCAATTCTATCAATAAATGAATAGAAAATGTTAGGCCTTTCACATGGTGCAAGGTGAGGCTGTGAGAGAAATTCCAAAATTTAAACACATTGTGATGGATTTACCAAAAGAAAATGTAAACCCAAGCATATAACTCAATAGCATGTTTGTTATGTTAAATATATTGTACATGAAAATATATAATCAAGGAAGAGAGATTTGGAAAAATTTAAGAGTCAAAAGGTTAAAGCGTATTAAAATTACTACAAGGGTACATCATACTATTGAATTAATGCAATTTGAAGCAACCTTATTACTGAATATTAAAAATCTGGAGAAAGGGATTTTTTTCATCCGTTAATTAACTTAATGCTTCATCTACATAGAAAAGAAAAAGAAAAAAAGCAAAAAGTTTAATGGCATATAATGTAAACAATCTTCTACAAATAAAACCACTGCTTCTGACAGAAAGGGAAAAAAATAAGCAAAACGTTTATATTAATATTGATAAAATCTAAAAGAAAATGAAAAAAATTAAAATCAGGGAGACAGGGCATACCCGGCTGGCAACTGATGGTAGAACAAGGTGAAACAGGGACGGCAAGGTAGTCGAACTCAGGCGGAGCCGCGACGGAAGAGGGAATGAGAGCGAGAGTGCGATGGCAAACGAGAGACTGAGAGAGTTTAGGCTTAGGAACTTTAGGGTTGCAAATTGGAATGAATGTGTTTATGTGAACTTTGAATTTGTGTTTTAACTTTCAATTTTGTGCTTTCTTTTTTTTTTTTCCCTAAAAACTGGGTCGGGTCGGGTTACCTAGGTTTCAAATTGCAACCTACAACCCGACCCGACTATTTGACTCTTAACCCGACCCAATCACAATTTTGGCAAAAAAACTGACTGAAAACTGTTTGATTTGGTTGGTTTGGGTTTTGCCCACTCCTAGTCCCTCGTGTTTAATTTGTTCTTCAGTCCATCAACTTTCAATTGCAACAATATAGTCCTCATACTTTCAAATCTTCTCGATTTTCCCATTTCAATTTTCAACTTCTTTAATTGGGTCCTCCAACTCTTAATTTCTTCATTTTGGCACATTGCATGATTCTCGGTTGATGTCATAAACTCTTCAATTGCTCAATTTAGCTCCAATTAGTATCCAATTATGCATTTCTTCCCTCAATCTCTTCATTATTCATCTTTTGAGATATTTTCTGAAAAGTAAATAAATAAATACAAATTAAATAGTAATTATTCTAAAATGACAACATAATATTCTAATTTAGACATACAAATAAGTATATAAAATACACTTATCAAATACCCCTAAACTAGAATTATTGTTAATCTTCGAACAACGTAAAACTAAACTAATAAATTAAAATAACAATATATCAAATCTTTTTTGTCGTGTCAACATGCTTACCATATGCCTCAATAATCCAAATCAATTTATACCTCAGCAAGAGCTATGAACAATAAAATAAAATTACTCTAGTTATTTAATGCCAGATTTTTAAGTGTGTGTGTGAATAGTCAATGTCAGATGCATACTTATGCAAAAGATATACTTAACACTATGTAGCTCATTATGCACAATCAAGCCCAAATCTCATGTGGTCACCTAATGATTCTATTGATTTTTCTTTCAACGCTTATGGATGATCACAATTTACTACTTTTCTCTTACATCCCTGTTTTTGTCTATATGGTTTCTCAAATATTTTCTTTGATTTTTCCACATAAGATAGTCAGAATTAGAAATATACATGCACAACAAGTCAAAAGTAAGTAATCCCCAACATTCCACCTTTTATCTCCACAGTTATAGTCAAAAGAACGTATACCAAATAAATTTTTATTTTTATGAACGACTTTTTCTTTTCTTTTCTTTTTCTATCTTGTCCTTATCTTTTACCATCTTTGTGCAATACTTTTCTCATTTTTTTTCTATGTAACCCATGTAGCGAGCTTTAGGTCCGTGACTCCCAAACCAATCTGAATTTTGATATATTGAGACTGAAATTTGAATATTTCTAATTTCTAATTATATTGATTCCCAAGTGCAGTTCAGATTGGTTCGTTGACTTCATTTCACTACCAGTTCTTGTTTCAAATTCTCTCTTGATAGATTTCTAAACCGGGTTATATTTTTCCGATAATATTTATCATCTCTTTTGTTGGCATAAAAAGATTAAAATGTTTTCTAAAAAACAGTTGTCTGGATCTGAGAGACGAAAGAAAAAGAGAAAATGTGAAGAGTTAATACAATCTCAAAAATGTGCTCTTGATAGATTCGTTGTTAGACAATTGCAAGATAAAGACGATGTAATTGACACATCAATTGAAGATTTAGCTAATGACCATCAACCAAATCGTGAGGAAGAATTTGGGCTTAATGAAAATAATAATAATGAAGATGGTAACGATGAAACACATTATGGAGGTGATACAAATGAAGTACATGATGAAAATGATACAAATGAAGGTATGCATGATTTAAGTGATCATGAGTCCATTCTCTCTAATATTTATGATCCAAGAATTTGGGATACATCTTGGTATTAGACTCAACGAACATGAAACTAGCAGTGAGCATATCAATAACACGAGTACCTGGATTGATTTCCATGCTAGATTTGAGAAAAATAAAACAATTGATGAACACATTCAAGAACAATTAGAAAAGAGAAGCATTATTGGAAGGAAATACTACAAAGAATAATTTATGTGGTGCAATATCTAGCTAAAAACACTCTGGAGTTTCGTGGAACGAATGAGAAACTTTTCGAGAGTAGTAATGGGAACTTTTTAGGATTAATTGAAATGATTGCAAAGTGGGATCCTATAATGAAGGAGCATATGCGACGTATTGAAAATAATGAGGTTCAATATCATTATCTTAGCCATAAAATCCAAAATGAATTGATTATTTCTCTGGGTGGTGAAATCAAAGGTGCAATTATTAAGAAAATAAAGGAAGCAAAATATTTTTCTGTGGTACTTGATTATACTCCAAATGCAAGTCACCAAGAAAAAATGTCTTTGATATTAAGATGTGTAGATGTTTCTAGTAATCCGATTAGAATACATGAACACTTTGTAGAATTTTTAAAAGTGGGTGTTACAACTGGGCAAGGACTTTTTAAAGAATTACAAAATGCTCTACTGGCTCTTAATCTTGACATTAACGATGTAAGAGGACATGGATATGATAATGGATCTAACATGAAAGGTAAACACCAAGGTGTCCAAAAAAAATTGCTTGATATAAATCCTAGAGCATTTTATAGGCCATGTGGATGTCATAGTCTTAATTTAACACTTTGTGATATGGAAAACTCTTGAGTTAAAGAAAAAGATTTTTTTGGAGCTGTACAAGGTATTTATAATTTGTTTTCTAATTCTACAAAGAGATGGAAAATTTTGAAAGACAATGTTAAAACTAATCTGAAGCCATTGTCGGCAACACGTTGGGAAAGTCTTATAAAATCCGTTAAAGAAATCATATTTCAACTCCCCAGTTAAGAGAAGCTTTGCTTGAAGTAGTTGAAAATGGAAATGACAATGATGTGAGATGTCGTGCTAATGCATTAGTAACCCTTTATGTTAGAAAATTTGAGTTTTTAGTAGTATGACTATATGGTATGAAATATTGTATGATGTTAACTTAATTAGTAAACACTTACAATCTCATGATATGCTTATTGATATTGCTATTAAGGAAGTGAAAGGGTTGATTGTTTTCTTTAAAAGATATAGGGAAACTGGATTCAACGATGCTGTAAATATTGCTAAAGAAACTTTTCATGAAATGAAAGTTGATCCTATATTTCAAGTAAAGTATATAATTAATAGGAAGAGACATTTTGATGAAAATGCCACTGTAAAGGACACACAATCACCTGAAGATTCTTTTAGAACAAGTTATTTCCTTTATATTGTAGATCAAGCAATTGGATCACTAGAGAGAAGATTTGATCAATTCACTACATATGAGAAAAATTTTGGATTTCTGTTTACCAAAAGAAAAAAAATACAGCTCTTGACATACTGGATTATTTGAAAAGATTGGACTGCTTTCCAAATACATTTATCGCTTATAGAATTTTATTGAAAATACATGTTACAGTTGCATCTGCTGAAAGAAGTTTTTCAAAATTGAAGCTTTTGAAATCTTACTTGTGATCAACTATGTCACAAGAAAGATTGAATGGACTTGCTTTGATATCTATTGAATATGATTTGCTAGAAAGTATTGATTACAAAAAATTCATTAGTGGTTTTGCGTCAAAAAATGCAAGAAGAACTAATTTTAAATGATTTGTTACATTTCCAGGCAAACATATGATATTGTTTGAGTTGTTTTATGTCCTTTTCAGTTTCAGGTCAACTTGTATTGACTGTCAAAGATATTAGTGATTTCGATGATGCTTTCTTAAGAAAATACAAGCTTTTGGATGTTTTGAAGGTTCTACAAGGCATTTATTTAGTTTTTTTGTTGTACATTTTCTTTATGACATGAAAACGATATGAGAAAAACATTGAAAATTATATTTTTGTTATGTGACAATTTTATGTACAATGAGTTTATATAGATAGTTTTTTTTTTCTACACGCATATTTTATAATTAAAGAATGGGGTCATGGGGGCACTCTTTTAATATTACCCTTTGCAAGTTTCTGCAACAAGGCATCAATCGTAGCTCGATCACAATCTGAACCACCAATTCCCGAACTTTTATTGGAATAATTCCCTTGTTTCTTAGGCAGCTCAACACCATTACACTCACACCACAACACAATAAGACTCTTCAAAACATAATTTAGTGTTAAGGCTATGTGCAATAGCATTTGCTAAGTTTTAGGGCAAGTCTTGTGACATGCATCCAGTTTCTGAATGCAGGACCGCTCGTATGTCTGCCAAAGAAAACAGTATCTGAATAAGTGTTCTTGAATTAAAGAAAGCACTACATCATAGATGTAAACCGGAATTCAACTTGTCCAGTAGACACAATTACAGGATCTTTCATCAACTCAAGCGATATTGGACAGGGGAAATCATCTGGGATGACCAGAGATTTATGATTGTATGACTTTGATTTAATTAATCAATAAATTAAACTTCTAATATAAGGTCCTTATATTGAATGCATATAACTTATAAATATGTTTATTGATAATTTTTTTTAATATTCTACCACATTTTAATTCAACATGTACGTTTATTTTTCTTTTCTATAATACCCATAATTCAAAAGAGAATCCATATAAATAAATGTTGAGTGACTTTTTAAAAGACGTCGATTTAATTAATCAATAAATTAAACTTATAATATAATGTCTTTATATTCAATGCATATAACTTATAAATACGTTTATTGATAACTTTTTTTCAATATTTTACCACATTCTAATTCAACACGTATGTTTATAAAAAATTTCAAATTGAATCATTAAGACATTAAATCAACTCAAATGTGTACTATTAATCATATTTATTACTTAAGAACAAACTATAACTTTTATAATGAGAATTTGGCATTGAAAGTTTATATTCCTAGTTTATCTAACTTTATTTTTTTTACTTATTCAATAAATCATTAAATATAGATGTATAATTTGTATCCAGTAAGAGATTTTGACACTATTATAGCTAAATTAAGAGTCTCACAAAAGAAATAGTATAGATTGGATTAAATAATCAACGTGATGAATAATCGATTTCAATCTTTCACCACATTCTAATTCAGTATATATATATATATATACTCGTACATAGACACATGCACGATTCTACAAATTGAATCATTACGACATTAAATCAATTCAAATTAGTATGATTCGTCATATTTAATGATTGAAAACAAACTATAACTTTTCGAATGATAAATTGACATTGAAAGTTTATGTTCTTTTATACGTCTAATATAAGGTCTTTATATTCAATGCATATAACTTATAAATACGTTTATTAATAAAAAAAATTATATATTCTACCACATTCTAATTCAACACAAATGTTTATATAAAATTTCAAATTGAATCATTACGACATTAAATCAACTCAAATGTGTACTATTAATCATATTTAATACTTAAGAACAAACTATAACTTTTATAATGAGAATTAGGCATTGAAAGTTTATATTCTTAGTTTATTTAACTTCATTTTTTTATTGACTCAATAACTCATTTAAATATAGATGAATAATTTTTATCCAGTAAGAGATTTTGACACTATTGTGGCTGAATTAAGAGTCTCACAAAAGAAATAGTATAGTCTGAATTAAAATAATTAACATGATGAATAATTGATTTCAATCTTTCACCACATTCTAATTCAGTACACACACACACACGATTCTACAAATTGAATCATTACGACTTTAAACCAATTCAAATTTGTATGATTCATCATATTTATTGCTTAAAAACAAACTATAACTTTTCTAATGATAAATTGACATTGAAAGTTTATGTTCTTTTATATAACTTCTTTTTTTGTTGTTACTTCAATAAATCATTTAATATGGACGTATAATTTTTATTCAATATGAGATTTTTTTAATTGGTAAACTATAGATAAATAAGTATATAATTATATATTCAATATTCACTTGTATGATGAACGTAATTAAATGAAAAATGAAACATCTGGACTGTTCAAATTTGACCAAAAATGAGTTTATTTTATTGTTGAAATGCACTTTCCAAGTCTTCTCAAGGTTGCGCTGACCATAAACATTTTTCTTATATAAAATGTCATAATGTACAAGTAATTAATTGGGAAAACTAAAAATGTTGATTATAAATTTACTAACAAGTTAATAAATAAATAAGTAAATGAGTAATTTTCATAAATAATTATTTTACTATTAAAGTTAAAATTGCTAATATTACTTAATGTGAAACAAACATAAAAGTTAAACCAGATTCTTCCTAACACGATTTCGAATGGCTGAGAAAACTCGCGACCCAAACCAAAAATTGGGTCGAATGACACCTAAAATCCGATCTGGTCAAACCTGTTCAACGACCCAGCTTTTGTATATTTTTTGAAATTTTTAATTTTAATATTATTTTAATGCTCGAATCGAATACGATTCAACTCTCTAACTCTTGACCCTATCCTTAAATTGGGTCGATGGCCTAACTGGATCTGAAACATTGCGATTTAGTAATAATACTCACTAATTTAAATATAATCATATTATTTATAATACTTTATAATTGCTGAATTATAATCATGTATGTATAATATGATAATTTTAATGATTTTAATTTTATATTTCATTAAGTAGAAGACACAAAGTAAGTTATTTTTTAACATAAATAAGACCTGTGAAGCACGTGAAGAAAAACTAGTTATTTTAAAAGTAATATAGATTTAAATATAGATCAATAAAACTTAAAAGAAGACGTCTATCACTAAATTAGAAAATATTACATTAATTATAATATATAATAATTAAAATAAAATTAATTGAAAGGACAAATACGAAATTGTAACTTATTGTTGAGGGTATTATCGTCCAAAAAAGTTTCTTAGAAGTAGTATAGATATAGATATTTGGTAAACTACGTTTGGTAACAAAAAAAAACTTCTTCTTTATAAACAAATTTAAACTTCTTATTTTCTCAAACAATTTTTTAATTACCAATTTTTTAGCAAGTGTTTAATAAACAAAATAAACTGGTTTATAAATCAGTTTATAAACTACACAATTTTCAAATTTGTTTTACACATTTCTCTCTCCAATTTTCAAGCATTACTTTTTATCTCAAAATCATAAATAAATCAATTTATGAGCGAACCAGAAGAATTTTTGTGATGTTGTTTATTCGATCAAAGATTAAAATAAAAGGAGGAATACTTGCAATATTTATAGATGCAAGATTCCTATTACAGCCAATAAAAAGCTGACAACTATGCAAGAAGTAATAATAGAATAAAACAGAAAGGAGCGTGTAAACTTATAAAAACGTAAGATTGAAAAATGCGACTTCTATCAGGTTCTATAAGATTCTATCATGATAGAATCAGGTTCTATCATGATAGAATCTGATTAAAGCTTGATGCAATCCCATACAACCCGTTATAACTTTGTGCTTATGTGATGCTGGTGTTTTCTATTCCTTCATCCCCCCTCAAGTTGGAAGTTGGTGTAAATCATCTAATCCCAACTTGAAAAGAAGATGATTGAACTGGGGTGCAGCAAGAGATTTAATTGATATATCAGCAAGTTGCATATTGGAAGGTAGATACTGTTGCAGGATAAAACCATATTTGTATTGATTCTGAACTATATGGAAATCATTCTCCAATTGTTTGTTGCACTAATGGAAGATAATGTTTGCAGTGATGTGTAAAGCTGCTTTATTGTCACCCCATAGTGGAATAGGAGTGAATAAGGAAATGTGGAGATCAGCCAAGATGTAGTTTATCCATTGTAATTCACATACGGTACTCCCCATACTTCTACATTCAGCTTTTAGCAGAAGAATATGAGATAGTGGTATGCTTTTTGGTTTTCCAAGAGATCAAAGAGGTGCCTAAAAATATACAGTAAAGTAAGTGACT
Organism: Ligustrum vulgare; assembly: GCA_963555705.1. Taxonomy (NCBI): domain Eukaryota; kingdom Viridiplantae; phylum Streptophyta; class Magnoliopsida; order Lamiales; family Oleaceae; genus Ligustrum; species Ligustrum vulgare. Next base: position 18,783,497 of record OY743176.1, on the reverse strand, counting down.
TCCTTGTATTAAGGCATGATGCTCCAGGTGAAAGGGATTCTGAGTGGGAAAGAATAGACCCATGTAAGGACAACTCTTGAGATGTTTTAGTAAATGGACGGTAACCTCCCAATGTGATTGACAAGGGGCATTGACAAACTGACTAAGCTACTGGACTCTATAATGATGCGATTCCTTTTGGGAAACGCGACAAAGACACAGAATAACAAAGTGAAAATGCAGGAAAGATCTAAATTCAGAAAATAAAATAGCAAGAATGATAAAAATGAAAGATTTAGACGATAAGACCTTCACCCAAGATTCATGACACCCAAGATTCATGACGCGCAAGAATTGATGATGCGGAACAAGAACCAAGGTTTTCGGGATGTCAATTCCTTGTTAATGTTCAATAGTTTTTCTTGAAGAACAAGAAAATGAATCCTCATTTTTCTAGAGAAAAACTCTCAATTTAATTTAATAATAATCCAAGTTAATGTTTACAATGATGAAAAACACAATATAATGTTAAAAATGCATCTAAAGATTCTAAACTAATCTTCGATATTTTTCTAGATCAACAAGCAGGGAACTTGCACAACAAGCAGGGAACCTGCTTGTGCAATCAATTTGGTGCCTTTGGCCTTTGGGTATGAGAACCTAAACTGGTTTAGCACCTTTAGTCTTGCATACTGAATTGGATCGAGGATATACTTCCTCTGGTTAACATACATATCGTGGTCACTTCGTGCTATTTCCAAACCCAAGAAATATTTAGCATAACCCAAATCCTTGAAAGTGAAAGCTTTATGCAGAAAATGTTTTGCAGCAAGAATATCTTCTTAATGTGAACCTATGATGAGTACGTCGTCAACATGAAAAAAGAGAATGAGATTTTTTTTGGGAATGATGCTTAATAAACAGACAGTGATCATGTTCTGATCGATGGAAAACAAAATATTTGAGCTTAAGACAGAACATTGTGTTCCATTGGCTTGATGCTTGTTTTAATCCATACAAGCTACGTTTAAGTCTACGGACTTGCCCGGACAGTGCTTTATTGTATTCCTCATGTGGTACCATGTATACTTCCTCATCCAAGAAGCTATGGAGGAAAGCATTGTTAATATCAAGTTGGTGTAAAGGCCAAACTTTAGCTGACACAATGGCCAAGAGAAACCTGACTGTCATTAACTTAGCTACGGGGGAAAAACTATCAAAATAGTCTACCTTTTGCGATTGACAGTATCCCTTGGAAACAAGTATTGCCTTGAATCTATCCAATGTATCATCTGGATGTAGTTTAATCTTATAGACCCACCTTGATCCTATAGCTTGCTTTCCATGGGAGAGAGAGGTTGATTCCCAAAGTCTGGTCACTTTCAAGTGCATTGAGTACCTGGTGCATTACCTGAATCCAGTCTTCATTCTGACTAGCCTGATTATAAGAATAAGGTTCCCGAACAATTGACATAGTGGCCAGAAATGTAGCATATGTTGAAGTAAGGAGTGGGGAAATGTTGTGAGGAAAAGTAGTAGGAGTGTACCCAATTGAGGCAGGAGGGACCTTCTTGTAGAATGAAATAACATCAGAAGTTGTCAAACCATGTTTGACAGTTATATTAGTAATGAATCTTTCAACCAAGGGGGGTTTGGATTTGTTTCTGGTACTATGCCTAAGAGTAGAAATAGGTTAGTCTGGATGAGACAGTGGTGAGAAGATAGACTCTGTTGATGAATGAGTATCAAGAAAAGGAACTTGGATAAGTGGAATAGATTCTGATGTATCATCAGGAGAAGATGGAATTTCTTGTTGTGTTTCTAGTTGAGGCTAAACATTTAAAGGATTTGTGACTATATCAATAGGTATATGTACTGTTTTGGGAAAATTTTGATCAACGTCAGATTCAGGAGTCAAAGGTAATGATGGGTGAGTGTTATCTATCATATTACTTCTAAATGGAAAAGTGGACTCAAAGAACTTGATATCCTTACACACACGGATTTGTTTAGTGAGGGTATTAAACACTTTGAACCCCTTTTGACTAGGATTATATCCAAGAAAGATGCACTTGTGAGCTCTTGACTCTAATTTATCTTTATGTGGCTCAGTGTTGGCAATGTAGCACAAGGAACCAAAAGTTTTGACTAAGGAATAATCTGGTTTATGTCCAAATAGCTTCTCAAAAGGAGTAAGCCGTTTCAATATATGGGTAGGTAGTGTGTTGATTATGAAAGTAGCCATTACTATGTAGTACGTCCAAAACTTATTTAGCAAATTTACTTGAAACATTAGTGACCTATCATTTGAAATCGGTGTTTATGCTTCTTTTCTACCACTCCATTTTGTTGTGGAGTGCAGACACAAGTTCGTTGATGTATAATTCCAGAGGTTTGCAATAAAGTTTGACATTCATTGCTAACAATTTTTGTTCTATTATCATTTCTCATAAATTTAATCCTTTTCCCAAATTGAGTCTCAACCATTTTAAAGAAGCAGTCAAAAGTCTTTGCTACCTTTGTTTTGTGTACAAACATGAAGGTCCAGGTTGATCTACTAAATTCATGTACAATGGTTAACATGTAGGGTGTGCTAGTGAGTGGAAACTGTCTATATGGCCCCCAAAGGTCGACATGTATTAGTTCAAAATTTGTTTGAGTATGAATGGTACTGGTAGGAAAGGGAGTCCTTTGTCGTTTTGCTTTATGACAGGTCTCACATTGTTGTAAGAGATCTGATCCTTTTGAAGAATGTTTAAGGAAAGTCAAGTGTTGCAAGGTGTGATGAGATGCATGGCCAAGTCTGTTATGCCACTTAAAAAGTGAATCAGTTGAAGAGGGAATAGAACTTTTATTATCATTAGAAGTTTGATTACAAGATGCAGAAAGCATATACTTGAACAATCATCTTATCACTACATTTGCTTTCATTGGATAAAAAGCTAGACTCGTCTAACAAATAAAACTTCCCTACAAGCTTTCCAACTGCCAAAATTTGTTCATTCCACAGGTCCTGTAGCAAACAAAAGTTAGGATAAAAGATTGATTTCCAATGTGCATTCTGAGTAAGTTTTGGCACTAATAGGAGATTGAATTTGAAGCTAGGGACATATAAGGATTCTGTCAGGTATAGTTTTGGATTTAATTTCACATCTCCTACATGGCTAACAACATTATTTGTTCCATCAGGTAAGTAAACATGCATAGGATTTGTTGTGTTTTTCAATTTTGTCATCAAATTTAGATCAGTACAAATGTGGTTGCTGGCTCGTGTATCAATTATCCAAGTTCCTGGTTTCAAATGATCAAGCACAGCCAAAAGAGAATAATATGAACTCATACCTGCATACTCCTTAATGTGACTGAATTTCACCTTGTTTTCCTTGTCACGGGCATCTTGCCGTCCAAAACTTTGAGCATCTCTTGTTTCACTATGTTGACTATACTTGATGAAGCTCCAGCATCCATTTTCATGTCCTCATTAAACTGATTCTACTTAAAATCCAGTGGTGTGTCTGCCATGTTAGCTAAGAACCGTCCATCACCTAAATTTCTAGATCTCTACTCCTTTAGAGTCTTATACAAGTATGGATATCCATTCAGCTTGAAGCAACCATCCTTTGTGTGGCCATTCATATTGCAATGGTCACAGTGAGAGTATTCCTTCTCAACAGCATATCTCATGTTGCTTCCTCTTCCAGCATTGAATTGTTCCCTACTAAAACCAAATCTACCAAATCCTTTTGTTATACATATTCCTACTTCCATTGCCTCTTCTACAATCAGTTATTTTAACCAGCATAGCAGTGTTGTCATTTACCTCAAGAAAAATAATGTTACCTCTCTTTGTTTTTCTACTCTAAGCATCATAGAGTAATTTTTGTTAACCGAAGGAAGAGGATTTATCACAAGTACATGTTCCTTATGTGATCAAAGGTATCATTTAACCCATCGAAAATTGCATTAATCGATTAAAAGTTGTCAGATCTGAAACCTCTTTAGAAATAGTACAATTGCAGACTAGTATTGGCATTAGATGTGACGACCCGAATTCTTGGCCATTCGAGTGATACTAAATAAAGATTCAAATCATATTATCAAGGCTTAAATAGCAATTATAATAAGAATTTATTTCATAACTGTATTAATAGAGTGCGACTTCCAAAGTCATAATTTAATTGCGGAATTAAAATAGTGAATATTGTTTCCGCATAAAATAAAATCAAAACATAGAAAATTTAAAGTGTTCAATCCAATAATCTCATCAATCTTGGCCACTTTTGCCACCTCCATGTTGACCGCCTCGAATCATCAATTTTCTGAAAGGAAGAAATATCGTTGAATGAGATTTATAAAACCTCAGTAAGCATGCCAAAAACAATTTTCATGAATAACATAAGGATCATAATAAACATAGGGAGATACAAGAACCTTAACATAGTCATAAACATATCATATCATATGGGACCCATAATATTTTCTTGAAATTGATTTTATAGTATGATTCAAAACATAGAAAACATACTTAGCGAAAAGAATGTAGAAAAGACGAAGTGAAGATACGTAAATCCACTTAGAATTCTCTTCCAATAGTTTTATGTGTGTGTGTGTGTATAAATTGACAATGGTGTGCATATTCATGTAGGAGAGGTATCTTATATAGGACATGATAGTGGTCGTGCATTAATAGGGATTAGCCATGATGGGGGTAGACCATTTAATTCTAGCATTGAAAGGGGGTCAATTTTCCTTGAAATTAGTGTAGGAATTGAAGATTCCTACTCTTGCATGAATAACCTATGTACATACTTCCATATATGCCTACCTTCCATATATGCCTACCCTATGATGGTCAATAAGGAATTATTGTCTTAAAGGGCAAAAGCATAAATCAAGGAATTGGACCAAGCATGTATTTACAAGAAAAAAAACGTGTGACATATTTTCAAATATATAGAAAATTGCAGCAAGGTCCCTAAGTTGAAATTATACTTAATTTAGTCCCCAAAATTTCAATCCTAAGAAAATAGTCCCCAACATTGGGAGCGGGTGTAACATTAGCCATGTAAGTTCATCCCATAATTTCTTCAATTTAGTATAGCATTTTTCAACCTTCAAGGCTTCCTGTGAAATGCTACTTATCTCTTTCTATAGCTAGTAGTATAAAAAAGGACCATTGCACTCTTCATAACGCTCCTTTAGCTCCTTTAGTATAACCAAAGATCTCTAGCTGATATTGTGTAAATGAAGGCTTCCACTACGTCCTTTGAAATAGAATTCAACAACCATGACCTGATCATGCAATCAGCGTGTATCCATTGTTCAAGTTTGGATGAATTCTCAGTTGTTTTTCACAATTTCCATCAATAAATCCCAATTTAATTTTTGCTCCTAGGGCTACAGTCTGCTCCAACTCCAACTAAGGTAATTCTAACCTTTTAATGTTGAAATGACCAACATCATACCAGGATCATCTAAATCTTGGATATCAAATGGATCTTCATTGGAATATTCTTTTGTTGCTCCTTCAATCTCAGCTTCAATCTTGAAGTGCCATATTGATTTCAACAAAATGGCTGATTCACAGATTATTTACTAGTTATATAATTAAAATTATATTAGTCTTAATTTAAAATATAAGAAGCAATTATTTTAATATTATATTATAATTATTTTTATATTATATCATAATATTATATTTATTTATTATTTTTCAACACCTAATTTAAAAAAAAAAATAGTTTTTTAATTTTAAAAAATGATAATTATAGTGTTATAGTTGTGTACTGTTTTTCAACAATAAACCTAGAGTTTATCAAGTTCCGCAAACCAATGCACAATCTTTTGATTTGTGTTCAAATCATTGTTTTGAAAATCAAATCAGACCGGTCGGTTCAACAAGGAAAATCCAGAACCGACTGAAAATTCAATTCGATCATGGCTTAAAGCCGGCATTTAAAACTAGAACTGATAACCCGATTTTTTCCCTGTTCAATCGAAAAAATTGAGAACCGTTCCGAGTTTTAAACCAGGTTTTGACTTTTTCTGAAATTCTTTTTTAGTTGTTTTAAGCTATTTTATATATGATTTTATTTTCTAAATGAGTAAACATTGATTTATTTATAAAATAACTTGTTTTTTAGAAAAGTTTGTAATTCTTGGAATAAGTTTTAATTTTTTAATTGAAACTAGTTTGACCTCTTGGCCGGTTGACTCTTTCGAGTCGAATCGATTTCCAATTTTTGTGAACATTGATTTAAATCGGTCAAAATAGGCCTTAATAAAATGTGGCCTAGTTTGCTTTGAATATTTGGGCTTTGATGCTAAATGCAAATAAAAAGAAGGATTTGATGTAATTTAGAAGATTAATTTTTTTTAAAGACTACAAAAATTAAAAAATATATATAAATAAAAATATGAAAATTAATAATTATTAAAAAATATTTTAAATAATTTAAAAATAAAATAAAACTACTTTACAATACAAAATAAAAAATTTAATTAATCAAAGACAACAAAAATAAAAATAAATTTTAAAACGCAGTTCTTCTGAATTTCGAATAGTACTGAAAATCCTCTCTGAAACAAAGAGCATACTATTGAAGATGCTACAACATATGCCAAGAAGGCCTCCGTTGATTGTGTACGAACAAAATACGAGTCAAAACGTAGGGTAAGTAAGGGTTTTTTCTAATGGAGACATTAACTATTCTAGGAGCCAGTAACGCGTAATTCATGTCAAACCAAGACAAATAATTTAACCAACGAATTGAAGTTCATAGAATATATATGAGTAATTCTAAGGATAAATAGAGATATTTGATAAGATTCGATTCATTAAAGTAATTAACTAATTAAATTAAAATATTTTCTAAAGACTAAAAAAATAAAAATAATTATTTACACATTTTTTATTATTTACACATTAAAAATATTTTAATATTATTACAAATTAACTTATATGCTATTTATGTTCACCATATGTATATATGCTATATATCCAATAGATCATAAGTTATATGTTTTATATTTTGTATTTTTGTGTTATTTTATAATTTTTTGACTAAATCTTTTGATTTTTTGTGAGGCTTAAGTCTAGACGTGAGCATGGTTCTATATGGTCCTGGTTCTCAAGGAACCGAACTAAATCAAAAATCGATGGCTCTTTTTAAAAAAAAATTGTTGATTCTTTTTATAAGAGAAGAACCAAATCGCTCGATTCTTTTGGTTCTGGATTTGATTTCGATTTTCTAAACTAAAACTTTTAAACTTAAGTGATGAAGCGATGGTAAATTTCGACTTGAAGAGTCGTAAGATAGTAATGTCATCGACCTTGATAAAGATGCGAATACAATAATCATATTTGTCATTGATATCAAAATATTCACTCTCTTTCAAATAGTAACATATCTCCTCATCTGCGTGTATTTGTTCCTTGTAAAAATTCTTCAATTTCTACTCGTAATTTTTAACCTTTTTAGGGAACTGTTGCACAAGTCGAGCAACTTCTTAAAAACAAGTTAACTTATTGTAACATGGAAAGTGAAGATTTATTATTTATTGATTCTTGAAGAATTGGTTAAAAGCTTGACGACTGAATGATTGAAGCTGAACGATAAAACCAGTGAAAAAAAAAATTATTTATGATTTTTTATTTATTACTTGTTTTGCTTATAGTTATTATAATATTGAATGAATCAATAATTGTTGGGTAATTGATAATGACTAATGAACTGAATAACATGCATTAAGGTGTTTTTTTTAAAAAAAAAAAAAAAATTATATTTTTTAAAAAAACTTAAAAAATCGCATTTTGTTTTAATTGTTCTGGTTCTTGGTTCTGAACCGAGAACCGAAATCGAATTGTTCTTGATTTTCAGAATCAGAACCATTTAAAATTTTTAAAGAACCGAACCGAACCAAACTTGGACCGAACCACCCACTTACTCCCTAGTCCGCCTCAAGGCTTACACCTAGCCTCTCGAAGAAAAATCGTCTCTATACGTACTTAGTTTCATTAAATATACCATTCCTGTCTCAGAGAATTAACTGTGTAATCTATACAGAGATGGAGATACATAGTCAGAGAGTAAGATCTAACACGACTAAAAAGCATAGTACCCCAAAATCCCTGTTCTTTGCTCAAGTTCCCGAAAGAAAAGCAGAAAGAATTAGGCCAACCGGCTATATGCAATATGGGGTTGGCAACTATTTGGATTTTTCCTGTGAGGTCAAAGTTCTGCTTACAAGTAGTGTTAGCATCCAGCAAAAACGTCAATTGGCTGTTTAACAGCATCTGAACCGTCTACAAGAAAATCTTAGGTGTAATATCTCCATGTAACAAAATCTTGCGATGAAGATCTTAATACATATTTTCAGTTGAAGACTTGATAAGAATGGGTTATTATTTCGGGAAAAATATAACTTTTCTTGTATTTTATTTTATTTCCTTGTTTATTGACTATTTTTGTATTTGACAGACTTGATTGTTGAATAACAGAGTTTTTTCTCCAATAGCTATCTTTCCTCCCCTTCCCAAACAACTCTTCCTCCCTTCTGTCCTCATCTTCCCTTCCTCTCCCTTTTCATCTCCTCTCACCACTTCCTCATTTCCCCTACTTCTATATATCTTCTACAAGCATAATCTGTGGCGTGCTTTTGATTCACGTTCTCAATGACCATATTAATGCAGTCCTTTATACATAATCAAATGTATCCAAGATGTAAAGACTGACAAGTCTAACAAACAGTATGATTTAACATTACCCTAACAGCAGGCAGACAATATGGAAGCCCAACAAGAAAATTGTACACATCATAAGTCCATAACTCTCTTGAGTCCAATGCACCAGTTATGCAGCAAAGAACTAAAGCTTTAGAGCACAATACAGCTAGCCTCTCTTCCCACAATCCTTTGCCCGAAAGTTCAAAAATTACCACATGAATAACACAACTAAACAGGTTACAAAGACAGTAAAGCTTCATTTAAGATAGCTTAATGCCTGAACCACCTTCTACTCTAGTAAAACAGCAAGAACAAAGAAAATTAAGCATTTTTTCTAACAAGTTTGGAGTTGTCTTTCCCACATCTATCAAAACATCTAACGAAATCAACTATTTTTGAACCACATCAAAACTGTCTTAATTTTTTGTGCTGGTATTCCACTCTCTTGTGAACAAAAGTTTCTTCAATTCTAATATGGTCATGGTCATAAATAGGAAAGCTAAACAATATGGTCATACATACAGGATTATATAGGATTAGACCATCGTTGGCAGAGGAAGGCCAAGCTAGTTCTGAGTGTCCAGATCCCAGCCTGTTTAGATCCCTTTGTTAATTATTTGACCTGGCAAGGGAAATGCCAGTGATGAGTGATCTGTGCCAAGCCTCTGGACATGTATTTCCGGTTGACAAGCTACCTTATATAAAATATTAGTTTTATTGAATACAGGTGCAATGCATTTGATTGGCCCATATTTAGGATGAAGGTTCATATGATAGCACCTCAAACACTGAGAAGAGAGAAGTGGACCAGATTTTAGTTGTTCGAAATTCCTTTCAAACCTTTTGCTTAAACTAAAGACCAAATTTTGAAGCACAAATCCATTTAATATCAATTTATCTTTACCATATTGATCCAAATGTCTGCCTAAACATTGTACATACCAGATACCATAAAAGGCTAAAAGCAATTGCATGAACATCAGACGAAAAAAAGAAGTAAAGAAAAGAAGTAGTCCAACATTAACACAGAATATTGTTAAGACTTCAACCACCGAAAGATAAGCAACATTGGGAAACATAATATATTCTAAGAACGCCATAATGTATTTTTGAAATCATGTGCTTTATCCTGCCGTATAGCATAAGACCATAGTTTTAACCATATCCACATTTATATATTCCTTAAGACTAATCTAACACAAAGACATGGTGATACTAAATTCAAAGGTAAATGGATTAATAAGCACAGGCTCATAACAGCCATAATTATTAAGCAATTGATTCAAAAAGCTTACAGATAAATGAAATAAAAAGAAACAAACAAACTTATAAACTTAAGTAGAGTAAGGGGGGAAAAAATGGCCCTTAGGGAACAAACAAACTTTTAAAACCTCTAGAGTTTTTGAAACCAAAGTCAAGTAAAATGAGTTGAACTATCTTATCTATTGATTGCATTGCTTAAAACCGTCTCCTTCCTTAAATTAGTAACCTTTTACCCATGATTTGTTCATTACATAATCAAATACATGCCAAATGAAGATAAAAACAGCCATAATTATAAAGCAATTGATTCAAAAAGCTTACAGATAAATGAAATAAAAACAAACTAAACTATAATCTTGAGTAAGGGAAAAAAATGGCCCTTAGGGAACAAACAAACTTTTAAAACCTCTAGATTTTTCGAAACCGAAGTCAAGTAAAATGAGTTGAACCATCTTCTCTCTTGCTAGCATTGCTTAAAACCGTCTCCTTCCTTAAATTAGAAACCTTTTACCCATGATTTGTTCATTACCTAATCAAATACAAGCTAAATGAAGATAAAAACAGCCATAATTATTAAGCAATTGATTCAAAAAGCTTACAGATAAATGAAATAAAAACAAACAAACAAACTTATAATATTAAGTATTTTAAGGGGGAAAAATGGCCATTAGGGAACAAACAAACTTTTAAAACCTCTAGATTTTTTGAAACCAAAGTCAAGTAACATGAGTTGAACCATCTTCTCTCTTGTTTGCATTGCTTAAAACTGTCACCTTCCTTAAATTAGAAACCTTTTACCCATGATTTGTTCATTACCTAATCAAATACATGCTAAATGAAGATAAAACCTTAAATAAATATAAAAATGTTGGTAAAGAGTCTAAAATGAAACATCACTATATCATAATCACAAATGGCCCGGCCTTGTGATTAGTCCTTCTACTAAAAAAGCCACTGCTCTTTTGCTCAACTCTTCGCTGCAGCTCTTTCGTTCTCCATTTTCTGCGCAAAAATTTTGGTCGCAAGCAAATTATCATCAATATACTTGGCATAAGGGTGCTCCTTAGGAACCAAACTCCTATACTTCTCAAAATACTTCTCCGCCTCTCCGTTCTTCCTCAACAGGGTATAGATTATGCCTTGACACAGATACGGTCTGAAATCCCTTGGCTCTTCCTTCACCAACTCCTCATATATCTTCAATGCCTCGTCAAAATCCCCCGCAATTACCTGGATTTGTGCAAACAAAAGTTTGAAATCTCTCAAATCACTCATCTTATTCTCCTTTTTACACAATTTCATAGCCTCCTCCACCTGCTTCTCGATTTTCTCCAATTCTTCTCCTGACTCCTCCTGAGAAGCTGCTGTTAACAGACCATGATATGCCTCCACACGAAAAGGATCAATTTTTAGCAGCTCATCAAACCCCCTTCTCGCCAATTCAATCTCTCCGTTGTAAGCACGCAAATGGGCTTTCAACAATGACCACTCATGTTCCTCCGGCTCAAGCTCTATTAACTTGTCAAGAATGCCAATCGATTCAGGAATCTTTTTACTCTTTATTTTGATTTCCATTAAATTCTTAAGTGCTCTAATATCACGTGGATTAGAACTCAATTCATCCTCGAGTGATTTCTCTCTTTCTTTGTCCGTAACCGCATCAATGGCTGCCGTCTCAACAGTGGACGGAGGTGAATCAGCCAAAGCAATAGACGGTTGCAATAAACTGAAACGAAAGCTCGAGAAAAAGAGGACAGCAGCAGTAACAGTCGTAATTAGCCCAGTTCTGAGCGACGACAAGACTGGAGTAAACGAATTTCGAGAAATACGGTTCACAGAATAAATGAAAAATTCTTCAAAACGTGAGGGTTTATTAGAGTTTTTAGGTTTTGGGTTTCTAAATGCGGCTGAAGGTGAAGAGAAGGCACCTTTTGAAGATAAAAGCGGGAGGACTGTAGGTTGGTTTCTGAAAGAAAGTGGTCTAGAGAAAAATGGACGGTGGGGATGGAGTGAGGGAATCAGCGGTACGTACCCGCGGGTGCTTTTTCCGGCCGTACAGTTCAGTGAGAACATAATTGGCGATTTTAGGTATGTTAATACCCTAGTGATGAATTAGGGTTTTTACAGAGAGAGAAAGAGAGCTCCTGGTGATAATGATGGAGGGTTTTGATTTTTGAATGAAGAAGGTAACATGAGGCCGGGTGGGGCGAATCATTAAATGATCCGGACCCGGATTCGAACAGCATTGGAAAACACCACAAAAGTTAGCTTATTTGCTAAAGGCAAAAATTTCACTATAAAGTTTTAAATTCAATCTCAATTATTTATTTTTAGTTATATCCATAATTTTTTACTTTTCAAATATTTTTAAATCATATATTCATCAAAAAATAAAAATAAAAACTACAAAAATAAAAAATTTTAACATTATCAAACAGGTTCTAATATATTGACTTATTCCAAAAAGGCCACTAAAGTTCAACTGAAATTTCAAATCAGTCCTTAATGTATTTACATATTGATTTAGTTGCTAAGTTAAGTTTTTTTACATAAGGGTTAACTGTTAAGTACACAAATATAGAATTTTGAGGGTTTATTTTTAAATGTCAAGTATTTTAAAAGACATTTCAACGATTTAAAATATATTTTCAAAATCAGTTAAAATTCAAAAACGAAGATTCTATCCTACCGAAAATGACAATTTACGAATTAGGCACAAAAGTACAGCCTGAGTTCAAACTGTGCACTATCCTTAGCGAGTTTGTTCTATTTGTACGTAACAAGCTACCAAATATTCAATTTTTTGTGAGAATTAATCTAAGTGAATAATTCATTTGACAATGTAAATGACAATTTGATGATGTTGAGGTGTTATTGTTGTTAATTTAAAAGATGATGTGATGTGTGAAAAGATAGAATTGCGACATATAAACAAATTGTGATCTTTATTGTGACCCTAATTGTGATTATAGTAAAACTGTTTTTGTGATTGCATATCCGGCCATCTCATTAGTTGTCTAGAGCGCCCCCCCCCCCCCCTCCCAAAAAAAGTCTCTCATCAATTTGCCTTTTATAATTTAATACATTCTTGCTAGTTTGCTGATGAACGCAACAGAAAAACGAACTAAGGGTGCGTTTGATACGTGTTCTTTTTCATGAAAAATATGATTTTTCATGTGATTTTTCAACTTTGCACTGTTTGGTTTTCTAAGTTTTTCATGGAATTCATTTTTCCACTTGCCTCGAAATTTGGTATTTTCCTTGTTTTGAATGAATTCGTTTTCCTAGGGGGAGAAGGTTTTATTTTTCATGGAAAATTTTATACCATTTTTGTTACGTTTGATCATTTTTGCTGTTGTTAATTGATTTTATTTTTTTCTAAAAATTAACATTATTATTATCAAGTACAAATGTGCGAAAAAATAAAAAAAATATTTTTATTAAAATAGATAAATTTTACTTTATTTTTCATGGAAAATAATGTCAGTCAAACAACAAAAATTGAAAAATTCCCTTCTTTTTTCACCTAGAAAATTAAACCAATCAAATACATTAAACTTTCAATTCTCAAGAATTCAATTTCCTGAAATTCATTTTCTTTCCACCTAAATTCCACTCTTGCTATCAAACGCAGCCTAATTTCAACAAAATGAGAGAGATTGTCTTAGTTATTGAATTTTGTACAGCAGAGAGAGAAGAAGGAGAAATGGTTAGAGATGAGGTAGAAAAATGATGATTCCATATTCTGTAAGTATAGATAGAGAAATTGATTTTTAGTTAATACCCGATTTTGTTAAATAATTCTTAATGATCTGAATTATAATAATAAAATTCTATAAACATGATTCTCGATTATTTTCCCTTAACATAACTAGTCACTCTTTTAACAGTGTCTAGATCAAATGTTGCCCCCATTAAACACTATCTTTAAATGTTAGAGGTGGCAATGGGCCTAATCGAGCCGACTCGGTCCATGGCTCGGATTACTCGGGTCGTCAAACGGACGAGCTGAGCAACGAGCTCGTGTCACCGGTGCCGAGCTCGGCTTGGCCCACGAGCCACGAGCTCGTGGGCCGATCCTAGCTCAGCTCGTTGAACTCGGTTATTATTATTTTTTTTTTTAAAACCCTTCTTACCGTCTTACGTTGATTTAGTCGACAATCGAATCGATAGTTAAAATATTTGAAATCTTGAATATTAATATATTTAATATTATTGATATAAATTCTTAATTAGTTATAACTTATAACTTATAAATATAAGTATAATATTAATAACTAATAAGTTATGTATTAAATAAATTATTAATAACTTAATAAGTAAAAAAATAACGTTTGTTAGTTATTATTACTTATTAGTAAATTAAGTTGAAAGTGGAAATGATTAATTATAATTTATAAGTTTATAATGTAAATAAAAACTTGTTAAAATAATCAAATATCCAAATTATAATTTGAAAAGACAAAAACTAAAATTAAGTAAATAAATTAAAATTTAAAAGGTTAAAAAATAAAATTAAACTCTCCTCCTTTTTTCCGGGCTTGGGACCGGCTATTAAATAGTTTTAATTGAATAATTGAATATTCTAGTAGGCGGAGTTAAAATTGTACACGAACAATTTGTTACGTGTACAATTTTTGTTTTGAAATCAAAATTAGATTTTATTTTATATATATAATAAAGAAATTGAAAATATAAAGTTAAATATCATTTACCTGAATGCATACAATTTCGGCATACTAATTTTGTATGCGTAAATCACCGTCTTGCCAATCTTTGACACACATCAACGCTTTCAAAATATCTTCTTTGAGTCAGCTCCTGACTTCTAACAAAATCCTTTTACCTGCACTAAAAGCAAACTCCGAAGCTACCGTGCTAACTGGAGGTGTTAGTAGATCTTTCGCAATGGCGGAAACAATCGGATATTTTTGTTCGTTTGTTCGCCAATAATGAAGTAAATCAAATTCTAAAGAATTAGTAGACTCCACATTTTTAAGTAGTTTTTGTCCAAAATAAATTTTCAATTCTTCAAGTATTTGAAGGGAACCTCATTTGTTGATACTAGAACTAGAAGACATACTGTAATAAGAAGTTCTTTGTGCTTGACTCATTTCTTCCATTAAATTATATAATTCTACTTCATCATCTCCAAGTGTAGTGTCACGTGATGGTGCAGATTGTGTATGACTAACAGTAGTTCCTAATCGTGCAGCATATACAATATACATGTTTACTAACGTGCTTTATAAATTATTATAAGTGATAAGTTTATCCAAAATCAATGAGTTATTGATTTTTTAAACAAGAATTTTTGTACCCTTTAAATTGAAACGCGGATCCATTATGCATGTTAAGGGAAATAACATAGATAAATCTTCTCAATATTTTCTAAATTTCATTTCCATAGCAATTATCATTTCAGTAAAAAAAGAGTCATATCTATATCTATAAAAAGTTCTTACAATAATATAAAGACGTTCAAGAATTTTTGAACTAGTTGGGTAATATACCCCAGATAATATATTGGTTGAATCGTAAGAACTTGTTAAAAAAGTTTTCACTTTAAAAGCAGCTTCCCAATTCGATTATATTAATAGAGGATCATCGTCTTTTTTAAGTGTTCTACTGTTACAATGTTTCATTATTATGTGTTCATAACTTTCGCACGATTTAAATAACAAATATGTAAAGTTCCACCTATGGCCTACGTCGGTGATAAATTTCTTAGAATCTAAATTGTATTGTGAACACATAGTTTCAAAATATTATTTTCTACTTGGTGATATGGTTATGTACACTATAGCATCTCTAATTTTATCAATTTCATCTTTAATATGTTTCAAGCCATCTTGAATAATTAAATTTAAAATATGACATACACATCTAACGTGGAATAAGAAATCACCAAAATTCAGATTAAGAATTATACATAATTTATCTACTACAGACTTATTTACACTAGCATTATCGAAAGTAAATTATCGAATTTTATTTTCAAAGCCATATTCTCTAACAATATCAAGTATAACATTAAATATGTTTGTTGCGTTATGAGGAAATTCTAGAATTTTAAAAGCAATAATTTTTTTATGCATAACCCAAAGTGGATCAATGTAGTGTACAGTTACAACAATATAACATTTTTTGTTAATACCTTCCCAAATATCGGAAATAAAAGAAATAACACCACCATAGTTATTTAAATCGACTATTAATTGTTTCTTAGTTTTAAGATAATATTGTATTGTATCAGAACGTAGAGTGTTTCGAGTAATACCGACGTACTTGGAATGAAGATAATGCTTGATATATGTAACAAAGTGCTCGTTGTCTACTATACTTAGTGGCAACTCCGCCCCCGCAAAGAATTGAACCATCCCAGTTCGATTCTTTGCTTCGAAATACATCCAATTTGAAAGTGTTATAGATTTCGCTGTAGAACCACTAGCGGTCGATGAACCAAATTGTAGTTGACTTTGATTCGGTTCAACGAACCCGTGCTTGGGCTGACACTTGCGCTACTGACGGTTGAGGTGTGTAGTACCAATCCCCTTTGCCCATGCCAATTGTTGTACACAATATTTGCACACAACTTTGAATTCATCTCCTCCTTCAATTTTTTTCCCGTTGCGACTAATTTAAAGTGATCCCAACACTTTGAAGTTTGTTTCTTACCTTTTCTAGCTTTTCTTTTTCCTCTTGCTTTGGGAATATCGGGATCATTTTTTAAGATTTGAACATCCGCATCTTCTTCAATATCGTCTAAATCGATTAGTTGATTTAATAGATCTTCTTCAATATTGTCTGGAATTGGTACACCGTTGAGACCGGAAAATTAATCGTCGAAATGAGCGTGAAATTGTGGTGTTAAGTCATCATACCCCCCAAATCCTAGTGGACCATCGAACAACTCATTAACAAATTTTCGGCAGATGAGATCCATTCTTTTGTAGTATGTGATGTGGTGGAGTGAAAAAATTGAAATATAAAATGAAATATGTGTAATTGAGAGATGTAAATTAATGACTAATAAAAAATTGAGAGTGTATATAATAAGTATATTGTAATGTAGAATAAGAATTGTAGAAGTAGAAAACAAAATAGAGTAAATGTAAGTAAATGTATGTAGGAGAGGAAGAGTATTGTATTGTGTTACTTGTGTAGTTGTTAGTGTGTAGAAATATGTAGTATTTATAGACTTCAATAAGTAAGGAAAAAAAAATCAAAAAAATAAAAATAAAAATAGTATTAGTATGTGACATGTGACCAAAACGGTCACATATTTGTGACCGTTCTGGTCACACACCATTGCTTGCATGCAACATTTATTATTTTTTTCTATTTTCTGACGAGTCGGCGAGCCGCTCTGCTCGCCGGCTCGTCAAGCTTGTTGGCACAAGTCGAGCGGCTCGTGCAAATGAGCCACTCGTTTAACCATGAGCCGGCGAAAATGGTGATTGGCTCGTGGTTGATCTCGTGAGCTTGACATGCTGAATCGCCCTCGCCTCGTGTTTTCGCTAGCTGAGCCAACGAGCGGCTCGACCCGTTTGCCACCTCTATCTTTAATACAACATGGAAAAGAAAGAAAAAATGATATGTAAATTTTCCCACCATTCCTTAGAGAAAATGTGGTATAAAATAAAAGACATAAAAGTATAATATTATTTTAGGGATAAATACATGGATAAGGTTTATGAAAGATAGGATTTCAAATCACATAAACTTGGGTATTTTGTTTCAAAAATCAGGTTTTTGACTAAAATAAATAATAAAATGGGTGATTAAATAGGTTAACGTCACAATTATATATAATTTGTATTCACAAATCACAACATTTACAAGTTACAAATTATTAAAATTAACTAATCATGATTTATTTCTCATCCAAATCACAAATTTTATCAGTCACAACTTATTTCTCGACCATAAATTATTCGATTACGACATATTTCACAGTCACAATTCACAAAGTTCTAAAGTCACAACTTATTTCTAGGTCACATTTTATCAAATTATTTGGTCACGACTCATTTTTTTCAATCACAATTTATAAATCTTTAGGTTACAAATTTGGAATTTTGTAGGTCACAACTTTTTCTTGGTCGCAAATCGTGAATTTTATCCGTCAAAACTTATTTCTCGGTCACAAATTATTCGATCACGACATGTTTCAAGGTCACAATTCGCAAAGTTCTAAGGTCACAATTTATTTTACAGTCACAATTTATCAAATTATTTGGTCACGATTCATTTTTTCAATCACAATTTATAAATCTTCAGGTCACAAATTTGGAATTTTGTAGGTCACAATTTTTCCTCGGTCACAAATCTCGAATTTCGTTGGTTACAACTTATTTCTCGATTACAAAAAATTCGATCACAACATATTTCACAGTCACAATTCACAAAGTTGTAAGGTCGCAACTTATTTCTAGGTCACAATTTATTTCACGTTCACGATTTATCAAATTATTTGATCACGGCTCATTTTTTCAATTACAATTTATAAAATTTTAAGTCACAAATTTGGAATTTTGTAGGTCACAACTTTTTCTCGATCACAAATCTCAAATTTGGTAGGTCACAAATATCAAGTTAATTGATTACAACATAACAAATTGTAAGTCACAATTACAAATATTAATCACAATCTCAAATTTTTTTGGTCACATATCACGAATAATTGGTCACAAACCTATTCAAAGTAATCACGACAACCCACACCCCAACCCCAACCCCAACTCCACCACCACCACCACCGCAGGAATTGCCCCCACCACCAAAGTCATCGCACCACTCATCCACAAACCAATCCACAACCCACTACAACTAATCCATCCCATCCCTGATACATCCCCAAACCAATCCACCACCACTCATTCACTGCAACCACCACCAATATACTACCACTCCAACAATCTGCACCACCACAAACAACCACAAAATAAGACATCGCAATACTTCGGCTAAGCATATCAGGTCGGAGAAAATATAAAAACCTCAAATCGATCTTATAATCACTGAAATTTATGGATCCAAAACTCTGCTCACTGGGAAGCAAAGCCGCCTAAAGCAAATCTACATGGCACAGTGCAGCCGGTACATCGACGAGATCTCACTGCGGCGCATATTCAGCTACTGCCGCACAGCAACCCCCATCGTGAAGGAAAGGACCAAAAAGTCCATGTGGTACCACATGGTGGCGCGGTGAGAGGCGGAAGAGATGTGCCACCATTACTTGTTCCAGCCGCTGCTCCTGTAGTTGCTCCTGCAAGGCAACTTACTTTCGACGATGCCAGCTATTGTCGGAGAACTAGGTTCCATATCACCGCCGCTTCCGTTGGAGAAGTGGGTTGGGGATTTGAATAGAGAGGAGAGGAGGGTGGGTTTATGTGAAATATTAGTGTTTGAAGTGTAGAAGATAATAAGTGAGGTAGGTTAAATAATTAATGAATTAAAAAAGTTTAAATAAAAGTTAAATAAAACCTGAGTTTTGAATAGATATAGACAAAACTTGAATTTTGAATTTACAACTTAATAAACATGGGAGCATGTAATTTTCTCATTATTTTATTGAAGAATATGTGGTTAAAAGAAGGAGAGAGAAAAAAAATGAATTATAATTTAATGGGTCTCAAACAAAGCTCAAGTGTTGTACATGAAAAACATTTTTCATAGAAATTCTTGAATCAAACATAAAAGTTAAAAAACAATTTCCTTGATTTGACAACTTTCGTGATTATTTATTTATTTATTTATTTTTTGTTTTTTAAATTAAATGCATTCATATCTCGAATTATAAATCATCAGATAAAAATGTGATTTTTAAAAGAAAAAACTTTCACGTTCAACCGAAAAATCCCTAATCACTCCCTTGGATCTTAATCCCTCCTTTTTACTATTCATAATGTTCCTTTGACAGATTAGATTGTTACAGTCGATAGTCCACATTCAAGTTTTAAAGGGTGCTACGTTGGATAAGGTGTTAACTGTGATGACATGAAACTATGAAATGTAAATTAAGCGCGGGTCCTGTGAGTCGGTTAATGCAGTGTCAACCCTGTGAGTCGTGAAGCATGAGACGAATGACAAATTAAGCACCCCCTTTTAGCCGAAATGGGAAAGTTTTTCCTATAGGGTGAGGGCGGGGGCGGGGGTGGGGGCTAAATTTTCCCGCAGTCTAATTAACACAGAATTTTTTTATATAAAATTATTCATTTATTTCAAATGTAATTGAATTAATTCTCACAAAAAATTAACTATATTAATCACTAAAATATACAAAGTAAAAAAACATACTAGACCGATAGAGTTACAATCATATAAACCAATAAGGCTTTAGTCATATAGCCCGACAAGACCACAATCATTTCTATTATCCTAATAATGAGCAAAGACAAGTAATTGCTTACCTAAGAATGAAAGCGAAGTCACACATAGCAACATGAATAAATGAAGTGCCGATCTCCTTATCTCTTCACTCTCATTTTCTTCAAATTGCTTCTTTCTCCGAATGATGTGTTTTTCTCGAAATACAGGTTCAATTCCCATTTCACGTGCCATTTCTTTTGCTTCATCCATGGCATCGACAAACCCAATTTGATAAGATTCGAAGCGCGGAAGAAACGCTGAAAAGTTCAAAATTCAGGTTGTGGTTGGACGGATGAATTATGACCCGATATTCACGACACAATGGCTCGACGATGCGGAATAAAGAATCACGACTTTCGAAACGCCACAAGGATTTGCCCAATCTCCCTGATAAGTCTTTGATTTGAACGCCACAAATATTCTAGCAAGTATTTGATAAGTTCGATATTGGAACACCACAAGAAATATTCTTGATAAGTTCGAAAAATGTAGGAATCCACCTATAACTTTTATTGAATCCTCAATAAAAACTGTTTATATCAAAATCTAAGTCTCAAGTCTGAATTACAATGAATGGAAATGAATATAAATAAGTAAAATAACCTAACCTCTAATTGACTCAAAATAGAATTCTAATTAGACTAAGATTCTAAAATAGGCAAACAAATAATTAAAAACAAAATTTAACCTAAAAATACACAAAAATCATAATTTCCGTCTGCATAATTGACTTTCTGTTTTGAAGCCCCGAATGATGGAATTTGGCCATAAAATCATTCGGCTCAAGAGCTTTAGCACATGAGTTTTGCTTAGTGGCCCATTTCTACTCGAAAAACACATATTATACATCTAATTCCGACATGGTTGACTGGATTGCACTTTTATTTAGTTTGAATATTTAGGGGCCGTTCTCTTTGTATTTCGATTTTGGATTTTGAGTTTTGGATTTTGTTTTGAATTTTGGATTTTGATTGTTTGTTTTGGGATTGCTGAAAACATGTTCTCTTTATAATTTTGGAAAACTATTTTCAAAAATAGAAAACGAAAGATGCGTTTACTTTGTAATTTTTTGATATATTTATTTTGTGATATTTTATATATAAAAAATGGTTGATTTGTTGAATTACATTAATTTTAATGTTAATAAATCAGTTAGTTCTCTATATCAATAAATTCATCATTAATATTGTTTCAGCTAAACAAAAATTTAACCACATACCAATAAAATCTTAACATGGATCTATATATAATGACAAAATAATATAAGAACTTCAAGTGAAGGAAGTGTCTCACATTTACAAAAAAATAATAATAATAATAATAATAATAATAATAAAAAATAAATAATTGCAAAAAAAAAAAAATCTTAACATGGATCTATATAATAGCAAAATAATATAAGAATTTCAAATGAATGAAGTGTCTTACTGTTACAAAAAATAAAAATAAAAATAAAAATAAAAAATTTACAAGAAAAAAAACTTAACATTGATCTATATATATAATGACAAAATAATATAAAAACTTCAAGTGAAGGAAGTGTCTCACTTTTACAAAAAGTAAAAATAAAAATAATTTACAAAAAAAAAAAAAATCTTAACATGGATCTATATATAATAACAAAATAATATAAGAACTTCAAGTGAAGGAAGTGTCTCACATTTTAAAAAATAATAATAATAATAATAATAATAAATAAATAAATTACAAAAAAAAAATAAATAAATCTTAACATGGATCTATATATAATGACAAAATAATATAAGAACTTCAAGTGAATGAAGTATCTCACATTTAAAAAAAAAAAAATCCAAAACGCGCGTTTTGGTCGTTTTGGACTTTTTAACACAAAATATCCAAAACGCAATAAAATCGTTTTGAGTTTCCTTTATATTTTTTTTTGTGTTTTGGAAAATGCGTTTTTAATATTTCCAAAAATCGAAAACTCAAAACGGGCTCAAAACAACAAAGAGAACGAGGCCTTAACTTTTTCCGTTAAGTATGCTATGACTCCGATTGTCGAGGGTTCGGAACACATCACAATTTCTCTATATTCATCCAGAAATTTAATAAGCCCCTCTAATAGGTGAATAGCATCATCAATGTCCATGCCTTCAGCTTGAAGAAATTTGCTTACTTTATTAATTGCGTGCAAAAATCTATACCAAATGACCAAGCCAAGTAAGAATTCAAAATTCTCTAGGTCATGTGTTGCTAAAGTCCAAGTATCACTCTTTGTTTTAGAACCTTCACAGATTTCTGCCAAGTCAATTAAATCTTCTCTTATCTGTACAATTTGCTCTTTTATAGGTCTGACACTTTCAACGTGGCTTTCCCATCGTATTTGCGATAATGGTTTCACAGTCAAACCCTTTACTCAATCTTTGAAAATTTCTCATCGCCAGGGAGATGATGAAAACAATGTATAGATGCGTTGTATTACTCCAAAGAACTCCTCAGCTTTAGTGATGTGATCCGAGATTGGAGGTCAAAGGAGAAATCAAGATACGGGCGATGCAACAACAATCTACATGGAAAAATGAGCAAGTTTCGTGTTTGTCCCGAGTCGAGATTCAAATTGGATCAAGTCACTTCCAAAGGACGAAAAATGGTATAGTCAGATCATTACGGCCGTAACCAAAATACTCACGACTGTAAATCACCTTCTGTTTAAAATTACGGTCGTAATAGGGATCACTCACGACCGTAACTGGTGTTATGCTCGCGCGGGTCTGAAATTAGGGTTTTCGCATTTTTTTAAGGTTATTTTCCTTTTTAATTATTTCTTAACTCTGTTTTGGGCCTATTAGCGGTTAGGGTTAGTTCTTGGGTCACTTTTACTTATATATGTTATTTCTTCATTGTAATAGTTAGCTTTGATTTTAATACACAATTTTCACTTGATAAATGTGTGGATTCACATTTCAATCTCGAACTTATCATGATTAGTAGTCTTGTGGCGTTCATTCCGAACTTATCAAAGATTGATAATTTTTGTGGCGTTTACAATCAGAAACTTATCAAGGAAACTGGACAAATCCTTGTAACGTTTCGAAAGTCTTGGTTCTTTCTTTTGCATCGTCTATCCTAGCGTCGTGTTGGGTCAAGATTCTACCGTCCACAAACAAACCTGGATTCGAAACTTTTCGGCGTTTAATTCTGCGCTTCGTTCCTCATTATTTAGGACATCAAGTAGCCATGTCAACTAATTCTGAATCGAGACTATGGTAGCCACACAGAGTATAAAAGCTCTAGGATTCACTTCAAGCAATCTTCTTTGCACACCTTTATGCTTCCCACTCATGTTAGATCCATTATCATATCCCTGCCCTCTAATATCATCAATGTCTAGCTCAAGGTCTTTCAAAGCATCTTTAAGTCGAGTGAAGAGTCCAAGTCCTGTTGTGTCATCTACCTTCAAAAATGCAAGCAAATGTTCTTCTACCCTTTGTGTGTATCCTGAATCATCCACATATCGTATGACCAAAGACATTTGCTCCTTAAGACTTGTATTTGGTGTACAATCACGTATGATAGAGAAGAATTTTGCATTCTTTACTTTCTTGATAATTGAATTCCTCACTTCATTTTCCAACATATGTATCAATTCATTTTGAATTGTTTTACCCAAATATGTGTACTGAAATTCATTTGATATAGCATGTTGAATGTGCTCCTACATAATTCGATCGAACTCAGCAACCATTTCTATCATTTGCAACAAAAGACAATTATTTTCACTATAGATATGCTCATCATCACCTCTAAATGCCAAGTTGTTTTTGGAAATCCTTTTTACAACAGCAATGATCCTCGTTAACACCATTCTCTAATGCTCACTTTCCTGATCAATCAGTACCTACAAACTTTTATCAATTCTCTTTTGTTCGAATCCTCTTTTCCAATTCAATCCAACTAGCCATACATTCTATATGCTCCTGATTTAAATCATGATTTTTCAGACATCGTTGCACATTATGCCAATTTCTATACCCATCACTGCCCAATTGACCAATTTGATGCATATTTGGCCATTTAAACAGCTTGCAACAAAAGCAAACTAGTCTATCCAAAGATATTGAGTACACTAGCCATCTTTTATCAAATGTTTGCCCATTTGATAGTGATTGCTTATAGAGTGATGAATCAAAACATCTATTTTCACCATATTTAGGATAGAAGATGCCTCAACTCTTTTAGGACCCATTTAAACTAAATAATCTCTCATTTTCTTATCAATATCTTTTCAATTCCCAAGATCCTCGAGATTTGGAGGAAAACAATCATTTTTGTTTATATCTTTATGTTGAACATTATATTTATCATTGTCCTCTAATTCTTTTTCACTAACAGATTTAGTTAGTTCCTATTTCTCAGCCAATTCATTCAAATTGCTTTTATCGTTCACATTTTGTTGTTCATTAATCACCATATTCTCCACTGTAATTGTTGTTTCTTCCGGATCTCTTTTTTTGTTGCTACAAAAATACTTATCAATATCACCTGCTCGACTTTGAATCATTGCCTCCTCCCATTTTTCGTTTTCTTCTTTGACCTCTAGACTCCTTCATTGTATTTTAACTGTCACATACATTGTACATTTAATTATTAGCTTAAAAATTTAATAAATTGACAAATGATGAAGATTAAATATTAATGAATAAAAATAGTAATTATTACGTTTTGAAATTTGGAGGACGACCAACAAATCAATTCACTAATCACTAATCCACTGACTTTAGTCGATTCGAGCAAAAAGAATTTCTTGTCTCAGACCACTAATCAATTCACTAATTTGCAAAAAGAATTGGTCAATTCGAAAATGGGTAATTGATTTTTTTATTTAGGGCAAAAATAATAGAACACGAATGGAACAAAAAGATACTCGTACAAAATGTAGGACATAAATAATCCACTGCTGCGATTTTCATTTCAGGTTGTGGAATGGAAAAATAACATTTGAAGATGAAGCAAAGTCATGATTAATCCACCCTAATTGGTTTGAGCGTTTGGTTGGGACATTGGGCATTTGGATTGACCAGTTAAGGGTGAGCAATTTCTAATATCTTGGTTCAATTTTTAAAATAATTTTCTTTTGCTAATTTGACAGTGCATTTAAGCTGTTAGTGTTTATATATATATATATGAAATCCACCCCCTTTAATCTGGCTCCGAGGCAACCGCCTCGTGATAGGACCGACTCTGAGTTAATCTCGAACATATGATTCTTAAATCATCTAACAACACTTGTAACACGCAGTTTTACGCCATCATCACTTAACATTGTCACATGGCCGCCATTTGTAACATATCATCTACACCACCATGGACCACGATTGCCGGCCTCAATCATAAGTCATCACTTGCAAAAACCTAGTCCATCCCACAAACACCACACACTTGGAGCATTTTCAATGCACTCCATTGTTTGGAAGAAATGACGTGACACATCAGCAAATAGATGAAATTGATTAAAATTACTTCTTCAATGCACTCTATGGATTACAATGTTAAGCGACGTGGCTTAAAGAAAATAGACATTGTGGGGTGCTTTGTCCACGTCTAGACACTCCAAGGGACATGATGACTAGGCATTTTGTTTAATTTTATAATTATTTTAAATATGAGGAAGGTGTGGGTGATGAGAACTGTTACAGAGTATTGAGGAAATAAATTCATATCGACAATTTTCAAATATCAATTAAATATATTTAAACCTAGGAGTTCATTTGTTCAAAAAGAAAAAAGAAAAAAGAAAGCCTCGGAGTTCAAAAAAAATTAGAATAAACTTTGTTTCTTAACCTAAAAAGTTTGAATATATTAATAAACATTGTTTTTAAGATTAATAATTTAAAAATATATAGTTGCATTTTTAATAAATTTAATTTATAAATAAAAAATTGTCGTTAAATAAAAATATTAGTGATTGAAATGCCTTAATAAAATAACAATAAAAAAATAATCATTTAAGATTAATAAAGATTTTTTTTTGTCTGTAATAATTTGTTTTAAAAAATCTAATAATACATTTAACTACCTAAATAAAATATAAAAATGAAATATAGTCGAAGAAAACAACATTCATATTTTATAATAAAGAAAAGTTTAAGATTATTTTAATTATTTTGTCAATGAGTTATTAATTTATATAAATTTAAGACTTTTTCGTCGTTTCGTCTATTTATCCACATTTTTTAGAAGTCTGTGTATTCCATTGTCACATAGAGATGACAATGGATAGGGTATGGGTCGGATTTGATAAATCCATACCTTACCGACTAGAAATTTTTAATACTCATACCCTACTCATATACCCACTTAAGAGTGACATGTCGGGTGCGGGTAGGGTACATGTAGGGTGCAGGTATTCTTTTATATCCATTTAAAGCTCATTACGTATTTTAATTTTAATAATTTTTTTTTCTTATTCAACAATAATATAAGTATCTAATTGTAATTTTTAATGAACTTCACATGTAATATACTAATTAACAATTTCTAAGCAACAAAAAAATATCAAAATGAAGTAAAAGCATAACAATGAAGTATAAGTAGACTCCAATTGTCAAAAAATAAGCAAATATCAAAGAGTCTACTTGTCCAAAATTATATATTGTTAAAATTTAACTATAATAAATTTTTTTAAAAAAATTAATGATATATAGGTCGGGTATTGATTTTTTTACAATACCCATAACCCTACCCATACCCATGTTGTGTTTCTAAACCTACACTCATACCATACCTACAAACTTATTGAGTTGGGTAATTTCCACCCCATTTATGTCGGATATCCAACCGATTTTAAGTTCGTAGATATTATTATCATCCCTATTGTCACATAACCCCAATCCATGTAGTGCATTGAAGATTCTCTTAGAATTGAGATTCCACCACACCGTCCACACCACCACTAACCTTAGGAAAAAGTTGTATGCACCGAGCAATCCTGCTCTGGCAACACTTGTATGATTGATTTTTTTTTTTTTTCCCTTTTTCACCAATAACCAATGAAAAAAGGTGAAGTGCCCCCCCCCAAATAAAATTGTGCCAAAATTCTATGTACACATAGCATTACTCCTAACCCTACATGAAGGGGTGGCAAACGGGTGAGTTCGACTCGATTCGGCTCGTTAAAAGCTCAACTCGACTATTGAAACAGGACTTGGGGGCTTGAACCAGACAGAAAATTTGAGTATTGAACGGTTCAGGTTCGACTCGTGAAACTTGTGGGTTAGCTCGTGAAAGTCCAACAAGCCGCGAAATGTGCCAGTTCTCCTTCGGTTCGTGTCCAGCTCGTACATTTGTGATCGTTTTCATGTTTTTTTTTTTCTTTTTTCTTTTTTTATGTTTATAAATTAATTTATAAATTGTAGTGATTGGGTCAAAAAATTTATAAACAACAAAAAACACATAACAATATTATGTTATTATTATAGGTTTTAAGTTTTAAATTATTAATCGAGTCCGAACTTACGAGAATGTTATAATAATACAAGAATGTTACATTTTAAGTATAAATTGAATATTACAAATGTCACATAATATAATAATATATCTCAATGTCCAATTCAATTTCCTATTTTAACTTTTAAGTCTTTCAAATATAAAAATAATAAAAAAAAGACACCAAGGACTTGAGCCGGCTCGTTCGACTCGTGAGCCAACAGGCTCATGAGCAGGACTTAGACATCACGTGTGGAAAACTGCTCGACTCGGCTCGTTTCGTTTCTCACACGGACTTCTTATGTTCGGCTAGTGGATCGAACCAAACTCAAGGTAAATGGGCCGAGTCAACTCGGCCCTTTTGGCACCCCTATCTACATGCACCACATCTCACAACCAGATATACAACTCATATCACAATCGCTGTCATCACATAAATTCGTCTGCCAATTGCTTACTACCCCCATGTCATCAAACCCGTCACCACCACCACTATCTTTGAACACCACCGCTCATCTTCAACATCCATCGTCTATATAGTATATACTATCGATTCCACCACCCTCTACCTCCGCCACTAAACCACCAGGCTCGATGATCAAACAATCGTCGACCTGTTACTTGGTTCCGACATGCGTGTGTGCATCTGCATAAAAGGTACAAGTAGGTGCGAAGCCACTATCATAAATTAAGTGATGAATTACAACATCTCCAAATCCAAAAACATCAAAGTACACAAGCAAGGGAAAGAAAAAATGTAATCCACATACTATAATCATAATTAGATAAGTTCTAACAGCTCGAAGAAAATCTCACTAATAAGCTGCTAATAGTACAATTACGGCTTATTTAGCGACGAAGCTATATAGATAAAGAAGTTAAAATCCTTTCTCTAGGCTCGTCTAGAACTGCATACACATATCTAATATGGAAATCCTCGACTCAATTTCTCGACTATGAGTCCGATGGAACAGTGGCGATTTTCGACTTCTTGTTCTTCTTGAGCTCGAATAATCCCTTGACAAAAGCATCCACGATTTGTCTCTGTGATTCAAGTATCATCTCATTACGCTTCAATTCCATTTCCATTCTTGCTGTTTCCATTTCTCTAGCCATTTCCATCTTGGCTTTCTCCATCTTCACCATTCCTTCTCCCAATAACTTAATTGATTCGACCATTTCCTCCACTGGATTCCTTCCCCTCTTGATCCCAATCCCATTCCCGTTCATGGCTTTTGTTGGATTCAAATTCCCTCTCAAACCCCAATATTCTTCGTCGCCATTGTGGAATTCAGGGTTCATTCTTCTGTCGGGTTTCCCCAGCTTCTTGGTTCTTAGTCCCGGGGGAATCATATCTAGATTTCCAGAGGATCTCATATGAAACCCACCGCTGATATTGAAATTAGCGTTGGATTCACCGAAATTTTTGCTAGAATTCTTTGCTTTCGACTTCAGAGGAGGCACTGAAAATCCTCCCATGTTCTTTTCAGAACGAAATTTAGTTCCGAAACTGGTATGATCCTCGTCTTGTTCTAGATCCTGCTCCTCTTTATTGTCTCCCATGTCCAAGTATGAAGTATACTCGGAATTTTTTGATTCCAGAATAGGGCTAGAATTGACATTATTCTTTGATTTGAGCTTCAATTTCAGTATGCTCTGATCGAGAAATGATTTCAATAGGGTAGTATTATCGGGTTTTTCACCGGATCCAGTATCAGCCGAGGGAGGGTCTGTTCCGTTCTCCATGGCATCCATATAGTCGAAGAAGAACCAGGAGGATATGAAGCGACCGGCAGGGTAGGGATATGAGAGAGATCGCTGCTTCTCAGCGCGGTAGCGCTGTCGGAGCTTCTCCATCTTGTGGCGGCACTGCGCCGAGGACTTGGGAATGGGGGAGTCGGAGAAGCGGCTATTGATGATGGCCGCCACCGCGTCCCAATCCGCCGTGCGCAGGTACCCTCTCCGGAGAGCGTACCACCTCTCGCGATAGGCGTCAATCAGAGCCAAAGTCTCCTCTTGGGTCCAGCAAGGCGGCGGGAATCTCCGGGGAGGTTTTTCCACCGTATCGGTAGCGGCTACGTCCCCCTCGACGAGAGTTGTGGCTGTCGCGGTGGATGACATGGCTTGTTTGGAAGGGACAACAAAAGGACCGGATAATTAAATCAAGACAAACGGGTCACGTTAGCCAACCTAGCGGCGTCGCTGATCGATAGATCTGTTCAGCAGGCGGTGGCAGCGTACGTTAGCAAGGCGGTAGTCAGGTTGCAGACCAAAAAAGTTCTCATCTTTGAGCTAAAAAAGCAAAGCTTTTATCAAACACAGGATGTAGGCCGTGGAATTTGGGCCTTAAGGGTCAAAAATTGGTGGTGTTGGAGGAGGATTTGATTGAGGAGGTGCACGTTAGCAAAACGGCGGAGGAAATAGTCTCGATGAAATATGAGAAAATGGGTTTTTTATGCTAATAATAATATGGGAGAATGAAGGAGATGGGGAGGGGCAAACATTGTTAAGTAGCGCACGATAGCAAGGTGGGGTGGTTGGGAGTGGTGGTGGGGGTATTGTTGTGGTGGTTGATATCATGAGGTAGCATATAGGCATTGAATTTAGTAGTTACAGTAATTGTTTTGAAGTGAGAAAGGGATTAGGCAGTTGGGTGGGTGGGTTGAAGTGGGGTGACTACGATCAGGGGTGAGGATGATGATGCTAGCATGCGCAAATGGGGATAATGCACATCCATCCTTCCCACCCACTTACCACCGGTCCGCCCCCACAACCCCTTTTTCCAACCACTCACACGTAACAATCTGTTTCTCTTCTCTCTCTAGTTGTCATTTACCTACCCCACACCACACCCACCCTACACCTAATACAGGTTTCTCTCTCTACCAGTATAGAGGTGTCCACCAATTGAAACCAACCCACCACTCACATTAATATTTTCTCTCTCCACAACGTCAGTTGTGTGTACATTCCATGTCTATCCACTTGTTCTGCCGTTGCTTCTCTACTCGGAACTCGGAAGATTGGATTTCATCCTTCTCATTCAGGCTGGGCTTCGAATATAGATGGGCGGACAAATAACCGGAGGAAGCAAACTAATATTATGATCTGTTTGACAAACATGTTTTTAAATATATTTTTTACAATACAATTTTTCAAATCATTTTTAACAAAACACATTTTCTTTCTTCACTTTTTAATCACAGATTTTACTTAGAGTACATAAAAAATATGTTTTTAAACAAAAAACTTTTAATAAACAGAGCCCGTTTGGTAAAAAAAATAAAAAAAACTTATTTATAAAGAAAGAATGTGATTATTTTGAGATAAAATACGTGGCGGAAAAATAATTTAAGAAAATATGTTGTTTTAAGCCTTTGTAAGACAATTGTATTTCATTTATAAACTAGTATACCGCTTTTTCGCGGATCCGACCGTAAGATATAGTTACATGAGAGTGTAGGTGAGCGGAGGGGGGAGAAAATTGAACAAGAATGAGAGATTCAGACGAAAAAGAATGATAAAAGGAGGCAATTAGATGAGCATCCAGATGAAAACAAATAACAAGACAGATGACAGACAGTCATTTTCTACGATTGTAGGGGAGAAAACTTCACTTGCGCTTAGTGATAACAAATTTGAGATTTTTAGTTAAAACATATGGTTGAAAAGATATTTCAAAAAATGTATATAATTAAAAATAATTTGAAGAAATGTAATATTTATAACCAAACATAGGCCAAACTTGTTTAAAGAGTTGAATGATTGGAAACTTTGTTTATAAATCTTTTTTATAAACAATCACGCAATATCATCTCATTTGACCATTCTTTTTTGTAAATCAACAATTTTGATTGGTCAAAGATACCACCTCCATTTTTAATTTGAAAATAATAATCAACAAAATTTTATCACATCATTATTTATAAACAACCATTTATAAATTGATTATCAAACACACATTGAGATTTCTCATAATTTGAACATTTCTAAGAGACTATAGTAAAGGATCAATACTTAAAAATAAGTTCTAAAAGATATTTTATTTTCATCATTTTGAAATTCTAAAAAAAAAAAAAGAAGGCTTTGTTCGAGGAGATTATTTGAAATGAAAATTTTGAAAGATATTTTGAAAAATGTATAATCAGGAAGGGAAAAATTATAAATTCACGTATAAAATTATTTTATTGAAAGATCACGTAATAAAAAAAAAATGTGTTTTAAGGAAAAATAATTTTCAAATGAGTTGTACCAAACAAACCTTAAGACAAGCTAACATTATATTACACTTTTCCAATATACAGTTTCATTGCATTTCCTCAAAAAGACGTGGCTTTAGGTGGTGATCTTTGTAAAGTGTTCCTAAAGAGCTTCAAGCATTCAAATCAGTTAAAGCAAAATCCATCTGCCAACTGCTTAAATTGATTCAGGAGACTAAAACTGGGGCACGGGCGGAGCGTCATGATACCTTAAATTTTTTCGAACAAGATAATAATGAGAAAATGTTTACAACTTCACGCTAGTTTTTCCCCCGCTAGGATCAATTGTATAATCTTTACACTTGAAATAAACAGAAATCATTTTAACAAAAAGTCAAAAACAGAGTCAAACCCAATAAAACATTCATAAGTAAGATCTGCCATCAAAACACAATTGTGAATCAACTACAAATAATGAGGGACAACAATATGAGCAACAACGATATTGTCATATTAAAACTAGTTCATCCGTCAAAATGGTCGATTTAAGGACGTATCTGGTCATCCTATTTCCAATTGAATCCCTCAAGAACCACAGCAAGCTGATTTCTGGGCAGCTTGAGACGCCCCTGCTGTCTGGTCCGGTTGAGTAATCCTAATGGTTTGAGGCTGCAATAACCGAAAAGAAGATAGTTCAGACCCAAGATTACGCGCAAAAGCATAAAGGCACTCCTAACAGGTAGAACAAGCACTAGGTACCTCAGCCTTAGAGTCAGTTTCAGAAAGTCTTTGCTTTATATCCCTCGCTATCGAGAAGAAAACCTCTTCCACGTTCATATTTGTCTTTGCACTCTGTTTAACATAATGTTATTGAGACGGAACTCTTCTGTAAGCAATTTGAAAATCAGCAACAAGTACTACTAACCGTCTCGAAGAATTTAATTCCATACTCATCAGCCAATGCTTGGCCCCTGGAGGTAGGGACCGCCTATAGAAGAGAGTATAGAAAGATGGGGTTTAGATCAATCATGGAATATTAAAAACAAGCTACATTAGAAAGAAGCAATGGAACTATATGCATCTTTGACTACTTAACCTATCTGGAAAGGCATCTTTATATGCCTTCCCATCACTTTACAACTACTTTTTTGAAAGCTTGAAATTTCCAAATCCAACAGATTGTATAATTTGATTTGCATGAAACAATTGTTGCCAAATTCCAAGTTACTCGAGCTCCAAAATATGCACACACCCCTGTAAAGTTGCACGGGAATATCTTCTGTCCATAGTTAATCGTTCGGCCGTGACATCTTTATATGCCTTCCATAAAATTTTACCTGTTTTTTAATCTTGGAATTTTCAAATCTATTGAATGAAATATAATATAATATAATTTTAATGAAATGATGCTAGACAAATTCCAAGTCAATTGATCTCTTCTAGACTGCTAGATATTCCCTCGGATCGATGCTACATGAAACATGAACACTACACCCATGAAAACAAGCAGAGACATGCATGCCTACATATGTACACATGCTATATTTATAAGGGGAGGGCAGGGGTGGGGGGAGGGGGGGGGGAGAGAGAGAGAGAGCATACCCTTTTGCTTTCATCCATGTCAGCCTTGTTACCCACCAATATCTTGTTAACATTGTCAGAAGCATGTTGTTCAATGTTTCGGATCCAATTTCTAATGTCTAAACAAAGCAGAAGTCATTTTTTTTTTTTTACAAGATAAAACATACAACATCATGAAAAGATAGTCGTGAATTGGAAATTCAAATGCAATAACAAAAGATAGTGGCAATTAAAAGATTCAACAAAAAGAAATAAAAAAAACCTTCTAGTAGGCTAATGAGGTGTGGATAATCAGAAGTCAATAAAAAAGGATGATAAGAATAGGAAGTAATTACTGTTAAAGGACGATTCATCGGTCACATCATACACCAGCAATATGCCCATTGCTCCACGATAGTATGCTGCAGAGAATCAAATACTTAGGAAAAGAAAGCTTGCCAATTTCAACAGAGAATGACGCTGTGGAGAATCTCAGTAACTACATGCAGATAGAGAACAGAATAATGGATGTAGTTTACGACTGGTTTCGGGACCAAACTTCTCAAATTGAAAAATCCCTGGAGTCTAGTTGCAGTAAAAATTCCTCTTTACAATGTAAGTACAAATTAACAGCAAATATGAAAATTTCACCAAAAGAACATTCTTGTAGGAGTAAATGGCTTCAAATTTTTAGAGAAGAGAATGAATGGTAATAAATTGCAACTATGAAGATTTCTTTTTCCTTGACCAAAAAGATTTTGGAAGTCTTTTTCCATGAATTACCAGTTCTTGGTTCCTGGCGTAATATGGGATATGATCATTTAAAAAAAATAAAAATTCTGAGTTATCCACTGAGCGATTAAGGAATTGTTAATCTCACGCATATAAATGCATCTAGAGAATTTCCAGTGATCCTTGTGCAATAAACTGTAAAGCATTTGCACAAAAACATGGTGCCATTAATCAAGGGCTATAGAAAATGAATGGAAGCAGATTTCTGCATTGATCATATGCATACCAGTGGTAATAGTTCGGAATCGTTCTTGCCCAGCAGTATCCCAAATTTGTAGTTTAATTCGTTTCCCATCAAGTTCAATGGTCCTTATCTTGAAATCAATGCTGCATAAGGAAATTGAATCAGATATAGCATGCAGGTGATTGTAGAAAATCCAAATTTGAGGAATTTATGGTGAATTTGGAAGATACCTACCCAATGGTGGTTATGAAACTGGTGGTAAAAGAGCCATCAGAGAACCGTAAAAGAAGGCAACTCTTACCCACACCTGAAAATACATTGTTGAAATTTGTCTCAAATCTCAATCAAATTAAGCTACATTTCAAACAGAAAAAAATCTGTTATATCATCTTTAAGACAAATAACTGGACCAAAAAAAGAAAAATGGATAAGATACGCAGACAAATGTCCTTCAGTCAATAATAAATAACTTAAGCTATTTCCCATAAAATTTAGTTGGGCGTATGATTAGGATTGCAAATGGTTTTTATGTAGGTCAAAGATAAAATTTATAACCCAGTTCCAACACATTCTTCTGAAACACTGCGCTGCCATTGGTCGTCAAAATCTCTAGTTTCTAAGCCTCTGTTTCGTGTACATTATTTGGTAAAAAAATTGTTCTGAATAGTGATTGATGTGACATTGTGTGTTTGAAAATGGAAGAAAAGTTTTGGGTTTACGTGTAAAAATTTTTATTATTAAAATTTGGTTAAAATTGAGTAAATATTAGAAAAAAGGGTTATTTTTTATGGGGATCAAACGGAGGCTAACATTCATGAGAGCTGTTATTAACAACGATTTATCCTGAAATTGAATCAAATGGCGCAGCTAGACCACCTTCAAATTGGGTTTATTAATTTCAGAGTAAGCGTGATTTTATAGACCAGATCATAAAATCTCTCATAGCCTCATCCAGTTTATTTATAAAATTATACAATTTAAGCACAATTCAGCTCAGATCATGATTTCAATAATTATCCTAAAGTCTAGGTAACAATTTATCATCTTCATGTCAAGTAAAACTTATACCAGAGCCTCCAAAGAGCATCAGTATCTTATTTTTTAGAATTACTACCCGGGCCTGTTCCCTTCCCAAAGCTTAAATGGTTAAATTCTAGTCATTTCACTCTTCAGATTCCTACAATTCCTCCAAAAGACTTATTTTGGTGACCAAAAAAAAGTATTGAAACCCTTGGTTATTCTTCCTTCAAAAAAATAAAAAAAGATTCTTATGAATTTAATTCCGCATAGTTAAGAATTAACAAGTTCATAAATACACATGAATACCAGCAAACACAAGCATATAGTCTGCAACAATCCATTAGACAATAGCTTTAAACATGTAACCAAACATGTGCACACATAACTCTAAAAGAGTACATCTTTTCCCCAGAATAACAAAATCAAGATATAAATACTCGCACGTTCATACATATTACTTCGCAGATATAGGTTTAAACAAAGTTACCATCATCTAACGCGTATCTTATAACTGCTAAACAAAGATTATCAGCAAATCATATGACATGTTAGGCATTCCTTATCACAAAAAGCTCTATCGAATAAATAATCAAAAGATCTTAAATCCACAGACAAAAACCAAAAATCAAATATAAAAGCGAGTTCGCACATTTCAATCAGAATGTAAATACATCAAAATTGTTAAGTGCGTGGAAAACACGTACCACTGTCGCCGATCAACAGCAGCTTGATGAGATAATCATAATCAGCTCGAGCTCTGGCGGGTGGAGCGGCCATCTGATTTGATTCAAATTTCCTTTTCTCCTCAAATTAAAACAAAAACAGATCCCTGGCAAAAGGGAATCCTATATATTTATTTTAGGATGGGAGAAATCATAACATCAAAATTTTGAAATTTGAAAAAAAAAAATAATAATATTGATGACTTTAAAGAGAGAAATGCAGAAAAAATTACCAGATCGTAGAAAAGCGAAAAGAGGGATCTAATAAACGAAGCGTATGAAGGACGTCAGCACCGGTCGGTCGTTTAATTCTGAGTTTTTCTTCTTCTTTTATTGCAGTTAATTATTTCACTAGCCACCGAACTATATATACTGTCACGATTTGACCACTCAATTTCAATATACTTTTAAGTGGCCACTGAACTTTACATGCTGTCATGATTTAGCCACCCAACTTTTGTATGCTTCCAAGTGCCCACCGTACTTTACATGATGTCATGGTTTAGTCACCCAACTCAATATGCTTCCAACTGGTTATTGAAGTTTCAAATTCTAAATTCGAATAAGTATGTTTAAGTTTAACTTCGAGGTATCGAACAAGGTCGAAACATCAAGTTCTTGGTACCTTTTCGAAGTACTCACAACATACTTTTGCGTACAATTTACAACATAAGAAATGGTTAACCGACAAGAAAGTTATGATTTAACAAAGTAAGCCACTTTATCGAAAGTTTCAAAAAAGTAGTTTTAAGTTGCTTATTTTGACAAGCAATAACTTTCTCCTCGGTTAACTATTTATCGTATGGTAAATTGTACGCAAAAGTATGTTGTGAGTACTTCGAAATGGTACCAAGAACTTGATGTTTTGACCTTGTTTGGTACCTCGAAATTAAACTTGAACATACATCTCCAAAACTAGAATTTGAAACTTCAGTAGCCAGTTGGAAGCATATTGAAGTTGAGTGGCTAAACCGTCACATCATGTAAAGTTTGGTGGGCACTTGGAAGCATACAAAAGTTGGATGGCTAAACCGTGACAGCATGTAAAGTTCAGTGGCCACTTGAAAACATATTGAAGTTGAGTGGTCAAATCGTGACGGTATGTATAGTTTGGTGGTCAGTTAAACAATTAACTCTCTTTTATTGAGTGTTTTTTTTTTTATTTTTCAATAATAATAAATGAATGATAAGAAAGAGAAACACGAGTTGAGCTGGAAGGAGTCAATATTTTCTTTTATTCCCCCCTTTTTTTATAAGTAGACAGAACAAGAATTTGGATATTTTTAAATTTTTTAGATTGGACTGGACATGTTTCGAACAGCCTGGATCAGGCCCATAATTGCTGGATTTATAGCTGGGAAAATTAGAGGGAAAAGCACGTAACTACAACATTTTAAGTTTCATTTTTCAAAGGGAAAGTTGCAGTGATGCCGTCTAATGAAACCCCTTTTTGCTATTTGCCACACTAAAAATGTTAATTTCATAAATGTTATCTTGAAATAAATGAATTGCAAATATATCATCTTACAGTAATATGAGATAATTAAGGAATTAATTAAAATAAAAATAAAAGATGTCAGTTACAATGGAATCAAAACAACCTGTAACTGCATATTTTAAGCATAAATTCAAAAAGCATTCCAATTAATAAAATGGAAAGTCCAGATATTTAGAGATTCTCTGGTAACTGATTTGTTCTTCCATCAGAAATTCTCCAGAAACTGATTTGCTGATTTTATTTTCGAAGAAGAAAAGAAATAGAACTCTAAAGTCTAGGATAGACTTAACGAATGAGAAGTTACAGAAAGTAATGGTTCTCACATTATGTGTTGTTCTGAGGCTAAAATGCACTTGAAAATGGTGTCGAATCGAAGGATATGAAGGCTGATGATACTGTGTACGATGTCATTGGAAATAAGGACGATGGAATTCCTTGTGATACCCAGAGTCCAATGGAGAATGAGAAAGAAATCAAGTGTGTAGAAGATATGGATTCTGAAGTTTTCCAGACATCATACTTGATGAAAATTCTTGTGGCGCTGATGTCAAAAAGGAGACTCGAAAAGAACTGCAAGACGATGACTTTGTGAAAATCCTTGAAAGTGAAGAAGAAAGATGCCAATCAAGTGTTATAGCTGTCGAAGAGTCACCTGAAGAAGTATCAAGTAATGAGACAGAAGCTCGTTTCGATTTCATTGATCAGTCGACTTTCCCTAAACAGATTGAGAGAAGTGCTATTAAGTTGAAATTCTCTCTGTATACAAGTAAAATCATATGGAATCGCATTATTTTTAATGCATGAAACTTGGAACAAGTATTATTGTAATTGATATTTATTCCAAGTAGGATGTTAGAATATCTAATTTAGGCGCAATTTTCTATGTTCAAAGTGGGATGCTGGTAAAAGAAAGTAGTCATCGTCTTTCCTCTAAATCATGATTCAAGAGTTGAATTTGTTCTTATTCTAGTGCTATTGTCCTTTGTATACTGCAAATGAATTCTTCCTTCATCCTTCTTTAGATTTAGAGATAGGGAAGTGGTAGAAAAAAAATAAGTTTGCTGAATACTGAATAAAAAATTCAATGGATAGGGTGTCCTAGGAATTCAATG
This sequence comes from Ligustrum vulgare, assembly GCA_963555705.1. Lineage (NCBI taxonomy): Eukaryota > Viridiplantae > Streptophyta > Magnoliopsida > Lamiales > Oleaceae > Ligustrum > Ligustrum vulgare. The sequence continues at coordinate 18,744,623 of OY743176.1, read as the reverse complement.
CATAATAGGCTCATCTACATCTTGCCTCCAAACTATTCAAGTATGGTGTAAAGAAGTCTCCCGAATTTGGGTACAAGCCCATCAAGGATCGCCTAAGAAGGACCAAAGAATTAATTGAAGTTGGATCAATTTTCATCACATTTGTAGGATCTCTTGCTTATTGTTAATTTAATATGCTTTTGAAGGCTGTTATGCCAATATTACTTTAGTTAGTTTGGATTAGAGTCACTATCTTATGTATTGACCTCAACACAGTGGTTCTATGAATGTGAAACCAGATTCAACTATTTTGGATTGCATTTTACTGATACTCTTAAACGTTTATATAGTTGATATTTTCGTTTGTCTAAAACATGCAAAATATCAATTCCATAAACAGTTTGGGGGTAATGAAGTGTATCTATGCATTTGCATCTTGCTTCTAGGGTAACATGATTTTACTTTAGAGCTTTCGGGAAATGAACATGGCAAGAAAGAATTCATGTAAACAAAGTTGTTGGGAGTGAGTAGCAGTTTGTTGTTCCTATATTGAAGAGTCTTATGTTTTTGGAAGCTAGACATATCTAGCTAGGCTATTATAACTTGATCAGTCTGACAGAGTTATTGGACGCATCGTTAGCAGGCATATAATGTTTTATGTTTAGTTACAAACTCCACTGCAATATATAACAGCGTGACATAGTTGATTCATCGTTCTACCAAATAGACCTTAGACAACATCTCATCATCATCTTTCTTCCATTTATCAAGTATGCTTCATTAGGTTTTTCATTGTGTCACTGATTACATGTATTAATTAGATGCCAAACTACAATATTCATTGAATGTTACAAACTCCACTGCAAATTTATGGGCCACTTCATTCTCGAATCCACAGCATGAACAAAACCAGACCCTCATAATGCCTCTGCATCCAGTACAGGATCGAGGAGAGATTGAAATTTTCAATTTTTATAAATGCAAAAGAGTAACTTGTGAAAAAGAATTGAACCCAAGGAAGGAATTATTTTAGGAGGAAAGAGTTATCAATTTTTCATGATACCTCTCTTGTTTTCTACCAAAGAATTTAGGCATCTCGTCGAAGAAACCACTAATAAAGAGGGAGAATGAAAAATCTAAAAAACTTAGATAGGATATAGTGATTAATTTGTGAGAGATTAAAAGATGAAATTGATCATCGTGGCTCCCGAAATTTCTTTCGAGAAAAATGAATTCAAAACTTGATAATACAAATTGCTTAATTTCCATTTTCACAATACAATCTAAATAAATGGGAGACAATTGTGACTACAGATCTGTTATCGAATGTTGTGTAGGTATAATCTGAAATCCTAACAGGAAGGAAAATCTTGACGAGCTTCTATTTGTGAGCATCAGAGAGCGCCTTGTCGAAGAGCACCATATTATTTACCTTCTTCTTTAGTTTTCTCTAGCTCCTCTTCTTCTTCTTTCCACCATGAGATTTTGCTGACTTGGATGTTGGAGGGGGAGCCTTATCCTTCTGCGGCGCCATTGGAAGACTAGAGAGGAAACAGAAGCTATCGGCGAAGAATTAGACCCTGATAAATGTGGTAATCATAATTTGTATTAATATCAAGATTAGGAAGAAAATCAGGGATTAAGATCTGTTTAGGTTGTATTCGAATTTGGGAAGATTTTTTATTGGGTGATATATATCATAAACATTTTAGTAGACGTGCCATTTATCAAAATATAATATTATGTGTGGTAAAAATCAAAAAACGTGTAAATAAGGTGGTGGTAGACCTAAATTCCTCTTTTTCAAAACTAACAAATTTAATTTTTTTTTTTTTTCAAAAATCAAGTGTTTCATAATTAAAAATAAATATAATATTACATATAATATAAACATAATTATCTATTATATATTATATTAAAATTAATACAATATTAAATTAAAAACTCAAATCTTGATGTCACAACTAGAGGTGTCAAGACGGACGGACCGACTAGACCCGTGAAAATCCGCTCGGATTGACCTGGCACCGCGGGCTGACCCATGACCCGTGCGGGCGGTTCACGGGTCAAGAAGTTGTGAACCGCGGGTTTTGCGGGTCAAACTTTCGCGGGTCGCGATTAACCCGCTGATCCGTAAAAAAAAACTGTTTTTATTAAATATGGTAACATTGAAAATCTCTCTTCTTCTAGAAACTCTAATACAACTTTTAAAGTAAAATTTTATTTTTTTCTCCCTAATAGCTAAAAAAATAATGTTTTTTGACAATTGTAATTAGAAATACATTTATCATTTAATTGTTATTTGTTTATATTTTATTTAAATTTGCAAATTTAGAAGAAATTCATATAACATAAACTATAATTTTAAATTCTATGTAAATATTTTATGGTATAAATATGAATTTATTATTTTAATCATTTTGTATTTAGAAATTTGATAAAAAATTTGCTATAAATATGAAAAAATTTATGTTCTTATTCATACGGGCTAAGTCAGAACAAATAGCGACCCGCATGGGCCAGCGGGCGGGTATGGGTTGTAGTTCAAAATTTGTGGGCCGGCCCATAACCCGTAGCGGGTGGTCTTTTTTCCAAGCGGGCCGTTACCGGACTTTTTATTGGCGGTTCGACCCGGCCCGAACCACCCGAATTGACACCTCTAGTCACAACCTCCCTCATCCCCGCCCAGCACCTGACCACCCCACCCACGCCACCACATTCGACCCACCTACCCTACCCTACCCCAAATTTTTTTTATTTTTTTTCTGTTCGATGTTTTCCTACCCTTCCCCATCCCACCCCACCCCATCGCAAAGTGACAAATTGATCTCGCCAAAGCCACATCCCCTCACCCCAAAATTATTTAACCTATCCCACCCACCCACCGCACCCCACCCCACTCCACCCTACCCTATCCCACGTTATCACAACGCGACAAATTCATCTCACCCCAGCCACAGACCTCGACCCACCCCAGCCTGCCACCCCACCCCACCCCACCCACCCCCCAAAATGATTTTTCTTCTATTTGTTCACAGTTTGCCCCAACCATCCAATCACACCCACCCCGACCTCACCCCACCCCACCCCACCTTGACCCCACCGCTCCCAAAAAATGATTAATTATAATTAATTAAGGTTTTTAAAGTACACATTTTCAAAATTAAGAAAATGTTTTATTTCATTTATGGTCATTGTCACAATTTACTTCTCAGTCACAAATTTGGAATTTCGTAGGTCACGACTTTTTTCGATCACAAATCTATAGTCAATTGGTCAAAAATCACAAATTTCATTGGTCAGAATTTTTTCTCGAATACAAATCAAAATTTTTTTAGGTCACAATTTTCACAAATCACTAGTTTTATTGGTCACATATCATAAATTTTGTAGGTCACAATTTTTAAAATTATTTGGATGACTTTTAGGGTCACAGCTTATTATGGTCACAAGTCACAAATCAGATCATAAGTTTATGGTCACAATGTTTTAGGTCACAATTTATTTCTCGGTCACAAATTTCGAATTTCGTAGGTCACGATTTTTTTCGGTTGCAAATCTAGAGTCAATTGGTCACAAACCACAAATTTCATTGGTCACAATTTTTTCTCAAATACAAATCAAGATTTTTTTAGGTCACAATTTTCACAAATCACTAGTTTTCTTGGTCACATATCATAAATTCTGTAGGTCACAATTTATAAAATTGTTTGGATGACTTTTAAAGTCATAGTTTATTATGGTCACAAGTCACAATTTTTATGTCACAAACCACAAATTTATAAGTCACAAATTATGATTATAATAATTAATTGGTCACAACTTTTTTTTCGTCACAAATATCAAAAGATTAGGTCACATTAATTCAATTAAAAGTCACAAACTATCAAATTAATTTATCACAACTAATTTTAAGGTCACAAATATCAAAATATTAGGCCACAATTAAATCAAATTTTTAGGTCACATATGCTATTTGCTAGTCACAAATTGCGCATTTTGGTCACACACTATCAGCACCCCCACCGGCCGCAAACACCGCCGCCAATTGTTAAATAGGTAAGTATGACCTTATTTTTGAAATATTAAACATATTATCTTAAAAATGAATTGCGATCTTTAAAAATATGACTACATGTAATTTCCTCAAAATTACACACAACCATATATTTCAAAGTTACAATTTACTTTTCATGTGTTATTCATATTTTTAATTAATTAAACATAATTAAAATTTACAAAACTTTTGATTTTAACAATTAACTCACTTAACCCAACCTACCCACTTAACTCCAATTCAATTCTCTCTCACCTCTTATTTCCCACCCACATCGTAAGATCCCATCTGACTCTCTCTAACCTCTGACTCTCTCCCGTCTCTCATCTAATCTGCTACTGGCGACATCTCTCACCTAATCTGCTACTGACGACCCACACAGACTATCAGAGGCATAGCGGCTAGACTACTTCCTTCGAGGTGTAGCAGCGGAGATCTCGCCGCTGCAACTTCGTTCTCCAGCATGTATGGTGGGTGGTGCAGGAAGTGGTTTGGGTTTAGATGTGCTATGGGTGGGTGGGTGCTGCAAGCGATGATTTGTGGTGGTTTACGGTGTGCAGGCGGTGGGATTGCGGTGGGTGGTGCAGGAGGTGGTTTGGGTTTGGATGTGCTATGGGTGGGTGGGTGGTGCAAGTGGTGATTTTTGGTAGTTTGCGGTGTGCAGGCGGTGGGATTGCGGTGGTATGTACTGGCGGTGGTTTGTGGCTTGCGGTGAGTGTTGCTAGCTGAGATTTGGCAGGAGAAGATAATTTTTCGAAGATTAAATTTCAGATTCCGGCCAGAGCACTAATTCGTTAAGCAAGATGACACCAGATTTGGATTTGTGATGCTGAGGAGCACCTTCGTCCATTTTATTTAATTTCTGGCAGCAGATCGACATCTGGCAGCGGAGGTGCTTAGGTGGCGATTAGGTTGTGTGATCAATGTTGTGGTGGTGGTGGTGGTGGTTTATTTGGTATTGAGTTTTTATTTGATGGTAGATTTATGGTGGTGGTGATGGTGGGGAGTGTTGGGGCTGGTGGTGGTCATGATGGTGGTTGAGGAGGAGGAAATGGTTTGGCTTGGGAAGGTGCGGGTGGGGGATTGGTGGCTGGAGTAGTGCACTTGACCAATTATGAGTAATTGTGAACAAGTATTGACTAAATGTGAATTTGAATAGTGATTGTGACCAATTATTAGGCAATTTGATCAAAATGTGGACAAAGTGTGATTTGTGACGAGATTAGGTAATTGTAACAAAAAATATTGATTGACTGTGATCAAGAAATGAGTAAGTTGTGACAAATATATTAAAGATTGTGACCAATTGTGAATTTGTGTGACCATTGGACGAGGACGTTATGTTACCTGTAGTTATGTCAAATATGACTATGTGTGACCTCGTGTAATCGAAAAGTGACTTTGTGGGACGAATTGTGACCTCGTGTTACTGAAATGTAACTTTGTGGAATGAAATGTGACTAACTGTGACCTCGTGTGACCTAACAATGACTTTTGTGTGACTGAACCGTGGCCTTGTGTGGCCAACTGTGACTTTATATGATCGTGACTTTGGGGTTGGGGTGGGTGGGGTTTTGCTAACAAATATGTAATTTTGACTGAATTGTGATCTTGTGTGACGAACTATGACCTCGTGTGATCAAACCATGACTTTTGTGGGTGGGGTTGGGGGTGAAATTTATAACTAAATATTGATAAATTGTGATTTTGTGCGACTTGTGACAAGAAATATTGACTAATTGTAATCAAGAAACTTCTAAGTTGTGACAAATAAACAAATAATATGTGATCAATTATGGATGATTGTGACCAATTATATTAAAAATTATGACCAACTGTGACTTGGTGTGACCATTAGACGACGACGTGATGTGACCTACAATTGTATCAAATATGACTATGTGTGACCGAATTGTGATTTTATGTGATTGACCTGTGACCTCGTGTGATCTAACCGTGACCTCGTTTGACCTAACTGTGACCTCGTTTGACCTAACTGCGATTTTGTGTGACCGAACTTTGACCTTGTGTGACCAACTGTGACTTTGGAGGGATGGGGTTTTACAACTAAATTTGTAATTGTGACTCTGTGTGACCTTGTGTGACTTAATTGCGATCTCGTGTGACCTTGCGTGACTGACTGTGACATTGGGGTGGGGTGGGTGGAGGTCGGGTGGGGATATAAAAAGTAGAAGAAATTATTTTGTAGTAAGGTGGGGTTGGGGTGGGGTAGGAGTTGGAAAACTAGAAGAAAAAAATTATATTTTGGGTAGGTGTGTGGGTGAGTCGGTGGGGTGGGGTAGGTTAGGTTAGGGCGGGATTGGGGTGAAGTGTGAAAAAATAGAAGAAAAATCATTTTTGGATGGGGTATGGTGGGATGGGGCGGTTGGGGGGAAGTGTGAAAAAATAGAAGAAAAATCATTTTTGAGTGAGGTGGGGTGGGGTGTGAAAAAATAGAAGAAAAATTATTTTTGGATGAGGGTTGGTGGGGTGGATGGCGGGGTGCAGTGGAATGGGATGGAGCGATTGAGGTGAAGTTTGAAAAAATAGAAGAAAAATCATTTTTGGGTGGGGTGGGTTGTGGTGGGGTTGGTGGGGGTCGGATGGGGTTGCTGGGAATGGGTGTGAAAATATAGAAGAAAAATTATATTTGGGTGCGGTAGGCGGGGGTGGGGGTGGGGGTGGGTGGCGAGGTGGGGTGGGGTAGGGGTCGAGTGGAGGGTGGGGGTGGGAAAAATTAGAAGAAAAAAATTAATTTTTGGTGGGGTGGGGTTGGGGTAGTGGCGAGGTAGGATTTGGGCGAGTTGTGGAAAAGTAATAGAAAAAAATCATTTTGAATGAGGTGCGGTGTAGGGTCTGGGATAAGGTTGGTGGAGGAGTGAAAAATTAAAAGAAAAAATTAATTTTGAGTGGTGTGGGTGACAGGGTAGGGTAGGGTCTGGGGGAGTTGTGGAAAAGTAGTAAAAAAAAAATCATTTCGGGTGAGGTGGGGTGGGTTTGGGAAGGGTGGGAAAACATCTCAAAAATATATTTTTGGGGTGGGATGGGACGGGTGTGTGGGTTAGATGGAAAAAAAATAGAAGTAAAATCATTCTTGTGGTGAGGTGGGTGGGGTTGGGGAGGAGTGGGGTGGGGTGGGTAAGGTGGTGTCAGGGATGGAGGTGATTGTGGAAAAGTAGAAGGAAAAAAGTCATTTTTTGGATTGAGGTAGGTGGGTTGGTGCGGGAGGGGGTGGGTGGGTGGGTTTCTGGTGGGGTGGGTGGGGTGGGTGCGAGGTGGGGTGGGATGGGATGGGGTTGGGGTGGAGTGATTGTGGATTAAGTATTGTTTTGATTTTATTATTTAATATTATATAAGTTTTAATTTAATATATAAATGATAATTATTATAATATTATATTAATTAATTAACTAATTAATACCAGATTTTTACAAAAAAATCTTAAGTTTATTATGTTTAAAAAGTGAAGCCTTTATTCTCTTTACTGTTTTGAGGTTGTTTTCTGTTTTTATTTTCGAAAATGTTAAAAACGCGTTCTCTTTACCATTTTTGAAAACGCATTTTGGAAAAAAAAAAAAAAAAAAAATTGTACACAAAACGCAAAACGCCCAAAACCTTGTTTTGGGCGTTTTTTGTGTATTTCAACAAAAAATGTCCAAAACACGAAAAACGCGTTTTGGATTTTTTTTTTTTTTTTAAGGATTATCTTAACTTAGAACTAAGCTTAATATAAATTTTTTATTTTTTTATTACTTTTTTTAGAATTATCCTAACTTGGAAAACTAAGCCTAAATAAATAATTTTTTTTTTTTTTTTTTAGAATTATCCTAACTTGGAACTAAGTTTTAATAAAGTTTTATTGAATTCAATATCAACATTACAAAAAAAAAAAAAAATTAAGTGAGAATTCTTATTATTATATTTCAAAAAATGCACTGATAAATGGACTCTAGTGGTTTTGAAAGAATTTGCATTTTCTGAATTTTAATAGAAGTAGAGCTTTTTCAAATCTCGAACCTGACCAAGCTGTGTTAATATAGATTCCTAATGCTCATATTAGTGTGTTGCATGTTACCATGTTTTCAGTGTATTGTGAAAGGAAATTTGAGTTTGAATTAGTAGTATTCTGCAAGTAAATTAATTAAAAATAGTTTAAGTAGTATTATGCAAAATTTCATATATAACGTGTTTTCCAGCTTTTCATTTTCAAAAACAGTTTTCAGAAATGACAAACCAAACGCGTTTTCAGCAAATTTGAAAACAAAAATGAAAACAGGAAATACAAAACAGTTTCGAAAATGAAAATACAAAATAAAATACAAACAGAACGCCACCGAAAGTTTTAGTTGTATAGTTATGTACATTTCCCTTTATAGGTCCTAGGTATGAGCTGTCGGATTTAACCGGTCATTATATTATAAAATATAAAATCAACTTATAAACAAGGACACGTTCGAAAACTGTTATAAATAGTCATGATTGCTATTATTTGTGTGTTTCTAGGTAAGATGTGTGGTTAAAAATTAAAGAGAAAAAAATGTGTGGTTAAAAAATGGTATTGAAAATCGTATTTATTATAAACAAAGTTTACCGAACACATTGCAAAATAATTCTTTAAATCACTTTTTAACTACACATAATTTTCTCTCCAATTTATAATTGCTACATAAACGGTGTTATTTTCCTGCTCCCTAAAATTAAGGAGAATTCCATGACCCGACATATTAGGGTCATGTTCTTCTTTTGCCCGACCTCCGGAATGGTCTATACTAAGCCGACCTACTCGCTACTCAACAATAGCGGGCTGCGCTTTAACATCATGCCCGGTCTCACATAGGTCGAGTACCTCCCGATCTCTTGCTTTGGTTTAACACTTGAAGACAAGGTCGGTCCTTCCCGGCCTATGGTCCATGTTGGCAGGCTTCCTAATCTCTTTCAACAATGGGCCTCGTAAATGAGCTATATTCTTAAGCCTCAAGGCAATACGTGATCCATAAGGAAACACTTCACAAAAAGAAAACTGAATCCCCCTAAGTATAGAACTCTTCTTATGAAGGTAAGTTTATAACAAAAGGATTCCTTCTTTAACATAAAAAGGTTTATGGACTTTTCAGCCCTATAAATACAGTTCTTTTCATAGCAAATTATTCATTTATTATTCTCCACGTTTTCCAATTAAACATTATCTCTTTACTTTTCCCTAGAAAACTAACTCTCACACTGGAGAGGCGACGGGGAGAATCCTCATTGCCTTTTTTGCAGGTCATCCAAGGGGAATTCATTGGTCTCTTCCAGCAATCAAGTATCATCAGATCTTGCCACGTCAAGGTTAGGATTTTTTACAGCATCAACTGGTGCCGTCTGTGGGAAGAGATACAATCAGCCATGGTTAATAGACGTTAAGCTCGTCCCTCCGCATCCACTAGTCAACCTCTTCTAGCCAATACTTCGGCTGAGGAGGAGAATCCTCCACCTCTTGAAGAGATCGGGGAAGAACAAAACCCAGAAATCACTCCAGACAATGAACCTGTTAGTCAAGAAGATTTTAACGAACTTCAGCATCAGCTCCGTGAACTCCGTCAAGCTCTTCAACAACAGAATAATCATCAAGCGTAACCAGACCCGAACACTCCAAGCACGATTCCCAGGGAAGATTGCAGGCCAGTTAATCCCGTAACTGACAACTCCTCGGGAATCGGGTGTGCCCATCCCGTGACTGAGGGATTTGCCAACTTGACACAACAAGAGCTCTCAAGAATCATTCAGGAAGGAATTGTTGATGGAATACGGCAGAACACACAGGGTCGGACGTCATTCGTAAGAAGAACCCCTTTTACTCCTGAAATAACATTATTTCCCTTACCGGAAAGATTTAAATATCCTCGGATAAAGGAATATGATGAAACAACAGATCCTAACAACCACTTGAATACCTAAACTGATGTCATGGACATGCAGAATGCTCCCGATCAGATTTTGTGTAAGGCCTTCCCGCAAACCTTAACAAATTCAGCCTGAGACTGGTTTTCTACAATACATCCAGGGTCCATCTCTTCCTTCACTGATCTTACTGAGAAATTCACGGCTTTCTTTACAAGTAGTAAAAGGATCAAGAAAACCGCCGCTTCCCTAATGCAGTTAAGGCAAGGGCAGAATGGAACACTACGGGAGTTCATGACTCACTTTAACGCCGAAAGACTTCAGATTCCTGATCTTCACATTTCTTCAGCAATTTCATCCCTGACCTTGGCTATTCGAGATCCAGAATTCAGAATGTCCTTGTCCAAGAATCCACCCTCAAATGTCACGGAGCTTCTCAGAAGAGCCGAGAAGTACATAAATATGGAGGAAACACTGTTGTCAATTCGGGCACAAGATCAAGAGTATGGGACAGTAGCACAGTCTTCACAATCTGTAAGGCAAGGGAATAAAGGTCAAGACAAGAGGATGAAAAGAATTCTTTTCGGCCTAACGCGAAGGGAAATAACTACAGGCATCAGAATTTAACTCCACTAAATGCGCCCAGATCCCACATCCTCATGGAGATCAAGGGGCGCGAGGACTTGTGTTGGCCCAAGCCTATCAAGGGGAATATCGACGAAAAGAACCGACATAAGTACTGTGACTTTCACAAGAGCCCGGGGCATACCACTGATGTTTGCAGGACATTAAAACAGGAGATAGAAGCCCTTATAAAAAAGGGGCTTCCTGGGGCACTACATAAAGAAAGACGATAAAGAGCATGGAAAAGGGGAAGAGAAAAATAGATCCGCTGGCACCATAAACTTTATTGTTGGAGGAATAGCATCTGGAGGTGATTCAAAAAACGCACGCAAAAATTATGCCCGGCCATTAGGTGATCGGGAAGAAAGGTCGGGATATCATGACCACGAGATTTCAAACAGCATCAGCTTCAGTAACGCTGATATGGAAGGAATTTCGTATCCTCATGACGACGCCATTGTCATCAATACCACAATTGCAAATTTTGATGTAAAAAGGGTACTAGTTGACAATGGAAGCGCAGCTAATGTCCTTTCCTTGGAAGCCTTCAACAAGATGCAACTCCCCAGAGATCGGCTTCGACAAGTCATTACTCCGCTAACTGGATTTGGTGGAGGAACAGTGAAACCCGAAGACCTAATTGACCTTCCTACTTCACTAGGATCAGAGGAAAAGCAAGTAACAAAGATGACTCCGTTCCAGGTCGTCAAGACCTCAATGGCCTACAATGCTATCTTGCGAAGACCTTTCCTAAACAGCTTAAGAGCTATAGTATCAACATATCATCTGGCAATCAAGTTCCCGACTTCCGCAGGTATAGCGACAGTACAGGGAAGTCAATCGGTAGTTAGGAGTTGCTATATCAGCTGTATTGGAAATGGTAAGACAGATCTGATGTCAATTGAACTTCCTGTGGAAGAAAGAATGTCGTCGGTAGAGGAATTAGAGGAAGTTTTAATCTCAGAAGGAAAAAGCTTTACGATTGGGAAAGAACTCCCCAAATTAATGAAGGAAGAGCTATCGCAGTGTTTAAGGAGAAATATTGACATATTCGCATGGAGCAGCTTCCTAGACGCATTCTCAGGATATCATCAGATTCGGATGGCACAAAAAGACTAGGAAATAACTTCCTTTATGGCAGATGAAGGAATGTATTGCTATAAGGTCATGCCCTTTGGATTAAAGAACGCCGGAGCTACTTATCAAAGGTTGGTAAACATGGTCTTCTCTAAACACATCAGGCTGAACATTGAAGTCTACGTTGATGACATGGTCATAAAAAGCTCAAGAAAGAAAGACCACATTGCTGACCTAGAAGACATATTCTGTACACTTAGAGAACATCGAATGAAACTGAATCCCGATAGGTATTCAGTTTTTGGGATTCATGATCACTCAGAGAGGTATCGAAGTTAATCCAGATAAAATTTTGGCCCTAACATCAATGGGACCTCCTAGAAACATCCAGGAAGTATAGAAGCTCACAGGAAGAGTGGCATCATTGGGCCGATTTATGTCTAGGGCAGCAGACAAATGTTGTCCCTTCTTCAAAACTCTCAGGGGAAACAAAGACTTCAGATGGGACGAGGAATGTGAGGTCTCATTCAGCTGTGAGCGCCGTTTTGGTTAAAGAGGAAGGGAAGTCCCAAAAACCGGTATATTATGTCAGCAAGATGATGTTGGACGCAGAAACCTGATACACATTAGCGGAACGGCTCGCACTTGGCTTGGTTACAACAGCCAGAAAGTTAAGACCTTACTTCCAAGCCCATGCCATAACTATCCTCACAAATCAACCCTTAAAGCAGATCTTGCAGAAACCGGACGTCTCTGGTCGTTTACTCAAATGGTCAATCGAGCTTGGGGAATACGACATTGAGTTCAGACCCCGACCTTCTATAAAATCACAAGTCTTGGCTGATTTCGTCTCCGAACTCGCCCCAAGACCTCGGGGGCCAACAGGTCATGATAGGAAAGATGTCACATGGACTTTGCAAGTGGATGAAGCATCGAATTCCGCAGGCTCGGGGGCCGGAATCATACTAAAGAAAGATGATGGAACAATGGAAATTCAGTGTGCAATAAGGTTTGATTTCCCAGCAACTAATAATGATGCAGAATATGAAGTTGTTATCGCCGGACTTCAAGCAGCTCAACACCTAGGGGTCGAGCACGTCAAAGTCTTAAGTGATTCACAGTTAGTGGTAGAGCAGGTGAACAGCACTTTTGAAGCAAAAGATGAAAAAATGTCGTCTTACAGAATGATGGTTCTGGACTTGCAGAGGAAGTTCAAGTCTTTCCGCATAGACAAAATTCCAAGGTTCGCCAATCACAAAGCAGATGCTCTGTCAAGATTAAATTTTTCCAATCTTGACCACTTAGAGAGAACCGTATTCTTGTGAACTCTTCATGAGCCCAGTATTACACATCAGCCCGATGTTATGGATATTTCAGATCATAAACTCTGTTGGATGGATCCGATCGTCGAGTATTTAACATCAGGAAAGCTGCCGGATGACAAGGCAGAAGCAAGAAGAATCAAAGTAAGGGCCCCGAGGTATACCTTGTTACAGAATACCTTGTTCCGTCAAAGTTTCACACTTCCTTACCTGCAATGCCTAACTCCGAAAGAGGCAGCCCTTGCCATGGCCGATGTTCATGAAGGAATTTGTGGAGGACACCAGGGAGTAAGAGCTCTGGTGTTGAAGTTGATACAATACGGGTACTATTGGCCAACCATGAAGAAGGACACACTCAATTATGTGAAAACCTGCGACAAGTGCCAAATATTCGCAGCCCGATTACATCAACCCACTGAAGAATTATCCTCAATTATGTGCCCATATCCTTTCGCTCAATGGGGAATTGACATACTTGGGCCATTCCCCATAGCTCGGGGTCAGGTCAAGTTCTTAGCAGTTGCTTTGGAATATTTCACAAAATAGGTAGAAGCAGAACCACTGGCCATAATCACAGAACAAAAGTTGGAAGCATTTGTGTGGAAATCAATAATCTGCCGTTTTGGTCTTCATAAGTCGTTAATAACTGATAACGGTCGTCAATTCAAGTGCCAAGCCTTCAAACTATTCTGCAAGAACCTGGGAATAGAACACCGGTTGACTTCCGTTTCCCACCCGCAAAGTAATGGGTTAGCTGAAGTTACGAACAGACTCATCTTGCAAGACTTGAGGACTCGCCTCGACAGTGCCAAGGGTGATTGGCCCGATCTCCTCCCAGAAATACTTTGGACCAACCGAACAACATTCAAAACTGCAACAGGGGAGACTCCATTCATGCTTGCCTTTGGAATGGAGGCCGTCGTCCCTGTAGTAGTAACAATTCTGAGCTTCCGTACTATGGCTATAGGATTACCCGATCACATTGAGGGACAGCGAGAAAGTCTAGATCTTCTGGAAGAAGTCAATGAAAATGCATCACTAAGAATAGCAGCCTATCAACAGGCCATGACCAAGAAGTTCAATATCCGAGTAAAGAAGAGAGAATTCAGAATTGGAGACCTTGTCCTTCGCCGAAGAGAGGCTGCCGATCATCAACCTGGGAAACTTGGACCTATTTAGGCAGGATCGTACGAAGTCATCCGAAAGGTGAGAAAGGGCTCATACAAGTAGTCATGTCTCTGTTAATATCAAAGTCATTTAGTCGTAGTAAGGTCGGGCCTGCGCGCCCATTTTTATATTTTTACTTTCGGACTTAAACGTCCATCAATAATCACTAAGGTCGAGTCTGCGCGCCCATATTACTTTCTTTCAGTATTAGGAACGGGTACTCTTTTTCCTTATCCAAATTTTTTCCCACTGGGTTTTTCTGGGTAAGGTTTCAACGAGGCCCATCATTCAGTCCCCTTTAATAAAAGTACTTCTTCTGAAGAATGAGCACAGAGGACAGAATATTGAAATAGTTTACAAGGTCACCCAAATGACTTTACAAATTATTTCTCAACAAATAATTTACAATGTCTCATGGTAAGACTTTACAAATTATTTTTTCACGAATAATTCACAAGGTCTCATGGCAAGACGTTACAAATTATTTCTCAACAAATAATTTACAATGTCTCATGGTAAGACTTTACAAATTATTCTTTCACGAATAATTTACAAGGTCTCATGGCAAGACGTTACAAATTATTTCTCAACAAATAATTTACAATGTCTCATGGTAAGACTTTACAAATTATTCTTTCACGAATAATTTACAAGGTCTCATGGCTAGACGTTACAAATTATTTCTCAACAAATAATTTACAAGGTCTCATGGCAAGACGTTACAAATTATTTCCCAATAAATAACTTACAATGTCTCATGGTAAGACTTTACAAATTATTTTTTTACGAATAATTTACAAGATCTCATGGAAAGACGTTACAAATTATTTATCAACAAATAATTTACAATGTCTCATGGTAAGACTTTACAAATTATTCTCTCACGAATAACTTACATGGTGGTCTCATGACAAGACGTTACAAATTATTTCCCAACAAATAATTTACTATGTCTAAAGGTCGGGTTCACTCGACCTTACTACTTCAATTCGACATCACCCGACCTTGATAAAAATCTACCTCCATTTCACCAAGTTATGAGCACGACTTTGTCTTGGTAAATGGACCCTAAAGGTCGGCCACGCCCGGTCTCTCTAATTACTATCAATTATAAGTTTGATTATAAAATTAGGAGCTCGTCCGAACCCGATCATGTATGCCCCTATAAATACGATTTGTGTACTCAAAACAGCCATCAGCTTGTAAATAAAAAAAAAGAGAGCACAAGTAAAAGGGGAGAGCATAGAAAGGAAATATGCAAGTTCATTTTTTAGAATCAAGTTTATAGGTAGACCACGGGGCATACCCCGGGTTTAGTACATGTTTTCAAAACATAAAAAAGGGAAGGGGTCGGGTTTCAGGATCGGGATCACTCCCGTTCTCCGCATCCTCGGCACCTTCGCCGTCCTCTTCTTTCTCAAAAGGGGTAAGATCCAGTTCATCCGTGCTTGAGGGGAATTCCGCCTGCGGGCTTGTATCAAGGTCGGGAGAATTCAGCAGGCACCAAGCTCGAGCCTGCTTAATGGCTTGAGTATATGACTCAAGGGCGTATTGCCAAGGGCGAGCTTATACTCTCTCGATCCCTTGAAAGCCTCCACTGCAGAGGCCTTAGCTTGGAGTTCCTTCTCCTGGGCCCTCTTCAATTCTTCAACTTAACGGGCATTTTCGTCCCGGGTTTGCTCGCGTTCTTGGGCCATTAGTTCCAGCTCAGCCCGGGTCTTCGCTAGGGCTTCCTCCGCATTAGTAGCTCAAGTCGCCTCGTACTGAATGGAGTGGACTAGCTGGCTTTCTGTTTCACCCCATTCTATGCTTTGAAGAGAAACGCCTCGAGTAATGCTAAGCATCTACAGGTCGAGATAAAAAGTTAGAATTTTTCTCCCTATAAAAGGGGAATCCGAGAGCACGGGGTAACCCGACTATTACCCGCAATGCCGCGCTCATGAGATGCTCGACCCCCTGCTCCAGCCCACCTCGTACTGATATTTTTTCACGAGGCACGGGTACAAAGAATCCTGCATTCTCCTCCTGCAGTCAACTAGAGTTGGATTCTCAGGCTCGACCTCAGAATCGGAGTGCGGGGGAGCCCGACCTCTCAGAGAGGCCTCCACCCTTGACCTTTGAGAGTCTTCTGGGGCCTGGGAGGTTTGGCCTGGCCCTGAAGGCACATTTTTGGTTCTTTTTTTAGGCCGCTTCCAGGTAACCCCGTCCACAACTCGTTTGGCCCGAGCCCCTTGGGCCTTGGCCATTGCCGCCTCTTTCAACGCTTCAGAATCAAAGGTCATTCCTGAAATTCAAAGGGTTCAGGGACAGTTAGGTCACACAAAGGTGCATGCAAAAAAAATGCATTAAAAAGTTTCTTTTATTTACGTAATTGAGGAGGCCGAACCCTACCGGGCTGGAGGTCAAGACCAGCCTGTTCAAGAATGTCATCATTCACCAGGTCATTAGCCTCTTCGGCCAATAATCCAAAGTCACATATCCTCACCGTGTTGGCCATGAGCTCAGTTACTGTCTCATCGCTCAAGTTACCTATTCTATTGAAACTATCGACATCTAGCCTTCTGAAGGTCGGGCAGAAAAAATTTTCTCCATCTCTTGGTTTAATAAAGAAGAACTTTTCCTTCCAATATTTGATCGAGAATGGGACCCAGGGAACCTCAAACCGACCCTTCCCGCACAAGTATACAAAACTATTGCACCGGGGCAAGTACTTAAGCTCTAAGAGGCATTTACAGAGATCGACAATTGGCTCTATCCCTAGACTCCTACATACGACATAGAAATACACAAGTATTCTCCACCCGTTGGGAGCGAGCTGACCCGACAATATGCTCGCGGTTAGCAAGAAGTCAACAAAGAAATGGTGAAGAGGGTATCTTAACCTGCCCATTAAGGCCTCGTGGTATACTACCATCTCCCTCTCCCGGCAGTGGTAAGAGTATTCATCCTTATCTGGTACCCTAGCTGTATACCTCTCCTCTAATCTATACCTCCTTATGTCTACCCCGATCGTATGTTCTTTCATTTTATTATAATAAGTGGAAAGTTCAAGGTCGGTCTGTCTCGGCTCCCTACCTACCCGGGGATTGTCATCAATTTCTTCCCCACTGTCAGACTCAAGTTTCCGAGGACTAGCTGGGGGTTCGTAGAAACCTAGAGGCTCGACCTCTAATGGCTCGTCTAGGTCTTCCACTTCCCTCAAATCACCCACTCATGCCCGCCTAGCCATAACTCTATAAATTAAATAATAAAATAAAAAGAAAGGGTGGGATAGGTCGAGCTTACCTAGGAACTAAGAGGGTATTTTCGGAGAGGACGTGATAACCCGAGGAGTTCTCTGATCACTCTTTTGCTAAAAGTAAAAAGAACGAGGCTATGGGGACCACGTGTATATAGGTAGAAAATTGGCGGGAAAAGTTTCAAAATCCAAAAGCTGCCTCCTGCCACGTGTCATCTTTCTAAAAGCGAGTCTTTTATAAAAAAAAAAAATTCCAATGAGTTGGAAAATCACATGTGACAGCTGTCTTGGGCCCAGAAATCTTGTCCCGATCTCTGACGCACGGGGGCCAATGATCGGTGTTATTTTCCTGCTCCCTAAAATTAAGGAGAATTCCATGACCCGACCTATTAGGACCATGTTCTTCTTTTGCCCGACCTCCGGAATGGTCGGTACTAAGCCGACCTACTCGCTACTCAACAATAGCGGGCTGCGATTCAACATCATGCCCGGTCTCACGTAGGTCAGGTACATCCCGATCTCTTGCTTCGGTTTAACACTTGAAGACAAGGTCGGTCCTTCCCGGACTATTGTCCGTGTTGGCAGGCTTCCTAATCTCTTTCAACAATGGGCCTCGTAAATGGGCCATATTCTAGAGCCTCAAGGCAATACGTGATCCATAAGGAAACACTTCAGAAAAAGGAAACTGAATCCCCCTAAGTATAGAACTTTTCTTATGAAGGTAAGTTTATAACAAAATGACTCATTCTTTAACAGAAAAAGGTTTATGGGCTTTTCAGCCCAATAAATACAGTTATTTTCATAACAAATTATTCGTTCATTATTCTCTAAGTTTTCCAATTAAACATTCTCTCTCTACTTTTCCCAAGAAAACTGATTCTCACACTGGAGGGGCTACGAGGAGAATCCTCCTCGCCTTTTTTGCAGGTCATCCAAGGGGAATTCATTGGTCTCTTCCAGCAATCAAGCATCATCAGATCTTACCACGTCAATGTTAGGATTTTTTACAGCATCACTACAGTTGCAAAAAGAACTTTATTTATTTATAGTTCCTCGAGAATATTTTTTGTCGTATATCTTTGATTTTCGTCCAAGAATCTTTCTAGTCTAGTATTTAAGAAGAATGGAAATTTACATAAATACCCGACTTTTTGTAGAATAACTTAAATTTACATCTTTCAAGAAGTTTCACACCTTGATATATCTAATTTCCGGAAATTTACATTAGTTCGCGAATTATTTTTTGATCACAAATATAAATTTTATAGATCATAATTTATTTATCGATTACAAAGTAACAAATTAGTCAATCACGAATTAACAAATTGTTAGTTCATAATTTATTTATTGATAACTAAAGTAAAATGTCGGTCACAATTTATTTTTCAATTACAAATTATAAATTTTATAAGTCACAACTTACTTTCCAATCACACATTTCAAATTAATTGGTTACAATTTAACAAAATGTGAGTCACGATTGTGAATTATGAAGTTATTGATCACAATCACTCAAATAATTGATCACAAACATTTTGCATCCTACCCACCAACGCCGACACCATTTGTGATCACCAATCACGAATTAACAAATTGTTAGTTCATAATATATTTATTGATAACTAAAGTAAAAAATCGGTCACAATTTATTTTTTTATTACAAATTATAAATTTTATAAGTCACGACTTACTTTCTAATCACACATTTCAAATTAATTGGTTACAATTTAGCAAAATGTTAGTCACGATTGTGAATTATGAAGTTATTGATCACAAACATTCAAATAATTGATCACAAACATTTTTCATCCTACCCACCAACGCCGACATCATTTGTCATCATCACCACCACCACCACCACCATTCGACAAACACATGCACCACTAACCATCACCTCTACGTCCACCAACAACCACATCCACCATCATCACAACCGAAAACACAACCACTCCACCACTACTATCATTTGCAAACCACCACAAACCACGAAATAAAACTACAGCAAACCATTTGCCCCTGACTTGCAAACCACCACCAACCACGTAATCTGAGCAGATTGTGTTCCAATACTTGACCCGCTTCACAGAGGCGATTATTCTCCATGCTCAAGTGATCACAATCTGTAGATAGTTTGAGAATCTGATTTTCTTGACCTTCTCTCTAATCATCTTAAGTTTGTTGGACTCCATTCTCAGACCTTCCACAGTTTGGTCAACTCTAAATTCTTATTTTCCAATAGATCTACCTTTTGTTCTGCTTCTTGAAGTTCCATTCCTTATGATATAACATATTATTTCCATTCTCAACCTCGTTACTTAGCTTCTCTTTGACAATAGAGATAATCCACAACTCTCCCGTCTTTAACAATCCTTCATTGACATGAGCATATTGCATTTGCGATTTTTCCAAACTTCCTTCTGTTAATTTTAAGCCCCTGTTTGGACCCCAATTATTGGGAGAAATTGTTGTTTGGAATAGTATTTTTGAAAGAATGTGTAATTAAAATTTGTTTGAAAAGTCAAATATTGTGGACTTGACTAAAATTGATGGTTGAGATTGAGTATTTTAAAAATTGGGGGCCAAACAGGGACTAAGTTTCCAATGAGATCGTCATGGATGCCATGGATTTTATTTAGATCAAAACCAAGATGCGTGCATGGTCCGCGTGCACGCACCGACATTGTTGCGCCATGCGTGTTTGCTTCTGATTGTGCCGATGTGGTGGCCAGGTGAATTGTGCGCCAAGGCTAGAGAGAAATTGTTGCTTGCCATGGAATGTGGATGGAGAAAGTGATAAAAATGTATCATGGGGCGCAAGGTGTGTAGTATGAGTTAATGGATTTCATTTTTTATTTAATAATATTAAAAAATAGGATTAGTATCTGATTTTCAAATAAATGACCTTTAAATTTGATTTTTGAATTGAGATGTTAAAATATAGGGCTAAATATAATTTCCTTTAAAAAAAAAAACCTGTAAAATGTTAAATGGTAGGGGACAGAGATGGTAATGTGCTGAATCGAACCGACACTTAAACCTACGTGCTCGGCTTGTCCAAGAGATGAGCTGAGCTAGTAGCTCGCCTTGAATGAGCCTAGAGGTGGCAGTTGGCTGAGCCGGCTAGGCTTGTGGCTCAATGTGCTCGGCTCGTCAAATGGTTGAGCCGAGCCACGAGCTTGTGTCAAACGAGCCGAGCTTAGGCTTAGCTCGTTTGACCGGTGCCGTCGAGCCGAGCTCGTCTCGTTTGGCTCGTGTTATTTTTTTTTTTTTTAAATCCCCTCTTACGTTGATTAAATCGACAATCGGTAGTTAAAATACTTGAAGTCTTGAATATTAATGTTATTAATATAAATTTGTAATTAGTTATAAGTTATGTATTAAATAAATTATTAATAACTTAATAAGTAAAAAAATAATGTTATACTTGTTAGTTATTAGTGAATTAAATTGAAAGTCGAAATGATTAATTATAATTTATAAGTTTAGAACGTAAATAAAAACTTGTTAAAATAATCAAATATCCAATTATAATTTGAAAAGACAAAAACTAAAATTAAGTAAATAAATTAAAATTTTAAAGTTTAAAAAATAAAATAAAACCCTCCTCATTTTTTTCGGGCTTGGGACCGGTTACTAAATAGTCATAATTGAATAATAAATGAATATTCTAGTAAGCGGAGTTAAAATTGTACACGATCAATTTGTTACGTGTACAATTTTTGTTTTGAAATCAAAATTATATTTTATTTTATATATAAAGAAATTAAAAATTTAAAGTTAAATATCATTTACCTGATTTCATGCAATTTCGACATACTTATGTTGTATACGTAAATTACCGTCTTGCCAATATTTGACACACATCAATGCTTCCAAAATATCTTCTTTGAGTCGACTCCTGACAAAATCCTTTTACCTGCACTAAAAGCAGACTCCGAAGCTACCGCGCTAACCGGAGGTGTTAGTAGATCTTTTGCTATGGCGGAAACAATCGGATATATTCGTTCGTTTGTTCGCCAATAATGAAGTAAATAAATTCTAAAGAATTAGTAGACTCCAAAAAATGCAAGATTTTTAGTAAGCTTGATTTAAAATCAGGATTTTGGCAGGTAAAAATGCACCCAGACAGTATTAGATGGACAACATTCACATGTCCAGAAGGACATTATGAATGACTAGTCATGACATTTGGCTTAAAAAATGCACCTAGTATTTTCCAAAGAAAGATGGAAGATATTTTTAACAAACATAGTAAGTTTATTATAGCATATATTGATGATATTCTTGTTTTTAGCAAAAATAGGAGAGAACATAGAGGACACTTACAAATTGTATTTTCAGAATTTATAAAACATGGTTTAATTATAAGCAAAAAGAAAATGATTTTATTTAAAGAATACATAGATTTTTTAGGAGTTAATATAGGCCAGGGAGAAATAAAGTTACAACCTCATATAGCTCAGAAGGCATTAGAATTTCCAGATAAGTTAGAAGATTTGAAACAAATTCATAAATTCTTAGGATTGGTTAATTATGCAAGACCATTTATAAAAGACTTGGGAAAAATAGCATGACCATTATATTCCAAGACCTCTCCTACAGGACAGAGATTCTTTAACCAAGAAGATATAAAGCTTGTACAAGAAATTAAAGATAAAATAAAAAATTTACCAAAACTTGCAATGCCTTTAGACACAGATTTTTTGATCATAGAAACAAACGGAAGCATATTAGGATGGGGAGCCATTTTACTATGCAAACCAAACAGATATGCAGACAAAAATACAGAAAGAATTTGCAGATACAATAGTGGAAACTATAAGGAAAAAGGAAACATGAGTAGCATAGATGCAGAACTTTTAGCTGTTAATTATGCTTTAGATAGCTTTGAATTATTTATTATATCAAAGAAAGAAATTATAATAAGAACAGATTGTGTTGCCATTGTATCCTTCTATAATAAATTAAAATTAG
The DNA here is from genome assembly GCA_963555705.1 of Ligustrum vulgare. Taxonomy (NCBI): domain Eukaryota; kingdom Viridiplantae; phylum Streptophyta; class Magnoliopsida; order Lamiales; family Oleaceae; genus Ligustrum; species Ligustrum vulgare. Next base: position 18,722,305 of record OY743176.1, on the reverse strand, counting down.
ATTCTAAGAAAACTAGCAGAAGAAGATGGTTAAATTTTGTAGATAGAATTACGAACACAGGAATAAACATAGAGTTTGAACATATTAAAGGAGTAGACAATAAAGCAGCAGACATCCTTAGTAGAATGGTAGAAAGTAAAGAAATTTTTGAGATAAACTCATTCTGATTTTATTTTCTACAGATGTCTAGACCTCCTCCAAGACCAGGAATTCCTCCAGGAAATTCCTTTGCATCATTTCAGACTCCATCTACTCAGAATAGACCATTTTACTCAGAAAGATTAAGATTTAGTAACCAAGAACTTATTTGTTTTCCTAATAGTAATATTTCTTTCAAAGCACTTGCACGCGTCTCACTTTCAAAAGAAGAAAAATGCATCTTAGACAATTTATGGATTTCATACAATAAGAATTCAAAAGACCAGAAATATTTTCTTGCATGCATGAATGCATTGTCAGAACACTTTAATCAGAACAGAACAAAGTTTAAGTTTTATGTAGTCATTAAAGGTCATAAGTTAGGAGTATTTCATACATGGTTAGAAGTTTTAGAAAGCATTAGAAATTTTAAAGATCCACTTTACAAAGGCTTTACAAGTTTGAAAGAAGCCCTTGATTCAGCCAGACAACTCATAGGTATTAACTTCTTTGTTTCCCCTTCTTTAAAGAATTACCAAGACCCTCCTCTAGATTTTTCACCCAGCAGAGACGAGAACATTTTTTGTAACCATTGTGAATGTTTGAAGAACAATTTCAGAGTCATCAATGAAGCCAACCAGAACCTCATTACAGAAAGAACCCTTTTACAGAAGAAGATCACAGAGTTAGAAAAAGAAATTATCAGTTTAAAGATTAGTATAGGAAAGGGTACTACTGAGCCAAAGAAGTCAGTAGCTAGTCCGGTTCAAACGGTAGCCGGTAAAGACTTTTCAAATCCGTTGATGGCTATGGACTTGCCAAAAGCCCAACAGACTCAGGGAACTGTTGATTTCCCTACTACACAAGCCCATTTACTTTTTGAAAAGATCCAGCAATTTCCTCCTCAGACAAAAGAAATTTGGGACACACTGGGCCAGCCCAGTGGAAAGTTTGATTATCTTGTCAAATATTCCCAACAACCATCTTTTAGCCCAGACCAGAATTTTAGCCCAATACAAAGTACCCAAGAAGAATCCAGTAACCAGAATACAAAAGGAAAAGAGATCATACAAGAAGCCCAAGATCCAGAAGACGATATTGTTTCTATTAACCATTTACTTTCTCAAATTCAAAAACTCCAAAAGACTCCATTCAACCAGGAAGAGACATCAAAAAGAAAGAAAAAATTAGTAATCAAAAAGAAAAAAGAAAAAGAAATTCAAGAAAGAATGAATGAAGCCATAGATAAAGCTTTTGAAAGAATTTTTTCCAAGAATAAAACAGAAAATGAAAAAGAAATTGCAGAATGCCCACAGAATAAAAAAGCACCAGTGACAGAAGATAACGAAGAAGGATCTAGCCAAGGTGATAGTAGATTCGAAGACCAAGAAGGAGAAGGCTACAATAATTCAGATAGTGGAATGTCTTTTTCATCAACAGCAGAACATAATTTAAATACATAAGATGCTGCCGACGCTACAAGACAAAGAACTTTTAGAAAAGAAGATGCTGCCAACGCTACAAGACAAAGAACTTTTAGAAAAGAAGATGCTGCCGACAAAACTTTTAGAAAAGAAGATGCTGCCAACAAAGCTTTTAGAAAAGAAGATGCTTTTAGGATAAGTTTGTCCAAAACTTTTTTGACCAGAGTTGCTCGGAGAAACGCGTGTCAAAAAAGCATAAGACAACTTTTAGAAAAGCAAAGACAGCTGTAAAAAGAAAGACACGTTTTAGACAGACTTATAATTTTGCTCCCAAGAATTTATCTATATAAGGATTTGTTTTCAGAAGGGAAAGGCAAGAGTTTTCAACTTGTGATCTCCTTGCTTTCATTCCTAAAACCTCCTTATATCAGAAAAATTCTCAATCCAAAAACCTGTGTATAGAAACCTGTGAATATCCCTGAGGTATTGTTCTTTCCCAAGTTTTATTCAATCCTTTTCGGGATTTTCCGAAAGGGAAATCCTTAGTTGTATTATCTTTAAGATGTTTTAATAAATCTCCAAAAAATTTTATGTTTTACATTTGTGTATTCATGTTTTAATTTCAGTAGTTCATATGCTGTAAATTTTGTTGGTAGATATAAATCATTTCATCCTATGCATATCATAAAAGCATAACTTGATTTTTAGAAGCCATACTGTTTTTAGGTTAATCCTGAGTGACCCAGAAAGATAGGATTGTTGGCCGGAGTGAGCCTGTTTGGATCCTTAAGTACTGGGGAAAGGGTTAGTTAACCTAGGAATCTTGTAAGGGAGTGCCAGTGGTAACCTTATAGGAAGAAGTCAGGTTCAAGATGATATGTCTTAGGTGAATAAATCTAAAAATTCCTCTATTATATAAAATATCGGGATTAAGTAAATAAATCTAAAATTCCTTTTTCTGAGTTCTTTTTTAGAATCTTCTGAAATTAAATTAAGTTTTACAACTTGGTTACTAATACATTGTATTTCTACTTCTCTATGATGTCTAAAGAATTGAGTTCTTGATTCAAAAATTCCTCTATTATATAAAATATCGGGATTAAGTACCCTTAACTCATGTGTCTGAAATCTTGCATAATCTTGTTTTGGATCTATGATCTCTTCTAAATTTTGATTATGTTGTTCTACTCTTCTCAAAATTCTATCTAAGAAATTTCTATTTATTCCTGATGTACTTGGTCTTGATGTTCATTCACTAATTGTTCTAGATCTCCCTAAAAATGGTGTTGTCAAACTCATCTTGGGAATTTTAAATCTCTTGATAACCTTCTTGTGATTTTTTCTTTGCCTGTATCTTTACTATTTAAATTTCCTAATTTATTTGTTATGGATCTTAAATCACTTTCTATTTCAGGGTCTATTCTTTTATCAAAAACGTCTAATTTTTTGTGTAAACTTATTAAAAGAGTAATAATTATATTATTTTGTCTAATTAAAATTCCTTCGGTTGTTTTTGGGGAATCTAAATTAGTTATTCCTTCTGGATCTTTATGGAAAATCTTACAGTAATCAAATGCTTCTTTGTAATTTCTTTCAGATTCAAAATCTCTGTTCATTAACTAAGAATAAATCCTTTTAATTCTTCTGTTTTGTTATTAATCTTTCTTGTTTCTTGTAAAAATTTCTTTATTAGAATCTAAAATTTTTGTTATTTCTGAAAAATTACTTGTTAAGGTTATGGTTTCTTGTTTAGAAATTTTTTCTAGAATAACAATATTTTGATTTTTAATAAAGTCTAAATTTTCTTTAATATTTTTAAAATCTAAGTTTCTTGTTTTAAGATGATCTAAAACTTCTTCTAAAGTTTTATTAATCTTTTTATTAGCTTGGTCTAAATTTTTTGCAAAATTTATGACTAAGTCTATTAAAAGATTCTGACTTGGATCTTCTGAAAACAAACTGTGTAATTTATGTGCTATTTCTAAATTACAACTTAAAATATTATTTTCTATTGTTTTGAACTTTTTACCTTGACTAGAAAGTTCTAAGTCTAAATATTCTATATATTTTTTATTAGCTATGGCTCTGATACCAAAAGAGGGGGGGGGGTATGCTTAAAATAAACACAGTCACTGGCGTAGAAGGGTTTATCTTAAGGTTGGATGCAGAGATCGGCTTGTATGCGGAATTTATTGGTCTAAAAGACTTTCACAATCTTGTTTATAGTATCCTGTCTCTATTCTATATTGTTCTATATAGAAAGGGCAAAATTCACTGTCTGTTCTTAAAATTTTTGTTTCTAAAATTTCTTCAAGTTCTTTGATTTTAAATTGTAATTCAAAGATTCTTTTACTAGTTCTGTTTATATAGTCTCTAAACGGATTCAAAGTATTACTGTATTTTTTAGCGTCTATTACTGAATCTAAAAGTTCGTAGTCTTCTTTTAAAGTTTTATCTATGACAAATACTTGGGTCTGATGTAATGATATTAAATATTCAAATTCTGAGATAATTTTTGGAAATTCTTTTTCTATGTTAATTTCGGTTATAGTCGAGGATGAAGGGTTTGAAGATGAAGGGTTCATAAAATTCTTTTGTTTTTTCAAATTGTACTTTTATCCTACTTGGTACTCTCCTTAGCTTCCTGTATTTCTTAAAACTAGAGGAAGAGTGTAGCTAAATAAGAATTAGAGGAAGAGTGTAGCTAAATAAGAATTAGAGTACTTTAGAGAGTTGTAGAAATGAAGTTGTGTTAGTGTAGTATTTATAGGGTAAGAAAAAAAAATAAAAATAAAGTGACCAGAACGGTCACCTTTTTTTTTTTTACCAAAACGGTCACAAAAACTGATCGTTCTTGTCACTAGAGCCATGCAACGGTCACTTGACCATTGCATGGTTCATTTTTTATTTTGTTTTTGACGAGCCGGCAAGTCGCTCGGCTTGTTGGCACGAGCCGCTCGTGGTTCAACTAGTGTGATTGGCTCGCCCACGAGCTCGTGAGTTTGCCGAGCCACCCTCGGCTCGAGTTTTCGTGAGCCTAGCCAATGAGCCGACAAGCGACTCGACACGTTTGCCACCTCTAAATGAGCCGAACTCTTGCTCGACTCGTTACTCAAGCTCGTGGGCAGAGCCAAGCTTGGCACACGAGCCCTCATTTTTTAAAACTTCTTTCTTTACAATTTCAAAAAACTATTTGATCACAAAATAATACGAGCCCATGAGCTGCTCAATTAATGCATGATACAATGGATAGTTTGTATGAGAAGAAATCAATGAATCTACTTACTATACAATTGGTAATAAAAATTATATAAAAGAAACAAATTATTTCATGATACGCTTCACACTCATTTATTGATAATTCGTACAGTACCAGCTATGAAAACCAACAATTCAAATGTCGAACGCTACATTTTGTAAATGTCGTGCTCAACATTTGAACGATTGATCTTTACTAATTTGCAACCGTGCTATATAATTTATTTATCATTGCCTATTATATGTTATTACAATCTAATATATTAATTCTGTGAAATGATTGTCAGTTGTGTCTCATATTATCAGGCATGATAGATAATATGAAATTCATCGGGTCACGTGGAGGATACTTCGTGCATGTAGAAAATAAATGGAAGTGATGAGGAAACAAAACTACTTCAATTATAGTTCTAAGCAATATCACCGTAGTAGGACTCAGTGAACGATTGATGGAGAAAGTCTGAATTCATATTCCATCACCAAACACTTAATGTGTGAACACGTTTGAACATGTTAGTAGTATATTGTATAATGATGCAATCCAGGGTTTATGTTACATTATCATCTGGAATTTATTCTTGTAGCATAATTATTTTGCACAAAATATTACTTTCCATTATGGTGTTCCATTAATCAACTTGTTTTGTTAATTTCATTAACCGTTTATTCATTTGGCGTGACCTTCGTATTGACGCATTTTAGTAATTCATTTTTGTTAATCAATATTAAATTTCAGTATGACATTAGTGATAGTATCATTGATAATTTAATTTATTTACAAACATTCATTACAAATGATATATCAATAATTCGGCTACACAATAAAAATATATTTTCACTCAAGAACATGAACTAAACAAACATAAAAATAAGTTGTTCGAGATACATATCATGATATAACTTCAAACTAATACGAAAAATTATAAGTCCAAAAGAATCATATAGTTTTTCAAGTCAATGAAGTCCTATTGTCTACTATTTTCCCCCCTCTTCCGACAACTCCTAGCCCATGTTTGAGACTCATCATTTCAAAATAATGTGGTTTCTAATAGTAATTTTTGAAGAATGCGCGGTTAAAAAGTAGGATTTTTTTGGATTTATGTGTAGATTATTTTATTGGTAGAATGTGTAGTTGAAAATATGTTTTGAAAAAACTGAGATTTGAAATAATGAGTACCAAACAAAGGCCTAGTGTAGGGAGTTCCGAAATTCATCTACAACTCCATTAACATGAACAAATTCCAATGTAAGAGTATGATTTAACGTGTAATGAATTCTTAATTTAACGTGTAATGAATTCTTACTACACATTATGAAGCAACACAGACGCATTTTCATTTTATTATAATTATCGAGTAATCCATCCAGATCATCTAAAAATCCAATAACCATATGTCAAGAATGACAGATTTCTCGAGAGATGTTTCGTTTGTACTTTAAAGAAACTCTTCAGATGTTTCAATCCACAATGAACAAATAATGAACCATATAATAAACCACATTACCATATAATGAACATTTTAATGAACCACATTACATAAGCTAAGAATCACATTATAAAAAATTAAAACAACGTATCAATCCACAAATTCAACCTACAATAGATATGTGTATTCTAATAAACTACAATAAACATGCATTTTCTAATAAACCACAATTCAACATACATTGTTAAACCTGCAATGGACATGTATATTCTAATAAAATACAACAAACATGCATGTTCTAATAACCCACAAATTCAACCTACATTCCAAGCACACCCTCGTAAAGTTCCAATAAAACCCCTTACAAGAACTCAATCCACGAGACTATAAATAACAATGACAAAAATATTCTAATTTCAAGACAAATCTACCACCCATTGGGCCATTAGGAGCAAAATACAATTTTCTAAAAATATTCCAAAATATTCAAATAATTTTAAAAAAAAAAATTCTAAAAACCCTAAACCTTAGTAAATGGAAAAATGAGAAATGAACATACTTTGTGTTAGAACAAGGTGAAAATTGAGCCAAATTCTAGAGGGAGTTACTTTTAGGTTACAGCCTTCTTGAACCAATAAGTAAGGGAGAAAATGGAGGGAAAATGAGGAAGGTGTAGTTAATGAAAATGGGGAAGTGAGTATAGGGTGGGGTTTGGTACATGAGGAGTGAGTGAGGGTGGGGAGGGGGTGGGTTGGTGGTGGGATTTGAGGTGATGTTTTTCAATTTTATATACTAATTTTTCATCTAGTCAAACCAACTTTAATTAAATACTTTCAAGGTATTTAATTTTTAAATGGGTAAGAAAGTCCTAAAGTGACAATTTGGCCAAGATTATTAAAATGTCACGTTTTTGTAAATACAAATCCAAAAAAAATGATACGGGGTGCAATTTCGTCTAATTATTTATATTAGGTGGGGGATTTGAAGTAGGACTGCAAATTGATAAAAAAAGAGTAAGCGAACATGTGAAAGCTTCCTAAAGACAGGAAAAATATGTAGAGTACCTTTCATTTCGTACACTATCAATCATGTATGCCATACTTCTTATTTAATCTTGCTATACGTCAAAGCCTTGTCCCATCGATCCTTCCTACATCCACTTTAGGAAATTGAAAGAGGAAAACAAGAATTGTAACCTCTCAGTCTACTATAGTGTAACACCCCAAGTTTAAAAATCTAAAACCTAGACGTGTTAACTTCCATTCACATTATATGAGGAAATAAGTCGTTTAAACATTAAAATTTTCATTTATCTATTATAAAATTTTACAGAAATTTCAGCAGAGTTTCCTCCATAAATTGGATTTAACCAACCTGTAGAGAGACAACATAACCGACATAATAATTTAAACAAGATCAACCACATCTCAACCACATTCATCATCGCCAAAACCAATTCATTCTCCCCAAACTCCTCAACATAAAATTTTCAAAAAAACAATAGACATTGACAAATGAAATAGCAAGTTGTTAAATCATTAAAGCAACACCATTCTTCATTCGAAGCTAACTTCAACCAAACCATAATCAATAAAATGAACGAGAAATAATTTAGATGATAACTTAAGTAAATTTAACTTTATTTCAAAAATGACAGCGGTACTGTCTAAGTCAACCACCAAGTGCTCTCCTCATGTCATCTAACTTTCATCACCAAAATGTTGGGGAGGGATTGGGGTGAGCTAGAGCTCAGTAAGTAAACTTATGCACGTGATGCATGCTTATGACATGAAATGCTTTAAAAATTTTAAGTATGTATCCCCATTCACTTTAACCTTTCACAACTTTCACACTTTTCAAACTTTCACTTAATATTTCAAAACTTTCACTTAACATTTCCATCGTGAGCTCACTTGATGAAACTTCTAGTCAATCAGATAACAGTGAGAAATTCTTATTTGGAACCGATCACATTTACAAGTAAAACCGCAAAGCGGTTAACATTTATTCCACCGCAAAGCGGGTTATTCACTTTATTTCACCGTAAAGAGGCTCATTCACTTTATTCCACTGCAAAGCGGCTCATTACATTCTGGTACGCCAGTCCCCCGCACCCCATATCCCACTCGCATTTTTCATGACTTAGAAGTACACCCATTCTTTAAAAAAAAAACTTGGGATACATAACTTTTGAACAAACTTGCACCTTGACACATTCCTTTCATTTAAAAATATTTGACTTCCCAATTTCGATGCCAATGCATGCTTGATGATGCAATGACATGATAACGTGCATGCTTGAACATTCTTCTTAATAACATATACTTTCATAAAGTAAATGAAATTCATCAAAGCAAGTAAGTTGCAAGACAGTCGTTTACACATTAATTTCACATTTACATTCAACTTTGATAAAAATAGGGGGAAGTTTACTTACTTGATGTCTTTAATGTTTACCGTTATCTTGACTTGCGAGTGGAGGAGTCTCAGATGCTCGTGACATCAATGTGCCCAAAATTCCTAATTATTTCCATTCATTAAAGGAATAACTTTTAAATCAAGAATGTGTCCTCACGCTATGACCAATACATTAAACATTATATTCGAAACAAATAATCAATTTCAACCATTCATAAAATTTTCCAAATCATAAGTTTACAAATCTCAACTCATAATTAAGCACGAATAGTTACTAACAAACTTAAATTTATACTTTATCACAATTTGAAAATTCACCTCCATTGATAAGACTGAAATGTATACATACTTATACCAATTACCCCAAAACTGAAAATTGTCTTTTTCCACAGGTTAGAAATTTGAAAACTAATATAACCATTCATATAATTCCACCCAATTTCGAAATTTACCCTTCTAACTCAAAATGAAACTACACATTTAAATTACACTAACTAATTCATGGGTTTTAAATTTGCAAATTTACCTACAAGAAACTTAAAATCTGAACTTTATATATGAGGGTAATATACATACATCATCATATACATACAATTCCATATATACACACTAATTCATATATTGCCCAAAATCTGAGTTTCAACGGTTTAAATTTCGAAATTTCAGTAAAATTCAATTTGAAAAAGATCTGAAATCTTCATATAAATGCATACATTCAACATATATACATCAATACTTACAAACACATGTGCGTGCGTGTAAGAGGCGTGTAAAACTGTGAGTGTGCATGTGCGTAGAGTGTGAGGGTAAGGGGTAGGGGGTGTCTCACCGGTAGTGGTGGTCGAGGTCACCGACGCAACTAGCGTGTTGCCGGCGCTCGATGGCGAGAGAGAGAGAGAGAGAGAGAGAGAGAGAGAGAGAGAGATGGAGGGACAACCGAGAGAGAGAGAGAGAGAGAGAGAGAGAGAGAGAGAGAGAGAGAGAGAGAGAGAGAGAGAGGGATAATGAGGGTTTGGGTTTAGGTTTAAGATTTAATCTTTTGAAATTTGCAATCTACTCCCTCAAGTCTCCTCCTCCGTCTAATTAAGCCCATAAGTTTTATTTACTCTCCGATTGCCACTAAACTTTCTCCCTCAACTTTCAATTTAACAAATAAAATAGAAAGTAACATGCTTAGACAATAAAACAATCAATCACATAAATTTCACGTAAACCATTAAAATAAACAATTTATAAACTTTTAATTGGTACATTGATCGAGAAGGCATCCAAGTCCTTCCACTGCAAAATAATTCAAATTTTCGACATTAAAAATATAATTAAATTTATAATTTATAATAACATTAACATAATTATTATGTGAAATTTAAGGATGCACGTAAAAATAAAAAGCGGTATTACATATAGTCATCCCCATGTTGTGCTTGACTTGCGAGTCTGCCATCTCCATGGCTTTTCCTTTTTTGGCACCTCACCTGCATAGATACCGAAGTACCTATGTAGTGAAATATCGGTTGCACATCCAACATAGTGTTCAGACTCGTGTGCTTTCTAGAAAAAGGGTTCTTCGAGCCTGTTGTGTACAATTAACCGTATAAGTATACGAACGTTGTTGTCATTTCCTTGATAATGCTCAACAAAAGTGGGGCTACCACATTTCATGAAGCGTCACAACCAAGATTGCAACCACCATTTCGCACAAAGTGGATGAAGCACGAGTGGGTGCGTGTTAAATCTGAGCGGTTAGTTTGATTTTTGATTTCCTTATAAAGATTGATTCTCTTAAGTTTTCCTCCGTTATTCAACAACCCATGTTGATTTATAGGAATTAGCAAGCTACCTACCTTGTGAAATTTCCACTCTCCCTCGGAATGTTTCCTTGGGGCCAAAAGATGTAGTCTGGGCCTTTTCATTGGTTTATGTTGGATGACCCCATCTTTAGTCCTTTTTACAGCTTCAGCACGTGCCTTGGCCTCAGTTGTCTACCTTAAAGCATCCCCATCAAAAGTCATTCCTAAAAATGCAAGACCAGATAAAAGGTTAGAACACTACAATATTGTTTATCAAAATAAGGAAAATGTATAAAAAGGGTATTGGACAAAATTACGCAAATTAAGTGATCGACCCCTACCATGTTGTAGGTAGAGACCGGCCTGACTCAAGATATCGTTAGATACCACGTCAGAGGCTTCTTTAGCTAAAAGGCCGAAGTCACACACCCTAAACATACTTCCCAGGTCATCGGACATCCTAAAAGTCGGCCAGAATATGGTCTCCCCATCCTTATGCTTTATAAATAATTTTTTCTTTCCAACACTTTATGGAGGATGGGACCCAGGGGGCATCGAACCTATTTTTTCTGCTCAAGTAAACAACGCTATTGCATCGAGGCTCGGCTCGAGCACACACTTGCATAAGTTAACTATTTGCTCGATCCCTAAACAGTCTCCACCCATTAGGAGCCAACTGGCCTTAGACAATGCTTGTCGTCAACAAAAAAAATTAATGAGAAAGTGGTACAGAGGAAATTTAAGCCCTGCCACTAAAGAATAATGGTATGCTACATCCTTGCCCTCTCGCCAATGATAACCTACATCATCCGAGTCTGGGAACCTAGCAGTATACTTATCAACCAGTCCAACGGGTCATCTCGGTCTCTGACCTATCCTATGGGTTTACTCTATCTCTTCCGCTCTCAAATTCTTTATCCCGATCTTTAGGGGGTGGTTGGTAGAAACCTACGGGCTTGACCACTAAGGGTTCATCCATATCTTCTACTAACCTTAGGTCATCAACGAGCACATTCCTCACCATTGTTTAAAATTATTAAATTAAGAGGGGTCAAGCAAAATGGTCAAGCTTACCTAAAAGCTAGTTGTTTAGGTCGCGGTTAAGAATATTGCTCGATCACTTCTCTGTTCTCTCAAAGTAAATTTTTCGCAAAGTAAAAAGAGTGAGGATATAGAGACCACATATGTATAGGAGTTTCTAGGTGGGAAAAATGAAGTTTTTGGCAGGAAAACGAATTGATTTCCACCATCCTTCTTGCCACTTGTCTTTCATCCAGTCCTTGACCATTCACCTTCTCACAAGCAATATATTTATTTGTTAGCAAAACGTATGAAGTTGTCAACTATAAGTGCGTCTAGAGAACAAATATCGTTCTCTAACGCATGGGGGCCAATCATCAAGTTGAAATCCTGATTTGTTCCTAAGTTGGAATAATGACGACCATATCTATTTGGGAGGTCGGGCCCATGGGTCGACCTGCACACTCTTGGATCAGGTCGTCCCACACAGTCGATCTACTTCATAAAAATACTACAGAAAATAATGGTCAAGCTCAACCTACTTATGGACCAAGCTGTATGTATGATCCTCGTGGTCTTATTATGGTTCTCCTTGTTCTTGGATAACGATTAACGGGCCATGTCTTCAAGTACTATTTTCTTAAAAGGAAAGTTCAAATCATAAAAGGAATTCTCCCCATACGATAATCTTGTCCATAAGGACTCTTTTATAGTAGGTAACAGAATTCATTCTGAGCATCATAAATAGGACCCCTTTTATTATATTTTAAAGTACAACACCACGAATATTCATATTCTCATGAGCGTTAAAATATTATCTTTCTAGATTATTTTCTTCTTATCTAGAAAACTAATTTTTACATCGGAGGGACAAAGAGGAATTTTCTCACTGGCTTTTTGCCGATTCGTCGAAGACTAATCAAATCATCTTTTCCAACAATTTCGTAGCTTATGATCTTACCACATCAAGATCAACAATTTTTACAGCATCAAACACCAATTTCTCCAACATTCACATATTTTTCGTTTCTATGAGTAGTAGAAAAAGAAAAGTATTGCAACTTGCAAGTATGCTTTTTGTTCCTATTTCCCACAGTTTTGGCATAAAAGTCATGGGACTACATGTGTGAAATGGCCGATGCTCGATGGTAAAATAGGCCCAGTTGAATTTATTTATTTATATATTTTTTTCCTTTTCGAGAATGTATGATTAAAAAAATGGAAAATTATATAATTTAAAATAAGTTTGAGAAAATTAAATTTTAAAGAACAAGACCCAAATATGACATAACATGACATTGATTTTTTTAGGTGGTCGCAAACTCGCAGCACTGGACGAGACCAATGAACTTTTATAATTTTTTTTTTTAAAATGTCATTAAAAATTAAAGAAAATTTATGAATTTACATGCATAGCTTAATTACAAACGTGTGTTGACAAATGACAATTTGCACATCTATAGATTTCTATAGCATATCACTGCACGACTCGATTCGATTCGATTCGATCGTGGAGTTAAGTTGACCCTCACCATGGTCTGCAGTAAATATATGTGCTGCTGGTTTAAAAATATGTAAGACATAATCTTAAATATATGAAGTTTGACTTGACTAGAATATGTGAATTTGACTTAATTTGAACGCATGAAATTGACTTGATTGGACTGAATATAACTCGAAATACATATAATCTAAATTAATTTGACTTGAACTTGACTTGAAATTGGACTTGATTTGAATATATGGCTTGACGTGAATATAGAACTTGACGAGACTTGAATATGACTTGACATGAAAATATGGTTTGACGTGAATATAGGCTTGACCGATTTAATAAGTATAACTTGCAAGAATTTTGAATATATGAGATTAACTGTCTACATGCAATAGCACACGTGCACCATACTCCACTCACTAGACAAGTGTATGCTCATTCCACGATATATCTAACATTTCAAGTAACAATAGAAAAGAAAAAGGGATTGACGTGGATCTTCAGACAACGAGAGATAGATAGTGCTGCGCTAGGTGACGACATGTGAGTTGTTGACTCACTAAATAAGGTCTTGCGATTAAACTGTCAAACTCGCTATTTTATTATTTATACTTTTTATCTAAAAGATTTTAAAGTTAAGATCTTATATTAAATATTTTCTTGTTACTTTTTAAAATGAATTTATTACTTTTAAAGTAAATTAATTTTGAAATCTCAGTCAAGTAACATCATTTACGTCATTGATTTATAGAACAAAAGATAAAAGTATTTTCACGGATTCCCATGCACCACGTGTTGGCATTATAATTTGAATGCAAATTTGGCCGTGTGCCACAACCAATATATACTTAATATAATAAAAAAAAATACATGTGCACCACACTTTCTCATCAGTAAGGAAATATGCAGTGATGCCTTTTCCTGTTTTGCAATCTCTTCCTGAAATCAAGCCCAAATAGCATCAGCATTGGCCTTGTCAGTCTTCTCCATCCTCCGTCCCAGTAGTGCCTCAAGTCTTCCGCCTTCTTTGGTAACTCAGGCAGCAACCATCCCCGTCATCTACTTTTGCATCTCTTTTGTTTAGCAACAAGCTGATAAAAAAGAGGGTAAAGGTGAGTATGCAATTGTTTACAGACCATAAAATATGTCGTGGACAATTAGTCGAGTGCCTTATATGCACAATAGCATTGTCGGAGAATTGCAAAAGAGAAAAAAAATTCTTCGATTTTGTGGGAAAGTTCTAGATTTGTACCAATAAATCCATTCCATTTTTTTTAGAGAACTCAAATAATTCAATTTTTTTTGTTCTAGCGGATTATTCCTTGTTGATAATAACATTCATTCATCATATTTTCGGTGACAATTATGTTCCCATTAGCCATTCGACTGTATTGCATTCTCATAAGAGGCTAGTGTTTGGGTTTGAATTCTTGTTTTTGAGATTATCAATTATAGGGAAAGATGGAGTTATTAGGAATTTGAGTGAGACTTTGGAGTTGGAAAGTATTAAAAAGACTCAAATGGTTGTAGTGTACATAAAAATTATTGGAAGAAAATAAAAGGTTATTTATGTCTATTTTTATAAATAAAATATTATTTAAAATTATGATGTATAAAATAAATTTTGTTATATGAATATAAAAAATGCTAGTTGTACTTAGAGCATAACAAAAAGGATGACAAAAAAATGAGTTGGCAAGTTTGTGAACGTTGATTTAAAAATTGATGTGATGTGTGAATAATTATGATTGTGTCAACCATGCAATATGTCAACATGTATGTTAAATTATAAATACATGTAGCAGAATTGATATGAATATAGCCATACATGACTTTAATCCTACAGTCAGGAACAGTCCCACCCTCACTACAGTTCCCAATTAATCAAATCCAGACACGTAACCCAGGCCCATCACGTCGTATTCCACGCCCTCACAGAGAATCTTCCTTTTCCTATATGACAGTTTTATTTAGGAAAGTAAACGTAAGCTTGGTTATAAATTAATTTATTTTTAATTTTGAGGTAAAAATTAGTAATATGTGTTGTTAAAAATGATTCGAAAAATTGTATAGTTTATAAACTGATTTATAAACCTATTTATTTTGTTTATCAAACACATGCTAAGATATTTATATTCCTTCATAATAATGGAACAATTGCACTATTGATCTCCAACTATTGTCTATGTGACAAAAAGATTTAGTCTTTTAGAATAAGTTGACCCTTGAATTTTTAGTATAGTTGCATAATGAGTCTGAAGAAAACCGTCCAACTTCATGTTACACATTGCATGACAGTGAAATATTCAATTTTATGAAACTAGATTTTACATTTTTAACGTATGATGATGCCAAGAAATTTGTAGATAAGTTTTATGAAAAGTAAGCAAGGTGTAGTGAAGATTTATTGTTAAAAAAAAGGTATAGCCTACACCCTGAGGGCCCGAACCGACCACGTCCAAGGCCCTTGGTTCGGGAATTTTTCAAAAGTTTGAGTAATTTCCTCAAAAACTCTTCTACAAGTCAAACTAACAATAAATCTAAGAAAAATAACATATCTTTTTAAATAGATTTATTGCATTCAAGTTTTAATTCAATTTATATCTAAGCAAAATAACATATCTTTTTAAATATTTGATATTTGATGGAAGATATTCACTTGTCTTTTATTCTTTTTATTTTATTTTATTCGAATAGGAGCAAAAGCATGGTCACACACTTGATCCTATTGAAGCATTCAAGAGAAAGGATAAGCACAAAAGTTGGATTGATGATGCATCTGTGTAGACGGGGTAAGTTCTCATTAGTGTTAGCCTTGTCCCAACCCCTGACTTATCATTTTTCTTCATTATCATTTACCTCCCAACTTCAATCGAATATGCTCACATTGCTTTATTCTATATATTTCGTTTCAACAGAAGGAAATAATGGTCTCACACTTGATCATATTGAGCCATTTTATTTGGTTCACAAGAGAAAGAACAATCATAAAAGTTGGATTGATGATCCATCTGATTAGAAAATTGGGGTAATTCATTTCCCCCCTAAGGCAATAATTTATATTTCTTATTACTATCTAACGCACACTTTAATCAGAGATAAAATATATTTTTGTAGGCTAAGATATTGCAGGAAATAACACAAATAATTGCTATACATGGCGAGGAAACCCGAGAACTCTGGTTGCATGCTTATGTAACATTGAAAGATTTTGATGTTATTAATTAATGACCTTTTAGTTATTTGTTATCTATTTTTTTATTTAGTATGATGTTTGATTATGTACCCTTCGGGACAGATTGAAATTTGATTAAAAATTTCTATATTTGATATTAAGATTTTTATGTACGTACTCTTCAATTTTTATTTTATTGAAAAATATTTAATTCTATTAAATATTCAATATTTATATTTACTATAATCATATGTGCTAATTTATTATTTATTTATTTAAATATAAATGTATTAGGGGCATATATATGTGTCTCTATAATTAATATTAAATTATGATTTAATTAATTAATAATAGGGGCATTTATAATCACCCCTATTGTATTAAATGATTGGGACATTTTGTAATGACCTGAAAAATTATGACGTGCTTAGTTGCTCATTATGACGTAATAAAAATATTTTATAATTTATTTAATTATTTTGGAAGTTAAAGAAATAAAATCGGAGTTTTTAATTAAATGAAAAGTTATGAAAAACGTATTTAAACGCTTCTCTTTAGGAGACTCATTTGACCATTTCCGACCTCCGATAAATGCATAATTCATATGTACAGATAAGTACTCGAAGTGAGCTTTGAGAATCTGAGATCTGTTAATCATTAGGATTAACATACAGCTCTCGAAGAATTTTTGAAGTTGGCTCCTCGATGGTTCGACCCGAAAAGGCAGTTCAAATGGCTAACTTCGAGACACCATAACTCTCACCTCAGTTAACCAAATCTTGTGAAACAAGTTCCATATGAAAGTACTATACGAGTACTTTGAAATGAGACCAAGAACACCCAATTTGGAGTTCATTTGATACCTCGAATCTGACCTCAAACGTGACACCTTGAAACTGTAAAATCTGGAAAGCAAGAAGCATGAGCTGGACATTATTACTCCATATCCGGTTTTAGCTCACATCAGTCACCTTCTTCCTCCTTAGGACACCTCCAGCTGCATGAAAATGGAGTGAAACCTCAAGCTTGACATTAAAATATGATTTCTTAATCTTGAAGCAATGTCTAGATCCTCTACATCCATCTTCCTTGCTTGAATTCGTGTAGCCTTCTTCTTCTATAAATAGGGAGGATTTTGAATGAAGAAACACATCCAAAATCAGATATAAAATGCTACTGAAATCATCTTGCTCTCTTTCAAACCCTAAGCATTGATTTCATGCCAAAATCATGTTTCAATCCGTTATAATCCATCCTCTCTTTTTTTTGGCAAACATGTTTTCTCAAAGCCTTTTATCAAAATAGATGATTTTAGATCAAATAAATCAAGAAAATCGACTTTCAGATTCTGGAAATACGTTAAGTGTCAACACCTACTGGTTTGGTGTCGACGCCATGTTCATCTGGGCTTAAAACGATGATTCTAACACTTTTGTGTCGACACCAAACGGGCTGCCTGGCGACATAACTTCATTCAGCCATAACTTTTGATATACAACTCCGAATTGTGATCCGTAAAGTCCGTGGAACTCCATATTCAATAACCTTTCCAATGATATATTATACTACTCATGGAGACTTATGTGCTAGGATTTATGTTCTTATTCTATCACCTACTCCGTGCCGAGGAAGATTTCCATTCCAAGAGAAAACAATCCTAGGAGCTGTTCATGGATTAATTCATCCAATAAACTGTAATTCGGATATGTTTACTTGAATTGGTTGAATATGAGTTGGATATGTTTACTTGAATACGTGAGTAGATTATGTATATTTGAAATAGTTGATTAATGATGTGAGTCGGATATGTTTACTTGAATTAGTTGAATATGATTTGGATATGTTTAGAAGAATTATATGAATTATTTGGATATGCTTATGCGACACATACTTGGTATATATTTGAAGAGAACATATGAATATCTTTCGCATGTTGATAGCTTCGAGTTATACTGAAATAAGATTTGAATAAATGTGATGGAATGAGAAATTGAAGACATGTGTACTGGACTACAGTTGTTCCAATGTACCCCACTCGTGATTTTTGATAAGTTATCATATACTTTGAGCTATCTAATGATAAGCCATGGTGGTATGTTGATGTGTAAATATGTGAGATCCCATGTGGGACTTGTATGATGAAAGTTGTTGGTTCTGATCAATTATAATATGTTATATTTGAGTGTTTGGGGGTACGAGATGAGCACCGTAGCGGAACCATCATGTCATGCATTACAGTATAGTATGTAGTTATCAATATTGGAAAATATCTATGACATACGGATCATCGGTGATATGATACCTACGGGATATCTCAATTATAATTGGCTGTTAGGATACGGATATGTTGCTTGAGCAGCCGGTGATATGATGCCTACAACACATCACGGTCTTGATTTGTCAAGTATTTTGGATATACGGATATTCTAACCATATATCGAGCTGTGTTACTTTGACTAGGGATTTTTAAAAGATACATGCATACATAGATTGAAATGGTCTTGAGTATGTGAGGTTGACTTGTATATCCGAACGTGCAATAATACGTGTGCACCATATTCTACTCACTGAGCAAGTGTATGCTCACCCCACGTCATCTAACGTTTCAGGTAACTATTGATATAAGATGGATTGGCAGGGATCTTCAGATAGCTTGATAGAGAGTGCTGAGCTAGGTGACGACCTGTGAGTTGTGGACTTGCCACCGAATAAGAACTTTTATGTTTGAACAGCCACTCTTTTATTGAACTCATTATTTAATATTTTAAAAAATTAATATCGTTTCTTCTTAAATAAATGAATTTTATTTTAAATGAAAAAGAATTAGAAAATTTTTGGGGCGTGACACATTTAATTAAGTGTCTCTAATAGAATTACAAGAATAATAATCCTACGTGACATATATATTATTAGGAGCCTTTTTAGTGTCGAATTCACCCCTATTTATTATTAAGGATGCCATTTATAGGTGCATTTACTAATCCGCCACTCCTTCTCTTAGGGCGTTTTAACTTTGTTTTTCGTCCCTAATAATATTAACTGAGATGCTTATAAATGCCCCTATTACTCTCAATTTAGTAGTGTTACAAATCACATTATTTTAAATAACGGGTCTAAAACAGGGACTAATAATAACACGAAACATTGTTTCAAATAATGAGGTTTGAATAGTAATTTTTTTCCAGCATTTAAGGTTAAAAGTAGAGATTTTTTTAGTTTAGTTGTAGATTATCTTATTTGTAAAATGTGGCAGAAAATGAGCCTTAAAAAAACGATGTTTTGAATAAGTGGAGAAAAAATGTGTGTGGTTAAAAAGTAGTTTGAGAAATTATGTTGTTATGAATTGATTTATTTATAAATTGTAATGATTGCATTAAAAAACAGAAGCTTATATTTATCTAATTTATGCAATGTCTATTTCATCTTGATATTCATTATTCAAAATCTTATTTTTTTTAAATTCATTTTCAGCTCATTTTACACTAATAAAATAATTTACACATAAACAAAAAAAAAATCTATACTTTAAACCTTACATTTTGAAAAAAAATTACTATTACAAACCTAGTTATTTGAAATAGTATATCAAGTTATTATTAGCCCCTGTTTAAGACCCGTCATTTCAAAAAATGTGATTTGTAAAATTTTTAGAGAACATATGGTTAAAAAATAAAATTTTCTAAATTTATGTAGATTAGAAATAATTATGACAACATTACAGAAAGGTCAAATTACAAAAATATACAAAGCAAGACAAAAAAATAATAAAAAAAAATTAAAGAATAAGAACAAAAGGAAAAAAAAAAAAAAAAGTTATAAATGACGTCAACTGCTTTTTAGCAGCTAACACCAAGCAATTATGAGAACATGATTGTGTGTGTGTGTGTGTGTGTGTTGAGATTAATATCGTATTGAAATCCGTGTAGATAATATTTTCAGTATAATTTATCTTTTTTGAGAAATTATATGTTTTTCATACTATGGAAAGCAAGAATTGTTTGGTTAAACTTCCTACATAAATTTATTATTTTTATATTTGTAAATTATTGTTCTCTTGGAATTTATAATTTTATACTATATTATCAATATTTTTTTAATACAAATAGTATTTCAATTTACCTATTATTATTTAGATTTAAGTATAAAAAATATATAATTAAACACACGTTTATAATTATTGTGATTAATGTTTTTGAAACAAATTTCGAGAAAATGTTAATTACGAGAAGCAAGTGCAAAAAATGGGAATACTATGGTTAATAATGAATTATATTTTTTAATCATTCTTAATTTTAATAGTTGCATAAATGTTATATGGTATGTGATTTTCAATATAATTTTTTCACTCCAATATTGCATATTGTCATATCATGATAATTGCTTGATTTATGTAATTATTATTTTTTACTATTTTATTTTATAAGTAACAAATATAATTTTATTGGTTAAATACAAATATTTGTGGGTTTAAGTTAAGCGCGCATTTATACTTATTGTGATTGATATCTTTGAATGAAAATTGGAACAACTTAAATACGAAAGGAGAATTGTGAAATCGTGAGAAATATATTATATATAAGTATTAAAGTTTTACAAATACTTATTGAAATTGATATTTTTGAATAACTTCCGTGCATCGCACGAGAGAAATACTATTTCTCCAAAAAATCCAAAAGTCTTCAAAATTCCCAAAATAAAAATAAAAATATCTACATCAAACATGCACTACATGTAAATTTATTTTACCAAGAGAATGAAGTTGAATATGAGTTTGAGAAAAAATGATTGCTTAAAAAATAAAGGGCTCAAACATGGACTAATATTCTGGAAGAGCTTTTATTGAAAGTCACATTGCATCAATTTTCTCTAAATAAAAAAAAAAACTCGAAAAGTACTTTTATATAAGTTGACATGATTTTTGCTTCTTGTAGAAGAATTGTAACGACTGGAAATTTTAAATTCTTTCTAAATAAAATACTTTTAGAACTTTAAATGCACGTCGCTACGACTTTTTCCAATTTAATTTAAAAGAGTATTCGTCTAGCCAAATTATAAATGAAATTAAATTAATTTTCATCCTATTTAAATTTTCGAATTTTATTCAAAACATTTCAATGTCACCATTTTAAATCTTAATTCAAAATTTAATGATTTTAAAGTCAAAATTCATTTATTTCAACATTTTTATCCTTGTCCAATTTAAATTTCTTTAATCCCCAAATTTAGTTTTTTAACACAATCCCAATTGGTATGAAAAATTTATGAAAAATTCTTTTCCCCACATTTCCATAATCCACCCCCTAATTAAATCAGACATTTTTCTCTTAAAAGAATTCACACACATTTTTATCCTATCCAACAGTCTGCATTTTTCCATCTATCAACCCTCTCTCTCAATGGTTATTACTGCCTCCATCCCTAATTCCCTCCTCCATAAATAACAATTACCATTTTTACTGCAAATTCCTACACTTCATCCTCAATCAGCAGACTCCCTCAACCTACCAAATTCAGCAAACGAACAATAACTTATATCCCATTTTTTTTTCATTCCACACGAACTCACCCAAGCCAGACAACATTTCTGGTAATTTCTCTACAGCATTGCTTCAACACCTCACAGTAACCCAAACCATCAGCCATGAACATCACCAAATCACTGCCTAAACCCAACCAATCGAACCACCACGAGTCGAACCAAATTTTCACCGCTTGCGCAATCCAAACAACAACCTATGCCCGACCGAATATCATCACCACCACACGAACCACTCGACGGAATCACCATGCCCAACTCAAACCCACACCAATTTCTCCTAAATAAAAACCAAAAGGAGTTAAAAACGTTAACCATAACCTACCTCAACTGTTATCGGAGTCCCTTCGTCGACGGAGCCCCCAAATCACGACCTTCCAACCGCGATCTTGGCCTTGTTTTTCGCATCACAACAGCACCACAACCAAGCCCAAAAACCCTTCCCTTCACATGCCCACACCGCCACCCCTGCACGGCGGTCCTAGCACCGGAACAGAGAGGCGGAGCCACTCCTTGCCCGTCGCCCTCGCGACTCCTCTGCACTCTCTCTCTCAATTCCGATTTTGAGAGAGAGAGAAATGAGGGATTTTTATTTATATTAATTTTTAAAATTTACCTTTCAGTCCCAAGTTTCGAAATATATTCATTTCAGTCCCTTCTTTTAAAAAATCTTCTATTCAGTTACAGAAGTTTCTATAATTAACGAATCAACCCTTATTTTTGTAAAAATACTATTTCAGTACCAAAACTTTTAAAATTCAGTTTTCTCAAAATTTCTATCTAGCCCTCAAACTTTATTTTTGTCACGTTTAAATCTTTAAATTTCTAAAATACTAATTTAAATTAATTTACTTTTTGGTTAGACGAAGCAGTTGGTTATTTGAGAAGCTGACGCACTATTCCCGCTCCGATTTTTGATAACTCGTAAAGTTAAAGGTAGACTCGCCCTGTAGCGCAACGAGTTCTAAATACCCGGTTCACCACGTCATCGTCTAATCTAACTTTTCAAATGATATTTTTGTGAAAGAAATAACTGAAATTCATTTTTGGCAACATTAAATAAACTGTAATGGTCGATAAAATTGAAAACATTTATGAAACAATTCGAAATAATAAATCGAGCCATTAATATTGTAAAGAAATTGAAAATGTCATAATTTCTCAAATAACTGAAATTCTCAAAATTATCCAATGTTTGGAAATACGGAAATCATTAAAATAAGGTTTTCAACAATTTAACGTCTATTGCCACAATCATCCATCACTTGCCACCATCTCCGAAATCTGCAAATGTTAAAATAGACATGAGCATTTCATAAAAATACTTAGTAGACTAATCGCCCATTAATTAATTTACAATATAATTGAACATAAATGCAGGCTCTTTAGAAACATAGGGTGTGGCTCTTATCGTGCATTAAAGCACATGGCTTCTCTTTGAAAATCATAGACTCTTTAAAATCATAGGGTGTGGGTTGCTCTTCTCGTGCATTAAAGCACATGACTTCTCTTTGAAAATCATAGGTTCTTTAAAATCATTTGGTGTTGGTTGCTCTTTCTTCTCGTGCACATAAGACACATAAGTTATGCATAACATCATCATTTATCTTGTAAGATATTCTCTTCTTTCTTTCTCATGTATAAAGCAAGTAAGTTATGACAAGCATAACAACATAATTATTTTCGAAGAAATACATTCTCGTCTCTTTTCATAAAAATGACTTTCACATAAGTCACATAACATACACATTCACATGCAATCATAATTTAAATCAATTAATAGGAGCGAGTCTACCTTAAACTTGACGAGTGCAAATTTGAGCGGGAAACGACTTCAATTTTTTAATTCTCCGTACGCTTCGTCTAGCCAATTAGAAGATTAAGTCGAATTAGTCTTTTGAAATTTATAGTTTAAAAATGGTAAATTATAATTTAGGGACTAAATCGCTGATTTTGAAAGTTGGAGGACTAAAATGAATACTTTGAAAGTTGAGGGACTAAAATGAGTACTTTGAAATTTGATGGACTAAAATGAATACTTTGAAAGTTGAGGGACTAAAATGAGTAATTTGAAAGTTGAGGGGACTAAAATGAATACTTTGAAAGTTGAGGGACTAAAATGTAAAATTTTCAAAACTATGGGTTGAAGCTTAAAAATGGATAATAAATTGTGGGGATTGAAATAATTAATTTTTAAAATGAAGGGACTGATTAAAACTATTTTTAAAATTTAAAGGGACTGAAATGGTTAGTTTTAAAACAAATAGGACTGAAGTATATAACTTTAAAACTTCAGGGGACCAAGCTGTAATTTCTGAAAAATCAAAATATAAAAAACATATCATCTTTCTCTTTCCATTTCAGATCAGAGAGAGAGGTTCGAGAGAGAAGCAAGAGACGGAGGTGCGAGGGGAGCGTCGCTACCGGCGATTTGTCGGTGAAACGCCGCGGTCGAGCGACGGCGGTCAGAGTAGCAGTGGGGTGGTGGCTGGAGGAAGATATTTGGGTGGTTTATTGTGTGAAACCGAGACCAAATCGATGCTTGAAATTGAGATCAGAGTTGTGGTTTCCGGCCAAAATCCATCCAGATGGCTGGTGATGAAGGTAAGTAGCTAGTTCTTCTTGTTTTGTTCTTGGTTTGGGGTTTGATTGGTGGTATATTTTGGGTTGGGACAGTGGCCGGCTATGGTGTGTTGGTGGCAGCCGAGTTGATGTTGGGCGATGAAGGTGGAGGTGGCGGTCAGTGATGATGATATAGGCGATGCTGCAGGTGGTTACAGTGAGTGTGTGTTGAGATCGATTTTTGGCTATGACAGTGGTGATGATGGGTTTGAGCAGTGGCGTTGGGGTGGAATTGTGGCAGTGGCTAGTCGATTTGGTTGAGGTTGGTGAACGGCGGTGACTGCTTTGGTTTGATAGTGGCGTGCTGCGGGTGGAGGTTCGACGGCGTATTGTGACGGTGAAGGTGATGATACAGATTGGTTTAGCTTGATGGAGAGGCGGCTGTTGATTGGAAACTTGGGCAGTGGTGGTTTAAAGGCTGTAATGGTTTTAAATTCTTGGATGGATGATGTAGATTGATGTTGGTGGTGTAATGGTGGATTGAATTGGGTTGATGGAGATGGTGGCTTTGCAGTGGTTCGGCTGTTGATGAAGGTTTGTGCGATGGTGTTGGTGGAAAAGGTGATGAAAAAAAAATAGGTGAAGTTATATTTGTGAGATTGTGGTAGGTGGAAGTTTGGTGATGATGTGGTAGGTGGGAGTTATGGGTTGATTAGGGTAGTTTGGAAATCTTGACAAGAAATGTACGAAATTCGAGAAAATAATACGCGTGAATCAACTGGGTCGGAAAATGAATTTGATAAAAATGAGATTGATGTAATTTGAAATTAAAAAAAAATGATTTTGAAAATAATAATTTAAATATATAATTAAAATTTTGGAAATTCAGAATTTAATTAAAATCGAATTGATTTTACATTTCTCGACTTGTCTAGACGTATACGTCGTAGCGTTAACTCAAAAATGGGTGAGATCGTAGCGGCACGATTTTCGAAACTTTGAAATAATTATTAAATTGCGTAAAAATTCTTGGTCGCTACACGCCCCCACTAATTGATTTAGACTATAATTGCACGTATTTATGTGGATTTGTGTTATTTTTATATACTTAATTGCATGAAAAAAGAAAAGAATATCTCGTATGAGATAAATTGCGAATTTATATTATGCACGTCATAACTTATTTGCTAGCATGAGACAAGACAAAAATATGTTCATTTGCACTCATTTTATGATGCTTATGAATAAGAAGAGAATATCACTACATTATTGCATAATTACTTGCCCAATTATCTTGTAAATTAATTATTGGAGTTGAGTCTACTGAGTATTTCATTTTGAAATGCTCACCCCGTTGTTTTAATAATTTTTGCAGAATTCGGAGACGGTGGCGAGTGATGGGCAATGACGGCAAATTACAAATTGATATTTTTTTGAAAGTTGTGAATTTTGAAATAATTATTTCATTTTATCAAGAATTGTCATTTTTATAAATTTGTACGAATTACTTTATTTAATCTGAATTATCGCTAAAATTTTATTCAATAAATGTGATATTTAATATTTAGTCATTTTCCGCAATAAAGTTTATTCAAAAATTTAGAAAAGTGAGGTTCCCGCGTTTCTCGAAACTCGGGGCGCGACAAGAATTTTCTAAGAAAGTTACATTAATTTTTTTTTTTAAACTAATTTTTAAAAGACTTTTCTATTCAGTATGATGACAAAACAAGTTGTGGGATGGGTCTGTAGCCTTTTGTTGATCTTATGGGGCGAAAGAAATCGAGCTGTGCATGGTGGACTACGGCGAGAAGAGGGGATGTTGGTGGAACTCAAAAATGGCTTGTGGAATTGGACAAGGAGTTTGGCAGAAGATGATGAACATTAGTAGCAAAAGTGGGAGTTTGAAGGTGGCTATCACCTCCGTTCAATAGTTTCAAATTAAATACTGATGCAGCCATAAGAGAGGGTTCGGGAATGATCTCGCCTGGTTTTGTCATTCGTGATGACAAAGGGCTGGTTGTGGGGGCAACGATTAAAACTTGTGAAGGAGGTTTCAATTCGGAAGTGGCATAGGCGATGACACTGAAGGAGAGATTGTTTTTTGTTCAATTACATGTTTCACTAATTGTTCAGCGGAGACAGACTCGCTTAGATTGGTTTAACAATTATAGAGTGATTTCTCTTTTAACTCGAATGCGAGCATTCTTTTTGATATTAGCTCTTTACTTCGTTCAATTAATGGGTCTTGTTCCTTCGTTTATAGGGAAGGAAGTAGAGTGATACATGTGTTAGCAGCTTTTGGTGCCAATAATGTGTCAAGCGACAAATGGTTGGATTGTATGCCTTTATTATTATCAGCCTCAGTTCGGGTTGATTTTAATTAATGAAAAAAAAAAGATTTTTCTATTCAAAAAATGCTTTTAGAGGAAGTCATATTTGACTAATTTTCTCTAAAAACTTTTCTAAATAGAGAACACACTTTCATAAAATTAATCAAATGCCCCCGGGGCACAGCTCAATCGGCAAAGGCTGAGGGGACATAATGTCAATTCCGCTAGCAATCTACAGGGTGGGGAGTTTGAGTCTTGACAGCAACACTTTGGACTTGGCTTCCTTGTGAATTTGATCAGTGACTAAACTCTCAGTCCTTGACTATTTGAGGCATATCTCGCGATTTACATTATCCACCAAGACTTAGGGCAAGTGGGGACCCCAAGGTGAGGGCTTCACCTTTTTTTAATCAAACATATTGAACAACAAATTTTGATTCTCAAAAGCTCATTTTAACTATTCAAAAATCATGTCAAACTGACTTGAGGGAGTTCTAAAGTAACTTTGGATCTTTAAATCTCTTTTTAGTTTTACATTCTGCTCGGCGATTCATTATAATGAGCCGCCGTCATTTATTTCGAATTTTGAGGTAAATCTTGTGGTTGAAAATTGGAGAGAAAAAATATGTATGGTTAAAAAATGATTTGGGAAATTGTGTAAATTATAATGAGTATTTATAATGAATTGTCAAACAGAAGCTTAGGTGGCGTTCTGTTTGTATTTTATTTTGTATTTTCATTTTCGAAAATGTTTTATGTTTCCTGTTTTCATTTTTGCTTTCAAATTTGCTGAAAACGTATTTAGTTTGTCATTTCTGAAAACTGTTTTTGAAAATGAAAGCTGGAAAACACGTTCTGTTTGAAATTTTTCAGAATACTACTTAAATTATTTTTAATTAATTTGCTTGCAGAATACTACTGACTCAAACTTAAATTTCTTTTCACAATACACTGAAAAACATGGTTACACGCAACACACTAATGTGAGTATTAAGAGTCTATATTAACACAGCTTGGTCAGGTTCGGAATTTGAGAAAGCTCTAGTTCTATTAAAATTCAGAAAATGCAATTTCTTTCAAAACAACCAGAATCCATTTATCAAGGTATTTTTTGAAATATAACAACAAGAATTCTCACTTAATTTTTTTTTTTGTAATGTTGATATTGAATTCAATAAAACTTTATTTAAGCTTAGTTCCAAGTTAGGATAATTCTCTAAAAAAAAAAAAAATTTTTTTTTAGACTTAGTTCCAAGTTAGGATAATTCTAAAAAAATAATAAAAAAATAAAATAAAAATTATATTAAGCTTAATTCCAAGTTAAGATAATTATTTAAAAAAAAAAAATCCCACAAAGCATTTTCTGCTTTTTGGACATTTTTTGTCGAAATAGACACAAAACTCCCAAAACGAGGTTTTGAGCGTTTTGCGTTTTGTGTACAATTTTTTTTTTTCCAAAATGCGTTTTCGAAAATGGTAAAGATAACGTGTTTTTAGTGTTTTCGAAAATAAAAACAGAAAACAACCTCAAAATAACAAAGAGAACAGAGCCTTAGTTTCTCAAAAGTTATATCAAATGGACCTTTAATCCATTATTGAACATTGATTCTGCAATATAATTAAGTTTGAGGATTAACTTACTCTTTTTTGAAGTTAGAGGAAATCGCGGACCATTGGTGTAAATTTGTCCTGCCTTGTTTCCCATTGTCCTTTGATTGTGCTTAAACGGCAAATCAAGAGACAGAGCGGGAACGCGTAACGCATTGGTACCAGCTCTACCTCTTGAGAGTTGAGAGTAAGAACTTGCCTTCTCCCTCCTCCTTTTTCTCTCTAACAAACGGAATCTATAATTATCTCCTATTGCTTCAGTTTTACGTTCCGTCATCTGTGCCTTTTTGCTCTTCCACCGAGCCGACGCAAATCTTTTGATCGGGTATGCAAGTTTGATTATCATTTACTTTGAGATTTTTAGATGTTTTTAATGATATATTCTGTATTTTTAAATATATTTAGTGCATTCTCTTTGTACTATACTTCGTGTAAATAACTTTGCGTGGATAATTTTATTTTTATCGAGTTTAGGCGTACGGGTATGAAATTTTTTGCTTCTTTTTTCTTTACTCTTTATGTTCTTAGATCTTTCGTTATGGAGTCTCTGGTGTATTTTTTGATTAGTTTTTTGCTCGATTTTAGAAGTTTTGATAAATTTTGTCCACATTGAAGAAGTGTATATTTCGGATCATGTGTGTACTTTTGCATGCTCGAGGTTTTATTTATTTATTTTCTCTGATTCTAATAGTTTCTTACTGCGATGGTTTGATCTGATTATGATAGTGCATTTCTTAAGCTATTCTTGTATGTACACACACTTTGTTCGGTGGGAGGTGAGTTTGTAATTTCTTCTCTGACGTGGCTTGTACTCTATGTTAGAACGTCTTTTTTAGTAATTTGTATATGTTTTGATATTGGAGGCTTACTTTGATTAATGTCCTAATGCAGCCTGCAGTTATGGCTTCACACAGTGATTCGCCGAATGAATCTGATCCTAAGAAACCATCACATCCACCTCTTAACGAAAGGATCCTCTCTTCCATGTCCAAGAAATCAGTTGCTGCTCATCCTTGGCATGAACTTGAGATAGGTATATGACTTTGTGCTCCACTCTCACGTTAAAGATCAAATGAAATTCTGGGGATTAATATTTTGTTCTTGTTGTTTGATGCAGGACCTGGAACACCAATCTTTTTCAATTGTGTAAGAATGCAAAAGTTCATTTAGCTTATAACATTTTTCTTGTATTTAGTGAAAAAGTAGGAGGAACTTTCATACTTCGATAATCATGAAATTAAAAAATGCTATCTTTCAATTTACACTATAGATTGAGTAAATGTTGCATATCATCTCATGACTAAGGTTATATATAATATATATTAGTAGCTTTAGCACTCCCAATTTGTTCTATGGTTCTGTCTTGCCTGAGTCTAGCTACTGTATTACAGGCCAATGGAACTCTGTACTTCTTCCTCTTATGAGTCTTGTCAGTGCCTGAACCATAATTGCATATATGCTACTATAGTATCTTAAAAACCCATGGAAGTGAAGTGGCTGTAGTGTCTAAGAGTTTAAAGTGTCAAAATTCAAATACAGTCAGATCAAAATACTGGCAATTGCATCATTCTTTTCAATGAATTCTTTATTCTATGAACCTAGATTGTGTTTCTACAATGCTCGTAGTTACTCATTTTTGCTTAACATGATTGTATAAGCACGTAAGCTTGGTGACATTTGGGTACTTTTGTTTTGTTTATATTTATATTTTCGTAGCAATGATTCCTTTTCTTCCCATTTTGTCTAACTTGTAATGTGAAATTAATTTGCTTAACTGAATTAAATGAAAGTTATCTTATGCTTTATTTGTTTGCATGCTTTATAGCTTATTAAGTTTACTTTTCTCCCAGCCCCGAGAAAGTGACGGAGAAACTTTATTATCTCATATTCAGGGCCGGACTTGAGCACAACTTCATATTCTCAGGAAAACTTGGTTAATCAATGCAGGTGGTTGAGATAAGCAAGGGAAGTAAGGTGAAATATGAACTTGATAAGGATTCTGGTCTAATTAAGGTACCTGACTCATTAACTTTGAGCTATTGGCCTATTGCATATTAGTTAATTATGAAGTACTTCGAAGTGCTTGCATCTGTAGGTTGATCGTGTTCTTTACTCATCAGTTGTGTATCCACACAATTATGGCTTCATCCCTCGAACTCTTTGCGAGGACTGTGACCCAATGGATGTCTTGGTCATCATGCAGGTGTGAACTACCATCTGGATTTTTTTCACAAAAAATATAAGTTAACTACAGTTCTTATCTCCCAAGTGTGGTAGTAAATTGTGTGCGTGAACTGTGGTAAACTCAACTGAATTAGCAGACTGACTATAGTTATAAAATGTACTAATTTTTACCTCGACACTGTGATAACTAAAAATGTCCTAAACATCTCAAGATAACATTTATCTTATCGACTGATTTGGCTTGTCACTCAACTATACCTATGAACTCAAACAGGAGCCAGTTCTTCCAGGATGCTTTCTTAGGGCTAAGGCAATAAGCCTCATGCCCATGATAGATCAGGTACATTTATTATTCCTTGACCTTCCATGTAGACAATATTCATTGTTTACCATTCCAAAAAATAGTATCTTCTTTTTCGTAACAGGGAGAGCAGGATGACAAGATAATTGCTGTTTGCGCTGATGACCCGGAATATCGGCACTACACTGATATAAAAGAGCTACCGCCCCATCTTCTAGCTGAAATCCGCCGTTTCTTTGAAGATTGTATCCTTTGAGATAGAAATAAATCTTAAAGATGGTTTTGTTAATGGTTTTCCAAAATATTCCTGTTCTATAACTATATTTTGATAATGGCTGTTGCGGTATCATGCTAATATTTTTATAATTTCTTAACAATCAATCAGACAAGAAAAATGAGAACAAGGATGTTGCAGTAGATGATTTTCTGCCACCCACAAAAGCCTATGAAGCAATCAAGTGTTCCATGTATGTGGTCCTTCTTTTGCTTTATAAATACCAATGCAACATGTTATGATGTACTAAAAGCAAAAGGCTGGTCTTTTGGCTCCCGACCTTGATAATAGAAGTTTTAGAGCATGTTAGGTAAAGCCAAAAATTTTACAACAACATTTCAAACTCAATCTCAACCATCCATTCTTAGTCAAGCCCATAATTTTTTGACTTTTCAAACACTTTTAAACTTCATATCCATAAAAAAAAAAAACATAAAAATCAAAAATTTTCACATTACCAAACAAGCTCTTAGTACGGCAATCAAGACAGAACTCGACACTATTATATGAAGAAATTTTTTTCATTGTACTGTCTAGTTCTATAACCCATGATATCCTTCAGCTTCTTCTGCATCTTTTTCGCTTCTCTCACTTTTTCCCTCCTTGTGTAGGGACCTGTATGCAAGCCACATTGTTGAGAGCTTAAAACGTTAGTCTGCTGAGCACTTGAAGATGGATTTTGGACGAGTGTATAAAGGATATAGCTTTTTGCCTGTTTGAGTGTTTCCCTGGAAACAAAAATTCATTTTACTGCCTGATATATTGGTCCATAGGGTACTGGGATGATGATGAAAAGAACTCTTTACTTTTTAAGACAATAGGTTGATCATATACAGTTTAATGAAACTCTATCAAAACAAATGTGAAAAATGCTTTGGTAATTCATGTCATCGCTCTCTCTCCCTCTCCTGTTTGTGTGGTGGTGTGAATCAAATAGGGACATGTAGTGTTCGTTTTGGACTATCGTGAAGGGTTGTACAAGTACTGAAAATGGTGGTAATTAAAAACTATCTTGTTTCACGTCATATAAAACTATGCATGTTTTTAAACTACCACTTGCCAAAGAGGCTGGGCACTGAGAAAAAATAGCAATTTTTATTTTCGTTGAAGTATGAGTTGTTGAAAATCATATATATATATGGTCTAATGGTAGCAGGATTCTAAGAATCATTGTACTAAACCCCTAGGTACATGGTTCGAATTCTGCGGAAGGCAAAAATTCACTTCCTGAAAACGAGGCTGCCAGCCCTTGAGGAGCAGGACGACCAGAGGGGAGTGAAAAGACTATGAGTAGACGGCCGGCAGCCCTTGAGGACCGGGTACGCTACAAAGGCAGTACTAAACTCCTAGGTACATGGTTCGAATCCTGCGGAAAGCAAAAATTCATTTCCTGGAAACGAGACTGCCAGTCCTTGAGGAGCAGGGCGACCAGAGGGGAGTGGAAAGACCATAAGTAGACCGCCGGCAGCCCTTGAGGACCGGGTACGCTACAAAGGCGTGGTCTAATGGTAGCAAAATTCTAAGAATCATTGTACTAAACCCCTAGGTACATGGTTCGAATCCTGCGAAAGGCAAAAATCCACTTCCTGGAAACGAGTCTGCCAGCCTTGAGGAGCAGGACGACCAGGAGGGAGTGGAAAGACCATGAGTAGACGGCCGGCAGCCCTTGAGGACTGGGTACTCTACAAAAAACGGTCCTCAAGGGTTGCCGGCCGTCTACTCATGGTCTTTCCACTCCCCTCTGGTCGTCCTGCTCCTCAAGGGCTGGCAGCCTCGTTTCCAGGAAGTGGATTTTTGCCTTCCGCAGGATTCGAACCATGTACATAGGGGTTTAGTACAATAATTCTTAGAATCCTGCTACCATTAGATCATATATATATATATATATATATATTTTTATATATAAAAAGTAAAGTACTTAAGTCAATTCATTTTAGATGGTAAGAAGGCAGCATTCGATTTTTACTAGCATGACAAGTAAAAGTAGTTTTGAAAGTTGAAAAAGGGGTGTTAAAATTGCAATTTAGTACTTGGTATTACTTTCTCAAAGAATAACCCTTTACGCCCCCGATTGTCTAGTATCGGCCCTTTAAAGTTGGCATTGGTGGCGCATTGCCCTCGTGCTGTAGTCTTGGTTGAAATATGCCTATGATGTGGGATTTATGTGGAGTTTGTGCGAGACAAAAGCTAGTTTCTTTTGTGAACAAAGGTTGGAGGTAGTGCATGAATACAGTGCCCCCACGCCCACATGGGTGAATTTTCCAGCGTGCTTGGCAACTATTGCATGCATTGAATGTAGGTTGCATGCATGCATGCCACAATTTGGTAGCAAGATATGGTGTCACGTGAGAATGTTTACCTCCTTATTTGGCACGGCAAGGTCGACAATAATTAGCCATGTTGCCTATTTTACGAGTGTGCACTAATCATATGATTATATGAAGGTATTTAGTGATCTGATTAGAAAAATGCCTGTAAACCTGTTTTATTATTTTACTATTTTTTACTATAGATTATAAGGTGGCGTTCTGTTTGTATTTTATTTTGTATTTTCATTTTCGAAAATGTTTTGTGTTTTGTGTTTTGTGTTTTCATTTTTGTTTTCAAATTTGCTGAAAACGCGTTTGGTTTGTCATTTCTGAAAACTGTTTTTGAAAATGAAAAGCTGGAAAACACGTTATGTTTGAAATTTTGCAGAACACTATTTAAACTATTTTTAATTAATTTGCTTGCAGAATACTACTAATTTCAACTCAAATTTCCTTTCACAATACACTGAAAATATGGTTACATGCAACACACTAATGTGAGCATTAAGAGTCTATATTAACACAGCTTGGTCAGGTTCGGGACTTGAGAAAGTTCTACTTCTATTAAAATCCAGAAAATGCAAGTTCTTTCAAAACTACCAGAGTCGAAATGTACCAAACACGCAAAACTCTACTAAATAAAGCTAAATCTACCAAAAAAGAGCAAAATTTCACCAAGATGCCTAATCTAATACCAAAAGCGCGATATGTACCAAATTGTGAGATGTTTCAAATTGTGCCCAAGAAATTTACCAAAATGCGCAAATAGCTCTAAAATTTACGAAAACAATGTCAATTGTACTGTGCTAACCAAGATGTGTGAAATGTTAAAAAATGCTTCAAAATGTACTAAAATACACTATATATACCAGAATTCACCAAAATATACAAAATGCATGATATCGACCAAAATGCGCAAATCGTACCAGTGTGCGAATGTACCAAAATACAAGAAAACAAACCAAGTTAAATGAAATTTATCAAAATGCACAAAAATCTACTAAAATTCTAGAAATGTACCACATGAGAATTGTAGCAGGCAAGACCTATGATTAATCCTAGAAATGTGCCTGAATCAAATGTGGACTGATTACTCCACAAGGTCAAGATGACTTTTAAATTTATTTTGTTTAATCAAACTCTGTATGAGTAATTAGAGTTACATGTATTATGGAAGTAATTTGGACTTGAATATTATGTTATTAATTTCTTATAATATTTTTTTGGAGTTGAACATTAATGACATTATTATTTGGTCCAAAAAAAAGTTAAACAATATAGATTGTTTAATATAATTCAGAAGCAAATTCATTGAAAATAGTATAAGTTGTATTTTGCAAAATTTCAAACAGAACGTGTTTTCCAGCTTTTCATTTTCAAAAACAGTTTTCAGAAATGACAAACAGAACACGTTTTCAGCAACATTGAAAATAAAAATAAAAACAGGAAATACAAAATATTTTCCAAAATGAAAATACAAAATAAAATACAAACAGAACGCCACCTAAGTATTTAATTTTAAGTCTTGCATGGGAGAACGTGTGATAAAGTAGATTTTGTTGTTCGCGGTACCATTGAAAAGTTTATAACAATTTTTGGTGTTATGGTGAGTTGTTAAAAAATGCATCAGTAATAATTAATTTCTAATAATATTTAATTTCTTGACATGCTTAATTAAATAGAGATAGTAGATTGAAGTATAGCGGAAATGATATGTTCCCCGCAGTTGGGAACATATTCCATTCCCACAAGTCTCCCTATCACAAGCCTCCCTATTGGTGGGTGGACAGTGGACCTTGCTCACCAACCAATCAAATTGCTTGTGGAATGTAATATGTTCTGAAGTATAGTTACCTTATAAGATTACATGTACAATATTAAAGAAAATGAGAATGAATAATAGTTATTATTTTTCATTTAACGCTTTTCACTATATCATTCAAGAGCATAGAGAACTTACTCCGTTCATATAAACAATATAAACAATAGTTGCCAACTTATTTTGCGAATACGGTTTGATGTTTAAACAAATGCATATTACAACAACCAAATGCCGAGTCTTTAGTTAATACTCAACTAAATAACCAATCGATTAATATTTTGAGATGTGTAAATATATTACCTCCACATTTTTATTTGTTAC
This sequence comes from Ligustrum vulgare, assembly GCA_963555705.1. Lineage (NCBI taxonomy): Eukaryota > Viridiplantae > Streptophyta > Magnoliopsida > Lamiales > Oleaceae > Ligustrum > Ligustrum vulgare. Next base: position 18,686,913 of record OY743176.1, on the reverse strand, counting down.
ACTTACACCACCTTATGAAATGCAAAAAAATGATATGTAATGTTCACCGTCAGAAATAAAAACTTTTCACTTTTCACCAAAAGCCAAACCCCGAAGTTTTAGTCTTTTTTGGCTTAAATTGCAAAATCTATTGATAACTCACTCCCAAGAAAAAAATTCAGAAACAATAATCAAAATATATGTGAACATTTCAAAAATCAGCATTCACTTTGATAAAAAGAAATCTTTTCTTGTAATAGCATTCCTTCATAAAACACTGACATGAAGAAAAAAGTATAACACAAAAAATGAAGGGACAATTTTAACTATCCTCTAGCTACAGTTGACGGTGGGGGAGATTCACGTGGATGAGTTGCTAATAGAGAAGGAGAAACAACTTAGAAATTGATTTCTTTAAATTGTCGCCGCGATGTTTGTAATTAAAAATTGGCCTTTTTAATATGGGTAATTATATGGACACCACTAATTTTGTTAACTATACCACATTATATTGACACCACTAATTAAAACATAAATTTTATAAGTACACCTCATTCATTTTACAAATATAACCTTTGTTAAATAAAATGAAAATAAAATATGGTAAACAATATACACCACCAATCCTTTTTAGGTTAACAATTAAAACAATAAAATAATTCTGAAAACATGAAAATTAGCTAGAAAAACTAAGAAATACGATCAAAACATAAGATCTGATGAATATCAAGATATGACACCCAAAAGCATAAGATCTAATCTTCTTTTATGATTTTCTTCTTTCAGTTCTAACAAAAATACACAAACACGGATTTATGTACACTCCAGATAATATTTAGAGTTGCTGTAAAATTTAATTTAGGATTTTTTAATTAGATTTGTGGTGTCTTTATTATACAAAATCTCTATCTATATATTACAAAGACGATAGTATTTATCCGTGCAAAAGGTAATAAAATCTCCAAAAACCTAATCTCTATCTAACCATAAATATGGATTTGCATATGTTGACAATCAGGTATTATTGATTTATTGTTAATAAGAATAATAAATTCTATATAAAAAAAAAATAATAAATATATAAGATAATTTGTTTCTTGGGAAAATATGTGAAAATCTTTGCAGACCTTCACATTTAGAGAGATGAAGATGAAAGATGATTGTGGTGTACCATAACTATCCTTCTGGGTAGAGAGATAAAGATGGAAGAAGATGATTGTGGTGTACTAATTTTATTTTCATTTTATTTGTTATTTTTGTAAAAAGAATGTAGTGTAATTATAAAATTTCCTTTTTAATAAAATTGGAGGGTTATTTTATAGGAGGGTTATTTAAGTCAATTTATTTGTAACTAATTTAGTAAATATGAAAAATGTGGTGTGATTAACAAAAGTTGTAATGTCAATATAATTACCTGTCGATGCATGAATGAATAGGGTACATATTTGGACAAAACCTGAAGCAAAAATGCCGTGTTGTTGCTTTCTCACTAGAAAAAATTAACTAACCTATGGCTTATTTTCCAAACACAAATCTAGGAAGTACGATAATAAATCAGCTCAGCTACGGTGCACGACCATTTATGTTCGCTACAATGCACCAAGTAATTTCGTGCATCTCTTATACTTGTTGAGAATTAAGTCAAAATCGTTTAGGAATTAGCCATTTGCATCCACAATTGTTATATATTCACCCACTCTAAATCTATCTGCATTAAAAAAATTAATTTTTTATTTTTTAAATGTAATTTTCATCCACATCACATTCCAATATTATCCTTATTAAAAAAAAAATTATTTAAACATTATATATCCATTCCACTTTCGTATATATAAATCTGTGAGTCATGCTTATGATATAGAAGCATTTTACAAATGGATTATAAATGCACATTTGGCAGGAATTTAACCATTTAAAATGCCCGCAAATTCAAAAACTGCCTCAACCGGATTTTGACACCTCATTTCTATCAAGAATTCTGTACATATTATCCGTACAAGTGGTTTAATCCTAAATCTATCCCTATTACAATTTGAAAATTAAAAAAAAAAAAAAAAAACACTTCATTCATCCCTGTTATATTTCATCAACCTTCTCACAATTCAATAATTAATTCTATAGAGCCCTCAGACTCAACTCCAGGTGGTGAAAGGGAAAGATGAAAAGTCTCCAACATAGCTTGCAGTTGTCGTGACGAGGATTCAAATTCTAAAATATGGATTAGATCTTTGGTAAGCGAAGTTAAAAGGTAAGGTGGCATTCTGTTTGTATTTTATTTTGTATTTTCATTTTCGAAAATGTTTTGTATTTCCTGTTTTCATTTTTATTTTCAAATTTGCTGAAAACGCGTTTGGTTTGTCATTTTTGAAAACTGTTTTTGAAAATGAAAAGCTGGAAAACACGTTCTGTTTGAAATTTTGCAGAATACTACTTAAACTATTTTAATTAATTTGTTTGCAGAATACTATTAATTCAAACTCAAATTTCCTTTCACAATACACTGAAAATATGGTTACATGCAACACACTAATGTAAGCATTAAGAGTCTATATTAACACAACTTGGTCAGGTTCGGGATTTGAAAAAGCTCTACTTCTATTACAATTCAGAAAATGCAAGTTCTTTCAAAACCACCAGAATCTATTTATCAGTGCATTTTTTGAAATATAATAACAAGAATTCTCACTTAATTTTTTTTTTTTTTTTTTGTAATGTTGATATTGAATTCAATAAAACTTTATTTAAACTTAGTTCTAAGTTAGGATAATTCTAAAAAAAAAAAAAAAAAAATTATTTAGGCTTAGTTTCAAGTTAGGATAATTCTAAAAAAAATAAAAAAATAAAAACTTTATATTAAGCTTAGTTCTAAGTTAAAATAATTCTTTAAAAAAAAAAATTCCCAAAACGAGTTTTTCGCGTTTTGGACATTTTTTGTCGAAATATACACAAAACGCCCAAAACGAGGTTTTGGACGTTTTGTATACAATTTTTTTTTTGTTTTCCAAAATGAGTTTTCGAAAATGGTAAAGAGAACGCGTTTTTAGTGTTTTCGAAAATAAAAACAGAAAACAACATCAAAATAACAAAGAGAACAGGGGCTAAGCCTCCCACCTTTCATTCTTGGACGTATATCCTATAATTTACCTCCTCACAAAAGCTCAGAGCAGGGTAGGTGAGGGTCCCTAAGTTGTCGTGACGAGAGTTCGAATCCTGAAATATGAATAAAACCTTTAGTAAGCGAAGTTAAAAGACAAGTCTCCCACCCTTCACCCTTTGAGATATATTCCTGCGATTTACCTTATCACCTAGGCTCAAGATAGGATAAGTTAGGATAGGGTAAAGTAGGCGGGGCCCCTAAGACGTGGGCTACACCTCTTTTAATAATTAAATTCTATAGAGTGTAATGTACCCCACTAATTTGCAAATATCACTTTCTCCCTGATTGATTACACACTGGAATCCATGCCATTGCACCATTCTACAATTAACATCTTGTAAGGTCATCAAATGATGTTAAGACTATAGTGTCTAATTAATAGCTAAGCTTAGGACATTTTGATTATAATCGATATATTTACTTACGCCTCTATGTAGGTCTAACAATATTGAAGAATTTTTTTTTTTTATGATAAATAGGTAGATATGTAAATAGCGGCTCTATTCTTTTATTTATCCATCCATATCCATATTATGTTTATTGAGAGAAATATAATAGACATGAAAAAAAAAAATATTAGACAAAAATTTAGGGAGATCAAGTTTACTTATAAGTCATAAGTATATTAGAAAATAAATTTAGTTTAAGATAAAAGTTATTTGTATAAGGTAAAGATTGAAAAGCTATTTGCCCGTGGTTAAATTTGAATTTTAATTAAAGTTAATAATTAATTTTAATCACATATTCCTCCGTCTTAATTATATAGAATGTAATTTTTTTTTCGTTTGCCTCAATTATATAGTCTTATTTCTTTATTAGGAAGTATTTATTTTGTTTGTTTACCAATGTACTCATATTTATTATACTTTCAATATATAGTTTTGATATTAAATTAAATAAGGATAAGTTGAAAATTTTCTTTACAAAAATTACTTTTTCAATGACATTAAACATGTTTTATTAATATGTGTAAAAAGTCAAACAAGTCTATATAATTAAAACGGAAGAAATATTTTATGAATTCTTTAACTTTTTAAATATATATTTCATCAATTTTTATTAAAATTTACTTCAAAATGGTAATCCACATCAAACATGGGCTAAAAGTAATCCTTTTTCTTCTAGCGTAGCCAAACAACTTGTTGTCCATCGTTATTCCAATTCATAGCACCTGCTCCGTTCCTTGACACAATAATTACAATTTATAAAAAATATAATATTTCAAATCATTTTTAATGATGATTTAATCACAAATATTTTTTCAATCCACTTTTTAATAACATATTTTATTTCAAAAATATAAACGAATCAAATGTTAAAGAATCTTTTTTCTTGTAGCAGCCAAACATCATCTTGTCCATCGTTATTCCAGTTCATCAAATATCTTTCTTGTAATCTCTGATATTCGTTCTTTCTTTACTCAACCAGGAAAGCCCTCCAAAAACCCCTTCAGTCAAAATCCCACGTCACCATGGGCAGCTCCTTCAACTCCACCACCACTCCCAACTTCGATAATCTCCTCCTCCAGTCCCTTATGGGCCGCCTCCAAATCCGCCCTCCAACTATCCACGCCCCTCTAACCCCACCGCCGTCTTTTCTCACTCCTCAATCCCTCGAAGACCTTCTCTTTTCCGATACCTTCCTCAACCTGTCAGACTCAGATTCTGAAAACGACTCCGACAAGACCCAGCTGGCAAGGGAAGAGTCCAGGCTTGAAAAGGAGATCGTCCGCACCATTCTCAGCGGAGAAACTGAAAAATTGAAGCCCAATTCGGGTCAAGCTGTGATGATAGGGGAGCATCATATTTGTATCGGTTATCACGAGGAGACCGGGTCGGATTATCGGGTCTGGGAATGGCATGGGCATATCATGTTGTTTGATGAGGAGAATGGGTATAGCCCGGAGTATATATATGGGAATTATTTTGAGAGAGTGAATCCAAAGAGTCGTATAGAGAAAAAGAAGGAAAGGGATAGTGAAGATATGAAGGAGGATGAAAAGGGGAAGGAAAAAGAGGAGGAGAAGGTGGGGAACATGGGGTTGAGGGAGCTAATTGGGTCCCCGGAAGTGGGTAACAACCGGATTATTCATCGGAATTTGAATGCTAATACAGCATCGCCAGGTTTGTTCAAAATCATCCCTTCCTTTTCACCTTCTTAGGACCTGTTCGGCGTGGCTTCTTCTTGCTTAGAGCTAAGGCAAATGATTTCCATAAAATTATCCAAATATGTTCAAAAGTTTATTCCATTGTTCTTTTATGTTATGAATTGGTTTACTATTGAATATTTTTGTGCAATGTCAATTATGCTGTTTGGGTGTGCTCATTTCAATAGGATCACAAGTGTTCCATGCTTGATTTCGTTAGGTGATTGTTAAGTTTCATGTTTGAGGAATTTTTCCTTCTTTAATAGAGATATAGTAATATCATTCCAGAAAACAATTATATCAAAATCATTGAATACAAACATAATAAATAAGAGAAATCGTTAATCCAGTCTGGCTCCGTTTGGTGTGACTAGAGACTCCGCTAATAGTCGTCTATACGAAGGCAATACCTCAAATCGGGTTAGAAACCAAATCTAAGATTAGACGACCCATTCACAAATGAGATATGCTAATAGACTTAACGAAGAACACGAGGGTCGAAAGCTTGACGCAGCAAAAGGAAGCACAAAAGCAAAGTGGCTGTCCGGTTGTTGCACTAAAAAAGGAGACTGCCAATTATTCTAACAGATTAGAGGCTACAGCTTTGGTTTCTTCGATTTCCACACAGGAGGCTACAATATCTCAATCAATTTGGAAGCAAAAACAGAGGCTGCCAAGTTCTATAATGCAAAAGGGAGGCTCAAGTTTCGAGGTTAATTCCACAACCCCAATTTGGTCTAAGCTCTACTTAAATAGGTAACAACATAGGTTAGTTTAATTAACCTAAAGGGTAAGTGAGTCGCCTTTAAATAATGAGTAATTATGCCCATTAAATTCTCCAATGGAGCTATTAAAATTTCTAGCATATCTTTGCAATTGAGCTACCAATACGTGGGGATGAGATAAATAAATAATCTTCAATCTTCGGCTACAAAAATCCTATGAAGTGTAATCAGACCCGATAAGTATCATAGTCCCTAACGTTTGTATGGGACCAAAAAACTTAATAAACTTCCACCCTGGTTCCAAGCAAACCCGCAATACTGAAAAACACTAGTTTATTTGTACCACAAAACAGTTTCAGAGCAGCCTATGAAGTGTAATCTGAGCCGATAAATATCATAGTCCCTAACATTTGTATGGGACCAAAAAACTTAATAAACTTCCACCCTGGTTCCAAGCAAACCTAGAATACCGAAAAACACTAGTTTATTTGTAGCACAAAACAGTTTCAGACAGATTAGAACTTTGCGTACTTGTACCAATGTTTCAAGTTCGAAACATATATCATACCTGCTAATAGTGCTCAATAAGTTGTAAGGTCAAACCCAAGTACCATCCAAATTCATAGTGAGCGAAACTATGTATTTAATATTACATTAGCAAGTAACTCATCTTTAGATAAAATAATACATGCTTTCCAAAGACAGTGTAAACATATTACATTCACACACGAGTCAGTTAAGAGCACATAATGACACATAGTTATAGGTACTCTACACATGCAATGAAAGCACATCATAGGGTTTACACATAAATGTTTTCAACAAGTTCACATAGAAAATTTAAAATTAATACCAAGTTAATAAAATGGTCAACACATTCAACAGATGCAAATGATCCTAAGAAAAGATACTAACACAATCACCGTTTCTAAAACCGATGTACTCGTTCTGGTGATTATGTTATACAAAATAACATAATCACTCTCATATTCATGCGTGTTTTCAAATCAAACAAATGAAATGCAACATGAAAAGAATATAACTAAATCAAGTGATCACACATGCAAATGAGTTAAAGCAATCAGTACATAATTCAGTAGTAACAATAAGTAAGACAGATATCAATAAACTCCACTCGAATCATTATCCTTGGAGGTGACAATATTGGCTTATTTTCTATCTCCGGTTCTCCTTTTGTTTCTTTCTAGGGCATTCTCTCTTGAACTGTACAAACCTACCACAACCATAGTACTTCTTTCCCTTTGCCTTCCCTTGTGACCTAGAACTACCTTTACCCTTCCATTTGACACCCTTATCATTTGAGTCATTTCTGTTTTTACCATGCCCACCTCTCATCAAGTGGATCTCACCGTCCTTTTTTTTTTTTTCAACTTTCACCTCCCTCTTCTTACTCTTCAAAGAATCAATTGCAATTTCAGGTGAAAGAGCATCTCTCCTATATTTAATAGCATTCTTAACCTCCTTATACATATCAGGAATAACATTCAATAGGATAATAGCTTTATATTCTTTCGAGATCTTAGTAATGTTTTGAACAAGTTTATTAAAGATATCACGATTATCATTTAAATCCTTAGAGGGATCAATTTTTAAACTAAACAAGCTTTCAAAGCAAGAAAAGTTTATTTGCTGTGGATTGTGTCAAGTAAAGTTTTTCCAACCTTTTTCAAAATTATCAGTCGAATCTTGCTTACCAACTTTACGCAAAATAGAGTTGGATGAATGCAAAATGATACAAGTCTATGCAAGTTCATTAAAATCCTTTTTCTACCCTCAGTAACAGTGTTTAAAAAAGAATTAACGATAGCTTTTAAGACCTTTTGTTGTATTAAAATACCTTTCATTTTTTGTTGTCAAATTGAGAAATCACCTTTCTTATCGAAAACATTCAAGTCAAAATGGTGCGCAAACATTAACAAATAAGAAACACACCAGATAAGCACCTCAAAGACACTCTCAAAGAGAATTCTGGAGGCCGCAATATACACCTAGATTCTCAGGGTTCTGTAAGATTCAAGACCCCAAGTCAAGGGATTTGTTGAAATGTGTAAGGTCTAGGTGATAATTCTAATTGGAGTGATAAATGCAGCAACAAGTATGAAATAACACAACAAAAAAATAGCCAAACGTGATGATATCATCGCATGTAATAGCGAATGTTGAAATTAAACCTCGAAAAACCCCAAAAAAATCAAGAGGAACACAATTATATCAAAATCAATGAATACAAATTCAATAAATAAAAGAGAAATCATTAATCCAATCCGGCTTTGTTTGGTGTAATTAAAGGCTCAGTTAATAGCCAGCTTTAAGAAAGCAACACCTCAAATCGGGCTAGAAACTAAATCCAACACGACCCACTACTATTTCATGAAGGAGTTTGGCTTAAGGACTTCACGAAAAAGAACACGAGGGTTGAAAGCCTGAAGCCAAAAAACGAAAGCACAAAATCAAAGGGGCTAACCGGGATATGCTGGTATTTGTTATTGGGTGATAGATGGATCAAATGGAATGGACCATAAGAAGTGAGGATTTGGTCATAGAAGTCAAAGACTACTAACAGTCATCTGCTCGGACACGGACAAGTGGATGCAGTGGAAAAGGATGGAAGTATATGTATATGTGTAGATTTTAGCTTTGATAGAGAATGCCTTATTTTTTTTTTTCATCATCTAATTTCTCAAGCCAACAGAAACGTGAAACTGATGAATCTTGGGCCCTCAGCATTACCGTGCCCTTTACTGCAAAACACTCCATACAGAGGAGCTCTGGTGGAAAAGGATCATATGTTTGTGAAATACAAAAATGTACTAATCGAACCATCCTAAGCTCTTTTTTGGATATCACTGTCAATTATATATCCGAGTTAAGAAGCACTGGGGATAATGGGGGTGATTATAAAGTCATGAATTGTTCTGTTGCTGATTTCAGTTTGAAAGTTTAAGAGTGTTTTCTTGATAGGACATTCTTGACAAAAATATATTATAATATAAATGTCTTTAGTTTAAAATTATATCATACAAGACAGAAGTATAAAAATAAGCAATGAGAAATAATATACTGCTAGTACAATCTAGATGAGCAAAATTTCTACATGAGAAAAGTATAGGATAAGGATAAGTTGATTTATGTCATGCAAAAGCATCAATCACAAACTTGTTTTTATTTATGTATGAATAATTTTTACTGCTACTTATTTTATGAATATCGCACTTGCCATCCAAGAAAGGGAAGCTAACATATCTGGACTAAAATATAGAAATTGTGTGAGATAACTAGTTTGTTCATAAAACCATTGTTATTTGAACTCGTACATTTTGTGGAAGTGAGATAACTAGTTTATTTATGCTGTTGGTTCCGTGCTATGCATATAAAATGTCGTTTTTTGCTTCCAACAATCCGTGGCTGAAATTTTCTCATTCCATTATGGCAATTGGCAGGTTTTAGTTGAGAGGTAACTCAAATCAACAGAGAGAGCTTTTTGTTTGGACAATGGTGGAATCAAACACTGGGTGTATTTGTTGTGTTGTTTCTACGTGATCGTTGAGATTCAAGTTTATCTTTGTTAAGCCTTTTAATCTAAGGCTTCAAATGGATTTTTTTTTTTTCTTTTTATTTTTGTCAATTTATCTGCAGCGTGTAAGTTATTAATACACAGGCTGAGCAGTTTCTTCTTGCTAATTTAGCTGTGTCAGTTTGAACTGGTTGAATCGCTTCTACACCTCTTGAAATTTAAGATAGACTTGGGAATAATTTCTTAGAAAGGTTCTGATTTTATTTGTTAAAAAGGGTTATATTACTTGAAGATTGATGAACAAATATAAAGAAAATACAAATGAGGTTTATGTAAAGTTAATATCTATGTACTTACTACTTCTAAAAACACTTAAAGGAAGGAATAATTTTGGACGGTAGTATATTGGACAATAATTTACAAGTTCTTATTTGTTCTTCAATTAATTTTATTCTAATTATTATTATATTTTATAATTAGTGTAATACTTTTTAATTTAGCCCCTGTTTGGTGTAGTTAAAATTTTAGATTACCTTTTGTGGGACCTACAACTCTTCAGTCACATATATATATATATATATATATATATATATATATATATATATATATATATATATATTATCAAAATTTATTAAAAAATTGATTTTTATCGGGTTTAATGATGGTTATTGTCTTTTCAAGTATTATTTATCTATACTACTTCTAAAATAGTCTTAAATGGATAAATATATTTTGGATCATAATACCCTAGAAAATAATTTATAATTTTTTTTGCCCTTAAAGTAATTTTATTTTAATTATAGAATTTTATAATTCAAAATAAACCTTACATATTCATTTACATGTGTAATTGTCTTATTTTATAAATACATAGCTATTTATAAATACATAGCTATTTTAAATTAGCTACTTATTTATTAAATTCTATATAGATTGTTCGGTCAAATTATTAGTGATTTTTTTAGAATCTTATGAAATGAGTAGTTAAAAATGTATAGTAGTTGTCATTGAATTTAATATTTGATTTTGATTAATGAAAGATAATTTTTAATATAGACAAATGGATAAATTTTTTTGTTAATTTTAACAAACGCACTCTTTTTTTCTTGTAACTTCTAAATGTCAATTGTGTAACATGTCATCCCCACTCCTCCCAAATAGGGGCTCAAAGAAAGTGATGTTAATAATAAATATTGACCATCAAATTTCTTACGGATAAGAGGCATAATTTTTGTTATTTATTTATTAATTTCTTCTAAAGCTGTCTGATTGGGAACTGGAATTGCACAATACGGTTGCAGAGGCTACAAGAAGCCTTATCCAAGTGGTATGTTTTTGTTTTATTCCAACGAAAGGTAGCTGAGTTTGTCAATTGGGGAACTTAGAGACCCATGCAAATGACATATATGAATTCCGTTTGGAAAATCGTTGCTTTGTTTTCGTGCAAGGCCATTTTCACTTCAATTGTATGATTCGTAGGCTAGTTCTCATTGGATTGCTGGTCTGGTTACGTGATTCGGGCAGGATGCTGCACTTGCCTTGTGACCTTACTGTCCTATAGACAATAAATATATTGGAAAAATAAACAAGATTCTATTATAAATGGTCTCTAACGTTTCTTCACCCTGATTGAAACTGCAATTCCTATCATATCAAATTCTATAATATGTAACCTTATGACTAGAAACTGCTTTGAAATTACTGTGCAGCAAAGCAGGGAATTGCTAGAGACACACTGATACCGTTGATGATGAATAACATGACATTAAGCATTTGAACCTAAAATTCTTTCTTTTCCTGCCAATTCAAATGGTGCACAAATTTTTGCTGGACACCATGACTGAATGGAAGAAAAGAATAAGTTAGGCTCGCCTTCGTGATGGCAAGTATTAATGGTAAGGTTTAAACCTAAGACGGAAAGGTTTCAGGTTGCACCTTCTGCCGTTGACAAATGTATTAATGCTTTACATTCTGTCTTATTTACCTGGTTTGGTACAACGAGAGAATCACCTTAAACCAGCCAAAACACCCCAAATAACCCCAAAAAAAAATCGTAAGTCCCATTATAAGGTCTTAAAAATCTGTAACCCTCTACCGTCTCCTTAATTATGGGGTTTTCTTTCATCACACATCAGAGTCCAAGTTGCTGGATAAAGTGGATTTGTCCTATGGGGTTTTCTTTCATCACACATCAGAGTCCAAGTTGCTGGATAAAGTGGATTTGTCCTATGGGGTTTTCTTTCATCACACATCAGAGTCCAAGTTGCTGGATAAAGTGGATTTGTCCTATCAAAATTCACCAAAACGTTATTTCCCTCAAAATCTGTTAGTTAATGTGTAAAACAGGATTACAATATATGAAGAAGTGTGCGGTACAAAAATTTCAATCTTAAATTATAAGGCCGACGTTTTTCCAATAGCTGAATAGATATACTACCAATGTCCCAAAAATTGTCCAAGAGCATCAGCCGCACCAACCAATGGTCTTGTTTGTTGTAAAGCCAGTTTCACTTGGCTGCGTGTCTTGCTTAGGAGGTTGACGAGACACAGGCTCTCTTGGCTTAGCTGGGTCAACAAAAATTACCCAACCATCCAGGAACTTCGCATTCATTCCCTCCCTTGCTTTCTCCGCTTCTTCTACTGTTTCATAAGTAACAAAAGCAAACCCCTTTGATCTTCCAGATGCTCTGTCAACAATCACCTTTGCTGTTTAAACAAGATACTTCAGAACTAAAAATCGATGTGGATACTTACTGGACATCACTAAGAGCCAAAACTAGAACAGCATGCTTGGATAGAGGGTTGGAAACATTTGTTTACCTTCACGAAGCCTGCCAAATGATGCAAATGCATTGAAAAGATTTTCATCAGTTGTTGATCTTGAAAGACCTGCACCATGTGGATCAAGATAAACAATTGTCTTGTAATCTGAGCCAAAAATGAACAAGTCAAATCTGATGCGAAAGACAAATATGTTACGATTCCATGGAAGGAGTCCCGTGGACAGGCACACCTACACAAGCATTTTCCAGTTGTGCCTCCTTATTGAGTATTCACAATTTCCATTAAGCCCATGAATAGACTAGTTACCAAATAATCTGAAGTTTGGTATGCGTATCAACATATCTCAAACTGCCACGTCGGATGTAACTCTAGTCTGATGTGCAGGTTACATCATCAGGTAGCGGCGCAAGTAGGCCATTTCTCTCTTTTCACACACTTCACATCCCACCTTCAGAATTCTAGGCTTCCATGTGGGATGATGCTATATTTACCTACTCAACTTTCACTGCCTTTTCTTTGTTTGAAATAAAAACATAAAAACTAAACGGAAAAAAAAAAAAAAAAAAAGCAAAAAAAACATGTTCAGGTCAGACTCATTTTCTTGATTTCCAGCATTTGGAAGGTGAGATCAATTTCAGCATCCAAATTCATTCTTTAGTTTAAACCATTTGCTACCTATTACTTACACCAATGTTTTCCAAAAAGAAAAAAACATGAAATGTCTGAAATTCGCTGCATATTAAGGGAGGTTTATTCAATTGGGATTTCGAAAGACATTTAAAGACTTTTTTCGTTACGTCCCCTGGTAAAGAACAGTACTGTACTAATATAAAACAATAATCAACATATTCGCCTTTCGGCATATGCTATTCGCCTATTCCTTCTAACCTCTTAACATGAGCCGCCAGACTTAACAATTTACTCTGCAGATATATAATTAATACGCGGGTGTGTGGAAAATGCGTACCACTAACAAAGAGCTTGGGGGTAGTGAGAGTAGAATTGTGGCGAAGCGAAGCAAACTGGGAGTGTAGAATCGGAGAAGGCGCTGATGATCGGCTCAAAATGCGACGAAAAGCAGCTGCGAAAGCCATTTGACTTGAGAATGTATGATGCAAATGAAATAAAGGAGTTTGTTAGGGAGTGAATTGAAATTTTGATTTTGGTGTTTAGGGTTTGATCGAAAGGGGGAGGGGAATTGTTTACGATAAACCCTTGCGATTCGCCGTTCGAGAGTATCTTCGAGATTTCAGAATAAATTACTCCAGAGATCCCCAACCATCTATAAGGATGACATTCACGTTTCAATATTTTATTTATGACACTCATGTCTCCAAAGTTTTTAATATTTTAAATAAATTTATGTGCGTGCGATATATTGTTTGTGCGATTTTAGTGTGTGTTTGATATATTGTTTAAAAAAAGTTTTTTTTGAAATGAATAATGATTTTTAAGAGAATTGATGATTGAAATTTAATTGAAGTCAAATATTGTGAGCTTGACTTTTAATGGACGGTCGAAATTAAATACTGTAGGAAAAAAGAAATTTTTAAAGAGAAACAAATGAGTGCTTAATTGCAAGGTTAAATTGTCCAACTAAAAAAATTATTTATTTCGAAAGGAGTATTCATAGTACCCGAGGTGATCTAGTGTCATGGACACTAAATATGACACCCACTCGACATTGAATATAGGTAGGTGGATCCACTATCCACCCACCCATAAGGGGTGGGGTATGGAATGAAACCCATTTGTGAGCACTAGATCATTCGTGTTCATAGTAAAATGTTTATTTTTTGCGCTACATTTATTTCAGAAATGAAGATCCTAAGTCTTGCTTAATGCAATTATTACAATTTATAAATTAATTTATAAATAACACAATTTTTTAAATCATTTTTTTAACAACACACATTTTCTCTCTCAAATTTTCAATCACACATTTTACCTAGAAAATACAAAAAAATTGGTAAACTTGGGCAGCCGAACACTCCGTAATTGTGTTGCTTATAAAGTTGAAAAATTATTTAGGATATTGTGTTACTTATAAATTGATTTATAAACAGTTTACAAAACACACTATTAAGAAAGTTTACAAAACACACTAATAAGAAAATTGCACCGCAGTTGTTTTTGGGATTCCCACATGCTTTTGCACTTAGTAGGTAGTATGATCTATGATACGATGTCATTGAAAAATAAGTTTACCTCGCAAAGTTGGCCTACTCAAGGCATGTATAAATTGTTGGAGTCCTTTAATTTCTGTGTTCAGGGTACTGTAGTCTAATGCTCAAGATATTGTAGAGTCTAATGAATATTGATGACACTTCTCTCTCAAATTTAAGTATGACACTTCTACTTGTTACAGATTTTACTTTCTAATTGCAATATTTTGTTTTAAGTTTACCCAAAAAAGGTTACTATTTCACATTGAATATCGCAGCTTTTCGGCAACCTCATCACTCTAGCCTTGTGGGGGTATTGGCGATGGAGTACTGAACACGCAGCTAAGTGCTTTGCTTGGAATCCTATTTAAGCATGATCTGGTTGGTATTCAGTTTTCTCTCTCTCTGCTTAAGCACATTTTTTGCACGGTTTAAGGTCTGTTTGACACGACTTTTGCTTCTTCTAGAAGAACTTTATGAAAAAACTCCTTAATTTTTGTTCGAAAACTAATTTCTATATCACTTCCTACTATAGAAGTGCTTTTGGTTAGGTTAGGAATAACACATTTCAATCAAATACAACTTACTCATTTTTCACCGCCAATCGAAGATTGAACGGTGTCCTCTTGTTAGGTTCTTACTAAACTGATATTGATCTTTCAATGGTCTCGAGTCAACGTGTTTAAAGAAAATAAATTTAGGATCATGCTACCGAGAAAGGGGCAACATTGTAGCTATAGTGAGCATTTCTCAATTCCCATAAACCTTTTTTATTTTTAAAGAAACTGATTTTATAAAATGAAAATTGGTCAATGAAGAAAGTATTGTGCCACGTGGAACAAAATATAGGTGAAATTCTCCAGTTTTTCCGAACCAATGAAACCAAAGTCCTAACATAGGAGTTAGTGATCTGTTTCTCTACTGACATTTTCTTAACCAACTAAACTTTAATCTTTCAAGATTAGTTGAGATTAGGTCCATCTCTATGTATATAATTTGCATGTCTGTCTTTTGATCTTGAATTCTTGATCATAAACATTTATCGTTTTTCGAGTTTGTGGATTGAGAAACTTGATCTTATAGACGAGTTTGAACGAAAATGCTAGTGTTTTAAAAGTTTGAACGATACTTGTTGAAATGAGTTTCAGTTTCTTCAATTCAATTTACCGTAGGCTGTTCTCAAGGGAGCCTCTGATGTTCTACGCTGCCACATGGACGACGGTTCTGACTTTGACAGTGGCCGTGGCATCATTCTGGCCGGAGTTTGCTTTCGTTTCTGCTATTAGTCCTACTTCTTCCTTTTCTCAGGCGTGTCATAGAGAAGGGTATTTGAGATTACCACTGGATATTCCGGGGGAGAATTTTTGTTTACCGGTTCAGCTTTTCAGAGGATCCAAAATGGATATAGTGGTTCCTCCGGTTTTTGCTGCCGTTATTGTCACCAGCACGGCTTACGCGGTTAGGGCTTTGGGCTTGTGGGAGGGAAACGATGATCAACTATTGTAAGTCGAGTGCATTGGAGTTTTAACATAAAATTTGGCGTGTTTCTTATCCATTATGACTCTGCAATTTGTCATTTTTAATTTCGTCATAATCAAGTTTTCAAACCCGGCCTGATCATCGACCAGACCGAGGGATCGGACCAAGGGTCAAATTATCAAATCAAGCATTAAAATAATAATATTAAAAAATATTAAGAAAATATATATACAAAACCTGGGTCAAACCTTGGTCGGCCAGGTTTTCTGGGAGGGTTGTTGATCGGGTTTGATGGTTTTAAGGATCACCCGACCTGATTTTGGCTTGGGTTGCGAGTTTCCCAGTCGCCCCGGCCGGCCCATTCCTAGTTTGAAAACAATGGTCGTAATTCTATTCTTACACACGGAGTATATCGATTTTTTTATGTAGTTGAAGAAGTTAAATTCTTATTTGTTTCTTGTAGAGTATTTTCATTTCTACGTACTAAACATACCTTTTTAAGGAAAAGATAACAGCACTAAGATATAGTTCCAAACAACAGGAGAAGCTGTAATTTTCCCAAACAATATTTGAAAGATCTTAACATGAGGTTCAGGATCACAGGACTCTTTAAGGATATCTAAAAATTAAAAAACAGAGAAATTTGTCAAATTGCATGTGTTTGGGCCTTAATTTTTTTACATACCAAGAAATTAGACAGATGTTTTATAGGGAAACAGACATTTTCATATGTTTTGAGCTGCATCAACCAACTTGTTGCTGAAATCCCAGAGCCTCTTGGCTAAGATTTCTTCTCTCGCAAACGTGCCCGCTTCGTACTCATTGCAGTCGAGGAAATACTTCCCCGATACACCTTTCAACGCCGGGTGAAGTGCAACATAGCAAGTTGTGGCTGCCCCCTGAAATTCAAAATTTACGCAGAAATCTTAGCCTCTGTTCTTTAACGCAATCATTATAATTGATAAACCAGTTTATAAACACCACAATTTCCCAAACCACTTCTTAACCACACATATTTCTTCTGTCTACTTTTGAACCACACATTTTAGATCAAAAACATAAATAAACCAATTTATAAACACTATAGTGTTGCGGAATAGGGCCTTAATTAGTGTTGCAAGTTGCAACCATAGGTTCTGCGCTGATAACACGTGCTGATATATTGTGTGGTGTTGAGACAGAGACATCACGGTGATTTACCTGACGGACGTTTTTCCATAGGATATACGTCAAGATCTTCATAATTTCTGTGAAAAATTATTATTGAGTACGAGAGATATACAGCAAAAAGAAGAAGAAATAATATTTGGAAAAAATTGAGTGCATACTTATGATAAAATTAGAATGTCTGTAGAGATTTGTTGTTATCAACCCTGGATGAACTGAATTAACAGTAATATTTGCCCCCTCAGCCTGCATAAAAAATGTAACAGAAACTTGACACAGAAATGAAGAAGATAAAAGAAAAATGAAGAAGTGGATCGTACCTGCAGACGTCGTGAGAGTTCATTGGCATGTAATATGTTAGCTAATTTGGATTGTCCGTACGCTTTCTGGTCCGAATAACTGACATGGCGCAACAGTTGTGAAAATACACAGGTTGTGTAAAAAATTGTTAAAATTAATGTTTTTTATTAGTATAATAATAATAAAGTACCTGGTTTCTTCATTGATCTTGTCAAATTGAATTCCTTCGTCATAAGTGTGTAGATGTGCTACTGATGTCAAATTTATAATCCTGCCTTCAATGCCAGTAGACTTTGCCGTCTCTTTCATTACGTCGAGGAGAAGGTTAGTCAAGTAGAAGTGGCCTGAGAAACGAACAACGAATAAACTATAAGAGGATTCGCGATAGAAATGTGGATATTATGGTGTGTTGTAGTACTCAAAAAGACCAGACAGTACAATATAGTACTGTCTAGTGGTGCATACCAAGATGATTTGTTGCAAATTGCATCTCTATTCCATCTTCAGAAAGTTGATAGGGACAGAACATGATACCAGCATTGTTTCTGAAAAGTTAAGAAATTGTTATAAACAATGTTATACTAACTTTAACACAATTATTACAATTTATAAATCAATTTATAAACGACACAGTTTCTCAAATCACTTTTTAACCACACATTTTCTCTCTCCCCTTTTCAACCACATATTTTATCTCAAAAATATAAATAAATCAATTTATAATTCATACAGTGTTACCGAACAAAGTTTGAAATATATGTGTGTGGGAGTGGGATTCAGAAATTACATTAAGATGTTGAGAGGGAGGTTAAGAGCAACGAAATTATCGGCAAACGCCTTGATGGATTTGAGGGAAGCAAGGTCGAGTTTCAGAGTGTCGAGTCGAGCACTTTTATTATCCTTTAGAATGAGTTGTTTTGCTTCATTTGCAGCCTCCATGTTTCTTGCTGCAATAATAACATGTGCATTCCTTAAGGCAAAGACTCTTGCTGTCTCAAAACCTATCCCACTTGCACCACCTGCAATGACAAAAGTTTGCATTTAAACATGTCTCTATGTTTTGCCAAGAATTTAGTTGTTGGGATGAATTGAATTTTTCCAAAGTTTTACCATAAAAATTAGATGATCTGTGTAAGTTAGCAAAGTTGGTCCAACGTGAGCCAGACGGGTTGATCTAATTCTAGGCTAAATTGCACTAAATTTTGCCCAGCAAAACGTGGACCTGGCGGGTCCACCCAAGTCCAAGTGCATCACAATATATAGAAGAGACAGTTTGAACCAAAAAAAGAGATTTTTTTTAGCTATTGGGACCTTTGGTTGGGCGAAATGGACATTTATTTTGGTCCGTAATTGTTGAACTATTTAATTGGAATTAATAAGAGGTGCATTTTTCGGTAAGGTGTAGATTCAAACCCCATGCTGCACGTGACTTTATGTCCAGCGAAAAAGACAGCTCTCTTTACATTTACATTGGAGAGATACCTCTTAAAAATTACTTTTTATCGAAAATAAATTAAGTCTTATTTCTAAAAATTTACTCAGAATTAAATGATCTATCTACCAGCTGCCAGTTATACCAGTATATTATTATTACACACAGACACAGAAAAGTAACACACAAAGTAAGTTGTAAAATTCATGTAAAAAAAGTTTAAATCATTAAACACTATATGGAATTCCAACGCTTAAAATTGTCATAAAATGAAACGAGAAATGAATTCAAGACCTTTGCAATCTTAATACAGGAAAATATTTCTAACGCTCACGGATTATCGAGAATCGGTATTCCGGGCTAATGGAGAAATTGTCCTTGCTATAGGGGACCCAAAAATCAATTAATGGACCCCCCGTCGCAGGACAATTTTCTTTTAGATAGGTACTGAGTCTCAATACTTCAGGAGTACTAGAAATGTTTTCTCTTCCTTATCCCAAACCCAGCAACCCGGAACCAGGATGAAGATATGGAATCTGATTTTTATGGTCTTAGTTAAAATCTGCAGATCTTTTTGAAGTAAAAAAAATGTCAATTTTCTTCTGCTTGTATACACACAAATATGAAATATATCTAACCTGTGATAAGAACTGTGAGATTGGTGGCATCAATCCCCTGAGTGACTTGTTCAGCAGTTGAAGCTGATCCAAACCCACTGGGGCCAGCTATTCCTGTGATCAACCTAAACATCCTCTACTACCACTGTCAGTTCTGTTCCTTCTGCCTGCATATGTATGTAAAATGTATATATAGCCAGAGAAAGAGAGAATTTAAGTGGGCTGAGTTGAGAAAATGAAAGGTGTATATAGAAGAGAAATGGGAAAGAATTAATTAGACAGATTATTAATTAGGTGAATGAAAAAGCCAGTAGAAGCTTGTGGTTTTAAATGGATTATGAGTAAATAATTTGGTGAATGAGGATATAAATGGATGCAAATACCATGGAGAAGGGCGGATCCGGATCCGGGTTGATTCGTATCCGCCCCCGAATCGGAAGATTTTTTGTCTGACGCGGCCGATTCGGAAATCGAGAAATTTTTGCTCAATTCGGATCGAGTATCCATAGGGGTTGGATCGAATCGGGTATGTTTGCAATTCCTAGCTCAACAACCTTCCATCCTTCACCATCAAGATTTTGGTTATTCAAAAACTAAAGAAATAAATAAAAATAAATGCTCATTAATTATCCTAGGAATTCTTTTTAACTTAGAAAAATGTTTCTTTTCTAATGCATTTAAACATCTTATGGTCCTAATCTGAAGGCTCAAGTTTGAGCCTCATTATTTGAAAACTCATTTTCAACTTATCAATAAAATAATTTGCACTTAAATTCAATGTTTTTTTTTTTTTTTTAATTTTAATCATATATTCTTCAAAAAAATTACTATTAAAAAACTCATTTTTGTAAATAATAGGTCTAAAACAAGGGCGACAAAATAAATAAAAATAAAAATACAATAAGTGGCGCAATTCTTTGGTCAAAATTAACTCAAGATTGTGAAACGTGTTTGGCAAAGCTCACTTATAAGTAAGGTTGCTTAGAATTTTTAAATAAATCAATAGATTATGTTCACCATATATCTACATCTATTTACAATTTACAAAAGGGTAATTATATTTGCACCACAATTTCTTATAAATACACCGAATTGAATTGCATTATTGGTTAATCTTTATAGATTATTACATTTATGTTCTTCATTTTTTTCATCAAGTTCTTATCATTAAATTATTAACAATTATCAAATTTTGTCCTTAATGATGGTTTTCGTCCAATTTTTTATTATTATCGTGCTTTAAAATAATGAAAAAGTATTCAACTAAAATTTTGATTTTTTTACTTATTAAGTGTAAAAGAGGAAAATAATTTTTTTTAATCTCTCTTTAATAAATTTCTTGACAGAAATCTTAGGAGAGACGAGATATATTAATTAATGAAATAATTAAAATAAGATTACAATGAAAAAAAGGTTGGAGGACATAATTGTAATATTGATTAAAGATTATGAACATTTCTTGCACTAAAAATATGGTGTACATATAAGAAGATGTGATAACAATATATTTATATTATATACTTTACAAAAAGGGTGAATGGAGGAGAAACTTTTAAATGCCTATTTTACCCTCATATATTTAGTTATATACCCATTTTATCCGTACCCCTTTATTTAATAATATTAATAATTCATTACATTTATTATATAGCAATTTCAAAATTATAATATAATTTCATATTATTATATTTTCTCATTTATTTAGTATTAAATTAATTTATTATCTAATAATTTACAATGTTGTAATATGATTTCATATTATTATTATTATTCTTATATTATTATATTTTTCATTTATTTAATTTTATCTACATCTACAATAACAATAACAATAACAATGACCATAACAATAACAATAATAATAATTGTTACGACCACGCCTAAACGGACTTGACACGTCATCAATGAAGGCCGACATATGACCCACTAACGTCTAGTGATACCCCGGACTTTGTAATTCAGAGTCCATTAGCTGGACTCACCTACTTGTCCATGAGAGACGCCACTTTGGATATGCTAAGTTATATCCAAGGTCCAATTATGTCCGAAGCGTTATAGTCGAACTGGTTATACCGAACTGATGTTGTCTGGAGTCTGTGCTTCGGGCTGGTGACGAACATGAATAATGTGTCAGAGAGATATGACACATCCACAAGTTGCGACTTGATTGGACAGCATCTTTAAAAAGGATGTGATAGCTGGCGGAAGTCTATGACCTATAGTAATGATTATGATTAAATAAATGATTTACCCCAAAAAGAATTAGGAAATTGTCACGTGTAAAACATAACACATATCATAATCTGGAACCATTTACTCCTCTCTATAAATAGATCATATGGTCTCCAATAAAAAGGTTAGTAACTCATTACTTAAACATAATATATAAACATCGCTCCATTTTCTCTCTTTTACATTTATATTTCTTGCATCCAAATATTTACTTGAAATGAGTACTGCTTTGAGCGTCCGAGTGCAAACGAGAATCACTTCGGCCTCGTTGCATGCTAACCGTTTGTCCAAGTGCGCAGAAAGTTCAAGTGTTCAAAAGGGAGGAGCTTCGACAAATTGATTCAAGGTTCTACCAAATCTTGTGATCAACAATAACAACAATAACAATAACACCAACAACAACAATAACAACAACAACAATAATAATAATAATAATAATAATAATAATAATAATAATAATAATAATAATAATAATATAAAAGTGTGGATGACTGAAAATCTTTTGATTCTCCATTTTAGACTTAAATTATTTTGTTTTAGGTCATATTACATTTAAAATTTAATTTATTTTCATTACATATTATTAGTTTTTATATTAATCTACAATGCATTTAAGTATTTTTATTTTGTCAATAACACTCTTAAACTTTTATTAAAGCCATTAATTAATTCATAAGAAAAAAATATTTTTTAATTATATTCTAATTAAGAATATAAATAAATAATTTCAAAACTCGAAATCGATGAAATATTTCAATAAAATATTAATTTTTTAAAAATTGCAGACATTTACAATTAAATTTGTCTTTTAAAAATATCAATTATCTCAACTACTTTTGAAAACAGTAATAATACTTCAAATATATTACGCGTGTCATTCATCCTTTATAGAAGATGTGCAAAGCACGTACTTATTACTAGTTAAAAATTTAAAAGAGATGATGTGAGGTTACTATTCATTATTTGTTATGGTTTCACGTTGCTTTTACAAAATAAATTAAAATAATAATAAAAAATAAAAAATAATTAACATTAAAATTTCTAACAATTTTAAAAAAAAAAAAATCAAACTAATTCCTCCATCTATAAATCATCAACTTAACATTCAATAAAATTACAATGAAAGGTAAATATTAAAACATAAATACACATGTAAAAAATTAAACTGTCAGTTCAACACGTATTAAAACAATTGAAATGACAAACCTCGGGCATAACATGAAATAAAAAACAAGAATTGAACACGTGAAATTGACAAATGACCGAATTAGATGCGCTCAACTTTTATCACTACTTATATTAGAAGACGTGATTTGACATTTACTATTCATTTTTCTATACTTCCGTTCAAACTAAATGTTTTACAGAATGTTTAGTAATGACAGCCTTCAATATAGTCTTTGACTCAAATATTAGCCCTGAAACATGAAAATCAATGATAAGCACTAGAGTTTTAATGTTGCAATACTAGCAAAATAATGAAAGTATGAAAAGTAATTACATTCTCTAAAAATTGGTTCCTCTATGTCAATCGTGGGATTGAAAGTATGAGTCATTGGTATGTTTCTCGAAGACGTTTCATCCTCCTCATCACTAGCCAAACTCTGTAGCTCTTCCGAGTCTCCATATTCAGTGTTAGTATCTCTCACTTCTTGTCCCTTCAACCCTCCAAATCCAAAATCAAAATTCACCATTTCATTAACCCTATTAGGGTCTACTTGATCATCATCCATCTCATAATTTGATTCCCCAAGACCCACTATATCTTCTTCAACATTTTCAACCCTCACGTCAACATTTCAAGCCCCATCACAATCTCCTACATCGAAGACAATACTTTCCTCCAAATTTCTCCATATATCTTCTTGTCCTTCATTGAATAAATTCTCATATCGGTCGAACCCAAAGTTCTCCTCATCAAACCTAGGGATATAGCACTCATCAAATGGTTCCATTGTCAGTACATGTGATATAACTGATTCCACTCCATATATCCGTACGATCCTATGTGTATCTCTATCCTTCAACATGACCCTAACATCCTCCTCACTTCTTATTCTCATCAACTCATTTCTTTTTTGCTTCCTATAATAAATTGCAAGTTACCTTGAGGATTAGAGATGGAAAAAAACTCGACCCGACTCGAACCCGACGGGTACCCGCACCTAATGGGTGGAAAAAAACCTGCCCCGCGGGTAGGCGGGGCGGGTTAAGTTTTAGCGACCCGAGCGGGTCGCGGGGGGGGGGGGGGGGTACGGGTTTTGGCCGCCCCGACCCGAACCCGCCCCGATTATATTATTTTAAATAATATATTAAAGAAAAACAATAAAAAAATGTCGAAAAAATAATAAAAAAAAATTAAAAATTAGAAAAAAAATTAAACGGGGCGGAAGAGCCGACCCGACCCGAAACTCGCGGGTCACGGGGCGGGTTTGGGTTTAATAAAATTTGGCGGGGCGCGGGTCGGGGAGACCCGACCCGTTGCCATCACTATTGAGGATTGCATGCACCAAGTACTTTATCAATTATCCTTCTTGTAAATAATGAGGGATGAACGTAGTCCAAAATCAGTACCACTATGGTTCATAACTCACATTGTTTGGCTTGTCGAAGAATATGCTTCAATGATGTAGAACGAGTGTAAAGTAATCTGAACCATGTCCTGCAATATACAACAACATACTTCACAAGCAGTTCCAATGAAAAAGAAAATAATGGGTCCCAAACACTTTTGACAGACCTGAAACCATAACGCATAAACTAGGGATTAGATGAAATTCCATAAACAGGAGCCTCTTCGTCAAACCCCCTGAATCTTGGATGAAGCATAATATGCGAGATTGATTAACCAAATTTTCACAAGAACCCCCATTTTTAGTAAACTCTACATAAAACCCGAAAATGCACAAAAATCTCTATGTAAAACCCAAAATCATGAAGTTTTATTACTTACCTGTGCGTCGGAATCGTAGAAACAACATCGACGACATGTTTGATGGGAGAAATTACCAGCGAAAATGGAGTTTTGGGAGGGTTTGGGCTCGGGAAGTTGCGAGGTGGCGACGTACGAGAAGCAATGGGTTGGATTGTTTGAATGAAACGACGATTTTTTTTATTTTTTTATTTTGGGTTTCAAATTTTCCCTCAACTTAAAATACAATTGAGTTTTAATTACACATGATAATATATGAAGTTAACAGAAACAAACGGCATGGATGAGTTTGACAAAGAATTGAGAAGATAAGGGTGAATTTGCTAAAAAATGAAACATAGCGACGAATTACGTAAAGAAGTGTGAAATGTAGGGACCAATTGTGCAAATTACCCATTTTAAAATGTCATGTGTTTGTTTAATTTGAGCAACTATAATGAAAATAAAATGTCGTAGAAATTAATATTGCACAATTTGAAATCCATCCTAATCATGGACTAAGAATTCAAACTGAAAAAAATTAAAAGATTATCTATATCAATACCTTATTAACTATTTATTATACAATGTTATATTCATTTAAACGAATGCATTTGATGAAAATGATTATAAGCTCATTATATGGTTTATTGAGTAGAATTTGTAGATCATAAAAGTTGTAGAAAAAAGAATTATAATTTTTTATTATCATTTTTTGTTGTTTGAAAAAAATTCCATAGTTAAATCTTGCCCCAATTAGTTTTACATCATGACTTTGCCATTGTATGTGATATATTATATTGTTTTAAATTATTATTATTTTTTTAACTATTTTCTATATTTGTTTACCTTTTAATATTATACATTTACATATATACTTCAACAAAAATTTCACGTGCATGATAAACTTATTTTGGGAAACTAATCCTTATTTTGGCGCACGTTATAATAATTGTAAAAACAAATTACAATTTTAAAATATAATTATAAATGCTCGCAAGCTTTAATTTTTTTATGTGTGTGTGTAAATAATAAATAAATAAATATTACAAAATTAAATAATTACTTGGCCTCATCAAGTATTAGCATCAAAGCATCAGTCACAAACTGTGTTTTGGAGCGGTCAGCATACTAAAGATGATCTAGATAGGATCCATACAAATAAAATAAAATAATAATAGTAATAGTAATAACAATAACAATAACAATGACAACAACAATAACAACAACAATCAAATAGATTTACAAACTCATTTAACATGATATCAATGTGTTCAGATTGATAATGAGTTACAATATCTTGAGATTTTTAAAGATGTTCGACTAGAAATATTTTTGTTATTATTTGGACTCCATATTGTTGGAATACAAGAATGACACACACACACACAATTCATAAATGTAACATAATGATAGTTTACAGACACATTCATCTCATACTTTCCCAAATATTTTTCCATATAATTTTAGAACATGAGTAAATAAATAAAAAATTTAACTATAAGAAATCTGTTCAACACGTTAATAAAATCATTGCAACAGGAAATATTTTGCATAGCACGAGCCAAAAACTAGTTATGTACAAAATATTAAGTTGAAAATGTGCTACTCACTTTTTCGGGCCAAAACACATTTTTAGCACTTTGGACCGAAAATGGTATTTGACCCACATAACTTAGGCACTTCTCTATATATACATTCCTTGCATTTGATATTCATGCAATGAATGATAGAATTGATGGGACACAAGAAAATGTGAAGGAGACATCCCATTTTCTCTCCAACATAATAGGGTTGGACTCTCCTCTTCTTTGCTCTCATTTTGGTGGGAAAATTTTAGGTTAAGGGTTGGACAAGACTTCTTGGTGATGTCTAATTGTAGTTCTCCCTTTATTATCTTTTTTCTTGGTGATTAGACTGGTTTTACAATAAGGTGTAAAACAGTTTTACAATGGTATAAAACATAGAAGATGGAGTTTATTCTTGGTGAAATCCGATTGATTATTTGGTAGGGTGTAGGATTCGCTTTTAGGAATATTTTTAGATGTTCTTGATATCAATCTTGTAATGCGACGAACTTCTTGATGTACCTAGTATAATTTGAGCGTAAATCCAAATTTAATGGACTGCTCAACGGGAGATGTAGATGATTCTCAAATTATCCAACCCCCGGGGTCTTTGGCCGAAAATTTTTGGTGTTCCTGCATTTTACATTTTGATTATTTTTGTTCTATTGTTCAAATCGATCCAACATATTACATACAATTCATTGTTAGCAACCTTAGAGCAGAATTTTGGGTTCAATTAGGACACTTGATTATAACTCAAAGTTTTGGAAGGTTTAATTAGGGACAGATCTAGGATTTTTCTTATAGAGAGTTGAAAATTGGTGCCCCGTATTTTTTAGCGCACATTACTTTAATATGAAATTTATATAGTTAGAAAGCTCTGTCAATGTAATATATGGTTTAAAAAACTCATCAAGACACCAATAAAATTATTTTTGAACTCCTCTAGTGAAGAACATTATTTATTTCAATTTTTTCAGACGAGATTTTGAACCACAATATTCATCTACTGTAGAATTTAGATCTAATTTTACAATAATCTCCCTTTCGATATTAAGCATTATACTATTAGCACTACAACAAAGTTTGTTTTTTACGACATGCATTGCAAGCCGTAAAAAGTTTTTTATTGCGTACATATGCATGTCGTAAAAGCATGCCGGAAAAAAATGTTTACGGAAGTATCACTTTAGATTTTATGGCGTGATTTTTTGTATGATTAACAACTAATATATAATAATTACGGAACAAAATTATACAAATCAATTCATATAAAATCATGTTTTACATTATGCGATACACAATAACCAAAATGTAGATTTCATCTAATTTCTTTTTGTTTTGCCAACTAAGAACTTTTGACTACTTCATTGATTTTACTCCCACCGAAATGTAACTAATGCACACCGTTAATCTTTACTTTTTACAACATGCTACTCATGTACGCCATAAATACTATTACCTAATTAACGACATACACGTGCACACTGTAAATGGTGAACTTTTACGGCGTGCTGAAATTTACGTCGTTAATGTTAACTTTTTATGGCATGCAAGTTATGCACGCAGTAAAAGCTCTTTTATATGGCATGCCTTATATTCATATCATAAATGCACATCCTAATAGGCCCATTTTGTTGTAATGTAGCAAGAAAGTCATCCTCCACTTTGTTATGATCAACTGTCTTCATATGTTTCATTGTTGAAAATGCTTGTTCAGAACCCGTGGTAGAAATTGGTAAGTCAATACAGTCAATCGAAAAAATGCAAATAAAAAGAAATCAAAATGAGAAACAAAAGGAAAAAAGAAGATCACATAATTGACATGACAACAATTGAATGAGTACAAGTACATGATGCGTGTCGCAATGCACCAAAATAATAAATAATTCCTTACTCGCTAAATATTAATTAATAATGTAGTAGTGAGAGTAAGGGTCGATCCCACGAGGAACAGAAACTAATTTTAGTTGTTCGATCAATTAGAATGGAATGGGGAGGTTTTGTTATTTGAATTGTTTGAATGAAAACTACTCATAAAATAAATAATTAAATATGACTAGAGAATTAATATGAGACGAAATCTTGTTCTCGGGTTCGGTTGTGCCCTTAATTAATGTTATACTTTTCCTTGTAACGTGTTTCTATTCCTAATTCAATTATCAATCATAAATAATCAACAAGCTCTGATTATCTAAATTCTTCCTTATGTGTATTGATTCAAAATAAGCTCTTTGAACCAATCCTAGCCATGGACAATCCTAAACAAGCTCTTAGGATTTAATGCACGACTAGTATGAAAATTTAGAAGAATAGATTGAATTTGATCGTTAATTACACAAGCTCGAATTAATCAATCCAAGTTGAATTATTACTAAACCTGCACGAGATTTATTTGCTACTAAAGTAAAGATTCAATGACAATTACGGATCAAGAATCTAAACATAGCATATTCATGAATCCAAAGATCAATAATCCAATTGGCCAAATTAAACTATTAATCAAATAAACTCAATTGAACATTCAAAACATAATAATCCAACAATTGAAATAAAGGAATAAATTCACGCTACTAATTTGTAGGAAAAGAAAATAACATAATCAAGTTAACACAACTTCCCCTTTGAACAAGATATGGAATTTAGCCTAGCATGGTTGTGGTAGATTCTTCAAGTTGCTTCATGAATTCCATTGTTGTTGATATTCTTGCACTTGAAAATCTCCCAAGAATGCTCTATATTTTTCTCTCAATTTTCCTCAATGTATAGTCTCTTTCAAAAATAATAATAATCTCTTTTTCTTGTCATGAAATTCTCTTTTTATAGCATCAATTTCGTGCCCTAACTTTGGGATCAAGAAATCCCAAAATTATGGAAAGAATTAAATATGGAAATTTTTGACTTGAATAGTTACGGCCGTGAATTTCCTTTTACGGCCGTAACACGGTTTCTGCATATTTTCCTTAATTTGAAGTTACGGCCGTAACATTTCCACTTACGGCCGTAAAGAGGTTTCTGCTGATTTTCTTCTTGCTTCAACACTACTTTTACGGCCGTGACTTTGTTACCTTACGGCCGTAACTGTATTTGCACCTAAGTCCCCAAACTTCAGTTTTGAGTGCATTTTGGTCATTTTTTCTTCTTTTTTCTTCTTTTATGATCCTATACAATGTAAAACATAAAATTCATTAATAATACTTAGATAAAATCACATTATGGCATATTCGAGGATATAAGTGCACAAAATAAACGTTAATATAGCACTTATCAAATCCCCCCACACTTGAACCATTGTTCGTCCTCGAACAAAGATTTAAAAAGAAAAGAATAGGATTCAAACAATAGATTACAATTTAGAGACTTGAGGTTGCAACCCACTTTTCTTTAAAAAAAATGTTCCATTGCATGATCGGATTATGTTCGTGTGTGCTAGAGATACAACGCTCTTTATTTCCCATCCCAATCATGGCTCGATATGGTTTATTTCCTTGCACCTCTCGTGTTTGCTCACATCCCAACCATTTATAAGTGACTACGAGGAGAATAGTTTCGCCCAACTCCAGTGGAAATCAGTTGCGTAAACCGAGTTGTTCATGACGTGAATTTAGTCAACACAGTATCCCCGACCACATTCATAGCACCAACCCTAGACCAAGCAATTCAAACCACTCATAAGAATATGTAATGGGAGTTAACACCCTCACAAGATATTTCTCTCTTCGCACAAAGTGTATAAGGGTTTGAATTTTCGTTCATCTCTCTGCATGGATAAGTCAGTACCACAGATTGCCTTACTGTCATAACCGGAGCCAACAATAACACAAGTGCAAAGCGAAGGTATTTATTTGATTGTAACGGGGCTTCAGGTTAGGTAGGGAAAAAGGATATATTTAGGCTGAGTTGGGAAGGAATTTCGCAAACTAAGTCGATTCAAAATACATCACTTCCTTCACTCTTAATATGAACTTTATTGTTCCCCGCTACCCAACCTTATTCACACTTGAATCTCTTCTTTTCTTTTCTCTCTCTTTTCTTTTCACAAGTTGAGTGTTTGACATCCTCAACTACTAATTTTCATGACTAACTTCCTTTTCATTGATTTTTCGCTTTCGATTTTTTTTCGATTATAGACTGCAACTTTTTCTTTTTTCAAATCATTACGCAATCATCAATTGGCACAAGATAGAATTACAATCCCCTGAATTTAGTCCATTACACAACCATTGCCCAACACAAGATAATCATCTCAACTTCTTAGACTTAGACCATAGCACAATCCTCAATCAACAAAAGCTTGCGAATCCCTTCTCTTATGGGTTCAAAACAGAGACAATGCAAAAGAAAGGGTATTCGTGGCTTGTAGCGTGGCATAAAAATTCAAAGAAAGGTTAAGGCTCAAACGGGCTTCTAATGGTCCATGTAGCAAGGTAGGCTCTTTTAGCAAGTCAAATTTGGTTCAACCTATTGCCTTTGCTATAATTTGCACTTAAGTTAAGAAGCTACCACGGTATGCACAAGAAAGTACATCCAAGCATAACCCAACCATGCAGGACACACATCAAAGAATTACGAGCTCATAAGTATTAAAAACAGCTCTTAGGCTCAAAAGCTCACAAATTATGATTTTTATGTGTTTTTCCCATCCAATTATGAGTTATAGGTCATTGCTTGATCTTCATTCCAAATCTAAGTCCATTGGTCGAGGATAACGGTCAAGAGTATTCAAACCATCACTACTCACAAAAGTGTAATAATTGGGATGTTCGGGGGTTATATATGAAGGAATAATCTGTCTATTGTGGTTTGGGTTCTTATTTGTGAAGCTTTGGACGAGATGATTTCTATGTGCTCAATTTATATCCAATTATGCAATGATTTTTTTCAAAAAAATTGCACCAAAAGTGGGGTCGCTTCCTATCAAAGTATGGTTTAAGACCTAAGTAGCATAGATAGGTAACAAAAGTAGAGAACAAGATTAAAATGGATGTTGACTCAACATGAATATAACGTTTCAACTACAGAAGGTAGATAAAGACATTAAGCTCATAATCAATTTAATCCCCCCCACACTTAGATAAAACAATGTCCTCATTGTAAAGCAAAACAATAAAAGGGAAGTTATGCGCGAGGGCTACGTGCTTTTAAAAAAATTTGAAAATCCAAATGTACGGCCGTAAGGTGGGTTCTGAACAAAAGATAAAAAATTGCATTACGGCCGTAAAGTTATGTCTCACGGCCGTAAGCTGGCCTCCGATTAAACGTACTGGAATTGTGTTACGGCCTTACTTGAGTACCTTACGGCCGTAAGTTAGCCACTGATTTTTTTTTGTAATGACTAAATAAAATAAAAATAACCAAAAATGAAAATACGAAAATAAAGAGTCGAGGAGGTAAAGAAACTCCCCTCTCGGGTTGCCTCCCGAGCAGCGCCTTTGTTTACTGTCGTTGGCTCGACAGGTTGTTTCCTCCTTCAATCGGGATTAGGTGGATTTCCAAAGCTCAATTTCCTCTTCATGCTCTTTGTTAGTGCCTGCAAAGTAGTGGGTAGAGATTTTTCATCAAAAACTGGTAATGAGATGGATGAGATTTTACCAGATTTCGGTGACTTTAGACAGTCCTTTCCACCAATATCGAGAACTTCCTGTACTAAAGAGTCATTCACATTAACAGAATAAACAGAATCATCATCAAAAATTTTCACGGAATCATAAATATTGAATTGAACAATTTCATTATCAAATTCCATGGAAAGTGTGTCACTGCTAACATCTATCTTAGTCTTAGATGTTTTCAAAAATGGTCTGCCTAGCAAAATAGGCGTGGAGTTGGGTGAATGATCATCATTCATATCTAACACATAAAAGTCCGCAGGAAATACTAACCTAACCTACTTGCACTAGAATATCCTCAACTACCCCGTCAGGATAAGCATTAGAACGATCGGCTAGTTGAATTATAACATTAGTTTCAGTCAGTTTGGCAAGTTTTAATGAAGCATAGGTGGACCTAGGCATTACATTGATAGAAGCACCTAAGTCTATTAAAGCACGATTTATCTTCTTATTACCTATTTGACAAGGAATGGTAAACATACCTGGATCCTTGCACTTGGGAGGTAATTTTCTTTGAAGAAGTGCAGATACAGACTCACCCATTCTTACCATCTCATTTCCCACCAGTTTCCGTTTGCTAGTGCATAAATCTTTTAAAAATTTTGCATACCAGGGGAGTTGCTTGATGGCCTCCAATAGCGGGATATTGATTTCAACCTTCCTAAACATTTCTAACATGTCCTTTTCTTTGTTCTCTTTGTTTGTCTTCGCTAACCTGCTAGGAAAAGGTGTGGGTGTTAGTTTAACATTTAAATGGGAGTTAGTTTTTACCTGAGGGTTTTGCGAAGTGTCGTTTCTCTTCCCGACTCCTTCCTTTCCATCTTCCTCCACTTCGGGTGCAGCCGGTTCCAATTGCGGACCCTCAATTTCCCTTCCGCTCCGGAGAGTTATGGCGCTCACGTTTTTGGGATTCACCTCGGGCTGTGATGGTAGCTTCCCTCCAGATTGTGCCTCCAATCTATTTATAGCAGTGGCCATTTGGCTCAATTGATTTTCCAGGTTTTGAATGCTTAACTTGGTATCCTGTTGGAATTGCATCGTGTTAGTTGCCAACATCTTAACCATATCTTCAAGAGACATACCTGAATTTTGAGGTTTTTGTTGATATTGCCCCTGTGGTTGGAAGGTTCCTTGCTGCTGGAATTGTCCTTGTGGCTTGATTGAAGTAAAACCCGGGAGTTTGTTATTTCCGTAGCTCAAGTTGGGGTGATCTCTCCACCCGGGGTTGTACGTGTTTGAATATGGGTTGTACTGTTGTCTTTGGAACGGAAAACTTTCTACAGCACTTACCTGTTCACCATTTCCCTCTTGCAATACCGGACAGGTATCCGTTGGATGTCCAAAGTTTGAACATATCCCACAAGCTTTGACCTGTTGTGCCTTCCCTAGAGTAAGTTGTTTAACGAGATTTGTTAGTTCAAACAATTTACTTTCAATATTGGAACTACTTACCTCATTCACGCGCCGAACTTGCATATCCCTGTTGGAGTTGAACTGTTGAGTGTTCTCAGCCATATTGGAGATTAAAGCTCGTGCTTGTTCCGGTGTCTTGTCCATCAATGCACCTCCGCTTGCGGCGTCTATCATAATTCTGTCCATTGGCGCTAGACCTTCGTAGAAGTATTGCACCAAAAGTTGCTCGCTAATCTGATGATGGGGGCAGCTAGAGATGAGATTTTTGAAACGCTCCCAATACTCATATAATGTTTCATTGTTGTTCTGGCGCACCCCACATATTTCTTTTCGAATTGTCCCCGCCCTAGATGCAGGGAAGTACTTCTCTAGAAACAACCTCTTCATATCATTACATGTGGTGACTGATCCAGATGGTAGACAGTAGAGCCAGTCGGTGGCAGCATCCTTCAATGAGAATGGGAAGGCTCTCATTTTTATTTGTTCCTTGGTAATGCCCGTGGGCCTCATACTGTCGCAAACCACATGGAACTCCTTTAAGTGTCTATACGGATCTTCACCGGGGTTTCCTCGAAAAGTTGGTAATAAGTGGATGAGCCCAAATTTAAGCTTGAAAGTTTTTCCTTCTTCCACCGTTGGAAAAGTAATACATAAGGGCTGTTGAGCCACATCGGGGGTAGCCAGTTGTTTAAGAGTCCTGTTGTTAACTGCCATTTGTCGCGCTGCTCTTCTTTGCTGTTGAAAAGTCCTCTCAATTTTTAGGTCAAGATCAAAAATTTCACAATTAGTTGACCGGGTTTTAAGCATATAAGCAAAGAAGCACAAATAATTATTAAATGAAATTTTTTTTTTGAAAGTTATATAAATAAAGTTAAAATAAAATAAAAGCAGAAAAATAAAATTCTAATCGATTAAACACTAAATTGGTTGACTGTTCCCCGGCAACGACACCAAAAATTTGATGCGTGTCGCAATGCACCAAAATAATAAATAATTCCTTACTCGCTAAATATTAATTAATAATGTAGTAGTGAGAGTAAGGGTCGATCCCACGAGGAACAGAAACTAATTTTAGTTGTTCGATCAATTAGAATGGAATGGAGAGGTTTTGTTGTTTGAATTGTTTGAATGAAAACTACTCATAAAATAAATAATTAAATATGACTAGAGAATTAATATGAGACGAAATCTTATTCTCGGGTTCGGTTGTGCCCTTAATTAATGTTATACTTTTCCTTGTAACGTGTTTTTATTCCTAATTCAATTATCAATCATAAATAATCAACAATCTCTGATTATCTAAATTCTTCCTTATGTGTATTGATTCAAAATAAGCTCTTTGAACCAATTCTAACCATGGACAATCCTAAACAAGCTCTTAGGATTTAATGCACGACTTGTATGAAAATTTAGAAGAATAGATTGAATTTGATCGTTAATTACACAAGCTCGAATTAATCAATCCAAGTTGAATTATTACTAAACCTGCACGAGATTTATTTGCTACTAAAGTAAAGATTCAATGACAATTACGGATCAAGAATCTAAACATAGCATATTCATGAATCCAAAGATCAATAATCCAATTGGCCAAATTAAACTATTAATCAAATAAACTCAATTGAACATTCAAAACATAATAATCCAACAATTGAAATAAAGGAATAAATTCACGCTACTAATTTGTAGGAAAAGAAAATAACATAATCAAGTTAACACAACTTCCCCTTTGAACAAGATATGGAATTTAACCTAGCATGGTTGTGGTAAATTCTTCAAGTTGCTTCATGAATTCCATTGTTGTTGATATTCTTGCACTTGAAAATCTCCCAAGAATGCTCTATATTTTTCTCTCAATTTTCCTCAATGTGTAGCATCTTTTAAAAATAATAATAGTCTCTTTTTCTTGTCATGAAATTCCCTTTTTATAGCATCAATTTCGTGCTCTAGCTTTGGGATCAAGAAATCCCAAAATTATGGAAAGAATTAAATATGGAAATTTTTGACTTGAATAGTTACGGCCGTGAATTTCCTTTACGGCCGTAACACAGTTTCTGCATATTTTCCTTAATTTGAAGTTACGGCCGTAACATTTCCACTTACGGCCGTAAAGAGGTTTCTGCTGATTTTCTTCTTGCTTCAACAACACTTTTACGGCCTGACTTTGTTACCTTACGGCCGTAACTGTATTTGCACCTAAGTCCCCAAACTTCAATTTTGAGTGCATTTTGGTCATTTTTTCTTCTTTTTTCTTCTTTTATGATCCTATATAATGTAAAACATAAAATTCATTAATAATACTTAGATAAAATCACATTATGGCATATTCGAGGATATAAGTGCACAAAATAAACGTTAATATAGCACTTATCAGTACACCACGAAAAATGAAAAAAGGTTGGAAAGAGATTGGTTTAAAAGAGAAAAAATAAAGCTTCTTTTAATTGATTATAATTTTACCATCTACTTTACAAAAATATAAGTTCATTACATTTACATTCCTAATCAGTAATCACCTTTTATTTGTTTCAATTTTGTTAATTAAAAAGCAAAAAACTAGCACGAACCCAAACATTGAATTACAAAACATAAACATACCACCGTTACAACAATTTTAAACGAAAATTCTATAAATAAACAATGATATTAAAACAAGCTGATGATGCAAAAAATCGTACCTCAGATATTCCGAGCTTGAGCAATAAAGTAGCACGAACTGGAACTCCGAATACCTGCAATAAAGGCGAGGAGGTATGTCCTCGTCGCCCCTCCGATGCTTAAGTCAGTAAAGAGGAAGGGAAAATTTATGCAAGAGGCTATAGACTGGAAAAATAAGAATTGTGTACCTGGATTATGATTGAGTGCCATGTATTTATAGAGCTATATGGACGAATTATGATAGGATTGAAATATCTGCATTGTATGAGTCCTGTTAGGAATCATCCTCCTATTTTTTAGGGATGAGGTTGTAAAACCCAAATAGGATTCTGTTGGAAGATGAGTTCTATTGGAATTAGGAAGTTGTAGACTCCACGTGTCGGATCAAGTCATGCCCGATCAATGAGAGACGTGACCCGAGCATCATGTACCCCGAGCACATCATGCACCTTTTTGGTGAGATATATGTACTCGGGGTATTCTATCCTCGGGGGGTATTATGAGTGGTCGGGGTAACGTTTTCACCACGAGCATTTTAAGTGTGATCGGGGGTTATTTTCTCCTCGGGGTTGTTCATCTCCTCGGGGTTCTCAATATAGTGTATGGTGTGATGTTTGAGTGCTCGGCCTCGAGGTTCATATGTTGCTCGGGGGCACCAAGATATGGCGTGGCTAAATATTCAAGTGTTCGGGGATGAGGACAAAGGATATGCTCGGGGTATAAATGAGTGTTGGGGTTGAAGTCCTCCTCGGGGGTATCAAGATGTAATATGGAATAATATTCATGTGTTCGGGCTCGAGGTCATCCTCGGATTTATGGTGGTCGAGGTTGAAGTCTTCCTCGGGGATAGAAAATATAATATATGGTAATATTCATGTGGTCGGGTTTCAGGTCCTCCTCGGGTTCATGGTGGTCCTCGGGGTTATACATTTGATTAGGAGACTATATTTTGTTAAAGAGCTCGGGCTCGGGCTTAAGGCTCGGGTATGAATAAAATTTATACTCATCATAGGCCCCCGCGCATCCATTATCGAGTTTAGGGGAGAGATGGATGCGTAATAGTGAGGTGCGATGATTATGTTAAGGCGAAATAAACAAGAGCTTTTGTTAAGCAAGGAATAAGCCCTAGCTTAAGTAATAAATCCGAGCTTATGTAGACCCGAGGATTTAATTATATCAATTTGATTACTTGATTACTCGGGGTGACGTGTGTACTTGCGCGGGCAAGTATTTTGTATGCTTGTGCGAGACAAAACCTTATTTGATTGCACGGGGCAAGGCTTTGTGTGCTTGCGCATGGGCAAGGCTTTGAGTGCTTGCGCGGGGCAAGGCTTTGTGTGCTTACGCGATGCAAGGCTTTGAGTGCTTGCGCGGGGCAAGGCTTTTAGTGCTTGCGCGGGGCAAGACTTTGTGTGCTTGCTCGGGGCAAGGCTTTAAGTGCTTGCGCGAGGCAAGGCTTTGTGTGCTTGCTCGGGGCAAGGCTTTGAGTGCTTGCGCGGGGCAAGGTTTTGTGTGCTTGCGCGGGGCAAGGCTTTGTGTTTATCAATGATGGAGATTTTTTTTTTTTTTTGGATGACATCCCATATTGCTTGTATAGACTCGACCTATCTACTGTGAAATTAAAGGTGGGCACGTAGGCCCCCGATGCTATATGTAAGAAAAGAAAAACGAAATAACGAAAAGAAATGGTAAAGACTAGGGTATGAAAACCCATACAACTTATAAAATAACGCATGATCAGTAGCTAGCAAGGTTTGGGCTGCCGTTGTGTGAGTTTCTTCCTGAGGCTGTTCTACCAACGACGACATTTACTGTTCAGGCCGTGGGTTTTTTTCATCCTCGGACTTTCATTAAACGTGGTCATTCCTTGGGCGTTTTTCAGTACTGATGTAAGATTTTAATAACCCCTTTTTGATCAAAAAATCAATCTCTCGCTGTAATGCATGGCACTCCTCGGTGGTATGCCCATGGTCATGATGAAATTCGCAATACTTGCTCTTATCTCGCGTGTCCGGATGAGACTTGATTCTTGATGGCCACTTCAACTCCTCCAGATCCTTGATTTCCATGAGGATACTTGCCCTTGTGGTGTTCAGATGTGTGAAGGGTGTAGGAGGGTCATGCTCTTGCTTGCCCCGAGTCTGATATTTCCATGTACCATGGTCATGTTGTCTCTTGTGTTCGTGCTTACTTTCTATATGATCTGAATTTTCAGTGCTCGGGCTATTTTTCCTGGGGTACATTGTTTCTTCCATATTGATGTACTTCACTCCTCGAGTAAGGAGCTCAGTCACTGACTTTGGTGGTGTTTTCGATAGAGACATCTTGAAAGACTCGCATCTTACAGCATGAGTAAGAGCAGATACAGTGGCAGAGATATGAAGATCAGGGATCTGTAGTCTTTCAGCATTGAACCTGGTCATGAATTCACGCAGTGTTTCATTTTGTCCTTGACTGAGTCTCATAAGCGAGGCAGCCGTTTTCCTTATGCGCTTACTACTCGCAAAGAAAGTCAAAAACTTATTGGAAAGATCTGCAAATGTCGAAATTGAGTTTGGTCCAAGAGTTGAGAACCAATCCCTAGCAGCACTGGTCAAGGTTTGGGGGAACGCCTTGCACATGACCTGATCGGGGGAAACTTGCAAATTCATGACGTCAGTGTACACATTGAGATGATTTATGGGGTCGGTTGTACCATCGTACTCCTTTATCCTCGGGAACTTGAACCTGTCTGGTAAGGGAAAGGCTAAAACCTCTGGTGTGAATGGAGTGTTCGGGGTGAAACCTGCTGGGGCTTGAGTACTTTGTCGTATACCGACTGCTATTCCCTCCTGGATAATTCTCGCAAGCTCGACAGGGGGCATGGCGACTGTTCTTGAACTCGTCATATTCGGCGGTGATGGGGGTAGTCCCGTGGTACTTTCCCTAGCAGTGTGGTTCGATGGTTGGACCCGTGAAGCATTCCCTTCCTCGGGTGTTGGCGTACGCTGGTGCTGCTGCGTGAGCAACTGAGTCAATGCAACGACTTGTTGGCGAAGTTCCTCCAATGCTGCTTGGGTATCAACAGAAGGTTGGGGATGTGATGTCTGATTTCCTGGTAATGTAGTAGGGTTTGCTGGGAATGTCGAGGGCACCTGCTCCCCCACAACAGGATGATCATGAGCAGGTAATGTGGCTTGTGGAAGTCCAGAACGTGTATTAACCATGGCTTCTAGTAATGGTTCCCACAGACGGCGCCAATGATGATGCAAAAAATCGTACCTCAGATATTCCGAGCTTGAGCAATAAAGTAGCACGAACTGGAACTCCGAATACCTGCAATAAAGGCGAGGAGGTATGTCCTCGTCGCCCCTCCGATGCTTAAGTCAGTAAAGAGGAAGGGAAAATTTATGCAAGAGGCTATAGACTGGAAAAATAAGAATTGTGTACCTGGATTATGATTGAGTGCCATGTATTTATAGAGCTATATGGACGAATTATGATAGGATTGAAATACCTGCATTGTATGAGTCCTGTTAGGAATCATCCTCCTATTTTTTAGGGATGAGGTTGTAAAACCCAAATAGGATTCTGTTGGAAGATGAGTTCTATTGGAATTAGGAAGTTGTAGACTCCACGTGTCGGATCAAGTCATGCCCGATCAATGAGAGACGTGACCCGAGCATCATGTACCCCGAGCACATCATGCACCTTTTTGGTGAGATATATGTACTCGGGGTATTCTATCCTCGGGGGGTATTATGAGTGGTCGGGGTAACGTTTTCACCACGAGCATTTTAAGTGTGATCGGGGGTTATTTTCTCCTCGGGGTTGTTCATCTCCTCGGGGTTCTCAATATAGTGTATGGTGTGATGTTTGAGTGCTCGGCCTCGAGGTTCATATGTTGCTCGGGGGCACCAAGATATGGCGTGGCTAAATATTCAAGTGTTCGGGGATGAGGACAAAGGATATGCTCGGGGTATAAATGAGTGTTGGGGTTGAAGTCCTCCTCGGGGGTATCAAGATGTAATATGGAATAATATTCATGTGTTCGGGCTCGAGGTCATCCTCGGATTTATGGTGGTCGAGGTTGAAGTCTTCCTCGGGGATAGAAAATATAATATAGGGTAATATTCATGTGGTCGGGTTTCAGGTCCTCCTCGGGTTCATGGTGGTCCTCGGGGTTATACATTTGATTAGGAGACTATATTTTGTTAAAGAGCTCGGGCTCGGGCTTAAGGCTCGGGTATGAATAAAATTTATACTCATCACAAGCCAAAATGAAAAAATACCAAGATTAAATAAAGGAAGGAGCGACTGACAGTCGACAATAATTAAGTTTGGGGTAAATCAATTGTTATTAATAGACATTCTTATAGTTTTTCATGTTGTAGTTCCTAGTTGAATATGACAGTCGGCGGGGACTAGGAATCAATTTTTCTTAATATACATAAAGGAACTCAAATTGTTGCCAGCCGGAGTGGGAAGTAAGAGGATTGATTGATTTCAATGGTTTTTGGGGGTTTAAAATTGTGAAAATTACACTCACCCCTAATTCATAAATAAGATGAAACTTGTATCACTTCAAATTTCAGGTGGTAATTATAAATTTTAGTATTAATAATAAATATATTAATTTTTAAATTAATAATAACTTACAAAACTATTCCTCTCCTTCCATTTCTCTCATGCCCTATAACCGTAGACACCATTAATGATCCTCTTCCATTTCTCTTCAAGCCTCAAATCGCCACATTCTTCTTCCCTTGCAGATCTTTCAGCCTGCCATTACTTCTACCAAATCATCGATCCTTCTTCCATGTTGTGCCCGGAGCAGAAGAGACAATTGAAATGGCATCGTCGATATTCATTCAGCAATGGAGGAAGAAGGAGGAGGGAGAGTCAACCCCCAAGCTTCGCGATTGCAGCAATTCACACTGCAACCATTTCACTGCCTCGACCTTCAGTTCCAAATTTAAAAGGATGGTGATTTGGTGTTTTATCTTTCAATTTTTTCTAAAGTTGCATGAATCGGATTATGCATATGGTGGTGAATTTAGAGAGACTTGACAAAAGTAATGATAGGGGGGTGCAATACAGTGGTGATGATGTGGCGGTGCTGTCTGCAATCTATTGCGTTCGTTGTATGTCTGTGTGGTGGTGGTAGGGAGATGTGATGCGGTGGCGATTGTGCAGATGTGGAGGCGGTGCGGTCTGTTCTGTTCTGTTCGCTGTGCATCTGTGGTGGCGAGTTGTATAATGATGGCAGGGGCAGGTGGTTGTCGAGGTGGAATTGTGTCTACGATGTTCACTGTAGGTCATGGTTGTGGTGGGGTGTGCATCTATAGAGGGCTATGTGGTGGTAGCCGATGGTGGGATGTGCAACTGTGGTGGCGGCAAAATTTTCATTCCGTGTTTTGGAAGTGACAGCGGTGGCTGTGGCTGTGACGATGGTGGTTGTCGAGGCGACGACTGTGGCAGTATGGGGGTAGTGGAGGATTGGGTAGTTTGTGACCATTTAGGGGTAATTGTGACCGTTTATTCGATATGTTGTGACCTATTAATTTGATGAATGTGACCTAAAAAATATGTGATCAAATAATTGATAAGTTAATTGTGACCTAATAATTTTTTTTTTTTTTTTTTTTGTGACCTAAAATTAAGTCCAATTTGCGAGCTACTATTTTGATAATTTCTGAGCCTAACATAATATGTGACATAAAAGATTTGTATTTTATGACTTGAAATTATATAGCTTGTAAACTTAATATATATAATTAATAAAATATTTTTATTTACTTAATTTAATTAATTAATCTTAATCACAACCTGATTTTTGAAATTATAAAAGTTTCATCTCAATTTTCAAATTTGTATTTATAATTACCTTATTTATGTATTTTTTATTTTAAAATTCCTAAATTTTTTTGATCATTTGTGTGAAAGAAATGTGGTGGATAAAGTTTTAGTTTATGTTTTGGAAAATTGGGCTGAAAAAAATAAAAACTTGACAGACAATTTTTAGTACCTGGTTGGTACTATATTAAAAATGGATAAATTACATGGATACTTGTATTTCAGAGATACAATTTAAAAATCTTGTGGAGCACAAATTTTTTTCTAAATTTCGAGTGTTAATTCATTTAATTAACTAATTAAATATAATTAAATTAATACAAAATTTGATTTAAACTCCAACCTGACCTAAATAACTAAAGAAGGCTCTAACTGGAAAGATGATGGCTGGCAACAAAATGAAAACGAGAGAACTGGTTACTGTAGGAAATATGGTGTAGGAGAATGAATAAAATGATAAAAAAACAACAAGAATTGATGGAGGAAATGTAAGGCTCAAACACGTGAAACACGTTGTCCTCAAACTAAATTTGCGCCCACCGGGATCAAGTTTGCTTTTGAGATTATTGCAAATAGGTTTGAAGGATTAATCAAGCATTTCCTTCAAATTCAAATAAAGCAAAATAAGAACTTAAAACAAAAACAAGAACACTAAAATTGGAATGATGGAAATTGATATTTTTTGGATATCAATCTTTGATGTAAGAATGTTTTCAAGTGTCTTGGAATGAAATAAGATCACTTATTTATAGATATCCAAACACCAATCACGAATTGGTGCCATCTTTCTATGAAAATGTGGAATGTTTCTCCAAAAGGTGCCAAATTCAAATTGTTGACCACAAAATCCGGATGGACCCTGGACCAACACGTCTCAGCTCCTCCCTCTTGAACACGTGGATCTCCTGCGCACTGTGACAAACAATCAGTTTGCAAAGGGGGCCAAGGTGGCTCCCGTTTGCACTCCGATGCCTAAGTCAGTACTCATTTTGGGCAAATATATATTGGGTGCGGGAAATATAAATGTGTAGAAGAGAGAAAAGGGAGTGAGAGAAGTATAGAGTTAAGAGTGAGAAAATGCTAACCCCCTCTTTGGAGACAATTGGGCTTTATTTATAGAGGGACTTTTTGCCTTGGATCACGATACGTGGCATACTTTACACTTGTCATCACCCTAGCTTATGGATGTGACATTCTTGCTTTCCAACCATAATCATTGCTACATTTCGTAGGGGATGGGCGCCCGTCACATCTGGGTAAAGACAGTGTCCCATCACTGACTCCATCTCTCTCTTCTGGTCAGCGCCATAAAGCGTCCCGGCTGGGCTTAAAGCACATCGGCTAGGCATCAACCAGGTCGGTTTAAAGAGGAATGCTCAGCATACCACCTCGGCATTCTTCCCAGGTGATACATTAGGCCTTGAGTTGTGGGCCGTGGTCCGTTGGACCACTATTGGGCCTTCGCTGGTGGATCACTGGACCTTTCTTTGGGCCCGGACTCAACACAAATAATTAACGATCAAAATTTTTAACCGTGCGACCGCGCGGTTAAATCATCGCGCGGTCGCGCGGTTATAACGTTAATTTCACGTCAAAAATTGACGTGTGGTCGCACGATTTTTGTACCGTGCGGCCGCGCGGTTATAAATTTGATGTCACCTTTGATTTTTCATTTCCATTTCTTTTCAAAATCATTCCTTTATTTATCATTAATCATTTTGAACACACACACACACACAAACACACACACACACAAACACACACACACACACACACACACACACACACACACACACATATATATATATATATATATATCCAACAATCCCCCACTGTTCAAAATGCATTTTTGATAAATTTTCAATACTTATGCATAAGGAATAGATATCTTTCGATTTGAATCTATCCATAGTGTAATCAATCACAAGGTATCATTGAAATCCTAGGTGGCATAAAAGCTTTGAACCTATTATTCCTTTGTAATAAAACCCGTGAGATTACACACACAAGTATCATTGCGTTCTTATGTTTTTCATAACATGCTTAGCACTTTTATGGCCTTGTGCTCATCCTATTCATGAATTTTTAAGAGAGAAACTTCGAACTCTCTATCGAGACGGCACCATCTCTAAATTCATATAGGTAAAGTTCTTCCAGTATCTTTGTCATATTTACAGATACTTGATCCTATTGATCCGAACTTTATTAAAAGTTTAAAAACTTATACCTCATTTTTCTATGACAACCAACACTTATTTTGTAAATGTTGAACACTATCCACTTAT
This sequence comes from Ligustrum vulgare, assembly GCA_963555705.1. Classification (NCBI taxonomy): domain Eukaryota; kingdom Viridiplantae; phylum Streptophyta; class Magnoliopsida; order Lamiales; family Oleaceae; genus Ligustrum; species Ligustrum vulgare. Next base: position 18,642,913 of record OY743176.1, on the reverse strand, counting down.
CGAATGACTTGTTTTTACCCTTTGAACCTAAAATGTACCTTTTAGTAAGTTTAGGTAGGGTTGCCATCATTGATGGATCTTTAATTAAGAAGTTTTAACCCCATCCTACTTGATGTGGTCCTCACTAATTTCTTAGTGAGTGGTTTTGTTAGTGGATCCGCTAAATTATCACTTGGTTTTACCTAAGTGATTGAAATTGTTCCATCTTTGATCAATTTCCTTACATAGTCATGTCTTAGACTAATATGTCTAGACTTTCCATTGTATACTTCATTGTAAGCTCTTGCTAAAGTGGCTTGACTATCACATAGTATAGGAATAGAGTTTAAATTCTTATCTCCTATTGGAATTTCATACAAGAGATCCCTTAGCCACTCAGCTTCTTTTCCGACTTCTGCCAATGCTACAAATTTGGATTCCATTGTTGAGTGTGTTATACATGTTTGTTTCTTGGATCTCCGTGAGACTGCTGCTCCTCCAAGAGTAAACACCCAACCTGAGGTGGATTTATTCTCACCTGTACTAGATATCCAACTTGTATCGGTAAATCCTTCTAAGATTGCCGGAAATCGGGAATATTGGAGACCTATATCTTTGGTTTTCTTTAAATAACCAAGAACTCGTCCAATTGCCTTCCAATGTTCCTTACTTGGGTTACTAGTAAACCTACTGAGTTTACTAACCGCAAATGCTATATCCGGTCTAGTGCATTGGACCGCATACATTAGAGATCCGATAGCACTTGCATATTCAAGTTGTGCTATTGCTCTTCCATCATTTTTTACAAGTTTAATACTTGCATCAAATGGGGTGTTTGCTTCTTTAATGTTCAAATGCTTGAACTTATCAATCACATTCTCAATATAATGTGTTTGATTAAGCGTAAAACCCTCATTTCTTCTTGTGACCTTGATACCTAATATGGTATCCACTTGCCCAAGATCTTTCATTTTAAATGTGGAAGATAGAAACCTTTTTGTTTCATTTATGCCTTCCTTGTGATTATTTATGATCAACATATCATCCACATAAAGGCATATAATCACAACATGTCTTTCATGTTCCTTCGAATATAAGCACTTATCAACACTATTGTGTTTGAATCCAAATGACATAATTTTCAAATCGAACTTCTCATGCCATTTTTTCGGTGCTTGATTTAAGCTATATAATGATTTAACTAATTTGCATACTTTCTTTTCATTTTCGGGGAGAACAAAACCTTCGGGTTGTTCCATATAAACCTCCTCATCAATGTCCCCATTCAAGAAAGCTATTTTAACATCCATTTGATGTATATGCAAATCATAAATGGAAGCTAAGGCAAACATTATTCTTATAGATGTAATGCGTGCCAGGGGTGCATATGTGTCAAAATAATCTGTTCCTTCCTTTTGTCGATATCCTTTGGCTACTAGTCGGGCTTTAAAGATATTGTGATTACTATCCGCGTCGTACTTCTTTCTAAATATCCATTTACATCTTATAGGTTTAGATCCATTTGGTAAATCAACAAGTTCCCAAGTATTGTTAGACATTATTGAATTCATTTTATCTTTTATAGCATCTTTCCAAAAAATACTATCTCTTGATGACATAGCCTCTTTATAAGTTTTAGGATCCGTTTCGGTTGTAGAACATATGGTGTTGTTCTAATGACACTCTTTATATTTCCTTCAACAAGATAAAGAGAAATACGTTGAGAGTCTATTTCATCCGGTCCTAATACTTTTTCTTTTCGAGTTCTTTTGCTTCTACGAAGTTCATTAGGATCATTAACACCTTTAGAGGATGTTTCTCCAAATGATCTTGTAGATTTTGGAATCTCTTTATTTGATTCCTTAATATTTTTATCCGAAGATAAAGAATTCTCAAAGAACTCTACTTCCCGTGATTCAATTATCACATTGGCCTCCAAATTCAATAATCGATATGCTTTACTATTTGAAGCATATCCAACAAATACACATTTGATCCCTCTTGGACCAAGTTTTGTTCAATTAGGATCGACGTTTTTGCAATAAGCAAGACACCCCCACACTTTGAAGTAACCAATATTTGATTTTCTTCCTTTCCATAATTCATATGGAGATACTTTTGTAAATCTTGAAGGAACTCTATTTAATATATGACATGAACTAAGTAATGCTTCACCCCAAAGATTAAATGGAAATTTAGAATATAACAACATTGCATGAATCATTTCAACAAGTGTCCTATTTTTTCTTTCCGCCAAACCATTTTGTTCGGGTGTTCTAGGTGCACTACATTGATGAATTATGCCATGTTGTTCACAAAATAAGTTAAAATCACTAGAGAAGTATTCACCTCCTCTATCACTCCTAAGAATTTTTATTTTCTTATTCAAGTGATTTTCAACTTCATTTTTTATATACTTTGAAAGTTTCAAAAGTCTCATCCTTATGTTTTAATAAATAAACATAAGTAAATCTAGAACAATCATCAATAAATGTTATGAAATATCTATTTCCACCCCTTATTAACATACCATTTAATTCACAAATGTCGGTATGTACAAGATCTAATAATTGATTTGTTCTAGTTACACTATGAAAATGTTTCTTAATCATCTTAGATTCTACACAAGTCTTGCATTTATAAACTTTGTTTTCATCATAAGATATTAATTCACACATTTTCATCCTTTTCATAGTATTATTGCCTATATGCCCTAATCTACCATGCCACAAAGTAAAGGAGTCAAGCATATTAGCAGAATTCACTTTATTCATATTTTTATTGTCAACGGTACATAGTTTGACCATTCCATCACTAGAATAGTCATTTCCAACAAAGATCCCATTACGGGATAATATAAGTTTATCGGATTCATAAACACTTTTGATTCTGGATTTTCCCAAAAGATCACCACTAACTAGGTTCCTATTCATGTCCGGAACATGGAATACATTAGTGAGAGTAACGATTTTTCCGAATGTGAAGATGATATCTACACTTCCTTTTCCAACCACTTTGGAGCGGCCTTCATTATCCATTTGTATTTCATGTCCATCTTCCAAGTCATGATAAGTTTTAAATAAAGACTTATCATAACACACATGTATGGTGGCACAAGAGTCATACCACCATCCTTGAACCTTTCCTTTTATAGTGTTGACTTCACATATTGTAGCCACGATGTTGTCATCTTCAATGGAGTTTATTTTATGTTCACCATTGGATTTCTTCTTATACATGCACACCTTGACCCAATGACCGGATTTTCCACAAACATAGCATGGCCCCTTTGGTTTTGGTTTAAACTTCCCTTTGTCCTTTTTGGGTCCAAGAGGATTAAACTTTTCCTTGTTAGAGTGTTCGGCCCTTTCAATAGCATTTGCTTTTGATTTGGTTTCATAAGAATTCTCATTCTTGTCCCTCATTTTCGATTCTTCTTCAATGCGTAGATACTTTTGTAATCGTTCCAAAGTAAAGTCTTCGGAGTTATGAAGAATCTTCTTCCGGTATCCTTTCCAAGCACTTGGAAGTTTGGAAATAATTGCCCCCACTTGAAAGGATTCCGGGAGTTCAATTTTGACCGCTTCCAATTTGTTGACAAGTACTTGTAATTTATGTACTTGAGGGAGAATAGGAATATTGTCCAAAAATCTAAAATCAAAATATTTTGTGATTAAAAATTTCTTGGTACCTTCTTCTTCCGCCTTGTATTTGTTTTCCAATTCGTTCCAAATATCTCTTGCCGAAGAAGTGTTGATGTAGAGATCATATAACCGGTTCGACAAAGCGTTCAAAATATGTCCACAACATATTAGTTCATCATCTTGTCTTTTCTTCCTCTCGGCCCTTATTGCCTCCGTGTCCGTCTCCGCTGGTTCCGCTAAAGGTTCCAAATCCGGATCCAAAATGTAGAAGATCTTAAATGCGATGAGTAGGAATTTTAACTTGTCTTGCCAACGCGTGAAGTTTGTTCCATCACATCTATCGAGCCTCACAAAATCTTGGTTCATCAATTTGATAGTTGCAAGAGTTGTTTCATTCTCCATGGAAATATATTGTTTGAGATTGTAGGAAATATGGTGTAGGAGAATGAATAAAATGATAAAAAACAACAAGAATTGATGAAGGAAATGTAAGGCTCAAACACGTGAAACACGTTGTCCTTAAACTATATTTGCGCCCACCGGGATCAAGTTTGCTTTTGGGATTATTGCAAATAGGTTTGAAGGATTAATCAAGCATTTCCTTCAAGTTCAAATAAAGCAAAATAAGAACTTGAAACAAAAACAAGAACACTAAAATTGGAATGATGGAAATGGATATTTTTTGGATATCAATATTTGATGTAAGAATGTTTTCAAGTGTCTTGGAATGAAATAAGATCACTTATTTATAGATATCCAAACACCAATCACGAATTGATGACATCTTTCCATGAAAAGGTGGAATGTTTCTCCAAAAGGTGCTAAATTCAAATAATTAACGGTCAAAATTTTATACCGTGCGACCGCGCAGTTAAATCATCGCGCAGTCGAGCGGTTATAACATTAATTTCACGTCAAAAATTGACGTGTGGTCGCACGATTTTTGTACCGTGCGGCCGCGAGGTTATAAATTTGATGTCACCTTTGATTTTTCATTTCCATTCTTTTATTTATCATTAATCATTTTGAACACACACACACATATATATATATATACAAAAATGCTACTTGAACAACACTTTTAAACAATAAGGTGGACAACACTCTCACATGGAGTGTGGGGCCCTCATGTGAGGGCCACACACTCCATGTGAGAGTGTTATTCACCTTATTGTCCCAAAGTATTGTTCAAGTAGCATGATTCATATATATATATATATATATCCAAGAGTTACTATCAGGAGTTTTGGACAGGAGTCTAAAGGATGGAATTCTTCAACTGGAGCACAACCATCATCTGGTCAACAATTTAACTCTGTCAGTTCTGGTTCCTGGAATGATTGGGATAGCAAAGACAGTGGGAAAAAAGATTCATCAAAGGGGACAATACCCCAGAATGGCGATAGCTGGGTAGGCTGGGACGATGGTAAAGATGATGGGTACGATAATTTCTATCAAAATGCATCTGGTCACAACTCACAAGGCTGCGGGTTATAATGGAAAATCTGAAAACTAGTGGACAGAGGGTGATTTTCTTTAAGGTTAGCACGTGGCTGGCATTCCAATTTTCTTTTGTTTTCTTTCCTTTCTTGTCATATTTTTTCTCCCTTCCCAATTGAACTTTGTAGAGAAATTGCCGGAAGATTGCATGCTGAAAATAGTCTATATATAACTGTAAAATTTCCTATAGTGGGTAAAATTTCGTATAGTGAGCTTGCCAATATGCACATGGAAGATAAAGACGATTTTATGTTGCAAGAAACCTCTATTTTTTTAGTATTCTATATTATAGACCACATTTGGATTTGTAATGTCTCCAGTTGCTATTTAGCCCCTGTGTGTTAGCACTATTTTTTTTATTTTTTTAGATTTTAATTTAATTCAAAGTTAACATTTAATCATAATCACACTTTTTATCGTGTTAACTCAGCTATTGTGAAACAGTCACCCATTTCCATTTGGTTTTCTGTGGTTTGTAAATATTCTTGATGGATTCTGAGTATGGTTAAACATTCCGTGTTTGTCCTCAAATGATTGCGTAGATGTTGTGCGAAATTGATGGAGATCCGTATGGATATTTTTTGAAGACTTAACGTAAGCTAGATATTCATTTTAGTCAGAGCAGTAAGAAATACTTTAGAAGTTACTTTGATTAATTTTCCCTGTTTTCTTTCCGTATTTATTATTTCTGTATTATAATTTTTCATACATAGCTTTCCTGATTTACTGGAAATTTAAGTACATGTAAGATTTGTTAGGATTCTTTAACTATACAAGACTATTGACATTGAAGTTTGGTCCCCAAATTGTCTTCTTCTTCTCCCTTTTCCTCTACCTTGTCTCTTCTTTTCCTTGGGTAGAACTCACCCTCAAAAGCTAGCTATTGAGGGAAGGGTGTCAAAGAGGTTATAAACTCCACATTAAAAGTGGGACGAGTCTCATATCTTGCAATGAGAACCATGACAGTATCATAGATGTTTCATTTTTGAATGCCCATGGAACAATAGTGCACAAATACATGGCACCTATAGTTCCCCATGCAAATAGAAAAATGGTATGATTTATGTCACATTTGAAGGTTTTAGGGTTTCTTTTACCAGTTCAATAGTGGCATGAGAGGATGAAACTAAGGACGTTGTTATTTTCAATTAATAAATCTTTATAGCTTACTTACGTTGGTAGATAGCGAAAAAACCTTTGTTAGGCAAGCATAATTCAAAAGAAAGAGGAAAATTACTTGGAGATCGAAATCTAGGATTCATATAATTTGATACTAGGATCCCCGGACTTATAAATTATTTATTTGACATCTAGGCTGAGGCTCAGCCTAAAAGGCTAAAACTACTATTTCCGAGGATTAGAGCACACACGATAATTTGATTTTGGTTCACAGGCTGCTATGTCACACATTTGTCAACTGAGCCATCTTTCTTACTGAACATCTTCAAACATAAACTCTAGTCTTCACGGGTAGAACCATGATGTTGGATCACAAGCACAGAACACTTAATTCCATTACCTGATGAGGCTAGCAAGCCTCCAATCTTTCCCAACTCATTGTATGCATTGTGGTGATTGGCCGGCTCAGCCACCATTGCAGGTGGAAATCGGCCTTTCCCGACCACCATGAGTTCAAATTCACTGCTTTGGGAAATCGCTATTATCTCTTCCGCAATATCTTTCGTTTCTTTCTCAACATACTCTGCAATCCCGTTGAAGCTAATTTTATAGTCCGCTAGCACAGCATCGTCATGCCTGTTGTTATCCTGTTCAACAGGCACTTCTAGTGAGGTCGACGAGGCTTTGATGTTACCATCTGATCCAGCATTTGCAACGAACTTAACGACGGTAAGTCTCACTGCTTGATTGTGTGCCATTCTGCTACCAAACTCCAGAGCCTTACGACTGTCGGGGCCACCGAGAAAAACTACACACACTCTCTTCAGAAGATCCCTATCCCTAGGACTTTTTTGGACCCCAAGCCCAAATCCACGGTCTATATGCACACCTACCGAGCACGGTGCATTTATCAGCACCTTCTCATTGACATCTCTCCAAACATGGCCTACATTTATCTCAACATCTTGATCACCATCCTTCTTCCACTGTTTGTGGAAGGGCAAGATGATCATTGCTGCCCTTTTCTTTTCTGCTAAATGACAGATGTCTTCGTGCATTATAGATATTGCTGAGATTGCAGTTGTTGGCCGAACTGTGACTCCACCTATTTGATTGTATGCTTCGAAAGCTGCTGCTCTCTGTTCATTGGACTCGCCGTGGTGAAAGCGACCTATGCATGGGATGCCATTCTTTCTGGCACGTTGAACCATAACGATCGAAGAAGATCGATCTGTGAGTTCAACTAGCTGAATGACGTACAGCTTCATTATGAACCTTTGAGTGGACTGAGATGACTCGATAAGGTTTATGAGAGAGGGCGAGTCACCTGGTCCCCGAATACAGGCTACGATTCGGAGCTCTGCATCTGTCCCAGTTGCATTCGACATTTTCTTCCCAAATTCATACCCTAGAGCTGAGAGTTTGTGTTCTGGCTTGTATATGGCCATCACTGTTGGAGTTGTCATGAAGGTGGTGACGAGTGCCATCATGACCAAAATAGCAAACATTTCGTCATTGAGAACCTATTAAACAAGAAGCCACATCAAATTCTGTGTAAAGCACTATTATTATGATTTACGAGTTTATACTGTTTCTTGATTCCTTATCCTAAGGTAGAATTGATTGGAGAGAGAGTATTCATTTAGTTCTATGATTTGAGCAATTTGTGTGCCTTCATTGCATAATGTCAGAAACATTGTCGGTAACATTTTCTAAGGTGCATATGCAGAGCATATCAGAAATTATTTGTTCAGACACTGAAAAAGGGTGTTTGAAAGTGGGTTAACTATTTGTTATATTCCACTGCTTTTGCAAGTGGAAAGATTTTATTCGAGTTGCAACTTTTGCCGTAAGGACAAGCTTAGAGAATACGATGAAGCTTTTTGGTTATTCTTACACGTGTTGATCAATACATTCTTGACGTGACACTAGATCCATACCATCATATTCTAGGTGCATATTTCGTCATCTCTTTATGATATTCTTTAAAATGCGCCTTTTTGAGTATTAGCAATGTAACCTTTGGTGGGTTCATTTGATATGACTTTTAGAAGGTCAAAAGTTACTTTCGAGACTAAGAAATTATTTTATAACATGTTTGAATGATATTCTGAAAATGATCAACTTGGTTAGAAGAGTTTTTAGAGGAAACTGACATAAGATAACTTATTCAGGAAAACTCTTCTATAAGAAGTAGAAGCAGAATCAATATTGTACAGAACATACATTCTCGATGGGACACTAGATGTATATTGTGTGAATATCATATGCTAGATGCATATATTGCCACCTTTTTATAATATTATTTGAAATTCCTTTATGAGACATGTCTATGCTACCTTAGGATCATTTTGGCAAGATTTTTGAAAAGTCAAAAGTTATTTATGAAATTAAGAAGATACTTTTGAACATGTTTAATAATAAAATTTAGAAAAATCTTGTTTAAGATAATATTTTTAGGAAGTTCTTTACTAGAAGCAAAAGTAGAAGTATAAGCCTGACCAGACGTGCCCTTATTCAAGTCACCTTTCCAAGCAGGTTTGGAATTTGGAAAATAAAACTGTGTTTGATACAGCTTGATTTACCTGAAAAATGTCAAATCGGGAAAAATATTTTTCACATTTTACATTTAATTGGTGTTTGATTGACAAAATTTGTCTTGGAAAATGTATTCTTAGGTACAATCATTTAAAGCACAACTACCTCATTTGCTTTGAAAATATTTTCTTACCTATTTGTTGAGAAAACATTTTTCACCTAAGGTGGAAAATTCTTTTGCTTCACGTTTGATCATTTTTGTTATTGTTAATTGACTTATTTTTTTTTAGAAATTAACATTATTATTATTATCAAGTACAAATGAATGAAAAATTTTAATTTTTTTTAATTAAAATAGTTAATTTTTGATTTATTTGCCATGGAGAATAATATCAATCAAAAAACAAAATTAAGAAAATCTCTCACTTTTTTACCTGAAAAATTAATCTAATCAAACACTTCCAATTGACATTTTTCAGGAAAATAATTTTCAGGCAAATCAATTCTTAGAAAATATTTTCTTACGATTTATTTTCCATCTTTTTAATCAAACACAACCTAAATTTTATTTCGAAAATCTAATGTTACCTTCTTCTCTCTGCCAATGTTGAGAACAACTAGCTCCACCAATCCCTTGGTGTTCATCAATAAACCAAGTGTTAACGACTCCCTCACCGGAACATTAAACAGCAGAGCCACCACGAATGTTCCCAAAATCTTCCCGGCGCAGGCGGAGGAAATAACCATCGCTAAAAGTCCCCACGCCGCCAGCCCTTGTATCTTACCAACATCAGTCTTTAGTCCATTTGAAGCAAAGTACAGAGGCAAAAGAAGCCCAAAAACAAAGTCTTCAATTCTTTTTATCAATCTTCCTGCAAATTCTCCCCTTTTAGGTATTATCAGTCCAAATACGAATGCCCCAAATATTGAATGGATTCCTATGAGATCAGTCAAAAACCCGGAAACCATAACTGCAGCCAGGGTTAAGCATATATAGCCCTCGTTGACGATGTTATGGTCAGACGAGCATTTTGCTGCCACCCAGTTCATCGCGGGCCGGACAACTACTGTCATGAAACCTACAAATGCAAGACCAGATAGAAGGACCCAAATGGAAACCAAGGGGCTGTGGGAGCTACCGGCCACTGCCACAACCAGGGCAAGCAAGATCCACGCTGCCACGTCGTTGAGGGCGGCTGCAGCCATGGCGGTCTCCCCAACTCGGGTCGTGAGTAGTTTGAGTTCGGCTAGAATACGAGCCAAGACCGGGAAGGCAGTGATGGAAAGAGAAACACCGATGAACACGAAACACTGGGCATATCCTATTCTATCTGACATTTTTGTAGCTTTTCTCAGTAGGAAGGTGACTCCAATGCCGAAGAGGAAGGGAAGAGATATACCTGCCATGGCTATGCCTATTGCTTTCTTCCCACTCCTACGTAGCGCGTTTAAATCGAGTTCTAGACCTACAAGAAACAGAAAGAAGAGAAGTCCAATGCTTGCCACAGATTCAAGGATTGGAGTGCTCCACGATGGGAAAACCCAGTGCATGAAATCTTTATTTCTGCCAAGTGCTGATGGCCCAAGAATGATTCCACCCTAAAACAAGACGCATTATAGCGAACAAAGATAAGCAAATAAAAGAGCTGCACATATAAATAAAAATTTGGTGAAAATAACATACTACTATCTCGGCGACGACTTTGGGTTGGCGGAGGGGCTTGAGGAAGAAGGCAACGGCGCGACTCATGAGGATGACTAAGGTGGTTTGAACGATCAACAATGGGAATGCATATTGAAGTGGATTTTCTCCTTGCCATATTCCATCTGACGTGGTTTTGATGGAGGATGCATTGAAAGCCATGACCAAGATATGTGTAAGTTAAAAAACCAGAATATAACTCAGATGAAGAAGAAAACGTCCTGTTGAATATATCGAATTGATTTGAGCAGAAAGACTACAAGCATATATACACGAAAAAGAATAACAACTACAACATACTATTCTATAACAACCAATAGGATTAATACATCTGCCACTGTTAAAAATCTGCACTATATAATAATAAAATATTATAAAAGCTAAATCTGCACTGTATTATAAAATCTGTAAACCATAAAGGAATCTTCAGCACCGTTTCTGTTTCATCACCATAGGAGGAAGAAAATATTGCATCGCCACAGGAGGAAGAAAACGTGAAGAATAAAAATGCAACTTTGTTAATATTAATAAAAAACGTAATATTACAAAGTTGCATTTTTATCATTTGAAAAAGTGTTAGTCTCTGCATTACATTTCTTGTGGTGTAGTGTATGATCCTTGGATTATCATCTTCACAGCTTCATCTGTAGTGCTCATTCGACTGTGATTCTCCATGAATTTGATCATCAATTTTAACATCCTCCCTCAAGCTTGAGGGCACACGAGTGACTCTAAGCTTGTCTTTTTGGAAGTCAAAAGTATAGTGTGAGATGAGCCTTTGGAAAAAAATAATGAATTGTCTGTTTTGGATTGATGAAAATTTCACTTCAACCGTGTATTTCTTAACCTCTCATACCAAGCTCTTGCAGCCTGTTTCAAACCATAAAGAGCTTTTTGTAATTTACTGACATGATGTGGTTTGGAAGGATCAACAAATCATTGTGGCTGATTCATGTATACTTCTTCTTCCAAGTTTTCATTTAGGAATGCATTATTAATGTCAACTTGTCGACTTCCCAACCTTTTGACACAGCCAAAGTAAGTATAATTTTGAGTATTGAGGTCTTAATAACAAGGCTAAGGTGACATTCTGTTTGTATTTTATTTTGTATTTTTATTTTCGAAAATGTTTTATATTTCCTATTTTTATTTTTGTTTTCAAATTTGCTGAAAACGCGTTTGGTTTGTCATTTCTGAAAACTGTTTTTGAAAATGAAAAGCTGGAAAACACGTTCTATTTGAAATTTTGCAAAATACTATTTAAACTATTTTTAATTAATTCGCTTACAGAATACTACTGACTCAAACTCAAATTTTCTTTCACAATACACTGAAAATATAGTTACCTGCAACACACTAATGTGAGCACTAAAAGTCTATATTAATACAGCTTGGTCAGGTTCGGGATTTGAAGAAGTTCTGGTTCTATTAAAATTCAGAAAATGCAAGTTCTTTCAAAACCATCAAAGTCCATTTATCAAGACATTTTTTGAAATATTACAATAATTCCCACTTAATTTTTTTTTGTAATGTTGATATTGAATTCAATAAAACTTTATTTTAGGCTTAGTTTCAAGTTAGGATTATTCTAAAAAAAAAAAAAAAAACTTTATTAAGGCTTAGTTCCATTAAAATCCAGAAAATGTAAGTTCTTTCAAAACTATCAGAGTCTATTTATCAATGCAATTTTTGAAATATAACAAGAATTTCCACTTAATTTTTTTGTAATGTTGATATTGAATTCAATAAAACTTTATTTTAGGTTTAATTCAAAGTTAGGATAATTCTCAAAAAAAAAAAAAAAAAAAAAAAAAAAAAAAAAAAAAAAAAAAAAAAAAAAAAAAAAAAAACTTTATTTAGGCTTATTTCCAAGTTAGGATAATTCTTCAAAAAAAAAAAAAAAAAAAAATTGTTGAAATACACTTAAAACGCCCAAAACGAGGTTTTGGACATTTTGCGTTTTATGTACAAATTTTTTTTGTTTTTCAAAATGCGTTTTCGAAAATGGTAAAGAGAACCCGTTTTTAGTGTTTTCGAAAATGAAAACAGAAAACGGCCTCAAAATAGCAAAGATAACAGAGCCTAAAAGTCTCATTATTGTCAACTCGAGCAGTTTGCAAGAATCCCTTGACCACAACTCTTGCTTTGTATCTGAATCTTACCATCACCGTTGTAATTAATTCTGAATATCTATTTATTTCCAATGACTTTGAGCTTTGTTGAAGGGGGTACTAAGTTTCAGGTTTTGTTATTTATGAGAGCTTCATATTTCATCATGCATTGCTCTTTTCCAATTGACACTAGATAAAGCCTCATCGACACTGTCAGGTTCTGTGATGTTCAGATCCTTGTTGGCTTTAAATTCTAAAGTTTGACCAATATAAGTTTTGGGTTTGAAGATAACAGCCTTACCTCTAGTTATCATTAGATGAGTTGGAGTTGCTTGATTTTCCTGTTCAACTTCAACATCTTCAATCTGGACTTAACTGTTGTGTTCTATATCCTCAGGTACTGATGTTATGTTTATGTCATCAGATTGCATCTGATTTGGGATGTCACTGATTTCCTCATTAACCAGATTTTCAAGGACATGTTGTTGAGATGAAGCTTCAGCTGGAAGGTTAACATTAGGAACATCTATATCATCTTGAATTGTGGTATTTTGTAGAGTATATTTTGTAGAGTAAGATCAGGAAGATGACACCAAACATTGAAATCAGCGTTTTGATTTGGAGTATGTTTTTAAAGAAAACCTTCTTGAAAGGGAAAAACAAGTTCATTGATGATAACATGCATGGAGATATAAATTCTTCCAGTAGGATTCAAGCATTTGAACCCTTTATATGATTCACTAGGTCCTAAATATACACATTTTATTGAGTGAAAACCAAACTTGTTCTGCTGATAGGGAGGCAAGGAAAGCATGATCAACCAAAGACTTTTAGTGTTTTATAGTCGAAGGTCTTTTTGTAAAGGGTCATGAAAGGAGTTTCCATGTTTAGTGTAGGTGTAGGTAATTTATTGATAATAAAAGTAGTTGTAGAAAAGGCTTCCCACAAGAAATTCAAAGGCATTTTTTACTGTGCAAGAAGAGTAAGTCCCATTTCAACAACATGCCTATATTTTCTCTCTACTCTTCCATTTTTTGATGAAGTGTAAGGACATGTGTATCTGAGTTCAATGCCTGATTGATTTGCAAGACTTTTGAATGATCTGAACTCTCCACCATAATCAGATTGAAGTGTTTTGATATTCCTTTCAAATTTGGTTTCAACTAGGTTTCTTAACTGTATGAATGAATTTAGTGCTTTTAATTTGCTTCTCAAAGGGTAGATCCTAGTTCATTGACTAAAATCATATATGAACAATATGTAAAACTTAATTCCAGATGTTGAGGTGATGGAAGATGGTCCCCAAACATCTATGTGAATCAAGTCCAAAGGAGATGAAGCATGTGAGGTTGACAGTTCAAATTGTAAGGCATAGGATTTTCCATATTGACAGGATTCACAGAAAGAAGATTTTTCATTGAACTTTGCAATTTCATTACATGATTTTAGAACTTGAGTCATGACTACATTTGATGGATGGCCTAATTTTCTTTGCCATAACTCTAGATTATGTTCAACAGACTTCTTATCACTGACGGAAGCATTGAAGATACTGACACTTTTGTAGGAGTTGTTTGAAGACGACAAACTTTTGATTGAAGACTTTGTGAATGAGGTAGGAAATTTAAATTGATACAGTCCTCCTTTAAGTTTCTCTTCCAGCATCACTTCCTTTGTTACCTGGTCCTTAACATAAAAATGATCAGGGTGAAATTTCATAAACACATTGTTGTCATGAGTGAAATGGGATACACTAATTAAATTCTTTTTGATGCTTTGAACGTGCAATAAGTGTTTAAGCACGAGTGATTTGTCAGTGTGTGTGGGAATACAAGCAGTTCCAATAGTAGATATTCTTAATGAATTACCATTTTCCACTATCAAATTATGCTTACCAACATATTCATTTGCATTGGAAAGATTTCGTTTGTTGTCTGTGACATGATGGCTTGCACCAGTGTCTGCAATCCAAGCAAGGTTAGAAAGAGAATCGGGAGATGCTATAAATGCAAAAGGTCTTCCAGTGTTTTTGTTTGGTTATTCATACCACCGATCTGACATGGACCTCTTTCACCATTAAAAATGTTTGCTGTGGTTCTGGATCTGCCTCGTCCTCTTTAATTGTGAAATCTTCCACTTAATCATGTTCTTTGTCCTCTGTGGTAATTTGAATTTGACCTCTGAAAGTAGTTTGCATATGCGTGAGATAATTTCACTAACCCGAGATTGATTCTCAAGGAATTGAGATGTTCCAACCTGCTCTCATATGTCATAAGTACTGATTGCAGCTCACACTAGGATATAGAGTCTCTACTATTAATTTGCACAACTATGGGAGTATATTCCTTGTCTAGTCCAGCCTGAACTTGGGTTATTAAATCACTTTGAGAAATGGCCTTACCAGCCACTTCCAAATTGTCAGACAGTGTTCAGATATTGATCAATTGTTAAAGATCCTTTTCTGGTTCTGAATAGTTCACCAGTAAAGGTTACTCTCGTTTTGTTGAGTATATTGAAACTTTCTTTGATTGCTTTCCACATCTCAAAGGAACTTGAGCTTCTCATAACTCTCATGGCTATTTCTGGAGTCATGGAAGAGTAAATCCAACCCATAAAAAGTTGATCTACTAATCTCCATTTGTTATATTCTAGATTTGGATTAACTTCTGATCATGTTTCTTCTACGGTAACTGTTTGATGTTCAATAGTCTCTGGTGGACACTTCTTTGTCCCCAAAATAAATTCTTCAAGGTTGTGCCCTCTGATTACGGGCAGTACCATATTTTTCCATATGAGAAAGTTGTTCTTCTCAAGTTTTATAGTTGGTGTTTGTGCAAGATTCATAGTAATTGGCGAGGATAGGTTGTTTCCAAGTAAGGAAGGGAGTTAATACCCCCAACTGCCACTATACTATATGAAAGGTTCCTCAAGTGCCACTGAACTTGAAATGGTCTCTAGAGTGCCACTATACTATCAAACTATACCCCTACACGCCACTCTCTTTAACACCGTTAAATTATTTAACGGAAGTCATGACTTGGCGTGTATGTGGATAATTAATAAAAAATAGAATAACCACGTCAGTAAAATCATTACTGGCGATTATTTTTTATTTTTTTTAAAACAACAATTCGTAACACAAAATTACATTACATTATATATATATATATATATATATATATATATATATATATATATATATATATATATATATTAGTTAATATAAAATCGCCACTGAGTTACAAGAAATAAAATACAACGGGGAGAAAGCAAAGCATAATGTGTACCCAACATTTTCTGATTAATTAAATCTTGGCGGCGAAATTGAGGATTAATTCGCTACGTTGAATGTTCGTATGGAGCTTATGTGGTAGATTTAGAGAACAAAACACGTGCATTCGAAGACGGGACTTGACTGGGATTCCTTATCCGCATACTATTGCTTGCATAATTGATGAGAGTCTGAAGTAAACGAGTATGTTTGTCACGCACATGTTGTGTTCTCTAAATATACCACATAAGCTCCATACGAACATTCAACGTAGCGAATTAATCTCCAATTCCGTCGCCAAGATTTAATTAATCAGAAAATGTTGGGTCCACATTATGCTTTACTTGCTGCCCTTTGTATTTTATTTCTTGTAACTCAATGGTGGTTTTATATTAACTAAAAAATATATATACGTAATGTAATTTTGTGTGGCGAATTGTTGTTGTTTTTTTTTTTTTTTAAATATTAATTTCTTCCATGTCAGTACGATTTTGCTGACGTGGTTATTCTGTTTTTTTTATTAATTATCCACGTGTGCGCCAAGTCATGACTTTTGTTAAGTAATTTAACAATGTTAAAGAAAGTGGCACGTGGGGGTATAACTTGATAGTATAATGACACTCCAGAGACCATTTAAAGTTCAGTGGCACTTGAGGGACCTTTCATATAGTATAGTGGCAGTTGAGGGTATTAACTCTAAGGAAGGTGAGGGAGAATTGGTTTCTGTTTGTGAGACATTCGGCGGAGAGTTAGTTGCGGTTGAATCGGTGGCCATTTTTTGCTCTGATACCAAGTTAAAAAACAGAATATATACAACTCAGATGAAGAAGAAAACCTTCTGATGAATATATCTAATTGATTTGGGCTGAAAGACTACAAGTATATGTACACTTGAAATAATAAAAAATACAACAAACTATTCTATAACAATCAATAGGATTAATCTATCTGTCACTGTGAAAAATCAGCACTATATTATGAAAGTTGTATACTAGAAAGGAATCTTCAGCATTGTTTCTATTGCATCACCACAGGAGGAAGAAAACGTGAAGAATAAATATGCAACTTTATAAATATTAATAAAAACGTAATATTACAAAGTTGCATTTTTATCTCGCATTTGAAGAAGTGTTGGTCTCTGCATACGTTTCTTGTGGTACAGTGTATGATCCTTGGATTATCATCTTCACAGCTTCATCTATAGTGCTCATTCGACCATGATTCTACTTGAATTTGATCATCAATTTTAACAGTATATGTAATACCGTTTTTCATTGTTACGTGCATCTTTAAATTCCACGAGACATTTATATTAATGTTATTATAAATTTTAAATTTGATAAATTTTATGTCAATGATTTGAATTATTTTGCAGTGGAAGGACTTGGACGTCGTCTTGATCAATGTGCCAATTAGAAAGTTCATATATTGTCTATGTGCAATTTTATGTGTGATTATTAACGTTATTTATTAATCTTGTTATTTTCTATTTAATTAAGTTGAAAGTGACCTAAATTGTGTTAAATGGGAATTGAGGAAAGTTTAGTGGCACTTTGAATTTTATTTGAGGGATGTTGACTTAAATTACCTATTTATGAGAGTCGAAGGACTGAATTGCAAATTCCAAAAGTTTATACCTAACCCTACCTTTAACATCTCACTCACGGTCTCTCACGCTCACTCTTCGCTCTCTCGCGATCTCACTCTCTGTCTCGGTATCTCTCTCTCTCGTCTCTCACCCAAATCGCAACCTCACTCAGCCTCTCGCCGGCAACGTCGCCTGCACCACCACCCCCTCCGTCGCCGACCGCTGGTCACTAACCTAACACGGTAGCACACTCCTTCCCTTGATCGCGCACCCACACTCGCGAAACACCACGCACTGCGGACTGCACACACACACACACACTCGAAAACATGTATATAATGATGTGTGTGTATCTATATATTATACATATATGTGATTTTTACATTGGGTGATAGGTAAATTTCAAATTTTTAAAATGCTAAAATTCAGATTGGGGGTAACGTTTATATGTGTGTGTATATATTTATACATACATATTTATATATTTCATATTTGAAGTTTTTAAGAATTTATGATTATAATTGTGTTAACTTACTGTTTGAACCAAATTGTTAATCTGTAAAGGTGAAATTTGAGATATGGGTAATGTATATTTATGTATGTGTGTGTGTGTACTTTTCAGATTTATGAGTTCATAGAATTGATTAGTTTAGTTAAATTTCTAGCTAAATTGGAATTTTAATGTATTTTCAGATTTAAGAAATTTAGTCTTAATTAGTTTAACTGAAAATTTGATTTTTTGCTAGTTAATTTGATGTTATCTTTATAATTTCAAAATTTGGAGCAAAATTATGTAAATGTGTACTAATTTAGAATTTCAAATAATGAGGTGAATTTTAATCCAAATTTTTAGCGTATGTGTTTGGCTTATGGTTATTATTTTCAGACTTTCGAAATTTATGAAATTTGTAGTTTAAATTAACTGTTATAGTGAAGTTGAATAAATGGTGATTTCCAAATTTACGAATAGTTAGAATGCTTATGGGAATTGTCTCTGTAAAATTCAAGTTGTGATGAAGATTCCATAGCTTGAACCCTTGTGTAATTCGATTAGTTAGATTTCAATTTTGACATCTAAGTTAATCTCTTATTCTGAACGTAGTATGATTTGTATTTGACATGGCTTAAGATCCCATTTGGTTTGAATTGTGAGTCACATGAAAGTCTCAACCTTATTTAGAAGTGTTAAATGTGATTTCGAACTAAAAATATATTTTATTTAATGAATGAATATAAATTAGGATTATTGGGCACATTGACGTGATGGGTATCTGAGACTCTTCCACTTGCAAATCAAGATAACTGTAATTACTAAGGATGTCAAGTAAGTAAACTCCCCCTATTTTCATTGAAGTTAAATGTTTAAGGTGTAATTAATGGGCGTAAATTATATTCTCGAAATTTATTTACTTGTGGTGCCTTCTATGAACTTTATACATGTATGTGGTATTAAGTGATTGTTTAAGCATACATGTTATCATGTCGTTACATCGTCCAGCATGCATTTTCATTGAGTTGGGGAAGTCAAACGATTTTAAATGAAGAATGTGGTAAGTTTAAGTTTTCTCAAAATGCATGTATCCCAAGTTTTAATAATAAATTGATGTACTTCTATGCCATGAAAGGTGTGAGTGGGAAATGGGGCGTGGGAGACTGGCGTACCCGAATTAAATTGATGTAGCAGTGGTGAATATTAAACCGCTTTGCGGTGACGATTGCTAAACCGGCTGACGGTGGCAAATATTAAACCGCTTTGCGGTGACGATTGCTAAACCGCTTGGCGGTGACAAATATTAAACCGCTTTGCGGTGACGATTGCTAAACCGCTTGGCGGTGGCAAATATTAAACCGCTTGGAAAATATTAAACCGCTTTGCGGTGACGATTGCTAAACCGGTTGACGGTGGCAAATATCAAACCGCTATGCGGTGGAAAAAAAATGATAATCTGGTCCTAAATAAGGGATATTGCCCACTGCATTGTAATTGGCTAGAAGATACACTAATTGAGTTCACGATAGAAATTAAGTTAAAGTTTTTGGAAACGTTTAAATGAAAGTCTTGAAATGAAGTGAAAGTCTTGAAATGAAAGCCTTGAAGTGAAAGTCTTGAAATGAAATGAAAGTCTTGAAATGAAAGTCTTGAAATGAAGTTAAAGTTTTAGAAATGTTTAAGTGAAAGTTTGGAAGGTATGAATGTCTTGAAAAGTAAAGTAAATGACGGTAATTACTTTGAATGGTTTAAGGAATTTCATGTCATGAGCATGCATCACGTGCATAAAGTTTACTTACTGAGCTTTAGCTCACCCCAATCCCTCCCCAACATTTCAGGTGATGAAAGTTAGGTGATCCGAGGAGAGCACTCGGCAGCTGACTCAGGCTATCCCCGCTTCAACCCTTTTAAAATAAAGTTAAATTAGAATTATTTCAATTTCTCATTATTTATTCTTTAATTCATATATTATTGATGTTAAATTTCCTCTTATTTCATTTGCTAAAGTTTATTTACTTGGAATTATATTGTTGAGGAGTTTGGGAATTGATGTTGAAGTTAAATTTTGGAATTGTGGTTGGATGTTGAATGAGTTGAGAATTGCATTTGGATTGTAGGTATGATGTTCCTCTACAGGTTGGCTAATGAAAAGTTTAGATATTTTAAACGATTATTTTCGCATTTAATGTGAATGGAAGTTAACACGCCTAGATTTTAAATTTTAAACTTGGGGTGTTACAGTATATGATAATACTTTTAACTAAAATCTAATGGTTATCTGTTAATATATAGAGGGAACGTAGAAATGTCAGGACAGAGGGGCTACCAAATCCATCAAAACTGGCCCATAATGATTTTCAAACCGCTGGCCGATCCATAAATTGAATGAACGATTCACGGGTCAAAGATGTATGAACCGTGAATTAATCGGTTCACGCTTTTATGGCAGGTCCCTAAGAAAATTATAATAAAAATGCTTTGCTTGTGGGAAGAGCCAAATGGCTCTCTTCCTTCCACAAGTTTTATAAACAATTTTTAATAACGTGTTATCACTTATCAAAGTTACTTGAATTGTATTTGCTATTAGTCTGTACTTTGCATGTAAAATTTATATATATATATATTTTATCAATAATATATAATGATATTACAATCATTTTAACTTGCTCCATCATCATCTTTCACTCTTACTTAAGAGATAACTTTTAAATTTCAAGCTCTCTCTATTGTGTTGTGGATTCTTATGATTTTTCCTATAGTTGGGTTGTACCTAAATTATAATTATGCAAATGATTAATAGTATGGATGCATTTGAAGAGGAGATTGGTAAAAAAAAAAAAAAATAGTATGAATACATTTAATTGTTACTTGTTTTCATTGTATTTAAATTCATAAAGTTAGAAACAATTAAATGTAAAATAAGATATAAATTCCATGTAAATATTTCTTGCTATGAAAGTGAATTTATCATTTTATTTATTTTGTATTTAGTAATTTAACACAAAAAAAAGTTTTTAAATTTAAAAAATAATATTTTTTTATTCAGACGGGCCAAATCGAGTCGAATCGTGATCTACATGAACTCGCCTCAGATGGACCAACGGGTGGGCCTGGCTTGCATTCAAATTTTGTGGGCAGAACTTGACAAGCCCGTAAACTCGCAGCGAATGGATTTTTGGAATAATTTTACAGAGGGAAAAATACATAATTAAGGGGTTTACAAATATAGATTTCAAAAATAAGATCAAACATATATATATTCAAAAATCAGGTTTTAGTTAGTATTAATTAATTATGTTAAATAATTAATTTTTTTTTAATTAATTATACATATTAAGGTCACAACATTGCATAATTTCATGCACAAACATAAATCTTTTAGGTCACAAGTTTTTCAACCGATTTCAATGTCACAAATTAATAAATCATTAAGTCACAAATGTCAAATTAGTCAATCCGGACTTTTTTCTAGGTCACAACGTATTAAATTATTAAGTCACAATTTTCACAACTAATTTCAAGGTCACAAATTACTAAATTATTAGGTCACATAAATGTCAAATTAGTCAATGTCGACGTTTTTCTAGATCACAAGTCATAACGTATTAAATTATTAGGTCACAACGTATTAAATTATGAGGTCACAAAAACGACTCAGGTCACATTTCTATTGCAAGTTCATAACCACCTCCTCCTCCTCCGACCGCCACCGCCACATCTCAACTTTTTCAAGGTCACAAATAAAACTCATGTTCACATCACAAAGTAAAATTGGTAGGTCACAACCACAATCTCCTACCACCAAAGCCATGGTCACCGCATCCATGAATACAACAACAAAATCAAGACTGGCTCACCCCTACCGCCGCCACAACCACAACACCTTCCGACCAATCTACACACCAGCAACATCCATACACTTAGCATGTGACCTGAAGAAGCAACTACACAACAATGTCAGATCTGAGAAATCGAAAAATGTTAGCCACTGTCAGCCCTCCTACTCTGCCCCACCACCACCACCTTCTTCTCTGCACCACCGCCATCACCACCTCAGATTCACCCCCACCATCTGCACAGTCCAACACTTTTCGCCATTACACTAGCACAGGACGTTCACTTCCTCCGCGCCTTTGCAAAAGCGTCAGCAACAGTCATTAACTTCATCTCGTCGCAGATCTAGCGATTGTTGCTCATCGACCATTGCTACGATTTGCTTCGCAACGCAGCACTATTGCAGCGCTATCAACGATTTCTCAGTGCGGTGGCGCTGCGGTCGACGATTGTCATCTTCGTGGCACTGAAGTCGGATGTTACTTAGCGCGGTGGAGCTGCTTTCGTAAGAGGCGATTTCAAATTTTGTGGGTTAACAGAGAGACGAGAAATAAGGGGAATTAGGGTTTCAGCCTTGAGGTGTGGTAGATGTTTATTTTCTTTTAGTGATATAGTTATTATTATAATATTAATATTAATTATTGAATTATCACCTGAATTTTGAATAAAAATGTATTAAATCTGACTTTTGAATTAGGAAACTTAAATGTAGGGATGTAGGTAATTTCCTCTTTTACAGATTACTTACTTTAGATTGACAGATTTTTACTACCCAAAAAAAATATTTTGAAAAATACTTCATTGTAACTAAAAAAAATTGGAAATTATCATAAGTAACATTAACATATTTGAGAAGTATCATAAGTATCAAATTGTGATTTTATGATTAGATTCTGTTTTGGATTACCTTATCAAATGATAATGTTTCAAGAAATCTAACGAGCAATTTTACAGAACTTGAAAGAGACTGCAACTTTCATATCCCAAGTTTTGTGTCACAACTGGGGTAACACACATGGTGCTGAGGTTTACCCAAAGGGTCACGATTAAACATCTGACTGTAAATTGAATTAGTAGATTCTTGAGCATTGCGGCAAAGTGAATATATCCTAACAAAGTCAACAAGTTAATCGGGTCAACAAGTTAATCGGGTTGAAGTTTGTCCCACAATAGCCCAACACTCGTGATAATTAAGTACAACGAAACACTTTTGTTCAGACTATAGAGCTTCGTCCAACACAAAAGTCGGGATAAGAGACGTTAGTCGTGGTGCTTCACAATCTCTTAGGGCATGGCTGAATGAGATAGAAGCTTATTTATCCACAAAAAAAAGCGACATTTGGCTAACATTAGGATGTGATAGTTTTGAACTAGAGGAATTGGTGGCCATTAGTTGGATCACTCGACCCAGTTTTCAAAATATTCATTGACCAATTTATCAGTTGAAAAATAAAAATATGAATAAGAGGTTTAAAAATTTGGAAGTCTAAAATACCCTCATTTCAAAAGAAAAATCTTGGGAAAAACTTGGAAAAATCCAAGAGGCAAAGCAGCGTCGCCTTCAACACGGACCTGGGCCCAAATATTTTTTTTTTATTTTTTAATTATTATTAATTAATTTCGTTATAGTTTTAATAAAAAAACATAAATATAATATTATTATTTAATTTTAAAAGAATAAATTGATTATAATTTCATAAATTTAACAAAATAAAAAGAATCCGATTATAATAATAAAAATAAAGTTTAGAATTTCCATAATAATGATAATAATAATTTCATAATAATTAAAAACAATAAAATTAATAATAATTTCATCTTGCTAATTAAAAATCTAACAATAATCAAATAATAATTTTATAATGTTAATAATAATTTAATATTATAATTAAAAATAATATATTAAATTATTATTTCATAACGTAAATAAAAAAATATAATAATAATTTTATAATCTTAATAATAATTTTGTATTATAATTAAAAATAATAAATGTATTTATCATTTTATAATCTTAATAAAAAACATAATAATAACTTTATGATGTTAATAATAATTTCATATTATAATTAAAAATATAAATGTATTTATAATTCGGTAACATTAATAAAAATATAATAATTTTATAATGTTAATAATAATTAAAAATAATAAATTTATTTATAATTTCATAACGTTAATAAAATAATATAATAATAATTTTATAATGTTAACAATAATATCATATTATAGTTAAAAATAATAAATTTAATTATTATTGATTTCTTTAGTTTTTTCTTTAATGTTAATTTCCTATTTGTTATTTTACGTGCAATAGTTTACGATTTGAAATAGTTGAATTTATAAATGTTGCGCTCTATTTCATAATTTCTTGTATTAGGTTTTAAGAATTGATGTAATTGCAAGATGAATTATGTAGTGGATCTTCAACCGAGAGATCGGCATGTTAAAGTTACATCGTATTGTAACTTTATCAGCTTCATCGCGGTCCTGGAGTGCCTTGAACAATGAGCATGCCGATATTTTGCAACAATCCTGCCTGTGGCCACTACATGCACTGAGGATGGTGTAGTTTTCAAATTATTTCATAGATTCTCTGTTACCTAGGCTACTTAAGCCAGTTGGTGACTCATTAGATTTTTTCGTAGGGGACAGGAATGTAGTCACTTCTCTCATTTTGAGTTTGCCCTCATCATGTGGTCAAATTGTTCTGACAATAGACTGTTACTCATAAGCTGGAGGATGCTTTCCAAACTTGCACGAAGTCAAGAAGGTGCATTCGATGCCGAAGACGGCGAAGGGAAAGTGGAAGTACGATGTGTTAGACTTGTCATTGGCTCTACATGTAATGATTTGAAGTTTTGATTTTGAACTTGTTTATTATGCTTTTCATCCATATATTAATTTGAAGTTATTGCAGATATGGGCGTACGAGAATATTCTCGTCTTGGGAGACATGAGGGAAATTAGGAGAGAGATGTGCTGCCCTTGAATGTTGGGTTGGAGAGAAATTAGGTGGCACATTATGCATGCACATGCATGATGGTGGGAATGACAATGGGGTGATTGTTAGCATGGAGGATCGAGCTGGCAGGTTGATCACGACACAGTCAATGAGTTGATAACCCATATGACGAAGCAGGGCATGGTGCTGGAGTGGGGGACTAGGGAGGTGCCAGAGCGAGAGACTGTAGGGGTGTTGAAGGTGGCACCAGAGCAGGTGGCGAAGGATGTGCAGGAGGTGGTTCCGAAAAGGGTGTCTTTGGGTATGTCTAAGAAGGGTATGTCGGAGGTGGTGCTGGATGGTGTGCCGAAGGTGGTGTCGAATGAGGAGCCAGAGGTGGTGTTGTATGTTGTGTCGGTGGTGGTTGTCACTGAGGAGGCAGCTATTGTGAAGAAGGGATCGAAACGTTCTGTAAACGTGACAAAGCAAGTTTTGAATAAGAGGATGAGAAAATCGTTGTCACATTACATTGTTTCTCCCATTACAGTCGAGGCGAAGAGGAGGACATTCGTGGTCAGCACGCTCATCAACCTCTTTCGTGATGTCAATCCTGTGAAGAAGGAGTTCGATTGTTGGTTCGATAGTCTTCAGTTAAAGTAAGCATTTTATGATTTTGTTTATTTATTTTTAGAAAGTGACTTTTCCATATATAATTTTCTTATATTCTTTTTCTCCAGTAGTGATTCACCTTATCATTGGGAAGACTACCATATCGGACGTGAAAGAGTGGTACAACATAGTCCTCTAGAGCGGAGCTTGGCTCGCAGACGATGTGAGTGCATAATCGTATTTATGTTGTTCATTTGATTATTTGTTATTTTGCTAATAGTTAATTCACTATGTTTTATGTTGTAGTATGTTGATCTCGCAATGGAGTTGTTGCGTGAACGAGCTTTGAGATTCTTGAAATTGTTCGACATCCCCAAGAGAGTTATCTTAAGTTGCAGGTTCAAGAACACCATCGATTGTGAGTACAAGATGCTCAAGAGCAACCATGCCTTGTGTGTGTTACCATATTACACGAAATATCGCGCCACATGTCGTGGCTGGGTTGTGCACACATCTATGTTTCGGTGAACACGGGCGTACACATCATTGCCATTGAGATCATGTTTGCTCACTCGACTATGTATGTGTATGACTCCGACCACTCTTGCATTTTATAGAACCGGCTTGAGGTTGCTTTATATTCGATGGCGATTATCGTTCCCATTATAGGTAGGAGAGCAGGGATTGCTGATGCTGACAGACTAGCCGTAGTGAAGATGAAGGGGACTTCCCGACAATCTGTTACGTAATTTTTCTTACAATCATATTCTAGTATTTAAATATTTCTTTTAATATGCCCCGTTTTACACTAAACATTGTTTCATTTACGTACAGGGATGATTGAGGCATCTTCGCAATAAAATATATTGAGTTTTTTAGCATCGAACAAGATGTAAAGTTGATCAACGAGTCATATATATATAGAGAGAGAGATTGATGATTAAATTAGTCTTCGATTTGTATACATACAATTCTGATCCATAGTAATTAGTTATGTAAAAATGTAATGCTTTATACGTAATTGTATGTATATTTAATTGGAAAATATTTTATGTATAATTAATTGTAAAATATTCTATATTTAATTGTAAAAATTGCAAGTATATTTAATTATTTTGATTATAAAATTATAATTAAATTTATTATTTTTATATATTCTGAAACTATGATGAAAATATAAAACTATTAATATTACTATGAAGATATTCAAATTATTATTCACATCAGAAAAATAATTTTATGAAATAATTTTTATTATTATAAAGTTATTTTATTACTATTAAAATTTATACTATTTGAATTATCAGTATTATTATAAAGTTATATCATAAGTATAAAACAAATATAAAGGGAAATTTTGCCATACGAATTGCCATTTGGCAGTCCGCATGTTAGCACACGGACTGCCAATCTGGAAATTTGTGTGTCATGGACTGCACCCTAAAAATTGATAATAAATGAAAACATATCCAATTATAATTCCAATTATTATATGTTATTAACATTATAAGATTAAATTTATTTTATTATTTTTAATTATGTCAACATTACAAAAAATGTTTAGGATTTAGAGAATGAGATTTTCATTATTAATTTTATCTACAATCTACCTACATCTATATCCACAATACATAAAAATGGTGGATAATGAAGAAACTTTTGATTCCCTAATATACCCTCATATATTTAATAGTATACCTAATTTTCCATCATTTAATATTTATACAATAAATTATATATATATATATATATATATATATGTGTGTGTGTGTGTGTGTGTGTGTGTGTGGGGGGGGGGGGGGGGGGGACATTTAACTTCACATTTTACCTTTAAATTGTTATGTTTTCTATAAATATTATCCATAACATTTTTTTTAAGCTTAGATACTTTACTAATTAAGAATGTAAAAAAAATAATTTCAAAGTCTTTTGAAGAAAAAATGAATATAAAAATGAATATATTTATTTTTAATTATTATCTAATTAAGAATGCAAAATAACGGGATAAATCTCTCAAATGTCACTGTACTTTGGAAAATATATCTGAAATACTTTACTTTAAATTGTCTCTCGAATGTCACTATACTTTCAAATGTATATACCGGATGTCAATATATTTTAAATTATCTTTCGAATACCATTACACTTTCAAATGTATATACCGGATGCCACTCAATTTACTCTGTTTGAAATATGTTGCACATATAGGGGATTGTGCTACCGTTGAAAATATCGGTAAGTATTCTAACAGAGTAAATTGAGTGGCATCCAGTATATATTTTTGAAAATATAATGGCATTCGATAGACAATTTAAAGTATAGTGGCATCCGGTATATGCATTTGAAAGTATAGTGGCATTCGAGAGACAATTTAAAGTACAGTAGCATTTCAGCTACATTTGCCGAAGTACGGTGGCATTTAGGAGATTTAACTCGCAAAGTAACTATGCCTCTGTTTGTCAAACTAAAAAAACGTGTTTTTAAATAACAAAATTCTCCAAATCATTTTTCAACTGCAAATATTTTTTCTTTCCATTTTTTTATCATACATCTTACCTCGAAAACATAAAAAAAATATTTTAAACATAAAACTTTTAACAAATAGAGCTTAATTTTAAACCTCTATTGGAACCCAAAAAAAAAAAAAAAAAGTTTTAAACTTATATTGCCCTTTTTTTTGGTATAGATTGAAATTGGATTTTTTATAAAAGTTTATGAGATATGTGATTGAAAAATTATGGACACCATAAAATATGTGGTTAAAATTAATTGTTGACTTTGACTTGATGTTAAAATAAGATTTTAATCAGAATCAAAATAGATGCATAATATTAAACTTTTTTTTTATTATAAAAATATGTTTCTAAATTAATTTAACTTTCCTATGCACAAATTTTCATATTTATTCAACTATTTATCATAAATATTTTTATAAATTAATTTTCGACATGCCTAATATTTTATGATGTATAATACTTCTTGATATATGACAAGTGATTTATTTATAAACTGGTGTTTTAAATAATTATCAAACATATATTTCGAGGAATTCTGAGAAATTTCAATTTTCTAAAATTAAGTCAATGTATAATTTTAACTTTAACTTTTCGTTTAACAATATTAATAACCCCAAATACTTTAAAAATCAATTTTATAATATTACGAGTATTATTCATTTTACAGGTAAGACGTGCAAAGCACGTGCTTACTACTAGTAACTATTAAATTTATTATTAGAAATATAGTATTAAGTGCTAATAAATAAATTATTATTAGTGTTATGAAAATATTAATTTTTAGTTGAAATGCTTATACAATTGAAAGAAGCACGTTTTAGTTCATAAAAGTTAAAGTTCCTGATTTTCGTATGTCGACAAGAAAATAAGATAAAGCTTTATTTGCTAAAAAATGTATAATAGGCTAAGCCAAACGTGTGAGTAGTAAATAAATGCGATACAAAAATACATAGGAATTTCCCCTTAGTGGGATTGCTTTCACATAAGTCGTCAATGTATATGCTACAAGAATTATTGGAATACATGTCCAACTTCGTGCGATTCTCCACTTTCACTTCAGTGGAACCAAACCCTAAAACAGAAAAGTAATTTACTAATGATATCAGCTGATTACCTTTCTATTTTAGCGTTTGGTTCCTCTGAAGTGAATGTGGAGAATCGGATGAATTTGGCCATGGATTCTGATCATCCATGTAGAATATGTCTTGACGACTTTTACGAAAGCAATCTCACTAAGGGGAAATGTCTATATATCTTTGCGCATTTATTTGCTAATCACACGTTTGATTAAGTCTATAATACATTTTGTAGCATATAAACATTTATCTTATTTTCTTGTAGAAATAAGCAATTTATGAATAGGGTGAACACGGTTTAGTTTGGTCGGTTTGTAGCAAGTTCCAAATCAAAACAAACCATTTTATTTTCCAAACCAAACCAATTTTGCTATTTGGTGCGGTATGAAATCACGGTTTGCCAACGAATAAATTAATAGATTCCACACAAGCTCTAAGATACATATTTGATAAGTGTATTTTATACACTTATTTATCTATCGAAATTAGGATATTATAATATTTTTCTTGAATAAATTCTATATAATTGTTATTATTCACTATTATTTCAGGTTTTATCCTAAAATTAAGAGAAAATGAGGAATTAAAGCAATCACACAACAATTGGATAATAATTGGTGCGAAATCATACAATTTGAAAGTTGGTGAAATTATTCAAGAATCAAAGTGGAGCTTAATAGAAGACATGCTAAAATCCAAGGACTAACTTATCTTATGTTGAAGAATTGAGGCTAAAAGCATTAATAGTGAATTAATGCAAATTGCAATCTAATTGGGCATTTTTCATCTCAAGTTGTTTTCTAAAATTGTATTTGGTCGAATTCACGCATATATCTAATTTACCTCTCTCGAGTTCAAATTAGACCTATTTAACTAAGTCAACCATGTATCTCTACAGCGGGTCAGAGTTCTCCTTAGCTAAATGCATTAAATTTCCTAAGAATTCCTAAGTGACCACATGCAACCACAAATTCATATCTCTATCTTTTTGTTGAAATTGCCGGGTTTTATTACGTAATCTAATTGTTAACTCACCTCTCGGATTATGAAAACAACCATTAATTCATGAATTGGTAATCAAGCAATTCAAGCATTAAACGCAATAATAAAATCAATACATAAATATCAAAGCACCAACTTGAGAATTAAAATCAAATAAGAAACATTAAATCTACATCGTTAATCCCGATTTAAAATTTAGCTACTCATGGTTGTGGAATTAAAAGCAATAAATAATAAAAATAAAACCCGGAGTTTGAAGTGATCAAGAATTAGCATCTTCTCCTACTCCCAAAATCACCACAATTCCAGCAGCCTCTTTTGTTCCTTTCTCCACACACAGCCAACTCAATCAATGTATATGTATATTATAATAATAATAATAATCAATCTCTCCATGTTTCACCAGTTGGCTGCTCCCCCTCTTAATTCCAAACCAACACCACTCAATTCTCTACCTTTTCATCCACTAGCTTCCTCCTTAATTAAATGCCCAGCAACCAGCCTCTAAACCTGTCAATAATCAACCAATTAATTCCAGCCAACAATCCAATCTGCTGCCCTTTTAATTTCCTCTTACCTGACTCCTCTTTTTCCAAATTAAACTCTCGGCTACCCTCTCTAAACCAGCCACTAATATATATATATGTGTTTCTGCCCACACTTCCCAGCCGTCTGTCCTCTCCCAGATATTTTTTCTCCAGCAGCGTGTCGTTTAATTCCTCCCAAGTTCTGCCCCTTTTTAGCTCCAGCAATGTCTCTCCTCAATGTGTGTATATGTATATTAATGAAGAATATCACCACTCAAGGATTCTCTTCTACGGCTACTGTTCTCTAGAAACCCTCACGGCTGCGTGCTCTCTCTTTTTCTTATGCGCAAAGAAGTGTATATATATATATGTATCTCAAATCCACTCAGACGTGGCCTACATTTGAGCCCAAGGTAGTAATTTTAATCCCATAAATAAAAGCCCAATTATAAGTAGTGTGAGATTTATTCTTGAGCCTCAATACTTTCAAGAAAATATAAGTTGGTCCCTTGTATTTTAGCATGTCTTCTATTGAGCTCCACTTTGATTCTTGAATAATTTCACCAACTTTTAAATTGTATGATTTTGCACCAATTATCATCCAATTGTTGTGTAATTGCTTCAATTCCTTGTTTTTCTTGACTTTGAGATAAAAATCTGAAATAATGAAAATAAACACAAACTAAGTAGAATTTATTCGAGAAAAACATTACAATATCCTAATTTCGACAGATAAATAAGTGTATAAAATACACTTATCAATATTCGTTTAAAATTTCAAGTTGAACTAGAGTTTTCAGCTTCTAATTGAGTGCACTGATGTGAATCAATTCATGCTGATAAACAAATTAATTATATAAAAGCAAACATTTAAAGTTTTCTTTAATAAATTATAGTTAGTTCTTACTTTAAAAATTTTATTTTAAGAAAATATCTTGAATGATGATTATCAAATTATAGTAGCAAGAATTCTTTCCAGGTGGCTGTAGATTTGAACAAATTAATCTTTGACTCCTTTATATTGATTTGTTGAGAATAAAAAGTGTACTGCGTTAATTTTTTTTTAAAAAATTGAACGCTTGCCTTTATTTTATTTAATTTTTTAAAATTTGTTGGTTTGAAACTGTGGTTTTGACAATTGAAACCTAAACCAAACCGTTTATGTCGGTTTGAAATTTTTCCAAACCAAACCATTTATTTTGGTTTGATTCGATTTTGCATTTTGGCGGTTTATTTTTTCACCAGTATTTACGAACTTTAGCTCTTATCTATAAAAACGTCTCAAGGAGGACCTTGTATAAGGAAAAAAATTATGAAAATACAATTTTTATTAAGTTATTATTAGTCTAGAGTTATTTTCTTTATTAAATTATCAATTTATTATAAGGGATATTATAAATATTGCAATAAAATATAAAGATTACACATCCGTTGTGTTGTTATTTAAAGGGAATCTGACTAGTACAAAATTATTGGATATGACCTAGTGCGCCGCACCTGCCGCATTCTAAAGGTATGTATACATCCAGGAGTACGTCAGCGAACATCAGGTTGCAATAAATTATCAAGCAGAAGCAAGTGTTCGGGAAGTTCTCATTCAGATTCATTTGGTAGAGGAAGTATAGTTCTCGCATACACTTCTTTCTAAAAAGTACTAGTGTTGTATTCAGTGATTATGTTATTCTAGTCACTGCAATTGCATGCGCACAAGAAATGCTCTCCAACTTAAACCGTTTACACGTGCACGTGATATTATTCAAGTTCACAATGTAACCAAGATTACGTCCACTTATGACATTGAATCGAAACTGATCTAGTGGCTCCACGCACAACTTTCTCGCTATGTCTAGTGTCTTGAAGAGTTTTGTTTCCATGGCTAGGGGTGAGATAACTTGCGCATGATTAGGATTCCTAGCGTCTATCATAAAACCAAACCTACAACTTTTCTCGAATGTTTTCAATCATTGTGAGAATTGGTAACTCTCGATCCTTTTTAAATAATGCATTGAAAAACTCCACGTTATTTGACGTAAACATATTCTATTGACATCCTTGTAATTGACACCATGCCCAATATTGAATTCCAAGCTTATCTGTTAAGTACTCCGAGTCAACCTTACTCTTGTTATCTATTTCGATCATGAACTTATTATATTCTTCAAAAGTGTTAGCCTCTGCAGTTCTCTTAAACAATGTCACGATTCCACTGCCCCGATACTTGATCTTCAAATTCTCTTGTATATGGTACATGTAATAACCTTGACGTGCCTCAGTGAAAATTTCAGCTATATCATTTATGATAGCATTCTCCTTATCAGTTACAAGGCAAGATTGTTGGCGTCTCCAATTACTTCCATCAGCTTTGACAAAAATCAATTAATCGCTTAATCATTTTTGCTATCCACTATGCCAAATGCAAGAGGGTATATTTGAATGTTAGCATCTTGACAAGTAGGAATAATCAACTTGAAATACAAGAATTTCAGACTCGATCATCTATTAAGAAGAAAAAATTTGAAAAAGGAATTTGTTGATTTTAAAATAACTTTAAAAAATCTTGCTGCTAAAGAGAATGTTTGTGCTTTCTGGTTCATTTTTATATTTAATATTCATATTCTAATTTCAATTTCAAATGAAGAGTTGCTGATGAGAATCGAGAAAGTCAAACATCGATGCACGTGCCCGTGGAACCCATGAAGAGATCCGACGTCGAAGAGGTTCAAGATTCGAGGCTAAACAATGTGAATAAATCAAGAAAAGAAGCCAAGAATCAAGTTGGAGCCAAAAATGAGAAGTTTGGAGTTTCAGTCGACCGAACTTTCTTCCGGTCGACCGATCTTCTGCAGAGAAATTTTTGATTCAGCCTTAGTCGCTTTCGGCTGAGTGGCGGTCGACCGAAAGTCCCATTTCGGTCGACCCAGTGATCGACCAAAATAATTTTGGTCGACCAGTTCGGTCGACCGAAACACTTCGTTTTACAAAAACGGGATTTTTCTTGTAAATACCGAAATTGCATCTTTTACCCATTTTGTACCTTTTATACACATTTTCTTGTCATTTGTAAGATAACTTGATTGTTCATTTGAGCTTGGTCTTAAGAGAGACTCCTTGAGGTAAGGTTAACCTCCTTTGTTCTTGTATTATCCTTGGACTTTCTTCAACTAAATCTAGAGTATTATTATTCTTGTGTTTGTTGTTGATTTCCACCACTTCGGAATTTGTTTTAATCTCTCCATTGGGCTAGGGTTTGTTAATCCTTGAATTTTGGGTTAGATTTAAACTTTGGTTAAGGTGTTTATCGCTTTATTTACCACTTTAGCTTTCTTGGGTTTTGTATTAAATTGTTGTGGAAATTTTTGTCAATACACCGAAGGGGCTCGCATCATATGGTATCAGAGCTTGACTCTAATTTGGTAAGCATATCTTTACTTTCTTGTTGTCGTTCTTGTCATTGTGAAAAAAAAAAAAAAGATCCGAAAATTGAGAAAAATTGGGGGAAAATTTATATGCCCATGTGTATTGTTGATTCCATGTATTGGGTATATTGATTGTGAGTTTGTTGGGGGAATTCCATTATTCATTCACTACAAAACCTACACTTTCCACTTGTGTACTCAAAGTGTTTGATAAATTGTCCCAAAGAAAAGTACCACATTCATGCCTTATTATTCAATGCCCATAACTTGTAAATTACTTGAGGGCTATCTAATTCTCATCCTTGAGATTGTGTTATCAACATTGTATCTCATATATTACTTGCTTCATACATTGGGTAATTGTTGATCATTCATTTCTTGCCACAATTGTGTTGTTGGGGGTTTTTCATATATCCACATTATCCACATTCAAGATCATTCAAAGATTGAGTACAAGGTTTTTGATAAATTGCCTCATTCAAAATTTACACTCTTTGTGCTTATTGTTCTACATCTATGCCTTGTCTATTATTTTTGGTTTGTCAATCCCATTGCTAAATTGTGTTCCTAGCATCCTATCCCACATAAATATTATTCCTTTTGAGTTTAGCAAGCACATAAATTCTACTTGCTATTTGTATCTACTTGTTATAAATTCGTTCTTCCTTTGTTTGTGATTTTCCTTGACTTCACAAGAATTATACTTTGTGGTTTAGTTGATTACCTTCCTTGGAGAACTTGAGAAAGGAGATTTTGAGTGGAAAAAGACAAGAGTGGTGAGCTCATTAGAGGGTAAAAGCCTAAATTGAGTAAAACACGAGTGAAAATTATTCTTCTGAGAACACTTTCACACTTGCACACCATGTCAAATTCCAATGCTCAAACTCAAGATTTGAAGTACTTGTTACAAAATCTTTCAACTACCATGGCTAGACAAATGGAGAAGATTGGGGGTGAGTTCAAAAATTTAGGAACAAGAGGGGAGAGTACATCAACTAGTATGGGTGAAGAAAATAGGAATGGTAGGAGAAGGTTGAGGGATAAATTTGTGAACATTGTGTATAGGGATGGAAGTAGAAAACCAAATGGGAGTTTGAATAGGAAATTTAGAAGGGGATGTTTGGAATAATGAAAGGGATAGTGAACAAAATGGTAGTATGAATAGGAAAAGAAGAGAGTGGTTAGATGATAGAAGAAATGGAGTTGATGAAAATATTGACAGTGCGAGAATGCAAAATTAATCACTCCATGGAATGGGTAGAAGTGGAGAAGTGGAAGAAGATGGGAGAATGAGTAGAAGACAAAGAGAATGGGTAGATAGGAGTGGAGATGGGATGGATGAGAAGGTTAATATTGAGCAAATGAAGACTTCATCATTCCATAGGAGGGACGGTAGTGGAAGTAGAGAAGTAGTGAAGGAGATGAATATTAGGCTACCAAAATTTTTGGCCCATGATAATGAGAGGGAGAAGCATGGAGGAAATACTTTCTACACTAGATGCCTTGTGAGGGATAGGGCATGTAGTCTCATTATAGATGGGGAGAGTGACACGAATTTGGTGAGTGCTAGTAGGGTGGAAAAATTGGGGTTACCGGTTAAGAAGCATCATAATCCCTATGTATTGCAAATGTTGGGTGATGATGGGGGAGTGAGAGTGAGTGAACAAGTTCTTCTTGCCTTCAACATTGGATCCTATTGTGACCAAGTGATATGTAATGTAGTTCCCATGCACATTACACACATAATTTTGGGGCGACCTTGGCAAAGTGATAGGAGTGTGACACATGACAAGAGGAAGAACTGGTGTAGCTTCCAAATGGATGGAAAAAAGGTTGTGATCCTATCTTTGAGTTTGGAGGAAGTTCATAAAGATAAAATGAAACTCAAGAAGGAGTGGGAAGAAGAAGAGGAGAAAAAGAAAGACAAGGAAAGTGAAAATGAAGAAGAAAAGAAAAAGGAGAAAGAAAATTCAATTGAGAGAATTGAAGAAAATAAAAATGAGAGTAAAAGAGTTGGGGCACGTCCCTAGAAAAAGGAGAGGCAATGAGTGTTGGAGCCACGACTCCAGAAAAAGGAGAGGCGAGAGAAGCATCGAGAGTTGAGGTTACTACCTCAGAAAAAGGTGAGGGAGTGATGAGTGCCACAAAGAAAATTGAGAGGAGAGATCACACAAAAATGTTCTTTACTCTTGAATTTTCTAACAATGTCCTCCCTAGCTTGGTTACTTCTTTGTTGCAGGAGATCGTGAGGCCGACTTATCAAAGCAACCAAGAACTCAAAAGTCATGCCGAGTGGAAGAACTTTATGGAGGTATTTTCCTACCACAGCAAATACAATCAAGGTAAAGAAAATGTGGTAACCGATGCAACATCTATGATGTACGCTCCTAACACTTCTTCGAGAGCAAGGTTATTATATTTGGAATACATCAAAGGATTGTATGACATTGATGTGGACTTGACAAACGAAGTTTTCTCATGTGGAAATGTTGCATGTAATGAAGGTCCTTGGCATGATAAATTCCTCATTTGTAAATTCAAATTTTTATGTGTGCCTAATTGTCTAAGTTCCAACTCATTTTGTATTGAGCATGTTAAGGGCATCCATGTTAATAATCCGAATTTGTTAAACATTTGTGAATCGTGTTGTGAGCAATATTTTGATGGATTTTATGGGCATGATAACTATTTGTTTTGGAAAGTTGGATTGTTTGTTTATAAATGTGCCATGCGCGACTTTCTAATGAGTGAGACACATGTTGGTTGTTTGATTGGGCACTTTGAAACCAAGGGGGCCGTGGAAATATTTTGTGATTACTTTTATTGGCCTCATTGGAAAATTGGTGATAAACATGTTTGTGCTTGTGGTAAAGGCCGAACATTCAAAGTGACTAAATCTAAGTTTTTACCTCAAGTTTTATACACACAGTTGCACGTTCCCAGTAGACCTTGGATTAATCATTCTATGGAGTTTGTGTTGGGTTTACTTAAACTAAAGAAAATAAATGATGCTAATTTTGTGGATGTTGGTAGGGGTATTAAACTTTCACATTTTACTACATGTCATGAAACCCGCATTGCTATCAACATGATAAATCTTTTCTTTGGGGGAGTGATGCATTTGTATAAAAACGATGCTCAATTTGTGGTTGTTAAACTTGCTTGCAATAAAAGTGTTTATCCTAGTAGCAAATTTTCTCCACTTAATGTTGTTTTTGGCCCTAGCCTACTAACTCTTTTGAGATTGATGCACTTGTTTATTTATGGAGATGCTAGTTTAGGTGGGTATAAAAAGGCAAATTTGGTTGAGCTCCTGATAGAGCAGGGCGAGCGTCAATTTAGGGCGCTTATTGAAAAATGTACTTCCAATCCGAACCAAGATCGAATGCGATTTGTATTTGACCCGGGTGGTTGGATGTTGTTCATTTAGAGGAAAGATTGGCTGATTTAATAAAATCCAAATTGCTACTCTACGGTGTTGGCATATTTCAAGCTCTTGGAAACACCTACAAATTGATTTTGCACGGTGAGTATGAAATTTCAGTTACATTTATTGTGTCTGAATTTTCTATTTTTATTGTAGGCGTCGATTCGTGGTCGAATCTCTTTCGAGATGGAGGAGAGGATGATGAGAATCGCGAAGGTCCAACTTCATCGCATGAACCCGTGGTCCGCAATGTTTCAAGATCAAAGGTCAAGGAATCTCACACTAGTGCAATCAAGCCAGATTCGAGGTCGAATCCTTTCCAAGAGGGAGAGGATGATGAGAATCGAGAAAGTCAAACATCGATGCACGTGCCCGTGGGACCCATGACGAGATCCGACGTCGAAGAGGTTCAAGATTCGAGGCTAAACAATGTGAATAAATCAAGAAAAGAAGTCAAGAATCAAGTTGGAGCCAAAAATGAGAAGTTTGGAGTTTTAGCCAAGTTTCGGTCGACCGAACTTTCTTCCGGTCGACCGATCTTCTGCAGAGGAATTTTTGATTCAGCCTCAGTCGCTTTCGACTGAGTGGCGGTCGACCGAAAGTCCCATTTCGGTCGACCCAGTGATCGACCGAAATAATTTCGGTCGACTAGTTCGATCGACCGAAACACTCCGTTTTACAAAAACGGGGTTTTTCTTGTAAATACCGAAATTGCATCTTTTACCCATTTTGTACCTTTTATACACATTTTCTTGTCATTTGTAAGATAACTTGGTTGTTCATTTGAGCTTGGTCTTAAGAGAGACTCCTTGAGGTAAGGTTAACCTCCTTTGTTCTTGTATTATCCTTGGAATTTCTTCAACTAAATCTAGAGTATTATTATTTTTGTGTTTGTTGTTGATTTCCACCACTTCGGAATTTGTTTTAATCTCTCCATTGGGCTAGGGTTTGTTAATCCTTGAATTTTGGGTTAGATTTAAATTTGGGTTAAGGTGTTTATCGCTTTATTTACCACTTTAGCTTTCTTGGGTTTTGTATTAAATTGTTGTGAGAATTTTCGGTCAATACACCGAAGGGGTTCGCATCAGTTGCATGATGTAATTAAGTCTCGCAGAATATTAGTATTGAACACCGTTTTAATTTTATATTAATGCCATTCTGAAAAGAAAAAAATAATTTCTATTGAGAAATTAAATGATGTCTTCATCTATATCTTAATCTTATTTAAAATGGTACGTATTAAATTTTCATTTTTCGTTCAATTTTTTATTTTTATTTTTGTCTAGTTAACAATATGTTAACTAATAGACAATGATCATGTAGGAGCAACGTTTGGTTCAAACCGGTTGGCTTCAAGCGCGGTTCAGAAAAATGTCGGATGTAATGCTATATCGTACAAACGATATCTTGAACATGAACCTAATTTAGCAGTAGATGTTGATTTGCCAATAAATTGTACGGTATTGTAATACAATATGTTTATTATTAGTAATTTCATTATTGAAATTAGTGTATATACACAAATGCAACAAATATTATTCAACGGTTCAAGTAATTACACTAGAAATGGTCAAATATTCCCTGCATCGTAGGGGTGCTGCACTATATATATTAGAATAGAAGAGCCGTCACAAAAATACATATATAGATTCCCGTCAAAATGCATTTTCTATATTCAAAATAATTTTTGTAGAAAATATAATATTTATTACATATTTAGTAAGAGTTATAACAAAAGTATTCTATGTAAATGTTTTACATTGAAAATAGAAAGAAAAAAAATCGGATTAATATATTTGAATATAAATAAATGTGATATTCTATTTAAATATATTACATTGGAAATAAAAAACTGGATTAATATTTTTGAATGTAAATAAATGTGCTAGAATTTGTGCAAATAAATTATTTTTTAAGAAAATCTATGCTCAAATTATTTGGATGATCAATCAATACAAGAATTTCAAACTTGATCATCTATCAAGAAGAAACAGTGTGTAAAGGAAATTGGTTGATGTTCAAATAATTTTGAAGTATCTTCTTACTGCTAAATCCAATTTTCTTGTTTTCGGTTCATTTTAATATATAATATTTATATTCTAGTTTCAATTCCAGAGGAAAAGTCACGCGTTGTAATTAACATTGCTGATAATTAGTGTCGAATACTATTTGTTGACGTCACTTCTGGTTTTGATGTTAGTTAACAAGAAATCGTGTATAGGTTTGACCTTTAATTGCTTTTTTGTTTTTTCGATGGGAATTTTGGCTAAGTATTCAGTTTTGTTGTGTGTAAAAATTAGGATACGAAGAAATTAAGAAAATGATTGGAAGGATAAGACAATCAAATCAAGAACGAACTGAAATTATGATGAAATGATCTAGTGTTCAGTTCGGTGCTGATCAGACGGTCAGTTCGAAAGTTAATATTAAAATGAAGAAAGTTAGGAGTATTTCTTGTATTAATTGTCCCTTAAATGAGCATTTACTCATCTTATTTATAGTAACATAGGAGGTGGAGACACAATTATTACAATACATGTTGTCAGGTTGTGATTGACAATGGTGATTAACGTTTCTAACTAACTACTGACAAATGATTACACTGAAATATTACATGTAATGATGATTACTAACACATAATTGATTGATTTGGCTATTTCATAGAGCCTCCACTTTCACATCGGTTCAGTTCTTTTAGGTCGCCTCAACGAATTCACCTCATAACTGTAGAATCAGCTCGCCTGACAGAATAACCTCGATCATTCATACATTTAAGCTCATTTTAGTTCTCTTTCCTCCTCTTGACAATTTCTATATAATTGTGTTTTTCACCTCGTTTCGTAGACTTTAGATGAGGTCAGTTGTCTTCCATATCGGCTCCTCTTTTATTCCAATTCACATCGCCTTGGATTTCATGTTCACATCGTTAATTATGAGCAATGTATTGTTCGTTGACTCTTTAACTTGTTCCACCTCAGCTCGGTATACACCATTTTAATTTAAAATTAATGTTATTCTCAAAAGAAAAAATATTGCTATTGAAAAATTAAATGATGCATTCATCTATTTCTTAATCTTAATATATATAAAATGGTAAGTATTAAGATTTCATTTTTATTAATTTTTTTTTTTTTTTTTGAGTTAACAATATGTTAACTAATAGATAACGATCATGTAGAAGCAACGTTTGGTTAGAACCGGTTGGCTTCAAACGCGATTCGAAAAAAGGATAGATATAATGTTATATCGTACAAATGATATCTAGAACTTGAACTTAATTGGATAGCAGATATTAAATCGTCGACAAATTGCACAATATTGTAATACAACAATATGTTTATTATTGACAATTTTGTTATCGTAGTTAGTGTGTGTGTATATATATATATATATATATATATATATATATATATATATAAATAAAAAATATTATTTTTTTGATTCAAGTAATTACATCAAAAACGGTCAAATCAATGCACCGCATGGTGATGCACTAGTGTTTTTCCAAAACAAAAGTTCATAAATTAAAAAGGATAAAATAAAAAATGGATACATAGACTGAGCCATGTTTGAGCTCCAATCTCTAAAGAGTTTTTGCACTTATTTTGAACCACATAATTTTTCAATAAAATAATTTTACAAGGTAAAAAAAAAAAAAAAAAATTTGCCTCAACTTTTATTTTTTTATAAAAAATTAAAAAATAATTTTTTATTTTTGAAGTAAAATGTGTGAAAAAATTATTTAGAGAAAATGTATTGTTTATAAACAAATTTACCAAAGTCTCAAAAAAAATATTATTACAAGACTCATTTTTACCAGAAACTCATTAGAAAAGTCACTCTATTGAAACTTCAAGAAGGTTCAATTCAAATGTATAAATTATAATCCTCCAGGCCACTCGGGTCTAGATAGCTCGATCAAATTTAACGCAATTAAGGTTTGAGCCCCATTATTCAATAAAAATAAGTTTTGAAATAGTGATTTTGTAGGGAAGTCCATTCCTTACCCTAAAAAGTTAGTCTTCTTCGGACCCGTCAATCCATATGAAACAAGTATCCAATCTTGATTGGCCTTTCCCCCTAGCCCTTTCTTAGCTTTGTAGCCACATCATCTTCCACTTGAGGTTACTTTATGGATTTCTCTTCCCTTAGGGGTGATTTTTTCTGGCTTCACTTTTCATTCCTGGGACCATCTCGTCTATGTAGTAGGCGCCTCCGCTGATTGCTTGAAGATGATCGTGCGATAAAAGTATGAAAAAGTTATGGTTATACATCCAAATTATTTTATTGATAAATTATGTGATTAAAAATGAGTTTGAAAAAAATAAATTTTTAATTAATGAGGTCAAACAGGGACTAAATTTGTTGTCAGCGTAGTGGTGGACCTTGAAACCACCAAATGAAAAGTTAATGCTCAAGGACTGATTAGGGCTAGCTTATGTTTGTCAACATTTTATTTATAATAATATTTTATTAATCAAAATAATATTAACACATCGTTATCTATTTGGGTTATGCTACAGGCACAATTCCGCTAACAATGTCCATGACAATCCCCTCCCATGAGAGTGGGGCCGTAAATCATTGAAGGTGAGTGGCCTCCACACTTATGTAAGAGGATTGTCATGTACATTGTCAAATAGATTGTACAAATAGATTTGTCCTATCTATATATAGAATATAGTATTACTAAAGAATCGTTTTTTAACAATTTGCCAAACAGACTAACACATTTCCATGATCAACTAAAAAGCATTTTCTGTGCTCCACTAAGGACTTCTCCTTCATCTTTTCGTTACTAATGTTATTTATAATCTTGGACAGTAACATATGATTTGAAATTTGGATTATCTTTGCATAAATTAATATCACATAATTGATTACTATTCCATATTTTATTTCGACGAACAATATAATATTTGTTATTGCATTATATGCATCATTGACTTCCTTTTTTTTTTTTTAGTCTAATTACTTTCAAGAATTAAAATATTTCAATCTTTTATAAGTGGAGAATGTTGGAATATTTTGTATATAGTGACACCAAAGAACATAAAATATATATGAAAATCCGTACTGATAAATGGATAGAGTAATGGCAAGTAAACAAGAAAAAGAAAAGAGAGAAAAAAATGCAAAGTCGAGGCAAGTGTTGAATACTTTGTTTTAAATCGAATTTGTCCCACAACAGTACTTACGGTTTATGCAATCAACTCCCAGGATACAATAACTACTACTTGTGTTTGTAGCACTCCAAAACATAAGCACAATGACCAAAATGTGGCTTTGTACTTCAAAATAAAAATGAAAGAGAATAACCAAAAATTATGCAACTAGAATGTAAGAGTTTTGTTTAAAAAAAGGGGAGAGTGATATTATGTTTGCATATAATTGGTGTGAGGAATAGAACAGGTCATATTCCTACTAATAGATGATGAAGAGATGTGATGTGGAGTCAAACCATGCATCATTTCGAAATTACGCCACTGTTCGGTCCACCATGCGATCGCATGGTTATAAATCCCGCGATCACATGACTTTACGTGAAATTGAATATTAAACAAAAACAATTTATGTGTGATCGCATGGATCTGAATACCATGGCATGGTAAAAAAATTCTGACCTTATTTTTTTCATTCTCCGTAATTTCTCATTCATCAAATATTGGTTTCGAAATATCAAATATACCCTTCAATACATGCAGAGAAATCTGAATTATCTTTCAAGGGTATTGTCTCGAGCCCCCAAGAGGGGCGTTGTACCCTCGGTCCTCGTTTCTAGCCCCGAAACGGCAAAGTGACAAACTAATTTGCCTAAACGGTTGGGTTGAATTTGAATATTTTGCCGAAATTGATACAAAGTCACTTTGGCTGATTTTTCAACACTTCATTAATTTCTCAAATTATTAAGCGTCTGTTTGATACTCGTTTTAACGAGTTTTTTGTCAAATCCAACAAAGGTGGGCCCCGGATGAAAAAAGTGTACAAAAAATTCAACAAACCTGAAAAAGTGTCAGCTCATTTTTCTTACCTTTCCGAGTTTGTCCTCATCTGCTTGGCTCCTCTTTTTTATTGTGCAAACACGTGTTTACATAGAGGATAATTTTGTCAAATGCTTTTCAACGGCTTCTGATCCACAATAATGGCTTGTTCAGTTCCCTGTACGTTCAGATATATTTTAATACATAATTACTGTATAGAAATGTGAAAAACTCGATAAAAAGAAAACCAAACGCACGCTAAGTCAATATCCAATAGAGGACGGATGGATCACTCAATTTTAAGCACAATAATGTGGTTGATAAAACAAGATTGTGTTGTACCAGTGAATTCCCTATATATTAAAAGAATCACTTTTGAAGTCACTATTTATAAGCCATTTAAGTCTATTTGAGCCCTTCAAATCAATTTGAGCCATTTAATCCGTTCTTTTCCTTTTCTTTTTTCCCCCATATTATCCCTATTATTTAATTATTTATTTTGCACTTTGATTTTAACATGTAAATTTGTATCCTACATATTTCACTTTGATTTGAAATGCAACAAGTTCCTTACTTTACGTTCCTCTATTCAATTTCTTAAGTTTCAAAATATTGAATCGACTTTAAATATATCATTAAAATGATGCACGTGTGTCTCACTAGTTGTAATGAATAAATGTTGGTGCGTGTCTCCTTCAATATTATCTTGAGTTTAAGTGCGTTTGCAACTGATTCATATTGAACAAGAATGAATTATTTATTTAATATAAAAATGATTTCATTCGACTTTGGTTAAAAAAAATAATAAGAAAAAAAAAGATGAAAATTTTTGTTTGAGATGTTCAAAAGTGGTGAGATTTCTTTTTCTTATCAAAAGAGTGGGTTTCTCTTTTTCAATGACCACCAAAATGAATGCAAATGAAACTAGAAAGCTGTGCTCGACCATGTTGGAACAATACATTTTGTTGTACTTTTTCTTGTGGTTAATTTTATTGTCATCACAATTTTTATTTACTACAATACGGGTTAATCACACCACATTTAAAATATATCTTCAAAAAATACGCCACAAAAAATTTACAATTATAACCAAACCAAAAAAAAA
The DNA here is from genome assembly GCA_963555705.1 of Ligustrum vulgare. Lineage (NCBI taxonomy): Eukaryota > Viridiplantae > Streptophyta > Magnoliopsida > Lamiales > Oleaceae > Ligustrum > Ligustrum vulgare. The sequence goes on along the minus strand of OY743176.1, from coordinate 18,598,534 downwards.
AAAATTACATTGTCTCATCCCGAAATCTTTTCGGCCATCATCTTCCTCTAATACAAGAAAGATTGTTTGAAATTAATTGTATATTACAATGAATATGCTACGTATTTGTAGCAGTAAAATAAACTATACAATAATGGAAATAACCTATACATGGAATGGAAATAAGCTATACAAGGAGAAGAAATAAAATAACCTATACATGGAATGGAAATAAGCTATACAAGGAGAAGAAATAAAAGTATACAAGGAAAGGAATAAACTTGATTTTGTGTATATTATGTAATACTCCCCCTCAAGTTGGAGCATGAAAATCCGTAATGCCCAACTTGGACCGGAAGAAAACAAATAATTCACGTCCCAAGGGCTTAGTAAAAATATCAGCTTGTTGTTGAGATGCCGGGACATAGGACGTAGAGAGTAAACCAGATTGAATCTTTTCACGAACCAAATGACAATCTAATTCAATATGTTTGGTGCGTTCATGAAAAATCGGATTTCGAGCAATGTGAATAGCAGCCTGGTTGTCACAGTAAAGAAGGGTAGGTTGAGAGTGAAGCACAGTGAGATCATGCAAGATAAGACGAATCAAAACAAGCTCACAAGTGGTGGTTGCCATGGCACGATATTCAGCCTCAGCTGAAGAGCGAGAGATGGTGGGTTGCCTTTTTGTGCGCCAATAAAGTGGACTGTCACCTAATTTGATGACATAGGATCGGCGTGTAAGTGGACAACTAGCCCAATCGGAGTCACAAAAGGCAAAGAGCTGAAAGCTGCAAGTGGATGAGAAGAAAAGACCATAACAGGGAGTGGTCTTCAAGTATCGAAGGACACAGAGAGCTGCAAGATGATGAGGAGCACGAGGGGCATGCATGAATTGACTGAGAACATTGACGGCGAATGTGAGGTCCGGTCGAGAAACTGTCAAGTAGATCAGTCGACCAATCAATCGTCTATAGGAACTAGGGTCGGTCAAAAGATCACCGTCTGAGTTTGTCAGTTTTAAATGCTGCTCCATAGGGAAGTAAGCAGGGCGAGATCCTATTTGACCAGAGTTAAGAGAATATCCAAAGTATGTTTTTGTTGATTGATGAAGATGCCAGAAGGAGAACGAGCAACCTCAATTCCAAGAAAATACTTGAGATCACCGAGGTCTTTAATTTTGAATGTTTGAGCAAGATGAGATTTGATGGAGGTGATGGCAAAGAGATCATTCCCAGCAGCCAAAATGCCATCGACATATATGAGGATAGCTGTGAAAACTGTGCCCTGGGTTTTGGTGAAGAGGCTATGATCAGAGGCAGATTGGACAAAACCTGCAAGAGTGAGAGTGTGAGATAATTTCGAGTACCATTGTCGAGATGCCTGTTTGAGCCCATAGAGAGACTTGTGAAGACGGCATACGTGCGTCTCCCCTTGGCAACAATACCCTGGTGAAGGTTTCATGTAAACTTCCTCATCAAGATCACCATGAAAGAAAGCATTATGGACGTCCAGGTGATGTATGATCCAATGTTTACCTGCAGCTATAGCAAGAAGGCAACGAACAGTGACAAGTTTAGCTACAGGGGCAAAAGTATCATGATAATCAAGACCCTCTACCTGAGTGAAACCCTTGGCAACTAAACGAGCCTTATGGTGTTCAATGGAACCATCAGCACGTAACTTGGTTTTGTATACCCATTTGCAACCAATAGCCTTCTTACCAGGAGGAAGAGATTCAAGGGTCCATGTTTGGTTATCCTCCAAAGCTTGAATTTCGGAGGCCATTGCTTGTCGCCAATGAAGCTCAAGGACAGCTTGAGAATATAGAAGAGGATCCTGGATGTTTTTCGAAACAGAAGATAAAAAAGCAAAATGTTTTGGGCTAAAAAAATGGTAAGACAGAAAATTGGGTAAAGAATGAACCGTACTTGAGAAAGACTGAGAAGAAGGTGGCAAACGTGTAGCCTCTGTAGGTAAGCCAGAGCAAATGTAATCCTGAAGGTATGTGGGGTGAGTGATGGTGCGACGAGGTCGTTGTGTTATGGGCATAGGTGGGACGGTATCTGAGGTATCTTCAGAGGGATCGGTAGAATTTGGAAGTGGGGATGGATCAAGTGGTGCTACGGTGGGAGGGATTGATGTAGAGGGAATAGAATCAGAACTTGGTTCGATGTTAGATGATGGGAAATGATGGGGCATATCTAGGAAGGGGTGGTCGTTAGGTGGGGATGGAGATGGTGAGGTTCTAGAGCATGGTGTGATAGTAGCAAAGGGGAAAACATATTCGATAAATCGGACGTCACGAGAAAAGAAAGAGGTTTTCGTGTTCAAATCATAAACACGGTAAATGTGTGGAGTTTGAGTGTAACCAATAAAGATGCAAGGTGTAGCACGGGGTGAGAATTTATCAAGATGAATTTTCAAACTGTGTGCATAGCAAAGGCAACCAAACACGCGAAGATGGTCATATTTGGGGCCCCTTTGAAAAAGGAGCTCATAAGGTGTTTTGTGGTGGAGAGAGGAAGATGGGGTGCGATTAATTAAATAAGTAGCAGTGAGTATGCATTCACCCCAAAAGGAAATAGGTAAATGGGCGTGAAAACGAAGACACCTAGCCACATTTAAGAGATGGCAATGCTTTCGTTCAGCCACATCATTTTGTTGTGGTGTTTCAACACAAGTTCGTTCGTGGATGATGCCATGATCAAGAATTTTTTTTTGCATGTGATGGGAAAGAAATTCTTGACCATTATCAGTACGAATATGTTTGATAGAGCAATTAAATTGTGTTTTGGCCATTTTAATAAAGGTGGTGAGACAAGAAAATGTGTCAGATTTGAAACGCATTAGGTATACCCAAGTAACACGAGAAAAACCATCAACATTGTGAGAAAATAATGTGCACCAGATGTAGATGACGTAGAATACCCACCCCAAATATCACAATAAACACGATGAAATATAGAATCACTTTTATTCTCAACTAATTTAAAAGGAAGACGAGTATGTTTGCCTCGAATACAATTATCACAATTGTCAATCATATCCGAAGTACATAAAAATTTTGGAATGCAAGAAATGGAAGGGTGACCTAAGCGAAGATGCCATATGGTGGAGGTAGAATTAGACTTGGAGCCTATTTGGAGTGCAATTGGATGGATATGTTTGAGATGATAGAGGCCACCACGTTCTTCACCCATTCCAATCAGCCTCCTCGTGCGTTGGTCCTGAAAAAAAAAACAATGTGAGGAAAGAAAAATTGCAATGCAATTGGATGTCTTAATGAGTTGGTTAACATAGATTAAATTATAGTTAAACTGTGGAACAAAAAGCACATTAAAAAGGGATAAATGTGGAGAAAGGTGAATGTGGACCATATGAGTAACTTGGGCCGTGGAACCTGTGGGAAGAGTTAACGACTGTGAGTGTGGAGAAACATCAGTAGCAAAGGATAAATTGGTTATAGAGGATATATAGGCTGAAGCCCCAGTGTCTATAATCCATGGAAGTTTAATTTTAGAGATAGAAGGAGGTATACCAGAGAAACTATTGGTGACGGGCTGAAGGAGTTCCATCAAATGCCGATAATTTTCGTTGGAGAGGCCAGAAACCACACTTGAGGCCATAGGTGCTTGAATATCAGATACCAAATTCGCTGTTGGAGATGGCTTGGTTGCTGTTGTTGGAGTTCGAAGTGGTTATTTTGGCTTGTTTGTGTTCCAGTGAGGAGGATACCCAATATTTTCAAAGCAGGCAGCCTCAAGATGTCCATTCTTGCCACATTTTGTGCACTTTTTAGTGCTGGGAGGGTGAAATCCCTGATAGCCTTGGTTATGGCTACGGGTGACAGCCATGATAGAAGATGTTTCTGGTGTGGGCAGCAAAAGGATTTGAATAAGTCGTTGTGTTTCTTCTTGATGGATGGTGGCATAGGCTCTAGCAATGGTGGGAAGAGGATCCATGGCAAGGATCTGACTTCAAATGTTAGAGAAGGAATCATTGAGACCCACGAGAAATTGGAAAAGTTGTTCGGTGTTGATAGAGGTTTCAGATTTTGTTTTGGCTTCACAGGTGCAAGAATTCGATTCAGCAATATCAGCGAGCTCATCCCAGAAACCTTTGATAGTGTTGTAATATGTGGTGATGGACATGGTGCCTTGCTTGAGGTTTACAAGATCACGGTGGAGGCGATAGAGGCGGGGATGATTGCTTTGACAAAACGGTTGTTCAAATCGATCCAAACATCAGATGATTTTGAGCAATAGATTAGGCTTTGGCATAGAGGTTTATCAATTGAATTGAAGAGCCAAGATAGAACCATATCATTGCAACGATCCCACAGCGCAGCGATGGAAGAGTTTGATGGTTTTTCGAGAGATCCATCAACGAAAATCAGTTTATTTTTGGCATTAAGGGCCATGTGCATTGAACGTTTCCAAGCAGCATAGTTATCACCGGTGAGGAGGTCCAGCACTAAGACAGCGCCGGGGTTGTCGGCAGCAGTCAAGAAATATGGAGAAGTGAGGTCATTGATTAATTGGGAAGGTGTTTGGGTGGTGGCCATAGTGAAGAAATGAAAGAATCAAGTTGCTGGAAGAAATATAAGGTACTGTCAAGAACTTCTGGAGAAGGAAGAAGGATCAGCTGCTGGATAGCTTATTGCTCTGATACATTAATACAAGAAAGATTGATTGGAATTAATTGTATATTACAATGAATATGCTATGTATTTGTAGCAGTAAAATAAACTATACAATAATGAAAATAACTTATACATGGAATGGAAATAAGCTATACAAGGAGAAGAAATAAAATAACCTATACATGGAATGGAAATAAGCTATACAAGGAGAAGAAATAAAAGTATACAAGGAAAGGAATAAACTTGATTTTGTGTATATTATGTAATATCCTCCACCCATTAATTCTTCCACCATTTTTTCCTCAATCCTCACCTACTAGACTTAGTATTGTCCGTGTTATTATGGAGATCGATGTCAAAGAGAAAATATGTTTAACTAATGAACTCAAACAATGCTAAAATCCATTCATCACTACAAAAATCTCTTTTGCCTTCATTTTTCCTTTCATTTCTCAGATTCTCATTAAGGCATTTGTAGCCAGAGAACTGAGATCGTGCGCAAAGTTCATAACCACCAGTTTAAGCCTGAAATCCACCAATTTCTGTCCTCCCTTCCTCTTCCTCTTTCCCCTTCTCCTTCCCCTATTGATTATATAGGCCTTGTTCGGCGACTAGTCAAATGGAAATTGATTTATTTTGTTGATTTATTTGGATTTTCTAAGTAAGATGTGTTGTTAAAAAAATTTAAATAGTTAAATTTTACTTTATTTACCATGAAAAATAATGTCAATCAAACGTCAAAACTTAAAAAAATTTCCATTTTTTACACGTAGAAAATTAAACTAATTAAACACTTTCAATTGATATTTTCCACGAAAATAATTTTCAGGCAAATATTTTCCTTGAAAAGTATTTTCTTTCCAACACTTCCACTAGAGCAATCAAACGCACCCTTATATTAATTGTTTTATGAATTATGTATTAATTTATTTATCGTTAACGAAAATATATAACGAAAATTCTTAATGTTTGTTTCGATCTAACCCTATTCGAACACGACACGATTCGAGATTTTTATTGTTTGATCTAATCGATCCGATCCGAAATTTCGTGGAGCAGATTTGGATCGGCATCGATCCGCCCCGATCTACCCCATTTTCATCACTATTCACAATTCTTCAAATCATTTTTAACTACACATATTGTCTCTTTCCACTTTTCAACCACATATCTTACCTAAAAAAACATGTTTAAACACTAATTTTTTAACAAACAGACCCTAGAGTTCTTAATATTTTTCTAATAGGAATCATGGTAATTCTACCATGTTCTTGTGCTGTAATATAGGCTCTGTTAGGCGGCTTCTTATGGTTTATAATGTGATTTATTTGTATTTCTTAGGTAAAATAGTGTGATTAAAAGTGGAGGGAGAAAATATATGTAGTTAAAAAATTGTAATCATTGCATAAAAGAACACACTATAAATCAGTGCAGATTTCCTTGATCTGATGGCTTGATTTTATTTTATTGCTTTGTGTTTTGGATTGTAATTATCTAAGACATTCAAATGTCAGAAAAATTTATTCCTACTATCAGAACAAATTAATAGAGAGTTGGGATTGGAAAAAGGTTGAACCGCAATCTTAACGGCCCCCACTACCCCGCCCCTAGAGCTTTGTGTATGATGTAAATTGCAGGATGTGCTTCAGTTAGCCAGGGTCTGAAGCTTACCAACTGATTTCTAAATTAGTGGAGATTTCCTTGATCTGATGGCTTGATTCTATTTTATTGCTTTGTGTTTTGGATTGTAATTATCTAAGACATTCAAATGTTAGAAAAATTTATTCCTACTATCAGAACAAATTAATAGAGAGTTGGGGTTGGAAAAAGGTTGAACCGCAATCTTAACGGCCCCCACTACCCCGCCCCTAGAGCTTTGTGGATGATGTAAATTGCGGGATGTGCTTCAGTTAGCCAGGGTCTGAAGCTTACCAACTGATTTCTACCACAAGGAAGCTAAATTCAAAGCGTTGCTGCCAGGATTCGAACACCTCACATTAGGCTGCCAACGTGACTAATTTAATTTTATCTTCAAAAAGAGTAAATGTTGTTTTATTTGTAAAATAACTTATTTTTTGGATAATTTTGTGATCTTTGAAATCATTATTAATTTTTTTAATTAAAATCTATTTGGCCTCGATTCAACCCGGGTCGATCTTTCAACCCTTGACCTGTTGCCTTTTTTCGGCTCGAATCGATTTCAGGTTATCTAAACACTCAGTAGTATATAACTTAAATGATATAATTTAAAATGAATGAGATATTGAGGAAAAGTAAAAAATATAAAGTAAAACTTTTACATTTGATCTTTGGAACGTTCTAAAGACAATGTGTTTACATTTTGTTATCTTGTATTAAATTTCTTGTCGAGATCTTCGATTGACACCTATATACATATTTTTCGATTTCAAAATAATATAATAATTATCAAATAATAATAATAATAATAATAATAATAATAATAATAATAATAATAATAATAATAATAATTACAAAAAGTAGTTCTTAAATAATATTATAAAATTTAAACGATATAATTTAAAATGAGTGGGATACTGAGGAAAAGTAAAAATTTTCATATTCGATATTTGAGACAATTTTACGAACATTATATTTTCAATTTGCTCTCATTTGTTATCTTATCTTTCGACTTCGATATAACACAGTAATTATCAAAAGAATAATAACTATTACAAAACAAAAAATAGTTTATACAATAAAATAAAAAATAAACAAATGCATTAATGGCACATTTACCATAACAATTGCTAAAACATCTATTACATTATTATTTTTTTGCAATATTTTTCGACTTCAAATTAATACAATAATTATCAAAAAATAATAATTATTACAAAAAAGCAGTTTATAAATAGTATTATAGAACTTAAATGATATAATTTAAAAGAATGAGATATTAAGGAAAAGTAAAAAACACAAAGTACAATATCTTACATTTGATCTTTGAGACGATTTTACGGACAATATATTTTCATTTTGCTCTCACTTGTCAGCTTGTGTTAAACTTCTCATTAAGATCTTTGATTTTACACTCATATTACATATTTTTCGACTCCAATATAATACAATAATTATTAAAAGAATAATAACTATTACAAAACAAAAATATAGTTTATACCTTAAAATTAAATTACATTAAATCTTGATGTCATTAATAGCATAACACAGATTCTAATGTAATTAATGATACATTTATTAAATTATTTTTTTGCAACAATTTTCATATTTAGAAAGTCATTTTGGACGGGAAAATATGTGCATGTTATTTTTTGCATAAACTTTATTATTATACTACTACTAATATTACTCCCGTATGATGCATGTTCGTTTATTATTCACATATATTGAATTCATATGTTAACATATGAAATGAATATTTAATGAGAAATTGATGAATACAATTAATATATTCAATCCGAAAATTATTTTTCTTTCCATTTTCCAATTTTTTGTATTTTTTTAATTATTATTATTATTATTATTATTATTATTATTATTATTATTATTATTATTATTATTATTATTATAGTAGAACAATTTCTCATGGGTCAAAATAATTTTAGCGTTTAAAGTTTTGTAAAAATTATAGTAACAAATATAATTAATAATAATTAATTTATATTTTTTTTGAATTAGCAATTCGAAAATTAAAAATATTATTATTATAATGTTTTATATATTGTGAATATTTAATTTTTTATAAAAATCCAGTTTCATATAAAAAATTAAATATATCTTAAAAATAATAAAAACAATATTAAAAAATCTGTTTTATTTAATTTTTCAAAATAAACTTTTACCTTTAATCTTTGATGTGAGTTAGTATTAAAGTTCTTGTTGAGATCTTAATTTGACATTCATAGTGCATATTTTTGTATTTCAAAATAATAATATATTTATCAAAAGTATGAATAAAATTATAGGCTTTAAAAAAATAAACGTGTATTCATTATATTTTGTAATATTTATTTATTTAGTCCAAATATGGTTTTAAATTTTTTAAATTGTAATTTTATTAATATTTAAATTCGTGCATAATTATGGTTTTAAATTTATTTAGTAGAATTTTATAATTATAACGTAATTATACAATTTAACCTTCAGGTAATAATTAAAAAATTAAAAAAATTAGCTTGAACTAAGTTTAATATATTTTTGATAAAAATAATCATATATATTAATTGGTTGTCGAAATTAATGACCTACCTATATTACCAACTTTCATTTAATATCAAATTTTATTGTTGATAAACATTTATTATCAATTTTTATTAATTACATTTAATAACACTTTCTTTCTTTTTTTTGGCAACAATTTCCAGATTTAGGAAGTGAATTTTGGGTGGGAAACTGTGTGGGTAAAATGGTGACGATTTCTCCCGTGTGATACGCGGAAGTTGTTATTCAAAATTATTGATTTCGATAAGTATTTATAAAACTTTAATATTTATTATTTATACATAATTAACACAGATCCAAAATGCATGAAAAATAATAATATATTATATTACAATAACTATTAAAATTTAATAAACAATATAACTAATTCAAATTATAATAGCTTATTTTAATTGTAAAAAACAATTTATATGAGTGTTAATTTCAATCATTTCTATGGATTATTATTAACTTCAAAGAAAATACAAATTTAGTAGTTTATTTAATGGTATATATATCATGTTTGATGTAATATTTTGGATACAAATATTAATTTTGTGGGAGTATATATTTCTCGTGATTTATGCATGCATTTGTCTCTCGTATTTAAGTTTTTCCTATTTTTATTCAAAATAGTAATCACAATAATTATAAATGCGTGATTAATCTTAAACCCATAAATATTTTTATTTAACCAATAAAATTATATTTTTACTTATAAAATCAAGTAGACAAATTAATAACTACATAAATTTAGCTATTATCATGATATGACAATAGGAAATGTTGAAGTCGAAAAATTATACCTAAAATCGTATATCATATAACCTTTACAGAACTATTAAAATTAAGAATGATTAAAAAATACTATTCGTTCTTAACCATAGTATTCACAATTTCTGTATTTAATACTCGTGTTTAACATTTTCTCTAAATTTCTTTTAAAAATATCAATCACAATAATTATAAACGTCTGTTTAATCTTAACCCAACAAATATTTGTATTTGACCAATAAAATTATACTTTTATTTATAAAATCAAGTAGTTAAAATAATAGTTACACAAATTTTGCAATTATAATGACATGGCAACTGGGCAGCATTGAAGGTCAATAAATTATACCAAAAATTTTAGACCATATAATCTTAAAACAATTATTATAATTAATCTTATATTTATTTGGTTCAAAAAAATGTATTTAAATACGACATTAATCTACACGAATTCAAAAAAAATATTAATAACATAATAGATAAATATGAATTCCAAGATAAAAATAATTTACAAAAATAAAAACAATAAATTTATATTGAAAGTTTGACCAAAAAACTCTTCATTTCCCTTTGTATAGAAAATATATAATTTCTCAAAAAATAAAAGTAATTTATAATATTTATCTACATAGATTACAATATGACATTAATTTATACGAATTCAAATGATAATTGCATTAATCAACACACATTTAAATACAACATTTGATGATACACGGCTTTTTATTTTATTTTATTTTTATTTCCACAATGGCAAGTGCATTTGTCCTGAAAAATGTGTGCGTAAAATGGTGACGATTATCTTATTATTATATAAAATATATAATATAATATATAATATATACTAATACTAGTATTTGACTATTATTACATTTGTATATATAGTCTAATTCCAGTAATGAAAATATCAATAATAAACATGTTATTGTATTATAATACTGTACAATTTGTCAACGGATCAATATCTACTGTCAAACTTTTTCTTCTTAACAGATGACAAGTCTGAAATTCTTGTATTGAGTGATACCCTAAATTATTTTTAACATAAATTGCACAAATTCTAGCAAATGTATTTATACATAAATATATTAATCCCATTTTTTGATTTTCCATTATAAGAAATTTATATAGAATATCACATTTACTTATATTCAAATATGTGTAATTCAATTATTTCATTTCCATTGTAACGCGTAACTATTAAAATTTAACAAATAATATAACTAATCTTTATAATATATGAAAGTTGGGAACTTTCTAAAAACAATTCTTGGTCTTTTTCCTACCCATTTTCCGTTTATATAAATAGTAAGTTCATACAAAATTAAACAGTGTACAATGTAAAATTTGAATAAATGTAAACGCATTTATTGCCTTACACACACACACACACACACACACACAAAAGTACTAATATTATAGTAAACTATTAAAAACCACATTATTTTGAAATAATGAGTTTCAAACAGGTGTATAGTCCGGAATACAATTAAAATCTTGGATCTAATAATTGTCTTTGTTTCATTCAAATGATGGGCTCCAATAAAATAAGGTCATTTTCAATGGACTTAGGGTTTGATAAATATAGGCTACGTGATCAAATGTTGTTATTCCACTGTGCTTAAGTCTAATTGAGTATGCATTTTCAAACAATTTCATATTGAAAGCAATGATTATTTGGTATGAACCACTTATATATGTACAGACGCTTCTTACTATTTCAATGACTGAACATATTTTCGAGGTAAGATGTGTGGTTAAAAAGTGAAGAGAGAAAATGTGTGGATAAAAATAACTTGAAAAATTGTGTTGTTTATAAATTTATTTATAAATTGTAATGATTTCGTTAAACAATATAGGCTAAGATATTTTAAAATTTCTAGAGCTAAAGATGAGGTGGTCCTCATTTAAATAAATAGCAAAAACTCATATTTCAATATTTAAGACAAATATTTGACACTGATTATTTATTTTACTCTTATATTTATTTGACTTATGTTTTTTTCTTAATTTTTAATTACAAATTTAAAAAAGATTATAATGTATTTGGGAGAGTAGATAATTTAAAAGCGATTAGAATATAATAATTGTGTAATTATATTCTTATTTTTTATTTATATATTTTTATTTATTTATTTTATTTTAAATATTATTTAGAGGTAAAATAAATTTGTACAACATTCAATGAAGCCACACAAGTTTGAAAAATTTTCCAAATCCAATGATCATTTAATTAGCAACAACAATTACATTTTGAAAAGGAGAAAATAATTTTAAAAAATATTTCCAAAATTAGGAAGTTGAAATGGCCGGAAAATCTATTATTATTATTAAAAAGAGCACTTGGTTTCTAATTTAATTTTTGCTCTAACATTGTCAAGTTTTGTCATAATGAATTGCTTGTATTTGAATTGGTTAAACCGTTTTTGATCTTAAATTTTGGAAAGCATGAAAAATTTATAATTTAATCCACAAGCTAATTAGTTACAAATAATCAAAATAGTTTTCTGCAAAATCTCAAACTTTCAATTTTAGAAATAGTTTTAAAAATGGTAAATCATACGCGTTTTCAACAAATCTGATAACAGAAAATAAAAACGAAAAATAGAAAATGTTTTCCAATATTAAAACAGAAAATAAAATACAAACAAAACGCAACCTAAGTTTTTGAGTTTTTTTTTTTTTTTTTTTGAAAAATAGTTTATAGATTATAAATAATATTGTAAAAAAAGTCAAGTGATGGAGCAACCTGAAAAAGTGACAAGATGACGGGGGTTTTATTTGAAAATTGTGAAAAATAGTGGACGAGAATTTTGATGAGCCAAAACTTTTGACTTGTGAGATGCTGTAATCAGACTGTTTATAATTTATAAATAAATTTGACCAGATAAAGGCTAAATTAAATACAGAAAAATGAAATAGCTCGGACTGGAACTGGACCAGACTGCTGCGATAACCAACTACACCACTTGTTTCTCCTGTTGATCTTAATTCATCGTCACACGAAATTTATCCAGTTTTTCCTGTGATATGAAATTAGCAAGGCAAGAAGTTTATGAAATATACAAAACGATTTAAGTTTTGCTTTAAAATTTTCTTGTGTTTGATTTTGAAAGAAAACACGAGTCAGAAAAGTGTTCCATGAGCTTCTTTACGTTTTCTTTTCATCTCGTATGTATTTTACAATTACACCCAGGCAAGGTGCTGGTTTGATAAAATCTTCTCAAATATTTACTGGGAAAAGACAATGAAATTCGTCTCCTAGTAATGCACCCGCCAAACTTGAAAAATGGGTTGGGACCACAATCAAATCAAATGGGATAATAATGGAATTCTCACTGTTATAGCAAAACTAGAATCACAAATGGGATCGATTATATATTCAAAATTGCGAATAAAGATTTTAGCATTATTCATATCGTATTGATCATGTAATTTTTTTACTTAACAAATCCTGTTCATTTTGATAATAAATGTTAAAACTTGCTTTCTCCAACAAATATGAAAATTACAAGAATTAAGTAACAATAGAATCTGAGATGAGAAAGAGCTGAGGACGAACAGAAATTGAGAGAGAATTGAACCAATCTAACAATGTGCTATACTCATAGCTCTCAGCTTATTTAAACACACCTAAAGTCGCATTTTTACAAGATAAAAGTGTAAAGCATAAAACATAAAGTTGGATACTTAAGTAATATGTTTCAGTCCTTGTGCTTTAATTTCAAAATTCTGGTATTACAGTTGCTCCCTTCCTTTGTCCCCATTGCTTCCATCTGGTGTCCACTCCTGGATTGTGACATTCCCCCCTCTCAGAATTCCCTTGTCCCCAAGGGTCAAAATTTGGAAAACGGTGCAAGATATCCTCAGCCAACTCCCATGTATTGTCTTATGTGTCTCGGCTTTGCCATTGAATCAGCCACTGGACTATGACCCCTCTTCGTTTCTGAATTTCCTTGACTCGTAAAATAGATTCTGGGTACCAGCTCTCTTTACCATCCTCCACAAATTTGGGAAAGTCCGTTGTTACAAGCGGTCGATTTACTATTTTCCTTTTCAACAAGGACACATGAAAGACTAAGTGTATCCTTGCTTATGCTGGTAGATTCAACTTGTAAGCCACCTGACCAATCTTCTGACTAACTTCATATAAGCTAAAATACTTCGGACTCAACTTTTGATCTGATCTTTTTGCCCCAGATTGTTGATGGTAAGGATGTAGCTTGAGATATACCCAATCTCCCACTACAAGTTCCCTGTATGTCCTCTTCCGATCTGCGTAAAGTTTCATTCTAGCCTTGTCCTAGGCTAAACTTTCCTTCAGCTGTCTGTCAATTTAACACATCTCCTGAACCATTTTTTTCTACTGATGCTACTTTGGACTGTAGATAAGGTCCCAGGGCTAGTTGTGGAGGGGGAATTCCATAGAGGGCCTCAAAGGGAGTCATTTTTATGGCTGTGTGGTGCGAAGAATTGTACCACCATTCTACAAGTGACAACCACCTAACTCATTTCCTTGGATAAGCATAAGTCATGCACCTCAATTATTGTTCCAAACATTGGTTTAACCTCTCTGTTTGACCATCCGTTTGAGGATGGTATGTAGTGCTTAACTGAAGCTGAGTTCCCATCAGTCTAAACAACTCTTAACAAAATATACTAGTGAAGATTTTATCCCTGTCAGATATAATAGATTGAGGTTCCCTGTATAACTTATAAATATTATCTAAGAAGATTTTAGCAATCTTCTTAGCAGTGAATGGATGATTTAAAACTAGAAAGTGTCCATACATGGTCAGTCTGTCTACTACCACAAGAATCACTGACTTACCCTCAGATGTAGGTAGTCCTTATACAAAATCCATAGATATGTGACTCCAATGTTGTTTAGGTTCTGGAAGAAGCTGTAATAACCCAGGATATTCGACATGTTCACTCTTACAAGTTTGGCAAACTTCACACTTGAGTATTGTCTCCTTAATTTCTGCAGCCATACTTGGACAGTAGAACATCTGTTTAGCTCTTTGGATGCTGCGGATCCAGATATGGCCTGTGCTAGGCTGTAGTTCGGTCCTTTAGCAGCGCAGGTGACTGAAAAAAGGAAAGAAATGGGGGTAGCTCGGTCCAAACCTCAAAATATCCTCAAAATCCATAACCCAAACCACCTACCTGCACTGCAATACCACAAAATCAACACTGGCGGATTCAGAAAAAATTTCAGGGCTGGTTTATTTTATTTTATTTTTACACAGAGGCTTCCCTCGAAGACAAATAATAACAGAAAAAGGATAAAAATCATTACCGTTTTGAAGAGACTTCTTCACCTGTAATTGATCAGAAGCACAAGGTGAAAGCGTTAAAGAAATAAGTGCAAAACAAGTGGCAATGATCGTTAACACTTCCATGGTAAGATGATAGGGTTTTATTTAACTTTGGACCTTTGAATTTATAGTGAATCGAGGAAGGGAAGAAATACAGCAAAGAGAACATACACAAAGCACAAAATTCAGAGTTTCAAAAATGGTACACGGCCTCTTGTTTTCGTACAAGATTTATATTTTTATAATATGGGATTTATTATGTTTTATGTCATGGGGAAGACCAAAGGCTCTAGTTGTATGTTAACTCAAATATAAACTTAGGTTTGTAAAGTTTGTGTTGAACCACTTCAAAGTTCAAACTGAATTTAGTTCCTGATTTGGATAAAAATAAGATATCTTAATAGTTTTTTATAAAAGTTTGATAACATATGTGATTAAAAAAATCTAGTTCAATTTTGATTAACTTTGCTGCATTTTTTAGAACTGAAAATTGAACATATTTTTGCAAGAATGCGTTCGCAAGCCACAACTATTAATATCCTCTTTTTAAAAAAAATGAGAGATTGTCGAATTAGTGAAAACACTTTAAACCATGATGAGCATTTTTCGTATATTAAACGCTCCGGCCACCCCCATAATTTCTAAAATTCAGCTCGGCCCAACAGATAATCCTGGATCCGCCACTGGCTGGCCTGAATGCCAAAATGTCCCCCCTCCTGAAAATTATGGATGGCTTGTATTAATTGCTACATGATAGACCCCTTACCTATAACCAACCTGCCTTTGTATTTCAATACTCCACTGTTATACTGGTAGTCCGTTTCAGCATCTGAATCCAACAGTAAGGCAGCAATTTTATCCTTGATCTAGGGGTCATTTTCATAGCTTGTGACTTCTTGCACCCAAGCTGGTGGTACAGAAAAAATGGCTAAACAGTTTTCATCATTGTCGTGTTGTCAATAGGGCATCTAGATAGGGCATCTGCCACAACATTATCCACTCCCTTCTTATAAATAATTTCATAATCCAACCCCATTAGTTTAGATAGCCACTTTTGCTGCAAAGGAGTGGTAATCCTCTGTTCCATCAGATATTTTAAGATTGATGGTTAGTATTGATGATAAAGTGTTGACCTTCAATATAGTGCCTCCATTTCACAACTGCTGAGACAAGTGCCAAGAGTTCCTTTTCATAAATGGACACACTTAGTTTGCTTAACCCCAAAGCCTTGCTATAATAAGCAATAGGTTTACCTCCCTGCATAAGGATGGCCCCTAGACCTCTAGAACTGACGTCAGTTTCAATAACAAATGGTTGAGTGAAATTTAGGAGGGCCAGTACTGGGGTAGTGCTCATTGCCTATTGGAGTGTTTGAATGCTTGAGTGGCTATTTCTGCCCATTCAAATCTGTCTTTCAGTAAGTCTGTAAGGGGCTTGGCTATACTACCATATCCCTTAACAAATTTTCTAGAGTAACCTGTTAACCCCAAGAATCCTCTCAACTGTTTCAAATTTTTGAGTAGTGGCCAGGTTTGTATTGCTTCGATTTTCTTCCCATCCGCAGACACCCTTTTGTCACTGATAATGTGCCCCAAATATTCCACTTGTCTTTGACCAAAGGTACACTTACTCATCTTTGCAAAAAGTTCCTGCTGTCTTAGGATATTCAATACTATCCTTAGATGCTCACAGTGGTTCTCCATGTCTGAGCTATAAATGAGTATATCATCAAAAAATACTAAGACAAAATGCCTCAAATGTTTCTGAAATATCCTGTTCATCAGGCTTTGAAAGGTTGCAGGTGCATTTGTAAGGCCAAAAGGCATTACTTTAAACTCATACAGGCCTTGGTGTGTTCTAAAGGCGGTTTTATACACATCATTTGCTTTGACTCGAATTTGATGGTATCCAGATCTCAGGTCTATCTTTGAGAAGTATTGAGCACCATTCGGCTCATCCAAGAGTTCATCAATGATAGGCATAGGAAATTTTTCCTTGACAGTCAACTGGTTCAATTGCCTATAGTCCACACAAAATCTCCAGCTTCTATCTTTCTTCTTCACTAAGAGCACTGGTGATGCAAATGGGCTATTGCTAGGCTGAATGATCCCAGAGTCTAGCATCTCACCAACCAGTCTTTCTACTTCTGTTTTCTTTACATAGGGGCATCTATAAGGCATCAGTCTAAAAGGTTGAGCCCCCTCTTTCAGCTGTATAAGATGCTCATGTTCCCTAATGGAAGGCAATCCTTTGGGAGTGTCAAAAACTTCCTCAAATTCTTTTAATATTGGCTGGATTTCAGATGGGATATCAATTAATTCCTCTTCAGTGATAGCATAAATTTGAGCCATTAGCCCCATTTGTCACCTTAACTGACATAGGTTTATCAGTTCTTAGTTTGTACCCCAGTCACAATGCCAGCTTTTCATCAATGAAGCTGTGAGTGCTTCCACTGTCAATGAATACGGATATTTTCTTTCCCTTTACCTTCCCAGGTATCCAAATAGTTTTTTGTTTGGTGTGCCGCAAGAGAGCTTGTACTGAAATCTGCATAATTTCATCATTCTCTACCACTTCCTCCCTTATCTCTTCCTCGGGTTTAGTCTCCTCATCTCCCTCATCTTCTGCAACAATACAAATTATCATTCTATTTTTGCACACATGGCCAGGGGAATACTTCTCCTCACATTTGTTGCATAATCCCAGAGCTCTTTTGGTTTGTAGGTCAGTGGGAGTTATAGTCATGTACCGGGAATAGGTGATTGTGTGGTTTGGTTATTTGGAATATGTGGTTGCTGGAAATTTTGAGTGGGGGTGGTGTATATGTAGTTGGTCTTTGGTTGGCTAGAAGGGGATCTGGAAATTTGGACATGTTTACTGAATTTGGTATTATTTCTGGCTTGTATGGATGCTTCCTGTAATGAAGAGTTTTCAAAGGCATGGGTTGAGGTCTCATAATCTTGACCATGGATTTAATTTCGTCTGTCTGGCCACTGGTGAAAACAGAAATATAGTAGGACTCAAGGGCTTGGGGTATAATCAACATGACATGTGCCTTCAATTCCTCAAAGAGTTCTTGATATTCTCCAACATCCCCCTTTAGTTGGATTTTTGAAAACCTTTCAATCACTTGTCCGCCCACTGTCTCACCCACTGTCTCAGTGGACTCTTGCACACCGCTTTAGTAAAGATTCCCTAACTAGCATTAGGATGTGAAGCAGCGAAACTATGGTACCATATATCGACTTTACCCTGCAGGTACATTTCAGCTATAGGCACTCTCAGATGATCCTCTACCTGATGAATATTAAAATACTTCTGGGATTTACGAATCCGTTCACGTGGCCCCTCGCCATTAAAATATGGAAAGTCTAGTTTGGGTATTCTGAAACCATTCCCTTCTATCGATCTATTTGTAAGAATTTGAGAGTTACCTGCAGGGCTAGATAATATCCCATCCTTCATTATTGCAGGTGAATTAGAGCTCCCACTAGTATTGTCCTTACCTTTCTGGTTACCCACAATCATTGGGTTACGTGCAGCTATTTGAGCAAACATGGCCACAAGTGATTCCCGTCTCTCAGTCATTCTTGCCATCTTCTTGCTCATTTCAACCACTGCACTTTCCAAATTGTTCATTCGACCCTCAGATCGAGTCATAGACCCATGTATGTCCATCATTGTTTTATTAAGCTCCACCTACTCCACTTCACAATTTTTTATTTGTTCTGCTAGAACTTCGTGTCTGGTCTCATGGGTTGCCATTTTTCCCAGTAGAATCGCACCGCTCTACTACCAGTTTAACAACTTAGCAAGTTAATCAGATTTCTCCAGCAATTACAAACAAACTACAACCCAAATCACATAAATCAGCTGAATGTTATCTATTCAGTTGAGAATTTGAATTAACAGATAAAAATTACAAGAAAAGTAACAATAGAATCTGAGATGAGAAAGAGCTGAGGACGAACAGAAATTGAGAGAGAATTGAACCAATCTAACAACTTGCTATACTCTTAGCTCTCAACTTATTTAAACACACCTAAAGTTGCATTTTTACAAGATAAAAGTGTAAAGCATAAAACGTAAAGTTGGATACTTAAGTAATAATCAGACGACGCTATTTCAATCCCTGTGCTTTAATTTCAAATTTCTAGTATTTCAGTTGCTCCCTTCCCTTGCTTCTTCGTCCTCTTTTCTTCCTTTGTCCACATTGCTTCCATCCGATGTCCACTCCTGGATTGTGACACTTTTGAAGTGGCTTGGCGGCAAGAATATTCACTAGAGGAGCAGAGACCCAAAGAAAATGAGGCAAGTAAAATCAATTTACCTGTGTCATTCATCTCTCTTGTCTTCAACCACAACCACCTAAAAATTTCGATTGCAGAATCCTCAAGGTGTGGGTTACATCCTGAATAGAGTAGGACTCCCAAGAGCCGCATTTTTCAACAGTCGTTTGTTGATTGGAGAACCCAAGAAATTTCAGTATGGTGAATGCTGCTCCATATTCTGAGCCCTTTTTCCATTTAAGAAGAATAAACTCCTAAAATTATGCAGAGATACGTTCATCAGACAAATCAAATATTAAATGCCATTTGAATCAAAATGGAAAAATTTGAGAAAATAAAGTCTTGCCGGTTTAAAAGACCATCTTCGAGGAGGAGAAAAAACATACTTGAAAGTAAATCAATCTACGCAACAGGTTTAAGCAATTGGCAGAAATATATACCCAACAAAAGTTACAAGCTTTATTGTGAACATAGAAGAATAAATAAATAGACACAAAAGTAACAAACATTTTTCAGTTGAATCTTGTTCTTCGAATTTAAATGTTGCATAATAACCAGGCAATTCTGGAGAGTTTTGAAAGCATGCTATAAATAATATGATGAAATTCCATTCTCATGTTTCAATGCCCAAAATCTTGTCTGACTAGCTGCCTGGCATATCATAATCCATTCGCTCAATTAAGAAGTTGTAGTTTACAAGTACAACAATAAATGTGATAAGCCAAGAAGATCCATTAGGGTGTCCATTAAGAACCCAAAGTATATGGACTAACTTAACTTAGGTGCAGTCAGTGAACATGCAACGGAAGCTGGACGTGAATTCCCAGATTTGCCTTTGTTATTTACTTTAGAATGTGTCAATAAATGGTTAGAAGATATTTCTAGGAATTGGTTGCCAGAATATTTTCTGGCGATATGTTTGCAAGTAGTTGAAGTTCCGTTTGTATTTAAAGTGAATTAATTCTGATTCAATACAAATCCTTATGGTTGATTCTCACCCTGAGTAGAATTATATCTAAATAAACTATAATTGCTTTGACTGGGACCTATCATTGGTATCAGAGCTGGATCACGTTGGCTACTAACAAAGAACGAATTGAAAGTCTGGAAGCGGGGCTGGGAGGACTGCAAAACAGTGTGACCCGTTTAGAGCTGGGTATTGTTGATAAGTTTCAGCAGTTAGAGCTGAGGCTGTGGTCTCAAACAAAGAAGGGTCCAGTAGCAACAATAATGATCGCAAGGGGCGATTCCTTTACAACAGAGAAGACTCCATGGAGAACACAGGAGGGGGAAGACAGATCTTTTCATCCAAACTAGCGAAACTCGAGTTCCCAAAATACTCTGGAGACGACCCTACTGAATGGTTCAATAGAGTGGATCAATTATTTGAATACCAAGGCACCATCGAAGCTCAAAAGGTTTCATTAGCATCTTTTCATCTTGAAGGTGAGGCGAATCAATGGTGGCAATGGTTACGAAGGGCTTACAAGAAAGAAGACGAGGAAGTAACGTGGGAAATTTTTATAGAAGAATTATAGGCTCGGTTTGGTCCTACTTACTGTGAAGATTTTGATGCAACCTTGTCAAAAATCAAGCAAACTGGTTCCTTACGCGACTATCAAAAGGAGTTCGAACGATTTAGAAATCGGGTACAAGGTTGTACACAAAAGGCTTTAGTGGGGACATTCATGGGAGGACTGAAGGCTGATATAGCAGATGGCATCCGAATGTTTAAACCAATATCTCTGAAGGAATCTATTAGTCTTGCACGAATGAAGGATGAACAGCTAGCTCGACACCAAAAATTTACAAGGCCACTCAACCAGTTAAATTCTGATATTCATTCACCAGCAAAGCCCAAGGCTGCCTCACCTATGAAACGGTTCATTTGGGACAAGATGTAAAAAAGACGAGCTCGTGGTCTTTGTTTCAATTGTGATGAAAGATTCAGTCCAGGTCACAAGTGTCAAGGTCCCAAGTTACTACTACTCGAAGAGAATTGTAGTGATGAAGATGATGATGAGGGGGAGGTTGAAGGTGCGCCAGAAATTTCCCTCCACGCACTTACTGGATGGTCCACAGCCCGGACTATGAGAGTTAAAGCTAAGGTGGGGCCTTACGAGTTGATTGTTCTCATAGATAGCACATCAACACACAACTTCATCAATGACAAGGTGGCTAGGTTATTACAATTACCAGTGGTGTCAACCAATCCATTCAATGTGAAAATAGCAAACGGGAAACCATTAACATGTCATGGTAGATTTGAGAATGTACAAGTACTGCTGCAAGGTATGCCTTTTACCTTAATGCTATATTCATTACGACTAACCGGGTTGGACTTGGTACTAGGAGTACACTGGCTTGAACTATTGGGCATGGTGGTTTTTGACTAGAAGATGATATGACCATGGAGTTTCAGTGGAATGGGAAATACCACAAGTTACAAGGAATTGATGCTCAACCAATCCAAGCTACATCAATTAAATCCATTTCCAAAGAACTACACCAAGGAAATTCCATATTTGCTATTTGCCTTCAACCAGTCAAGGTGTCACGCAGTGAAAATGCTTATCTCCCCATTCGGTTCGGCAAGTCAGCAACAGCTAGGCGGTTGGCCTATTTTACCATGAAGTGCTCTAATGATATGATCATATTGCAGGTATTTCCCTTACATCCTACTCATCAGCGTGCGTGTGTGTCAGTTGTTCTGCCTTGCCGGCCAATGAATGAGAGGTAAGCTACCTAGAGGCGAGAAACCTCGGGACCTAAACCTGCGATCCGTTAAAGTTGGTATCAGAGCGGTCCCGCTTGAATGCGTTGTTGGTCTTGTGGAGATCAATGACATGAATTCTCGCGGAGAAAAGATTTTGGGCCACGGATCGTGTCGGTAAGCTTGCGGAACACGAAGAAGGAAGCTGTTGGGGAAGATGGGTGTGCTGGGCAGCGTTGCGCGATTGCTTTTGAAGGAGTTTTGAGGAGCGCATTTTGCAGGTCCTACGAGAATGTAGTAGGTATGTGCTTCGACATGTGCTGGAGGCCGTCCACCAAAGAACTACTGCTTATGGGGGCAGATGGTGAAGGTTGGTGTCGGAGGCGGTATGTACAAGGTACAGCGAGCAAGTGTGGGAGTACCACCGTGTGAATGCTCGTCTATGAGGGAATGGTGTCGTTTAATTCTGCAATTGAGGAGTGCGTGTTGATGCGAAGTTCACTTCCCGCTACGAGGACGTAAGCGGATTCGAATGGGGGAGAATGTCACGCAGTGAAAATGCTTATCTCCCCATTCGGTTCAGCAAGTCAGCAACAGCTAGACGGTTGGCCTATTTTACCATGAAGTGCTCTAATGATATGATCATATTGCAGGTATTTCCCTTACATCCTACTCATCAGCGTGCGTGTGTGCCAGTTGTTCTGTCTTGCCGGCCAATGAATGAGAGGTAAGCTACCTAGAGGCGAGAAACCTCGGGAGCTAAACCTGCGATCCGTGAAACAAGGACAAGGAGTCCATTCAGACATCCAGAACCTATTGCAAAATTTTGAATATATTTTTCAAGAGCCAAAGCAACTTCCACCAACAAGAGAAATTGGCCACCGCATCAACCTCAAGGAAGGGACTGAACCAATAAATGTACGTCCTTACAGGTATGCCTATTTTCAAAAAGCCGAAATTGAAAAACAAGTTCATGACATGTTAAAATTGAGGCTAATAAGACCTAGTACTAGTCCATTTTCATCTCCTGTCCTATTAGTCAAAAAGAAAGATGGCACTTAGGGCTTTTGCACTGGCTATCGGGCCCTTAATGCTATGACCATAAAAGATCGATTTCCAATCCCTACTATTGATGACGTGCTAGATGAACTCTATGGGGCTGCTTTCTTTACTAAACTTGATCTACGGTTTGGATATCACCAGGTACGGGTACACCCACTAGATATTCATAAAACTGCGTTTCATACACATAATGGTCATTATGAATATTTAGTTATGCCCTTTGGTTTATGTAATGCTCATTCTACCTTTCAAGTTATTATGAACTAAATTTTTCAGCCATTCCTTCGAAAACTTGTGCTCTATTTCTTTTTTTTAATGACATTTTAATTTATAGCCCCAATTTGATCATGCACCTTGAACATATTAAAATGGTTTTTGAAATAATAAGGCATCACCAATTTTTTTATCAAGTCGAGCAAGTGTACATTCGGACAACAAGAAATAGAATATTTAGGCCATATTGTTACTTCTCATGGTGTTAAGGTGGATCAAGAGAAAATCAAAGCAATGCTTAATTGGCCAACTCCTACTAATGTCTCTGACTTGCATGGATTTTTAGGCCTCACTGGCTATTACAGGAAGTTTGTTCACAACTATGGGATCATAGCTCGGCCTCTGACTAATCTTTTGAAAAAGGGGAAGTTTAAGTGGACCAAAGAAGCAGACTTAGCATTCAACAACTTGAAGCAAGCTATGACTTCTACTCCTACACTTGCTATGCCTAATTGTAATGAACTGTTTGTCATTGAATCGGATGCTTCAAGTGACGGGATTTGCGCGGTACTTACTCAACAAAACAGACCGATAGCTTTCATGAGTCGAGCCTTGGGTATCACAAAACAATCTTGGTCCATTTATGCAAAGGAGATGCTCTCTATTATTCAACACATTAAAATTTGGCGTCCATACCTCCTTGGCCACAAGTTTTATATTCGTACGAATCAATGCAACCTCAAATACTTGCTTGAGCGGCGAATAGCTACACCAGAACAGCAAAAATGGGTGGCAAAATTACTCGAATATGATTATGAAATCACCTACAAACCAGTCTGAGAGAATTCAGTTGCCGATGCATTTTCCAGAGTAGTAGGCAGTCCAAGTTTGGATACTTTATTTGTGCCTCACACCTCATTATGGGAGCAAATCAAGTGATTATGCTCAAAATATACCTTCGGTTATTGCAATATAAATTGAGGTGTCGATCCCACGAGGAAATGTCAAACAATAAGAGTTAGCGAACAAAAACACTTGACAATAATTAATAATTAAATAAACAAAAATTAGATTAAGAGACTGGTGATAAAATTGACAAGGCACCGGGAATCACTTTCAAGTCTGTTTCCACTATTTTCTTACTTTGATTCATTTTTAAAACTCATTGCATATTTCACATTCCAAACATACAATTGGAAGATATTTAATTGACGACCATAAAAACACAAGGATATTTAATTGGAGAAAACTCATTTCTTTTAAATCAAACTCTAACCTATCTTATGAGTTATCAAAAATCGACAATATATTACGAGACAATATTGCAGTGAAAGATAAGCCTGTAAAATAAATTCACCAATAACAATTACAATTTAATACCAATCAAATAAAGAAAGCATAACTGAATTTATATGAAAGAAGACAAATGTAATTCAGTATTGGATAATAGGAGACTAACTAATAATAATGAGTTCAATCCAAACAAATGTAAAACTAGTCAAAACATAGATGAATCAAAGATAAATTTAGAGGAACTTAAACATGAAGGATTATCCCTAGCCTTGTTTGTTGTTTAGTAGATTTGTAGTCCATTTCTCCCTCTTTTTCTCTTCCAAAACGAGTCATTTTCATGTCCAAAGGGAACCCAGTCAGCTGCTTCTTGTTTACCGAGAGAAATCCCTTCAAAAACTCCCCAGTCGGCTCCTTAAAATCTGATTATTCAACCACGGTCGGTTGCTCTCTGTTGTCCGTTCCAGCCTCCTCTCTTCTCCAATACTCCAGTCGAGAATTCCAATTGAAGGACAATAGGTTAAATTCAAGGAATTCTGTCAATTGGGCCTTGAAACACTATGATGACCCCACTTGGCTTCCGTGTTGTACCCAAGAAAAATTCATCTAAATTAAAGGCAGTAGGTTGTTGAGTTAATTTAAGGGAAAATTGCAGCCACGATCCCAAACATTTTCTTTTTTTGCAGACTTTACCCAAACCTTCACTTTGTGTCATCCACGGTCCAAACCTTTAATTTAGTTGCGAGTGAAGGACAAATGGATGGAAAACATCCAAATTTATTTTAGTTGACTTCAAATCTAAGTTTGACCAGATATGGGAAGGGGCAAAATAGTAACTTTATAATTTTAATATATAAACTAATTCAAATAATTAAATAAAAAGAAAATAAAAGAACAAAAGAGAACGGTTAATCTTCTCACCCTACCCTACCCCAGCCCAGCCCAAACCCCCCACTCTACCAAATCAACACTACCACTGCTAATCATCACCATCCAAATTCAATAGATTGGGTTGGATTCTCGACTGAAAGTGTGTTGCAATGGAAATGATCTTCTTGATGTTGGATCTGGGTTGGGTAGGCCATGTAGGATGAGGGAAGGAGGGATCCTCATCAATGGACATGTCCGACCCATATGAAGATTCGAAGAGCCCCATCCTGGTTTCTAGACTTCCATGGATTGATTAATCTTTCTGCCTCTGTTGAATTGAAAGCACTAGGTAATAGTGAAGATTGACCTCCTTGAGCACTTTTACTCTTTTGCTTCCCTTTTGAATTTGGTGGCAGTGGTTGTTGAATTGGTGCTTAGTTCGTAGATATATGGTAGGTGCAAATCGGGGTTGCGATGGTACCGACAGAGAGGTTGTGGTGTAGTGGAGGGGTTATGCAATGGTGCAGGGGCTCACGGTTGTGGTAGTGCTATCAACCCTGGTTTTGGTGCATTGATGAGGTTGGTGAAGGTGGTTCCCGGTTACGGTGGTTGTGTTGCTGGCAGCGCTGGTGGTGGTGTAGGTGGGATGGTGTTAATAGCGTTGATGGTGGTGATTGTGTTGTCACCTGTGCTGTGATGGTGTAGGCCAAAAAATTCAATCTAGGATAAACGAAAGGTCCAATCAACTTTCTGACGTCGAATTTGATTTCGCGAGGCCAAGGAGCACATTCAATCGTTCTCTTGATTTTCCGACAGTGGTCGATGGCGACTGTCTGGCGAGCACCTCCACAGTTCATTCTATAGGACCTTTCTTTTTCTTTTTAATTTATTTTTTTTTATCTTATTTATATGTTAAAATTATAAAGTTGCTATTTTGCCCTTTCCCAGATCTGGTCAAACTTAGATTTGAAGTCAACTAATAGAAAGTTTGATGTTTTCCATCTATCTGTCCTTCACCCGTGACTAAATTAAAGGTTTGGGACTGTGGGTGGTACAAAATGAAGGTTTGGGTAAAGTTCGCAAAAAAAAAGAAAAGGTTTGGGACCGTGGCTACAATTTTCCCTTAATTTAATTGGGGGCTCTTTATGCATGGTTTGGGCCTTGTGCTTGAAGTCTTGTTGTCTTAGTCCACTGGTCCTCCATTAGGTTGGAATAGAGAATGATGTTTTGGCCTCTGATCACTTTGATAGGCTTAGAAAGGGTATGGATTAATAATTATGGGACCTGGAAGCACACAAAACAAAATAATTCCTTAAAATAATATTGTTCAATAATAATAAAAGAAAGATCACAATAAACTTAATTTATTGACAAATATCCTTAATAAATCACTATCTCAAGCATACTTTTAGGCATTCATCATCAAGATAGAAGCTGCTGACCATCCCTATATGCTCAAAATCAGCAAATTAGCAAGTGATACAACTGGTGAGCCTTATATTTTGCGCAATGGATTAGTGTACTACAAGAATCGGGTAGTCATTCCTCCAAAGTCACATATAATTCTACAACTGCTGCAAATGTTCCATGATTCACCGCTTGGGGGACATTCGGGAGTGTTGAGGACTTTCATTTTATTGGCCATCGATGCACAAAGTGATTAGAGAATATGTGGCTTCTTGCGATACCTGTAAACGAAATAAAATAGCCACTTAGTCACCAACTGGTCTTCTCCAACCATTACCCATTCCTTGTCAAGTTTGGGAGGATATTACCATGGACTTCATTGAAGGACTTCCACCATCCAACGACCGAAACACTATTATGGTTGTCGTCGACCGCTTGAGCAAATATGCACACTTCTTGATGCAGTCACACCCTTTCACTACCAAAGTGGTAGCTGAAAAGTTTATTGAGGGAGTTATCAAGTTACATGGGATGCCAAGACCCATCATAAATGACTGTGATCCAGTCTTCATTAGTCGCTTTTGGAAAGAATTTTTCAAAATGTCTGGTACCCAACTCAAAATGAGCTTAGCTTATCACCCTCAAATCGATGGCCAATCTGAGGTGGTCAATCAGTGCATCGAACAATATCTCCGGTGTTTTGCTTCTCAATAGCCACAAAAATGGCTTTCTTTTCTTCTATGGGCAAAATATTGGTACAATACGGCTTATCATGCATCTACTGGAATGTTTCCCTTCCAAGAATTACATGGTAGGTTACCACCAAACCTTCCACACTATGAAGTTGGGTCATCAACGGTGCAAGAAGTGGACAGAACACTACTCTCAATTTACATGTGGTTGTTAATAGAATGAAGCAGGTGGCAGATTTAAAGAGAAGAGATGTGGAGTTTCAAGTAGGCGACTCAGTTTTTCTAAAACTTCATCCATATCGGCAACAAACGGTTTTCAAACGAGCTTATCACAAGATGGCCAATAGATTTTATGGCCCTTATTTAATTGAAGAAAAAATTGGGACAATGGCTTACAAACTCAAACTCAAACTTCCAGATGGCTCTCGAGTTCATCCCGTCTTTCATATTTCCTTTCTCAAAAAGTATATTGGAGACAACAATTTCACCAGCATTGAATTGCCACCGATAGCGGATGATGGGGAAATCATTATGGAGCCGCAAGCTATCTTGGACACAAGGTGGGTTAAGAAGGGCAAAAGTATCATTGAAGAAAGCTTAGTTCAATGAAAGAAACTGTCTATTGAGCATGCCACTTGGGAAAATACATGAGAGCAGTGGGACAAGTTTCTAATCTGAACCTTGAGGACAATGTTCCACTTCATGAGGGGTGCAATGATAAGCTAAGAAGATCCACTAAAGTGTCCATTAAGCGCTGTTGTTCTACTACCCGTTGGATTTGCTGCAGTCTCTTGTCCTTTTTTAATTTTTTTTTCTTTTTATTCTTTGGCTGCAACACTTGCTGCAGGCTTTTTGACTTTTTTTTTTTCTTGATCTTTTAACATTACTTGCCAATAATTTTTTTTCCCTTTCCGATTTTGTTACGTCTTCTTCACAAATTTTTTTCTTGAAAAAACAATCTACCTAATTTCAAAAATCAAATCTAATATAAAGATAGAAAACTTGTATTATAATATCACTTCATCTTATTTAAAAAAAAATGCAACATCATCACATTATAACGTAAAACACATCGTCAATTTGATAATAATTAATACACTACCATTGAATAACATTAAATTAATCGTCACTTAAATCGTAGTTGTCTTCACCGTCCTCGTCGTTACCCGTGAACTCATAGTTTTGAAATCCTGTTGTTTCTGTGTGACTATGGTGAAATTGTGGGTAGTACGTATTTTCTTCGACGTTCATTCCAGGTGCCTCAGTGTAACTAGAGTAGAGTTGCGGGTAGTATGTGTTTTGTTCGACATTCATTGTATTGTTGTTGTGCAATTAACATGTGTCAATATTGTTATATGAATATTAACGAGTGAAGAAAAAATACGAATTTAATTGGAAAGAAAGGATACCTTGAAATAAATTGTGGTCGTGTTCTTCTATCGTGACCTGTTCTGGAGCAGTGACCTCATTGTTGTTGTGATTGGTCATACCCTTCTCGGCAGATTTCAAGCATTTTCCACATCCTTTAGCCCTTATGGGTTGTGGATCCATTATTCTATCAGTGGTGTCTTGAGACCTTCCCCTAGCCTCAAAGCGTGGTGGGATGCTCCCCTCAGCTTCGTTGTTCTCCCTGATTGTGATTTTCATTTCTCTCATTCCTCTGAGTACGTAATTGCTTAAAATTTGCGTTAATGACGCCTCCTCGATTAGGTCATTAGACTCATGTCTCAAAGTGCAAAGTCGTGAACCAACTTAGACTTCCTCAGTGAATGTCTCCACGGGGTCAAACACTAGATTCGCTTTCGCATTCTTGGTCCACCTGGGCATAACGTACATTTGAGGCAGAAGCATTATATCCGTTTTGCTCAACGGGCGAAGAATGTGGCGACATGGGTAGCCCGCAAACTCGAACAACATGCAACTACAAGTCATGAATTCCATTTGAGGATGGTAAACAACGTCCCTTTGATGATCGTAATCCCCACCTGACATTTTACGTTGCACTGCATAAACCTTAATGTATTCGTTGCTTGATCTCCTCATTGTAGAGTAGTGCGTACTTTCAACAAGTTCTTCCTAGAAGAGTAGAAAAACTGCTTTCGTATAAACCTGGGACATTTGCACTTCCATATCGACCCCTGTAATCATTCGTGGCCGTTGATACAAATCTGTATGAGTTGCCATTAGTTCCTCATGCCTTTGGTGATCAACCGCTCCCGCAAATCTAGAAATAAAATCCATCAACTCATTTCGCCTATCCACATAACGCTTAAAGAAAGCGTGGTTACTCTCGATACGTTGACTACTTTATATTCCCGCTGCAAATTTGCGTTTCACGTAAGCTGGCACCCATTTATGTCTAATTCTGTAAATAGTTGGTAACCACTCATTGGAACCCAAACTGGTGTTATGCATAAGAACTGCCCAACGTTGCTCAAACTCTTGTATTGTCTCGGAATGCCAAATGATGAGCTTCAAGTCCCCACCATGTGCATTGTAAATAATCGGTCCTGGCTTTTTTGGAAACTTGTACGTGATGTGCCACAAACAGAGTCGATGGAATGACGTTGGGAAGATATTTTTGACCGCTCGACCAATAGCTTGATCCTGATCATTGATAATTACTCTCGGGGCTACATTTGTTGGCATCGCCTTCATGAACTCTGAAAACAACCACTCAAACAACTCAATCCTCTCGTCACTTAGAAAATCACATCCAAATAATATTGTTTGACGGTGGTGATTGACTCCAACAAAAGGAGTAAAAATCATTGAGTACTTGTTCGTGTTGTAGGTAGTATCAAACACAACAGCATCACCGAAAAATGCGTAGTTGTTTCTCGAAATAGAATCTGCCCAAAAAAAATGTGTGAAAAGAACATCTCAAGCTCATGCGAAAAATAAAAATTGTTATCCCTACGTTTTCATGCGCAATATGTTGTACGAAAGACTCTGCATCACGTCCAATAAGTTCCATGCGCTGATCTCTTCGATGATTTCTTAAATCTCTGTCGGTGTGACCCAGAGATGGTGGACCACCATACTCGATCTCAAATAAATGCATCTGCTGCCAAGTCGGAATATTTGCTTGAGCAAACTGTTCGGACAATGATTTTTTTGAAGCAGAGACACTACGATGGGAGCGTAGCAAGCTTACTTTGCTTGGTGTAGTGAGATGATGATTGTGAGGTTCAACAAAATGGCTAACTTGTCACGTATCACCCCCAAACGATTTACGACTGACATCTTAGCCTCGCACCCACACTGTGTGTGGTCTCGACTGCGTTCTCCGGACCTCTGTTTGGAGTACTTTATTTCCTTCTGGTACTTTTCATCTATTTTTTCCTCCTTCGAACATGTGAAAACCTTCTAGTAAAGCTCATTGGTGTCTTTTCTTCGCTTCGAATTATGAATGTGAATGCTGAAACCCGCCTCCTTCGCATAAGCGTTGTAAAAAAAATTAGCATCTTCTGCTTATTTGAATTCTTGGCCAATGACTGGAATAAAAATCTTGGATACTTAAGGCACAAATATATTTTCATTCATTTCCATCACTGTATTAATATATGAAAACAAATTAGAAAAAAAAAATCATATTTGAAATAAAAACATTTGACAAAATTAAATTTTAAAAAAAAATGAAAAAGATTAAACTTACCCAACTCAAATATGTAGTAATCTTCAAAAAATTATGAAATTGGCACTTGTCGAAATTGCTTGATAGTGTGCACAATCTACTCTTTTTTATTTCTAACAATTTTTATGTTGGATTTTGAATAATGTTATGAAAATAGTGTTGATTTTATTGGTTTATATAGAACAAAATTTTGGAACGTTTAAATATGACCTTTTTTTATGCAATTGTACCGTTATAATTCAACAGTACAATTGCAATGCAATGATTACATCATATATTTAAGAAAAATAAAAAATAAATAAAACAATGATCAAAAAGCCAAAGAAAAATAAAGTATTAAAAAAAAAGGACAAGAGACTGCAGCGTTTGAAAATTGTACTGGAGGGTAGGATAACCTACTCTCCAGCGGGTAGTAGAACAGCAGCGGTCCATTAAGAACCGAAAGTATATGAACTAACTTAACTTAGGTGCAGTTAGTGAACATGCAACGGAAGCTGAACGTGAATTCCCAAATTTTTTCTATCTATTTTTCTACTTTTGTTATTTAGGGTGTGTTTGATTTAAGTTAAAATGAGTTTTTTTTTAATTGAATAGTGATTTTTTGAAAAATAGATGGTTGAAAAGTCAAATATTGTGGGCTTGACTTTTTATGGATAGTTAAGATTGAGTACTGTAGAAAAATGAGAAAAAATGAATGAAAATCAAACAAGGCCTCACTTTAGAATATGTCAATAAATGATCAGAAGATATTTCTGGGAATTGGTTACCAGTATATTTTCTGGCGATATGTTTGCAAGTAGTTGAAGTCCCACTTGTATTTTAAGTCCAAGTCTGTAGTTCGAGGAATTAATTCTGATTCAATACAAATCCTTGTGGTTAATTCTCGCCCTAAGTAGAATTATATCTAAATAAACTATAATAGCTTTGACTGGGACCTAGGGATGGTAATAATACTCACGTACTTAAAATTCGTTAGGTACCGACACAAATGGATGGAAATTACCCTACCCAATGGATTGTGGGTAGGGTAGGGTATGGGTATAGATTTAAAAATTCGATATGGGTATGAGTAGGATATGGGTATTGTAAAAAACCCATATACCCATTAATTTTATTTTCAAAAAATTATTCTATTTAAATTTTAAATATATATAATTTTAGACAAGTAGACTATTTGATATTTACTTATTTTTGGACAATTTGAGTCTCTTTATTTTTGGACAATGTATGTTATATTTTTACTTCATTATCAATGTCAAAAAAAATTAAAATTAAAATTAAAATAAATATTAAAATTAAAATTAAAACACGTAACGAGTTTTAAATGGTATAAAAGTATACCCGCACCATACCCGCAACTCTTAAGTTGGTATATGAATAGGGTATGGTTATTATAAATCTCTAGTGGGTATGATATGAATTTTTCAAACTCATCCCACATCCTACCCATTGTCATCCTTACTGGAACCTATCAATATGCCTAGAGGAAGTCTATCACAAAGCAAAACCGAAGATTGTA
Source organism: Ligustrum vulgare (assembly GCA_963555705.1). NCBI lineage: Eukaryota > Viridiplantae > Streptophyta > Magnoliopsida > Lamiales > Oleaceae > Ligustrum > Ligustrum vulgare. The sequence continues at coordinate 18,565,944 of OY743176.1, read as the reverse complement.
TATAAATCACTTTGACTAATAGTGTTCAGTAAACCACTTATTTTAGTTTATAAATCGATTTATAAACTACATAATTTCTCAAATCACTTTTTAACCATACACATTCTCTCTCAAATTTTCAATCATTATTTTTTAACTCAAAATCATAAATAAAACAATTTATAATCCAAACAATGATCTAGATGTCAATGCTAAAAAAATGAACAACTTCAGGAGTTGAACAAAAACTCCGCTGATCCGGAAAACATGGCGTGGAATGACCACAAAGCAAGTAGATCCCATGAAAATAGAGTGCATCCTAGAAGTAATGCAAGAGCGATTAAGACGTTATTATGAGTGGAAGCTATTGTCTGGATCTTATAGAATCACACGGAAGGTACAACTTTCCGATATACTGTTGGAAATAATGGGTTAATGGGTCAACTTTGACCTTAAATTTGAGTGGGACCCGATGTTCGAATTGTCGAAATTAATGTTCAATTAAGTTCTACGTTCCGAGTAGATGAGCGTGGAATATTTAATTGTATAAAACTATTTCCATATGAATGAGAAATTGTGGTTGAAAATTGGACAATAAATATGATGAATAAATGGGAAACAATTGGCAAAAGTTGTCAATCCACATAGGTTGCAAACACAACTTTGAACCACTTTATATGCTTCAAGTTGAGAAATGGGTTTGGGCCCCAAAGTGTACAAATAGTCTTTGAAAGAGGGGAGTCTTAGACAATGTCTAGACTAGCCCAAAGGCTACACGTGCGCGCGCAGCCGCCGCCGTCCGTCCGGCTCGGCTCGAACGGGTCGGGCCCGTGTGAAATTATTTAAATTTTTGTTCAAAATTTATTTAAATAATTCACTCCCTCTCTTTGACAGTTTATTAACTGTCACCATTTCATGAATCGTGGTACCGTTTTTGCATGAAGTGGGCGGTTTGGAAACTGCTCAAAACCGCCACATTCTCCTCTATTTGTTGGTTTTTCATTTCATCACGAATCACTTCTTCTGCACAGCATTAAGTCTTCTTCCAGTTTTTCTTTTTCTGCATAAGTCTTCAGAGAGTGTCTTTGTTCAATTCTGGTTCGTTGTCTTGCAGTCAAGGTGCTGCTTCTGCAAGTGTTCCGATCGTTGTATCTTGGGAGGCGCTTTACCACAAACCGTAAGCACATTGTGACGAGGTAAAAAACGTCTTAAGGACAGAGAGCCAAGTTCTCGCCTCGATCATCAACCTTAAATCTCGTCTCGGATCTTCTCTTCTGATTCATATGTTTTATGTTATTCCAATTTTGTAAATCTGTTTTTCACTTCTTAGCATGTCTTTTCTTCGAAACTATAATCTGATCAAAATCAATTTCTAACAATCTTAAGACGTTTTTTTAGTTTTTACTTTTGATTACTGGTTCCGAAATTGTACATGCTTCTATATGACAAACCTGGACATCATGCAATTGACTGTCGCAAGCCTAAAAAGCAAAATGACCGTGCACATGTTGAAACTGAAAATGTGACTGAAGGTGTTCAAGAGATGCACCTATCTGCTGTAATATCTGAACGTAACAGTGTTGGAAATCCCCGGGAATGGTGGGTGGACACTGGTGCCACTCGCCACATTTGTGCTGAAAAGAATGTGTTTTCTGAATACAAAACTATTGATGGTGAACAACTGTTCATGGGAAATTCCTCAAGCTCAAAGGTTGAAGGACAAGGAAAGGTGACCTTGAAGATGACATCCGGCAAGGAACTCGTCCTCAACAATGTGCTGCATGTGCCTGACATTCGGAAAAATCTTGTTTCTGGTTCTCTTCTTAGCAAAAATGGGTTTAAGTTAGTTTTTGTATCTGACAAATTTGTACTAACTAAAAATGGGATGTATGTGGGAAAGGGTTATATGACCGATGGGATGTTCAAGATGAATGTCCTTACTATTGTACCCAAATTGAACAAGACTAATGAAGCTTCTACTTCTGCGTATATTGTTGATTCTTCTTGTTTATGGCATAAAAGATTAGGACACGCAAACTTTAAATCTGTGCGCAAATTAATGAATTTAAATTTGCTTCCTTCGTTAAGTTTCGATCCTAATCACAAATGTGAAACTTGTGTTGAGGCTAAGTTAGCCAAAAGACCGTTTCCTTCAGTTGAAAGAAACACTTCACCTTTAGAATTAATTCACAGCGATATTTGTGACTTAAAATTTGTGCAAACTAAAGGGGGAAAAAAGTACTTCATTACTTTTATTAACGATTGCACTCGGTACTGTTATGTTTATTTGTTAAGAAGCAAAGACGAGGCTTTGGAAATGTTTAAACATTATAAGCATGAAGTCGAAAATCAACTTAGCAAAACAATAAAAATTGTTCGAAGTGATAGAGGTGGAGAATATGGAGCACCATTTGAGGAATTTTGTTCTGAACAAGGTATTATTCACCAAACAACAGCTCCTTACTCACCTCAATCTAATGGCATTGTGGAACGAAAGAATCGCACGCTTAACGCTATGTTGATCAGTTCTGGTCTACCCCAGAATTTGTGGGGGGAAGCTATCCTCTCGGCAAATCACGTTCTTAACAAAATACCACACAAAGTAAGGGATGAAACACCTTACGAGTTATGGAAAGGTCACAAACCTTCATATAAATACTTGAAAGTGTGGGGGTGTTTGGCAAAGGTAGAAGTGCCAAAACCTAAACAAATAAAAATAGGACCGAAAACTGTAGATTGCATATTTATTGGATATGCTTATAACATCAGTGCAAATCGCTTCCTTGTGTATAAATTCGAGATTCCGGATATACGTGAAGATACAATAATTGAATCAAGAAATGCAAGTTTCTTTGAAGATGTCTTTCCTCGTAAAGACAAAAGTGACTTAGGTTCAACAAAACGAACTTACGATGCTGCAAATAATGATGAAAATGAAGAAGAACTCAGATGCAGTAAAAGGGTTAGAAAGTCTACGTCATTTGGTTCAGAGTTTCTAACATACATGATCGAAGATGAACCTAAGACATTCAGTGAAGCGATGTCAACACCAGAAGCTCCTTTTTGGAAAGAAGCTATCAATAGTGAAATTGAATCGATAATGCAAAATCACACTTGGGAGTTGGTTGATCTCCCACCTGGAAATAAACCTCTAGGTTGCAAGTGGATTTTCAAGAAAAAATTAAAATCGGATGGATCTATTGATAAATACAAGGCTCGTTTGGTAGCAAAAGGATATAAACAAAAGGAAGGTCTAAATTTCTTTGATACTTACTCACCGATAACGAGGATTACTTCGATAAGAATCCTTGTTGCAATTGCTGCGATACATAATCTCGAAATTCATCAAATAGATGTTAAAACGGCCTTTCTAAATAGTGAGTTGGAAGAAGAAATATACATAGAGCAACCTGAAGAATTTGTCGCTCATCGACAAGAAAAAAAGGTTTGCAGACTCGTTAAGTCTTTATATGGATTAAAACAGGCGTCAAAGCAGTGGCACCAAAAGTTTGAGAAAACAATGTTGTCAAATGGTTTTAAGGTTAACGAGTGTGATAAATGTGTGTTTAATAAGAGCACACCAACAGCATATGTCTTAGTATGTCTATATGTCGATGATATGCTAATTCTAGGTAGCAATCATGATATCATCATGTCTACTAAGAAAATGTTAACCAAACACTTTGACATGAAGGACATGGTGTAGCAGATGTAATTCTGGGAATTAAAATTTCTAAAACACCAGATGGCCTCGTTCTTTCACAATCTCATTATGTTGAGTATGTGCTAAAGAGATTTGGAGTCTTTGATGAAAACCCGGTCAAAACTCCAGTAGACACAAGTCTACACTTAGCCAAAAATAGAGGTGAACCAGTACTTCAATTAAGATACTCTCAAATTATTGGAAGTCTGATGTATCTCATGAACTGCACACGTCCTGATATTGCATTCGCAGTTAATAAATTGAGTAGGTTCACATGTAATCCAAGCAATGATCACTGGAAGGCATTGAATCGAGTACTTCGATACTTGAAACATACTTTGAAATTTGGATTACATTATTTGAGATATTCAACAGTATTAGAAGGATATTGTGATGCAAATTGGATATCAGTTATGAAATATTCTAAATCCACAAGTGGTTATATATTTACACTTGGTGGTGCGGTTGTGTCCTGGAAATCCTCAAAGCAAACTTGCATAGCTCGATCAACAATGGAATCGGAATTTATAGCTTTAGATAAAGCTAGAGAAGAAGCAGAATGGCTTCGTAACTTCTTAGAGGATATTCCGAGTTGGCCTAAGCCGGTACCTACAATTACTATTCACTGTGACAATCAATCGGCAATTGCAAGGGCACAAAATTGTATGTATAATGGTAAGTCTAGACATATACGTTGTAGACACAATACCATAAAACAGTTAATCTCAAATGGTATAATCTCCATTGATTATGTGAAATCAAAGGAGAATCTTGCGGATCCGCTTACAAAAGGTCTACCAAGAGATCAAGTATACTATCTGACAAAGGGAATGTGATTAAAGCTGAATATGCATGAATCTTAATGATGGTAACCCAACCTTGTTGATTGGAGATCCCAAGATCCTGGTTCACTGGGACAACTAAGTTATTAAGATTCAGTAAAGCAATTATCCATTCTTTTATAAAAGTGCTGTCTGCAGAATGTATAAAGGTTAAGTTATAACTTTTAATGATTCCTATAGCTTGGATAAATCAAGTGGGGTATAGCAGAATACTCTTAATAGGAGATCACCTATATAAGTGTGAAGTGGGGCCGCTTCTATGAGGATTTGGGACTTAAATTCTCTAGAGCACTTATGAATCCCAAGAATTGTTCAGGGCCAAAATGAACACAACTATGAGAACCGAAGAATTGATAGAAAAATTATTGTGTGGATATTGTTGCCTTGATTTACATCAACGGTTGAACAGTTCAAGACATTATGTTCACTAATTAGCCAAGTAAACTCGATAGTATTCATTAAGGCAGGTTTAAAGCCAAAAGCTACCTCTCCTGATGCAATAAGCTTTTCGCATGTACTCTCTGATCGTGTCTGCATCTCATTGCATAGTCATGATAATTTCCATTCATGTGGAGGATTGTTGAAAATAATGAGTTAATAGGTCAACTTTGACCTTAAATTTGAGTGGGATCCGATGTTCGAATTGTCGAAATTAATGTTCAATTAAATTCTACGTTCTGAGTAGATGAGCGTGGAATATTTAATTGTATAAAATTATTTCCATATGAATGAGAAATTATGGTTGAAAGTTGGACAATAAATATGAGGAATAAATGGGAAACAATTGACAAAAGGTGTCAATCCTACATAGGTTGCAAACACAACTTTGAACTACTTTATATGCTTCAAGTTGATAAATGGGTTTGGGCCTCAAGGGATACCAATAGTCTTTGAAATAGGGGAATCTTAGACAATGTTTAGACTAGCCCAAAGGTCACATGCTCGCGCCCGCTGCCGCCTTCCGATCGGCCGGCTCGGCTCGGGATCGGGATCGGGTCGGGCCCATGTGAAATTATTTAAATTTTTGTTCCGAATTTATTTAAATAATTCACTCCCTCTCTTTGACAGTTTATTAACTGTTACCATTTCATGAATCGTGGTACCGTTTTTGCATGAAGTAGGCGGTTTGGAAACTGCTCAAAACCGCCACATTCTCCTCTATTTGTTAGTTTTTCATTTCATCACGAATCACTTCTTCTGCACAGCATTAAGTCTTCTTCCAAGTTTTCTTTTTCTGCATAAGTCTTCAGAGAGTGTCTTTGTTCAATTCTGGTTCATTGTCTTGCAGTCGAGGTGCTGCTTCTGCAAGGATTAAGATCGTTGTATCTTGGAAAGCACTTTACCACAAACCGTAAGCATATTTTGACGGGATAAAAAACGTCTTAAGGACGGAAAGCCAAGTTCTCGCCTCGATCATCAACCTTAAATCTCGCCTCAAATCTTCTCTTCTGATTCATATGTTTTATGTTATTCCAATTTTGTAAATCCATTTTTCACTTCTTAACATGTCTTTTCTTCGAAACTATAATCTAATCAAAATTAATTTCACAAGTCACGACTACTAATTTTCCTTTACCATATTGCAGCCATGTTGAAATGCATTACCTTCAAATCCATACCCAGAAACTAAAATAAAATATAAGATATTAGAAACACTAGTTACACTACTCTACGCCTCCTCCAGATGGAAACCAATTAAAGGGAAGATAAAGATTAAAGAAGCCAGGACAATTTCCTTATTCTGAGAACTTGCTTCAAAAATAAAGAAATTGTCATTATTAATCTATTTTTTTAACAATTTTTGGCTGCATTGTCTCTTATATCATCCAGAAACAAACCAATGAATTTAAATAGTAGTCCTAGAGCTGAGTTTTAAAAGGACCAATGAGATTTTACATAACCTAGATTCTATCTGAAAGCACAGCAGATAAAACTTAGGTACAAGAATTTTCTCTGCAATTATTTAAATTTTTGAACTAAATTCCTCGATTAAGAAACAGGGGGAAATTCAATTTTGAACTACTACCCAAGAACACGTATGGTTGATAACTGAAATCGAAAAGAGAATACATTCAGTCAACAAGATGAGATTAGTTCCAGAAAGCAGTCATACATTGAGACATCCGAACAGATTCGATACTGGGCTACTAGCTATACCCTGAGGTCCCTGACCAAATTGAAACAAAACAAATTTACACCAGAAGCCACACCAATAACCCTAGAAATCAGCCTCCGAAACCATAGAGCGTGCGGCCTTGCCTCTTAAGAGCATAAACAACATCCATGGCAGTGACCGTCTTCCGGCGAGCATGCTCAGTGTATGTGACGGCGTCACGGATTACATTTTCCAAGAAGATCTTAAGGACGCCACGAGTCTCCTCGTAAATAAGGCCGCTGATGCGCTTAACGCCGCCACGTCGAGCCAAACGTCGGATCGCTGGCTTAGTGATACCTTGAATATTATCCCTTAGCACCTTGCGGTGGCGCTTGGCACCGCCCTTTCCCAAACCCTTACCTCCCTTGCCCCGACCCGACATCTTTTCTTTTCTGTATAATCAGATATGTGCACCTTGTGAATTATGATATGTAGATGATACGGATTTGGAATTTGGGGTGGGGTCTTATAGAGATCGTTGTTGGATGGAGAAATTCTTGTTCGTTGATTTATATCGGTTATCAACGGCTGTTAATGAGTATCCGTGTTTTCTCACTGGGAGAATATGAGCCGTTGACAAGGAATGCATCGAACGGTACAAAACACGTGATTGGTTTAATAATGAGGATTACGGTTTTGTTGTGTTACGAGGACCCGGATTGTTGGAGGGAGAAACCAGGGTGTCAAAAAAGGTTAAGCCTCTATTTGTTAAAAAGTTTTTGTTTAAAAATATGTTTTTTTATGTTTTTTAGGTAAAATGTGTGGTTGAAAATTAGAGAGAGAAAATATGTGTGGTTGAAAAATGATCTGGGAAATTGTGTAGAAAAAAATGTTTAAAAACATGTGTTGCCAAACGGATGCTAAACTGCAAACTTTGAAGCTCCTACGGATCATGTCCTGTGGTTTTGTAGAAAACTAAGTCCCTGTTCTATTTGCTATTTTGAGTCGTTTTCTGTTTTTATTTTCGAAAACGTTAAAAACGCGTTCTCTTTACCATTTTCGAAAACGCATTTTGGAAAATAAAAAAAAAAATTGTACACAAAACGAAAAATGCCCGAAACATCGTTTTGGGCGTTTTGTGTGTATTTCGACAAAAAATGTCCAAAACGCGTAAACGCGTTTTGGGAATTTTTTTTTTTTTTTTTAACTTAGAACTAAGCTTAATATAAAGTTTTTATTTTTTTTTTTTTTTATTTTTTATTTTTTTTAGAATTATCCTTGCTTGGAACTAAGTCTAAATAAAGATTTTTTTTTTTAGAATTATCCTAACTTGGGACTTATTTTAAATAAAGTTTTATTGAATTCAATATCAACATTACAAAAAAAAAATTAAATGAGAATTTTTGTTGTTATATTTCAAAAAATGCAATGATAAATGGACTCTGGTGGTTTTGAAAGAACTTGCATTTTCTGGATTTTAATAGAAGTAGAGCTTTCTCAAGTCCCGAACCTGACCAAGTTGTGTTAATATAGACTCTTAATGCTCACATTAGTGTGTTGCATGTAACCATATTTTTAGTGTATTGTGAAAGGAAATTTGAGTTGGAGTTAGTAGTATTCTGCAAGCAAATTAATTAAAAATAGTTTAAATAGTCTTCTGCAAAATTTCAAACAGAACGTGTTTTCCAGTTTTTCATTTTCAAAAACAGTTTTCAGAAATGACAAACCAAACGCATTTTCAGCAAATTTGAAAACAAAAATGAAAACACAAAACACAAAACATTTTCGAAAATGAAAATACAAAATAAAATACAAACAGAACGCCACCTAAGGTCCGTTCTCTTGCTGGTTTTAGGTCATTTTAGATTTTTCAATTTTTAAAAATCTTATATCATATAATCTTTACACATATTAAGATTAAGAATTAATAAAAATATTAGCACATGTTCGGTAATTTTTTCTATAAATTTATTTTCAAACAATCTATTTTTTACCCACTTTTTAATTATATACATTTTTCGATGTCACTTTTTAACAACGCATCTAAAAAACAAAACAACAATATTTTTGTTTATCGACAAAAACGTAGCTTTCGAAAGAAAATTTAAGTATTTTCTATAAATTTATTTACAAAACAAAATATTTCATTCATTTTTTATCTACCGGGGTAAAATATGACATAATAAATTAAAATTGAATAATTAATCAATACGAATTTAAATACGACATTAATATACATAAATTTTATTTTACTATATTTTTTTAATTTTTTATTTCCAAAAATTGTAAGTTCATTTTGGAAGAAAATAACATTTAATATTTATCTCTCCTCACTTATATATATATATATATATATATATATATATATATATATATATATATATATATATATATTACATCGTACGATGAACGGAAGTCTATTTTCGCAATATCTATTTTTATAAGTATTCGTATAATGTTAATAATTTTACAAATATAAAATACATAAAATAATAGTATTTTATTACAATAATTATTAAAATTTAAAAAACAATGTCCATGTATGATAGGGAATAAAATCAAGTTTTTAATAGATTTGATAAAAGTTAATGAAATGTGTAGTTGATAGTTGTAGGACCTATAAAATGTGTTATTAAAATTAATTGTTTACGTTGAGTTGAATGTTACTCAAAAGTTTTTAGAGTTATCAAACATAGGAAGTATTAGCATCCATTCAATAACTTTGTCTATAAATTTATTTACAGACGACACATTTTTCACTCACTTTTTAACTATATACATTTTTAAATCATTTTTCAATCACACATTTTATCTCGAAAATAACAATATTTTTATTTTTAAGCAAAAACAAAGCATTTAAACAGATGTTTTAATTTATTAAATAGTTAATAATAATATATATTTTAGAAAATGTGATTTATTATTTAAAAGATAATAAATATTATTTACACGAGTTTTTATTTTATTTTATTCTATTTTTTTTTTAGTTTTTTTTTTCAATAATTGTAAGTGCATTTTAGATAGAAAATAATATTTAATGCTTCTCTCTCAACTCTTCTACTTTTATACATGTATGTATAGAAGATATACGTATATAAAGATAAATTAGCATCCATTCGATAACTTTGTCTATAAATTTATTTACAGACAACATATTTTTCATTCACTCTTTGACTATACATATATTCTGAAACCATTTTTTAACAATGTATTTTATCTCGAAAATAAAAATATTTTTATTTATAAACAAAAACAAAGCATTTGAAATGATGTTTTAATTTATTAAATTGTTAATAATAATATATATTTTAGAAAATATGATTTATTATTTAAAGGATAATAAATATTATTTACACGAATTTTTATTTTATTTTATTTTATTTTAATTTTTTTTTCCAAAAATTGTAAGTGCGTTTTGGAGGGAAAATAACATTAAATATTTCTATCTGATCACTTATAATTTTATATATTTATAGATATAGATAGATTGATAGATATATATAGATAGCTAAATGTAAATTATGGGAAGTGCATCAATGGAACAGGGTTGAAAGTTTGATATTTGACTGCGTTTGCAATGAGCATCATTCATACTAAATGTATGATTCGAACTTCTACCCTACAACTGTCAGCTCAATTGAGATTTTTTACTTTCACCTTTTAACAAACTGAGTTGTTTCCCGGGATGAGAAACCAAGATGTTCGTTTCAAAGATTTTGTGAAGTAGCAAGGGTAAATGTTGCTTATACGTTATTTGGTTTGAATTTCAGCTTTCATTTTTGTAGTTAATCACTAGTTTTTGCACTTGCGATACATGAAACATAGTAGCAACTATGTATATAATAGTGTTTAAATTATATTCAAATGAGTCTTATCGTAAATAGGGTCGAACCTGTTTTTTTTGGGTGCCCTTTACGAATATAAAAAAGTGTCCCATTCTTTAATTATAAAGAACACGTATAGAAAAAAAAGTCATTTATATAAATTCATTATATATAAAATTGCCACATAACAAAAAAATAATATTTTTAATGTTTTTCTAATATTTTTTTATGTCATAAAGAAATGTACAAGTGAAAAACTAGATTTATGCCTTGTAGCATCTTCAAAACATTCAAAAGCTCGTATTTTCTTAAGAAAGTGATGAGAATCAAGGGAGTTAACTGAGTCAAAGTCAAACAAATCAACCATCGATAACAATACCGGTGAGGCCTATGACAAGATCCAATACTAAAGAGGTTCAAGAGTCGATGGCGGGACTTATTTTCAAGCTCCGAAATCAAGTCCACATGGAAGAAAACAAGATGGAGGTCAATTGCTTATTTTTGGATGCTCAGGACATTTCGGTTGACCGAAAATCACTCCGGTCGACCGAAACTCTTCAAGGATTTTTGGAGCAAGCCTCAGGAGGGTTCGGCTAAGCTTTGTACGACCGAAAGTGCTATTTCGGTCGACCTGTTGTTCGACCGAAATAGTTTCGGTCGACCGAAAGTTTCTCAAATGTAAATGCAGGGTTTTTTGTGCAATTTCGCAAAATTCTTTTCTTTCACTTTGTATATATATTGTAAAGCCTTCAAAACCCTAGTTAATTTTTTGGACATTGAAGACTTCATTGAGAGCATTTAAGAGAGGTAAATCCTTTCTTCACTTGTAACTTTTCTTGGAATATTACTTCAACTTGTATATTGAGAGTTTATCTTGTGTATTGGTTGTTGTTGTTTATTCCACAAATCTTGGTATTTGTCTTAATCTCTCCATTGGGCTAGGGTTAACTTTCCTTAGAATTTTGGTTGGGTTAAACTTGGGTCAAGATTCTTCATTTATTACCTTTTTTAGCTTTCTTGGGTTGATACAAAATTGTTGTGGGAATTTTTGGTTCAAACACCAAAGGGGTTCGCATCATTTGGTATCAGAGCTTGGCTCTAAAATTGGTAGTCCTATCTTTACATTTATTGTTGATGTTTTTGATAGTAAAAAAAACGAAAATTACAAAAAAAAAAAAAAAAAAAAATTGGGGGAAATTATTTGCCCATGAATATTTCATGATTCCTACATATTGGGCATTGTTGTTATTATTAATTTGAAAGTTGTTGAGGATACATTTGAACAAACACTTGAAAATCCCAAACTATTCAAGTTTACATCCTAAGTGTTTGACAAAATGTTTCAAAGAGTGTTTTCATATTGAAACCTACCATTCAACTACCAAACGCATTCCTAATTGAATTCCTTGTGTCTTACCTCAAGTTAGTGTGACTATACCCTTGAAAATCTTATTGGTCTAGTTCAATTCTTTACTTCCTTGTATAATAGTAAGCAACTAAGTTCTACTTGCTATTGTGTCAATCCTTCCTTTGCTTCCTTTATTGTTTGTGGAATTTATGCTACACAAGAATTGAATTCTCAATTTGATTGAATTACGTTCCTTGGAAAGTTTGGGTAAGAAAGTGAGGAGTGGTAAAAGGCAAGAGTGGTGAGCTCATTAGAGGTAAAAAGCCTAATTGAGTGAAACACAAGCAAACAAAATTTGTGAGGACACTTGCACACTTACACTCCATGGCTAATACACATACTTCGAGTGGACAAAATTCTAATGCACAAACTCAAGAGTTGAGGGATATGATACAAGCTCTCACGGTTACCATGGCGGATATGGGGGGAAGATTGGAAGGGAGGTTAGCAAGGTTAGAGACTAGGAGGGAAGCTCCACCCCCAAGGGATGATAATGTTAGGAGGGGTGATAGGAGAAGGCCTAGAGATGAGTATGAAGATGATGATATTGACGATGATGAATTGGAGAGTGAAGGAGGTAGTGACCAAAATTGGAACATGGATACGAATAGAAGAGGTAAGAATGTGAGGGGAGTTGGTCGAGGTCATGGGAGGAACCCTAGGGGTAGGGATGGAGTTGATGGTAATCTTGGTAGTATCAAGATGAAGATTCCTTCTTTCCATGGGAAGAGTGATCCGGATGCCTATTTAGAATGGGAGAGGAAGATGGAATTGATCTTTGAATGTCATATGTACTCCGAGGATAAAAAGGTTAAGTTAGCGGTAGTGGAGTTTACCGACTATACCTTAGCTTGGTGGGATAATTTATTACTCACTAAGAGAAAGAATTTAGAGGGTAGTGTGGATACTTGGGATGAATTGAAGAGCCTTATGAGAAAAAGATTTGTACCAAGTTACTACTATAGGGGGCTCTATCAAAGACTACAAACTTTTACTCAAGAAACAAAAGGTGTTGAAGATTATTACAAGGAGTTGGAGAAAGCTTTGATGAGGGCTGACATAGAGGAGGATAGAGAAGCCACTATGGCTCGATTTATGAGTGGGTTGAATAGGGAGATAGCCAATGTGGTTGAATTACACCATTATGTTGAGATGGAGGAGTTGGTACACATGGCTATTAAAGTGGAGGCTCAATTGAAGAAGAAGGAGCAATTTAAAAGAAAGGGACAAGAAAAATTCTTGGGAGGTCCTAGTTCCAATTGGAAGTCTAAGTGGGGGAGTGAAAATGTTGATAAGGCACCACTTAAGGACAATATTGAAACCTCCAAGGGAAAGGAAGTTAGCTTCGTCAAGGATAAACCAAAGGTTGTTCCTACCACTTCTAGGAGTCGAGATATAGAATGCTTCAAGTGTAGAGGACGGGGGCATTATGCTCGAGAGTGCCCTAACAATAGGGTGATGATTATTAAAAATGGGGAGTGGTACTCGGAAGATGAAGAGGACGAAGAGGGGGTGCCATGTAGCGGAGATAGTGATGGTGAGGAAGAAGAGGTGGAGGGAATTGTTAGTCCACCCAAGTCTTTAGTCACCATTAGGTCTCTCAACACCCAAGCCAAGGTGGATGAGGTGGCTAAGAAAAGGGAGAATATCTTCCATACTAGGTGTCTTGTGAAGGGCAAAGCGTGTAGTCTCATCATTGATGGGGGAAGTTGCACCAATTAGGTAGTACTAGTATGGTAGAGAGGTTGGGATTACCTTTAATGCCACATCCTAATCCTTATAAGTTACAATGGTTGAGTGATTATAGTGAGTTGAAGGTAAGCAAGCAAGTATTACTTATTTTCAACATAGGGACCTATGAAGATCAAGTACTTTGTGATGTGGTGCCCATGCAAGCTACACATATATTATTGGGGAGGCTGTGGCAATATGATAGGAGGGTATTGCATGATGGGAGGAAAAATAGGTATAACTTCCAAATGAATGGAAAACCTGTAACACTCCTACCTTTGAGTCCAGAAGAAGTTTACAAGGACCAATTGAAACTCAAGAAGGAGGAGGAGGAGGAAGAAAAAAAAAGATGGAGTTGAGTGAGGGACAAAAGGAAAGTGAGAAAAAAAGAGGGGAAAAAAGTAGTGAAAAACAAACAGAGGGGATGCAAGAAAAAAGAAAGAGAGCAAAAAATATTGAGAAAAAAATGAATTTTTATGCGAGTAAAGGTGATGTAGAGAGAGCTTTAAAAGAAAATCATTCAATTCTTTTGATGATGTATAAGAAGTCCCTCCTTACACTTGATGACACTCACACTTCCCTCCCCACTTTAGCTACTTCTTTGTTGCAGGAGTTCGAGGATGTCTTCCCGAAGGAGATGCCTAGTGGGCTTCCACCCATTAGAGGCATCGAGCATCAAATTGATTTCATCCCCGGATTCGTCATTCCAAATAGACCGGCATACCGAAGCAATCCGGAGGAGACCAAGGAACTCCAAAAACAAGTTGAGGAGTTGATGAGTAAAGGATATGTTCGTGAGAGCATGAGTCCTTGTGCCGTTCCCGTACTACTAGTGCCCAAGAAGGATGGAACCTTTAGAATGTACGTCGATTGCCGAGCCATTAACAACATAACGGTAAAGTATCGACACCCCATTCCTAGGTTAGATGATATGCTAGATGAGTTGCTTGGTTCTTGCATTTTTAGTAAAATCGACTAGAGAAGTGGATACCACCAAATTAGGATGAGAGAAGGAGATGAATGGAAAACCGCTTTTAAAACTAAATATGGTTTATATGAGTGGTTGGTTATGCCCTTCGGTCTCACTAATGCACCGAGCACTTTTATGAGATTAATGAACCATGTTTTGCGTGCATTCATTGAGAAATTTGTGGTAGTTTACTTCGATGATATTTTGATTTCTAGCAAAAATTTGAATGAGCATATTGAACACTTGAGAAGTGTACTTGTGGTTTTGAAAGAAGAACAATTGTATGCTAACCTTAACAAGTGTAATTTTTGCATGGAGAGTGTGGTCTTTCTTGGATTTGTAGTTAGTACTAAGGGGATAGAGGTCGATGAGGAGAAGATCAAAGCCATTAAGGAATGGCCCACTCCCACAAATGTCATCGAGGTAAGAAGCTTCCAAGGGTTAGCTAGTTTTTACCGTCGTTTTGTCAAGGACTTCAGCACATTAGCTTCACCACTTACCGAGGTTGTCAAAAAGCATGTTGGGTTTAAGTGGGGGGAGGCGCAAGAAAAGACCTTTAAAGAAATAAAGAACAAATTGTGCACCGCCCCGATTTTATCCTTACCTAATTTTGATAAAACTTTTGAGATTGAATGTGATGCTTCAGGCACAGGTATTGGAGCAGTTTTAATGTAGGAGAAAATGCTGATTGCCTACTTTAGCGAGAAGCTCAGTGGAGCCGCCCTGAACTACCCCACCTATGACAAGGAGCTCTATGCGTTGGTGAGATTGTTAGAGACATGTCACCACTACTTGTGGCCTAGAGAGTTCGTCATCCACACCGACCATGAGTCATTGAAGCACTTGAAGGGGTAAGGGAAGTTGAGCAAGAGGCATGCCAAATGGGTGGAGTACGTGGAAACTTTTCCCTATGTCATCAAATACAAACAAGGCAAGGAGAATGTGGTATCCGACGCCCTTTCTCGAAGGTATGCTCTTATTACTACCTTGAGTGCTAAATTGTTGGGTTTTGAGAGCATTAAGGACTTATATGCGCATGATGCGGATTTTGCTAGTATATTTATATCATGTGAGAGGGTTGGATTTGGTAAGTATTATAGGCATGAGGGGTTTTTGTTTCGAGAAGGTAAACATTGTGTGCTAAATTGCTCATTGAGGGAGTTGATGGTAGGGGAGGCCCATGACGGGGGATTAATAGGTCACTTTGGGGTAAGGAGAACTTTGGAAATCTTACAAGAACATTTCTTTTGGCCTAAAATGAGTAGAGACGTTAGGAGAATTTGTTCTAGGTGCATAACTTGTAGAAAGGCCAAGTCCAAGGTAGAACCACATGGATTATATACACCACTACCTTCCCTAGTGAACCTTGGACGGAAATTTCTATGGACTTCATTTAAGGATTGCCTAGGTCAAAAAAAGGTAGTGATTCCATCTTCGTGGTTGTAGATAGGTTTAGTAAAATGGCGCATTTCCTTGCTTGTCATAAAATCGATGATGTCATTCATATAGCCGACCTATTCTTTAGGGAAATAGGGCGAATCCATGGGGTTCCTAGGAGCATTGTGTCGGATAGGGGCGTTAAATTCCTTAGCCACTTTTGGAAGGTCTTGTGGGGAAAATTGGGAACTAAACTTTTGTTTTCAACAACTTGTCATCCCCAAACTAATGGCCAAACTGAGGTGGTTAATAGAATTTTAACACAACTTATTCGCATCATCCTTAAGGGCAACCTAAAGAATTGGGAAGAGTGTTTACTTTTTGTTGAATTTGCAAATAATCGAAGTGTTCATTCTACTACTTCTTTTTCTCCATTCGAGATTGTTTATGGTTTTAACCCTCTAACTCCTTTGGATTTGATTCCGTTACCTATTGATGAAAGAGGTAGTTTAGATGGAAAGAGAAAGGTGGAGTTGATAAAATCTCTCCACGAGAAAGTCAAACTCCAAATCGAGAAGAAGAATGAACAATATGCCTCCAGTGCCAACAAAGGTAGAAAACGAATGACATTTGAGGTCGGTGATTGGGTATGGTTGCATTTGAGGAAGGAGCGTTTCCCGACTCAAAGAAAATCAAAACTACAATCACGTGGTGATGACCCTTTCCAAGTCCTCGAGAAGATCAATGACAATGCCTACAAGCTTGACCTCCCTGGTGAGTACAATGTATCGGCTTCTTTTAATGTCTCCGAATTATCCCCTTTTGATGCAGGTGAAGATTCGAGGTCGAATCCATTTCAAGAGGGAGGGGATGATGAGAATCAAGGGAGTCAACTGAGTCAAAGTCAAACAAGTCAACCCTCGATAACAATACCGGTGGGGCCTATGACAAGATCCAAGGCTAAAGAGGTCCAAGAGTCGATGGCTGGACTCATTTTCAAGCTCCGAAATCAAGTCCACATGGAAGAAAACAAGATGGAGGTCAATTGCCTATTTTTGGATGCTCAGGACATTTCGGTCGACCGAAAATCACTCTGGTCGAGCGAAACTCTGCAGGAATTTTTGGAGCAAGTCTCAGGAGGGTTCGGCTGAGCTTTGTACGACCGAAAGTGCTATTTCGGTCGACCTGTTGTTCGACCGAAATAGTTTCAATCGACCGGTTCGGTCGACCGAAAGTCTCCCGAATGTAAATGCGGGGTTTTTTGTGCAATTTCGCAAAATTCTTTTCTTTCACTTTGTATATCTATTGTAAAGCCTTTAAAACCCTAGTTAGTTTTTTGGACATTGAAGACTCCATTGAGAGCATTTAAGAGAGGTAAATCCTTTCTTCACTTGTAACTTTTCTTGGAATATTACTTCAACTTGTATATTGAGAGTTTATATTGTGTATTGGTTATTGTTGTTTATTCCACAAATCTTGGTATTTGTCTTAATCTCTTCATTGGACTAGGGTTAACTTTTCTTAGAATTTTGCTTGGGTTAAACTTGGGTCAAGATTCTTCATTTATTACCTTTTTTAGCTTTCTTGGGTTGATACAAAATTGTTGTGGAAATTTTTGGTTCAAACACTAAATGGGTTCGCATCAGAAAGTATCATCCAAATCACTAATAACTTTAAAAAAAAAAAATGATAAAAAACACCTCAAACCATATCATGTGTAGGCCTTGAAATGCGACAAATTATTTTAAATTAGTTCTTCTTGTGTTTTTTGAAGCAAAATCACTTATGAATTTTTTGCAATCAATATTTTCTAGTAAATTTGTATTCAATGGATATCAAAGCAAGTACATTCAATCTTTCTTGTAACATGATTGATCGTAAGTAAGATTTGAATACCTTCGATTTTGAAAACTTTTTTCAGCAGATGCAACAGTAGCTTGTATTTTCAATAAAATTCTATAAACAATAAATGCATTTGGAAAATAGTCCAACTTTTTCAAACAAGCCAATATGTCAAGAACTGTATTTTTTCTTTTTCTATTTTTTTTTTTTGAAATGTGTATTTTTTCTTTTGGTAAAGGATTTCTCGAAATTTTTAGCTCTTGAAACAACTCTTGGCCATCAAGATCACGAGAAATTTCATGCTTAGAACAAGATCAAGATGATCACAACTAGAGGTGGAACGTTGGTTGGGTCGATTTTTCACCCAACCAACTATTATCGGGTTGATAAAAAATCAACTCAACCCAACCAAGTTTCGGTCGGGTTGGGTCGTGTTGGATGATTTGGATTTTGGCCCAATTGGTAAAAAATCTTGAAAAAGAAAAAAAAAAAACTCACGATTCAATCATTAACTCAAATCAATTATGTTTAATACAATAACCTCAATTGAACACTTGATAATAAAATTAAAATATGTGCAATCAATATTTAAATAAGTTAAGTTTCATCAAAATAAAAATAAAAAATATTTCTTATTCGGGTTGGGTCGGATTTTTCATCCAACCCGCAACCCGACCCAACCCGACTAAAAAATTTTAAACGAGAACTCGAACCAAACCCGATTTTCAAAAAAATCAATTCAAACCGATCGGATCAATTCGGTCGGTTAATGTCCACATCTAATCACAACATGCTTTCAAATTAACATCATCCAATGAATTCAACTTATCAAAAGAAAATAGAATTCCAAATTTTTTTCATATGTAGTGAATTGATCAAACACTTGCACAACCGTTGACTCGTAGAGGCTTTAAAATTTCAATATATCTAAGAAATTGAAAAATGTAAAAAATAAAAAAATAAAAAAAATTGAAACGAGATACTAAAAATAAAACATTTATAGTTCAACAAGAGACAAACTTGCGTATATTACTTTTTGTGATCCTTGAATCACACTTTTCCCGACACCAATATTTCTGCACTTGGCACCAGCACTCTTTTTATAACATCTCCTTTCAACGCTTTTAGAGCTCTTAATTTTCTACGACGCTTATTCTTTCGATCTTTTGTTTCGGCATATTGCTCTCATCGCCGTTTGTTCTGTAATTCTTTATTTTGTGTTACAATCAACCTATGTTGAACATCAACAAAGCTGCAAAATTCCATTTGTTATTGTTGGATCGAAAATGAACAATAACGAAAAATAAAGTGAAAGTAACGCAAGAACACAAAGAATTTTTCGGTCCGAAGACCCCGGAGGTTCGGTAATTCAAAGAATTTCCTACTCCCTCGTTGAGAAATCCACTAAATTTGGATTTACGCTCAAATCCACTAGGCACAAAGCAATGTTCAAAGCAATTACAATCATTCACCAAGAAACCTCAAAATAACCCCAAAATCGAGACTATACACATTGTTGAACACAATCCAAAATCACCAAGAATAAACTCTCCTTTACTACAAGATTACACCTATTGTAATCAATTTAATCACCAAGTGAAGATTAAAGGAAGAGTAAAGGATTGATCTCACCAAGAGAAACTGTTCGACCCGTAGCCCTACTTTTCGCCTCTCAAAACTGGAAGAATGGCACCTGAGCCAACTTTGATCTCACCAAGAAATCAATCACACACCTCACGAGCCCAAGAAAATCGCCCGATCAAAAAGAGAGAGAGGAAGAAGTTGCGTGCGTTTTGTGTGTATTTTTTTTTCTTCCGCCTGTGTTCTATCTGTCTGTCTGTGTCTTCCTTTTCTGCTGAATTGTATATCTTTTAAACCATCCTGTGAAGTCTTCAAGTCAGCAGCCCATGATTTTGGCTTTACCCATTTAAGCCCAAAAAGAAATAAAAACGTGTTATGGCTTAAAAAGTGAAGTAGCAACTCTACATTCTCCACCTTGCTACGAACTTGAGTGCACCATTAGTGGATTTGAGCAACCAATTAAATATCATCTTGCTCATAAATACATGTAAAAGGAAAAAAAAAGTATTAGTTTCAAAATTAAACAAGGACCGAATATTGATTCTTAAGAATCAATGTTCAGAATTTTCATGCAATCCTTAAATCTATTAATGGGTAACACCTTTGTTCCCATATCCGAAGGATTTAAAAGTGTTGGTATCTTTTCAATTTTAACCATTCCATTTTCAACCATGTCCCTTATGAAATGATATTTAATATCTGCATGCTTAGTCTTATCATGAAACATGGGATTCTTACTAAGATGAATGGCACTCTGATTATCAGTAAATAGAAGTACATTATTATCAACAAAGTTCAATTCATGCAATAAACCCCTCACCCAAAGCCCCTCCTTTAATGCTTCACATGCAGCAATATATTCAGCATCAGTAGATGATAATGCAACTACCCTTTGCAACTGAGATTTCCAACTAATGCATGAATTACATAAAGTAAAAACATATGATGACGTACTTCTTTTTTTATCTAAATCACCCGCAAAATCAGAGTCACAATACCCTTTTAAGATTATACCTTCTTTGCATTTGGAATAATGCAAACCAACAGTTTCAGTACCTTTTAGGTATCTAAGCATACCTTTTAATGCTTCCCAATGAAGTTCACCGGGATTGGACATAAACCTGCTAAGAGTACTCACAGAATATGCTAAATCGGGTCTAGTGCATACCATCAGAAACATAACAGAACCAATCACATTAGCATAAGGTACTCTATTCATCCTAATGATTTCTTCATCTGTTTTAGGAGATTGATCTGATGAAAGTTTCAAATGATTTGACAAAGGTAATGAACAAGATTTAGCATGCATCATAGAAAATTTTTCAAGCACTTTAGAAATGTAGGCAGATTGATTTAAAAACAAAGTACTATTAGTCCTATCCCTTTTTATGTTCATACCCAAAATTCTCTTGGCAGGGCCAAGATCCTTCATTTCAAATTCATAATTTAATTTCTGTTTAACTGAGTTTATTTTATTCATATCATGACAGGCTAAAAGCATATCATCCACATATAATAGCAGATAAACAGAATCAGGTCCTTCATTTCTAGCATAAAACAAGCATGAATCATAATTACTTTTCTTGAAGCCTAATACCTTCATGTAAGATTCAAATATCATATACCATTGCCTAAGAGCTTGTTTTAAACCATATAGAGACCTCTTTAAAAGACAAACAGTTTCAGTCTTACCCTTTTGCTCAAATCATTTAGGTTGT
Organism: Ligustrum vulgare; assembly: GCA_963555705.1. Classification (NCBI taxonomy): domain Eukaryota; kingdom Viridiplantae; phylum Streptophyta; class Magnoliopsida; order Lamiales; family Oleaceae; genus Ligustrum; species Ligustrum vulgare. The sequence goes on along the minus strand of OY743176.1, from coordinate 18,544,874 downwards.
TGCATATATATAGTTTCATCTAATTCACCATAAAGGAAAGCAGTTTTGACATCAAGATGTTCTAACTCCCAGTCAAAATGAGCAACTAAGGCCAAAAGGATCCTAATAGATGTGTACTTGACGACAGGTGAGAAAATTTCATTATAATCTATACCTTCCTTTTGGGAAAAGCCCTTAGCTACTAGTCTGACTTTGTACTTAATGCCATGTTTGCTGGAGTCACCTTCCTTAATCTTAAAAATTCACTTACAATCTATGACTTTATGATCTTTAGGCCTTTTAACTAGTATCCAAGTTTTATTCTTATGTAAAGAATTCATTTCATCATTCATAGCTGCAAGCCAATTTTTAGATTCAGGACAAGATATAGCTTCTTCATAAGAAGCTGGTTCAGGACACAGATTCTCACAATCAGTAAAGAGAGACATAAAATCATCATTGTTATACCTAGTGGAAGGTCTTACTTCCCTTCTCACCCTATCTCTAGTTAACTGATAGTTGGATAGACCATGTGTTTGACTAAGTTCACCTTCAGTATTAGAATCAGTATCCTCTTGATCCATGTTTTCATTTTGGTCGTTCTGATTTAAGTGCTCCACCTCAAGAGGAGCTTGTGTAGCTGTGTTATCAAGACTGAGATCATTCAAGTCCCATATGACAGTTTTCATCCTTTTAAGATTATCAGCTTTAGATTCAGTTTTGATAAGGCAAGGCATTAAATCTTCCTTAAACACAACATTCCTGCTTATTATTATTTTAAAACCCTGATCTTCTTTTACCCACAACCTGTAACCTTTTACACCTTCTCCATAACCTAAGAAAACACATCTTTTAGACCTGGGGTCGAGTTTTCCTTGATTTTGGTGTGCATATGCAGCACATCTAAAAACCTTTAAGGAGGAATAGTTGGGGTGTTTACCAGACCAAAGAAATTCAGGAATTTTAAAACCTGTAGCCCTTGAAGGGCTCAAGTTAACCAAATAAGTGGCAGTCTTTACTGCCTCTCCCCAAAAACATTTTTGGAGACCAGAGCTCAACAACATACACCTCACTTTATTTAATAAGGTCCTATTCATTCTCTCAGCTGTCCCATTTTGTTATGGTGTGTAGGTGACAGTCCTATGTCTTAAAATTCCATTTTGTTTACAAAACTCATCAAATATGGTATTACAAAACTCCAATCCATTATCAGTTTTCAAAACCTTTATTTTCTTGTTGGTTTGGTTTTCAATTAAGATTTTCCAATCCTTAAAATTTTGAAAAGTCTCATCTTTTGATTTTAGTAAAAAAGTCCAAACATTTCTTGAAAACTCATCAATAATCAACAAGTAATATTTGAAACCAGAAACAGTTTGAGTGGATGCTGGACCCCATAGGTCAGCATGAAGATATTCAAGAATGGAGGTGGATTTATGAATACCAGATTTGAAAGGTAGTTTAGTTTGTTTTCCCAAAATACATTCTTCACAAAAATCTTCCTTGTCTAAATTGACATTTCCTATAACCCCATCATTTCTTAGTGACTTAAGAGATTTATCTCCTATATGGCCAAGTCTTCGATGCCATAAGGAAGAGTTTCTGTTTTGAGAATGTAAGACGGATAGGCATTCTTCTTTCTGAGGAATAGCATGAATTTTGTAAAGACCATTCGTTTTTGAAACATTTATGATTTCAGAAAAATCCTTTTGAATTTTGCAAAACCCATTCTTAAAGCAAATCTCAAAATTATTAGAATCCAAGATTCCTAAAGAAATGAGGTTCTTGTCAACCTCGAGAACATACCTTGTTTGTTCCAATTTGAGAAATTTATCATTTTCAAGTTTTAAGACAATGTCACCAACACCACGTATTTTACAAGGGAAATTGTTTCCCATGTAAACACTCCCTTTATCTGTAGGTGTGAAATTATTGAACCATTTTCTTTCGGGACACACATGATATGTGCACCCAGAATCCAATACCCAAGATTGATGAGTGTCTTGAGTATTCACCGTGTAAACGGCACCATCATTATCATCACACTCATTATTGTGTCTTGGTTTGTTCTTAAGATCATTTAACCTCTTGAGACAATCTTTAATGTAATGTCCAGGTTTCTCACAATAATAACATTTCTTGATTGATCTATCCCGGGATTTAGAGAAATCTGGTTTCTTATTTGTAGGAGATTTTCCTTTTCTTTGGGTATTATTGTTATAGATATTTTGATGTGGCTTGAATGGTCTTTTAGATTTAGCAATTAAAACTTCTCCTTGATGACTTCTTTTAATTTCAGATTTTAATTCCAAATCTCTATTTCTTAAGGCAGAGGTAATAATATCAAGGCTAAGTGTATCTCTACCATATTCAAGAGCATATTTCACATCTTTATACCTATCACCTACATCATTTAATAAAGCAATACACAATTGATCTTCAGATATCTTTTCATCACAATTAGACAAGTCTTGTGTAAGCTTATTAAATCTATCAAGATTAGACTCGAGATCCTGAGATGGTTCAAACCTAAAAGCAAAAAACTGTTTCAATAGAAAACACTTATCGGGAATGGATTTAGATAGATATAAATCTTCTAACTTTTGCCATAATTCAACAGTCGTTTCTGTTTCACCTACTTTTCTAAGGACAACATCAGAGAGATGAAGAAAAATAGTGCTCCATGCTTGTTCATCTAGTTCTTGCCTTCTAAAAGGACTAAATTCAGTAGGCCAATTTTCAGTAATAGCATATGCACATTTTTTTTGAAGTAAAAGAGCCCTAATCTTTTGTCTCCATAGACTAAAATCACATTTTCCAGTCCACACCTCTATTTCAAATTTAGTAGGAGACATTTTGAAAGAGAGAAAACACCAAGTTTCACAAAGCAAGTCACCAAAAAATTTGAAATCACAAAATCTAACTTATATATCAAGAAATAAAACAACAAAGTCCAAGTATATAAAAATATTAAAAATAATGCAGATTATTAAAACATGCAATATTTCAACAAAAATTATATAAATGAAACAATTATGCAAGAATTCAAGAATATATCAGATTATTGTAATTTCCCTAAAATTAACTTCAATTATTCACTGTAAAAAAAAACAATTTGGATAACAAATCAAATACCAAATATTATTAACTCCAAAATGCCGAATCAAGATAAGGAGAGAAGTTACCACGGATTCGAAATTGTTCAATCACAGGGATTAAGACCTGCAGCCACCAAATTAAGGACCTTCAATGTCAAGAAATTGGATTTCAGCCAGTACACAAGCTCTGATACCACTTGTTGGATCGAAAATGAACAATAACGAAAAATAAAATGAAAGTAACGCAAGAACACAAAGAATTTTTCGGTCCGAAGACCCCGGAGGTTCGGTAATTCAAAGAATTTCCTACTCCCCCGTTGAGCAATCCACTAAATTTGGATTTACGCTCAAATCCACTAGGCACAAAGCAATGTTCAAAGCAATTACAATCATTCACCAAGAAACCTCAAAATAACCCCAAAACCGAGACTATACACATTGTTGAACACAATCCAAAATCACCAAGAATAAACTCTCCTTTACTACAAGATTACACCTATTGTAATCAATTTAATCACCAAGTGAAGATTAAAGGAAGAGTAAAGGATTGATCTCACCAAGAGAAATTGTTCGACCCGTAGCCCTACTTTTCGCCTCTCAAAACTGGAAGAATGGCACCTGAGCCAACTTTGATCTCACCAAGAAATCAATCACACACCTCACGAGCCCAAGAAAATTGCCCGATCAAAAAGAGAGAGAGGAAGAAGTTGCGTGCGTTTTGTGTTTATTTTTTTTCTTCCGCCTGTGTTCTGTCTGTCTGTCTGTGTCTTCCTTTTCTGCTGAATTGTATATCTTTTAAACCAGCATGTGAAGTCTTCAAGTCAGCAGCCCATGATTTGGGCTTTAGCCATTTAAGCCCAAAAAGAAATAAAAACGTGTTATGGCTTAAAAAGTGAAGTAGCAACTCTACAGTTATAGAAAAATATAAACACAGATAACTACATAATAATAATAATAATAATAATAATAATAATAATAATAATAATAATAATAACAACAACAACAACAAAAAACAACAACAACAACAACAATAATAATAATAATAATAATACTCAAAGTTTTAAATTTTTTAAATAGTGCAAAAGAATCACACTTAAATTTATCTAAAGAGTATTTCGCATAAACAAATTAACATTCAAAAATAAAAAATAAATAAATTCTTTTACTCTTGACTAGATTTGAATTAGAATAGAATGATGTGTTTTGATTATGATCTTGAATGAACTCTAGAATGGAAGAAGAAATCTTATCATCGGACATCATTTTGTGAGGCAAAATCAGAGCAAAATTTAAAAGTTGATGCAACTGATATATTTGTACATATATGTGTATGAAATCAGCAAAAAAGTTGATAAAAACAAGAATTGTTAAAAATGGTTAAATTCATAAATATTCTTGTAATTTCGCTTAAAACTAAAAGATTACAATACAAAACTTGATTACAAATATATATATATATATATATATATATGGAAAGATGAAATTTTTTTTGTGGTAATTACTTTTTAAATTATGTTAAATAGGACACATTTGCACTATTTAAAAAAATCAGGATTTTGACTATAATTATTTCTTATATCATCACTACTATCACTCCTCCTCCTCCTCCTTCTTTCTTTTCTATTCATCTTATTTTATTTTATTAAAATGATAAATTATCTATTTTACAATTTTTTAATGAAAAATAAAATGTAAGGACATTTAGGGTAAAGAAATGTCATTAAGGATTCAAATGCTAATATTGAAACGATATGAACTATTTGTGAAATGAAGGCAAACGACAGGGACGTTTTGGACAAATTATACATATTTGACAGAAAAACTTAATAGAATAAGACGATAAGGACAAACTCCGCAAGAAAATGTTGAAATGAGGGTGTAAATGTCAAATTTGAAACAATATGGATGATTTACACAATGAGTACAAACGATAATTTACCCTTTAATAGGAAAAGGTAATGAATTGACACTTAAAACTATTTTATTAAAAAAAATTGTGTGATTAAAAATGAATTTCAAGAAATATTTATTCACGATTTAGAATTCAAAACCATGTTTTAATAATACACTCTGCTTCAGCCTTCAATCATCACATCTTATCTTAATCTTATCTTATCTTAATATATATAATAATAGTATAGCAGCTAAAAAAAACCCACACATAGTTTCCCGCCATTTTTCCCTGTTATTTTATGAAATTTTGTAATTTTATTAATTATTTTAATAATTGAAATAGGAAACCTCAATTAATGCAAAATTAATTATAGGTGAGAAGTAATAAATGACTTATTGATTGTAAAAATAAAAAATCTATAAGAAGATCAAATTGTATATTATTTTTATTCTTTTGATAATTATTGTAATATTTTGAAGTAAAAAAATATGCAATATAGGTGTCAAATTCATGATCTTAACGAGAAGTTCAATACAAGTTAACAAATAAGAGAAAACTCCAAATATATCATTCTTAAAATTGCCTCAAATAATAAAGGTAAAAGTTTTACTTATACTTTTTACTTTTTTCAATATCAAATATTTTTAATTTATCTCATCTAAGTCATAAAATGATATTTATCATTTCTTACCTAACTTCAAATTGAGATAAATGATTAATTTCAAATCTTTTTCCTTATCAAATTAAAAGAAATAATGATATCCGATCTTTCTAAGTAAATTCAATTGAATCATTTTAATTTCTACAACTTCAGGTTTCGATAAACTCTTTGGTAATTTTGAAATTAATTTTATAAATTTACTCATTTTGTTCATTTATCTATTTTTTAATTTTATAAATTTAAAATAACATCAATTTGTAAAATATATACTACAGACTTTAACAATTAATTTATTGAATTCTATAGAAAATAAAAATATAAGGTTTTATCAAACTTATTCTATTTAAAAATAAAATATAATCCATACACTTATTTAACATGCACAAAAAATAGTTTTTTGTATGTGTGGGGTAACATGGCCATTTTCAATACTTGGTGAAAAATAAAATGTCACATTGTATTTGAAACCATTGGATATGATTAAGTTTAATATAAACTATAGAAATGGTTTTAAATGTGTGATTGAAAGTGAAAGAATGTAGTATAAAAAAAATTGTCAAATCAATCAATTGAGTGGTTAAAAATTGATTTTCTTTTTTTAGAATGTGTGGTTAAAAAGTAGTATGTGCAATTGTGAAAAATTAGTTTTTAAATAATATGTGGTTGTGAATGAACATTAAAAAAAAATTATTTTTGAATAATCAATTCTATATGAATAAATAAACTAAGGAAACTAGATAATGATCAATTAACTGTTAAAAAAAATGCAATTCATAACTTTTTTTTTTTTTTTTATATATATTTTGATTGTATATCGAATATACAATTTATGCATTAAAGTAAGAAATCTTATAAAGAGAAATGAAATTACAAATTATTCACAATTTGTGTATGCAAGTTATTATTATTATTATTTTATTGTGTTATTTTTATCGGGCATTGTATTTTTACAACTTATTCAATAAATATTATTTATTACGTGCGATTACTAGTAATTAATTAATGTTTACAATGCAATTAAACCTCTTTATATGACGTTACCTAGTCAATATGCAAACTCATTAATTGATTTAATAATGTATTTTGTCATGCATTGCCATAACATATACAAGTGATTAAATCTGATTTTAAGTTATTAATGAAAAGTTGAGCAATCAGACATCCAGATTCTCTTTTATCATTAGTAAAAGTGGAATAGTATGATTAGATTTTTGAAAAATAAGATGAGAGCCGATTTAATCATAATTGTATGAATTACTTTTGTATTATTCTCATCCTCTTATGTCACCACGTTCGTGAGAAACAAACTATTTCACAATGTCGTAAACCAAACTCGGACATCATAAAAATTTGAGAAAATATATGTAGCTCTTCTTCATCCAAGTGCCAAGCAACCTTAGAGAATTGAATAAATAGGTAATTCCCCAAAAAAAAAAAAGAATTATCATCTATTTGATTTCACCGAGAAAATATTTCATAATTATAATATTCAAAACATTATAGTATATAAACCTTTATTAATTTTAGGGTGGCCAAAGTGAAATGGATGGATTGGATGATGACTTGTAGAAGTTCATTCCAGGACAATAAACTTCAAGTCTGTTATGTGATAGTGAGCACATGAAAATGCACTTTTGCAACTTTTTTTCTAAGCTAAAGGACGCGATATGGTAAAAGTGCAATCTTATTAGGATTAACACCTTCTTAAGAATGGAAATTATTGATTGATATACTAATTGATAGTGTATAAATAATATGTTAATTATATTATATTAAATCATATTATATTTTAATATGATTTTAATAAGTTTAAATTAGAGCCTAATAAGAAATAGATGATTTAAAGTGGATCATTTTGCTTTTAAACATTTGACTAAAATAATTATAGGGATCACCATAATTTAAAAGGAGTCGACTAGCTTTGCTATACCTCATAAAAAAATTAATTTAAATCTCGTATACAAAATAATAATCATAAACATTAATAATATAACGTTTATTATATTCTATTATTATAATAATCATATACAATATTACTATTGTTATAACATATAATATAATATAATAATAAATAATAAAATTATCAAAATAAATAAATAATAATAATAAATAATAATAAAATAAAAGATAATAATTACATTTGTTGCTGGGGTGGATCGATCCACCCCTTCCCCCATGGATAGGGACAACAAGCACCTCAAATGCTTGATCTCAACAAGCACTTTGCATTTATCAATTTCACATGAAAAAGTTGTAGGCAGCGACTTTTTTGTAAAAAAGTGACAGAATGACACTTTCTCATATAAGAAATTTGACAAACACATTGCATTCAATTATTTGATTTGATACAAAGTTAAATTCATATATGTATAAACTCCATCAAATTTAACAAAATCAATGTTCTTAACAAATCAGTGTTATCAATGACATTCTAGAAAAGCCAATTTACATACATACTTGCAATTGCTCCACAAAAATTTAGAGATGCAATGAATTTCTCAGAATAATTCATTTTGAAACATGCTAAAAATCGATATCAAAGAACTCTAACAACAACTATTATTTTTTAAAAAATCTGAAAAAGCAACAGGTCTTCATTATAGGTTTACGCTAAACCTAATTAGGGTAGAGATAATGAACTTGAGCCAATCCAAATCCGGCCCAACTAATTGGACTTGGAAAGTGGCAGGCTGCGATTTTTTTTTTTTTTAAAGTCTTATCATAACACTTCTCCGATACTTGATCTCAAAAAACATCTTACATTCATCAACTTTACATGAAAAAAGGAAATGCTGTGACTTTTTTTTGGCAAAAAAGTGACAGAATGATACTTCTTCAATGCTTGATTTCAACAAGAACCTTATATTCATCAATTTCACATGAAAAGTGGCAGGTTGCGACTTTTTTAAAAAAAAGTGACATAATGTCACTTTTTTTTTATAAAAAAACTTACAAAATGCTATAATTTTTTCTTTTAATTAAAAAGTGGCAAAGAAACACAAATTTGACACATTGTCACTTTTTTATAGTTGAATGTCATTTTTTTCCCAATTTTATTAGTGAAATCTCAGTCTGTAAATGCACAAAAACCATGCTATTCAATTCCATGAGACATTAGTTCTTGCATTAAGATTTTGCTGAAAAGCAACTGGTTTATTATTCCTTTTGAAGCAATGTTTGTAGATCTATATCAATTGTGATCAAAGCATAACATTCCTCCAATTACCAAAATTCCTTTCACCAATATTTCATCAAACACCTTCATAGCACTTTGAAAATACCCAATATTTTTGTCAGTCTTACTCATAAATTTTGCTCCATATACTCTTGCGACCTATTCTTGTTCTTAAGGTAAGACATCAATATGTAACTTCCATAAAGCTATTACGAAGCCGCTCATCCGCAACACAAGACATGTAGATACTAATTGCATGGAAATTTACGTTAATAAGTTATACCAGCTAGAATAGCATCTAGATTACTTCTTACTACAGCATAAAAAGCTAAAATATTAGCTTAAAAAACGTTCATCTGAGTTTTTTCATTTTGGCTGCCCTCACTCACAGAGTTTTGAACAGTCATATTACCAAAAAATTGTCCCGTGGCATTAAATTCTTCATCTTCTTGAGCTTTAAGAAATCTTCGGCAGCCTCTCTTCAAATCAAAGGCCCGTGTTGTTTTGCACTTTTTTCCACATAATGCTTTCTCAACTCCTCACTGGTTGCAAAACTTTACTGATAAGAGAGGCAATGCTCTCTAGAATGTCACAGTAAGTCAAGGCATTCACATCTACATAATTTGTCAGAATCCGGGAGTCCGACGAAATGTGCCTCTGATATACATAGATTTTGATCATCATCACTTCCCAATACTTTTTAAAATAATTTACTGTACCTCATGAAAGATATAGCCATCTATAATTCTCCTCAAATCCTCTTATTAGTAGTCCCTACATATATCAAATTTAATAGCAGGAGAAGGGTTTCTATTTGGGAGTTTTTGGAGAAGGAGAATCTCATTGGGTTTATCACTATATACCTGACGACGATGAGCTCCGGCGAGGTTGTGAGTCAGCAATTGAAGGCCGGAAGGAGAAAAACCTTCATATTTCAGAACACACATGGAGATCGTGATCAGAGATTGCGACAGGGTCTGATTTGGATGGATTTTCAGTTTAGAACGTAAATAATACGGTCTTAAAATTTTTAATACAGTATTTTTCAAATTTCATAATTTTTTGGGGTAAGTGGTGTAATTTCCCCTTGGAAATATGCCTAACATTAATTGGACCTTATTTCCCGGCCCATAAATGTGGCCATCTTAATGGAAGCATTTGGAATGCATTACAGCGTGTTTTGTTAGGATATCTGACCCAAATTAAGAACGTGAATATTTTGAACAATTAATTTTCTTCTTAAAGTGGTTAATTTGGAGACCAAGTTAAGGGTGAAATAAAAAGGAAGATAATCTTTTTGACATGAATTTTTTTCCTTATTCTGATTATTCTACTTCAACAAGGAAACATCTGGGGTACAAGTAATACACGTTTTTGAGTTATGTTAACCTATAAATATGTGTGTTGAGGAGCCAAATAATTGCACGTTTTGATTAGAGAGTATTGTGAGGAAAAATGTAGTTTAACATCTTACTTCTAAGCTAGCAAGAGAACTAAGAAAATTTCTTAAGATCTTCACAATTTAGTTGAATCTGAATGTGACTCTTAAAGACATAGTGAACTGGATTGAGAATTAAATTTTACGCTTGATTGAAAATTAAGGAGTTCTAATCAAAATGACTATAGTGTAAAGAGAGCTATCTATTCCGGGCTGTTTCTGGTGGGTAAAACCATGCCGAGTAATGACCTTGGAAACAAAATTGAGCATTGAATATCTAAATGTCTTCTGTAAAAACTTGATTCTAGTTTGTACATAACACCATTTTCTTAATGTATAAATTGCCCATTGTAAGTGTGCACAAGCTTAAAAAAAAAAAAACCCAAAAAGGCGAATACATCACATCATATATCTGTCCTGGCCAATTAATTCTTCAAATTAACCTCTTATTAATTGAGAATTCAAATTTGATTAACCTAAATTAGAGACAATGTTTCGAGTTTAGACAACTATGTTTTATTATGTGCACTCCTTAATTTTCTGCAGTCTGATAGTTATTTTCCTTTATTTGAATATATATTTATCTAAACAAACCTTCTCTGACAGATGACAACTGCAATATCCATTGAAGATGTTCGCAGAGAAGTAAAAATTTTGAAAGCACTTTCCGGCCATAAGCATCTAATTAAATTTTATGATGCTTGTGAGGATGCCAACAATGTGTACATAATAATGGAGTATGTATTCCTCGTCTTCTAGAGTTGCATATGATAAATGAAAATAAAGTTGAACATACTTTAGTAATGATAAATTAAATGCAAAACAAGAGAATATATGCAATTACTAGGATCGTGATTGCAAATATCATAGATCTCGATGTTCATAGACCAATTCGGAACTATGAGCATATCGCTCGTAGCTCTTTTCACCATCGAATTCACTACTGTTTCACCTCTCTCTCAATATTCCTCACCCCCCAAGATCGATCAGAAGTATAAAAGAACTTGGCGACAAAATCCAAGGAAAGCTTATTGTGAATCGATTTTGATGGAGCCGAGATTGCAAAAAGAAATGGTGGTGCTTTAATTTGTTGAAAAAATTGAAGAAATTTGGTTTATTTTGAAGAATTTATAACAAATTTTGGAGATTTTGATGATGAAAATTTATTTATGAAGAAAGACATATAATGTTTTTTTACCTTTGTAAGAGAGAAAACCTCACTATGATCGGTGACAAGGGCTCAAGGGAAAGAAAAATGAAAATAAAGTTGATCATACTTTTTGAAGTTTATCCCGATTTTATCAAGTTGTATATGATAAAAATTTTGCTCTGGGAAACTGTTGCTCAACATTTCACTTTTTGTGAATAACACTTTATCTCTTCATTGGAAGTAACCTTGCATGTGAATAACTTGTATAAAATTTTCATATATTCATATTTGTGATCTTTTTGTATATCACCTTGTATGCAATCAGTGTATACTTTTAATTATTGCACATTTTATTCCTGTAATATAAGTGTTTATATTGTGATTTGATTCACATTTTGTGATATTTGAGACATTGTCTTATTTCTTGTTATCCTCTTATAGTGTACACTCATGAACAAAATGACCTCTAAGATAGATGTTCAAGTGTGAGATGACAAATGAGACTTTAGTGTCCGACGCAAGAAAATGAGAGCTCTCTTGATGCAATTAAAATGTGTAAAGGCCATAGATGAAACTTGGAATAAGGATTTACGTATAGCTAGGAGAACTAAACAGGATGCACAAGCTTGGATTATTCAATCCTTGCACCTTTGTGAGAAAGATTGCTGACATTGATAAAGCTATGGAGCTTTGGAAAATCCTTGTCCTGCCTAAAAAATGTATTCTTTGGAGATAGTTCTTTAGTTTTAAGTTTGATCCTAGTGCTGACATAGAAATAAACATGAATAAGTTTAATATAATAACTCAAAAACTTACCAATTGTGGTGAGAAAGTCTCTTCTTACCAGGAAGTTGTTTGTCTTTTAAATGGCATAGGTGAAAAACATAAGGAATTTAAGAATGCCCTAGAATATGGTAATGATGACTTAACAATTGAAATAATTCAAGAATCTATAATGAATAGAGAGCTCGAATTAAAAATTGAATATAGATGCAGTAAAAGAATGACTTTAGTTGAAATACATTTTAAATGAATTAGGTTTTGTAGAAAATGAGGCGGAGCTTTATACTGATAATCAAAGTGTTATTTTCTTTAATAAAAATTCAATTTTTCATGATAGAACAAAACATACAAATGTTGAATTTCATTTTATAAGGGATATTAAACTTGTTAAAATTCCCACTAAAGTCAATCTAGCAGATGCAGGTACAAAAGTTATTATCTTGATCAAATTTAAAGACTCTTTTAAGATAAATTAATCTTGACCAGTTCTGATTTTGTGTGTTTCTATTTGCTGGTACAATAAGCAAATGAAAAAGTGTATAAGTTCAAATCCACTATCCCATTTCCAATTACAGCAAGGTAGAGATTCTAAGTTGTTTGGCCTTTTTCAACTGGGTTGCCCAACATTAATTGGACCCTATTGCCTTATCCATGAATGTGGCCTGCTTAATGGAAGCATCTGGATGCTTAATGTGAGATATAGGCGTTTTTACGCTAAATCTCCGAGGCTTAGGCAAAAAAAAAAAATCTTGTATTCTTTATGCTATTTTTCACGTTTCTATAAAATCTTTTATGTTTGATCTGGATCTGAGATCAACACTAGAATCATTTTGTTTGTTACTTGTTTTATTATAAGAAAGAAGAGTTGAGATTCAAAATAAAATATAAATAGAAATGTACCAAGAATGTTAGGATTCTCATTGAATTTTAAAATTAATTTGCTCTAAACTTTTGGAAGATAATTATTTGAAGATATAAAAGCTTAATTTGTACGTGAGTAAATACAATATAGACGGTATAAAAGGCAACACAAGTAAAGAGTTCAAGTTTACTATAATTCTTTCATGAATATTTGTGGTGTTTCCGAACTCAATCAAACTTCTAAGCCTTTGTTTGGCAAAATATGCTCTCTTTTTTTTTAAACAACACAATTCCCCAAATCACTTTTTAACTATACACATTTTCTCTCTTCATTTTACAATTACATATTCTACCTTGAAAACATAAAAAAACATGTTTTTAAACATACAACTTTTAACAGAAGCTAAGGTTTAAAACATTCAACTAGATGATTTCACAAGATTCGGAGGTATGCAACAGTGATCATGTGCTAAAGTTTATCCTACCTGATCTTGAGTTTGAATCCTATCCCCACCCTTTTAGTCTCTCCCCTACCCTATGATCCCCTTTGTTAAAAAAATAAAAAAAATAATAAAGAAGAGAGAGAGAGGTTTATTTCGCAGAAACAATTGCACTAGGAATCCAATGCTATCTGTTAGACCTCAATTAGTTCTAGCTTTTGTTGACCAAAAGAGTAATTATTTGGATCCAAACAGTGCAAATATCCACAGATTTTTTATTTTTATAATTATCTTTATAAAGGGAAGCTATATATGAATAAAATCCTATCCTCAGAAGTATAAATCACAACTTTTTTTGAGTGTGATAAAATTAAATCACTTGAAGTAAAGTCATGACCTTTTCTACGGAAGGTTATCATGGAATAATTTAAATATGGACGTCATGGTTTGGTCTTAATTAAATGGCTTTTTAACTTTTCCGACAAGGAACCAAAATATTCCTTACTTTCTTTGCAATTTGTCTTCCTCTTTAGTTTGAATCTGTTGCACAATTTACAGTTTTTCCTACAGCAAGGGATCCAATTGAAAGAACCTGTGATCAAGTTGTTAGTATCATGAGATTTAAGACTTCCACAGAAATTTAGGAAGCTCCTCTCCCGTGCGGTTTCACTAGGGCGGAGAACTGAATCAATGACACACGAGTTAGGAGCTCCATGCTTTATTTAGACGTCCTAAGACTTTTATTATCTTTAATATGGAGATATTAACGAATAATTAGATACAATCACGAATCCAAGAATTCGAGTGAGCACGGATGGTTGTTAGACAACCACTCAAGCGGTCACCTGATATAAAGGGGCAAAAAATATCTAGTGGGAGGGTAGTGACATGAGCAGGGGCGAATCCAGGACTCAATTCAACACGAGCGGACACCAAAAGGTAAGGGGGGAAAAAATTTCGACACCACAATTATAAGGTAAAAAAAATAAAATTTAGCAAATCCAGCACGAACGGTCGCACGCCCTCGCGCAGGTCTGGATCCGCCCCTGGACATGAGCAAGTTGTAGCTCATATGAATTGTATGAATAATAAGTGAGTAGTTATGAGTTCTATAAACTATGCCATAAAAGAAATGATTAATTATAATCACCTTCCCAACATGGCACTATAATATATACATATATCATGTGCATGGGTGATGAACTATGAACAAGTAGTCCCATGCAAAGTAAAGCTAGAGAGAAGGGGGAAGTCACATTTCGGGACACCTTGGGTTCCACCTAATTCCTTAGCACGAAATTACAAGTAATTTTTGAGACTCTGTTTGGATATAATTTATGAATTGAATGAAAAAAATTAAAAATAAAATATTAATTTAAATAATTCATTCACACATTTTGTAGGAATTATTGATATTCCTATTTATAAATTTGTCAAGTGATTTATTAATATTTTCTTCTTGAAAAAGCAACATTATCTTTAGAGTCCATTTAATTGTACAAGCACAAAAAATGAGTGAAAAGAAAATAAGGGCATGTTTGATTGACCGAAATTTTCCAAGAAATTTTTTCTCCAACTTTCCAATTTTCCTCCCTTCGATGCACTAGTACAAGATCGCGCATAAAAAATGGGGAATGCGCGTCATTTTATGTAACAACCGACGCCAATTAAAAACGCGATGGCATTTTTGTAAATAAATTTTAAGTAAAGGCGCGACGCCCAAAACCGGGTTTGGGCGTCGGTTCAAGAGGAATCGACGCCCAAAATCGGGTTTTGAGCGTCGGTTCCTCTTGAACCGACGCCCAAAGGGCTTCGGATTCGCGCCCTTTTCAATTGTATTCGCGGAACTTAACACACATACACTTCACACACGAAACTCTCTCCACGCCCAAGCTGCCACCGCCCGCTCGCCCGCCCGTCGCCGCCATCGCCACCACCCGCCGCCGCCGCCGTCAAGGTGACCTTAAATCTCTACCCCTACTTAGTTTTTGTATAAATGTGTGTATATATATATATATATCTATGTGTTTATATAATGTTTGTGTATATATATCTATGTGTGTATGTGTATGTATATCTTTGTGTGTGTGTGTGTGTGTGTATATATATATGTATGTGTTTTTGTGTGTATATATATATATATATATATATATCTATCTGTGTGTATGTATATGTTTGTGCATATATATATATATATAATTGATTTATTATTTATCAAGTTAATTGGTTTGTTTGAATATATATTATTGATTTGAAGTTAGTAGATTGATATACAATAATATTTGAATTATTGGAGTTAAGTTATGCAATCTTAGTTTGATTTTTAAAAGTTGAGAATTGATTTTGGATTAATGTTGGAGTAGTAGATGATGTTGAAGTTTGATTGGAGTTGCGTTTGAGTTTTGAATATGTCGATGGTGAAAATTTGGTTTTATTGTAGTATTTTCATTCCCCCTATAGGTTGGCTAAGTCCAATTTAAAGAGGAGACTCTGCCGAAATTTTCGTAAAATTTTACAAATAAAAAATGAAAATTATAATTTAAGGTGACTGTCACTCATACAAAATTGACCATACTAAAAAAACAACTATATAAAATACAATCATCCTTGTAAACTTTTAATCTTTTTAATTATATCTTCACATATAGGTCGTTAGATATGGATCGAGGTTGGATGTATGGCAGGCGTAAATTATCTTATTTGATTCCAACTATTAAACTTTCTTGTATAGCATTACCGAGAAGGTTAGGCATCAAACAATGTCGGAGATGCAAAGTAAATTCGACAGTATGCAAAGTGCGTACCATAGTATGCAGAGTAAATACGATGCTATCCTCCATCGCTTGGGTCTAAATGTTGATGCCGAGGTGGACGTAACTCCACACCCCCGACCTCTAACTCGAAGCAGTTGTCATTCCGTGAATCCAGACCCATTTGATGGGTTTCAGGTACTTAATGCTAAATTATTTAAGTTTTTTTTTAATATTGCTTATTTCATTTCAAATGGAAAGTGATGACTTATATGTTCAATTATATATGTTGAAAAATAGAAGCCGATTCCTTGTCGTCTCGTCGTAAGTCATGATGGTGAGAAACAAATAGTGGCCAGCGGAATGGTTTATCCGTCTGGACCCGACACTGTGGTGCATTATCAACCACTCTAGCTTGATCATGTGAAGGTGTCCATTGACCATGTCGTAGATGGTGCGGAAGCGTTCTATCTTCCAGTGCCATCTCAACATCACACCACGGTGGGGGAAGGTATTGGAAGTTTTTTTCAATGGCCGAAGGAGTTGGTTATTTTTGGAGAGGTAATAATGTTTAGTTACATAAAAGATTATGTCGATATTAATTTCTTTTAAAATTGTGTTAGAAGTGTTATAATGATAAAAATTGTCTTCTTGCAGGAAGAGGCACCGAAAAATCTAAAAAAATCTAACGAACGGAAAAAGCCTCAAAGTTTTGAATTGTCATCTACCCAGCGACCTGCAATTGTCGAAGATGAGACGTTGCAACGTCTAGGTGACAAATGCAAAATGTTGAACACTCTAGTCCTTCAATTGCCTGTTGGTGATGACTTCTACTAGGTGCCCATAGATGCCTCTGTGTTCAACTGTGCATTCGAAGATGGTATTTTTGTTACAGTCGGAGACATCACCGATTTGCTAACGATGCAATGGTTGGATACATCTATCTTACAAATATTTTCATTGTAAGACTTCTGATCAGAAATTATAACTTGACTTTAAATCATTATTTTATTTATATTTATTGGTTTAATTATTTTTAGGTACCTCCATGAGATGTGTCATGAATACGGTATTGAATCAATTGGATTCATGTCTCCAACACACATTGCATCGGTTTCGGTAAGAACAAATGCAGATGGTGTTGTAACTTACATGGACAACACCATGAGGGCAATGCAAAGTAAGAAGTTCATTATAGCACCGTATTTTCAGGAGTAAGACCACTGACATTCTCTCTTTTTTTACCTAATTTGAATCATATATGTTTAAAGTTGTATTTACACGTTCATAATACGTAGGAACCACTGGATGTTGCTAGTGATTTCTCCTCAGAAGAATACGGTGTACTTCTTGGATTCAGCTGGTGCATGTAAGCGTGACTTAGATATCAAGCCGCTATTGAATACGTAAGTTATGATAATTTTTCATGAAATAATTGTGGAGTTGTGGTGAAATTGATTGTGGAGTTGTGGTAAAATTGATGAATTTCTGTTGTGATTGTTGAGAATTTATTTCAATAGCAACTTGCCTCTTTACAGGTTAGATAAGTTCAATTTATAGGGGAGGTTCTGCCAAAATTTCTGTAGAAAATTTAGAGTTTTTTTTTTTTGGTAACTTGTTCATATAATTTATTAAAATTTTAGGGCTTTCAAAATGTATTGGGCCCAAGAAGGTGTTAGGACGGAAGGCAATACAACGTGGCTAAAAATAAAGGTACGAAAACACATTTAAAATTTATAGTAATGTTTTGAATTATTTTCATATTCTATTAAGTTTGATTATTCATTTTAGTTTTCAATGTGAAAATTTCAGTGTCCTCAGAAACCTGGAGGTTCCGAGTGTGGCTATTACGTTATGAGAAATATGTATGAGATAGTCACAGAACACTTCCAGCTTCCTTCGTTAGAAAAGGTATAAGTAATTTAAATGAGAGTTTTTAATTAAGACTTTATATTTTATTATAAAATAACTAATAATATGTTTTGATTGTTTGTAGGCATTTAAAAAATACTACTCAACGGAGGAAATCTTTGAGATTCAAAATTTATGGGCCAAATATTTCGTTGATAGGTGTGTGTAAAATGACGCGTATCCAAACTTAAATTTACATATTTGTATAATAAAACAACAATCTTGTATATATAATTGTTCTCTATTTAATTTTATTATGTATATGTCGATTATATGTATATTTGATGATGAGCATGTGGAAAATGTTCAAGTCATCGCGTGCCACGTCCAAATGACTGCAGATCATGACCTGCAGTGGTCTGGGTCACTGCAGGCTATTACCTGCAGCGGCCTTAGGTGAATACCTGCAGCGGCCTGGGTCTCTGCAGTTGTGAAAACGAATATATATATATATATATACTTTAGGCGTCGGTTCTAAAGTTTGAACCGACGCCTAAAAGTAAAAAAAATTTTTGTTTGAACTTTAAGCGTCGGTTATTTAATAACCGACGCATAAAGTCGAACTTTAGGCATCGGTTCTAATGTTTAAACCGACACCTCAAAGTAAATTATTTTTTTTCAACTTTAAGCGTCGGTTATTAAAAAATCGACGCATAAAGTCGAACTTTAGGCGTCGGTTCTAAAGTTTGAACCGACGCCTAAAAATATTTTTTTTTTTCAACTTTAAGCGTCGGTTATTAAAAAACCGACGCATAAAGTCGAACTTTAGGCGTCGGTTCAAACTTTTGAACCGACGCCTAAAAATAATTTTTTTTTTCAACTTTAAGCGTCGATTATTAAAAAATAGACGCATAAAGTCGAACTTTAGGCGTCGATTAACAACCGACGCCTAAAGTCAAAACTTTAGGCGTCTGCGTCATAGGCGTCGCCCCTACAACCGACGCCTATGCCCTTTTACAACCGACGCCTTTTCCACTTTCTGTACTAGTGATGTCAAATATTTTTTGTGGAAAACTTTTTCCTCCCCCCACCTCGCGCTCCTATTTTCCTCAGTTTGGTTGAAATTGGCTTCTTTAGCTTTTTGTAAGAAATTGTTTTCCATGAAAAATGATTTTGCATCACGTTTTATTAGTTTTATTGTTAATTGATATATTTTTCCCCCAAAAAATAACATTATTATTGTTGTTGTTGTTGTTGTTGTTATTATTATTATTATTATTATTATTATTATTAGTGCTAAAAAAATAAAAAAATGATTAAAATAGCAATATTTTATTTTATTTGCCATGAAAAATAATATCAATCAAACAACAAAACTTGAAAAATTATACACTTTTTCCACCTAGAAATTTAAATCAATCAAACAATTTCAATTGATATTTTTCACGAAAATAATTTCCTAACAAACCAATTCCTTGAAAAATATTTTTTTCCACCCAATTTTCACAATCGCAATCAAATACACCCTAAGTTCCAGAGAAATTATTTTTCATGAAAAATAAAATGAAGGAATTTAGGTGTGTTTGATTGAAAGTGTAATTGATATTTGAAAGTGTGGTAAATGTGGAAAATGAATTCTCAACTAAACCGAAAGGAAATATTTTCCTTATTTTCAAGAAAAAAATATGAATATTGAGACAAGATAGAAAATATTTTTCACCCACAAAAAACGCAATCAAATGGGCAACTTTCTTTTTTCATGGAAATTATTTTCCATTTTCCATGGAAGATGTGCATATCAAACATACTAGTATAAGGCTAGGTAATTGTCATCTCCATCACATATTCTCTTTCTCCATCTAACTCAATGTTAAAATTATAGTCCCAAATTGATTGAGTAGATTAAATTTTTTAGTAAATTTTGGTAAAAATTAATAATATAATAAAATATAAGATTGAAAAGTTGATAAAAATTGTATATCTAATGTATTGTATGATTGAAAATGAGTTTTAAAGAACGAAATATTTTTGAAAAATGAGCATAATCACATTGCAATTTTTTTCTAAGTGATTGCAGAAACTAGGGGTGGGCGTCGGGTGGTTCGGTTCGGGTATCTCAAGAACCGGAACCGAACCATACTTTTTCGGTTCTTACAAAATGGAACCATTCGGTTCCATTGAATCACAAGAACCAAACCAGAACCAAACCATTCGGTTTTGGTTCGGTTTCGGTTCTAATTCGGTTCTACAATAATAATTATTTTTCAAGAGCCTTATCGAGGAGCATCAGGCCTCGGGAAGTGAGCCAATAACTTGAAATAAACTTATACCGAATATACAAAGATCAAGGATTTCGAAAATCATTTCACCCTAAGGAAAATATAGGATTCTCTATGAAACGAAAGATATTCATAAACAAAAATAGAAAACAAATGGCCTAAAAGGTTTTTCAAGCATGGCAATATAGTACACTTGTGGGATGAATCATGAGTTTTAAATGCATTACTATTAATTATTTTATATTTGTATTTAAATATTTAATTAACTCAATCATGATCATTTACAATTTCGCTTATTAATAAGTTAGTTTCATTCGATTTTCATTTATTAAGAATTTAAGTCCAAGTGTGAAGTTAAATGTTACAATGAGGTAGAGACGTAACAAATTTCATAAAAAGAAATCAATCATTTTCACTTTACCCAAAAAAATTACAAATTCTTTTGATTTTTAGTTTTAGAACAACCAATTAAGACCATAAAAAAATAATAAATAAGGATCAAAGACCGGTTCTAACTTCGGTTTTCGGTTCTAAAGGCGGAACCGAGAACCGAACCGAAAACCAATCGGTTCTCGGTTCCAAAACCGATTTCCTATTTTATTTTTTTAAAACCATACGGTTCCGGTTTTTTCGGTTCGGTTCCGGTTCGGTCATAACGGTTCCGGTTATTTTGCCCACCCCTAGCAGAAACATACACATCACCACACAAAATCAGACAGATAGACAGCAAATTAGCCCTTATAAGGAGGGAATTTATAAGTATATGTTTCTCTCTATATATTTACATTCATAAAGCCCCCTCCTTTATTTTAGCTCCTTATTCTCATTCTCCCTTTATTATCTTCTCTCTCTAGAGAGTTGATGTGATTCTCTCTCCACTATACACCTCCAAAACCAGTTAACCTTTACAAAAAGGAGAAAGATCATCAAGAACAATGGTTTTTTCTTCAATTCCAGCTTATCTTGATCCAGCCAACTGGCAGCAGGTTAGGGTTTTCTTTGAAATACTTCAATAGCTTCTTTGCAAAAAAAAAAAAAAAAAAAAAGCAAAATTCAAAAGATAAATATTCTTCTTGATCCTCTTTTTCTTTTTCTTTATCTCATGATCTTTTAGTTATTGTTTTATTATTCAAGCCTTTAATTTGTTGAATATACCAGATGTTTCATTTTCTGCTTTTTCTATATATATTTTTTTCCCTTTTGTGCAGCATCAGAACCATCAAATTATTGGAAGTAATAGCACAAACCCTTCGCTGTCACAGCCGCCGCCGCCACCTCCTTCTTCAGCTCAACCTCATGCCACTGGTGGTACAGGTTCGATCCGGCCAGGTTCGTTGGCGGAGCGTGCCCGGTTGGCCAACATACCGATGCCGGAGGCTGCCCTTAAATGCCCTAGATGTGACTCGACGAACACAAAGTTTTGCTATTTCAACAACTATAATTTTACTCAGCCGCGACACTTTTGTAAGACCTGTAGAAGGTACTGGACTAGAGGCGGTGCTCTGAGGAGTGTTCCGGTGGGAGGTGGCTGTCGGAGAAACAAAAGAAGTAAATCTACAAGTTCAAAATCTCATGCGCCATCCAATAACGTGCAGCAAACCACCGATAACTCCACTAGTACCGGTACCATTTCTTCCAACACTACCCGACCATCTAATATGTTAGGCCTCAACCCTCAATTTCCACCTCTACGCTTCATGTCTCCTTTGGGTCAACTTACTGACAACTATAGTACTGGTGATATCAGCTTAAATTATAGTGGAATCTCAGCTCCGATAAGTGAGATGAACTTACAGATGGGAAGTAGTAATTTCTTGGGTGGTGGCAGTGGAGCCGGGATAGCTTCCCTTTTATCAAGTGGTGGCATTGAGCAGTGGAGGTTTCATCAGCAGTACCCTTTCTTAGGTAGTACGGATCCACCTCCAGCGGGGCTTTACCATTTTGAAGGCGGAGACGAGCAATCTAGATTCGCCGGTGAAACCAGTCAGGAAACACGGCCTAAAATTTCAAACTCAATGCTAAATCAGCACACTACATCAGCGAAAATGGAAGAAAATTCATTGAAGTTGAATTTGTCAAGACAGTTAATGGGAATGCCTGAAAATGATCAATGGAGTAGTGGTGCTACAGCTTCTTGGACCGATTTTTCGTGTTACAGTTCTACTTCAACAAATAATCCCTTATAAATTATATTTCCCGGCTTGGCTCGACTCAAGGTTCTGATGAAACTTCAGTTAAGTTATCATCAACGGAACGCGCTTAAATTTTATGTGTAAATTAAGCTTTATATGAAGGCATTGTGACTTAAAATCTATGCCAAGATGAGAACTTTCAGGGACAAATTAAAGGCTTAGGGTTCCCTAATAAGAACGGAGCTGGAAACCCTAGAATTAAATATTTATTTTGATTTGTAGCATTACTCAGCAGTACTGCTTTGAGAATGTATATGTATGTGTGTGTGTGTGTGTGTGGGGACTAGAGTTTGTACTGAGTTCTTGTAGCTTTATCTTACTAATTTCATGTCTGGTAATAAATAATTTCTCAGGAATCGTTACTAATTTTAGCTTTATAAATAATTGACTTTTCTCCATTTTGGTCGATTTCTATACAGCAATTCATGTTAGTTTTGACAATTTTAATCATCTTAACAATATATAGGCAAGCAATTCTAAATATGCAAGCTAGTGCAAAAACAATAGAATATATTAGTTCATTAAAATGTTATTCACCTTCAAAAAATTTAATTTTTATAGTTTAAAATTAAAAATATAAACTGTTCATATAATTTAAATATTAAAAATGCAAAATCATCAATAGTATTTTTTATTTCACAAACTAAAATAAGATGTAAAATATAATTATAAACTTTTTACAATTCAAGTAAAATATAATTAAACAATAGAATATATTAGTTCATTAAAATGTTATTCACCTTCAAAAAAGTTATTATTAAATATGACCATGTTATGAAACAAAATGCTATGTTAATGTGTAATATTACCCTCCATCCGGCAAAGTTTATAAATCATTTATATGTAGATGGTCAAACTTTATTTTAAACTATGTATTCTAATAATTATACGAAAAAACATTCACTTATTCACTACTCATTTCTATATATTTATTATTAAATAGTTCTATAGATTCATCTTAAACTGCAATATGTCGAAATAAAATAAGTAAATTTATATAATTATAGTTTAAACTATATATGTCAAAGAGCTGTAGTTATAATATATAACATGTCAATTTATGTTCTTATAGTTTTCTTTGAATAAATTAATTTATACAACTAATCATAGAAAATTTTATCATTTTCTTCGTGTATATGGCTCAAATTCAGATAGATATTCATATATGGCTAAAAAGCTAATCATAAATGCATGTACGTACGTATTTCAAAGCGGTCTATACCTTCAGATTTGCAATCCAATGGAAAGGGCTAATGCTTATAACTTCAGATTGGCTTCTTGAAAATTTATATTTGAGTATAACTGATTCTCAAGAAAGTTTAGCCTTCCGTTTGATAAAATTGTAGTGGTTTATAAACTGATTTATTTATGATTTTAAGGTAAAATGTGCCATTAAAAATTGAAGAAAGAAAATGTGTGTAGTTAAAAAGTGATTTGAAAAATTATGTGGTTTACGTAAACCGATTTATAAACTATTTATCAAAGACTTGCTTAGTTAAGAAGAACTTAGTTAATCAACTCCCGGTGATGTGCCCTCTTCATGCATATAAATAACATAAATACAATTAAAATACTATATCTTACCAACAATATTTTTATTTCAATGTAGCCGAAATAATGGTGACAAACTATGTACCCAAGCCATTCACAGGGTCGAGGGTTCGGCTCAGCCTCGTTTTAATTAGACGAGCCATAGGCCGACTCGAAGACCTTTTTTCACAAGTGTTCTGCCTCATTTCGGGTCGTGGATACTGGATAGGATATTAGGATTGCTATTTTAACTTAGCATCTGTTTAGTGCTGATTAAAATCTGATTTTAATTCAAAGTCAAAGTTAATAATTAATTTTAACCACTCATTTCACAGAATTTACAACTTTTCAATCATACATTCAATCAAATATTAAAATCTATTAAAAATTTGACTTTAATATCCATGAACCAGAGGCTTATAATTCTATTATTATTAATTCCTATAAAGGTGAGATAGGTCATTGACTCGTGGATGACTTTGGTCGATCCATGAGGCCAACGAGTCAAAGGGTTGAACAGAGCCTAATTTGTGGATAGGAATCGAACGAGCTCATTCATAGTGCCGATCTGAACTCCTGTCTCTAAAGATCGAACTGGCTCCATTTGATCCATTGTCACCCTCAAGTCAAATTTATCATACGAGAAACGCATATTTGCTTAATTGGGGACACCTTAGGTCAAGTTTCCTACATTAATTATTGAAAATGGTAATTTTTAGTTTATTTTTTTCCCAATATGATCCAAAAAGAGATGGTTTATTTCCCAATAATCTTACAGAATTTGTCACCCTTATTTAATCCAAACTGTATTCACTTTTACTTATTCCTTACAATTTCCCAAACTATATTTCCTCTGATCATTGGTAACACTATTTCTCCAAATTACATTTTATTTTTATATATATTTTTTAAACAATTTTTTAATCATGTATTTTACCTCAAAAATATATTGAAAATAGCAAATTCATTGTTTATAAACAAAGAACTTTTACTAAACTGAACTTCATTTCCCTAAGAAAACTTCTCATTCATAAACATGTATTCCCGTGAAGATAGATCCTTGTTTCTTTTTCACACAAATTAAGAAAATGTAATTAATTTAGTGGGAAATATAAGTTATTCTTACATTTTACTAATATATTTTTACATTAAATAATATAATAAATATGATTATTTAATAGGCTGTTCGGTAACTCTGTTTGAATTATAAACTGATTTATTAATGATTTTGAGGTAAAAAGTAATTGTTGAAAATTGGAGAGATAAAATGTGTGTGGTTCAAAGTGATTTGAGAAATTGTGTGGTTTATAAATTGGTTTATAAACTAGTTTATAAACCATTTTTGAATGTTTACCGAAATATCTTATATTTGTTAATAACAATGGATATTAAATAAGAGCATATTAGAAAACTTAAAAATATCTAAATTTTTAATAAGGAAAGTGAAATATAATTTGAATTGACAAATAAGAAATACAAATCTATCTTTACGGAATGGATGAAGTCTTTTAATAATCATTTTCTTTACTGTAGAATGACTTGGAAAACCTCGTTGAAACTTTTATTCAGGACCTGCTTGGTCCTGGGAAACCTCATGAATTCATTTTCAATCACATTTTTATGAGACCCGTCACTTTATACATTTTTCAACAATTTTTCAACCACACATTCAATTTTTTTTTTCAATTTCTCCTACACCAGGGGGGAGTGGAAAGACCATGAGTACGATACGGAGAAGGCCCCAACGAGAGAGTCGGGTCGTTATAAAAAGGCGCATTCTCCCTCGCTAGGGTCTTCTCCGTGTCGTACTCATGGTCTTTCCACTCCCCCCTGGTCGTCCTGATCCTCAAGGACTACCAGCCTCGTTTTCAGAAAGTGATTTTTTGCCTTCCGCAGGGATCGAACCTTGTACCTAGGGGTTAAGTACAAAGATTCTTAAATCCCTGCTACCATTAGACCCATGAGTACGACACGAAGAAGGCCCCAGCGAGGGAGTCGGGTCGTTACATGCTCTCAATCTTGAATGTCGGGAAAACTTCAATCTGTTTTCAGGTTGCATTAATAGTAGATTTCTAACATTTAAAGCAAGCTTGAATACTCACTCCATCCCACAAAAATAAGCTCGTTTTTCTTTTTTTGGTTGTCTCAAATTATTGGTCACTTTCTTTGTTAGGAGTATATTAACTTCTTAATTTTCTAATATATTCCTATTTATTATGCATTGTTATCAACAAATATGACATTATTTACTATAGAATGATCTCTAACATGATGTCCACTTGCTAAATCTATGTTTGACAACTCGTTTAAAAATAATTGTTTATAAATATCGACGTGATAATATTTCGTTGATCATCTTTTTAAATGTAAAAAGTATTGAGTGAGAATTTTTTATCAGCTAAATTTGTTTATTTAAAAAAAAAAAATTTACCCTGAGATCAAAACTAGCGTAAAGGGAAAACCCCAAGAAGATAAAATCTAAGGAAAAATCTCAATTTCAAATAATATTTGTGGGAAAGCTCAAACTCAATCCCAAATGTTATTTTGTAAATGAGGAGCCAAAATTTTCCCCTCTTTTACAATTTTCACCCAAAAAAAGGATTATCCCCTTCCCCTAAATATTTAACAAAAATTGAATAATTTTCCCTCAACATTAGTTTTTAAACATTAGTTTCTTCCAATCAATTTTTAAACTTTTAAAGTGCATATTTTATCTTTAAAAGCTCAAATCCCTTATTTTATAAACAAAAATTTGCTTCCAAAATAAAGGCGGCATTATTGAGTCAAAAAGATGTCCACAAAAAGTTCGGAGATTGCAATTTCATGCAAATGCACGAGATTCAAAGCTGACGGAGAGAGTCTTCTTCTTCACACTCGACACTTCTTTTCTTTTTCCCTATTTACCTTTGTGTCAATGCTTCTGACTCAAAAATTCTTTGATAAAGATCAAATTTTTACCATAATTTTTTAAATTTAATTTCAATAGTAGTCAAGCCTATTATTTATGACCTTTCAAATATTTTTAAACCAGACATTCATCAAAAAAACCAAAAAATACCACAAAAATAAAAAAAATTTCACTCAATTTACAAATTTTATTTTTACAGCAATGACCTGGAAAATGAACTTTGGTTACTGGTTTAACTGTATGCTAGGTACAGCGTTTTATAAATTGAACTAGGAACAACAATTATGATATCAATTTTCAGCATGGCGGCCCTCACCTTATGTAGTCTATATAATCGCATAGGAACCTCAAGGTGTGAAGGTCCCCAAAAGTATGTAAGATCAGCAGTTTAGTTTAGTAGATAGTCAAAGATTTTTAATAAAAATGCTTAATTCATCTAAAAATGCTAGAAGAGTAAATTTAATTTCAACTCTTGACGGTTTACATTATTATTTGAACGATTTTATTTAATAATTTGTTTTTCAAAACCCCATTTAAAATTTCGCATAAAGGTCTCCAATTTTCAAGGAGCGTCTTAGGACCAGCCCTGATTTTTAGTTCTTAATCAAGTCAGTCAATTGATTGAATTGTTGACTTCTTCTAAGAAGATTTGAATGAAAAAGAGTGAATTCTCTAGTTAGAATGATGTTTAAAATGTGGTGTGGCTCATATTGCTCTTAAAGATAAGAGCATTTGTGTATCTCATTGAATATGTCTATAGGTGCATGTATTTACATTGTTCATGATAGGTATCCATACAATGTATGTACTTACACATTTTCCTTTTATTATTCACTTTACATTATTTGTTTTGAGAGAGAGAGAGAGAGAGAGAGAGAGAGAGAGAGAGAGAGGGGCAAAAACATGTTTTTTTATATTTTATGGGTAAAATGTGTGTGCCTGCGATCGGAGC
This sequence comes from Ligustrum vulgare, assembly GCA_963555705.1. NCBI lineage: Eukaryota > Viridiplantae > Streptophyta > Magnoliopsida > Lamiales > Oleaceae > Ligustrum > Ligustrum vulgare. The sequence goes on along the minus strand of OY743176.1, from coordinate 18,516,936 downwards.
TAATTTTAGAATGTGACAAATCCTTTCCTAGGTTGAGTTTCGTTGAATGGTTTGGGACACATTTCCATAAGAACGTTCTTTTTTGCTCTTTTCGAGATTTCAATCATTTGAATGACTCTTGATGTTGGAAGAATACAAAGGAAACAATTTGAAGACAAATTTAAAATGAGAACAAAATGCATAATTCCTATAATTAATAATTAGTCTCTGTTTGGTAAAAGAATTTCATTTTTAAACAAAGAATTTAATACTTTCTAATAAAATATGTGGTTTAAAAGTAATTTAAAAAAATATATATATAATTAAAAAATGATTTGAATAATTGTGACAAATTAACAAACACACTATAATTCACTCCATAATAATCTTTCGAAGTAAAAGAATATATATGCTCATCTATTAGCGAAAGTCTATGAACAAATGCTCAGTTGGTATGTATATATATAACATTATTTTCGTTTGATTAAATTAGTACGAATATTGTTGAGAAAATTCCTTTCTCGTAGTGAAATATCCACTTTGTTGAAGTAGACACAAACTTTAACCAAAGAATCAAGAAGATGATAGAAAATAATAAATAAGAGAACAAAGACTTGAATCGCAAAGAATATTATCCTAAAATTTAAGTTTGCGCCCTCTCATAAAGAGAATGCTAAAGGGCCTTCAAGCAAATTGCTTTAATAGATTTCAAGTCTCAAATCAAGTATCAAATAGCACAATTGAAAACTTGAAAATAAGGAACAAGAAGAACAATGAAGAAAGATTCTACGTTTGAAGAACAAGAATTTAGGGTGATGATCTCAATGTAATGCGATGTTCATATATGTTGAAAACCATGAATTCTATACCTATTTATAGAATTTCATCACCCATTTTCGTTGTTCACACAACTCTTTACAAAAAAGTACAAAATGTTGATGAAAATGTGCATGCAAAATTCTGAAAAATTCTACTAACCGTCGATCCTTTTTAATCGCGTGATCGCGTAGAATAAAGGTTGCACGATCGCATGATACTCATTTTTCATATGCAATTTCAAAATTGCCTAGCCACGCGATCGCCTGATTATCAACCAAGAGATCACGTGGTTCATATTATTGACTGGACTAGGTTTGTCCGGTTCAGTCCATCAAATCCGTCCGGTTGGGTCTAATCGGTCTATATGGTCCGATTTTTTCACTTTTTGGACAGGTTCTCATCATTTTAATCCGATTTTTGCACTTTTTCATCTTTATACTTTGATTTTTATATTTGAACAACATTTTTATAACACATGTTGTGAAAGTGAGACTACTTTAAAAAGATTTAAACAAAATATTCGTAAAACATACGACAAAATCACTTCAAATTAAATTTAGGTGTTTTTGGCTTTGAGAATTGTCCTTGTAGCCCTTCTAATTCACGTCTTTTTGATGGGTAAATTTTCATATGCAATCAATGAGAGTTCACTTAATAAACACAACCCTCCTTTATGTCATATTTGATAGGGTAAATTTTAATAAAATGTGTATTAAAAAATAAAATAGAAAAACTTCTAAATTTAATCTAGTCACCAAGGTCGACCTTGGGCTTAAGCATCACGTGTTGATGCCAAAGACCCACAAAATATAAGCTAGGACCAAATATTTTTATAATGTACTTTCGGTCATGAAATAATTTATTTATAAGATTGAATGAATTAACAATAATTTCATTTAAAAATCGTACACTGAAGCAGATTGGTAGAGGACCATAATCCTCAAAATCTCAAAGCTGACCCTACTAGTAGTTAGTGACGAATTCAAGAAGTCAATCCAGCACGAACGGATTTATTTCAACACGAGTGGACACTACAAGGTAAGAGGGAAATAATTTTTGATACCAAAATTATAAAGTAAAAAAAGATTTTTTGGCAGATCCAATCTAAACGACCGAACGCCCTCGTCGAGGGATGGATGCGTCTAATGGAGTCTCAAATATTTCTTTAGTGAATTCATTTCTGTATAATAATTAGATTGAATTGGATTCTATAGAAGTGGAAATTTTCTGTTTTCCGATGGTTTAGGAAAACTTATGTTGCTCGACATTCGGCACATGCAAATGTGTGAATGACATGTATATGGTGATAGTCAAAACATTAAACGTTGAGCAACATAATTGGTCGATTTAGGACAACAAATCTGGCCTGACTATTGTGGATAAACATTTTCTGTACTTATATTCTTGTACAAATTTTACCCCAATTTGTGGTACAGTAATAGTACAAGTGGCATTCATGGTATGGAGGAAAAGGAATAGTTGGGCATTTTGCTTTCGTCAGAATCAAGGCTGCTTAACAAGGAATAAAGCAACTCTTAGACGTCCCACAAATAAAGCTCTCTAAGTGCGTATAAATGTATGTCAAAATCATAGAAAGGCTAGGAAGAAACGTGGTTTTAAAAAATTGTATTATTTATAAATTGGATATCAAATACATTATAATTATAAATAATATAAATTTGATTACCTGTCAGTACTTTGTCATCATTGTAATTAAAAAGTTGAAGAGTAATAAGCGAGAGTATCTTGGAATTTAGAGTATGTTTGGTAAGTTAAATAAACTAATAGATAGCTTGTTTAGAGAGTTTAAAAGCTTCATTTACTAAAATAAACTCCATTTGGTTGATGAGCTTATTTAAAAAGTTAGAACTTACCTCAAAAACTTCTTTTACAAGCTTTCCAAATAAGTTCCATGAACTTTTCAATTTTTATTCCATTTTTAGCCTCTTTATTTTTGTAAAATTACATCCCTATGCTTTTAGGGTATTTAAAATATATTTACATTTTATATCATTTTGTATTTTTGAGCTAGTTTTTTAGCTAGTTTTGTCAAACACTTATATTTCAATCAACTAACTTATCAGTTATTCGCTATCAATTATAAGCTATCAGCTCCCAATTCGTTTTTCAGCCACCAGTTAACTTATCAGTTATCAGCTTGGTCCGGCAAACATAGCCTTAGTATGCCATACTATAATTTAATTGATAAGTAGATGTGAAGAAGTGTAATAGTGAGCGGGGAGATTCAAATCGACTCAATTTATTAAATGATCGACCTTAAGGAATGTGTCTAAATCCGGGATCGACTCATGTTCCAAGTCGATAAGTGAATGATTCCACCAATAATAAGTCAATGTTTGGCCCATTTAAAAATTTAACACGTTTTTTATTTTTAATTACATATTTATCAATAAAATAATATTAAATATAAACTCAAAAATATTTCCTACTTTTCAACCAGAGATAATTGTGCTGTACACTATTAAAACAGTACTAGACTGAAAAAAAATGATGCAATTGAAAAAAAATTGAAAAATACTATTTCTGCCCAAGGTATTATAAAAACTTGATAAAGTTTCAGGTTATAATACTAAAAATTTGAAAGTATTATAAGTATCATATTGTGATACTTTAAAAGTATTATAATATGATACTTGTGATGAATAATGCATTTTTCAGTAAATAAAATTGAAGTATTTTTCAGTTTTTTTTTAAATGACGAAAATTTTAATTGTGATACCAAAAGTTGGGTATTTGTGCAAACGTCCATTTTAACCACACATTCTGCTAAAATTATTTATTTCAAATAAACTTTTTTTTAACAACATCAAACTATGTGATTGATATTGTTTAAATTTTTTGTAAAATGAATAGTGATTTTTAGGAGAATGAATGATTGAAATTTCGTTAAAAAAGTCAAATACTGTGGACTTAACTTTTAAAGAATAATTGAGATTGAATATTATAAAAATAAAAGAAAATTTTAAAGAGAACCTGAACAACGATTAAGAGCAAAAACCTAAAGTTGTTGTACCATCAGCATTCTTTAAGGACTACGGGCTTTCAAAGACACGTCACAACTGATTGATGTCCATTAGCATTTCAAAGTTCAAAATCTATTTTTTAATGTTAACATGGACTCAACAAATCGTATCATTTAAACCGAAGGGAAATTTAAGTAAATACTTGATTGTAATGTATTGTAATTGAAAAATACTGAATTTTCATACTATTCGTAATATTACACAATTTTGTTTCCATAATTTAGAAAAATACCGGATTTGATGTGAGAGAAATTATTAATTGATAAGGTCATTAAATTGTAATATTTTATTTAAGATATTTTTACATTTTATTTAGGGATTTAAATTAGAAAATTATAATTATAAATAATTACTCTATAGTCAATGGTTTTCTTCCTACATCATGGTTTGGGCATCATTCCTTCCGACTGTTCACGACTTCTACCATTTTTCGGCGAATATCACCAGATTTTTCGAAAATTACATTCTGTAATGTTATGTAATGTTACAGTCATATAATGATTTTTTTAGTCATGTAATGTTACATATTACAGTCATTGTGTAATAGGTACCAACATTACAGACGTGTAATTTAATGCATTGACTTTGTAATCAAAATTTGCTATGCATTGCAGTATATAATATTGTGTATTGTTATTACAAGCAACCTAACCCTTCGAGCACTAATGTGACTTATGACACCCATTGTAATGTTATGCAGTCTTTTATAATGTTTTGTAATATTCAAATAAGATACACTGTAATTTTTTGTAATTACATTGTAAAGCCTAACAAAAAATTAATCACGTGTTATTACAACCCAACCAAACCAAAAACTTCAAAATGCAAACACAGAAATCACTTCTTACACCTGCTGTAATGTCCTGTAATTGTATTGCAAACTACTACTCCATTTATTACACACTTACACCTGCTGTATTGTTCCGTTAAAACCTATCTACAATTTTTCCAAATAGAGATGTTAGAACCAGTAGACAAGCAAAAAGATCCCAACTTCTTTTCTTGTACCAGCCGACCACCGCTGTCCTTTTGTTTTTTCAGATTCCTCCCAGCTTACTATCTTCCATCTCTGTAATCTGTCTCCTTTTTAATTCTAGTAGCCAATTTCTCCTTCAAATTCCAATACCCCCAGCCGACTCTTCTCCCTTTTCCTACCCACCCGACTCCACTCCTAAAATCGTCCACTATCCTCCCACCAAGATGTATATATTTTGCTGGTCAAAGTTCGGCATGGCAGCACTAGCAACTTTGGACGATGACCCAACTTAAGCAGCTTCATTATGTTGTCCAACATGGTTTTTTGCCTTCAACAAAGATGTGTGAGTTTTCACCATTGTCGATTTCGCAATTTTTTGGACGGTATGTTGTCCAAAATTCAAATGATGAGTGGCGGGTTGGAGTAGAGGTCTCAAAATCGAAATCTTTGATAACCTAATTTCATGGGTATTTCGGATTTGAGCGTGATTTACGGAATTGATTGAATATATTTGTTTGAATTAGGATTTGATAATGGATAAATATCTTTGCCAACTGGTAGAGTGTTTTCAGGCTTCAAGGAGAGAGAACGTGGGTTTTATGCTTGAGAAAGAGAGAGAGTACAAAATTTAAAATATCGTATAAATCTAATTAGTATGTATTTCTCGTGTTTTTCTAATGTATAGTGTAGTATCTAGTGTAGGGCTTAATTTTCCCTAAACCGAATCGTACAAGCCCGTGGATCAATATACTCCAAGGTTCACTTCATGGGCCACTTTTGTCGAGTGAGTCTAGACACAGCTATGTTTGATAAAGAGGAAATTACAGGCACTCATGTTTTTTAATTATCAAATTTAAAAATAAGACCAAATTTGTATAATTTCAAAATCCAGGTTCTAATTAAGAAATAATTAACTAATTAATAAAATAGTATAATAATATTTCAAAATAAATAAAACTAATTCAGGCCCTAATTAATAATTAGTTTCTCTTTCTATATCTATTTCCATCCATTTCTATTCACACAGAACTTACATATATACACCTCCGTTCATTCTCAAATCCCATCTCCGCAGTTGGCGTCGTTGCAAATCTACAGTCTCCTCCCCTCCTCTATAGCCACACACCAAAATATAATAGATTAGGCGCCACCAAGCACGACAGAGACATCACAACCAACGAAATAGCTTCGACGCTGACAACTGCAATGGAAAAATTCTGGTGATTGCTCCTCCGATTCCTTTCATGAAAGATGCTTTGTTCTTGATCTTGCACGGTTGCACCCTGTTCTCCCCATTTTTAGAAGTTGTAGTTGGAGATTCTGGTGGTTGTGTGTCTGTTGTTTTGATGATGGGTGGAGCTAATTTTGATTACTCTGGTTGCTACAGTGGTTTGGTTCGGTTGATTGTGTGGTGGCAGAAGTCGTGGTGGTTTGTTTCAGTTGATGTTGTAGTAATGTGGTGCGGTGTGCAGTCAGATTCTTGGAGATTGGTGTAGTGCGGTGGTGTAGGTGGAGGTCACATGTTGAAAGTCTAAGGTCACATTTGTATCTCGGGTCACATGTTGAAAATTGTCTTAGGTCACATGTCAATTTTTCAGGACACGTGTTTCTCTTAGGCCACATCAATTTTTCAATTCACATGTTCACGATTGTATCAAGTCACTTGTCCAAAGTCTCTGGACACATATTGGGTTCTCAGGTAACATGTTCAATTTTTCAAGTCACGTGTTATATGTTCATTGTCTCTCCAGATCTCTTTTTTTTTTTTTTTTTTTTTTTTTGTGTGGTAGTGAAGTGGTGGTTATTATTGCGGTGGTGATGTGTCGAAGATGGTGTGGTCGCGCATCGGAGATGGTGATTATAATCAGTGGTGGTGGTGGTGATTCATTGGAGGTCATGGTGATTGTGATGAGAAATTGGTCAAGTTTTGAGCTACAGTGGCTGAAGATTTGAGTTTTGGCGTGATTATAGGAAAATTTATTGAGATTGTTGTAAATTTGGGTCCTAGCGTGATTATAGGAAGATTTGTTGATATATATATATATATATATATATATATATATATATATATATATATATATATATATATATATATATAATCAAGACTTGATAATTGAAGGAATACAAGTTGTTCTATAATTATGAATTGTGATTCTTTAACAGCTTGATATATGTATTTTTCCCTTTGATAAATTGTTTATAAACGGTTATTTATAAATTTTGTTTATAAATAACGATGCGTTAATATTTTGTTGTTTTAATTGTTTGAAAAGTAAAATGGTAGACGAAAATATTTGATTAACCGAAACTATTGACTTTTTAAAAAATTGTCCAGTAAAATGTTATCATGTAATCGTTTATAAACAAAATTTATAAACAAATTTTACCAAACACGGGCTAAATAAACAGTGAGTCTCACTTATTTAATATGCACGTCAATTAAATAGTGTCAATATTATTGAATATTTCATGAGAGAATATTAGAAAAAAACTGATCATGGTCCAATATTATTAGTATTTGTTCTTTAACGTAATCATTACAATTTAAAAATCAATTAATAAACAACACAATTTTTTAAATAAATTTTTAACCACATATTTTCTCTCTAAAATTTCAACCACACAATTTACCTTAAAAAACATAAATATAATCTGTTTGTTTATAGACTGATTTATTTATGTTCTTGAGGTAAAAGTAATTATTGAAAATTGGAGAGAGAAAATGTGTTGGTTAAAAAGTGATTTAAAATTTGAGTAGTTTATAAATTATTTATAAATCAATTTATTTGATTTATCAAATAAATAAATAAATTTATAATTGTTATAAATGAATTTATATATATGGATACAAACACCAGAACATGGGAAAAGAGAATGGAATGTTTGGCTCGGAAATTCAAGCTAGATCAAATAATTTTCATCAGCCATGTGGATATTGGAGAGGGGACAAGCAGCTTTTGCTTTTTGACAACGTTAAACAGACTATAATTATGGAAATGATATTACTAATGAAGGGGTTGAGTCGTTGATTGAGATTCCAATAACACAAGATGTCTGCTTGACTCTGGAAAGTAATTTTCATTAACGTAATGATTGTAATACCAATTTATGAATAATACAAAATTTTAAATTATCTATAGATTACACATATTTATCGAAGTACAAAATTGCGCATAAAAAATGTGAATACGCGTCGTTTTATGTAACAACCGACGCCAATTAAAAACGCGGTGGCAATTTTGTAAATAAGTTTTAAGTAAATGCGTTGGTTCAAGAGGAACCGACGCCCAAAACCCGGGTTTGGGCGTCGGTTCCTCTTGAACCGACGCCCAAACCCGGGTTTTGAGCGTCGATTCCTCGTGAGGCGTCGGTTCCGCGCCCTTTTCATTTGTATAATCCGCGTAACTCACTTCACACACGAAACTCTCTCCACACCCAAACTCTCTCCACTCTCTCCACGCCCAAGCTGCCACCGCCCGCCCAATCGCCGCCATCGCCCGTCGCCGCAAGGTGACCTTAAATCTCTTCCCCTACTTAGTTTTTGTATAAATGTGTGTGTGTATATATATATATATATACACACAAAGATATACATACACGCACATACACACATAGATATATATATATACATACATACATATATATACACAAACATTATATAAACACATATATATATATATATATATATATATAATTGATTTATTATTTATCAAGTTAATTGGTTTGTTTGAATATATATTATTGATTTGAAGTTAGTAGATTGATATACAATAATATTTGATTTATTGGAGTTAAGTTATGTAATCTTAGTTTGATTTTTAAAAGTTGAGAATTGATTTTGGATTAATGTTTGAGTACTAGATGATGTTGAAGTTTGATTGGTGAATACCTGCAGCGGCCTGGGTCACTGCAGGTGTGAAAAAAAATAAAATAAATAAATAAATACTTTAGGCGTCGGTTCTAAAGTTTGAACCGACGCCTAAAGGTAATTTTTTTTTTCAACTTTAAGCGTCGGTTATTAAAAAATCGACGCATAAAGTCGAACTTTAGAACCGACGTCTAAAGTCAAAACTTTAGGCGTCTGCGTCATAGGCGTCGCCCCTACAACCGACGCCTATGCCCTTTTACAATCGACGTCTTTTCCACTTTCTGTACTAGTATCACTTTTTAACAATACATTATATCTAAAGAAAAAAGAAAATGGCGATTGAAAATTGCCTAACACATTTTAATATATACATAGTTTTATATTTTAATGTCACATAGACGTTTAATTTGTGTATCATACTAACGTATAGTGTTGACATTAGAGTTGTTAGATTTCAGGTTAAGAGTAATAGAGATGATGCGGATGTCAAATCATATCTATTTAACTACTTGTGTGGAGTTCTTACCAATTGATACAATCGGTCTCAAATCACCTAACTAATTCGAAAGAGATGTGCATCGATTGTAGATGTCGAATATGATGGTAATGGATCGGATATGGGTCCGATCATATCCTCTTTCCTGAAAATTTATAACCTCCATACCCTAATTATATACCCATTTAGGAGGGCGAGTCGAAGGGGGGGGGGGGGGGTTGGAGGCTGGTAGCTTCTATATCAATTTGAAACTCATTACCTATTTTTAATTTTTACTTTTAATATTTTATTTTTGGAACACATGCATTAGTGTAGTTAAAATTATTTTTCCCTCTTAAATACTATAATTTTTTTAAAGAAATTAATGGGTATATGAGTCGGGTACGAATTTTGTAGAAAAATCCACACCCGACCCATACCCATGTCGGGTTTTAAAATTTACTTCCATGTCTTACCTACAAACTTATTTAGTCGGGAAATCTACACCTATTTTTGTCGAGTATCCAACAAATTTCGGATCTGTGGGTATGATTGACATCCCCAATGTCGAACCAACTACCAAGACAATTCTGACATTCTTTAACTATGATAAATTTTAAAAAAAATAAAAAATTGACAAAGTTCCCCTATAATATTTACTAAAACCACCCGAAAAGCAATAAATTTCCTCAAACATGCAAATAAGATGTAAGATAAATCACACACTCCCCTCTATAAACCAACTAATCAAATAAAGTGCATGCAAACCTCAAATTGCACTAAATATACAAAATATGCAACAATCTCATGATATTATGTAGAAAACTCAAAATATTTTATCCAACATGATAAACATGTACTCCAAAATAAATATAGACCATATAAACTGATAAAATGAGTCGAGCCACATCATCGTATCAGTTAATTTTCTGGAATGAAAGTTATCAGATAGCAAGATATTTTGTGTATAATGTTTAGACTGTTAATCATTTATCAACCTTGAATGAATATTTACACCCCAATGTATAATAGCAGTAGGGATTGGAGAATCATTACAATCTACAAACATATGCCCTTGTTTGGCCCCCATTTTTTGGATAAAAATTTGGTTTTGAATAATATTTTTGTAAGGATTTTAATCAATCGTGTGGGCTTATAAGTTAATTATTGTGTATTCAATAAAAGGCTATCAACTTGGTTAAGCCCAATTAAAGTGATCTAATACGGACTTGATATATCGGGCTTTAATGCATCTAATTAATGTATGGACTTTTATGTGTAGATACCAGGCCATTACCTAATTCATGATGGGCCGGATTAGGTTAATTGACAATTCAGTTTATAAAGTCGGTTATGGTCCCTGAATCCTACGTACTGTTCATCTTGTCTGACATCCCATCATCAGAGAGATAATAAGGACTACGTATCGATTTAGAAGATCCAAACGCCGAATCGTTTATTGTGAATCACGTTTGATTAAGGTACGCTTCCGCTTCAGTTATTTAATTCTTGATAATTCCAACATGATGATTATTTAGATTATAGATAAATTATTATCTGTAATAAAATTTCCAACAATTTTTGGAAGAATGTAGGGTTAAAAATTGTTTGAAAAGTCAAAAATGGTGGGCTTGACTAATATGGATGATTGAGATTGAATGTTGAATAAATTTAATTTGTAAAAAATGGGGGCCAAACAGGGCTAAATAACAATATTTGACCCTATATCTACTCTAAATTTGTCATCGATATTCATTAACCGGAAACAATTCTATCATTGATTTGACCCTGTCTGAAATTACTATTTATGGCATCCGCCCACACCTTCAGCTCTTGCCTCTGCGCTATTCAGCTCGATCGTTTAACTATTCTATAGAGCTAATGTTCAAGTCTGCATGTGCATTACATACTTCCAGTCATAATCCACCTCGATTACAAATGAAGAGGATGAACTGAATTCCACCTAAAAAATTAAATTTTAAGGGTAGACGGAAGTGCTTAAATAGAAAAAAAATAAATAATAAAAAAAAATCTTAGCGACTAAAAATAATTGGTTATAAAATGAAATAAATGTTAGAATTTGGACAATATTTTAATTTCTTTTTTATTTACTAGTTAGGAATACGTGCATTGCACATGATTCTATAATACAATTCTGAAATAAATCGGCACATTTATAACACTGCGCATTCTGAATTCATCTGGCTTGTCTCCTCTACACGGTGGGTCTTCGACAACATGTGGTACTACCTAGCGGCCGCCTGCGGCGATGGATCTTGCCGCGCGCTTCGTCGGAACCATTTCTTCTCCTAATAGGAATGGCAACGAGGAGGGTATGAGGCGGGGATGCCTTTCCCCGTCCCCACCCCTAGAGGTGGCAATGGGCCGAGCCGAGCCGGCTCGGTCCATGGCTCGCAATGCTCGGCTCGTCAAACTGACGAGCCGAGCAACGAGCTCGGGTTAAACGAGCCGAGCTTAGGCTCGGCTCGTTTAGCTCGGGTTTTTTTTTTTTTTAAATTAAAAAACCTCTCTTACCGTTAAAAAACCCTCTTATCTTACCGTCTTAAGTTTATTTATTTAGTCGACAATCTTCGATAACTAAAATATTTGAAATCTTGAATACTAATAAGTATAAATATAAGTATAATATTAATAAGTAATAAGTTATGTATTAAATAAATTATTAATAACTTAATAAGTAAAAAATACAATGTTTTTTTTAGTTTTCAACGTAAAAAAACGACGTTTAAATTTTTTTTTTTTTTTTTACACGAGCCGGCGAGCCGCTCGGCTCGCCGGCTCGTTGAGCTCGTTGGCACGAGCTCGTGGCTCGTGCCAACGAGCCGCTCGTTGAACCACGAGCTGAGCTCGGCTCGTGGTTCAACTAAAATGATTGGCTCGCCCACGAGCTCGTCCGTTTGGCGAGCCGAGCCAATGAGCGGCTCGGCCCGTTTGCCACCTCTACCCACCCCGTTAGTGATTTACCATCCCCATCCCCGCCCCGTCCTCATTTTATCGGGTCGGAGACAGGGTGGGAATGGAAAAATACCCGTTTACATCCTCATTTGTTTTTTTTTAAGTTTTAAAATAACTTTATGCAGACAATATAAGGAAACATGCAGGTATTTAACCCTAACATTTTTTAAATCCAATAATATTTACACATTATTTGGACATTCATCTAATATATATATATATATATATATATATATATATATATATATATATATATATATATATATATATATATCTTTGTTTGTATCGTTATTTTATATTTGATTAGATAAGAAAATACAACTCGATAAGGTTAATAACTAATAATCAGTAACTTTTTCAAAATATAAGCATTTAAAGTTTATAACTTGATAAGTAATAAATTTTTGGTGCAAGAATTTTGACATCATAGGACTTTTGTACAGATAATATAGGATTTTTTTTTTTACTTTTTAAATTTTAATGGAACTTGTTAATTGGGAATGGGGATCAGGGACGAGGCGGGGATGAGGATAAGACGGTCATCTCGTCCCCGCCCTATCCCGGTTCGGGGATGCCTTTTCATCCCCATCCCATCCCCATCTTTGTTGGGGATTTCCCGTCCCGTTGTCATCCCTATCTCCTAACATGACCTACTTCGTTGCTGTCGGAGGCCTAAATGGTGAGAATGTTGCCACTCGCTTTCATGACTCTGTCTATAAAATGAAAGGATCGATGGTATCAGGGTTAGAATTGAGGGTTGTTGTAGGGATATATTTATTATTTTTTTATAATATTATTAATTAATATTTGAAATGAAATTATTATGTGATTTTTGTATAAATATGTTATAAAGTTGATTTTTGAAATTAAAAATTGTGTGTTCATGTAATTTTCACTTTTTTTAATTGAACCAAATAGGGGCTAAGAAAGTCAATGCGATTAAAATAAAGTCAATTTGGACTTTGGGTTGGGTTTTTGTGGTATTTTAATCTTGTGGGTTGAATTTAATAGGGGTAATTACACAAAATCATACATTCAAATTGAATTTTTTTAAAAACAGACAATTATAAACTAATTTATTAAATCAGGTACTAGTCCCAAACCTAACCCAATCACCAGAAACCCTTTATCTGCTTCTCTCTCAATCTAGCCCCCTCACAACTTCAAGCTCGTACTTTACCAATAATTAAAAAAAAAAAAAAAAAACTTTTGGCTCGTCCACACCTCTCAGTGGTGGGATTGGCACCATCTCGTTTCATCTTCTTAATCAATCTATATTATTAATCAATTTTTTAAGTGTTTTTGCAGGTGAAAGCTCAACAATGGCAAGTAAGTACGAATGTTAAATATTCATTAAACTTGTGCAACTAACAGCTACACAATCTAGACAAAGGCCACCAGGAACTGACGAAGATGAAGGCTCCAATTTTTAAGTGTTTTTAATATTTTTTTTACTTCTTAAATTATAAGTGTGAAATGAACGTGAAACACGTATACTGTTTGGTGAGTGAAAATTGTTGTGAATTTGTTGGCACAAGTGGTGGTGGTTTAGATGGTGGTGGTGGTGGTGTTGGTGTTGGTAATTGTTACAATTGCAATTGCAATTAAATTCGCAATTGTAACTGAAAATTTAAAGTTGTCTAAATTTTATGAACAGACAGTCACAGATAAGTCTGGACAGTAACCAATTAACAATAAATCATTAAAATTTGTTTTAGCGCAGTACTAGATGAATCTTGCTGATGCAGATTCGTCTGGATAGTTAAACGTAAATGGACAGAATAAATTATGCAGAATTGTGAATAGACAAGAACGCGATAATTTGAACTTAACGTGGGAAAAATCTTAACAGGGAAAACCCACAACCCGCACCCTGCGGACAAAAACCAATCGCTATATAAGAAAAGAGTTTATACAGATCAATCTAAACTATAGGATAAATCTACGCATAAACTTATCAAACATCCAAGAAATAGACCACTCCCTAATCCTTCTATGACATGTAATGTGAGCTGGCGTCTCATCACTCTTCTGTAACTTTCTTTGAATCTGCAACAATCTTCAGCAACACGAACTCCCGTTCGATCTTGATCCAAACCTCTCGTTTGATCTTCACGCCGAAATTCTTTTCTTCTCTACGTGATTGATTCCTCCGCCCGGAGTACCGAAATCACAATACAATTGGAGCATTGAATATTAGTGCACCACACGAAAAATAGTCTTCCTGACTTCTTGAAGAAAACGTCCCGTTTTCTTCAATATAAATACACTTGGATTGCTTGACCATCAAGAATCCTCGTTGTATTCAATCTTGATTTCTTGCAAGATAATCAAGAATAAGATAATTAGAAATAATGGTAAGATAATCACAAATAAGATAATTAGAAATAAGGTAAGATATTTTCAATTGATTATGGAATAAAAAGATCTTACCGAATAAAGTGATAAGCTTGACTTACCATGAGTCAAGATACTCAGCCATATCAAGAAATAATCTTACCATATGTAGATAAGCTTGAATATTCTCGGGCATATCAAGAAACAAATCATCAAGATTAATCACAAATAAATCATCAAGAAATTTACCATAAATGATCAATGTTCCTTGATTCAAATCACAAGATTTCGATATCATGATCATTTCGAGATCATGATCCTACAAGTTCAATATCTCTACAAATAAAATGATTAGCACAAAAATAGGAGATATTATTTTTCAAGAAATATTTGCGTAATTTAATTAAACTTAATAAATTACTAAATACACGTATTTAGTAATTAAATTAAATTTTCTTAAATTACACACTTGTGGAAAAATAGGAAATGCTAACAATATTAAGTTAACAGTAACTAATTACAAATTAAAATAAAGTTGAAATTGTAATTAATTACAAAATTGAAATAAAGTTATAATTGTATTTTCTATTTTCGACGGTGGTTCGGCAATGGCATTTGTAGCGGTGGTTGACTATAAATACACAAATGTAATTAATTACGAATTACACTAATATTTTAATAATTCATAAGTTACAGTTGTAATTAATTACAAAATTGAAATAAAGTCACAATGGTAATTAATTGTAAAACCTGATTCTGATTAAGAAAAAAAAACCTGATTTTTGAAAATTATTTTGATACTCGTGTAATTAGTGACAAATCATCTGATTAAAATTGTAATTAATTACAAAATTAAAACAAAACTACAATCTGTCTAATTTTGTAATACACCAGATTTTGATAATTAAGTTGCAATTGAAATTAATTACAAATTTTGATTCATTATATAATGTAATTAAATTGTAATTATAATTAATTACAAGATGTGATTAATTACAATTGTAATTAAGTTACAATTTATAACTAATTCAATTAATTTCAACAATTAAATTTATCATTTTTTTCAATTTCATTAGATGCATTAATTGTAATTAATTTCAAAATAGAAATTAAGTCACAATTGTAATTAATTACAATTTGTAACTAATTCAATTAATTTTAAAAGAAAAAATAAAATTTCGAGTGATTTGTTATATATATAATTAAGTTACAATAGTAATTTATAATTAGTTACAATTGTTATTAATTAAAAATTGAAGTTAAATTATAATAGTAATTAATTGCATGATGTACAAGATTGTCGGCATTTTTTAAATGCTTGACCACGGTTCCTTTCAAAGCCTATCTTCCCACGTATAATGGACTGAGTAACACCTAGTTTAGATTCAAGGGGTGGGCTTGGAAATAGTTTACACAAAATCATTGAAATTCCGATCACATGATTCCAAGCCATAATCCAACCAATAATGCTACTATGACTAACAAACTCTTACTAACAAGTTACAAGCAAACGAAATATTGTGATATATCGCGATATATTGTGAAAAACGATATTTTGGAAATTTGAAAGAATAAAGGAAGATCTGTGTTCCATTTTCTTATTTCCTCAGACAAATCATTCGGCCAGTACGATACCTCATCCTTCGACCATTTGGGAGCTGCCTTTTCTATTGGTTGTTTCTGACCCCCTTCCGGCGACCTCACCAGTGATTGCATTGCTACATTGAAGCTTAAAAATCTAAGAATAACAATTTGTTCCCACTCCATTTGTTTCACGGTCTGAACGTTATCTTGTCTTGCTGCGGCCAGTAAGATACCTTTTCTGGTGACCATTCCGGCCATTGGTTTTTTATTTTCAAATCTGAAAATTTTGTCGAAAATTAAGTTCAATGAAGGTAATACACTATTTGAGATAATAAGTAAATCTGATATTTGCAAACCTAATTTGTGTATTATTAGCACATTGTTTATATAACAATTTCATCACTTTTAGCAAACGAATTACTCCTTGCTTTATACAAAAATGAAATGTCTTCACAAAAACAGAATAATCACTTTAAGAAAAATGAAAATTTCAATAAGTGCAGAGATTATTTGGAGGGTTCTGCAACTTTTTTTTATAAATATTGTATTTATGAGCCCCTAAAATATTGAGGTCGCCTTTGACTTAGTTAACCTTGGGTTAGGATCAGCCATAAATTTTCGAGACATAATTTTGAATGTATATATTATCAACTTTTCACAGAGTTAATTAGATAGTCCACTTATTATATTAAAAAAAAATTGGTGTGAATATATTTACCTTTGTTCATTTAATATGAAATTTTAATTACCTTTGTCTACATTGTTTATATTTTTTAGCAATAAATCTGATTTGTGTATTATTAGCACAATGTTTAGTTTTTTTAGCATTATGTAAATCTGATTTGTGGAACTATGGAATTGTGAATCTATGTTTTTGAATTGGTTTTATTGTCTATTTATGTAGAATGTGATGTTAAATTGGTATTTTGTGTTGATGGCAGAAACTAGTAGAGGTTATTAAATATTTTTTTGGGTTTATTTTTCCTTATTTTTTTTGTATTTAGGATTTTCGAGAATGTGTTAGGAAGATGAGGGATTGAATGTTAATACAACATAAGCGGGTGATGACACATTGGATAACATTAATGTTATAGGAGATGGGTTAACTGAGGTCGATGAAGAGCTGCCAGAAGTAGAATGTAATGAGATTGTGCCAACCGTTGGAATGATGTTTAGCGATGACATGGAATTGCTTGAATTTTACAAACGTTACGCTTACCAATTTGGATTTCCAACCAGGAAAAGAAGTTCGAGGAAGGGTACGGATGAATTGGTAAAATATGCCACATATACATGTGGACGAGAAGGCCGAAGAGATACCTCAACAAGCAGTTCTTTGAAGCTTCAACCATCAATCTGTAATGGGTGTCAAGCTAGAATGATTGCTATGGTGGATGTATCCGGAAGATGAGTATTGACCAAAGTAATTTTGGAGCATAATCATCAGACAAGTCCTTCAAAATCTAGGTTATATCATTGTAATCGACATCTGAGTGAGCGTGTTAAGTGAAGGCTTGAAATGAATGATATAGCTGGAATTTCGATGCACAAAAGCTATAACTCAGCTGTAGTTGAAGCGGGAGGGTATGACCAAATGACTTTCAGCGAGAAAGATTTTAGAAATTATATCGATGAGGTTAAGCGACTGAGGCTTGGTGAGGGGGGTGCGATCGTGATTCAGTCTTATTTTTCAAAAATGCAGGCGAATTTCCTAGATTTTACTTCAGTTTGGATTTGGACGATGAGTGTCGATTGAGGAATGTTTTTTGGTGTGACAATAGGTGTAGAGAAGCATATAAGGAATTTGGGGATGTGATGACCTTCAATACCACTTATTTGACCAATAAGTACGATATGCCATTTGCACCCTTCGTTGGAGTGAATCATCATGGCCATTCAATCTTGCTGGATTGTGGTTTATTATCGAACGAAGATACGAAGACATTTGTTTGTATCTTTCGCACATGGCTTGAGTGTATGGAGGGAAAGGCACCGTCAGGTATAATCACTGATCAGGATAGGGCGATGCAAAACGCAAAAAGAATCGTACTCCCCGAGATGAGGCATAGATGGTGCTTGTGGCATATATTGAAGAAGTTATCTGAGAAATTTGGGTATCATAGCCAGAAGGCAGCTATACTCAAGGAAGTGCATAACGTGGTTTATGATTCACAAATGTCGGAACAATTTGATGAGGGTTGGACATCCATGATTGATATGTACGCATTGCACGAGAATGATTGACTAGCTGGACTATACAGAGAATAACCAATGCAATGACGTCGGTGATGCTCCCAACCGCGTAGGTTCATTAAAAGATTCAAATGATAATGTATTGGATCCTATTTTCTTGAAAACCAAGGGGGCCCCACGTAAAAATCGTAAAAAGGGACCATTGGAAACGACATCTAGAAAAAGCAAGGTATGATATTTATCCAAATTTAGTCCATTACCACATTTGAAATTACTAAACTTATCTATTGCTTGCACAGGTTCAGTCAAAGGCAAAAAAGGTCCAGAACAAAGAACAAGGCGATGCTCCCAATGTTCAACAAATGAGTCAGTCTTCCACAATCGACCAAATTCCAAGTTTCACACCGTATTCTTATTCACTGCCTAATGTGATGGCTCCACCTCAAGCTTACGGATTACATTTTATGACTGCTCATCCAACAAACCTACAGTTTCTATCAATGTATGCACGACCACCACATCCCGAAGATCAAGAAATTTCACGCCTAAGTCCAATTTGAAACGTAGTGTCCTGTATATCAGTGTTACGTCATGAACTGTATTGATATGTCAAGTTGATATGCTTCGAAATGTAATGCTACTCATTGTATCTCCTACTAAAATCTCTATGTATTGATATGTTTTTGAATCTCCTACTACAATCTCTATTTAACTTATCTATTATATTATTTTTGCAGCACTATGGCAATCATGTTGCTCTTACAATTTGTTACTCTTATATGTTTGTATACAACCTGCTTGAAAGAATATAAATCTGCTAGGAATAAATTAAAATTCCTGGTCATGTAAAATGATCACAAATAGCATGATGATTAACAATTCACAGTAAAAAAAAAAAAAAAAAAGACAACACCAATCAATTCCACAATTACATAGTTCCATTAGAGAGAAATCTAACATTTGAGTAATGACACAAGAAAGTCTCAACTTGCATGGACATAACATAACAACGGATAAAATTACAAGGCCTAATGATGTTAAAGTCTCAAAACACTAAGACATTACATATAGTCTACATGAAATTACAGAGTCTCAAAGCAGACATAGGTCTACCAATCTTCTACCTTCTCTTTACCTTTACCGCCACTCCCTTTACTCTTACGAAATGTTATAAGATTTACGTCGACGTCATCTTCATTTGTTATTCGTGCACAAGATCTCATCAAGGCATCTAGCTCATCCATATCTCATTTGGTCATGTGTTCTACTTGAGCGCCTGTGCTCGACTCCTCCCTTAGCCAATCGAAATACCGACAATTGAATCGGGTACAAGAAAAGAACAGCTTTCCTCTACTATCACCCATTTTTTCCACCTCTAGTAATCTCACGAACACCTCTCCACATCTCGGACATCGCTTCTTCGTGGGACAATCATCCAACCAATGACTTAGATTTCTACAGCTGTGGCAAATGCCATAATTCCTACCTCCCATATGGACGTTATGTAAACCAGTACTTAAACATAGTACAAACAAAAATTCAAATCATATCATAAATGCAAGATATGGATTGCAGGTCATAAACTAAATTTTAGTCAGAATAAAAAAGAAACCACTGAAGAACAAAAACAAAATGTTAAAGAACGGAATGAAAGACTGTCGTGGAAGATGACAATAATAATTAATTAAAACCATAGATTTCGATATGCCAGAGTACAGATATAGAGATATGAGATTCAGGTAACAACAATAAGACTTCTACTCTTTCTTAATTCATTAACCAAATTTCTATTTGTTCATTTTCTTCTCTACCAACATCAAACTATCACATTACCAGCCAAGTTTCATTTGTTCCGTCTTCTCTACCAACATCAATCTTCCACTTAAGCAACAATTCTAGATAATCTTGTTAAAATAAAGTATCCTATTATCACAAAAATAAATTAATTATTTGAAGATAATAACCTAGTCCCAAATCTGAAACTAGCATTTCCATGTTACTAAAACTTAAACGAGGAGTCAATCCTAATCTTAATTCATGAGAAACTGAAATTACTTGGGCATATTTGATTTCCAAGTCAGAGCCAAAGAGCCCTATTTCTCTTGGTCAGCAGACAGTTGAAGGAGGCGATTTGAGGAAATCGATTTGGAGAACACAAACCTAAACCTAATGCAAATAATCAAAACCCATATATCTGAATGCCATCTTAATATTTTCACAGTTAATAGACCAAAAATGAAAACCACCCCAAATCATCACAAGGATTACTCCTCAATTTCAAAATGTCAATTTCATCCTCTTTCGAATCCCTAACACTCGAACAAACCCTAACCCTAAAATTTCTGTTTCTTGGAGAGATTCCGGCAGGAATCTCAGACCTGCAGGAGGAAATTGATGAAATTCCCGACAAGGAGATTAATAGGGCCATTTGTTGCTTATCAAAGTGGATTAAAATTGAAAAATAAGTCTTAAAATGGGCATTTTTCTTTGAGCTCAATTTGGAGAAATCGATTTGGAGAACACAAACCTAAACCTAACGCAAATACTCGAAACCCATATATCTAAATGCCATCTTAATATTTTCAAAGTTAACCGACCAAAAATGAAAAAATCTTTGAAAGAATAATACATACTCCGTCGCTTCACAAATTTTCAGTTTTTGGCTCCCTTGTAGATCTAACTGCGAAGTCCAGCAATGGTCTCCTTCGTCAGCAATGATCTCCTTCGTCTCTTCTCCGAGGAGTTCTATTACAGAGAGAGATTTGGGTGGGGTTATTTCCGGCGAGGTGCGAGTAACAGGGCTTTTCAAGGGTTTGTTTTTGGGGAAGTAGCTGGTCCGATTTTGTTAAATTAGGATAGATCTGGTTATTCCGTAATTAAGTGGAAAAGTACTGGAAAAACAGGAAATGCAAATTTTGTTTGTAACTTGTTAGTAAGAGTTTGTTAGTCATAGTAGCATTATTGTAATCCAACATAGCTTTAAGTCCATAATTGAAAGTTTATTCACATATGAAGCCTCCTCTTTCAAATCCTTACCCGCATAAAAATGTTCATAAAAGATATTTTTATGATTCCCAATATTATATCTCTCAATACCAGTGTTTCCATGAGCCTTGAATTCATAGCCCACATGCCCATATCAACAACGGGTTCAATTGCCGTAATGTGAAGATTGATCGATGATTTTATCAACTTTGTGGTTGGAACAGATGAAAATAACCCTTTAAAATAATCTAAATTAACTATGGGTTTGTCGGAGATGGTGGTGGGTTCAGATTTTTCATTGAAATTGAGCGGGGAAGGGGAATCAACGATGGAGGAAAAAGAGGCGGAGCTAATACATCGAAAGAAAGATGGGTGGTGGTGCATAAGCTTTGCATAGATGCTACGCAGGGCCGTACCTGTGGTCGTGAGGGCCTAAGGCGAACTTTTAAATTGGGCCCTCGCTTGTGCAATTTTCCCCCCCTTTTTTTTAACTAAAGTCGACATGTTCCAAAAATCACAAACATTTTTAGGCTAGAGACATATAAGAGGACTTGCTGGTGATTAATAATAGGGCCCAAATTCTTTTTTTTTTTTAATGGAAAATCAATTTTGGGCCTACTAGTTTCGGTCATAAGTTGGGGGCCCAAGGCGGGCGCCTACTAGGTCTGCCCTCGGGTACAGCCCTGATGCTACGGTTGGCCATGGCTTCCAAGGGGTAGACTTTGGAAATTTTTAAATCGAAAGCCTCTGATGATCTGTGGGAATTGGGAATTTTTTAAATCGGAAGCCTCCAGTGATTACATTGGTTGTATAGTTACAGAATCAATTCGTTCTTGATTTTTTCAGATTTTACCTGATTTTGAAAATATGTTTTATATTTTTGTAATATCATTTAAAATACCTTATATTAAAAAATAGGCCCCTACAAAGTTTGTATTTGTGTAGTTAACCCAATTTAATATGACTTGGGCTATAAGTGAATAAGTAAGAGAAAAATACATAAATAAATTGTTTAAAATACAAATTTCAAAAATGAGGTCAAACTTATATAATTTCAAATTTCAGGTTGTAATTAGAATTAATTAATTAAATTAAAGAAATAAAAATATTTTAAGAAATATATATTAAAGTCACCATATTGTATAATTTAAGGTCATAGAAGGCAAATCTTTTAGGTCACAAATTTATTTCATGTCACAAGTCAAATTTTTAAGGACATAGTATTTCAAGTCACAAGTCAATTTTTTAACGTCACAGACTTATTTTTAGGTCACAATTTTAATTTATTTTAGGTCACAAATCTTTTAATTGCCCATTATTAAATTGTTAGGTTACAATTATTTGATTTTTAGGTCACAACTTATCAATTATTAGGCCAAAATTATTTGATTTTAAGTCATGGCCTGTTAATTTTCACACATTTTAGGTATGTTAAGTCGCAACATCTCATAAACCACCGTGCCGCCGCCGCCGCCGCCACCACAACCAGCAATGTCCAAATTTCAATACCAAAATTCCACTCCCTCACCACCATCACCATCGCCGCCTTCATGTCGGTAGCACCACCACCGTTCACAGATTTTAGGTCTGTTAAGTCACAACAATTCATAAACCACCACACCACCGCCGCCTACACCATTGCGGCCTCCACCACACCAAAATTCCACTCTCTCACCACCATCAAAGTCACCACCACTTCACACCCACTGCACCATCACGACTTCTCCCCTTTCTTCTCCAAATTCTAGATCCCAAATATCCAGGCATCTAACCAATAACAAAAATTAACAGAAAAATAAACCAGAAAATAGATTCACATGAAAACAGAGCCACATGAAATCTCCTCATCGACGCATTGGGACCGCCGCTCCCAGAAGCAGCGATGCCGCTACCTCAGGTAAGCAGTGACATCGCTGCTAAATCGTCGATCATAGTCTATCTCATCAGATCCAAGACCATAGGTCACAAACCATCGAGAGTCTTGAAGGCGAAGTTAGAAGAGTGGCGGGAGTCCAGCGGTGTTGGGTCTGGCCGTGAGCGACGTTAGAAGATGATGATATACAACACAACCACCATCACACAAATCTGGACCACCACCTCCGCTACCTCACCACACCACCATCTCCAAAACCATCATTGGGGTGCACACATAGAGAATAGTGTGAAGAAGAAGAAGACCACAGGCTATGGCCGTTGGCACCGAAGCAACACGGCAAACGATGGTGTTGAAAAAGAATTAGGAATATGGAATAGAGAGATAGGGAAAATAGTTAAGGTTTGATGTGGAGTGGTATGGTGTGGTGTGGTTTGGTTTGGAATTGGGATAGGGTTTGAATAATTAATTTAATTTCATAATATTATTAATTTAATTTATTAATTAATTAATTGTTGACTTTTTATTTACAACCTAAATTTTGAACTTTTACAATAATTCAATAATCAGGCCATAATTAAGATTTTTTATTAATAATTATTATAAAATTAAAATAATTATATAACCCTCGCCTCTCATGTCTCACCCACTACATCACAGGCCTAATTACCCATTTCAAACCCCAATTTTTCACTCTCCTCTTCCTCTCCCCTCCGGCGACGACGATTGACGATGAACCACGACAATACTCTACCCACTGGTGGAGACACTGCAGCAGAAGGCAGTATGGTCGCCTTGTTAAGCACTCCTCCTCGTCGGCCTTCATCGCTCATCGTGGTTAGCGACCTCTGAATTTTTCAGCAGTAGTGTTTCCTTTTTCTTGCGATAGTGGTGTTTCTTGCTTCTGTGCATCTAGTGGTGGTAGTGGTGGTGCTGTGTGCAAAATTGTGAGTGGTTGTGGCCTTTAATAAATTGTGACCTATAATAATTTTTACTTGTGACCTTAAAACAAGTTGTGATCGAATTAGTTGTGGCCCTAAAAATGGTTGGTGTGACTTAGAAATAATGGTGGTTGCAACTTGCGATCCTAAATAACTGTGACTTGCGATTCTAAATAAATTTTGACCATAATTATATATTGTTGTAACCTTAATTATTTAATTAATAAATTTTATTTATCACCTGAGTTTTGAATATTTAAAATTTATTTGTTAAAATCGAAATTGTGTAATGTAAATTCCCGTTTTGGTATTGTTCCCATGAAAATCTAACCTTTATTTATGTGAGGGTGGCTTAATAATATGAATGGTCACTAACTTTCTTTCAAGTTTTCATTTAGTCATTGAAATTTAAAATATTTTCGTTAATCAATGAAGTATATGATTTATATTCTCATCCATCAATCACTCAAGAAATTGCTGACGTGTCTTACGAAATTACTTATGTTCTGTTAGCCAAGTCGGCATTTAGTCTTTTTTTTTTTTTTTTGACCAAGTGATGAATCAGATTACAAATTATATAGTTCAGTGATTAATTGAAAAACTTTTAGTGTGTGTTTGATTCGCAAATGTGGAAACGAAAACTTTTTCCATGTAAGTTGGAAAATAAAAAATCACCACCCCCATTAGAAATCATTTTTCATGGAATTCATCAAAAAAAGTGCTTAAATCGTACAAGATGAGTTGAGTTCTGGAAAGTATTTATTTAACCAATAATACACTTAACTCTTCACAATGTCATGTGTTTGTGAGTTTGACAAGATTACTTAGTGTGACGACCCGAATTCTCGACCATTCGAGTGCCACTAAAAGTGACTCATATCATATTATCGAGACTTAAATAGAAATGTAAAATTATTCAAAAGAATAATTTGAATCCCATAATTTTATTTGTGAATAAAAATAGAACATAATTTTCTTACATAAAGTTCAACATAATTATCTCATCAATCTTAACCACTTTTGCCACTTCCATGTTGACCGCCTCGAACCTTCAATTATCTGAAAATGGTAAATATCGTGGAGTGAGATTTATAAAATCCCAGTAAGTATACCAAGCATAAATTTTCTTTTGAAAGCATATGAATCATTTTCATAACATAGGATAGGATCGAAATCCTCATAAACATAGAGAGACACAAGAATTTTACCGAACTTAGATGACAAGAATTCTTATGTGTAGCGCTACTAAACTCCGGTCCCCTTAGCATAATCATAAACATATCATATGGGACCAATAGCAATCTTGTGAGATTGATTTCATAGCAATGATCCAAACATTTTCGTAAAAACATAAGGTATATCTAATTTTCATAAAAACATACTTACTTTTCTTAAAAATATAAGGTATTTTACTTTTCATAAAAACATACTTACTTTTCTTAAAAACATAAGGTGTATTTACCTTTCATAAAAACATACTTACTTTTCATAAAAACATAAGGTAATACCTTTCATAAAAACATACGTACTTTTCATAAAAACTTAAAGTATATTTACATTTCATAACAACATACTTAATTTTCATAAAAACATAAGATATACTTACATTTCATAAAAAACATACTTACTTTACATAAAAACATAAGATATACTTACATTTCATAAAAACATACTTACTTTACATAAAAACATAAGATATACTTACATTTTAAAAGATTAAAATGAAGTGTAGTAGTAAATGGACCAAAACTTTCTTGACCACCTTGAATTTCTCTTACTTGTGAATTTTGTCAAGAGATTGGAAATAAGTGTATATGTGTAGAGTTGTGTGTAAAAGAGATGGGTTTAAATAGATGTATAAAGTTGACATATTGTAAACATAATCATTCAATTCTATTAATTTTAACACATCCTTTTCTTAAAATAAAGCACCATTCATATACTTTTCCATATTTATACAAATATTATGCTCTTCATGATTACATATAATGGAGTCTTATCAACCATTCATATACTTTTCCATATTTATACAAATATTATGCTCTTCATGATTACATATAATGGAGTCTTATCAACCATTCATATACTTTTCCATATTTATACAAATATTATGCTCTTCATGATTACATATAATGGAATCTTATCAACCATTCATATACTTTTCCATATTTATACAAATATTATGCTCTTCATGATTACATATAATGGAGTCTATAATTCATTCATATACTTTTCCATATTTATACAAATATTATGCTCTTCATGATTACATATAATGGAGTATATAATTCATTCATATACTTTTCCATATTTATACAAATATTATGCTCTTCATGATTACATATAATGGAGTATATAATTCATTCATATACTTTTCCATATTTATTAAATTAAGATTCTCATAATTATTATATATAATGGAACCTCTCATGCTTGCATATATTTTCTTAATTTCAATAATAAAAATAATTTTTGTATAAATAAATATTGGGATAACATTGAATTAAGTACTTGGACTTAATATACTTTAAATCAAGAGAATGGAGATATTTTTAGAAATTCGGAATTTAATTTAAAATCGAACGATCTCGATTATTTCTTGACTTGGCTATACGAATACGTCGTGGCGTTAACTTAATAAAAATGGGTGAAATAGTAGCGACACGATTTTCTATTAAAATAATTATTAATCGCGTAAAAATTCTTGGTCGCTACAAACTTACCCCCTTAAAATAATTTCGTCCTCGAAATTAAACTTACTTAATCTTATGATTTCTGAACACTTAATCAGAATCTCTTCTTCTTCTTCTTATGTAGCATCATCGCTACCATATTTAACCCAACCATATTTAACCCACTGGACTTTGACTAAATGCATCAATTTGTTTTCTTAAGACATGAACTTTTCTATCAATAATAGACATATGTCTACTCATAAATTCTTCTGAATCAAAATGAAAATTCCCAATCGTATGTGATATTTCATCATATCTTGTAGTACTCATGTAACCTGTCACTTATCATCGTATCATGTAACCTCAAATATTCGTATTAATATCTCTAAAATTTCAATAAATCTTTACTAACATATCATACCATAATAATTTGTCATTTCTTCTTATCACCAAATATCCCAAAATAATTAAAACGATTACCTGAATATTCTCTATGTAATATACCCAAACATGTTATTCACATATCAACATAATCATCAGTTTATCTTTCCAATATTTGTAACCCAAAATTTCTGCAAAATTCAATAAACAAATATCTCCCAAATAATTAAAATTCTTAACTCAAATATCATAACATTTCCCGTAAGGTATTCCTTTCACTTGCACAAACTTATTAATCCTGATTCAATACAGTCCTTATTTCACTTTCACGTATCCCCGTATTATTTCTATACCTTGATTATTATATCAAAATATCAGTACCCAAAATCCAAGAAAATATTCCATATCTCAAATCCCGTCATCATCAAATCTTCCTTTTATCAAGAAAGTAAACGGCGCATAACTCTTGTTCCCTCTTTTCCATTATTCTATTCCGCGCTTTCTTGCTGGAATCAATATCACGCGGATTTCCTCCGATCCTTAATGCTTTTAAATAGTTCATGCTGGGAAGAGGTTAGATCCATCAAAACATGGATATCATTCTTACAAACATTCGCAAGTATTATTCCAGTCTTCCAATGAATGATCTGAGGAAAATTTATCGAATAAGACTCGAAAGATTGAGGTTGCTGATGGCTCATGGTGTTTCAGAAGATGTTCGCTGGTTGATCGAAGCAAAGGTTCGACTATCTGGTGAATTACCTATGACATTTCCAAAGCACATGCCTGGTTTAGGCAAAAGCACCTTCGCAAAGAAACGAAGAGCAAAAAGGCTGAATGGTTGCTACAAATGTGCTCGTTGGAACTGTGATACTCGTTGCAAAACAGTAGGATATTCTTCTACTAATCGGGATGATAAAATCAAATTCATAAAGGGTGGACTGAGTAAGGAGTCTTTGGATGATATTCGACTGACTCTTGAGACGCACCCAAGTGGTTATGTGCAACGTGAACTTTTCTCCTTATACGCTCAGTTTAACGGGGACAAAAATCGTTATAGTCTCCAAAATATAATAGCAAAAGATCCTGTTTGCCAGTCTGTTTTACAAAATGAGGCTTCTGGCAGTTCATCAATGATATAAGGTAAATCTCTTGATACACATTTAAAATATTTTGCTGTTTTCTTTCACGCGTTTTGGAAATAAAATATATTTTCCTTTCTCGAGTTTTGATAAAGCTGGAAATAAATATATTTTCCTTTCTCGAGGTTTGATAAAGCTGGAAAT
This sequence comes from Ligustrum vulgare, assembly GCA_963555705.1. Taxonomy (NCBI): domain Eukaryota; kingdom Viridiplantae; phylum Streptophyta; class Magnoliopsida; order Lamiales; family Oleaceae; genus Ligustrum; species Ligustrum vulgare. The sequence goes on along the minus strand of OY743176.1, from coordinate 18,488,544 downwards.
AAATCACCGAAAGGTGATATCTTTGGTAAAACAGTCAAAAGTTGGCCGATTTTGTCAAAAGTAAATCTTTACTTTTTCAGAATCAATGAAAAACAGTAAGTTTTTCCGGCTTTAAATAGCCAAACATATTTCATAGTTCAGGCATCCCAAAATCACATCTTCTTCGTAAGTTTTCTCTTCTATACTATCAAAGATGGAAGCACCAAAACTTCGACAGATCAAAACTATTTGTGTATTTTGTGGATCAAAAGTGGGGAAAGGCTTCAGTTATCTAGAAGCGGCCGTAGATCTTGGAAAGAAACTGGGGGAAAAAGGTATCACTCTTGTGTATGGGGGTGGTAGCAGTGGTCTAATGGGTTGTGTTTCCCAATCTGCTCTTGCAGAGAAATCAAAAGTAATCGGTGTCATACCTGTCCCTTTGGTAGATGTTGCAGGAAAAACACGAGGGCATGAAGTTCAAACCTTATCCATCCATGAACGCATAACTTGTATGCTATATGGTTCTGATGCCTTTATAGCCCTTCCCGGAGGTTTTGGTACCTTAGAAGAAATCTTTAACATTACCTCGTGGGCTCAACTAGATCTCCATACTAAGCCTATTGGGCTTCTGAATGTTAACAATTTCTTTGATGGCTTGTTAACCTTTCTTGATTATGCTGTGGAACAGGGATTCATCTCTCCATTTTCCAGAAGGCTCCTTATTTCTGCTCCTACTATTGATGAACTACTGGATAAGCTGCAGTCATATATCTCAATACAAGATCCAGCAGGGGTTAAGATAGATTGGTCGCAAGGAAGGGGAATCAAGCGAAAATGGAGTCCGGTTAATGTAAACTTAACTTTATGAATCTTAGAATAGGTGGGGGTAGAGTACGGAGTATTCTTACTCTCGAGACACCCCTCTAATTTCCTAGGATTTCCTTAATGTTTAAATCTTGTGTGTACCTCAAAGGTTCCAGGTGGTAGATTACGGAGTATTCTTACTCTCGAAACACACCTTTTTGAAGGTTTCTTTATTTCCTCAAAAGGTCAGAGGTGGTAGGATACGGCTACTCCGGAAACACATCTCTCAATTTGAGGAATTTCCCATGTTGCTTTCTTTTGCTTTTGCGTGTTTTCATGTATTTCCTTTCTAGGGTGACTCTTGTGTGTTCTCCTTATGAGAAAATAATAATATCTCTGTTATCATCTACTAAATCTCGTTTGTGATGTAAATGAACTTGTATGTCTAACTTCAATTCTCTTAGTGATTGCATACCATACTATGCTCTTAACTCCAAACGATAAAATTCTAGGCAGAGTTTCCTTTGAAATTTGGACTTATTCAAACCGTAAGCATACTTCATAACTCACAATAATAAATAATTCCACATTTGATCACAACGATCTAAAAATTGACCACAATTTCATCAAACTTCAATATCATAAAAAAATATTCCAGAAAATCAATTCATAATTCCTCAACATAGAAATTTCAAATCATAGTCGTCAATATCACAATATCACTTCCTTCAATACCTTAATTGGCTCAAAAGATTACTCATACTTATATTTATAAGTCATAAATCATATTCCCAAAATTTAATCACAAGGCCAAAGTTCATAATAAATTTCTCTTCAATATAGAGGCATAATTCACTTACTCAACATAATAGCCATTACTTAATTCCCAATAACCAAATCTTTAAATCTCTAACTTCATAATGCTTCTCATAAAAGTCTCATTAAAATCATATCACTTATAATCTTAACATCTCATAAAACTTCATAAAATTGGCTCGCTATTTCTCATTAAATCTAAATGATAGATAATCTGAACATATTTCTAATCATTTCTGTTGACTTCTTATACTTAGTGCCATGTCTAAAATCAATTATGCAAAGTCCATTTAAGGTTCATCATTTCTAAACTTGACGACAAAGATTATTTTGAAAATCATTCGTAAATCATATTTTTTTTTTTTTTTTCAAAATTGAAACTTGAAGAGTGGTACCAATAATCATCCACAGTTTTTCCTTGCTTTTAAGCAAAGGTAGTGATAAAGGGATAAATTATTGAACCGAAAATTGAAACTTGAAGAGTGGTACCAATAATCATCCACAGTTTTTCCTTGCTTTTAAGCAAAGGTAGTGATAAAGGGATAAATTATTGAACCGAAAATTGAAACTTGAAGAGGAAGTACTAATAACCATCCACAGTTTTTCCCTTGTTTTTACACAAAGGTAGTGATAAAGGGATAAATTATTGTACAATTCATTATCAATTTTGTTTGTTTAATATATTATTCCATATATTTTGGGCCAAAGTTACAACCCAACTTAATTTCTAATTGAGTCAATCTTACTAAGCTTAATATGAACCAAAATTCATATCAATATCCTCTATGTCTCATGATTCTACATTAAAATGAATAAATTAAAATTTAGGCTTCTATCAATTCATATCATACTCAACATGTATATTTCACTTAAAGATTCATAACATATGAATATTTCATACTTAACATGTCTTAATAAAATCGTAAATGACTTGCAAAGCATATAACATACCTGGTTCGAGGAGTCAATACGTGGAGAGTGACATAGTAGAGTGATGAGTTAAAATATTTTTAAAAAAAAATTATTATTAATCATTTCGCATCTTTACATAAGATTGGGCCTAATTAACCCAAATAAAATTTTATCGTCAAATCTTATTTTCCTTTAGTCCCCGAACTTCTAGAAATTTATCAAAGACATCAATATAAACATCATATCACTAACTAATTATATTCCATAAAATCTTCAGAACATTACAAACTCCCTTGCTTAAAATGAATTTTGTCCTTGAAATTCGCACATCAAATTTCATCATACTTTTCAAAATCATAACCATACTTGACATGTGAAAATTCAAATTTTTTTTTTTTTTTTTTTTAAGAAATAAAATTTCAAAAATCTACAGAATCGTTTTTAAAACTCTTGGCTCTGATACCAACTGTGACGACCCGAATTCTCGACCATTCGAGTGCCACTAAAAGTGACTCATATCATATTATCGAGACTTAAATAGAAATGTAAAATTATTCAAAAGAATAATTTGAATCCCATAATTTTATTTGTGAATAAAAATAGAACATAATTTTCTTACATAAAGTTCAACATAATTATCTCATCAATCTTAACCACTTTTGCCACTTCCATGTTGACCGCCTCGAACCTTCAATTATCTGAAAATGGTAAATATCGTGGAGTGAGATTTATAAAATCCCAGTAAGTATACCAAGCATAAATTTTCTTTTGAAAGCATATGGATCATTTTCATAACATAGGATAGGATCGAAATCCTCATAAACATAGAGAGACACAAGAATTTTACCGAACTTAGATGACAAGAATTCTTATGTGTAGCGCTACTAAACTCCGGTCCCCTTAGCATAATCATAAACATATCATATGGGACCAATAGCAATCTTGTGAGATTGATTTCATAGCAATGATCCAAACATTTTCGTAAAAACATAAGGTATATCTAATTTTCATAAAAACATACTTACTTTTCTTAAAAATATAAGGTATTTTACTTTTCATAAAAACATACTTACTTTTCTTAAAAACATAAGGTGTATTTACCTTTCATAAAAACATACTTACTTTTCATAAAAACATAAGGTAATACCTTTCATAAAAACATACGTACTTTTCATAAAAACTTAAAGTATATTTACATTTCATAACAACATACTTAATTTTCATAAAAACATAAGATATACTTACATTTCATAAAAACATACTTACTTTACATAAAAACATAAGATATACTTACATTTCATAAAAACATACTTACTTTACATAAAAACATAAGATATACTTACATTTTAAAAGATTAAAATGAAGTGTAGTAGTAAATGGACCAAAACTTTCTTGACCACCTTGAATTTCTCTTACTTGTGGATTTTGTCAAGAGATTGGAAATAAGTGTATATGTGTAGAGTTGTGTGTAAAAGAGATGGGTTTAAATAGATGTATAAAGTTGACATATTGTAAACATAATCATTCAATTCTATTAATTTTAACACATCCTTTTCTTAAAATAAAGCACCATTCATATACTTTTCCATATTTATACAAATATTATGCTCTTCATGATTACATATAATGGAGTCTTATCAACCATTCATATACTTTTCCATATTTATACAAATATTATGCTCTTCATGATTACATATAATGGAGTCTTATCAACCATTCATATACTTTTCCATATTTATACAAATATTATGCTCTTCATGATTACATATAATGGAATCTTATCAACCATTCATATACTTTTCCATATTTATACAAATATTATGCTCTTCATGATTACATATAATGGAGTCTATAATTCATTCATATACTTTTCCATATTTATACAAATATTATGCTCTTCATGATTACATATAATGGAGTATATAATTCATTCATATACTTTTCCATATTTATACAAATATTATGCTCTTCATGATTACATATAATGGAGTATATAATTCATTCATATACTTTTCCATATTTATTAAATTAAGATTCTCATAATTATTATATATAATGGAACCTCTCATGCTTGCATATATTTTCTTAATTTCAATAATAAAAATAATTTTTGTATAAATAAATATTGGGATAACATTGAATTAAGTACTTGGACTTAATATATTTTAAATCAAGAGAATGGAGATATTTTTAGAAATTCGGAATTTAATTTAAAATCGAACGATCTCGATTATTTCTTGACTTGGCTATACGAATACGTCGTGGCGTTAACTTAATAAAAATGGGTGAAATAGTAGCGACACGATTTTCTATTAAAATAATTATTAATCGCGTAAAAATTCTTGGTCGCTACACTTAGTCCTTGTTTAAAATTTGAATTTTTAAAATTAACTTTTTCCCTATACTTAATCTCAACCAAATAATCTAAAAAATAATTTTTTTTTTTCTTTCAAAAATTAACTTCATATAAGTACTTAAGTCATGTGCTAAGCTTAATTTTTTAGACTCGGTAGCATAAAGTAATCATAAAAAAAGTTATATTTACTTTAAAATAAATGTACAACATTTGGAGAAAAACTCTATTTTTTAGTAAAGGAAATTTCATTATGTATCACACATTTGCATTTTGAATTAGTCCATTAAAAAAAATGCAAAGAAAATATTAGGATTCGAGAGTTGTCCTGTTGATTAGATGTTCAAGTATGCCCACACTCGATGACGGTTCCATTCCTTCCTCTCCTACCCTAAATTCCCCTCCAAAAAAAAAAAAAAAAAAATGTTTCTAGCAAATGTTGCATCTCTCAAGAAGTTCAATTCTAACGAGACTTAAGGAGAAAACTTAACGTTGCTATCCTCCATCTATTTGGAATTCGACCAATTAGGACTATAACATTCGATATGTAACAATGGAGTCCTTCAGTGTACATTTCAGTTCAATTTACCATCGAAAACGCCAAATTCTGTTACTTTACACCTATCGGAAACTTATCCTACGCACCCACTCTGCTTATCATTCACTCCTTGAACCTCTTCAATGCCGTTTTCTCAAACTGCAGAAACGGAGTACAGAAAATTCCTTCATCTACATCAGAATCCCCAGTCCAATCGCTATCATTTTGCAGATCAACGGCTTCATTCTTCTCAAATTTCGGGGATTTTTCCTCTTTAGGCCACTGCTCAAATTGATCAAACTCGTTCAAATACCCAATCTTAATATTCTTCTCTTCATCGAATTTTCGTTTTCCGCCAATTTTCGCACGAACTGCAGAGAGAAGTACGGGATCTAAATAATCCTCGAGCTTCTTGCTAGATATTTCTCTCGTCAATTTAATCTCTCGAACTTTCTGCAAACTCGCATTCAAGTATGATGAGCTTTGGCTGATCCTGTCGCACCTGATGAAAAAAAAAAAAAAGAATTTATATGACTGCAGAATCCAAAAGTTGTATATGATATGATTGCACATAAATAATTTAATAAATATTAATATTGCCGTTGAGAATTTGGAGGTCGAATGAGGCGTTTTTGGATTTCTTCCACAGTGGCTAGAGGACTCGAAGTGGAAGCTTTCACTCTGTTGTTCTCCATTTTTCTCCCTCAGTAGTGTAATCAAATGCCAGATTACTCTCCGGAGTGATATATAAGAATTAAATGCTCATGGTTATAATGCAACCAGTTGCTTATTCTGGTAAAATTTTGCTTCAAATTGCTGTCATATCGTAGCCAACTCTATGAGATTACTCGTGAACCCGTAGCTGCGCCCCGTGAGAGCCCTAGGGCTATGAAACAAATGATTATTTCAGACCTACAACGAGATATTGACGGTGATATTCAAATCTTGCACAACAGAATGTGATACAGTGAGATAGCTGCTTTTATTCTGAACTCTCGTTAATTCAGAATGAATCAAATCTCTCCAAGTAGGATTTCGAACCTACGACCAATCAATGAACAGTTACTAGCTTTTATGCACGAATATATACAACTGGAAATGCAGGGAAAACAAATTTACTTTCAAAAACAAAATAATGAAGGATTCAAAGGAGAACATCATCAGGCCTGATAGGGTTCTCTTATAGTATATGAAATTAGAAATGTATTATCAAGAGTTTGAATTTCTTGTACTCTTTTTCCTATTTCATTTTCACCAACTACTTGGCTTATGGGTTTGATAATATTATTTCTTACAGGCTGAAATACATGGCAAAAATTGCTCAATACTCTAAGCTTGAGCAGTGTATAGTACTTTAACCTACTCTGTGAGCTCTACATTTTGTACAAAATTTGTACACAGAAGTTCTGGATTCTTTCTGGGATTTGTATTTGTTCCCATCTTATAGCAAATTATCTATGACATGAAGAGATTGGTTTGTCTACTGACTTTGAGAGGCATCCCAAAATTTTGATAAACCCTGATCTGTCCTCCCACATTTGCTGTTATGATAACCAGGCCCCATGCTGTTGCTTGGATGGTTTGGCCTCCATGGCTACTGCCACCGTCGAACAAGGACCAAGACGAGGACCAGGATTGAGAACCAGAAGCTCCGGAAGCAGAAATCGAAGGTGAGTCACCATACCTAATCGATGAAGAGGACGAACCAAATGATTCACTGATACCATTGTCGGAATCTATGCGAGCAGACTGAGCAAAATCCTCGTCAGTGTAGCTTGGACTTATCTCGAGTGCATTATTTTTCTTAGGAAGTGGAGGCAAATGCCTCTTACTGGTTTCACAGGCCATGTTCCCTTCTCTGGTTGGAGAACTGCTTGTGGAACATGGTTGTGGAGTACTGGAGTGTTTGGAATTCCTTTTGGAATTTATTTCTACAATTGGTGGCTCAATTTTTATGCTTCCAGGCCAAGAAATTGCAGCCATAACATCTTTACAAGGGAAGTACTCATATGTCTGGATGGTAGTCCTACTTCTGCTTTTCCCACCTCCTTCATTTCTTGAATCTTCAAGCTTCCAGATATACACCTGAGAATCTTCGCTCGCGCTAATGACATATCTTCCATTTTCAGTGAATGTAGCTAAAATTTGGCTGCTAGTATTCCGAAATCCTGTTTCCAATATTGGACGTGTTATTTGGATTCCTTACATTACGATTCTTCTGTTTAGGGATAAAATCTCATATCTAATAAGGATGAAAACATATATTAATTTATAAAAGTTTGAGTTACTCCTCTTAACGATGTTAACCTTTTAAGATGGAATCATAAATCTTAACATGTTGTTAGAGCTTATTAAGTTCCAACAAGCAATTCGATCCGATTAAGACTCAAAAAATGAGCACACGAATTTTAAGATTAATCTGCTCAAACGAGCCACCATCTTGAGGTGGAATGTTAAGGAATAAAATCACACATTGAATAAAGATAAAAACATAGATTAATTTATAAGAGTTTAAGCTACTTCTCTTAGCAAGGTTGACATTTTAAGATGGAACTCCAAATCTTAAAACCTTCTACCAAATGCATCAATCATATATACCTCTAAGTTTATGGACGAGCTCTGTTCCGTTATAGACTCGAATCTGAGAATCAGCAGAAGTGATAAGCACTTCGGATGGATTCTGAGGGGAGAACTGTTGATAAAGAAACATAGTTACTTGCTGGCAAGTTTCTGAAGGGGGAAAGCCTGAAGTGAAATCAAGTACCTGAAAACCTGTGATTTTTTTCGCTTGAGACTTCTTCTTGCACTGAATATCAATGTGCTCTTTCTGTTCCAGTTTGCAATCTAAGTTCCAAAAGTAGCTAAATGTTTACATAAGCAGACATGGACAATATATGATGATAGGCTGTGGAATTCAAGAGCTGTTCATACCATCTATAGTATACATACGACATATCCCTTTATGTGAGCCGATAATCGCACCCTTCAACAATAAACGATTTGATGTCAGCTGGGTGTGAATTCAAATAAAAGGTGCTACGGAAAAATCAAGAATCTATTTCACAGGCTTTCAATGAACGAATAAAGATCGATTCTGTTGTGGGTTACTCGCTCTAGTGGTACCAGGATTCTCCCAATAAACCCCAAGATGTTGAGGGTTCGAATCCTGGGGACGCTCCCAGCCACGCCTGGGACAAAACCCCTGCCAGAAGGGGACAATACCGTTGGTTGTGACCCCAACAGATTCATATACAAGTTTACGCATAATTTATGTATATTTGGATGTATCTACCTGGCCATCAGGAGTGTAGCAAGCTGCAGTAACCATCTCATGAAGATCTGTCCAGTCGACAACCTGACGATCAGGTATGCTCCAAATTCGAACCTTTCCATCAAGAGAACCACTGATGAAATAATCTTCATCTACTGGATTGAACTGTACACAAGTTACTGCCGAACCGTAGACTCATCAGAAGTAGGATCAATAAAAATAACAATCATAAGCAATATTTATGCACTGGTGATTGAATAATTGCTATATAAATCAGCATCTCACCATAATCACTGTGTGCAAACATCTTTAAACAACTTTTTGACTCCAGGTCCCACAGCCTAACTGTCTTGTCCATCGAAGATGATAACAGTAACTGCATAGAACTTTCTTCCTCTATGTTAACAGTTTCTAGTTAAGAGCAAATGGTCATCTTAATAATTTTAAATTTTTTGCTACCATTTCCTGATCCTACTAGATATTAGCCCCTGTTTGGTAAAATTTGTTTATAAACAGCCAGATTCCCGCTCACCATTTTTTACTTTTTAAAAAGAATGGATCAACGAAATGTTGTCGCGTCGCTATTTATAAACAATAGGTTTACCAAACAGAGGCTTAGAGATTAGGATGTAGGGAAGCTGACCTGAGATTTTGACCACGAGAGGTCTAATATGTCGTCTTGGTGACCTTCGAAAGTGCAGAATGGCTTTTCTGAAAGAGAAAATACAGTTTCTGGCATACTTACATAATCAGGAATCGAGTTTCCCTTTTTTCTATTGTTCCTCCCTCTTCTCATCATTTCAGATGGCATAGGTGTAATCTCTGCGAGAGGAGGCCGATCTGAAACAGTGCCAGCCATCGGATGAACAGGAGTGTCCCCAGGTGAATTTATATTGTCAGGTGACCTTGTCGACATAACATCACATTCTTGCACTTCCCAAACATGAATTACACAATCTTCGCCAGTGCTCGCTAGGAAACACGCGTCCCAGCTGAACTTTATTGTCCATATTGAGCCATCATGAGCTTGGATTTCTTGAGACATATGCAAAGCTGAAAATTCCTTGTAGGATTTCCCATACTGATGTGCTTTAATCCATTGAGACGAAGTCTTGTTAGCTTTTTGTTCTACCGGTGAAGATTCGCCTTCTTTATCTACAGCTTTTCCACTCATGGTATTTGCAGCTCCCATGATGTTCTTCAAGAAAGATGCTCCCATTCTCTTGCTATTTCTGAAACTCTTAGTCAGATAGGAATTGACATTTACTTTCCTGGCATCGTCAAGGCTCCTGGAGACATTAGCACGAGCCATCACTTCCTTTACAAACCGTGAATATCCGACAGATTTCTCGAATTCTTCCATTGTAAGTTGTTTCCCAGTCTCAACGTCGTTGAGCTTATTCCACATTCCCTTTTCGTTGGATTCTTTCACGATAAACTCCTTTCCAGTGTCTAAATTCTTTATCAGGAAGAACGAATCGAAAGCACCAGGTGACGGTACAGATTGTGACACCTCACTGTTTGGCAGGGCTGATTTGGTTCTAGCCCTTTTCGGGTTCGATATTCGAACCGAGCACGCGTAGTGACTAACACCTGTGCTGTATGCTATTTGTCCCGACGACGTTCTAGTTAAGCGCTGTTTTGATACGGGACCTATTAGTTCTTCTTTTCGCTTTTTCGTTTTTACAGAAAAGCTCTCTATATCACCGTCTGATCTCGACCTGACGAGCATAATTGGCGCTTCAGGTGAGGCCTCGGCCTCAGCCTCAGCCTCGTCTTTTTTTGATTCTTCTGGGGGTGAAGAATCCGCCTTTGATTTAGAAGCTTGTGGAGGAGGAACATCAGGCTTGATTGAAATTCCTTGTAAAAATTTGGCAGTAGTGACCCTGAGAAAATCTTTGTTGCTGTTCAATCCAATACCTGTCAAAACGTGGTTTAAATTCTGCTATAATAATTAACAACAATGCTACATTCACTCCACCCTTGCCCCCATATTTGACAACCTGCTCACACGGGTGGTGAGGCCCACTAATCAATGAAGGGGCCGCCCTACTCTCATGTGAGTGAATTGTCAAACAAGAGAGCAAGGATTGGGTAAGAATAGCTTTGTTCAATAATTAACGTTGATATTTTAAGATGAACTCTCGAGATACCTTGAAACAGCTTCTTGCGCCGCTCGTTTACGTCACCCGGTTCCTCCATCCACATGTCATATCCTCCTAGTAGAGATGAAGAGCTCGTAGGTAATACTGCCTCAATCTCGATGCTACCGATCCTTTTAATGGAGGTGGCCGAGATAGCAGAAGCAAATGACATTCGGCTATCCTCAAATTCTTCGTCCTCATCCATTCCTGACAGGGCCGCCAAATCGAGAGGAACGGCCGATGACATTCTTTCGCGAGATTCAAAGAAACATTCATCTTCTTCTTCTTCTCCCAAACCATCCCAGTTCATGTTAAGCGTTCTACGCTCCATGGTTGTAGAATTGCTTAAACTATACATTAAATTGAATCAGAAAAAAAGGAAATAACATTTAGGTACTTTGTGAATCTGTGTCCATCATTGGAAATGTCAATAGTTTGTTGGGTAAATCTTTAAGCATTGCATGGAATTCACTTATTATTGTTTCTTTTTTTGGAAAGAGAGGAGTGGAAGAGAGGAAAACAAGGATTTAAACATAAGCCTTAACTTTGGACTAAACAAATGGACAATCAATAATAAGTAAAAATCTTGTTAATTAGTACTAAACATTGTTATAAAATATTATTATAAATTAGGTAAGAAATTAGGTAAAAATTAGGTATGAATGACAATTACTATTATGCCCCTGTAAAATTTACATATTACGATTGTGTCATTGTTCACTCCTATAAATATGAGTCATTTCATTATGAATATACCAAGGATGAGAAGAGTTTCTCTCTAAGCTCTCCATCTCTTTCTCTCTATTTCTTGTTAGATTTTGATAGTTTCACAACACGTTATCAGTACGAGTCTTTAGCCTATTGAGTAATATGACGGGAGTATGCTCTACAGTTGCATCTAAATGATGAACCTCTATATCAGAAACCAGATTATTATTAATCCACATTTCATTTTCCAAATCTAGTGTTTTTAGTGTTAGAAAACAAATTATATCTCGAAGATATGAAAATATTGAATCTGCCTACGAGTTTTCATCATCCATGAACGAGTTTGCCTTGAAAAAATTTTCTTGCACTAAAAAATGGACGAGGCCACTAGACCACTAACTTAGTGGTAGCAGGTATATATATATTAATTAGTTTAATTATGGATGATTACTAATCATTAAGTAGAATATATATTCTTAATCTATTGACACTAATATGGAATCAATTAGATAAAATAAAAAATAAAAAATTTAAATAAAGTATAAGTAATATAATTATTGTCATACCGTGATGGATTGAGTTATTATGGACTGAATTTATACCTTAACTGGATATGACTCATTATCGTAACGGATTGGACTATTATGAATACATTGACTGGATTTGAAAATATGACTCGCTCACTCATGAAAGGTAATTATTTCATTATGTTGACACCGCCTATATGGTCGGTCTATCAATTGAATATATATGGAATACTTTACATATATTCATATTTTATATTATTTCAGAAACATCTCAGTTGTTGGTTAATTCTAACATATTAGAGGTTGTTGTCAACATATATACGTGGTGGTATAACCCCAGTATTATTATTGTTAATATATATATATATATATATATATATATATATATATATATATATATATATATACAATATTATTATTATTATTTGATATTTCATTAAATGATACCAGAAGTTATCATTACCAAAAAGTTGGTAAATGTTGATAAAAATATTTTATCCAATGGTATCAGAAGTTACTAATATTTGTATTTGAAATGGTGGATGAAAATAAATTATTTAACAAGAGAATTTTGATGTATGATAAGATAATATCACATGATAGCACGGATATGGCTAATGTGAAAATAATCTCATCAGTAGTATGAGATAAATATTAAATGATAAGTGTCTGGAAAAGTTCTTGCACGAGCACTTATGTATTCCAGAAGAAGTACATATTTACTCCAGAAGAAGTAAAAATTATCATTTAAACATACTGAAATTATATATTTATTATTGCTCCTGAAGAAGTATAAACGAGTCATACATGCAAAATACAAAAGGGAGAAACATTTATGATCCTCAAAATTAGAGGTGTGTTTCGGGAGTAGCCGTGTCCTACCACCTCTGATCTTTTGAGGAAATAAAGAAACATTCAAAGATGTGTGTTTCAGGAGTAAGAATACCCCATACTCTACCACCCACAAAATTTTGAGATTCACAAAGTTAAGTTTACATTAACCGGACTCCATTTTCGCTTGATTCCCCTTCCTTGCGACCAATCTATCTTAACTCCTGCTGGATCTTGTATGGGGATATATGATTGCAACTTATCCAGCAGTTCCTCGATAGTAGGAGCAGAAATAAGGATTCTCCTAGAAAATGGAGAGATGAATCCCTGTTCCACAGCATAATCAAGAAATGTTAACAAACCATCAAAGAAATTGTTAATATTTAAAAGCCCAATAGGCTTAGTATGGAGATCCAGTTGAGCCCATGAGGTAATATTAAAGATTTCTTCTAAAGTACCAAAACATCCAGGCAGGGCTATAAAGGTATCAGAACCATATAGCATGCAAGTTATGCATTCATGGATAGATAATGTTTGTACTTCATGCCCTCGTGTTTTTCCTGCAAGAACAAGTATAACACCGATCACTTTTACTCGCTCTGTGAGAGCAGATTGGGAAAAACAATCCACTGTTACCTCCTCCATATACTAGATTGATACATTTCTCTCTCAATTTCTTTCCAAGATCCACTGCTGCTTCTAGATACCCAAAATCTTTCCCTAATTTTGATCCACAAAATACACAGATAGTTTTGATATGTCGAAGTTTTGGTCCTTCCATCATTCAGAGTATAAGGAAGGAAAAACTTATGAGAAAATGATATTTTGGGATGCATGAAACTGTGAAAATCATTGGCTTTTTAAACTTGAAAAACTTCACTATTTACTGCTCGTCTTTTGAAAAAGTGAGAACCTACTTCTGACTAAATTACACTACTTTTGATAAAGCTTACCTTTCGGTGATTTCTCAATACACTTTATCAATGCTCGAGAAATGAAACATGAAAATATTTTATAAATATATGTGCAAATATATACACACAATATACTGATTTACCTTGTATCAATGTTGAATAGCCAAAACATCATTGTTTATAACAGTCTGGCAAACATGATCTTTTGCTATTATATTTTTGAGACTATAACGCTCTTTATTGCTGATGAATTTAGCCCATAAATATAGTAGCTCACGCTGCACATACCCACTAGGGTGCGTCTCAAGAGTCAATCGGACATCATCCAATGACTCCTTACTCAGTCCACCATTAATGAAGTCTATCTTATCATCTCGATTTATGAATGAATATCCTACTGACTTACAATGGGTATTACATGTCCATCGAGCACATTTGTAACAACCTTTCAATCTTTTTGCTCTTCGCTTCTTTGCAAAAATACTCTTACATAAGCCAGGCATGTGCTTAGAAAATGAATCTGGTAATTCACCAGCTAATCGAACTTTTGCTTCGATCAACCAACGAACATCTTCTGGAATGCCTTGATCCATCAGCAGTCTCAATCTTTCAAGTCGAACTCGGTAAATCTTTTTCAAAACATTTACCGGAAGATTAGAATAATATTTGCGAATATTTGATAATATAACATCCATTTTTTTATGGATCTAATCTCTTCCCAAACGATCTATTTAAATGCATTATTTAAACGCGTAAAGGAGCGCTCCCCGTGATATCGATTCCATCAAAAAATAATGGAATAAATTATTGAAAAGGTGGGAACAATGAGATAATGTATCATTACCTTTTTCGATATAAGGGAAGATTTGGCGACAATATTGAGAACATGAGATATTTTCTTGGATATTGTACCTGATTATTTCGGTACACTAATAAAGGTATACTGATTTGTACTATACAGAAATACGTACTGATGAAATGAATACTGTATTGAACCAGAAGTTCATACATATGTACAAGTGAAATATCTTGCTGAACCAGAAGTTCTATAATGATTTGTTAGATTCCAATTCAATAATAATTGCTGCTTGTTCTCAAAGGCAAATTAATTATCCCACTAAGAAAATGAATGACTGATTATTTACTCAAGTAATGATATTACAAGCAAAGTAATAAATGCTAGCATGAATATATCTTAAAGTCATTAATGATTTTACGAATTCGTTGAGATAAAAGAATATTAAATTGCTAATGATTTAGCACATTAAAAGCCTCAAGTTATTTGCTATAAGAACAATTTGAATATAAATATTTCTCATGCAGCAATATTTTACATACAAACATGTCAATAAGATGAAATAAAAATTAGCTTGTAAAACTTTATGATTTCTAAAAAGTGCGATATCTATATACACTCCAACAAAAACGCACTTAGATATATGATTGTGATTATATCCATAATTATGAATGACATGTGTTGAGACATTTTTAGCCGACTGATATAATACAAGATTCTTGAATATTATGGGGAAATTAAACAATAACACTCATGAAGCGTGATCAAGCTTAAAGCGTAATTATGCCTGAAACATAATGACAATCGATTCCAAAAATAAATATCTCTGGAATAATTGAGATGATCCCTTTGAAGCTAAATACTTATAGTGAGTAAAAGGGACATAGTTAAATGATAAGAGATTCATGCCTGATGATAGAATATACAAAGAGATATCTCTATGTTATGTTTATATTGAGATGAAATGGAATCGATAAATAAGTCGACTACACACAACCCTCTTATGAAAATGAGGTTTTTGAAATTATAATACTTTGGCCAAATATAAAAACCCCAATGTAGGGATTATTGTTATAGGACCTAAAGTCCAAACACTTAAATGTGTAATGCCAGTAGTTATTTGTACAAATGAAAAATATTACACAGTCGTAAAAGACGACTCATTGCACATGAAATTTTTCAAAAAACTAGCATGACATATGGTGGATGTGACTATAATCTAGATCACTAGTTTGAGCTCTTTGATATACCAATGAGTGAGATCAAAAAGTCTGATTCTCATCTCGGTACTTTGGAAGTTTTCTTTGATGTACCAGTTGATCGCGGTACGTTGGGATTTCAAGCGAAATGATTATAGATTATATGTCGAAATTGATATCTATTTCAATGATTGATTATACTCTTGCAAATTAGAAATTTCAGTTTATAAAGTGCAAGAACATACATGTATAAATCATTGAAAGATTCAATTTGCCCAGAATAGTATCATTATAGAATGAAATGTGATTCTTAAAATAAAATCACATGGAGAATGATACTTATGACCGCATAATATAATATGTTGAAAATGAAATTGGAGTGTACTATTATTATATTTGAATATTTGGGCATGCAATTGATTTTCAATATGTAAAATTATATTATCCATCGAAAATGAATATTCACCATAAGTGAATTTGAAAATGAATATTTAATTATTCATCAGAAGTGAATTCTAGATTTTGATAGAAGTGAATCAATTCTAGATTTGAGTAATGCAATCAGTCAACTAACTAAACATTGCTTGGTATAGCATGTTCAGTACATTATAAATGAGCTATGACATTATAAATGAGTTATAAACTATTTATAAAAGCTCATCACAAACTATATGTTTGATGAAATGATTTGAGATTGCATTAATATACTTGTGATATTCCTATGAAGGGAACAAATACGCGCTGCACTCTTTTTCCCTTAACTGAGGTTTTGTTCCACATGATTTTCCTAGCAAGGTTTTTAATGAGACAGCAATTATGGCATATCAATGAGAATAATATACTCTTTTTCCCTTCGTCCAGGTTTTGTCCTACTAGGTTTTCCTGACAAGGTTTTAACGAGGCAGTACTAAAGCACTAAAGAACTGAAGCACTGAAGCACTTCAACACGTCAGAACTTCAAATTTCAGTACATGATTTGTACTACTTATCATTGATGTCATTTTAGATATTAGACTCAATGATTAATGATGGCCAACATCAGGGGGAGCAGCTGTACTCTTTTTCCTTCACTTAAGTTTTATCCCATCGGGTTTTCTTAGCAAGGAGAGTAATATGTCATTCAAGGGGGAGTGTTATAAAATATTATTATAAATTAGGTAAGAAATTAGGTAAAAATTATGTATGAATGACAATTACTATTATGCCCCTGTAAAATTTACATATTACGATTGTGTCATTGTTCGCTCCTATAAATAGGAGTCATTTCATTATGAATATACCAAGGATGAGAAGAGTTTCTCTCTAAGCTCTCCATCTCTTTCTCTCTATTTCTTGTTAGATTTTGATAGTTTCACAACAAACATTACTTTATAAAAAGACAAATAAAATTTTGTCACGATCTAATGTTGCCTGCCAAATATTTAGTTATGGCCATATTAAGTTGTTTTTGATTGCGAGGGTCGAAAATGGGTAAGGAAAATATTTTCTTGGAAAATGTGAATTTGAAGTGTTTGATTGGTTTAATTTTTTAGGTGCAAAAAGTGGGAAATTTTTCAATTTTTGGCTTTTAATTGACATTATTTTCCTTGACAAATAAAGTAAAATTTAGCTTTTTTCTTGTTTTTTTAACATATTTGTACTTGATAATAGCAATGTTATTTTTTGAAACAAAAAAAAGTCAATTAACAACAACAAAATTAATCAAATGTAACGAAAAATTACAAAATCCTTACCTAGAAAGTATTTTGTCTCACTTTGTGAAAGAAAACATTTTCAACGGAACGAAGGAAAACCAGGCGCATCACTAGCAGGAAGTTTTCCACTTCCAATTTTAGCTTTCAAACAAGAAAAAGGTTGAAAGATGGAAAAAGTTTTGATTTTCCTTAGAAAATATGAGTTCATCGAACAGTCCCATAAATGATAATTTGCCTTCTTATTTTGCACCGTTCACAAAATTGATCTTGAGGAAATGAATAATCAGAGTGACCAAGTTGAGTTCATTACAACAGAAATTGCCTTTTGCAATATTCAGAAAACGTTACAAAAATTCTTTTGCGGCATTTGCGTGTGTGTTGCTAAGCTCGATATTGTTGTAGAGTAAAAAGGTTATCGCAATGTTCACTGACCGTTGCAAAAGACTTGATGTGAATGTTACTTTTTACATTTTGCAACGTTCGATGAGTATTGATGTAAACTCATTTGCAACATTTTTTGAGTGTTGATTAAAGCTGTAATCCACGTTTTTGTAACGGTCGGTAATTGTTTCTGTAAACTCATTTGCAATGTCTTTCGAGTGTCACGAAAAATTATAAGTCTCCTTTTTACAACCTTCTAGGAGTGTTGTCGTATACCGATTTGTAACTTTCTTGGAGTGTTTTCATATACTCATTTGAATTTGTAGAGTTTTCCGAATGTTGCAAAAGATTTCTACATTTTTTCGCAACATTCCATTAGTTTTGTTGTATACTTATTTTTAGCGTTTTTTGAGTATTGCAAAAGACTTTAATTCACCTTTTTATAACGTTTTGTGAATGCCGCTGTATGATATTTATATTATTTTTTTCAAAATAATTGCAAATTTATTATAAAACTTATATTTTCTAATTAATTCATTAAAGCAATAATTTACACAAACAGCAAAAGTAAAAATACTTTTGGAACTACATGAAATTAAGAATATTCGCGTTATAAATTTTCAAATCCATACAAAACAAATAGTGTTGATAATGTTTAATAAATCCACACAAAAACCCCAACATTATAAAGAAATATGTAACTACAAGCATGACAACTTCATATCGCAATATAACTGCATCTCTCGGTCACAGAATCTAGTCCATCTTTAAAAGAATGTCTTCAAAATCGCATCTATTTTGTTAATTTGATCAAAATTATAGGTGGATGTCACGGTTTGCTTACATAATAAAATGTTAGAAAAATTCAAAAGGAAAGCTAAAAACCACATATGCTGCATTGTGACACATAATTTCATATCACCCATGACCCATCATTCACAAGTCAACTGCATTTACAGTGTAGGGCCTGAATCAACACCCACTCGAGTATGCATGTCTTTAAATGAGCTCATTCAAATAACCAAATTTATGACATGTAAACTATACTTATTCCACAAATTTATTTCATTCCAATGTGATTTCACAAAGGCAATTGAAATAACTCATCCCAAATAACCTTACTAGACTCTAGACGTGACATGAAACAAAAATATTGCATAGTTCCCAAGGCTGAAAGAGCACGTTTCATTTTTGTAAAGATCAATAAAAAATAAATATGTAACGTAAGTATTGCTTGTGACTAGTTTTCTTTGATATGTGACCTGTTGAGATTGATTTGTGACCCCTGGACTATGACTTGTGACCTATGATTTGAAACATATGAATTGTGACCTATGAATTGGATTTTGTTGCTTGACATCTATGCACAAAGAAGATGTGACCTGTGAATATATGAAGCGTGACATGTGACTATATGAATGGCTTATGTTATACGAAATGTGACGTGTGACCTAAAATATGGAGTGTTACATATGACATGTTGTGATTGGATGAGTTGTATCTGGGACCTATGTAATGTGGCCTATGATATAAGAAGTGTTGCATGTGAGTTGAACATGTAACCTATGACCTAAAGTGTGACATGTGACTATATAAATGATTTGTGACATATGAAGTTTGTTATGTGACCCGAAATATGAAATGTTATCTATGAAATGTTGTTATTGGATGAATTGTGACATGTAACCTATATAATGTGACCTACAATCTATGCAGGTGTGACATGTAACTTGAACATGTGACCCGTGATCTGCGATTCGCACATGTGACCTATGACTCGTTTATGTGACCCCAGATACCACTAACAAACAACCGTCATCTCACTACCACCATCACATCTCACCAATAACCATAAACACCACGTCTCTTGGATCTATGACATGTTGAAAATGATATATGACCTATGGATATGACTTGTGACCTGTTACTCGTGACTGTAAACCTTTGAAGTTCACATTTGACCACCATAGACAACATGTGACCTATATGATGTGACCTACAATCTATTCGGGTGTAACATGTGATTTGAGCATGTGGCCTATAACTTGAACATGTGAACTATGACTCGTATATGTGACCCCAACGACCACCAACAAACAATTGTCATCTCACTACCACCATCACATTTCACCAACAACCATAAACACCACGTCTCTTGGATCTGTGACATGTTGAAAATGATATGTGACTTGTGACATGTTCCTTGTGACATGTGACCTTTAAAGTTCACATTTGGCTACTGCAGACAATACCACCGCCTTACATCGTGCCACCACGATAACTGCCCCCACCACCACCTACCATTGACCCACTACCCCATCACTACACAACCACTACCACCATTGCCTCAAGAAAGAGAAAATAATCTATCTCCTATGTTAGGATCGATACATGATCAAGAACAAAAATAATTAAGTGTAAAAATACACGAACGCCAAGATTTTTCGGCCAAAGGCCCCGGAGGTTCGATAATTCAAGAATCATCTACATCCCCCGTTGAGCAATCCATCAAACTTGGATTTACGCTCAAATCCACTAAGCACATCAAGAAGTTCATTACATTTACATCAACACCAAGAACACCAAAATGATCTCCAAAATCACTAAGTCTATCCACTACCATACAACACACGGATTTCACAAAGATTACTCTCCATCTAAACTATGTTTTACACATATCGTAAAACCACTCCAAACACGAAGAAATTGGAGAAATCACAAAGAAAAGATACTCTAATCATCAAGAAAAGAGATCACAAATGGGAATTACAAATGGACATCACTAAGCAATCTTGTCCGAACCCTTAATCAAAAACGCCTCCCAAAGGGAGCTAAAGAGGAGAAATCGTAAATTGTGTTGTTGTGGAACCACCAAGATTATTATCACCAATTTGATACCACCAACTTATATAATGGTCCAATTCTAGGCCATGTATGTGGGCTTAACCAATTTAGGCCCAAAGTGAGTAGCACCTACTCAACAATCTCCACCTTGCTACGAACTTGAGTACACTAATAGTGAATTTGAGCAACCAACTTAATATCATCTTGCTCTCACACACCTGAAAAACAAGTTATGAATTTAGTACCATATTTGAGGAAATAATTGATAAAAACATTTATTCAGGATTTATTCACCATATGAAATATTTCAAATAAATTGAACAAATTTTCTCTATGTATAGTACAACCATGAAAAACTAGATTTTTCATAAAATGTATCACATGATAATAGTCAAAATAGCACTATGTGCAAAAAATATGTGATTTCGAACTCACATAACTATCATACGAGGTGAAAACACATAGGAGGATAACATCCAATTACCAATATCTCATGCATAACATACATCTATAAATCCTCACAATATCACATTGAGTATAACACTTAAACACAAGATTCATATCATATTTCCTGAGATTAATGTACATATTTCAAAACTTCTCATTTATAAGTATTAACAATGAACCAATCAAAAACAATATCATCAATATACAATAACAAGAACACCAAGTTACTTCTGTTTCAACATGATGATATACAAGTAATGATCAAACTTATTGCATCAAAAGCCAATAAGAAGAACAAAGGAATCAAGTCATTTATACCACAACCAAAGCAACTTTTAAGCCATATAAGAACCTTTTAAGACAAAAGACACACATTTACGGATTTTCATTTATCTTCAAAAAAAATAAAAATCAAGAGGTTGAAATATAAAAACTTTTATAAAAAAAAAAAATGTAATTTCACATCAGGTTGTTTAAATTGTCGCGACCAACAAAACCACCAACAAAAGTTTTCATATAACCTTCACCTCCTTCTATGTGTGTACCTATGTATCCAATAATCTTAAAAGTTCATTCCGAGTGGTATCCTCTTTTAATTCATAACAAGACAACTCATGTCTCCTATCATTGCTTATCCACTCTATTGATTGTTCATCCACATAGTCTCATCACTTCTACCACACTAGTAAACTACTAGTCAACTCAAGAATATGATATAACGGGTGTATCCCTACCACTCTCTCACAACTATCTTTTAACTTCAAGACACTAAATATGGAGTCTCCACCTCACTCGAGGTATCCTAGGCCTGGGTATAGTACTCTCACTATATCTAACTCCGCCTGCAACTGATAACAAGCATACCTTGCTATATTTCTCTCAATTGCACCAAAAATCATGTCCTAAACATGACACATCAGCCCCATTAACCGTGATCATACTACTCCGTGATCACACTAACCGCACTTTTGGATTCTAAAGCACAACCAAAAGTCTAAAGCAAAAAATGATCAACACATTTATCATGAAATCTATCATGAGTAGTATCACAAATACCTGAAGTAAAAGAAATACTCCGTTGCTTACAAAGTACATGACAATCACATGAAACCACATTAGACATATAGTCTTTTCAAGCATGTCTTCTATGAAACTTACCAAACACACAATGACCACATAAATGCATATAAGACACAAGTCTACATATAATCTGCATTTATCACATAAAGGTACATTCGACATGCAGTCTCCAAAAACAGTCCTTTCATCACGACGAAGCATGTCAATTGTGTTAGTAAAAGAAATAGAAGAATCAACATTTCTAATCACATAAGCAATGGTAACAAATACAATTCTTATAACCCATTACAAGTTACGAGAACACCCTTAATTATTATCATGATCCTACATTTTGTGTTGTCAAACCAAAAATCATAATTCACATCGAAAACCCCCAAATTCGTGCAATGTGTAGTCATATTTGAAACAAAGCTTAACAAAACAAATACACCAAGTAACGACTCAACCAAGCATTTCAAGTATAACAGATTATGGCACAAATGCACAATCAAATAAAACCTAAATCAAGATACAAGAAAAATCACAAAAGAAAATGTTATTCCTTAATTCTAGGACATTATATATTAGGTAGGTCTAATTTGAAGTCCATTAAGCTAGGGTTTCAACAAAGTGAACATATGGAAATTATCCAATTTTTACCAACCAAAATCAAACAATCACAATTCCAAAGCAATTAAAACATATCAATATCGAGCATAGCTCGCATAACAGGTTGTCACCGACAAGGTGATAATTTTCAAAATAATTAATCAAACAAGTACTACCGGCAAGGTAGTTAATCCGTAAAGCAAGAAAAAGTTAAGGTTTAGGAATATCACCGAGCGAACAATGCGTGTTCATATACCGAAG
Organism: Ligustrum vulgare; assembly: GCA_963555705.1. Classification (NCBI taxonomy): domain Eukaryota; kingdom Viridiplantae; phylum Streptophyta; class Magnoliopsida; order Lamiales; family Oleaceae; genus Ligustrum; species Ligustrum vulgare. The sequence continues at coordinate 18,465,457 of OY743176.1, read as the reverse complement.
AGGTGCGTTTGGAATTTTGTAAAATAGATTGTTGAAATGGACTCAGCAGGTCCTGTAGAATATCCTGTTCAAAATTGTCGCCGGACCGCCGCCGGCGCCGCCACCACCACCGGCCTCCGCGTCTCCACCATCGGAAAATCCTAGACAACTCCAGAAGCTTCTCCTCAGCCTTGCGATCTCAGTGGTGGTGGCCGTTTTTTTTATTGGAGTTACGGTTTGTTCACAACTTGTAAAAGAACTTTCGGTCAAAATTTTCTTCACCCAAAAATCGTCGTTGCTTCCGCCGAAGCCATAAATTCCCACCGGTCGAGGCTTCTAATTTCCCACTCGAGCCTTCCTGTGGTCTCTGTTGGTTGATCGAAACCACGGTTTTCCTGGAATCAGGGTTTGAAGGTTGTGGTCAAATAACTCAAAAGACGTATTCTTCGGTCAAAATCCCCGACTCCAGCCATTGGGGTTACTGTCCTTAGGGTCGAGTCTTCTACTCGACAGTGCACCCACAATGAAGATCTGCCTTCGTGGTCAGCCTCAGCAACCAGGTCGCCGGAGATGGATGAATCAAGACTTCTTCATTCTGCCAATTTTATTTCCTTTCTTGGAAAGTTTTTTAATGGGCATATCCTCTTCTTTCCCCAAATGAAATTTGCAATTTCCTTTGAATTTTAATCCGACCAGTGGACTTTGAAATTCTGGTCGGTGGCTTTTTCTTCGGCCAACAATTGCTAGACTTTCCTCAAGTGGCAGGTTCTTGATCTCCCTTTTCTTGACTTCACCTTCCCTTGTTGGAATGATTTTTTCTTTTTCTTTCATCCGGCCACTAGCCTCTCCACTTTCCCCTTTTGGCAAGTTCAATTTCCTTTTCATTTTGGCTAGGGCCTTTTTCTTGATTTTTAATCCGGCTGTAGCAATTACCATTCTTGAATTTTTGAGTCAACTGCTTCTTGGTAATCTTCCGGTCTGTGGCTCTTTTTCCTTTTAGCAAACCGGTAGTAGCCCTTTTCTCGCCAATTTTGAAATTGATTTCAATAGCAAAATTCAACTCATTCTTGATCCCAACACAAAGCTCTAAATTCAAATCACAAGGCTCTGATGCCACTGTTAGGATCGATACATGATCAAGAACAAAAATAATTAAGTGTAAAAATACATGAACGCCAAGATTTTTCTGCCAAAGGCCCCGGATGTTCGATAATTCAAGAATCATCTACATCCCCCGTTGAGCAATCCATCAAATTTGGATTTACGCTCAAATCCACTAAGTACATCAAGAAGTTCATTACATTTACAAGATCAACACCAAGAACACCAAAATGATCTCCAAAATCACTAAGTCTATCCACTACCATACAACACACGGATTTCACAAAGATTACTCTCCATCTAAACTATATTTTACACATATCGTAAAACCACTCCAAACACGAAGAAATTGGAGAAACCACAAAGAAAAGATACTCTAATCATCAAGAAAAGAGATCACAAATGGGAATTACAAATGGACATCACTAAGCAATCTTGTCCAAACCCTTAATCAAAAACGCCTCCCAAAGGGAGCTAAAGAGGAGAAATCGTAAATTGTGTTGTTGTGGAACCACCAAGATTATTATCACCAATTTGATATCACCAACTTATATAATGGTCCAATTCTAGGCCATGTATGTGGGCTTAACCAATTTAGGCCCAAAGTGAGTAGCACCTACTCAACATCCTACAACTTCACCTAACAGCAATAGCATTAGATATCCCCAGATCTAACACTATTCTTTACCCGATAATTTTTGTCCAAGCCAACGCCTCCTCCTTGCAAAGTAGCTGCGATGATGTAGCTTCTCTCTCTCTCTCCTGCAATGCTATCTCGTTTTGCAGCACAACCAGCGGGAGTGGATTTCGCAGCGTTGTTGCTTCTATCAGAGGAGGGGATTCTGTCTGGTGAGTGAAATGGGATGGTGGTACATCTGTCATCGGAAATACAGAAACTAGAGTAGAAATTAAAAATGCATGAACATGAATTTGATCGATGCAAGAGTTTGATTCTTTGTTCTTAAGACGTTAATGCCCCACACGGGTGCTAACGATTTTCGGTATTCGTCTCCCTAGATACAACAACCATGTCTTGCAATATGAGTACTTACGTAGACGAGCGAACTTTATGCTTTGAACTCTCTCCATATGAAACACGATTCAAAATAAATGGACAATATTTAAAAGTGAACATGTGTTAATATGATAATGCAATCATGAAAAAAAAATGAATGAATGAATGTGTAATAAATTTCAAACAAATGAGATCTATATATAGTTGTTGGAAGGTTGCATCTCAAAACACACAACCCTTTCAAAAGATACAACTTTTAGATTTTGTTTTTAATTGAAGAGATGCACATATTGGAAAGTAAAATATGAAAAGTCGTGATATTTCATATGAAAAAGCACATCTTTTCATTAAAATTAATTCTAGAATATTTAATAATATTCTCCTAAATTTCCAACTTTATCACGTATTTAAGCAGCTTAATTTCTCATTCACCAACTAATGATTTCCACCTAAATAATCACATAAATTGGTCAAAACCAATTCTACATGCAAAGTTCCAACAATATCACCTAATTTACATGTTATGCAATTGATTTTGCATATCATAGAAGCAGGGAATGTTGGGTGTACTACATTAAAAATAGAGCATTGTCATAGCGTGTTTGTATATATTTTCAATCTTTTGGAATTTGAAAATCATTTATGCTATGTTCGAAAAACGATTGTTTATAAATAGTGATATGACAACAATTCGTTGGTCCATTTTTTAAAAGTAAAAATATTTTACAGGAATCTTTGATCAATCGAAATTGATGAATTTTCAAAAAAACTATTTAATGAGATGATCCCCAATTATCATTTATAAACAAAATTTTACCAAACAGAGGCTTCAGAATTTTTCGGTGTAAATGAATATTATTTGGAAACTACAGTCAAGGTGGATGTCAATTCAATAAGATGAAACTATAAACAACACTGCTCTATATGTATGTCGTGCACTCTTACATGAGCATTAGACTGTGTTTTGCACTCACTAGAAATTTGTCCAATTCCTATGACTTCTCAAAAACCTCAAGGTTAAGAGTGTCTGATTCAATGACATAAAATATGTTTTATAGGAGAACTTGTGGTCCAATTAGAAGAGCTAAGGGAGGTTGGACTCCTGAGGAGGTAAGAATGTTTCCTGAAATATATATACCTAAGAAGCTACGGTTGTGCTAATCTTTGTGTGGGCCTGTCTACATTCGATTTTGAGGTTGACTCTTTTTAAATGAACAACAAAGTTCTTTATGATTTGCTCCAGGACCGAACGTTAAAAAGAGCCAGTCGCGATCTAGTGTCCATAGTAGGTACTATAAAATGTGCCCACAGAAGTTGTGATGTTGTCACGTGTCACTATATATATTTTTTGGGACACATGGTAACATCACACCCACAGTGGATGCCATAAAATGTACCCAATGTGGGCACTAGATCAATTCCGTAAAAAGAGCCGTTGCTGCTTTCAGAGGGAAGAGTTGGAAGAAAACAGGTATAATTTACTAACCATGATGTCCCTTTTTGACGATACTGTCTTTTGCAATCACATTATGCACCTTAAATTAGACGTCTGAGTTTTTTCTTAATTTCGAATAAGATATTGTGAAAATTCCATGGACATGTATTCTCCTCTAGAATCAGATTGTCATTTTTTTTATTTTTAAAGGAAAAAATCGAAAATCTTTTATGATCTTATAGTGCTTTTCTTTATATTTTGCAGTGCTATTTATACGGAGTATATTTGATTTAGTTCAATAAGTTTCCATCTTGAAAGATTAGGTTGACACCTATTGATTAAATGAAAGGGATGAGACCTTAATGATAGAAGTTTAGATTGAAAATTTTTCGCTCCTTTTTACCAAGACATTTAAAATCTTCAATATGTGACATTCAAAGTTTGATACAGCGTTGTTTATTTGACCTGTTTCCAAACTGCGGTCTTAAGAGGCAATATTTGATATTATCATTATGTCTGATGATATATAGTTATAAAATTCCCTCTTGGCCTTGGTATACTTGAATACTTTTTTCCATAATCATGATCAAAGAACTTAGCCTACATTGATGTGTCTGCAGCCAAATTTTTTCCAGATTGATCAGAAGTGCAGTGCTTGCATCGGTGGCAAAAGGTTCTCCACCACATGGCGAGTCATTGTGCTTGCCCGTGTTGGATCTGCCGAAAAAAAAATTTAGTTAGATTTTTTGGCATTTTTTTGCGACGATTTGAAAATAGAGTTATTTTATCGATGTCTGTCCGAGTTGAACAAAATTTCTTGATGGGGCCCTAGCTGAAAAAAGTTTCTGGATCCACCAATGGTTCTCAATCCAGAACTTGTTAAAGGTCCCTGGACTCAAGAGGTTGTGATGCGGTCCAGAATGATGAGAAACTATTTGGGAAACTAAATCTCAATAATATCTCATCGATACTAATACAAGAATGATGAGAAACTATTTGGCCCATCACACTATCACGATCAATGCTAAAATTTGCTTCTCGTACCTTACCGTCGATTGAGTATCCTATTATCTACCTCATTATCCAATTGAGTTATGATGCTAAATAGAATAGGATCAATGGGTTGTGATGCGGCAAAAAGAGATCATGGTAAAAATAAATAGCTAAGCTCTAATGTTTTGATGTAGAAAATAGATCCACTGACTACTATAAATCAACATTTTCCTCAAGAGTCAACATTTTCCTTCCATTATCCTATTCTCAATAGCTAAGGTTTGTTTCAATGTCATCTATGTCCGATAAAATAGATCATCGTTTACAAGTATAGAGTCCAAATCATACATTTCCTAACATCATCAACCTTACCCTCTGTATCCTTGACTCAAAGATATATTCGAACATAAGTCGATTTTAATAATATAGTCTATATTTCAGCTTGAAGGATTTCTCTTAGAGAGCATCCCCTTTCTAAACTAAGTAGGGAATGCCAAATTAGGACATTCAGGAATAGTGAAAGAATGAGGTCCAGAATCATCAATTGAAGACTACTTAAAAAGCAAATTGAGATATCTTAAGAAATTTGATTTTGATGACTCACAACTAGTTACTGAAAATAAGATATAGCAAATTAATTAATCTATACTCTATAAATTCTTAAACCCAGAACCAGATATAAACCTGCACATAATCTCAAACTCATTCATTTTCATCCATCCTATGACATTCTAGCATTGAAAGAAAAAGAAATATCATACAAAGTCAATGCCGTAACCAGATTAAGAAATAAACCCTTATAAAAGATTGATAGGAAAAATTTATTTACCAGAGCATAGAAAACAAGCTTGTCATCATCTGCGCTTCTATCAGCATCAAAGAACTCCTCAAGCGGGTGTGGGTTATGCCTGGCAGTAGAGATGGCAAAAAAAATCGATCCGCCCCGTCGATCCGTCGACCCGATCCGATCCGATCCGAAAAAATTCCGATCCGTGGATCAACGGATCGAAATTTATGTGATCCGCCCCGATCCGAAAATTCACGGAGCAGATTTGGATCGGGGCTGATCCGATCCGCCCCGATCCGCAATCCAACATTTTTTTTAATATAATTTTTTTATCATGTATAAAAATCTAATATGTAAATTTTGTAGCAAACTTTAATTTTTGGGAATAACCTGCAATCTTTGTATTTAAAAAAAAAAAACACATTTTCATGTTCTTCATTTGAAGAAAGAATTCCAATAAGTGATGGCAAAAAAACTCGATCCGTTGAATCGGTGAATCGGCCTCCATACGTCTCGTTTCAATAAAATAAATAAAATTTAATAAAAAAAATAATTTTTCTAATTTTTTTTAAAAGGATTTAATTTAAAATATATTTAAAAAAATTTTAAAAATTAAAAATTAAAAAATAATTTGGCGGATTGGTCCACGGATCCGCCCCGACCCGACCCGAACCCGACCCGAAATTTGACGGATCGCGGGGCGGATCCGGATTGAATAAAAAAAATTCGGGGCGGGGCAGATCGGGGTCCGATCCGCCCCGTTGCCAACACTACCTGGCAGTAGTAATCGTAGAAGCAGCGACGGCTCCCAGCAGCTGAAGCTTCTGATCTGGCCGCAGCAAAGAGGGTTTTTCCAAACAACCTGGTACATGGTGGCGTTCTGTTTGTATTTTATTTTATTTTGTATTTTTATTTTCGAAAATGTTTTATGTTTTATGTTTTTTTTTTTTTCAAATTTGCTGAAAACGTATTTGATTTGTCATTTTTGAAAACTATTTTTGAAAATGAAAAATTGGAAAACACGTTCTGTCTGACATTTTGCAAAATATTACTTAAACTATTTTTAATTAATTTGCTTGCAGAATAGTAATGACTTAAACTCAAATTTTCTTTCACAATACATTGAAAACATGGTTACTTGCAACACACTAATGTGAGCACTAAGAGCCTATATTAACACAGATTGGTCAGGTTCAAGATTTGAGGAAGCTCTGGTTCTATTAAAATCCAGAAAATGTAAAGTCTTTCAAAACCACCAGAATTCATTTAGCAAGGCATTTTTTAAAATATAACAACAAGAATTCTCACTTAATTTTTTTATTAATGTTGATATTGAATTCAATAAAACTTTATTTTATACTTAGTTCCAAGTTAGGATAATTCTAAAAAAAAAAAATTATCTAGACTTAGTTCCAGGTTATGATAATTCTTTTTTAAAAAAAAAATCTCAAAACGCGTTTTTCGCGTTTTGAACATTTTTTATTGAAATACACTTAAAAGCCGTTTTGTGTACAATTATTATTATTTTTTTTTTTTCAAAATGTGTTTTTGAAAATGGTACAGAGAACGCATTTTTAATGTTTTCAAAAATAAAAACAAAAAATAACCTTAAAACAATAAAGAGAATAGGGTCCATAATTTCAAGTTTTACCTAGATAACAGGACTCAAAAGTGAAGAAGGTGCTATTGGCTCAAATTTGTACCCGTGACTCAGGATTGAAGCTTTCGAAATTGCATAGATATTAATATAGGACAATTTCTTGAATCTGTTGCAGTGAATTCTAGAATTTTTACCGAATTAATAATTTGCGCATCTCCACAGCATTGAAAGTGATGTGGGATGCTAAAGAATGATTATTTGGGCCATAAATTAAGCATTCAATTCCCAAATCTTAGGATGTCATTTTTAGCACCTGAAGTAATTTTTCAAATAGTTGTGCCATTCCTTTAGCTACTACTAGTATTACACTCGTGCGATGCACGATTATTTGTTATTTACATATATCGAATTTATATATTAACATATAAAATGAATATTTAATTAAAAATAAGAAATGAAGGAAGACAATTAATCACAAAAAAGTACAAATTACCCATATCTTAATTGTTTTTACCGTTAGTATTTTACTGTTTCGGGAAAATTTTTTAAATATTGTAATTTAAATTGATTTAAAACTTAAAATGAGAAAATAAAATTACATTTAAACAGAATTTGTAATACGTAAAAAATAGATATATCTGTGGTATATGCTCACAATTTTATTAAAAAGAAAAAGAAAATAATAAATAAATTGATGAACGTTCCTATTTCATTCTATTTCAAGCGGCTATTTGAAAATTTGCATTCAACATGATTATTTTAAATCTGAAAATTGTCCAAAATGAATAATATATAGTTAAGGCTCTGTTCGATAGACAAAGGGTAGGAAATTAATTTTTGTGTTGGATTTATTTGTATTTTCTAGGTAAGATGTGGCGTTAAAAATTAGTTTGGAAAATTGTGTAATTGGAGAGAGAAAATATAGATGGTTAAAAAGTTGTTTGGGAAATTATGTAAATTAAATTTGGTGTTGAATTTTATCTTCTAGTATTATAATTTTTTTAGCCGAACGGATCCTAATTAATACTACTTGCCATTTTGGGAAATATATTTTGGCAGAAAAAATGGGTTAATACATGTTCGTGTTTTTCCTTTATGTATTTCGTTTTCTCTTATGAACATGTTTAGTCCTTGTTTAAGCCATCATTATATACAAAATGAGTTTTTTAAATATGTACTTAAGCCCCGTTTGAGATTCATTATTTCAAATATTGTTGTTTGTAACAGTAATTTTTGGGAGAATGAGTTTTTAAAAAGTAGGAATATTTTCGAAGTTATACATAGATTATTTTATTAATAGAATATTAGTTGAAAATGAGTTTTTAACAAATGAGATTTTGAATAAGGAGTACCTAGTAGGGGTCTTTTTTTTTTTTTTTACCAATTGACTACAATTGTAATAGTTTGGAACTTGAATGACTTACTTTTAAAAAAATAATAAAAATAAAAAATCAATGACCATATGCATAATCATTCAATTTTAATGATTATTAACATATTTAATCTTTCTAGAATATAGTTTCTAGATTATCAAAAATAAATTTATCTTTACCCCGATTAATGGAATAGTACTATTAGAATCAATACTAACTATCTTAATATAGTATTTGATATTTAAATATATTAAATAAATATTTCATTTCATATTTACTTTAACATTAGAAATTAAATAAATGTGGTCCTATATATAAATGAATGTAATAAAGCAACCTGAATTGATCTAAATATGAAGTTACAAAAATTATTCGGGCTTAATTAAATTACATAAAAATTCGGATATTTATTATTTCTTTTAATTTGATAAAAAAAGAAACTCGAATTGAAATTAAATATATATGACCAAATTAAATCGAGTTAAAAATTATAAATAAATATCATTATAGGATTTAAGTAAAATAATTTTGAAATAGAAGGATATTGAGAAAAAGTAAAAGGTACAAAATAATTTTTTATCTTTAATCTTTGATATGATTTTAAGGATGACTCTAACATGTGAGTTCGTATTAAAGTTCTCGTTAGGGTTGTCAAACGGGCCGAACCAGGTCGGCTCAGCCCGTTTGACTGTGGCTCGTGTGAGTCCACGAGCCGGAAAACGGGCCGGCTCGTGTGGAAACGAGCCGGGCCGGCTCGTTTCCTACAAAGCCGGCCCAAGTCCAGCTCGTGGCTCGTCCGTACGAGCCGGACTTGGGCTGGCTCGTGGGCCTTTTTTTCTTTCAAACGGGTAACGACGACTGGAATAATTGAAAATATAAAAACTTAAATAAATCCTCCTCCTTTAATTCGAACTTGGGATCGGCTACATTTAATTTCTTGTATGCGAAGTTAAAATTGTACACAAACAAAATGTTACGTGTACAATTTTCTTATTTGAATTTGAAAGAAAGAATTAAAAATACAGAAAAAGAAAAATGCATATATTATTTATAGCATAATACATAATGGTAAGGATAATAATTAATAATACAAAATAATTTACTCACCAATACGATTGTTCTTCGAATTCCTCCGCCAGAATTTTACTTATCCTATTTTGTAACATTTTCTCCGCAAACTGTCAATCCTTCTAGTACATTAAGGCCTCCAGTATGTCTTCTTTAAGCCTTGACCTATATTCAGATAACACTCTTCCACCTGCACTAAACGCAGCCTCCGATGCTACAGTTGATACCGGAGGTGCTAGTAAATTTCGTGCAATCATAGAAACAACTGGGTATTGATGCTTGTTTAGTCTCCACCACTCAAGAATGTCAAGATTATTTATCTCGTCCTCATCTAACATGCTAAGAAGGTCATGTGAAAAATACCTAGTTAACTCGGTTAGAGTTATATCTGAATTATTAAATGTACTAGAAGAACTACAATCACTGGCATGTGTACTAAAAGTTCTCTTCATAGTTATAAGGTAGGAAAGTAAATCACTGTCTTCATTTTGTATCACATTACTGGTGGGAGCAGTTCTTCTAACATTTTTTCCTGACTTTTCGGCATTGAACTCGTACATTTGACATAAACACTTTTCTAAATTTGTACATGTCAATGGAGTCCCAAAAGTTAATTTATTTGGTGTTGCATTTATGGTGTGTTTAGTTCCCTCTAAAATTATTCTAGGGTCCATAATCGTTGCTAATGAAAATAAAGTGGGTACATTTTCCCAATATTTTCTAAACTTAGTCTCCATTGATGAAATGATTTGCTTAAAAATAGGAAATGTTTTGTACTTGTTAAAATTATTAGTAATGCAATAAAAATGATTCAATACTAAAGGACAAGTGGGATAATAAACACCAAATAATTCGTTTGTAGCATCGTAAAAGGGTTTCAAAAAAGTTTTAACATGAAAAATAAGTTCCCAATCATCAACCCCCAAATCAAAACTTGGGACATGTGAGTGCCGACCTTTGTAATACTCACATATTAAATTCTCGTAACCTTGACAATGTTCAATCATTAATTAAGTTGAGTTCCATCTATATCCTACATCTGTAACAAATGATCGTGTTGGCATACCATTTTCTACACAATGTGCATCAAAAGCTTGTTTTCTAGAAGGTGCTATCATAATGAAATTGCAAGCACGCCTATTTTTTTTTCAATTGATTTTCTATATGCTTAAGATCATCTTGAACTATTAAATTAAAAATGTGACGCACACAACGAACGTGAAACAAGACTCCATCAAATTCAGGATTCATGTGGTTAGCTAATCTATCTATCACTGCTTTATTAACAGAAGCATTATCTAGTGTAAAACTACGAACTTTACTATCACAGTTAAATTCTCTAAGAATTGCAAGTAGTACGTTGAAAATATTTGTTGCATTATGTGGGTAATCAATAATTTTAAATGTCATAATTCTTTTGTTCATTAAGCAAGTATCATCAATGTAATGACAAGTAATAGCTACATAACCTCTATGATTATTGCTAGTCCACAAGTCCGAAGTAAATGATAAGTTACAATTATATTTATTTAAAACATCTATAAATTTTTTTTTCTCTCGAAATATTTATTAATGCAATCAACTCGTAAAGTATTTCTAGAAATGGTTTCGTACCTGGGTTGGAGATACTTTTGAATGAATTCCGTGAATTATGAACTTTCTACAATTGAAAGCGGGAACTCACTACTCGATACGAACATGACCATCCCTTCTCGACGCGCTAGTTCTTGGTTGAAGACCCAATTGGTTAGACTCGATTGACCAAACTGTAGAGTTGATTGGTTTGCTTCAACCGAGCCTAGTTTTCGACATGCTTTACAGTGTCTGTTGAGGTGTGTTGTACCCCCACCCTTCTTCCAAGAGAAAAGTCATCTGCAAGTTTTACATTGTGCTTTGAATACTGGATTCCCATCAGCGTCGATGGCCGTTGTTTTAATCAATTTGAAAAAATTCCAGCAACTCGATTTTTTCGCTCTTTTTGGATTTCAGCTGGAGTATGCCGTCGTGCTAGCGGAGCCTGATCCATATGTAATAGAAACATCTTCATCAACAATGTCAACCAAATTAAGAGGAGTTCTAGTATTTATATCATCCATCTCATTTTTCAAATCCACCAAATTTTCAGGAATTGAAATATCGTTGAGACTAAAAAATTTATCAACAAATTGGCTAGAAGAACAACCATGAGATTGTAAGTGTGTCATTAGAAATAATGAATTTGGAAATTTGAAATTGGAGATGGAAATGAAATATGGAATTTGAGACAATATTGAATATTGTATATGAAAAAAAAATATTATAGGCTATAGCACTACAAATTAGAATATAACTAGAAAGTAGAAATGTAAAATATTGCAATTGGAATTTGAGAGTTGAGAGAGTTGAGTTGAGTTGAAAACTTGAGAGAATTGTGATCCAAATCAAGAAAAATGTGTGTATATTTATAGGTGTAAAAATAAATAAATAAAGCCAAACTGTCACAAGACCGTTTGGCATCAAACGGTGACAAGACCAAACGGTCTTGTGACCGTTTGAGCCCCGCTAGTGAGAACGAGCTTGGGCTCGTTATAATGAGCCCTTCGACCCGTTTGGCAGTCCGTTGGACTAGTCCACGAACTTCACGAGTCGAATCCAAACTATCAAATACCCAAAATTTTTGTCATGTCCAAGCTCAAGTCTTTTTTTACGAGCCGAACCGAACTTTTAATGAACCGAATCGAGCCGAACTCCTGAACTGTCCAGCCCATTTGCCACCCCTAGTTCTCGTTGAGATCTTCGATTTGATACCCATATTGCATATTTTTCGATTTCAAAATAATAGTATAATTATCAAAAGTATTCTAATTTATTAAAATACTTCTATTTTAGGAAAGGCAGTTTAGACGGGAAAAGTTCCAAAATATGTTTTGGGAAGTGCCTTACTTTTATATATTACTAGTGTTGCATTCGTGTGATACACGATCATTTGTTACTCACATATATCGAATTTATATGTTAACATATGAAATGAATATATTTAATTAAAAATAAGAAACGAATGAAAATAATTAAACACAAATTACACATACCTTAATTATTTTTTACCGCTAGTATGTTTACCGTTTTTGGAAATTTCTTTAAATAATGTAATTTGAATTGATTTAAAGCGTAAAATGAGAAAATAAAATTATATTTAAACATAATTTGTAATATGTAAAAAATAGATATACCTATGATATACGCTCACAATTTTATTAAAAGAAGAAAGAAAATAAAAAATAGATCGATGAACGTTCCTATTTCATCCTATTTTATTTTCTGTTTTTAAAAGAAAAATATTTATGTGATATTGACAAGTTTTTTTCTTCTTTTTTTTTTTTTACGAATTTTTTTTAAAAAAAAATTGTAATTGATTTTTAAGAAAGGAAGGCGAACCAAGAAACCTAGGGACTTGAAAAAAAGGTTATTTAAAAATTTGCATTCAACTGGATTATTTTAAATTTGAAATTTATCCAAAATGAATAATATATAGTTAATTAATACTACTTACCATTTTAGGAAATATATTTTGGCGCAAAAATGGGTCATACCTATTCGTGCTCTCCCTTTATGTATTTCGTTTTTCTCGTTCTTGTTCAAGGCCTCATATACAAAATGAGTTTTTAAATAGTGATTTTTTAGAGAATATGTACTTAAGTCCTTATTTGAGACATATTATTTCAAATAATGTTGTTTGTAACAGTAAATTTTGGAAGAATGAGTTTTTAAAAAGTATGAGTTTTTTTAAGTTATACGTGAATTATTTTATTAATAGAATGTTAGTTGAAAATAAATATTAGTAAAATGAGGTTTTGAATAAGGGGTATCTAGTAGGGGCCAATTTTTTTACCAAGTGGTTACAATTGTAATAGTTTGGAACTTGATTGACTTACTATTAAAAAAATAAATTAATGACCACTTGCATAACTAGTCAATTTTAATGATTATGACTTAATTAATTTTTCCAAAATATAATTTCTAGATTATCAAAAATAAATTTATCTCTACCTGAATAATGGAATAGTAATATTAGAATTGGTAATAGATATCTTAATATAATATTTGATATTTAAATATATTAAACAAATATTTCATTTCATATTTACTTTAACATTACAAATTAAATACACGTGGTCCTATATTTAAGAATGTAACAAACCAAGCAACCTGAATTGATCGAAATATGAAATTGTAAAAATTATTGGAACTTATTTAAGTTACATTAAAGTTCGGATATTTATTATTATCTTTAATTTGATAAGAAAAGCAACTCGAATTGAAATTAATTATATATGACAAAATTAAATCTAGTTAAGAAATTATAAATATCATTATAGGACTTAAATAAAACAATCTTGAAATAGAGGAACATTGAGAAAAAAGTAAAATGTACAAAATAAGATTTTTACCTTTAATCTTTGATATGATTTTAAGGACAACGTGTTTACAATCAACTCTAACTTGTAACTTGTAAGTTGTAAGTTCGTATGAAAGTTCTCGTTAAATCTTCGATTTGATATCCATATTGTATATTTTTCGATTTCAAAATAATAGTATATGATTATCAAAAGTATTCTCATTCATTACTTCTATTTGAGGAAAAACATTTTAGGCGAGGAAAAATTTCAAAAGATGTATTTTGGAAGTGTCTTACTTTTATGCATATATATATATATATATATATATATATATATATATATAGACGATTACATATAAGGCAGCTTTCAAGTTGGCAATATCTTGTAATGGCCGTAAATGATTCTTTTAATTTATTATTATATCCTATTTTTTACATCTTGGTTATTAAATGCATCATATTTTCTATTGACAATTCCAGCATGAACTGAACTGGCTTTATTATCTGCAGGACTGGTAATGCTATAAAGAATCACTGGAATAGTTGTTTGAAGAAGAAATTAGACTTGGATTTGGCTACTGGAAATCTTCCACCAATTACTAAAAAAGTTCCTCAAAATGGTTGTTCAACAGTTGCAGCTGGAGAGTTACTTCTTTGCTCAAGTAAGGGATTGGATTCAACTGCATTAGCTTTGTCTGGAGCTACACATAATAATACAAGAAGGGAAGGATAAACTACTGACTTTGCAAAATAAAATTCACTTAATTGCACCAGTACGTACAAGATTGTGGCCTACAAGGAGGAATACCATAATTCGTAATTGAAAAACTTGTTTTTGTAGAATACCAAATTAAAGAAAAATGAAGTTCAGACTCCTTGCTTATAATTTATCTCCCATTCTAAAGCATTTTACGATATTAGCCAATTAGGCCTTTATTGTCATTATCCTAAATAAATGGCCTCACTGCCTAGTTTTTATATTAACGTTGCTTCTGATATATTACTGGGAATACAACTAATGATGTTATAAAAGGATTTACTGATATCCTTTGTCCTTGAATTGTGTTCTGAATAACGAGCAATAAATTCTACTTATTCTTGAAATTTCACTGGAGGTGTAAGTAATTGATTTGTACAGATATCACCTTAAATTAAATATAGAAACTGAAATGTGGTTATAATGGAAGTATAGTTCTCCCTAAATAAGGTCGACTAGTGTTTTGCCAAATTTTTGGTTAAGATTTTCTAAGGATCTTGACACCGATTATGAGTCTACTTGCTACTTATAGGATACTGCGGACCCGTGTGGTACGGCTTGCTTCTTATACAAGGACTTCCTGAAAAAATTGCCTTAACTTTTGTTTGGAATCTAAATTTCAAGAGCACTTAGGAAGTGATTTCGGAGGAAGTCACACTAAACAAGCTTTCTCTAAAAGCTTTTTCAGCAAGTTGAAACACTTTTAAAAAAAATTATCAAACGTCTCGAAAGTAGCTTTTGGCTTTTCGAAAGTCATCCTAAATAGGCCCTGCAAACATCGACAAGTTTTATCAGCTTTCAATAGGTCACAAATTTCAATATTTTACTCCAACTATATTTCAATTGATAGGACACTCACATATAAAAATTTATGTTAAAGGAATCAATAAATATTTTTTGAGAAAAACAGAATAAAGAGTTAAATTAAGAGAATTATTGGAGTATATAAAAATGTTGACTCTCTAAATTTAAAGATGTTATATGGAATGCATAAGATGCACTTTATAAATGAAGAGTCCATTGGAGATGTTCTTGATAACCATTTTTAGGTATGTATCATGTATGGTTATAAAATATGACATAATCACCCAAAATGTACTTTTTCAGCTTTAACATCGAACTATTTTTCAATTATTAGTAATAGTTGTTTTAGTCCCAATTCATCCACTCTTGATATTGAATTATATTAGAAATTCTTATTGCATCATCTATAAATTTCATTAGAGTGATATAGTCAGTTGTAGAAGTGTGTGTTTGGTAAACTTGTTTATAAGCAAATGTGTTGTTTAAAAATTTGTTACCAAATGGAGGTTATACTGCTAACATTTCATTTTGAATATGTATTGAGTACATTGCACATTTTCCTTAAAGTACCTTAAGCAAGCATCGTCCAAATACTCTTCTAGCCTGGAAATGGCGCAAAAGCATATTTCTTAATCTAAGGAACAGTTTTCGACTTTCCAAAAGTTATGCCAAACAGACTTTTAAAATTGTTCAATAAACTAAGATGAATCTTTAATATTTTGAAAATTCTCAATAGGAACATCTAATTTTTCATCATTACAAGAAAAAATAGTTTCATTAAAGATGACAGACCTACTTAAAATAACCTTGTAACCTCCCTGCTCCCTAACCCAAAGTCTGTAGCCCTTGACCCCTTCTCCGTATCCTAAAAACACACATTTCAAAGATCTAGAGTCAAGTTTAGTTTCAGTTTTGTGTGAGTAGGCAGCACACCCAAAGATTTTCAATTTTGAAAAATCTAGAAGAAAATTATTCCAAATCTGATCAGGTATATTGAAATTAATAGCACTGCAGGGAGAGAAATTGATCAAATAGGAAGCAGTTTTAACAGCTTCTCCCCAAAAAAATTTTGGCAAATTAGAATCAAGTAGAAGACACCTAGTTCTTTCTAAGAGAGTTCTATTCATCCTTTCAGAAACCCCATTTTGCTGTGGACTATATGCAACAGTCCTGTGTCTAAGAATTCCTAAGTTGCTACAGAAAGAATCAAAGTTTTGGTTACAAAATTCTAATCCATTGTCTGTCCTAATTATTTCTACCTTCTTATCCTTTAAATTTTGGACTAAGGTAATCCAGTTTTTAAAAACAGACACTGTAGCATCCTTAGTTTTTAACAAATGAACACAGGTTTTCCTAGAGAAGTCATCTACAATAAGAAGAAAATACCTATAACCTGAAACAGAACTAATAGGAGCAGGACCCCATAAATCAGCATGCAAATATTCAAGAACATCATTAGATTTATGAATACTTTTACCAAAAGAAGTCCTTTTCTGTTTTCCTAACACACATTTCTCACAGAAATCAAGTTTATGCAGCACATCATTACCAAAAACACATTTGTTTTCAAGTAACTTAATACCTTTTTCACCTAAGTGTCCTAATCTTTTATGCCATAAAACAGTTTTATTCATATCAGACACAGCATTAAAAGATCTTGCATAAACAGGTAAGGTATTCAACACATAAATCCCATTAATTTTGGGAATAGAGAAAATCATAAAGTTACTTTTGAAAATATTCAAGTAACCATTAAACATTCTAATCTCATAAGATTCGGAATCAAGTACTCCAAGAGAGATTAGATTTCTTTTTAAATCAGGAACATATCTTGTTTGGTTTAAGATAAGAGTTTTGTCATTTTCAAGTTTTAACAAAACCTTCCCAGTTCCTTTCACATCATAAGTAACATTGTTACCAAGTTTCACAGAGTCAAAATGATCAGAACAGAAGTCAGAAAATAAATTTCTTTCAGGACACATATGAAAAGTGCAACCAGAATCAAGTATCCATTCATGTTTGTTATCAGATTCAGTGGTAACATAAACCACTACATTATTGTCTTGGACTGCAGCCTATGTTTGATTGCTGGTTCCTATTTCATTTTTCCTTTTGAAACAATTTTTAATATGATGTCCAAGTTGACCACAATAATAACAAAGTCTGGGTCTATTTATGTTATCAAGTCCCCCAGAATTATCTTGCCCCCTGACATTATTCTGACTTCTATGGTTGTCTTGATTTCTAGAATTATCATAACCTCTAAAATTGGTCTGACTTCTAGAATTATTCAGTCCTCTATAGGTGTTGTCATTAAACCTATTGAAATTGGCTCTATTTTGGAAATTCCCTCTTGCAGGCTTATTGTTCACATTATTCCAGGTTCTATTATTGCTAGAGGTATTCCAATTTTTATTGAAATTACTCACTGGCTTGTTGTTCCTAAAGGAAGTCTTCTTCTTAGAAGATCCTATTACATTGTAAGCCTCTTTAGGATTGTTCTTGAACTCAAGTTCTTTATTTTTTAAGTGAAGTGTGAACAATTTCAGTAGTCAATTTCTATCCACCATATTCAAGAGCATTTCTAAGGTCTTTGAACTTATCACCCATAGCATTGAGCAAACACGCAACCTTTTGTTCATCAGTAAGTTTTTCATCACAATTCAACAGACTCTGTGTGATCTTAGTAAACCTACTCATGTTCTCATCTACATCCTTTGATGGATCAAATTTAAAAGAGAAATATTGTTTCCACATAAAGCACTTATCAGGCAAAGACATAGTATCAAAAACTTCTTCCAGTTTATCCCGTAATTTCATAGTAGTTTTAGTCTTGCCTACTTGTCTAATGACATTATCAGATAAGTGTAAGAACAGAGTACTCCAGGAAATTTCATCCATTTCAAGTTGTCTATCCTGAGGGGTATCAAGAGGTCAGGACCTATCTATAGCCTTAGCACATTTCATTCGAAGTAATAAAACCTTCATTTTCTGGCTCCAGAGATTAAAGTCTCCCTTGCCATTCCATACTTCAACATCTACTTTTACAGTAGCCATTGAAGTAATGACAAAATGAATTTAAAGAATTATTAAATTGAAGGCTTTGTTATTCCAAATAAGAATAGTCATACAGATTGAAGTACAAAGTATAAACACAGAAACCCAAGAATTATCAGTAAATATTCCACAAAGATCAAGATATGAAAATATAGTTTCAAACAATTTATGAAACAGCAAGGCAATCAAGGTGATTACAATTCAAACACTAATCAGGCTGATCAAATAACTACACAATACTAATGTATAGAAAACAAGTTCTCCCAGTATATCCCTCAACCTATTTATGGGTCAGTCCAAGCTCTCTCAGATTCCCGGATTCTCAAGGAATCCTGGACAAAGGTAAGGATAGGGGTTCAAGAATAGGCTTCAACGGAGAGATTTTGGAAAGAACCAAGTATTGAAAACAAATCAGTATGAATTGTAGTAAATTGAAAAGAGATCACCTGATGCAAATTTATATAACTGCAGCAGCACAGAGATTATTTTCCACAAAGATTCAGAACACCCAAGTTCAATACCACCAAGCCTTCCAGTAATGTCACGAGGATCAGCCAACAAGAAGATGTAGGATCCAATGTATAAGATTCAGTATATTTATAAAGAAAATATACTGAAACCAAAATCAAAACAAAGATCTCAAAAGATTATGTATGACTCAGAATGAAAATCCAGTAAAGAAAAAAATCCCTGAGTAAACCTAATTTCAAAAAATAGGTTTAAACAATAATACCACAAAGCAATTTCTGAACCACGAAGAAAGTATGATAAAAATTTTAAACAGTTTCCAAAAAACTGAAAAATTTCAGAATCATAAACTTGTTTACAAAAGGTTTACAAGAAATTTTAAGAAATGAAATTTTCTCAAAGATCACCACCAAGAACTGAAAACCCTAAAACACAACTTTCAGAAAAATTACAAGAAATTCCAGAAAACACAGATCCACCAAGAATAAGACTGGATCTAACAAGTTCTGAGTCTAAAACAATGTTTATAACACGAACCCTAAGGCTATGATACCACTATTAAGAGATCGATACCCAGAAACAACTACAAAGAGTAATAGAAACAATTTCTCTAATAAAACCTCAAGAAATTTTATTAATCAACAAGACACAAAGATATCAAACACAGAAATATACAGATTCTTTCTCTATACAAAATAAAACCAAAAATCTCAAAAACTCGCAAAAAACCACAAAGAATATACAGAATAACAATCTGTAAATCATCCACTAAGAATACTGATTGTGCACATAGAATCAGTAACAAAAATAACCACTAAGAGTGTTGCGAGAAGAGAGATTTTCTTCAGAAAAAGAAGAAGGCGATGAACAGCTAGAGAGAGAAAAATCAGAGATCAGAATAGATGTTTCTGGAGGAAGTAAGAAGTGAAGAGTCTGAGTCACGCCTTATCCTCAGATGAACGGTGGTAATGATTCCAAAATGATCCAACGGTGTGAATATAAGGCGGTGTAGGAATTTGGGCTGCAACCGGGTCATTAGTCTTGGGCTTCAGCATATTGGACTGGTAATATAATATGATCCATTAATCTCGGTCCAACACAGCAATTTAATTACTTTGGGCTGCAACAATCCTGGGCTGAAAATAGTGGGCTGCTCAAAATTGTATCTACAAGGAGGAATACCATAATTCGTAATTGAAAAACTTGTTTTTGTAGAATACCAAATTAAAGAAAAATGAAGTTCAGACTCCTTGTTTATAATTTATCTCCCATTCTAAAGCATTTTACGATATTAGCCAATTAGGCCTTTATTGTCATTATCCTAAATAAATGGCCTCACTGCCTAGTTTTTACTGCAACTGCTGCTTCTGATATATTACTGGGAATACAACTAATGATGTTATAAAAGGATTTACTGATATCCTTTGTCCTTGAATTGTGTTCTGAATAACGAGCAATAAATTCTACTTATTCTTGAAATGTCACTGGAGGTGTAAGTAATTGATTTGTACAGATATCACCTTAAATTAAATATAGAAACTGAAATGTGGTTATAATGGAAGTATAGTTCTCCCTAAATAAGGTCGACTAGTGTGTTTGCCTCATGGATTGTCTTCACGATGCCACCTTTTATGACATGTTGATGTGTCTGCCAAATCACCAACATTGCATTCATTTCTCGCATTTCTTATCGAGAGCTGTTTATCCGAGGGCCAAATTTGTGGTTAAGATTTTCTAAGGATCTTGACACCGATTATGAGTCTACTCCGTGTGGTACGGCTTGCTTCTTATACCAGGACTTCCTGAAAAAAATTGCCTTAACTTTTTTTTTGAAACTAAATTTCAAGAGCACTTAGAAAGTGATTTCGGAGGAAGTCACGCTAAACAAGCTTTCTCTAAAAGCTTTTTCAGCAAGTTGAAACACTTTTAAAAAAATTTATCAAACGTCTCGAAAGTAACTTTTGGATTTTCAAAAGTCATCCTAAATAGGCCCTGCAAACATCGACAAGTTTTATCAGCTTTCAATAGGTCACAAATTTCAATATTTTACTCCAACTATTCAAACGATATTTCAATTGATAGGACACTCACATATAAAAATTTATGTTAAAGGAATCAATAAATATTATTTGAGAAAAACAAAATAAAGAGTTAAATTGAGAGAATTATTGGAGTATATAAAAATGTTGACTCTCTAAATTTAAAGATGTTATATGGAATGCATAAGATGCACTTTATAAATAAAGAGTCCATTGGAGAGGTTCTTGATAACCATTTTTAGGTATGTATGGTTATAAAATATGACATAATCACCCAAAATGTACTTTTTCAGCTTTAACATCGAACTATTTTTCAATTATTAGTAATAGTTGTTTTAGTCCCAATTCATCCACTCTTGATATTGAATTATATTAGAAATTCTTATTGCATCATCTATAAATTTCATTAGAGTGATATAGTCAGTCGTAGAAGTGTGTGTTTGGTAAACTTGTTTATAAGCAAAGTTGTTTAAAAATTTGTTACCAAATGGAGGTCATACTGCTAACATTGCATTTTGAATATGCATTGAGTACATTGCACATTTTCCTTAAAGTACCTTAAGCAAGCATCGTCCAAATACTCTTCTAGCCTGGAAATGGCGCAAAAGCATATTTCTTAATCTAAGGAACATTTTTCGACTTTCCAAAAGTTATGCCAAACAGACTTTTAAAATTGTCCAATAAACTAAGATGAATCTTTAATATTTTTGAAAATTCTCAATAGGCTCACTGACACCTAAATTGATGTTAGATAACATTATTATTTACTCAATGGCGCACTCTGAGTCCCCAATTAAGCATTTGAGTCCCCAATTTTCATATTTATGGCAGTTGTGTCCGAATAAAATAAAAAAATGTATGGCAGAGTGAGTTAAGGACAATTACAAATTTCTTGTAATTTTCTTAAAAAAATTAAATGAAAAGCTGAAATAGAAGTCCTAAATTGAGTACAAGGCAATTAGTTGGCCTAAACTCACATCAGAAGCAGCCTGCCAAAAATATTCCAACAGACATGGACGAAATAAATTTATATTCTATTCAGTAAATCTTCTTTATATAAAATGTATTAATTTAAACAAACCAATTAGCCATGAATTCCCAAAATAGCCAAAATTAAAGAAGAAACTAGCAAATGTTCAATCTATATATGTATATATCAAACTGGAATATACTACATTCAATTGAAACAATCTTGTTCGCATCAACAGAGTTGTGCACATAGCCCCTGAATCTGCCTTGCAGTTGGATTTAGCAAGGAATACGTCTTGCTTTTACCATTACTCGAGCATGTTAACGTATATTGGTTCCCTGTTTGCACAGACTGCAAAATTGGCAGACCCTAATTAGATCATGCAAATATAAATAAAACTATAAAAGACAAGATTTATAGGATATCAACACTTGTAAATCTAGCAAATGTTACAGCAGTTTTAGACAAAATTCTGCCTAGGGGGTAACTCACTGGCTTGCTTCCGAGGCAAGCTGTGGGCATGAGCCAAGCAGCGAAAATTCATGCAAACCAGCTAGACTTCGGCTTGCGAACTAAGACCTCAACTAGAGGGAAATATAGAAACTTAAATAAAGAAATAGGTGGGATGGGGTAGCCCCGAATCTCAAATGGTTTCCTAGAATACTTTGTTCGACTTCCATTAAGCATATAGCTTGCCTTCCAATAGAGATTCGGGCTTGACTAGAATAGCTTTTAAGAAACAATTTCATCCTTAAACCAATGTGATCTTATTCAAGAGAGAGATTTTCATCATGCTTACCTTCTATAAATATGGGAAAATTAAAAGAAACCCTACCTTTAAAATTTATAATTCAAATATAAAGGGGATTTGTAATAATCAGGCGTTTAAAAACCATCGGTATACTCCCTCCCTCTCTCTCCCCGTTCCCGTTCCCCTTCTCTATATCCCTACTCTCTCCGCCCTAAAAGTAACCAATGGTGGTGGTGAGGAAGATGATGCAGCGGCAGGGGCATTTGGGTTGGTGGGCAGTAAGAGAAGAGGTGGCGGCAGACGAGGAACTCTGCTTGGTGTTCTTTTGGGAGCCTCCGTTGACAGGGGTTATGTTGTTGAGGTTGTTGTGGTTAGTTTGAGGTGGTTGTGCATTAGAGGTGATGTTGGTGTTTCAGGTGGTGCTGGTTGTGGTGGAGTACAAAAAGTTGAGGTTAGGTGGAGGAGACGAAATAATTGATCACAAACAGTCACAGTTCACACAGATCAAATCACAATCAATGCATTATGGGTCACAAAAAGTTGGTTTTCACAACCACGATCACAAACAGTCACATCTCATATAGACTCGATCACACTTATCATGGAATTGGTCACAAATAGTCACAATTCATATAGACTTGGTCACAATTAATGTATTACAAGTCACATATAATGATAGTTTAATTGTGTTTGTTATTGGAAGCGGTGCTCATATTTTAGGTGGAGTATGATATGGTGGAGTTAAGTGAAGATGAAGTAGTCACAGTTCACACAGAATCTATCACAATCAATGCATTGAGGGTCACATATAGTCACAGACATCGTCACAGTCATATCTCAGATCCATCAACACCAACACCTCACTACCACTATGACGATCAGAAAAACACAATTGTCACCCACACAACATATCACCACCACATACACCAATCTCACCCACCCATCTGTAGCAACGACCTATATCTAGACATCGTCTGTAGCAACATCCTCATTGGCGAGTAAGTGTGACTGTTGTGCCTATCATCAGAGACCCGATATCGGAAATGAAATGTCGGCGTTGCTTCGACAGGGTTTTGATTTTGTTGGCTGAGGGTGGATGGGGCGTATGGGTACATGCAATTGATTTTTGTTGGCTAGGGGGTTAGATGGTGTTGGGGGCTGGGTTTTTAATATATTATTTTATTATATAATATTATTTATTTTATTATTTTAGCATCCGAATTTTAAAAATAATTTTTAAGTTTGTTAGTTATAAAAACTTTAAAAAGTGATTCTTGTAGTGTAGTAATTATGCATTTTCTCAATAAATATATAGGATATAATCATCTTCCTTAATTGAAGTCATACAGACTTCAGACAATCCAATTTTTTGCCAAGTTAACGTGAACGTTCTCATATGAAAAAATTTGCAATCCCTTGATAGAACACAAATAATTTAAAGCAATAGCCTCATATACGCTGCTTGCACGAATATAAATTATTTATTTCAAGTCCACGCTATTTAATTCATGGCACATTTGGTAGGGTGAATTGGATGGTGATAAACAGTATTGGAGCCTAAAAAGAAGCTAAAATCTTGTTTACTATATGTCCCGTCCCTAACGAACATGAAATAAGAACAGTTTGGTGTGAGCGTGATATGAGAACAATCTTAAAAAGAGAGGGACTTCACAATTTCTCACCTGACAAGAGACGGGCTGCGTGTTGCAGCTCCACCTTTTAGTAGGTACGCAACT
The DNA here is from genome assembly GCA_963555705.1 of Ligustrum vulgare. Lineage (NCBI taxonomy): Eukaryota > Viridiplantae > Streptophyta > Magnoliopsida > Lamiales > Oleaceae > Ligustrum > Ligustrum vulgare. The sequence goes on along the minus strand of OY743176.1, from coordinate 18,441,149 downwards.
CAGATAATGACACCATGAACAATGATCGTTCAAATCAACTCCACGGAGAAGCATAACCAGGCCAACAGTGAACCTGTCAAAATTCAGACATTTTAAGTCAGTCAACCATTCTGCCAGAACAGAAATTGTAATGAAGTCCACTGGAGAGTGACATTACAAAAACAGCTAAAAGTCTCTGAGGCTCACCCAACAATCAGAAGGATCAACGAGAGGATCCACAATACGCACTGATACGTCTTAAATTTAGGTTTAGCTGATGTAGAAGAAAATCCTGGAGCATATCGCTGGTAAACCCATCCAAACTGCGGGCGGATTAGAAATACAAACCCGAGAAGAAAACCAGATAAAAATCCTCCGAGATGAGCAAAATTGTCCACGTGTGGTAGGATTCCTACTGATAGATTGATAGCAATAATTATCACAAGGGTCACCATTGCTGCTACCTAAAAAACCAGAATATATGTAGCACGATATTTAAGCTGGAAAATGTAAGTAATATGAACTTCACTGCTACAAGAAAGCTGCATCCAATTGTAGTTGGGAAATTACCTTGTTAGCGTATATAGTCCAATTAGTTATGAGTTCTGAAAGCATTCCTCCGAGTAAACCAAAAAGTGCACCGGAAGCACCGACAGATATATTTGACTGAATAAAGAGGGCAGATAACAAACTCCCACCAAGTCCAGAAATGACATAAAGCAACCCGATGCGTACTACAAAATGTAAGACACAGAAAAGAACAAGTAACGTAATTAATTATTTTGACCATGAAATAAACTCGGACAGTTTCTCTTTTTATATGACGAGCAAAAAAATAAATAATAAAAAAAAAATACTAGAACAAAAATTCTGGGGAAAAAAGTCTTAAAAGCAAACACAAGTCAATCAAAAGACGTTGGTCCATTAAAATTAACATAGTACTATCAGAATCCTAATGCCCAGCACTATATCAAAATACCCAAAAAACTTTAAAATCCACATCAGCAAACTAATCCTAATCCCATACCCGCAGGGCGGTGAAACTTCCTGTTGTTGAGGGGATTGAACTTCAAGCAATAGGGATGAAGCGAAGCAGATTCAGGAATTAGATGAGCTCCTAAATGAATCTGTATATAACGGGCGCGCGCACACATATATGCAAGCATTCAAGCACAAGTATGATTCAATTGAGAAATTTCGAGACAATCAACTGCACAATTAATCAGTGATCTAATCATCAAGCTTCATATAGGACACAAAGTAATGACTTCACAAATTTCGAGACAATCAACTGCACAATTAATGTTAAGAACCCAATATGCTTCAGTAATCATATAAGCAATGCCTAATGCAGTTTTGGTATTCTAAACTGCTAAAAATCAGGCCGGCAAACTGTAAAAGCTATACTAAGGGTAAGTTATTTGCACACACAAAGCAATAATATTATACCAGATGTTATTTTTTAAGAATCGTGACAGGCTCTCAGCCATTTCTATAACATGTTTTTCCTCAAAATAGTGTGCACCAATTTGTACAGCAGAAGAAAGGTTTTCGTCAAGTATGATGCAAATTGTAACAGATTATTACAATAATTATCATTAAAACGATGATCACGACAATAATCAATGTCATCATGGTGCATACTGTTACATACCAAATCCAAACTCTTGCTCAAGCCGAATGCCAATGATTAACAGACTCAACATGTTGGCCAGCAAGTGAAAAACTCCACCGTGCAACCACATACAGGTGATAAGGCGCCATCCTTGGTGTTTTTGAACGACTTTACCCACGTCTAAAGCTCCCATCTTCTCTAACCTAAAGAAAAGTCATAAGTAGGGTGTTTTTAGAAGTAATTACGACAATAGATTCATCATGTACTAATAGAAAGTTAAGATTGCACGCTCGTGGCTTATCTTGTGTATGAGGAAATAAAATAATAAACTCATAGCTATAGTTAATACCTCACTACGGTGGTGAAATCATTATCACCACAAAGTTATATCAGATGTTCAAAGATCATATGCTAATCTATGTCTAATAAACAAAAGAACGTCGTAGGCCTGAAATCTGAAACAGGTGAAGCCATATAAGCACAGTAATTTTCAAATTCAAGGACTGAATATTGTCAGGAAAATGGAGGTGGAGTTAAGTACAATGAACTCAACTATCTAATTATCAACATATGCAGATAACTTTCTTGTCAGTATTGTCACTACTTTATTGATTACACAATTGTGCACGCATAAGATTGTGTAAATATATACATCAGTGATAACATACAGAAAATAATAGCTGGGAAAGTAAGTTTCTCAGGTTAAATATCACTATTCAAAAAATTATTTCTTAAATAAACTCTTTGAAATCAACAACAAACAAGGTCTAAATCTAGTATGCTCAAGAGATATACTGACAGCACATTTTAGATTAAGGACTGAAGTGGATGGCTAGCTGGAATCATATGGCTAGCTGGAATGATACACTAACTTCTTATATTTCATATGCATTTTCCTCTATTTCATTTTTCGGTAGCAACATATAAGAGCATCTCCAACGAGACATTACAATTTCTAGCTATTTTTTTGACAAATGGCAAAAAAATGCTTATGTGGCATAATTAATGCTAACACAATGTCTAGCTCTAGACATTGCTTATGTGGCATAATTAATGCTAGACATTGTCTAACATAATGTCTACCATTAATTTAACAATTTCTACCCAATCAATGCATTTCTCACTCTTTCATTTTTCTAGAAAATAAATAATAATTTGCCACATTTGCATATTGAACAATGAACATTGTTGCATTGGAGAAGTTTTTGAAATAATGTCAATCTTTGTCACATATACAAAATAGACATTGTTCCATTAGAGATACTGTAAGTGGTGCAATAATGACATTTTCCATACCTGTAATTGCGTCAAAGTTTATGGTACATATCAACCCTCTCTATATGCTATTTGAGTGTGTAATGTGAAAAAACATGACAGTAACTATTGTTAAACTATCAATTGAAACCTCGACAGAACAAAGGTTTATTCAAGATGCAACCGATTATAGGCTCATGTACATAGATTCGGTGATTACTGATTACACCCTCTCCTCCAGCTAATTAGATTATCGCGTCTTCTATAAGCACGAAATTTGGATGTAATAACTTGAAGAATTAGGGACTTGCAGACAATCACCAGTTCAACTGTCTATATTTTCCATCCAATTTCATTATTATTTGTCTCTCCGTTCTATTCAACTCAAACTTTACATGCCAATTTGATCAATCTAACCACTTCTACCAAAAAATATTAATAGTGGAATGCAACAAAACACTCATTTTCCCAAAACAAACAAATCGAAAATCTAAACAGGGAGAAAAACACAAACTCGATATAGGTGACGAAGATTGAGGAGCTTACGCAGAAGAAGATGGACCGAGGAGGGGATTTTCTTTGAAGGGCTGAAATGAGAATCTCCCCAAAAACCCAGCAACACAAGAAACAGAATTTTTTGGGCAATTATTAACCGACATAGTGATAATAAACATCACTATATTAGCCAAAACAAACGAAGGTATCAACCAAGGGAACCATTTCTTAAAATGCTTTACTTCTGTATACATATTGGTGTTTGGACTTCCGTTAGCAGCATGAGCGGCGCCGGCGCCGGCGACGGTGGGTGGTGGCGACTCAATCTCCACTGGGTGAATCATGTTGAAGCCCCTCCTTGAGTGGACTCGCACATGAATCTCTGGTGGGGGGTTTCCTCCTCTGCCGGCCATCGGAAATATAAAGAAAAAACGTAAAAGGTAAAAGAATGTTGGGTTAGCGTTTGTTGCAACTGTCAGGTGGTGGGCAGATTTTAGGTGGGTGGAGGAGGAGGGTGGCGGCGGTTAGGTCAACGGTTTAACGGCTTTGTAATTTATAGTTTCGTACCATATCCATCTGCCTTTGCTTGAGTTTGCATCTGACTCAACCAGTTATTTCCTTTGTTCTTGGCAGTGGCAGTTGGAACTCTATTTCTTATATTCTTTCGTAAATATATATAAAAAAAAGTTTATTTGAGCAAATTACATAGACATCCCTGAGTTATCTGATAAATAAAAATATTTTGTTGTTTCCTCTCGTCCGATTATTTAGGCTTTTTTAATTGGAAAAAAATAGTTAAGTGCCTGAAATTGTTTTTGTATTTCTATCCAAATCCTTGTCCTAACCCTTGTGTCCCTTCTTTGAACGAGTCATCGAACATTCTTGATCTGATTTTGTGTCGATCGATCTAGAAAGAAGGGAATAGAAATTGCTCAATCGATGGATTAGAAAAATGAAGAAATGAAAAAAAATATAATTCCTCATTTATTTCTATCGGAATTAATAAGTGCATGTTTGATTGGATTTTGATAAAATCTTATCAACCATAATTAACTTCAATTTTAATCATACATTTTATGTGATCACATTCTTTATCAATTGTACAGACGAAATTCATATAAAACACTTTGTCAGACATTTCTTAACTTTAGTATTAAGCTCCACGACGCAGGCACAAAGGGTCCTTGAATTCACAGAATTTGAGAAAAAAAATATTTTTATTATTTTTACTAGTTTATTTTTAATATCATCATATTTTATGTTGGAAAAAGGGGGGGAAATCGTAGTAAAGATTAAACATCAACTGAATTAATCCTCACTCCGCCATAGATTTTTATACATTATTGGATCCAAATCTATGAATTTGTTGATAGGTGAGGGACCAAATCTGCAATTTTCTTCCAAAAATTGAAAGAAAAGAGAGAGTTGAGAGAGAGTTGAGACTTTGAGAATAATGTTACGTGTGAGGCGAACTTTTTGACATCACTATTATTCAGATATTATTGCAATTTGACAAAAGCACAAGAGAGAGAGAGAGAAGGAAAATATTATGCAGGCACGTGGATCGGGCCAGATGCCTATTGACAAAAGGTGGTGCGTATGCCCGATTTTTTCCTTTGTCAGTTTGTTGACCTAACTATTATGTTATGTTTTCTAGTGAATAGAATTATTCTCCTGTCAGACATCTGGCACCTTCTCATGTCAGACATAGATATAAGGGGATGGACCCCATAACATGTGGGGTCCACCCCTTGTGTCTATGTCTGGCACCTTCTCCTGCCAGATGTCTGGCAGGAGAACAAAACCATTCTAGTGGAAAGGATATTAAGCAGTTTGATCTAGATTTTTATTACATTCAAAATCAACAATTAATTATCAATATTAATACATATATACAAGGTTGTTAATATGGAGATTGACAGTATCCTCACAGCGATATGCACGCGCGGTCTCACACACCTCACGTGGATTGTCAATTTTATTGTTAATAATATTATGTAAATTAATTAATTGTTTAACTATAACCACCTATTTTATGAATTTCACAATTTATAATAATATATTTCATTAACTTTTATCAAGATTTACTAAAAATTTAATTTTTAATCTCAATTAAACATGGGCTATTGGTCACTACCCAATCTATTTGAATATTTTCATCATCTTACTTAGCTTTGAATTCCATCAGAATATTATTATCCTTCAGCTCACGTAGCTTTGAAGTTTGATTTAAAGAATACTTTCTATATTTAGCCATTTTTGGTATCTTTTGAAATTTAGATTTTAATTTTTTAACGCAATCATTATAATTTATAAACAATACAAATTTTCAAATCATTTTTTAACTACATATATTTTTTATCTTCACTTTTCAACCATATTTTATATCGAAAACATAAATAAACAAATTTATAATTTCTAAGTGTTGATTTACCAAACAGAGGCTTATAAACGATTTTTATAAATAATGATATGTCAACATTTTGTTGATTAATTTTTTTTCTTTTTTGAAAAAAAATGGTGGACGGGGGTATTTATGACCAGTTGAAATTGTTGACTTTTAAAAAAAAATGTTCAATGAGACATTGTCACGTGACTATTTATAAACAAATTTTACCAAACACGGGTTAAGTCAAAGTAAACACTTATTAACCACACATTTCATGTGATCACAACTTTTCAACTACACGATTAATCATCTTTTATCAAAATATACTAAAAATACAATTTTGTTCTCCACCAAACATGAGTTTATATTTTTATTGTAAATTTCTTTTCTATTGAATTTCAATTCAAAATATAGTTTTAAAGTAACTAAAAAAATAGATTAATATGAAACTGATGCACCAAATCCTTCGCAGATAATAATACGGGCTATCCACATAAATACCCTACTTTTAGGGATCAATTTGAAATTTACTTCAATTTTTTAAAATTTGAAAATTACTTTTTAAAAAATCTTAAAAATTGAAAAATACTTATTATACTTCTCAAATAAGTTAGTATCATAGTATAATACTTATGATTATGCTAGTATCATAATATGATATTTACGATATTTTTAAATTTTTTTAGTATCACAGTATGATACTTATGATACTTTTCAATTTTTTTTGTATCACAGCTTGATACTTTACAAATTTTTATAATACTTTCTCTCAAACATAAAATCAAACACCATTTAATACATGCAATTTTTCAATCCCTTCTCAAAACCAACAGCCTCCATAAATTAATCCAAAAATCAAAATACCCAACAGCAAATGATCCATGAGATGTGAATTTCGAACACTTCACTTAGCCCTCATCAGTCCCCAACCTGATCAATTTTATATATTGTTCTTCTTTTACTAGGCCAATATGTAGAAGAATCCAACAGAACACTACCATTCGAAGCATTTTTAGGCTTTCTTCAACTCTACAGTCCAGAACTGTATCGAGCTCATCATCAGTTCTTGGTGAAGTTTATTATAGAACTTTAGAGAAAAGTAATGCTCATATGTTCCCTGTCGAAGTCTGTTTGACAGTTGGGGTTGGCGTCCATTTCAATGGCGGTGGATATGGTAACATGATGCGAAAATATGACCTCTCCATTCACCAAATTATTGATGCACAAATAAGTGACGTTAATGGTCGGGTTCTTGATCGTGCTTCAATGGGGGAGGGGATTCTTGATTGTGCATCAATTGGGATAGGGTTTGCAGTAGTATTCTTCAATTTATTTATTTATTTTAGTAGCATAAATCAATTTTTTTAAGTTAAGTAAGTATGTTGTACAATTTACCCCTAACAATTAGCGTGGAAGGAAGCCCAATAGGAGAGAGCAATACTGAAGTCCAAACCATAGATGTAGTCCACATTACTAGGGATATGTCGAAATGGAGTGTGACCGGCCCAAGTTGATACTAGGTTAAAGGCCCAAAAATAACAAAATTGGCTCGTTTGATCTAACAAACTACGGTGGCGTTCTGTTTATATTTTATTTTGTATTTTCATTTTCAAAAATGTTTTGTGTTTTGTGTTTTTATTTTTGTTTTCAAATTTGCTGAAAACGCGTTTGGTTTGTCATTTCTGAAAACTGTTTTTGAAAATGAAAAGCTGGAAAACACGTTCTGTTTGAAATTTTGCAGAACAGTATTTAAACTATTTTTAATTAATTTGCTTGCAGAATACTACTAACTCCAACTCAAATTTCCTTTCACAATACACTAAAAATATGGTTACATACAACACACTAATGTGAGCATTAAGAGTCTATATTAACACAGCTTGGTCAGGTTCGGGACTTGAGAAAGCTCTACTTATATTAAAATCCAGAAAATGTAAGTTCTTTCAAAACCACCAGAGTCCATTTATCATTGCATTTTTTGAAATATAACAACAATAATTCTCATTTAATTTTTTTTTGTAATGTTGATATTGAATTCAATAAAACTTTATTTAAACTAAGTTCTAAGTTAGGATAATTCAAAAAAAAAAAAAAAAAAAAAAATCTTTATTTAGGCTTAGTTCCAAGTTAGGATAATTCTAAAAAAAATAATAAAAAAATTAAAAAAAATAATAACTTTATATTAAGCTTAGTTTTAAGTTAAGATAATTCTATAAAAAATATATATATATATATATTCCCAAAACGCGTTTTTCGCGTTTTGGACATTTTTTTGTCGAAATACACACAAAACTCCCAAAACGATGTTTCGGGCGTTTTCCGTTTTGTGTACAAATTTTTTTTTTATTTTCCAAAATACGTTTTTGAAAATGGTAAAGAGAACGCGTTTTTAGCGTTTTCGAAAATAAAAACAGAAAACGACATCAAAACAGCAAAGAGAACAGAGGCTACGCTTCTCTGACTATTTGATGCAGCTTATACAAATGTGTCTATGCCCACTTTTAGGGTTAGAACACTATAAGCAGCTTCTATCCTATTCTTTTTCTTCTTCTTTTTCTTTGTGTTCTCTAAGGGTGCGTTTGATACGCTTTAAATTCCATGAAAAAATATATTTTCCATATGATTTTTCAACTTTGAACTGTTTGATTGCCTAAATTTTCCATGAAATTCATTTTTCAACTTGTCTCGAAATTCGGTATTTTCCTTGTTTTGAATGAATTCATTTTCTAAGGGGGGAGGAGGTTTTATTTTCCATGAAAAATCTTATACCGTTTTCATTACGTTTGATCATTTTTGTTATTGTTAATTAATTTATTTTTTTCTAAAAATTAATATTATTATTATCGAGTACAAATGTGTGAAAAATAAAAATAAAAATATTTTTTTATTAAAATAGATCAATTTTACTTTATTTTTCATGGAAAATAATGTCAATCAAACAACAAAAGTTGAAAAATTTCCTACTTTTTCCACCTAGAAAATTAAACCAATCAAATACATTAAACTTCCAATTCCCAGGAATTCAATTCTCTAGAACTCAATTTCCTGGAATTCATTTTCTTTCTACCCAAATTTCACCATCGCTATCAAACACAGCCAAGAGATTTGATTTCTTCACTCTCTAAATTCCAACTTTGTGTTGTAATATTTGATAAGATCCTTTCGATTAGTTCAATAGGTCCTTTGTATCAATTTTGCAGTTCGTCTACTAAGTTTTTGTAACTCCTCTGAAATTAGTTTTTATGATTTGCTCTAAATAAAGTGATTTGATGTCCTTTGTGTAGATATATGTAGATCTGTAGCATTTTAGTTGTATACTTTGTGATTCTAGGTTTAAATATCCTTAACAATGGTATTAGAGTCTTAGAGCTCCACTATTCTTCATTTTAAAACTTAGATACATGGTTCATCAGTGGTGACCTAGTGCCCATATGGGCACTAGATATGGCACCCACTCGACAAGTGTCGAGTGGGTGTTGGATATGGGTGTGTGGGCTCACTGCCCACCCACCCATAGGGGGGAGGGAGTTGGAAGTTATGGCTCACAAGTAGGTTTGATAACAAACCCACTTGTGGGTTTTAGATCATTTCCATATGGTTCATATGGGTCTTATTGTTTATCTTTTGTATATCCTAAAAAGATCTTGTAAAACCGCTTGAAGAACCTTTGAGTTCTTTATAAAAAAAAGAACTTCTGGATTTGTAAAGATCTTCATAAAAAAGCTTTGGAAAGTAATACCTATGAAGTTTTTGAAAGTTTTGGGACTGGATCTTCGTTTCTGTTAAAGAAACTTTTAGATATGGAAGAACTCAGGGTAGACCCTTCATGGCACAAAAAAATCGCGAAATCGCAAACTGAACCTAACTCGTTGGTTTGAGACCACATGAACCCGTGATTCATTTTTCCTTCTCAAGTTGAACCAAACCGTTTCAAAAAGGTTTGGTATAGGTTTTGATTTTCAAAAATCGCAAAAAATCGAACTAAATCGCTTTTATTTTTTAATTAAAAATCAATTTTATTAACTTGAATTTACGATTTTTTCGCTAAAAAAGTCAAATTTAACTATGAAATTAAAATTCTCGTATATATATTTTCTCGTTTTCATTGCATTATGATGATCCTAGAAAAAAAATGTAAAGAAGTTTCTTACCTTACAATTTGGACCATGTATGTATTGAAGGTAAAAAAATTGTAATAAACAAGAAAATTAACCAAGATAATGCAACAATAAGTCGTAATTACAATGAACTGAAGAGGAACTTAAATCCTTGACTAGAGCTATCAAATCTTCAAATGATGTGTAGTACATATTGACAATTGACAGTCCAAAAATTATGCTCTCACATATCAGTGAAGTTATTCACTCATGGCAATGCTTTTATTATCAAAATACTAGTAATCGTACCTGTGCGATGCACAGAATAAATAATATTTATTGAATAAGTTATAAAAATACAATGCCCGATAAAAATAATACAATAAAAAGATAATAATAATATCTTGTATCCACAAATTGTGAATAATTTGTAATTTCATTTCTCTCTATAAGATTTCTCAATTTAATGCATAAATTGTATATTCAATATACAATCAAAAAATAAAAAAAGAGTTATGAATTACATTTTTTTTAACAGTTAATTGTTTATTCTCTAGTTTTCTTTATTTATTTATTCATATAGAATTGATTATTCAATTTTTTTTTTATGTTCATTCACAACCACATATTATTTAAAACTAATTTTTCACAATTGCACATACTACTTTTTAACCACACATTCTAAAAAAAAAAAAAAAATCAATTTTCAACCACTCAATTGATTGATTTGACAATTATTTTATTTTTTATACTACATTCTTTCACTTTCAATCATGCATTTAAAACTATTTCTATAGTCTATATCAAACTTACTCCTATTCAATGGTTTCAAATACAACGTGACATTTTATTTTTCACCAAGTATTAAAAATGATCATGTTACACACACACACACACACACACACAGAATATATATATATATATATATATATATATATTGTACATGTTAAATAACTGTATTGACCATATTTTATTTTTAAATAGAATAAGTTTGATAAAACCTTATATTTTTATTTTCTATAGAATTCAATGAATATTAAAGTCTGTAGTATATATTTTACAAATTGATGTTATTTTAAATTTATAAAAATTAAAAAATAGATAAATGAACAAAATGAGTAAATTTATAAAATTAATTTCAAAATTACCAAAAAGTTTATCGAAACATAAAATTGTAAAAATTAAAATGATTCAATTGAATTTACTTAGAAAGATCGGATATCTATTATTTCTTTTATTTGATAAGAAAAAAGATTTGAAATTAATCATTTATGTCAAATTGAAGTTAGGTAAGAAATGATAGATATCATTTTATGACTTAAATGAGATAAATTAAAAAGATTGGATATTGGAAAAAGTAAAAAGTATAAGTAAAATTTTTACCTTTATTATTTTAGACAATTTTATGAATGATATATTTAGAGTTTGCTTTCATTTGTTAACTTGTATTGAACTTCTCGTTAAGATCTTGAATTTGACACCTATATTGCATATTTTTTTACTTCAAAATATTACAATCATTATCAAAAGAATAAAAATAATATACAATTTGACATTTTTATGGATTTTTTATTTTTTACAAATAAATAAGTCATTTATTACATGTCACCTATAATTAAATTTGCATTAATTGAAGTTTTCTAATTCAATTATTAAAATAATTAATAAAACTACAAAGTTTCCTAAAATAGCAGGTAAAAATGGCGGGAAACTATGTGCGGATTTATGTGACGGCTATGTTGTTATTATATATATATATATATATATATATATATATATATATATATATATATATATTAAGATTAAGATAGTGCAAGAGTAACAAGATAAAGAATGAATCAAAGAATGTTAACATATTCTAACTTATACTAACTTCTAATTTACCTTTATATATTAAAAAATACGAATTAATTTGACATCTAAAATATATTATATTATGTCGATTGGTAAACCGCGGATTAAACCCGAACCAAATCGTAAAAAATGGTTTGGTTTGTAAAATGAAATAGTTTGGTTTGATTTGATTTGGTTTGGAAAAATGTCAAACCGCTTAAAATGATTTGATTTGAAAATATGTCAAAAATCGCTTAAATCGGACCACGTTCACCCCTAATGATACATGTGAGTTCTTAAACAATATGGATATTTGGTAAGCTGATAGGCCTTTGAATCACTTGAAAATGCCTAGTTTCGAATGATCTGTCTCTGAATCTGGAAACACTACAAAATCGCTAAGAAACTCCAAAGGGTTTTTAACCCTAACTGTAAAATAAAGGTGATATCCTTCCTTTATCTCAAATTTTCTGATTCTTTCCAAAATTTATTCGTTGAAGCCTATTCTGGACCCCTAAATTTACCTTTGTCCAAGATTTCTTTGAGAATCATAGAATCTGATGGAATATAAGGCTGACCTAAATAGGTTGATAAATAAATTGGACGGGTCCTCTTACTCACTCGCTGTTGCTTTAATTTTTTGTTCCTGTGATCAACCGAAAAATATGTCATATTGTGTTCTGATTTGTTAATCTTTGTGATATACGTTATATACACGATCAACTTGGTGTTTTTGTAAAATCTTGCATATTTTTTAAATGTACCACCTCTTAATACTTTGTGTATGATCTTGCTAGCTTTATCTCTATGAGAATAAATTTGATTACGTGACATTCTTTATTATTTTTGAAGAAATCAGGCTTTTCTTAAATTGTTTTAAAACCCTATATTTTCTTTAGCCAAAATTTTAAAATAGCTACTACCAAACTAGATGTTGAAGTTTGGAATGGATAAGGAGACTTTAGTCTCTGATAGGAAAATAATCAAAGTCTTACTTCTTCAAATAAATGTGCAAAAGCTCTTGATGAGTCATGGCCTACCACTTTAGCCCAAGATTTGAAAATTGAAATGAGTGAAATTGCTTCGAGTACTATGTTTCTCCATTTATATGATACCATGATAAGACAAGTAGAAGAAAAAATGATTGCAATGGAACTTTGGACTAAACTAGAAGAACTATTTCTTACTCTCAAACTTATAAATAAATATTTTCTTTGGAAACAATATTTTAGTTTTAAATTTGAACATTCTCTGGATGCTGAAGAAAATATGAACATGTTCAATTGGCTTACACGGAACTTAGTGAAATGTGGGGAAAAGTTGTCTAATGACCAAAATGTAGTATATCTATTGAATGATATAGGAGATAAGTATAAAGATATCAGAAATGCATTAAAAAATGAGGTTCAAAAGTTGACAACTGAAATTATTCAACTTGGAATAAGAACTCCTTCAGAGATAATAAAAATTGGAATAATTTCAGTTCAAAGACATGAAAGGATAATCATTTTAGAAAGAATGTGAATAATATATTCAAGGATAGCAAGACTTGGGAGAAATTGAATAAAATAAGAAAGTGCTATTATTGTGGGAAAACATGTCACCTTATAAAAAATTGTTTCAAAAGACAACAAGATAATGGAAACAGTTTGACGTCATTAACTGGCCATTATGACGTAATAAAAATACTTGAAGAGTTTATTTGATTAAAAAAAGAAAAAGAAAGAAAGAAAGAAAAACGGAAATTTACATCAAAAACGTATTTAAGCGTCTCTTTTTTCGAGACTTTTCATAGCACTCTCGACCTCATTTGATTACATGTGATATATGTACGGGTAAGTTCTTAGAGTGAACTTTGAGAATATGAAAACATTTTTTTCATTTCGACCAACGAATAGCCCTCAATGATTTTTTAAAGTTATGACAGTAAAAATAATTAACCCGAAAACAGTTTGATTTGTAATATGGATCCTATTAAAAGTCTGTTATCTTAAAAGGACATGCATTTGCACCAGTTATGATTTTATAAACTTGACTCGATTTGATTAATATGCAAATGTATATGAACTTGAATACATTAATGTGACTCAACTTGAATATATTGTCTTGCTTTGACTTGATTATATGACTTGAATGAACTTGGAAACACGTGTACTTGCACCAAACTTAAAATTATAAGTTAACAGGACTTGAATACATGAATTGGATTTGAGTTGATTATAGGAGTTGATTGGTATTAATATGAAAAGACATGCATTTATGTTGATTATATGTCTTGCCTTGACTTGTCTTGATTATATAACTTGAGTATAGAAATTAACTGGTTTAAATATATAAGACATGTATTTACGTTGATCTTAAATATATGAAGTATGACTCGATTAGAATATGTGAATTTGACTTAATGTAAATATATGAAATTGACTTGATTGGACTGGTTATAACTTGAAATAGATATAATTTAAAATGACTTGACTTGAACTTAACTTGGGACTGGACTTGATTTGGATGTATGGTTTGACGTGAATATATAACTCAACTTGAACTTGACGCGACTTGAATATGACTTGACGTGAATATATGCTTGACTGATTTAATAAGTAAAACTTACACGAATTTTGAATATATGAGGTTAACTTGTTTATGTGCAATAGCACATGTGCACCATACTCCACTCACTGGGTAAGTATATGCTCATTCCATGACTATCTAACATTTCAGGTAGACATAGAAATAGAGAGGAGTGACGCGAATCTTTAGACGGCGAGACAGATTGTAATGACCCAAAAAATTATGACGTGTTTAGTTGTCCGTTATGACGTAATAAAAGTGTTTTAGAATTTATTTAATTTTTTTGGAAGTTAAAGAAATAAAATCAGAATTTTTAATTAAATGAAATGTTGCGAAAAACGTATTTAAATGCCTTTTTTAGAAGATTCGTTTGAGTACTTTCGACCTCCGATAAATGGATAATTTATATGTACGGATAAGTACTCGAAGTGAACTTCGAGTATATGAAATATGTTCATCATTTCGATTAATACACAGCTTGTGGTGAATTTTCAAAGTTGATGCTGCAACCGTACGACCCGTAAAGGCAGTTTCAAAGGGATGACTTTGGGACGCCATAACTTTCATATCGATTAACCAAATCTTGTGAAACAAATTCCACGTGAAATTAATCCATGAATACTTTGAAATGAGACTAAGAACACCCAATTTGGAGTTCGGTTGCTACCTCAAATCTGAGCTCAAAATAGTCACTTGAAACTGGGAAATCTGAAAAATATAAGCATGAGGTGGCTCTCTACAACCTTATCTTCGTCCATAGCTTGCATGAGTCAGCTCTCCTCCTTCCTAGCCACCTCCATCTTGCATGAAGATGGAGTGACACCTCAAGCTTGGCCATTAAAATATGATTTCTTAGCCATGAAGGAAAAGAGAAAATCCTCTACACCTAAGTTCCTTCCTCAATTCGTGCAGCCTTCTTTATCTATAAATAGGGATGGTTTTGAATAAGAATATATATTAGAAATCAGATCCAAAACACTGTTGAATCGTTATTTCGTCTTTTAAAGCCCTTTATCAAAATAAGTGATTTTGGATTAAAGCAATCAAGAAATATGAATTTCAAACTCTGAAAATACGCTCAGTGTTGACACCTACTAGTTTTTTGTAGACACCATGTTCATCTGGGCTTAAAACGATGATTCTGACACTTTTGTGTCGACACCAAATCAGGTGGTGTCGACACCAAACTGACTGCCCGGCGATATAACTTCGTTCAGCTGTAACTTTTGATTGACAACTCTGATTTGCAATCCGTAAAGTGCATTGAACTCTTGATTCGATGATCTTTCCAATGATATATTATGCCACTCATGGAGAATTATGTACTAGGAGTTATGTGCTTGTTTCTTCACACACTCCGTTCAAAGCTAGTTGAAAGATCCTCATTCCAATTGAAAGTCATTCTAGGAACTGTTTATGGATAGATTCATACAATAAAAAGTGAGTGGGATGTATTTATTTGGATTATTTGAATAATATGTAAATTAGGTTATGTGATTATAAGTGAGTAGATTATGTTCATTTGAAGTATGTGATAACATGATATGTTGAAATTACATTCGTTCATGTTTTGGAAATGTAATGGCACTGGATTGATGATGTATCATGAAAGAAAGTTTATGCATAAAGAAGAGTTTTGTGCATGTGGATTATATATTTGAACTCTAGCCCCCTCGGTAATCAATATGGATATCGATGTTGATGATGTCGGGAGCACCTCGCGACTCCGACGGTTTTGAGGAACGACATGGTGATCTAATATCTCTGTTGGAGTCGAACAGGGTGAAAGATGACAGGGATGTAGAAGCCCTTAAGGATGAAATAATTCTATGTAAACTGTTGTAATATGGCCAATGTTGATGATGTCGGGAGCACCTCGCGACTCCGAGGGTAGTGAGGAACGACATGGTGATCCAATATCTCTGTTGGAGTCGAACATGGTGAAGGATAACATGGATAGAATCCCTAGATGATGAAATAGACCTATGTAATCTGGTGTATTATGGTCATGTTATCTATATCCGAGTTATGGAAATGATAAGGGCTTTAGGATAGAGGAGATAATCTATAATTGGGCCTTGAAAACATTAGTTTTTAAAAGAACATGCATGTGCATTGGATACATGCATACATACATTTGGACTTATCTTGAGTATGTAAAGTTGACTTGTATATCTCAGTGTGCAATAACACATGTGTACCATATCTTACTCACTAGGAAAGTGTATGCTCATCCCACGCCATCTAACCTTTCAGGTAGCTGTTGATATAAGATGGATTGGTGAGGATCTTCAGATAGCTTGACAGAGAGTCCTGCGCTAGGTGATAACCTGTGAGTTGTGGACTTGCCACCGAAAAAGAACTTTTTGCTTGAACTGCCACACTTTTATTAAACTCATTATTTAATATTTTAAAAATTAATATCACTTCTTCTTAAATAAATGAATCTTATTTTAAATGAAAAAGGTTCGAAAATTTCGGGGTTTTACAAGAATGGTATCAGAGCATTGTTATTCTTCGTCACCTGTGAGTTGTGGACTTGCCACCGAATAAGGATTTTTATGTTTGAACTACCACTCTTTTACTGAACTCTAGATCTTTATAGAAATGTTTTAAAATTAATATCGTTACTTTTTAAATAAATGAATTTTATTTTAAATGAAAAAGACTTGAATTTTGGGGTATCACAAGTTTGGTATCAAAGCATTATTGTTTAAAATGCTTGAAATTTAGGTGTTTTACACAGATAGTGATGCGTTAGGTGACGACCTGTGAGTTGTGGACTCATTAATAAAGTCTTATGTTTGAACTGTCAAACTCGCTATTATGGTTACTATTAATCTAAAATATTTTAAATTCAAGATCTTATATTAATGTTTTATCCTTTTTTTAAATGAATGAGTTTTATTTTAAAGTAAAGTGATTTTTAAATCCCAGTCAAGTGACGTCATTTACATCATTAACTTATGAAAAGAAAAATAAAAGTATTTTTATAAATTCATGTACGCCACGTGTTGGCATTAGAATTTGAAAATAAAGCAAAAATTTGGCCGTCCGTCACATAATCTATATGACAACAACTAGAGAAACCAAAGATGAATAGATCTTAAACTCATGATGTACTTGTATATGTGCACTCACAAGGATTTATTTGTTAATTTTTATGTTGATTCTCATAGTTTTGTTAAACTTGATAATGATCTTACTTGTGAAATCAAAGGTATTGTCAAAGTGTTATTAAAACTTGAGAATAAAAAAATAAAAAAAAATAAAAAAAAAAACTCTAGCTTTAAATCAAACAAGATTTGTTCCTAGTTTAAGAAGAAATTTGATATCTTTAGGAATTCTTGATAATGTATCAATGATATTAGACTCAATAAAGGTCTATTAAGAATTCTTAAAGATATAACACCCGGGTTTTTTGTATTCCCAAAAAAATTGGCATTTATATTTTGAAATCTCAGCCTATCTGTGCTAAGTCTTTCATTGCAGAAAATAATTTTTGGACAAAACTGATACATGTCATAAAAGTCTTGGACATTTAGTATTGTCTTTGATTTTAAGTACTTTTTACTTATAGTTGATGATCATTCTAGAAAATCTTGGATTCATTTTTTGAGATCTAAGGATGCTATTGCGTTTGTGTTTAAAATTTGGATTACCTTGATTGAAAATGTGGCGACTTCAAACCCTCAAATGATATATAATAAAAGGCAAAAAATGGATCAAATTTAAAATTTTTGGTGCGGAAGACCCTAGGTGTTGACACCAAAGAGATCTGGGCATTGCACGCGTTTTGGTATCGACACCAATACAGGGATTGTCGACACTAGCACTGTTCCCAACAAGAAATATTTTGATATTGACATCTAGGGTTTTGGTATCAAGACATAATAATCAAAATCTTAGATTTTACGATGTAAAGCAGTTTGAAACACCTATTTACCAAAATATAAAACATATAACATATATACTTTCCCAAGTTTGCTTACATTATGGTTTTAGAAAGGGATTTACAAAAGTATAATAAAGCATCCACCTTTCACTTTTCAAGCAAAACTACCATAATTTACATAGATTAACACCTCCTCACCCTGAAAATTATCAAAGTACTCATACTCCATAGTTTCACTGTTAAAAAAGTTCACATAGAAGTGGGACTGCAGAAAATGTGTGAAAGCAGAAAAATCACGATAAGACTTCCACGTATGAACTTCTACCACATACATGTAGTGTTGACCATCAGTTGACTTTATCCACTCCCGAGAGATGACTTCAAATTGATCAAAATGCAATATCTACATGTTAGAGAAACATGGAAATTATGAATTGGCAATTCAATGAGTAACCGATACACATACATAATCTTTTCAAAACCAATGTTTACAAGGCTCGATTATATATTATCTCATCTATCTCAAAGCGCTTAACATTTCCAATAACTGAATATCGATAAAATGGTCATAATAAATCAAATTACATAGGACTATTTCATACTCTAGGACTTCTACATCATTTCATCTTTCACCCTATTTGACCCCAACAAGACTACTAGATCACCAAGTTGCTCATTGAAACCTTGGAGTCGCAAGGTTTTCACGACTCTCATCGATATCTCATACAATACATTGATTGCAGAGGGGGCTAGAGTTCAAATCTATAATCGTCATGCACAAACATTTCTTTATGCATAAACTTTCTTTTATGATTCATTATACATCTAATGCATTGCATGGAAAACATGTTAACACATTATGCCATATATAAGGGTATATCGAATACTCACGGTGTTTGACGATGTTATAATTATAAATTAACCTATAAACCATAAAACAACCAAATACCAAGATCAGAACTTAAAGTTAGTTTGGTGTCTACATGTGTGTTGACACCATGTTCATCGTCTCCGTTTGGTGTCGACACCAAATGTCTAAGTGTCGACACCAAATGTCTAAGTGTCAACATCAAGCGTATTTTCAGAATCGAGAACTTTGGAATCTTGATTATTTTGATCCAAAATCATTTGTTTCGATAATAAGCTTTGATAATACATATTTTCCAATGGAAAGAATGGATAGGGATGACAATGGGGTGGGGAATACCCGAACCCGATGGAGACCCGCCCCAAATGGCGCAGAGAATCCCCAACAAAGACGGGGACGGGGCGGGGATGAGGATGAAAAAACATCCCCGAACCGGGAACGGGGCAAGAACGTGGATGACCGTCTTATCCCCATCCCCATCCCCAATTAACAAGTTCCATTAAAATTTAAAAAGTCCAAAAAAAAAAGTCTTATATTATCTGTATAAAAGTCTTATGATGTTAAAATTTCTTGCACCAAAAATTTATTACTTATCAAGTCATAAACTTTCAATACTTATTTTGAAAAAGTTACTGATTATTAGTTATTAAGCCTATCAAGTTGTATTTTCTCATCTAATCAAATATAAAATAAAGACACAAACAAAGATGAATATATATTCTAATGTGTAAACATTATTAGATTTAGAAAAATGTTAGAATTGTTCCAGCATGTTTCCTTATATTGTCTACATAAAATTATTTTAAAACTTAAAAAAAAAAAAAAACAAATGAGTATGTAAACGAGAATTTTTCCATTCCCGCCCCCGTCCCCGATTAAATGGGGACGAGACAGGACGGGGATGGTAAATCATTAATGGGGTGGGGACGGGGAAATGCATCCCCGCCCCATACCCGTCATGTTGTCATTCCTAAGAATGAATTGAAGTAGGTTGAAACATGATGAGGTCCTTACCTGGGGTTTGAAGTTGAAGAAGTAATTTGACAGCATTTCTTTCCTTGTTTTTTTGGTTGCATGGTTTTTTATCAAAGTATTGTCTATTTATAAGAAAAAGAATATGCACAGAATTGGACTGGAGCCATGGCTGTAGAAAGTTTGATGACTAATTAAGGGAATCTATTAAATTTTCAAAATGATTGGATAGCTGGAGCTGGAGAGGAGTTATCATGCAAAGATCGAGGAGCTGTCATGTAGATCTTAGGTACTATTGGGATTTATAAAGTGCAACAATGGGGGGTCTAAGGAACATCTCATGCTTTGTTCTTCATAAGAATAACCAGTTTTGAAAGGTCAGGTTTGAGCTTAGATTTGAGGTAGTAAATGGGGGTTGAAATTCAATGTTCTTGGTACCATTTTGAAGTGCTCATGGCATACTTTCACGTGCAATTTACCACACTTAAAATGGTCAACCGGGGATAAAATTATGACTTGTCAAATTAGGTCGCGTAAAATTATTTTTCTTTACTGTTTGGTAAATGGCTAGTTTTAAGCCATGATCGGACCGATTATTCGGTTGATTCCCAATTTTCCCGATTGAATCGGTCGATTCGATCCAATTTTTCTGAACACTACATATTTCAAAAATAAATGTGCAATAACTGACCGTCAAAATTACCTACACAAATTTTGGTGATAAAAAGCAATTATCGATTTTTCCAACGGCTCATAAATGGATGATCAAAATAGGTGATTACACTTCCAAACAAATCTTAAATTTTGGAACGTGAGTGCAATATTTGGTAAAAAAAATTTGTTTATAAATAAAGAATGTGATATTTTTGAAGTAAAATATGTTATTAAAAAAATGATTTAAAAAATATGTGTGAATAAAAAATGATTTTAAAAAGGGTAATTATATTGACACCACTTAATTTGTTAACCACATCACATTATATATACACATTTTATAAAATTTAAATTTTATAATTACACCACTCTTTTTTTATTTTTTTATTTTTTACAAATATAACCCTATAATAAATAATTAAAAATAAATAACACACATCAAATGTTTATACACCCAATAATTAAAAAATAATATTAATAATAACACACAGCACAAATATACATACAACCATTCACCACACTCCCAGAGACCACATGCGTTCACCATCATTCATCATCTTCCTCTTTACCACCATTTCTTTTTTGTAATTTCTTCTACAGTTTCAATCATTATAGAGTATTATACATTTTAAATCTTTCTTGACTTTATTTGCTAAGGTGAATACTTTTTATTGCAGCTATTTATTTAATTAAATGTAAATATCCCAAGAAACAGACAGAAATATGTGTAAATCAAAAATCAAATCAACGGCCCATATGTGTATCAAAGATTTAAACGAACCAATAAGATTATCCAAATTTGTGAAATAATTTAATCTTTTTTCTACTGATGTAAGAAAGAAGGAAATATCTATAATGGGGAATTATTTTAGTCAATTTAATTGCGATCAATTTACTAAGTATGAAAAGTATGAAGTAATTAAGAAATTTAATAGTGCCAATATAATCAACCTTTAAGAAATGTCTACCAAACAAACGGAGATGATAAGGTGGAAACACACAGGACACATAAAAGATTGGGGACCCCAGTGAAATATCGACTTTATTCATTTGCAGTTTGACGACGTTTTGACTTCATAGAAACCACCGAGATTCATTCTTGTTCTCCTTCAGAGAAAATTGTACTGATTTGCTTTTTGAGCAATCAATTACACGATTTTGAGATTTTAGCAAGAGCCCTAAAAAATGGCTTCGACAAACGATCCGAAACAAAGCAGCGGTGGATTGTTTTCTTCCATTGCTTCAACCCTGTCCAATTTTGGCACTACAATGTCCAAATCAGTTAATGGGTATACCAAAATTATCCAAGTTTTACATCCCGTATTATCGAACTTGCTTAATCTGTGTTATTTTTCTGTGGGGCTTATGATTGCTTGCTCTGTTGAAGATCCTTGAAGTTGTCATCACGAGATTCGTTATTTATGAATCGTATTTTTTTAAATGTAATTTAATACAAATTTGTTACTGTAAGCGTTTTTGTTGGGTGACAATGATGAGCTTGAATGACTATAAGCAAAAGACACGTGCATATTTAATGGTATCCTTTCAGGTCTTACCTAAATTGAATGAAAAATAGCTTAGATTCAATCATATGCAACATCTAGCTGGTAAATACTTGATGCTTCACGTACTTGAAACACTTGGATAAGTAAGAAAGAGTGACCAAAAGCAATGTACTTCTGCAAGTATCACGCACATTCTTATAGCTAAAGGGTTTTTTCACACTGATACTAAGTACTTTATTGAATTTATTACCGAGTAACAACTAACATGCAGTCATGAATTTGTAGCGAATATTTTAGCTTCACTCTGTCTCTGTCAAGAAAAAAAAACAACTATATTTGTCCTCGATAAATTCTCTAGATGTAACTTAGTTTCTGATAAATAATCAGTGATAACTGGTAGTGTGGCAGTTTTGCATAAGAGAAAGGAAATCATTTATGCTCTGTTCGGCTGTCATTGAGGAATTTATAAATGGGTTATTGTTGTTTTTGAGTTAAAATGTATGATTAAAAAGTGGTTTCGAAAAATGTGTGTAGTTAAAAAGTGGTTTGAGAAATTGTGTTATTTATAAATGAGTAATAATTGCGTTATAGAACGGAGCCTTACGTAGCACTGTGCAATTTCATTTTTTGTCACTAGCCGCCGACAGCTCCTCTATCAATGATTTTAACTTCTAAAAGATCATATTCGTTTTCCTTTTGTCTCTAATATCAGCACACTAACCATGCAAATGACAATTTTCGTATAATGCAAACTACTGGTCAATTTGTTTCCTCTTTTTTGAAATTCTTTGCATAATTTATCATTTTTTGTGTTTTTGTGGTTTTCTTCTAATAGCTATCATTCATCAATATTGATTCCATTCTCTAGCTTGCTTGGATATGAAGGACTCGAGGTTATAAATCCAGAAGGGGGCACTGATGAGGCTGAAGCAGAAGCACAAAAAGGAAGGTGGAAGCAAGAGGTATCGCTGTTGATATATCTCCCTATCTATGCCTTTTGCATTATGTTATGGATAAATTTCTTGTCTTGTCCAATTGTAGAATTTGCTGCTGTCTTAATCAGTAATAATATATGCATTTGGTCTGGTTTGTCACTCTATAAATATCTGTGAATTTGACAAGTGTCTCTTGTACCAAAATCATCTCAGACCAGCTATATTGTGAAGCTTTGCTCTATTGAATAATCTATATATGCAATGGGAGTAGAATTTCCTTCCACTTGTCTAGAACCGTAATAAGTGTTTTCTCTTTTGTTTTGTGAAAGCATACTCTTTCTACGAGTGACAAATCAGTTTTACTCTCCTTCCATTTTCCCCAATCACTGAGCACCTACTTCAGGACCTTTTTGTCTTGTAATGAGTTTTTGGTTTGTTTGTTGATACTTTGTTATTTTCTCACTGCCGAGGTTTCTCCTGTAGGACCGTGACAGTTATTGGAAAACAATGCAAAAGTATATAGGCTCGGATGTTACATCAATGGTGACATTGCCAGTTCTCATCTTTGAGCCTATGACAATGCTTCAGAAAATGGCAGAGGTTTGTGTATAAATACCCATCTTATATTCAAGTGGTCATGTCTGCAGAATTCACTGACGCTCACAACTTTGTTGTCAGTTAATGGAATATTCATACCTGTTGGACCTGGCAGATGAATGTGATGATCCACATATGAGATTAGTCTATGTTGGTAATATGCTGTTTGCATTGCATTCCTTGCTGTCTCACTATATCTTGGTCTATTTGAGGTGGTGATGTATATTTCTTGTTGGGTTCAGCTGCTTGGTTTATATCCTTATATTATGCTATCCAACGGACTTGGAAGCCATTTAATCCAATTCTTGGCGAAACTTATGAAATGGTCAATCACGGCGGCATTACATTTATTGCAGAACAGGTAATCTCTGAAGCACCCACTTGCCACTTGCCATCAATTTTCATTCCTTTGAACAAGAGCATAATAGCTGTTTCTCAGTGTGTCCATGGATGTGCTGAGCCTGATATATATATACTCTATTCAATTTTTGTGGAATTCACTTCTGAATTCTTAGAACAGTCGATTTTTAGTAGGTTTTTTGTGTCTTCCAATCTTGTTTCCATTTTAGCGACATCCTAGTGACATGGTTTTTGACAAATCAATTTCACAACAGGTTAGCCATCATCCTCCAATGAGTGCAGCACATGCAGAAAATGAACATTTCATTTATGAAATAACGTCAAAGGTGAAGACCAAGTTTTTGGGGAACTCACTTGATATCTACCCTCTTGGAAGGTAAAACTTGTATTTTGATCTTACCTAAGTCCATGCTATTATTGTATAATATGTTCATTAGAAGGATAAAGGTGTTTGATTTAATGTTGTTTCCTCTGCTAGTGTACTGCATAATTTTGGTCCTAATAGATGTCATTGGGCACAATTCTGGTTTTACCTGAAAACGCGAGTGATTGATGATTCTATGAGGCGTGTTTCTGTAACTCTTTAGTGCATTATTTTGCAGGACACGACTGACTCTAAAAAAGGCTGGTGTAGTCCTGGATTTGGTGCCTCCTCCTTCAAAAGTAAACAATCTAATATTTGGACGAACTTGGGTTGATTCACCTGGGGAGATGGTATTGACAAACTTGACATCGGGAGACAAAGTTGTTTTGTATTTTCAACCCTGTGGATGGTTCGGGTACAATTCTTCATGCCTATTGTCATTATAGCTGTGGCTAACTGAGTTGTCCCCATGTTTAGTTAAGAGATTCAAACTAATATTTCATGCAGTTTTAGTAATATCTAATATGTATTCGAGTGATGTCCTCAGAAATTTTTATCCCAATTTAGGGGTGTCAAAATGGAGGTGGGCACAGCCCTTACTCTGCAGTGGGTCGTGCCCAGCACGGATGCAGCAGCCCAGTTTGTTTTGACATTATGGCTTTATCTGCAATTTCAGTGTGCTGATTACATATATGCATCTGTTTGTCCAGTGCTGGCCGCTATGAAGTGGATGGTTACGTATATAATGCACAGGAAGAACCCAAAGTTTTGATGACTGGGAAGTGGAACGAGTCTATGAGCTATCAACATTGCGACTTAGAAGGGGAACCAATGCCAGGCACTGAACTGAAAGAGGTTAGCTTGTCCCTTGTGTATTTCTTTTTCCCCTTGTCTTGTGGCTGATTAATTGCATGTTATTGAGAATCAGTTAATCATCTTGTATAAAACTTATAGTGTGTTTGACAATCCGTTTATAAATATTGTTTGTTTATAAATAGTAACATGTCAACATTTTTTTGGTCTTTTTTTATTTTTATTTTTTTTATTTTTTTTGAGAAGTAAAAAATTGTGGGTATGAATCTTTGACCCGCCGAAATTGTTGATTTTTCAAAAAAAAAAAAAAAAGGTCCAATGAGATGTTGTCACGTAACATTTATAAACAAAAATTTTCCAAACATAGGCTTAGTATAATGGGGTAGGTGTTAAGAAATATATTTCTCTGCTTCATAGAACTTAAACTTGCTCAAGCATTTACATCAAGTTGGGTTACACTTACACAGCATAACATATGTATTCATTCCAAGTTCTTTTGTTTCCTTAGTGGGGTGTATGTCTGCAATGTACTTTTGCTTCACTCATCTTATTGTTGTTGTTTGTAGTGATGACTAGCTGTAGAACTATTTTAGAAGACATAAAATTTCTATTGATGTCTTTTCCAATTGCAACTTTCATGTATCATCTGCCCTGAAATTATTGGAGACTATCACATTCTTACCGCAACGATGAAGTAAACATTATTCCCAGTGCACCCTCCATTCGGTTCATTGCTATATCTTAAAAATATATATTAAGATGTATATATATATATTTGAGGAATATTAAGATGATATACTAGTTTTGCTCTACTCTACCCCTGACATGTTCTATCATAAGATCACATCTCTTATAGACCACCTAAGTTGCCATTCTCTTAATTTATCCGCAGTTAGTATCACCTCACTCATTGGCATATATTCTATTCCAACGTGCTTTTTGTTCTATATATTATTGTTATAATAACCATTTGACCTCTCTCTCTCTCTCTCTCTCTCTCTCTCTCTCTCTCTCTCTCTCTCTCTCTCTCTCTCTCTCTCTCTCTCTCTCTCTCTCTGTGTTTTTGCACGCGCTTGCTTTCTTATTTTATCTCATGCTGCTTAAAGCATGTAAACAAGTACTCTAAAATCTCTCTTTCCCTATTATTTCTATGTTGTGTCCTTGCATACAAGTTGCTTCTACTGCAGTCATCTTATTGAAATACTGTTTTAAGAGGTTGACAACATTCGACTGCTGGATGAAATATAAAAGAACCAGTAAATCTCCAGCATTCTATCGTAGAATCAACAGACTTTCCGTGTGGGGTCTGTCGTATCTTGCTTCAACCGCATCAGCATGTTGTTTATTAATGATCATTGGCCATGGAGGAACTTAAGCATTAGCATTATTGTGCTCTCTGGTGCAGGTTTGGAGAGTTGCTGATGTTCCAAAAAACGATAAATTTCAGTATACGCATTTTGCTCACAAGATAAACAGCTTCGACACTGCACCTGAAAATCTATTATCCTCTGATTCTCGCCTACGTCCAGATCGTTATGCACTTGAGAAGGGGGACCTATCAAAAGCTGGTTTAGAAAAGAGCAGGTGGAACCCTCTCTCTCTCTCTCTCTCTGTGGCTTTATGCGTGTGTGTGTGTGTGTTCGCTAATTTACTCGTTTCACACTTCTCCAGACTAGAGGAGCGGCAAAGAGACGAAAAGAGAACCCGAGAAGCCAATGGGGATCAGTTTACCCCGAAATGGTTCGACTTAACAACTGAAATTTCTCCAACACCTTGGGGTGAGTTGGAAATATACCGCTATAATGGCAAATATGCACAACATTCTGCTGCCACTGCTAAATCAGGCAGTATCGAAAAGGTCGAGACCAGATTCTTGGACTTCAACCCATGGCAATATGACAATCCGGCTGTGGCTGAAGAATAAAATCTTTTATCCTGTGTTTATCATCACTTTTATATTCTCTGCATTCTTAGGTTTATATTCTATTACATGTTTTGAGAATCCATTGAAATTTACATGACAGTTTTAACTTTATTTTATTGTATTGTAACAATTTTTTTTTTTTTAAAAAAACTGTAGTACAAATTTTCATCAATTTATTCTCAATTACAAATTCACAACAATAGCATGTACCCATGTAACCAAATGAATCAAGGAAAAACGATACAGAAAATAATTAAATCCGTGAAGAACTCTCGGCTGATATTTAAGGACTGACTGATAACTCCAAAGACCCGTCTCTGCAATGAAAGGCTCGAATTCTGCTGCAATATATTTATTCTGCAATACACAGAAATGCAACAAATAGGGTTACTAGGATTTCAAGAACTGAGAATTATAACTAAGAATTTCCACGAGTTAATCCTCCAATAATCTCATGTTCAGGTGGAGCATTATATCTATCAGACTTGTTTCATGGAACATAATGCTCAACTGAGTAACTAAAACAAGGTATGCTATATCAGTAATATCATCTCCATTTGAGCAAAACTTCACCATTTCTAAAGCACAATTTCTGATAATGTTCTGCCACAACATAGAAGCAGTTCATCAGAGGTACGACTCCAGAAAATCGAACAAAACCTTCAGGTCATAAGCTATTGCTAAAAGCTCAACTCTTTCCTGGTTTAAATACAGATGCAAAAACAGCAATCCATATTCTTTGATTGACATACCATTACTCGATTCTCTTTTTCATTATTTTTTTTTATCTCAAAAGACCCACATTTTCTACATCTGATGGCATGATCAACCTGGTAGTTAGCAAGAAGAAGAGAACCAAAATGTAAAGGGAATTGTATCCAGTACATAAATAATGGGGTAGAAATCTCAGAAGCAATAGAATACAAATTGTAAAGTTCAAATTGTGCATGGTTGCTGCAGACATGCTAAAGATTACAAACATGAAAAAGCGTATTGAACTAAGAATTAAAATCTGGTAGATTGAATACAAAAAAGAAATAGTTTGAATACTGTATCAGGTCCTGACCATTGTTAGAGAAGCCAAATATCTATTGTAGTGAGATTTCTATTCATGAATCCCATTATCACAGTAATAGAGAGTTACAGGGCCAAAATACTAGTTAGAGAACAGTGTGGTTATGAAGCTCTCTGTTAGTATACAGACGACGAAATGAAAATAGGATTTAAAAAAATAATTAATATCTTGGGGTTTTACGAAACAAATCAAAATTCTCCGGGGAATGTTAATGCTGTCTCCAAATGTGTTTGGGAGGTTTTAAAGTCCAAAAGCACTTGGATGTTTGGGTAAGTCAAAGAAGGGACAACTTTTTTGAGCTTCTCTTAAAAAGCTCTACATTCAGCTTGTATGAGAAGCTGAACTTTGTATTTAATGAAACTTTTAGGTGACAATATTATCCTCCTTATTTTAGTGTAAAAAAAAATATAGTATATCCAAAAATATACAATCTTGTCTATTATTCATTCGTCTACAGTTGGAATGTTAATATTTTTTCCACATACTTGCATAACTTTTTAAGTTCATAAATGATTCAAAATTCAATATTTCATCTAGCAACATTGCAAGTCTTGTAACTTAACTAGTGATAACAGAGCAGGAAAAAGGCAAAAACCAGAGGAAAGTGACAGCAGAAGCTCGCCCAAGCGAGCAGAGACATAGAACAAGCATCAATTGCAGCCATCACTTGCCCAGGCGAGTGGCAGACGTCAGTCACGGGCCTGTCACATTGTTTAAATAGTTCTCAGGGATACTTGGTATATTTTATGACGGGTAATGGGTTTTTAAACCTTATATATATATATATATGTCCATTCAAGATGCAAACACAAAATGGTTTACTGATATCATCAATATACATTCTTAGAATTAGACAATTCAAAGAGCATTCCTGAGAGGGTTATAAAAAATTGAAAACGAAGAAGACAAGGCAAACAATTAAAGTCCGAGTGCTCTTCCAAATTTCCTTCTTCTCCTCTTTAAATCCTCTGGTGTTCTCAAATTCAATCAGTGTGTTCGTAATTAAATCATGAACTAATTCCACTAGTTAGGGCAAAATTTTTACCTGGTTTGTACTGTTTATTTTCAATTATTGTGTTTTGACAATTACAATTTCATGTGAAGTTTTTGTTATTAATTTTAATGCTTTCATCTATTTGACCGATATCAGAACTGTATTGAGACCGTGAGGTGATAGACATGTCGTTTGCTATGCTTAGATACGAAATAGAGAGATACTTTCTGAAGTTCGTGTGGTCATTTGTGAATTTTTATTTCTTTCAATGTGCTTTTGTATATAGTGGTCCACATAGAGATATAATGTATTCATACATAAAGCAGTTTGATTCTAATTTGGAGAGATTATCAAATAACTTAGGGAGATTCGACTGTGTGCATGAAAGCATATTGCTAGAACTTGATAAACGGAATTGAACTGAATTAACTATGGAGATATCATGTCCTAACCCTTAAATCACAATGGTTTTCTCAAGTCAGGCTAGTTAGTCATCGAATGAACTATGAAGATACCCTTAAATCACATTGAGTTTTCTCAAGTCAGGCTAGTTAGTTAGTTAGTTAGTTATTTCTTCATTCCTTTAGTTATAGTTAAAATCCAAAAATCATTTGTTCGAGTTAGGTTTGATCATTTTGATACTCAACAACACAATCACATAAAATGATACCCCTACTCACAAAGTTTATTACTTGTTCGGCTCGTACACTCGCAAAAATGACGCAACAAGGCTCTGAAGTTAAGTGACACCCACCAAGTGTGCAGCCTCCATGATATTTAATACTCTTTAATGTTCTCTCAAATAAAATAGAGTGACTGCATATTTTGATATTAGAAGCCGAAGCATCTATGGTAAACAGTTTCCTTGTATATATAATTTCTAGACTCACATTTGAGTTTTTAAAGTATATTTGTGTCTCCTTTCCTCATAATTAAAAGTCACTCAAAGGTTTCTAGATTCACAGGTTACTTCAGTTGACAGTGAAAACGAACTAGTTACATTTTTTCTCCTTGGATTTTGTAAGGACCCAAAGTGTTCCATAAACTATATACAAAATTCGATTTCCAAGTTTTGAGACACAAGTATAAAGAGGGAAAATGAACAGCAAAGAAGATTGTGTTAGGACAACTTAGGTAGTTTTCTGTTTGTATTTCGGTTTTCTGTTTTCATTTTCGAAAACGTTTTATGCTTCTGTTTTCAAATTTGCTGAAACAAGTTTGGTTTGTCATTTGTAAAAGCTGTTTCTTAAAATGGAAAACACGTTCTGTTTGAAATTTTATTAAATAGTACATGATTATTTGTAATTAATTTGCTTGTGAATTGAATTATAAAATTTTTGTGTTTTGAAGATTTACTATATATTATAAAAAATGAGCTTATCTAATTTTTGTTGGACTAATTTAATAATGGTTGTAAAATTATTACAAAAATAGATAAAGCCATTATTGTTCAAGTCCCAAAAATATTATAAAAAATTAGATTATCTAATTCTTGTTGCCACATTAATGTTCAAGTCCCAACTACTTCCCTAATCCGTGTAAACAAAATAATCACACATAGAATTTAGCTCAACAAAATAAATTTCAAAGTCATCTCGTCCTTCTTGAGTAATCATTCCATATTCAGGTAGCAATTTTGTTACGCACTTGTCCCATTTGCGCAGTTTGACTGGCATCAAACTGTATAGGTTCTTGATCTTGACTTGATTCGGGCACATCATCAAAAATCATATTATCTGCTGAATATTGTGTAAACATTGTCTAATGCTTGCTCTTGATGAATAAAGTTCAGTATTGCGCAACATATAGCATTGATGTGTCTTTGTCTAATAAGAGGAAAATTGCTGACTATCTTCAAAATGGGAAACCTTGTCTTCACCGTTCCAATGATACGCTCGATTATGTTACGGTACGAAGAGTGTCTGTAATTAAACAAATCTTTTTTTCCTTTTTGAGCATAATCACGTAGATGATACTGACGTCCTCGACAAGGGGCAAGAAAGTCAACATCAACTAGGTACCATTCATCTGCAAATATAAAATAATACGATTTAAACTTATGTGTGAAACATGTCTCTAAAATACGTAGAAGTAATTTAATATACCTCCACATGGAATTGAAAATCAATTTGAGCTTTTTGTAACAGCATCAATCAATACTCGAGAAT
This sequence comes from Ligustrum vulgare, assembly GCA_963555705.1. Classification (NCBI taxonomy): domain Eukaryota; kingdom Viridiplantae; phylum Streptophyta; class Magnoliopsida; order Lamiales; family Oleaceae; genus Ligustrum; species Ligustrum vulgare. The sequence goes on along the minus strand of OY743176.1, from coordinate 18,409,792 downwards.
GATTAGCTGTACCTTCCCAACCAGCATATACGAATGAGAATTTCATGTCAAAATCACATGCTAGCATTACATTTTGTGTCATATTTTTTTCCTTCCACGAAAAGTCGTCCGCCTCAATGAAGGTGCCCAAGCTGCCACGTGTTCCATCAATTGCACTAGTACAACCCTTAAAGTAAGAATATTTTTGCAAGATACGCTCATATACAACACCCTGGTTTGTTGGGTGTCAGTGCCCAACTGACAAATAGTACATAAAACTCGCTTAAACTACTTGTTTATTGTGTGATTTCTATGTTGAAATCTATTACCAATAATTCTCTATCGAGTACTATGCCCTGTAATCATTAGAAACATTGCTACACCTTCCTCAACACACACTTTTTTCCCATTTGTCAAGAGCCATTTTCTTTCAAAGTATCATAGAAACTCTGAAACACGTGTTTTTACATCCGAAAATTGATGTAGCTCATATTTGGATGACCATTTAATATTTCATAGATGTACATCATTCCAGATAGCATCAATGCACTCCATCATGTCTCTGGATAAGAAAAAAGTCCCCCAAATGCACTAATTATACACAATGTAGTGAGCCCAACAATAATATACAAAACTTATAATATCTGATCCAACACGATAACATACTTCAAAAGAAATATAAACTATACAAAAAAAAGATCCAAAGACATTATGGGGTGCCACATGTTAGTATCTGCTTATGGTAGGAGTTTTATCCACAAAACACCTCACAGAACATCGATGCCATCTGGAAGAATGTACATCTATGGAATATTAAATAGTCATCTAAATGTGTCTACAGCAATTTTCAGATATAAAATCATGTTTTTCAGAAATTATGTGATACTTCGAAAGAAAAAGGCTCTTGACAAATGAGAAAAATGTGAGCTTCGAGGAAGGGGTAACAATGTTTCTAATGATTATAGGGCACAGTACTCAATATAAAATTATTGGTAATAGATCTCAACATGAAAATCATACAAAACACAAGTGATTTAAGCGATTCTTACGTGTTGTTTGTCAGTTGGACACTGAGCTAATACTCCCAACAAACCAGGGTTTTGTACATGAGCGCATCTTGCAAAAGGATCCTTACTTTAAGGGTTGTATTGGTACAATTGATGGAACACGTAGCAGTTTAGGCACCTGCATTGAGGCAAACAGCTTTTCTGGAAGGAAAATAAATGTAACACAAAATGTAACGTTAGCATGCAATTTTGACATGAAGTTCATATTCGTGTATGCTAGTTGGGAAGGTACAACTAATAATTCTCGAGTATTCATTGACGTTACAAAAAGTTCAAACGGATTTCCAATGCCATATGGAGGTATATTATATTACTTCTATGCATTTTAGAAACACACGTTTCACATATAAGATTAAATCATATTATTTTATATTTGTATATGAATAGTACCTAATTGATGCTGGATATCCAAACATACCTGGCTTTTTTGCCATGTATCAAGGACGTCATTATCATCTATAATTGAGATTCTGGAATCTTTTTTGGCTCCAGAATCTCATTTGGAATATATTTATTTCAAATGCGTTAAAAAAAAAAAAAAAAAAAAAAATTTATCATGGGCGGATTCTGTTAATAATGTACAATTATGTTTGGGTGGTTTTTATGGTAGTGGTTATCTAAATAATTTTTTTATAATAGAGAATATCATTGCGAATGTATTTATTTTCATAAATGTAAAATAAAAAAATATTATCATGGGCGTAAACTGTGGCATAATTGACTATTACGTTTCGATGGTTATTAATGGACAATTACGTTTTTGCGGTATGTAATATATAACCTTATTCCCCACTTTTTAAATTAAAAAATTCATGCAGTCACTTGCGTAACTGTCGACATACAATCTTTCATTAGGGTTTTTAAGCATTTTTTCCCTTTTGAGCATCTAATTAATTTTCCACTCACAATCTCTTTCAGGAAATTTTTGAATTTGTGAAGAAATGTCCAATTGTTTTACAAAATGAAGAGAAAAGAGGTAATGGAAGAGATGACATGATCATTGACGGACTTGAAACCAAGCAAAACCATAATATTGAAATTTCAGTATATCATTTAGACCTTACTATGGTAATTTTTCATATATTACATGTTCTATTCCTATTAAGCTGGGTTATATATTCTTGATTAGTGTGCTCCACTTCTATTTTCCCCAAGATTTAATTTAATTTTATGCATATGTAAATTGCTTCTTCTATGCTTGTGAGTTAATATGCTTTAGGGAGAAATGTAATAATTGATGAAAATAGATCTTCCTCACTTTTTTTCTCCTGCAGAATTAATATAAAAATAATGATGCTAGGATTATAGTCAACTATAACGAAAATGGAAGGATAATGTTTAGAATTGAGATATTTCTCCTTTGTTATGTTCTTATATGAATTCTCACGTGAATTTTCTCATAACCAAACAATAAGCCCCTATTAGAGACCCATCATTTCATATAATGTAGTTTGTAATAGAAATTTTTTGGTGAATGTGTAATTAAAAAGTATAGATTTATGTGTAGATTATTTTATTGGTAAAATGTGGTTGAAAATGAATTTGAAAAAAAAAAATGAGATTTTGAATAATGGCTACCAAACGGGGGCTAAAAGTGTTCTTCTTAGAGTTTTCGGATTAGCACTTTAGTTTTTTCCAACATATTTTTTTTAGATGATTTCTCATTATAATTTTATTTGTGCAGCAAAGCTTTTCCTGTATAGTGAAATTTTCATATGACCGATGTTATAAGGAAACGGTAATCTATGTTTATGAAAGTAGTTTTTTTTAATATGTTTCTTCTTTCTTTAATTTTTCATGATTCTTGATTGATTGTCTCTAGATGGGAGACACCCCGGGTGTGGCCAATCATATGTTGATCGAAGAGAATTTTATTTCACGCTGAAAGTTGAAATGTATTTGCAGTTTTGGTCCTTCAATAGTGCTACTAAACTGCAAAAGGCCATTAAGGAGAAATGCGCCTCCAAAATTGATATTGAACCCGTTTCTAGAGTAGATCTAAGGGTCAATTAGTTTTCATCACGTGCCATGAATTATTCTAATTTTGGTGCTTATCTACCTTCCCTTCATGCCTTTATTGGTAATTTTCTACTCCATGGGCAGAGATTGAAACATAGATTTCTCAGATTTTTTGTCCGGATAAGTAAAGGGGAAGAGATAAAAATTTCTTTATAGGTCTCCCTACTCAACACTTCTTTCATTTTGTAACTATGGTTCCTTTCCTCGCGAAACAAGCATAACATTGACATATTCCCTTTTCTTTTCTTTTTTTTTTTTTTAAAAAAAGGAGTTATAATAGTATACATGAACAAATTGATGTGAGTTTATATAGATAACCTAGAAAATTCTTAGGGTTTTGTTAATTTTTGAATTTTTTTTCCTTCATTTGAAAATTTGTAAAATCGACATATTATATTTTCATTTTTTATTCAATAATTGTCCGATGTAGGAAAAATAATATATAAGTTTTTTATTTTTAAAATTTCAAATCAAGGTTATATCTTAATTGAAATAAAAATTTATTAGTGAAATGAATTGTTAATTATTATGTACATAGTTAATGTGGGTTACAAAATTAATTGTTTTTAGTGAAAAATTATTTATTTATGTTAATTATGTTTTCAAATTGTACAAAAGCTTTTTTTTTTTTTTTTTTTAAAAATAATAATAAAAAATTGTTAAATCATTTGTAACATAAAGCTCGTTAATTTGCACTAGTTACATGATTATGCTGGAAGAGGAAGACTACGAGGTAAAAAAGAGTTGTTCAATTACAGACACTCCTCGTGCCGCAACATAATCAAGCGTAGCACTGGAGTGTTCAAGGCCAGGTTTCCAATTTTGAAGTCTGTTGAAATATATATACACACACACACACACATATATATATATATATATAGTTTTTGTATTATGGTACCAAAATAGCATATTATAGATGTTAGGGACTGTAGTGGTAATTATGTAATACTTCTTGTATATACCAAAATTGATGGAATGAAATGTTTAAGCTTTTCTCCAAAAGTCTACGTGGTATCAGAGAAACGGGAAGGGTAAAAAAAAACCCTAGCAGTTGATTTCTCTGCTTGCCCCAGCCGGCGACGACCAGCCCAGACTCCGGCAACTAGAGCTTGATGGTGGAATTTTTCTTTTTTTTTCCTTCCTCCTATGCGTTTTTTGTCTTCGAGCTCCCTGCACGAGTCTCCCTTTTCCACCATTCTGTGCGAGCTTCCCTGTGCGTGAGCCTCTCTGCACTTCGCCAGTGGTCAGTTCCAACACCAGTTTTTCCGGCGAAACTCCGGCGGGAATCCTTGGGTCATTTCTCAGCTAAGTGCTTGCTGACTTTCTTCTTGTTGAAAAATCACTGATTTTGGAGAGTGGGTTCTTGTTTTTTGTTGGATTTCTTGGATTTGTGAGCTAGAATCACTTATTTCTACCTGGATTCTACTCATTTCTACCTGGGCTCTACGATTTCTTGGGTAATTTTTCAATTTTGTGCTGTTAATGGGATTTAGGAGCCCTTATCAAGCTGCATGACGTTGACCTTGAGCGAGTAATATTGAGTTCTTTTATAATCAAAATTACAATATGACTGCTCATATTGTGTTTTTGTGGTTTGTAAAATCAATCGAGTAGCTTGGATTATATTGTCTACTTAGAACTAAAAAATGACAGACTCTTACCTCACATGTTGCTCGATTGTCTCCTGAAAAAGGTTTTCGATTTAGCATCCACTTCTACACTAGAGCCACTGATCATTTTACTTACAATCCTTCTACACTTGATTCTCTAACTACTCACCTGTTCGGGTGGCTAATGTAACCTATATCCAAATTACTGGGGCAAGAAATATTTCATTTTCACCTGCTTTATCGATTTATCCTTGTCCTCCGTCTTACTTGCACCTACATTCTCTACCATTCTATTATTCATTAGTCAAATTACAAAAAACTTAGATTGTTCTATAACCTTCTCATCTTCTCATTGTATCTTTTAGGACAATCGAACAAAGATGACGATCGGCATTGGTAGAGAGAGAGGACTATATTTTTTGGAGGGGACAAGTTACAAACAGAGGCTGGTGTTGGTCTTCAAGTAGTGAGTATATCTTCTCCTAGAGACAGAATTCTTATGTGGCATTGTCGATTAGGACACCCCTCATTTTCTTATTTACAACACTTATTTCCATAATTATTTCAAAATATTCCTAGCTCTAGTATGCGTATCTTTGCCACAAATCATCATGTACCTTTTAAAATCAGTCTTAATAAAAGTCATGTTCCTTTTGCATGTGTTCATACTGATGTTTGGAGCCATTTCTCTACTCCATCTACTTCAGGTAAAAAAAAAAAAAAATTTTTTATTGATGATTATACCAGGGTGTGTTGGATATATTTTCTAAAATCTAAGAGTGATGTCGTGCATGTTATTCCTAACTTCTCGAAAATGGTTGAAACACATTTCATACCCAAGTTATGGTTTTTCATTCTGATGATGGTCATGAGTTTGTAAACCAAACACTTGCCAACTTCTTCGCAACTAACGGTATTCTCCACCGGATAACTTGTGCTTACACACATCAATACAACGACATAGCAGAGCATAAAAATCGGCATATCCTTGAGGTAGCCCGAGTATTATGCTTTACTATGCAGGTTCCAAAACATTTTTGGGTTGAAGCTGTGTCAAGTGCAGTCTTTCTCATCAACCGTATGCCTTCTAGCATAATTGATTTTTAAACTTTCCTAAGGATGTTGTCAAAGTTCCACTCTATTCCTACTGCCTTGAATATTTGTCCTAAAATATTTGGTTGTGTCTGATATGTCCATGCACATTCCCATCTCAGAGACAAACTTGATTCCCGCGCTTTGAAATGTGTTTTCCTTGGTTACTCCAGCTCCCAAAAGGGCTACAAATGTTTTTATCCCCCTACTTAAAAATACTATCTCTCTATGGATATTGAATTTTGTGAATCTAAGTCTTTTTTTCTGATGATGTGTCATTAGTTCCTCTTTCGGGAGAGGTTTATAGTAAAGAAGAGGAAGAAATAGGGTTAGAAGAAAAGAAAGTGTGGATTTTTGGGGTTAAGGGGGAGTCCAAAGTCGAGAGTGACAAATCACCTAAGCTGTTCCAAAAGTGCTATACCAGGAGAAATCTCGATACCCCTTGTACTCCAGCACTGGTCACTGAAAACACCGTCGTGCCCTCTTTAAACTTTGATAGTTCTCCTATCGATACTACAGTGCCATCGAATTCTTCTACTAGTTACTAAAAACACAGTCGTGCCCTCTTTAAACTTTGATAGTTCTCCTATTGATACTACAGTGCCATCGAATTCTTTTATTAATTGAACATGAGGTACATATTCCACCTCCTATCTCTTCTAATTCTATTCCTGTTTTTAATTATAACCCTGCAGTCTTAGACAATGTTGACACCCCGACCAGGAGATATCCCCTTCGGAACCGTAACGCACTTGCTAGGTTGGGTTTCTCAACATCCTCTTCCAATACCATCTTTCCTATATTTGATTATATCTCTTACCACCGTTTATCTAAGACTAACCTGACATTTTCCCTTCAGTTATCTTCTGTGTCTATTCCTAATCATTTTCAGGAAGCTCTTGATCAACCTAAGTGGAAATCTGCTATGGTAGAAGAAATGGATGCTCTCCAAAAGAATTCTACTTGGGATATGGTCTCCCTACCACCAAGAAAAAGGATTGTAGGGTGCAAATGGGTGTACTCATTAAAATACAAGTCAGATGGGACCGTGAACAGGTATAAGGCTAGACTGGTTGCAAAAAGTTATACACAGACCTATAGAATTGATTACCAGGAGACTTTTGCTCCAGTAGCTAAAATGAATGCTGTTAGAATTATATTGTCTTTCGCAATCAATCTCGACTGGTCATTGAGACAATTCGATGTTAAAAAGGCCTTCCTTCACGGTGATCTAATAGAGGAAGTGTATATGGATCCACCTGCCGGTTTTACTCTTCCAGGGGTAAAGTGTGTAAGTTGAAAAAAGCTTTATATGGGCTAAACCAATCATCACGGGCTTGGTTTGGAAGGTTGAGTTGTTTGATGAAGAGGTATGGTTTTAAGCATACCCTAGCGGGCCATACTCTATTTTACAAAAGAAATGGTCAAGATATTACCTTACTCATTGTATATGTGGATGATATGATTGTTACTGGAAGCAACCCCACCGAAATCGAAAGACTTCAAGCTCGTCTGACAAAAGATTTTGAAATGAAAGATTTGGGTACTTTGAAGAATTTTTTGGGCATTGAAGTGTCACGATCCAAGCAAGGACTTGTCCTTTCTCAACGTAATTGTGCTCTCAATCTCCTAGCAGAAACTAGTGTGTCAAACTTGTGTCCCTGTAAACACACCTATTGAGATAAAGCATGGCCTATCTATTTACCCAGATCAGATTCCTACTCACACACAAGACCTGATCTTTCATATGCAGTGAGTGTTGTAAGTCAGTTCATGCATAACCCATGTGATCAGCACATGAGTGTAATTAATCATATTTTGGCATATTTAAAGTCTTCTCCAGGTAAGGGCATTTTGTACTCTAAAAGGGAGCATCTAAACATTGTAAGTTACACAGATTATGATTTTGCTGGATCGAGAATGGATATAAAATCTACATTGGGATAAGTTTCATTTGTTGGAGGAAACCTTGTTACTTAGAGAAATAAGAAACAAAATGTGGTTTCACTATCTAGCAAGGAAGCAGAATATCGTGCTTTGCATCATGCAACCACCGAGCTTACGTGGTTGAAAATTCTTCTTAGTGAACTTAGTTTTGGTCCAAGCAAACCTATGCTACTCTTTTGTGACAATATTGCAGCTATTAAGATAGCAAACAATCCGATACAACATGATCGAATGAAGCACGTTGAACTTTACAGAAATTACATCAAAGACAACCTCGACTCGAAAAATATAAAGATTTCATATGTTAAGAGTGCTAATCAACTAACCAGCATCATGACACATGGAGTGACTAGTGGTTCATTTTATACATCGATTTTCAAGTTGGGATGCGTGATATCTATGCACCAACTTCAGGGGGAGTGTTGAAATATGTATAGTTTTTGTATTGGTACCAAAATAGCATATTATAGATGTTAGGGACTATAGTGGTAATTATGTAATACTTCTTGCATATACCAAAATTGATGGAATGGAATGTTTAAGCTTTTCTCCAAAAGTCTACAAAGTCAATCAAAAAAATTCCTCTTATTAGGCAAAGACACATCTCTGCTGCATGTTGCACAATTCATAACTTCATTCGTCAGGAGCACGCATTAGACAAGTTGTTTACACAATATTCAGCGGAGAATATGATTTTTCATTATATGCCCAAATCAAGTCAAGATCGAGAACCTATACAGTTTGATGGAAGTTAAACAACTCAAATGGTACAAGTGCGTAACGAAATTGCTACCCGAATGTGGAATAATTACTCAAGAAAGACAAGATGACTTAGAAATTTATTTTGTTGAGCTAAACTCTATGTGTAATTATTTTGTTTACATAGACAGGCGAAGTAATTGAGACTTGAACATTAATGTGGCAACAAGAATTAGATAAGCTAATTTCTTATAATATTTTAGGACTTGAACATTAATGGCTTTATCTATTCAAAAATGATAGATGCACCATAAGGGGATGAACCCCGCGGTGACACCCCCTCACATAGAAGGGGTGGGGTCCACTTCACTCTCCCTATATATTTTTGTAATATTTTTCTAGCCATTATTAAATTAGTCTAACAAAAACTAGATAAGTTTATTTTTATAATATAGAGTAAATCTTCAAAACACAAGAAATTTTATAATTAAATCAACAAGCAAATTAATTACAAATAGTCAAAGTAATATTCTGCAAAATTTAAAACATTACGTGTTATTCAGTTTACCACTTTCATGAACTGTTTTTCACAAATGACAAATCAAAATCAAACACATTTTCAGCAAATTTGAAAACGGAAACCGAAAACAAAAAACGTTTTTGGAAATGAAAACAGAAAATCGAAATACAAACAAAATGTAACCTTAGCTTTTCAACAGTTCTCCCTTGTTTTCTGGTAGTAGTCAAACAATAGAAAATATTTATTCAGTATATATATTTTTTAATTTCTCCTCTTCATTCTCTAAGTTTTACAAGAGATCAAAATATAGCATATTACATTTAAATTCACTCAAGATCACTAAAAAGAAGTACCTTGTACTGTGGCATCCCCAGTCGAACTGAATTCACTGCTCCGGTGGAGTTGGCTCATCAAACCATCGCGGGGGATCAAAACCAGATCCACCTGTCATTTCAAATTCACACCCGCATTGTTTTTTCTTTCAATTGAAAGAACACAATAATCATGAAACATTTTTCAAGCCCCCATCACTCAATAATGGCTAGAAGATGATAAAATGAAAGATTAGGGCCTCATAATTTTTAAAAAGTCTTAATAATGACATTTTCTAATTTGTTAGTAATCAACAGGCTACAAACAGAACATTTCAGAAATCTATTGAAGTTGAAGGTTATACGGTTGTGACAGATTAAATTAAAAACACCAAAACAAAGCAGCAGTATTACCAAGAGGATTGCAACGACAAAGACGCCAAGCAGTCAATATGGTTCCCTTCGCAACTCCATACTTCTTGTAAGCAATCATCGAATACTCACTACATGTTGGAACAAAACGACAACTATTTGGCATAAGTGGCGAGATTTCCCCTGTAATAAATACCCAGTATTAAAATTTAAACCCCAAAAACTAATTTTCAGAATAATTAAGTAAAAAAAGAAATAATATAATTAACTGGGATGAAGAAACACACATATAAATAAGCAGCGAATCTTTCGTTCATTTACTGCCAAAATTAAGATCTAGTAGCAATTTATTATTTAAAGGAAAGTAATGCTAATAGTGATGGAAGAACAACTTACTTTTGTAGAACCTCAGCATCGACAATGCAGTTTTAACTCCCAAATTATTCACTTCATCATCTGAAATCACCAAGCCCAATTTTTTTTTCTCTCTTTTATGCATTTAATTCAATTACAAGCACACAAATTATTGAATTTCAACACACACACACACACATTACTCTGACCGGAATCTTTTTCCGACTCATTAACAACATGGAAAGGCCTTCGCCACTGCCGTTTCTGGGGAAAAACGAGCACATATTAATAATAGTCAAAAATATTTTCACATTCTGTTTCTAGAAAAAAAAAAAATATATATATATATATATATATATATATATATATATATATATATATATATATAGAAATTAAATTACGCTGTTGGAGGGGGACAGAAAATATTGATGGCGCTTAAATGTTGGGGAGAATTTGCAGGGATTCAATTTGAAATTAGGGTTTGGAGGAGAAAAGGTTTCGTGGGAGTAACAGTTGATTGAGAAAACTAGCGCCATTTCACAAAACCGTCTCAAGAAAATCTCAAGTGTTTGGTAAAATATTTTTGGGGTTCTTAGTTAAGTAGATTTAGTGGATAATAAATTTAGTAAAATAGAATTTTTTGTTGAAATGTCGAAATTATTCTTAATGAAAATGATTGTTTAATTTATAAGATATATTTTCGAATTTAGTCAGATTGAATTAATTTAGTACTTCTGATTATATTTATATTTTTTAATCTTTTAAGTTCTTCTAAACATGCTCTATATTGTAATAATTTTTCAAAAGATTTAGGATAATCTTTTTTAGTTATATATCTTAACGTTATTCCTTCTGAAAATTCGTCTTCTATATATTCGTATTCTTCTATAATTTTATGAACTGTACTTATATTTTTTGCTGTTTCGACAGAATTAAATTCTATTCTATTTAGAATAGTATAGTCAATATCTTCGTATATCTCTTTTAGTTTAGATTGTCCAACAGAGTGTATATTTTTAGATTTATCAACGATAGTTAATAAAAATGAAATTTCTTTATTATCTAAATATAGTTTATGATCACAGTTATTAGATGTTGATGTTTGTGAAGTATTCATAGATTATTAGGTTGGTAAATTATTATACAAAATTTTTTGGTATAAGTTCATTCTTTGATCTAGTAAAATACAATAATCTGCAATATATTGTTCGTATTTTTCTAAAAATTTATTATATTCTTCAGAAGATATGTTTTCATTTTCCATTTTATGTTGAATATCTTCCATTTTATCTTTCAATTTTTCTAAAAGATTATCTGGTCCTTCTATTGTATATACTGGCATTTAGGTTTGGACTGTATTTGTTACTATTTTATTTTCTAAATCTATTTTAAGTTGTAATATATCAGAATAATCTATAATGTATTGATCATGATTTTCTAAAAATATATAATATTGTTCAGATGATTCATCCATATCTATTAATTGAGATATAATGTTATCTATTTTTTCCATTATCCTATCTAACAAATTGTTTAATCTTTCAATAATATATCTAGGCATTATAAACACAAAGATAAATAATTTATAAAGTTTCAAGTAATTTTTAAAACTCTATCAGTGTTTGGGAATTGATAATATCTATATCAGTCATAATAACTATGCTTGGTTCAAATGGTATATTATATTTTGAAATATTTTTCTTTCTCTTTTCTAATTTATCAATTATATCTTGAATATCTTGTATCATTATAGATCTTACAGTACCTCTAGCAAAATTTTCTATCAAATTTTATTTAAAACTTTTTAATATCTCTTGTGATGCGTAGAGTTGCTCTTGGTATCCTATTTTATCAATTCCATTCTCATATTCAATACATTTTTTACTTTTGATATTCTTTTTAACTTTATATGAACCTCTCTTAGTTCTGAATTTTTTCATGATATAATTACTTTCATTCATGATATTAGAATTTTCAAAAACTGGTAAAGAAAGATTCACCTCTTCCATCACTGTCATAATCTATTACAGGGTCATAATCATTATCATTACTAAAAACATATCCTAAATAAAATTCATTATTTATTTCAGTATTATTACTATCAAGCCAAAAATAAATAATTGATTTTGTAATTTCTAATCCTAATATTCTTTTTAATGTCGGAAAGATAACTAACAAACATGGCATATAAACATGATATAACTTTTTTATTTCATTATTGGGCCTAGTAAACTGTTTATGCATGAATAAAAGTTCAATTATGCTATGGTATTCATCATTATAGGACTGTTTTGATAGTTAAACTTAATAATTCTGAATTCTGTCATGTTAAAAGCTCTTCTTCCTCATAATTCCGTAAAGATAGATATATTAAGAATACTAACCTCTTTTCATGTTCTCAGTACCTTTATATTTTCCTTCTATTGTTAGTGACCTTCAGGCTTATAGGTTTCTGCTTCACACTCTTCAAAAGATTCTTGCCTTCACGGGTTATTAGCTAAACCTGGATGCCTTCACTGTATAACTTTTTAGATGGAAAATATTTTAGGACAGAGTATAGGGAGTTTTCTTAATAATATATCTTCTTTTTTGGAAATATGATTTAGAAGACAAGAATTTAGAAATTCATCATAATTTGATAAGTAGATTGGGATTTTATTGATAACATGAAGATTGAAATAGGATTGGTATGAGAATTTTTTCAAGACAGAAAATTTCTTGCCTTTCTCACAAACTGAGTGCTCAAGTGAGTTCTGCCTTTTCCTTGCCAGAAGACTTCCATTTATAGAACTTCACGAGGTATTATTATGCAACCTCTTACATCATTACTTACGTAATAGACACAATAATTTGAATAATGCTACAAGGATATACAAGGACACGCCTGTCCATCTATCATTTACTACAAGGACACACATGTCCCTTCATTTCCTCACATGGTTATATTATAGGGACACATATCCCTCTATTTTTAGTCTTCACATGGCCTCTACATTGTGCTGTCTTGTTCCATCAAATCAGATTTATCAATCGTCTTCCATCTGTCCATCAATTTTGTGGGGGCAATTTCTGGCTATGCACGCTTCTTGTAAAGTGGCAAAACTTCCATGAATTTGATGAGTGTCAAATTTGTTGATGTATTCTTGCAGGATTGTTGACTTTTCTTTTCCTCCATTAGTAAGGAGGGTCCGTCCATTATACTGGCAAATGCATTCAAACTTTTTCTCATACAAGTTTTTGGCAATGTTGTAAAGAACTTTTATCCCCAACACCCTTCGGGATCTAAACCATGATCTTGTAACGTTTGTTACTGGCTTGGTATTTTTTCTAACTTCAATTTGAAAATTTCGAGCAACATACTCAATCGTGATAATATGCTCAGCAGGATAATATATCATTCCATCAATTTCAGGGCTGATCGAATAAAATTTTAAATATATGGGTCTTCCTTGGGCAAACTTTGAAAATTTTCCTTTTAGTAAATCATCAAATTTTTCAATTTCTTTCAGATCTTTTCCTGAATAGATAAGATCCAAAAATCCATAATCAGTTGCCATTTTTGTCATGACGGGATCTCCTCCCTGAGTAATGATCAATCGTGGGTATACACGGTCTCCAAACGAAATGTAATAACAATCACATTCTTGAAGTTCATATATAACTTCAACGGTAGTTTTATATTCGTTTTCTTTTGGTAAAAAAATGGAATCATCTTCATCCTCATCACGAATCCTGACTACCCTTGTATGTTCATCTTTGGCATTGATTGTGATTTTTCGAGGACTGGTTTCATTTATAACAACTTTTTTGGGACTTGGTTCATCTCTTTTAATCGTTGGTCCACCACTGCTTCCAGAAGATGTACCTGTTTGTATTTTTTATATAACCTGTTTGGTATCAGCTTGTTTGGTAATTAACGATTCAAACTGAGATTCAATCTCAATTATGTTATCGCTCAATTCTTTAGTATAATTGTAATGAAATGTTGAGATTTCCATCAATTGCTTGAAATTTCCTTGGAGAGTTTCTGCAAGTTGTTCAATTCCAAGCATTATATCTTAAACTTCATCTGTGAGGAAGTTCATTGGCTTTTTGGCGTCTATCAAGGATTTTTTGATATTATCCATCTGCAAATTCAATATTCCTGCTTAAAAAGTCTGCAAGATAATTATTGACACCTTTAATATGAACTATATCAAAATTATAAAATGCCAAATAGGCTTGCCATCTATATATGGAGTCTTCTATATTGAGGTTCTGGTGGTAACTTATTTTTTACTAAACCTACAACTTGAGAATTATTAGTTTCAACAATGAATTTCTTAGATAATAAAAACAATGAAAACTTCTTTATTCCTTTGATGATTGCTAACAATTCTTTCTCATGAGTAGTACAATTTATTTCTGCTTGGTTAAACGTTCCACTTGAGTATCTGCAAATTTCATTGAGATCTGTTTTTAATATTGCTGCCCAATACTTATCCGAGGCATCAATATTAACTATCAGATTATCTTTTTCATCTGGTAATCTTAATTTTGGCAAATTTTTATATTTTTCTTTTAGTGATTTGACAATTTTTGTGTGTTCATCACTCCATCCTTTGGTATTTGTTTTTCTGAGTAAAATTTGAATTTTATGTCTCTTTTTTGATAGATTTTCAATAAATCCTTCTGCATAATTTAAACATCTTAAAAAATTTTGTATTTTTTCTTTTGATTCTAGCTTGTCTGGAAAACTTTCTATCTTCTTAGATATATGAGTTTGTAATTTTATCCCTCTTTTATTTATTGATAATCCAAGAAAATCAATTTCTTATTTTTCTATTATAGTTTTATTTTTTGAAAGAACAATTCCTTCTTTTTTGCATTCATTTATAAATTTCATTAAATGGTTTCTATGTTTTTCTCTATTATTAGAACATATTAATATATCATCAACATAGACAATTAAGAATTCATTAAATTTTCTAAATATGTTATCCATTCTTCTTTGATATATTTGTGGTGAATTTTTTTTAAAAAATGGCATAACCATCCATTTATACTTACCTTGGGGTGTACTAAATGTTGTATATTGAATACTATCTTCTTCCATTTTTACTTGCCAACATCCTGATTTGCAATCAAATTTAGAATAATATTGTTTTCCTTTTATAAGATTTATTAGTACCTCTTTATTTGGTAAAAAGTATCCATCAAATTTAGTATATTTATTTAATTCTTTATAATTTATCACCATTCTAGATTTTCCTCTTTTTTGTTCAGAATGTTTCATGACCATGAAAGTTAGACTACTATGGGGTCCATTTATAGGTTTGATTAATTTTTGGTTAAGTAATTCTTTTATTTGAATTTTAAATTCTTGTATATCTTGTATGGTATTCATCATTAGTCTAACTCTTATAATATTTTCTATTAATTCTACTTTAGCTTTTGGATGATATAGTTTCCAAAATAATAATGGATTCTCTCTACAAATTTTTTCTAGTTGATCGATGATTTTTTTCATGTTTGTTTGTATGTTCATTTTTAAGACTTTTTTATACATTATTCTTTTATTCTTTTATTTAATTTTGTGTAATTGGTTTTTTCTCCCATTTATCACCACGATGTGTTGGCCGAACTCTGTAAGGTCTAGATTCTCTTGATATTTTTAGTAAATGTCCGCAAGGTGTTTCTAACATTATCATATAATTATTTTGTTTATAATATTGAAATTGTTGTATAAAGTCATTTCCTAATAATATATCACATTCTAATTTGTTATAACTATATATCATGTTTACAATTATTTGTTTACTACCAAGTAATATCTCGATTTTATCAGCACTGTTAATTATTTGGGTATTTTCTCCTATAACTCATGTTATTTTTACTCTCCCATCAGTATTCCATTTTATTAAGAAATTTTTAAATTTTGTTATGTCACTTCCTGTATCTATTAATGCACATGTTGTTATATTTGTTTCAACAATAGTAACTTGAATATAAACAGCTAATGAAAAACTTATTTGGTTATTCATTTATTCAGCTTTTCTGCATAGTATAGTTTGACCATTATGAGTTATATATAATCCTTCACGTTTTATACTATAATCTTCTAGTCCATCTAGGAAACTCATTCCTAATAATACATGAGGATTTACCATACTATTATCTACATGACATGGTACTAAGAGATTTATTCCTCTTATTTTTATTGGTACTTTTACTTCAAGTTCAGTCATATGTACTTGTCAATCAAAATTTATATATCTATATGGATCAGTTCTATGAGATATTAGTCATTTATTTCTATTTGAAGCTATATGACAATCACTAGCTCCCGTGTCAATTAGTATATTTGATCATTTTATATGCTTTATTCCATTGAAATATTCACCTTCGATTTTCATATTTCCAGCATTTCTATTAAGTTTTATTTTATTTGTCTTACTAGTTTCTCCTAATTGTTTTCTATTGGGTAAAGTTGTTGATCTTCTAATTAACCTGTCATCTTCAAATGTTATGTTATTATTAGGGTATTCTTCTTCTCTTAACTCTATAATTTATGGTTTTTTTTTTATAGTAAGTTCATAATTTCTTGGGACTAAACTTATTTTTTTATCTGGTTCTACCGCTTTACCAAAATCTTTGCATTTTTTATGAATTTCAATATATGATTTTTTAGAATAAATATTTCCATAATTAAAATTAGTAAATGTGTACAATACTCTGCACTCTATAGTCATAATTTTATCTCCTGGTTCCATTATATCGTCTTTATATAATTTGACATGTAGTCCTAAAACTTCATAAAAAATTCTATCTTTTAACGATATACAATATTTTGGATAACATGTAAATATTAGTTTCTTATATGCTAGATTTCCTTCCACTGTTCGTAAATGACTATCTTTTAAATTTATAATTCTTCCATCATGTAAACTTACAGTTAAAGGTGAATCTAATCCTTCTCTAAACAAGGATTTAAACATTATTTGGATACCTGCTAAATAAACATATTGGATCTTTTCACTTTATTTTCTATTGATCTTTGTTAATAATTTTGTAACCGTATTTTTTGTTAAAAGATTTAATTTGTGTGTTCCTTGAGTAGTTCTAACATCTATTGCCATTTCAATTTTATGGTATTCATTTATTGCTACTCTTTCTCTTTTCCATATTCTATCTAATATTTCCCATTTTTCTATTTTCAAATATAAAGATAATTTTTGTATTTTTCTGAACTTATTATTGTCAAAAGTTACTTTTAATCCATAACCTTCTATTCCTTCATATTCTTGTTTATCCATGCTATTTTCTATTTCTTTATCCTGATTCTGATTTATTACTTTCTGAATCTGTTTCACTTATAAAAACTTCTTGATCATAACATTTTTCAATATCAGATATTTCACTTAGTTCACTTTCTATTTCTAGATATTCTTTTTGTAATATTTTAACGTTCTTTTTGTTACAATCAGGGCTTATATGTCCAATTTCTCTACAATTCCAACATTTGCATTGACTTTTATCTTTTTTATAAGTTTTATTTTTCTGTTTTTTATTTGGATTATATCTTCTTTTGTAATATATTCTCTTAGGTTTTATATATCTTTTTTTAAAGTTTCTGAATTTTTTAAACTTTCCATTTTTATATTTTCTTTTATTATTTTTTCTTCTTTCAGGCTTACATCTCCATTGTGTAGATTTTTTCATATCTTCACAACATATTCTAGTTAATTTTCCTGATTTCTTTAATAATTGTCTTTGTTGACATATTTATGCTAATATTTCAAATATGAATTTTATCCTTGATCCTAATGTTCTAGGTGTTTCAGGGTTATCTCTAATAAATTTTTCAAATTCTATTTTAAAGTATATTCCCCATGAACTTGGTAATCTATTATAATACATATCTCTAAATACTTTTTGATTTTCATTACTGTAGAATTGAATATAATAGTATTCTTTAAATTCACAAGTATATTATTTGATTTTACACATATCACATATTGTTAAATTTATTAATCTTACTCTTGCATTATCCTTTTATCTAATTGATTCTGCTTTAGCATTACTTATCCAATTTTCTCCTAAAAATTCATCCGCAATATAATCTACTAACTTTTCTATTCCTTTTCTATCTGATTTTATTAGTCCTATTTGTACATTTCTTCTTATTAATGCTTTTGTATCACTACTTATTCTTTCCCACCAATTTCTAACATGTCCTTCTAAAGATGCTACTAAAAAATTAATCATTCTATCAGTATTTTCCCATGTATCATCTTTATTGTATAAAAAGAATAGTATCATTGAATCTGTCCAAGTTAATAAGGCTTTTTTAGTATTTAATTTACAATCCAGATCTAATTTTGTTCCTCCATGATTAATAGGTTTATCGTAATTATTATTTGGTTCAAATCTATCTTTATATTTATTCCCTTTAGGTTGTTGTCTATCTCTAATTCTATCATAATATTGTAGGTATGGTTTACTATATAAGGGTGCATAACTTTCATCAGAATCTGGTAATTCTTGTTTGGAAGTTCCTATTGGAGCTGGGATAGGTGCTCCTCCAGTATTCATTAAAACTTGGTATTCATTAAAATTTTCTAGTCTTAATTGGTCAAAATTTTCTATAAGCAAGTTTAATTCTTCATTCATTTTTATCTTGTTCGTTTTCTTCAGTTTTTTCTTCAACTTTTAATTTTTCTAAAGTTTTTTCTATAGATTTTTGTAATTCTAATTCTTCTTCTAGTATTTTTGGTAATATGTTTCTCCTAAATTCATCATCCATACTTCCTGCTTCTATTATAATTTTTTCTTGTTCAAAATGTTTCTTTCCTATTCTTAGTATTTATTTTTCAATGAATCTTTTTATCTATTTTCTTATCTTTACTTTTTTTATTTTCTTTGAATTCTCTAATCTCTAGTTTTAGTATATTTATATCATTTCTTTTCAATTCATTTTTTACTTCTTGAACATCACTTATTAATGATTTTATTAATATTTTTAGATCTTCTATATATTCACTTACCGACATTTTATACTCTTGGTTTAAGAGCTTGAATTTTTTGTACCTTAAATAGTCTGTCATACATATCATCTATTTTTATTTCTAATTTTTTTATTTTTTTCTTCTATTGATATGATTATTTCATTTTCATTTTTTCTTATTTTTTCATTTAACTTATCTATTTTTCTATAATTATTTCAGTTTTATCTTGATTAATTAATTCTCCTGATTTTCTTTGGAATTCTTTTAAAATTTCTTCATCTATGTTTTTAACTTCTCCTATCATATCTTTTAATTCTTTAAATTGTATTATTAGTTTATTTTGAATATTTTTGTAACTTTTCGTTAATATTAATGTCATGTATATTTAATTTTTGTAATTCTTCAATAGCTAGTTTATCTTGTAAATTTATATTTTTATATGTTTGCCATAAAAATGCACTTATCCAATTTAATTGCATATTAAAAAATTCATCGAATTCTCCTTATGAGCTTAATGGTTGAAACATAGTTGTATTAACTCCTTTTATTTGATAAGATCCAACTGGAAGTCTTATATTTTCTATTATTTGTTTTTCAAATTTTATTTCTGGAAATTCTGTCATTAATTTCTTCCTTTAATATGTTCGATTTCTAGAATAAGTTCTATTTCATATTTTGTTTCTTTATAATTCATTATTTGATATTCACAATATTCTTCTATTGACTCAATCATTAATTTTCTATGATATATTCTATAATATTTTAGATAGTCTTCCAACGTTTTTGTTTCATCATATTTTTATTTTCTAGTTTTTTCTTTGTCTTCTAAAATAGTTTGTATTTTTGGTAATTGTTTCGAGATTTTATTAAAATATTCTTTCTTTTTCTCTAATAATTTTAATTTTAATTTTTCTTGTCGTTTTATATTTCTTTATTCTCTTATTTGATCCATTAAATTTCTTCTTTGTTCTACTATTAAATCTAATTTTTCATTTGTTTCTATGTCTAGATATCTAGCTAATTGAGGATCTGCTCTATGATAATCCATTTCTATAATCTTTATATAATTCTTCTAGTGTATCTTTGTGAATTAAATCTAATATTTCGTTTAGGATAAAATCTTCTTTTATTATATCGAAATTTATTAGATCATAAATATTTCTTCTTATATCTTTGTCTAAATCTTTTAGAGTTCTCAAAATTTCTATTTTATAATTATAGGGTAGTATTAATGAATGCATAATTATAAATCTTGATGTATATATTATATATTCATTTTTATTTTTTGTCATATATTATTTATCTTTTAGATCTGCCATATGGCTCTAATACCAGTTGACAGGTGTTACTATGAGCGAACAAAAATCATATAAACAAAAATCATTTAAAATTATATAAATAAAATTATCTAAGGACTTAAATGGAGTTTTCTATACTTGAATGGTTTGTATTGCAAATTCTATATATAAGCGTATTTTAGTAAGCTTAAAGAGTCAAAGTCTATTTTCATAATATTATTATTTCAAAGTCTATTTTACAAAATATTATAGTTGTTGGATCCATTTATGATCATTTCCCAAGTTTTTATAAATTTTGTTCATAGACGACCAGGTAACATAAAATCATTTTTTGAAAAACAATTTCGATTAATAAAACTTTCTCGTTCATAATTTTTCACCTTTTAAATTTATAAAGTTCGAAAAATAGACCAACTTATAATAATTTTTAGATAAAATATGTTGTTAAAAAATGATTTTAAAAATGTGTATGATTAAAAAGTTATTTGAAAAATTGTGTTGTCTCTGTTTGATAAATAAATACATGTTATATAAATTTGTTAAGTTAAAAATGAAGTTAATTAAAAATTAAAACATATTAAAAGGAAAATAGGGGAAAAGTTGGTCAAATTTATAGAGAAAAACGTAAATAAAAGTCAAAAGAATTTTTATATAAAAAATTTAATTAAGCGTCAAACTTTGAGTGATGCGCTACACTAAGAGTACGTGCATAATTTTTTATTTTGATTAGTTTATTTTTTAAAAATTTTCAAATTCAATAACACGTGTTAAAATAAATAAATATCATATCATATCTATGTAAATGTGTTACATTTAAAATGAAAATTTTGGATTAATATATTTTAAAATAAATAAATATATGCTATACAAATTTGTTAAGTTAGGAATGAAAAAATTGAATTGATATATTTTGAAAATAAATAAATAAAATTATTGAAAGTTTATTTCCTAATATGTCAATAAATGAATAGACTCTTCAATACACATGTTACAAAAATAATTAATTATTTTCTATCAGCTTTTTAATCACACATATTTTCTCTCTCCAATTTTCAGATACTACTTTTTACTTCAAAATCATAAATAAACAAATTTATAAACCAAACATTATTTCCAAACGGAGGCTTAATAATTTCATCATTTTGACAAAAATTGGCATGTTTAAAAAATACGAAAAAATAAATATATTAATTAATATATTGGATTTCAATTAAAATATATATAAGCAATACATTAAAAAAATATAGTTAATAAAAATTATAACATATTAAAATGGAAATAGGTGATGAAGTGGGCAAATTTTCAGAGAAAAATGTAAATAAAAATAAAAAAAAATTATATAAAAAATTTAAATGAGTGCTAAATTTTGAGTGGCACAGAATACTTAGTATACATGCAGAATTTTTTATTTTGAATAGTTCTGTCTTTTTTAAAGTTTCAAATTCAATAACATTTTGTATTTAAATTATGTTTTTTATTTGATATGATTGAATCAAGATATTTTCAAAATTATGATTTAAAAAATTATATATTCCGTGTATCGTACGGGTAGACAACTAGTTTCAATTAATTAAACTTTCTCATTCATAATTTTTCACTTTTTAAATTTAAAATGTTTTAAAAATAGACCAACTTATAATAATTTTTAGGTAAAATATGTTGTTAAAAAATAATTTTAAAAATGTTTAAGATTAAAAAGTTATTTGGAAAACTGTGTTATCTCTGTTTGATAATTTTTTTTTTTTTTTTGAGTATATAAACAAAGAATATAATGTTTTTCTAGGTAAATATGTAATTGAAAAGTAATTTTTAGAATTGTGTGTGATTAAAAAGTGATTTGAATAAATATGTTGTTTATAAACTTATTTTTAAACAGTTTACTAAATGAAAATTAACTATATGTTTGGTAAATCAAATAAACTGATTTAAGAATAATACAATTTCTCAAATCATTATTTAATCGAACACATTTTCTTTTCCTATTTTTTAACTACATATTTTATCTCAAAATCATAACTAAACTAGATCGCTAAAATGTTAAGAAACAAAAACTATTTTAAAAATTGTAATCATTGTTAAGAGAACAAATACTTGTAAAACAATCACTTATAATGGTTTGTCAAACAGAATTATCGTATGCTACATGTACCGTGACCCGATTGGTTTACATATGAATGAATCATAATATATTAAAAAAATAAAAGTAAAAAATCTACAATCATAAAACTTTCTATTATAGTTGCGTTTAAAAAAGCACTTGTATGTAACACATATGATGCACGTAATATTATAACGATATTTTAATATTTTTTATTCAAGTATACAAACTTTTGAAATTGAATAAAATTGTCCAATTTTCCTATGCATTTCACCTAAAAATGTACAAAATATTAAATTAAACAATTTCAATATTAAATTCAATTTATCTTAAACATTATTCAAGTTTTTATTAATTCCACAATATATTTATCAGCAATACCATCATCTTTCTTCTTCTCATTGTTTATTGCTAACTTTTTCAATTTTTGTATATTTCTGGGATGTATTTTTACACGACCTTATTTGAAGAAATTGAAACTAAAAGGAATTTATAATCTTATGTGTGTATATAGTGCATGATCAATCCACCGCTTCCAACAGAAAAAATGATAAACATCATTTGTCGAAATTGAAACTAAAAGGAATTTATAATCTTATGTGTGTATATAGTGCATGATCAATCCACCGCTTCCAACAGAAAAAATGATAAACATCATTTGTCAATTTATCTAGATTAATATAAAATCAAGATGAAAGTAACCAATTAGAATCTAACATACAAAGAATTTTGATCATGCGTGTAAAGTTAGAAATCAAAACAACGTCTGATCCAAAATGTTTGAGAAAAATTGAGATGTATCTAACTTAAGTTTCTACAAAGACGTGACATATTAATTTAGCCCAATATTGGTCCGGGAAAAAACTCTAATTACTCAATTTTAACTATACAATTCTATGGGACTCGCTATTTTACATACTTTTTAACAACTTTTCAATTATATATTCAAAATTTGTTTAATTTCTCTTACTTCAGACAGACTCTTAAAAGACTTTTAATTGAAGGAAGTATTAGGAACTATAAATTATTTGATTTATTGGTTTTATTCAAAAAACTTTTAGTGAGAAAATGTAAAGTTTAGATTGTAAATACATGAAAATATTTTTATTAAAATTAATTATATTATTGACAAAATGAAAATAGAATATTAAAAAATAATTGTATATTAATTAGTACTAAGAGTAAATATGAATTTCTTAAAAAGTTGTAAGGGTAAAACAGTTAAAGAAAATTCTCCATTTGAGGGTATTTTAAAAGTTGTATATAATTGACCGTTTGGTAATACTGTAGCAATATATAAACTGATTTATTTACTATTTTGAGGTAAAATGTGTGGTTGAAAAGTGGAGAGATAGAAAATGTATGTGCTTAAAAAATGATTTGAAAAATTGTGTGATTTATGAACTATAATGATTTCGTTGCAGAACACTCTATAATATTCTATATTATCTCCTCTCCAGTACAAGTGTACAACATAAAAAAATATGGGAAAATTGCATGTTTTGTCACTCAATGTATATCTAAATATTTTCTATTTAAATTTATATTCTAAACAAAAATAATTTAAGCATTTTGAAGTATTTGTACATGTTTAAGCTTAATTTGAATATCCACCTTCCTCAGGAGTAATGCAAATCCCTCACATGCTTGGTTTTTATTATAATATATACTAGTTTTACACTTGTGCGATACACGAACATATCCATTGACAAATATTAAGATGCCATTCATTTTGTATGTCAGTTTTCATTTTTAGTTTTGAATTCATTTTCTATTTAGTGTTTTGGATGTCTGTTTTGAGAAACTAAAAAAATGCAATTTTTATATTATTTAAAAAAACTATTTCTCGAAAAAAAAAAGAAAAAAAACTGAAAAAATATATTTATTTTATAATTATTCATTTAATGAATCTTATTATTAAGTAAAATAGATAGATTAATTTGCATGAGTCTGAATTATATTACTGCTGACCTAATATGTTATAAATATAATTCATTAACACAATTTTTGGAACATTTCCACAACAATTTCACCATACCAAAACAATTCCAAATTCATCTGATGACACATTTTTCTTCCTTTTACAAAAAAAATCTACTGACCGTTTAAGCTAATTCCTTCAAGCTTTTGGAATGTCACAGTCAACTTGAGTTTTTCCATTCTTTAAATGTACCCTAACCCTAAGATTTGCTTCAGTATATAAGTCTCTTTCAACATGACAAATCTAGAATGTTACGAAGACCATTGAGTTCTTTAGCCACCTTGCACAAATCAATCGTATTTTGAACTTCTGTTCTCCATAGAATTTGAACCTGCATGCACACAAGTTTAGAGTCTCCTTGAATCCGTATATTTTTGAACCCCTTTAGCAGAGCATATTTCAACCCCGAAGTGGCACCTCGACATTCTCCAACTAAGTCATTATTCACGTTTCACTAGATAAAGCCATCTCATACCTTAAGCATTGTGTTAACACCGACAACTTGGAAGCTATGGATGTAGTAAAGCTTTAATGTTTTTTTATGAGAATTTTATTCTCATACATGAACTGAAGATTACTATGCTAAGAAAAAATTTATGCACGTGGTTCAAATGCAAAAACTTTCTGATGTAGGCTCGCCTACGATAATTTTCACGATTCAAACAATCGCCAATTTCTCAAGAAAAGGATTGCAATTCATAAAAACGCCAAACTTTTATTTGAATTCAACCAAGAAACCTAGAACAATGAAGGAAACATTTAAATAGAGAAAACCTAACGGATTTTATCCAACAATGGGTTGAACTCGCCGAAAACAAGTAAAACGAACAAAATAGTGATAAAAAAAGGACAAAATGCAGTTTTTCACTTAGTAAACGACTTCAAACGGCTAAAATCCATCGTCATCACAGCATAGTAGTGAGTCTTGTAGGGCTCGTCGAGACGATTTCGGAAAGTACTTATGGGCCCAAAACGGACACCGTATGATAAAGTTATGGCCATTTAAAGTCGCGAAGCCCAACACCTCACGTTTGGCGATCCCAACGGTCCATAAATGCAAGGGTCTGGTCCTATACGCCATCGCTTTCATAGGGATTCGCTAAACAAAAGGGAAAAAGGGGGAAAACTTGATTAAGATCTTGTTGGAGGTTTGGATATAGAATAAAAAAGGCGAGAATTGGAGGTGAGAGGATGAAGTTAGACCCTAAACGAAGGAAGAGCAAACAAATAAGTAGAGTAAAAGCAAAACAAATGACAAACGCATAATAAATGAATGAAAAGGGATCAAGAATGGAATTTGAAAAAATTCGTGATGACAAATGCACAATAATTGGTTAAATTGTTTTTTCGACTTTTCCCAGCATCTCTTCAATTTATTTACTAAAGCTTCCATTTTGTGAATAACTGCATAAAAGTTCTTTAGTCCTAAAATTTACATCAAACTCATAACCATCTCTTAGCCTGTATGTCAAACCTTAATCAATTGATGCCTCAAGCATCAAGCCTTTTCAAATCAAAGTTAATAACTACCCATCTTGCCATATTATAATGTGTTACAAATACATCTATGGTTTTTTATTGACTTCATATTAAGCCCCTTTCCCAATTAAGCTAGAGTTAATTACCCCTAACTTCAACAACAAAAAAGCTAAATTACTAAACCTAAAGCGCAATTAATTTTAGAACATAAGAGCAACCTAGGACTAATATGTGAAATGCAATTGAAATGTATTAATCCCGATAATATATGTGAAAATTAGTTTAAATTTAAATATATTTGTTATTCATTATGTGCATGTTGACATAAGTTATTCCTTGCATGTCTTGCATTCTATGTCTGCATAAATGGAGAAGCTTCATCAATGGAAAGTCGAAATGGTCCATCACAAAATCTATCTAATAAGAAAAGCTAAGTTATTTGTTCAAAATAAATTACCTGAGCAGCTTCGTTGGCACATTCTTGGTCCACAAAGCAATTTTTTTTCTTGCGTCTCTCTAACGTTAACAACTGCTCCACATATTTCATCTCAATAATCAAATTGTTCTCCCATCATTTCCAGCAACTAATATGAAATCTATATGGAAATTTAGCTGGATCCATAAGAGATTAACACGTTGAACATAATAAAGTTTAAATGTACCGTGTAGAGCCAACATGTATCAGATTCACCCCTAGCAAAAGTCAAAGTCCTATCTCCTCAATTAGCACAGACACGATCTTCCTATAAAACAAAATGACATTATTGGATTAGCATCATTAGCATCTAATGAATCAAAGAAGTGCTCAGCACAATAACATAGAAACCTAGTTCTTACCTTGTTAAAATTAATATGATCACAACAATAATCATTCCAAAATTAAATAGAATCAATTCCTAAACACCCTCATTCAAATGCTGTGACCGTGATGGAACAAAATCATGTCGTAGAAAATCAATTACATTCAACTTCATTATTGCCCATTGTGACTTTTTCATCATTTAACTAATTAAAATAGAAATACCTTCTTCGATAATAATTTCAATCCCGACCCAGCAGATTTCGGTTTCTTGGATGAAGTTTCTTCATACATTATAGGCCTCTTCCTGTTATCTCTTCTTTTCCAATGCTCGTCCTCCTTCTTCGACGGATCAATAATCCTCGATCGAACCATTTTATGGAGTTTTGTAAAATATGTTTCACAATCAAGTGTATAAATGTCTAAAGTTCTGGCAATGAAGTCGACAATAATGGTGAGCGACGTGGGGTTGAACGCCAAGCGACGTGGGGAGGAGGCGAGCAGCTGGGGAGGTTAACGGGAGACGTGGTGACGTTTCTACGGGCTTCAGAGATGACGGTTTCAAAGTGAACGTGAGATATGTCTATTACACATGTTCCTCCTAATTAATGAATAAAAATTATCTAAATAAAAGTTAAAAAAAAAACCTGATTTTTGAAAAGACATGAGCAAAATTTGAGTTATGAAATTACAACTTAATAAACATGGGAGCATGTAATTTCCACTAATTATAAACCGGGTTTATAATTGGCCCAATTTCTCATACCACTTTTAACCACACATCTTTTCTCTCTCCAATTTTTAACCCAGTTTATAATCGGCCCAATTTTCCATACCACACATCTTTTTTCTCTTCAATTTTTAACCACACATCCACTTCGAGATTTAAAAAAAAAAAAACTGATTTATAATCTACTACACTTATCCAAACAGAGGCTTGAATGAAAGTAATCAAAAAGTGCTTGATCAAAGATAATTTTCAACAAAGATTTTTATGTCATGACGTCCACATCCCTTTTTAGAGCATCTCCAATGCATTTAATTTAAAAATAAACTAGATTTTTCTCCTGTACGATGCACAAGATTTCTATCAATGAAAATAATTTTGATGAAAGTTTATGAAATTATGTTGATTATACAATCATATCAAATAAAAAAAATAGAAATGTAACATTTTAATACAAAAATGTTATCGAATTTGAAACAAAAACAAAAACAAAACTAATCAAAATAGAAAAAAAAAACTTCACTTAATTTATGCATTAGTAACAAAAAGTTGATATCAACAAATTAATGATTCTTGTAATAAGCATATTGAAAAATATACTCATTTAATTGACATATTAGGAAGTAAAACTTCAATAATTTTATTTATTTATTTTCAAAATATATTAATCAAATTCTTTCATTTCTAACAAACGTGACACGTTTATATAAAATATATTTATTTCTACTATTACTGGAATAAATATAATTTCTCAATAAAATATCTCAAAGATAAATTATAATTTTAATACTCATATTATAAATATTGATCGAATTCAAACTCATTTTTAACTATACATTCTATTATTAAAAGATTTTCTATTTTTAACCACACATTCTCCTAAAAATAACTATTCAAAACACTATTTCTTCAAATAAACTTTTTTAAAATCAACATCAAACATGGGCATTATGTATAAAATTTACTTATAATTATTAAAATTTATTCTATTACCATATAATTATTAAAATTTAAAAACCAACATAATCAATTTTCTGGAAAATGATAAACGATCGTAGATTTCAATAATTTTTATGCATTATTGTTAACTTCATGGAAAATAAAAATTTATACAATTTTATGCATTTGATTCTTGTATTTAACAATTCTTTTTTGTTTTCAATAAAAAAATTAGCACAATAATTATAAATGTGTTTGTAAAATTTTACCCTCTTTTTGGCAAATCCAAAAAAAAAAAAGTTTTTTAAATAATAGAATTCCCCAAATCATTTTTTAATCACATATATTTTCTCTCCATTTTTGAACCATATATTTTACCTCGAAAACATAAAAAAATATTTTTAAACACAACATTTTAAAAACAGATCCGTTTGAGAAATTTTGTGATTTATAAAAATGTTTATAAA
This sequence comes from Ligustrum vulgare, assembly GCA_963555705.1. Lineage (NCBI taxonomy): Eukaryota > Viridiplantae > Streptophyta > Magnoliopsida > Lamiales > Oleaceae > Ligustrum > Ligustrum vulgare. The sequence continues at coordinate 18,381,047 of OY743176.1, read as the reverse complement.
TTTTTTTTTTCAAATTTATCGAGCACATGCTTATCTATATCAAATATACAAAATGAAAAAATAATAATAATAAAAAAAATAATAAATAAAGAAGAAATGCAGCTATCAACAGAAGACAACTGCATTTTTTTTTTTACATGGGCTGACAGCCCAATTTTTTTGAATATATTTTTATTCTTTCCTTTGGGCGGGAAATATTGGGGGGGGGGGACTACTATTTTACACTCTTCCCCTTTTATATAGTAATAGATAGATAGATAATCAATTATTCCTAAACTTAGCTAGAATTTAACATATTCATTGTAGCAATCAATAAATAGTTAACTTATAATATATTTACAGCATATTTTGTGATGTAGAATTACGATATATAATCAAGGTTATTTATTTTTTGTATATGTAAACTAAGTGGTTACAAGTATTTAAAAAAAAAAAAAGAATAAAAAGTGACTTAAAAAAATATGTTAATTACAATTAAAATTATACATCAAGTCAACCAATAGTGTACCCTTTGTTTGGTAACACAGTTCGGTTTATAAAAAAAAAAGAATAAAAAGTGACTTAAAAAAATATGTTAATTACAATTAAAATTATACCTCAAGTTTTGGTAACACTGTTTGGTTTATAAATTGATTTATTTATGATTTTGAGGTAAAAAATAGTTATTGAGAATTTGAGAGAGAAAATGTGCATGGTTAAAAATTAGTTTGAGAAATTATGTAGTTTATAAATTGATTTATAAAACAGTTTATTTTTATTATCAAACGGAGTACAGCTATAGATAATTATTTTTATTTTTCTTGATAAACAAAAATTCCTTATTGTTGGATATTTTGAAACACAATTGATACCGTCAATTGATATAGCTATAAATGGAAAGCACTTCTCCATTTGCTAACAATGTAGCTTTTAATAAATTGGTTTATTTATGATTTGAGATAAAATGTGTAGTTGAAAATTATAGAGAAAAAACGTATGTGGTGAAAAAGTTATTTGAAACATATAATTGCGACTTCAATATTTTCTAATTTTTTTTAGTTATATGTCAAACATGTATATAATGAAATATATAGAAAAATAATAAAATGATACTGCAATTAAGAGTTGCAATGTTTCTACTACAAATTTTTAAAAACGTCTTTATAAACTACATTCATAGTTGAGTTTATTCTAGTTCCATCTTTGTCGCAAATGATCATTTTCAAACCAATGCGATTCGTCACTCTAGAAACTGCAAAATACAACTGTCTATGGCTGAAAACTGACTTCTTTACATAAAGACCAACCTTGAAAAGTGATTTTCCTTAACTCTTGTTGATATTCATAGCATACGAAACTACCAACTGAAATTGTTGCCTATTGAAATTGAAAGACAATCTTATATGTGTTTGATTGAAAAGAAGAAAAATGGATGATAAAAAAATATTTTCTAGGAATTGATTTGCCTGAAAATTATTTTCCTAAAAAATGTCAATTGGAAGTTTCGGGTGAAAGAGTATGAAATTTTTCTAAATTTGTTGTTTGATTGATATTATTTTTCATTGCAAATAAAACAAAATTTAGCTATTTTAATTAAAAAAATTATTATTATTTTTTTATTTTTCACTCATTTGTACTTGATAATAGTAATCAAACGTGACGAAAAATATGTTTTCACCTGAGGAAAATGTTTTCTCACCAAATTCGTGAGAAAATATTTTTAAGGCAAATGAGTTAAGTGTGCTTTAATTTGTTGTATCTTGAAAAATATTTTTCGAGATAAATTTTTCAATCAAACGTCAAACAAATACAAAAGGGGAAAAACATTTTCCATGATTTGTCATTTCCCATTTAAATGACAGTGAATTAAACACATCCTTCATTGTGTCAGTGTATCCTCGAAATAAAATAAAAAATTGTACCTTGCAATATTGCTACCGATAAATTTTGCTTCAACAACGTGATTTCTTCGTTTTGTAACAATTAATCTCGTACCATTACATATCCCTACAAAGCGATCAACATTCCGTAACAATATAAAGATATAATAAATACATAATAAATTTGAAAATATTTTTTGTTTGTACTCACAAAAAAGGAGAAAAAATTTGCAACAAAAATTACATGAACTATTTAATTTAAAAAATAAATAATATGAAATTAATAAATATAAAAAAATCAATAAACCTAGACAAATATAGTAGGGGGTCGAATGTATAGTATAAATAACATGTAATATAAAAATGTAATAGTCGTACATAAATTTATAATTCGTTCAAAATTGAAATTTCTAATTATAAAAGGATACAAAGTACAAATAATAGTAAAAAAATAATATAATAAATTTAAGTGAAAAAGTTTCAAATTAAAATAACATAAAAATTTAATATTTAAATAATAAGTTTGAAAATAATTTTTATTTTTACTTACAAATAAAAAGGAAAATAATTTTAAAAATATACATTCAATTATTACTACAAAAATTACTTTAACTATTTAATTTAAAAAAAAATAATAAAAAATATTTTAAAAGTAAAAAAATTAATAAATATAGGTAAATATAGTAGTGGTTCGAATATAATCCAAATGTAAATTTAAATAGTCAACACATGAATTAACCAAATAGTTAATCATATTGTAATCAAACATTCATTAACCAAATAAATATTAATCAAATAATTAACAACATTGTATTAACACACTGTGTTTATACTAAACTATTAAATATTAACCAAATAGTTAATTATATTGTAGTCAAACATTTATTAACCAAATATAGTTAACATAAAAATTTAATCATTACATAATAAGCCCCTATTTGGTATTTATTAAAAAGAAAAAAATATATTTTTATTATAGTATTCAATTTTAATCACGCATTTCGATATTAAAAATATACATCTAGAAAAGTGTTGCTACAAAAATTACTTTAACTATTTAATTTAAAAATTTAATAAACTTAGGTAAATATATTAGTGATTTGAAAATAATCCAAATGCAAACTTAAATAGTCAAGCATTCATTAATCAAATAAATATTTATCAAATAATTAATCATAGTCAAACATTAATTAACCAAAAGTTAATCAAATTGTGTTCACACTATATGTTAATATTGAACCAATAAATATTAAGCAAATAGTTAAACCAACATGTGTTCACAACATGTGTTCACACCAAATTACTATCTTACTTTTATAAATATATAGATATAGATATTGATCGGGCTGATTCCCGAGGAGAATCCATCCCGGGCAATTGCCGTCCCGGCCGTCCATTTTTTCTTCTATAGGCCGGGGTGTTCGCTCGTCCATGTGACCGTCCCGGCCCATGTATGCCCGGCCAATTTGTGTCCTACGTCCATATAGGGAAACGTGTCCGGGCTAGCCCGTCCACTTCGGATTCCAGGTGTTCACCGTTTATGAGCTTAAACAATGGGCCACCTTCTTGGGCCCTCGTAATACAACATAGCCCATAAGGAATCATCCTAAAAAAGAGGAAGTACAATTCTTATAAGATTAAAACTCCTCTTAAAAGGTAAAGTTCACAGCAAAAATGACTCCTTCCTTAAATTAAGGAAATTTATGGGCTTTTCAGCCCTATAAATACAGCATCTTTGATCACATATTATTCATTCACAATTATTTACGTTTTCTAGTTATATATTCTCTCTTTTTTCCAGAAAACTAATTCTCACATCGGAGGGGCGACGGGGAGAATCCTCCTCGCCTTTTTTGCAGGTCATCCAATGCGAGTTCATTGATCTCTTCTAGCAATCAAGTATCACCAGATCCTGCCACGTCAAGGTCAGGATTTTTGGCAGCATCAATTGGCGCCGTCTGTGGGAAGAGATACAATCAGCCATGGTTAATAGACGCCAAGCCCGTCCCTCCGCATCCACTGGTCAATCCATTCCGGCCAACACTTCAGCTGAAGATGATATTCCTCCACCTCTTGAAGAGGTTGGGGAAGAACAAAACCCAGAGGCAACTCCAGACAATGAACCTGTTAGTCGGGAAGATTTCAACGAACTTCAGCAGCAGCTCCGCGAACTTCGTCAAGCTCTTCAACAACAAGACAGTCGTCAAGCGCAACCTGACCCGAACACTCCAGGCACAATTCCCAGGGAAGGTCCCCAGCCAGTTAACCCTATGGCTGACCACTCCCCGGGAATCAGGGGTGCCAATCCCATGACAGAAGGATCTGCCAACTTGACACAGCAAGAACTCTCTAGAATCATTCAGGAAGGAATTGCTGATGGAATACGACAGACCACCCAGGGTCGGGCGTCGTTTGTAAGAAGAACCCCCTTTACTCATGAAATAACATCCTTTCCCTTGCCAGATCGATTTAAATACCCTCGGATAAAGGAATACGATGGAACAACAGATCCTAACAACCACTTAAACACCTACACAGATGTCATGGACATGCAGAATACTCCCGATCAGATTCTATGCAAGGCCTTCCCCCAAACATTGACAAATTCAGCTCGAGACTGGTTTTCTACGATACCCCCAGAATCCATCTCTTCCTTTGCAGATCTTACTGAGAAGTTCACTGCTTTCTTTGCAAGTAGCAAAAGAATCAAAAAGACCGCCGCATCCCTCATGCAGTTAAAGCAAGCTCAAGATGAGACGGTGCGTGAATTCATGACTCGGTTCAACGTCGAAAGACTTCAGATTCCAGATCTCCATATATCATCAGCAATTTCAGCCCTTACCTTGGCTATTCGAGGCCTGGAATTCAGAATGTCCCTATCCAAGAACCCACCATCAAATGTAACAGAGCTTCTTCGGAGAGCGGAAAAGTACATAAACATGGAGGAAACACTTTTGTCAGTTCGGGCACAGGATCAAGGGCATGAGACAGTAGCACAGTCTTCACAATCAACAAGGCATGGAAATAAGAGATCGAGACAGGAAGATGAGAAAAGTTCTTCCCGAAATAACCAGAAGGGGAACGGTCATGGGCATTAGAGTTTAACTCCGTTAAACACACCCCGATCTCACATTCTTATGGAAATCAAAGGACGTGAAGATTTGCGATGACCCAAGCCTATTAAGGAGAAAGTCGACGAAAAGAATCGACATAAGTATTGCGAATTTCACAAGAGCCCGGGCCATACCACGGACGATTGCAGAACTTTGAAACAGGAGATAAAAGCCCTCATAAAAAGAGGCTTCTTGAGGCATTACATAAAGAAGGACGATAAAGAGCATGGAACAAGAGAATAAAGTATCAGATCTGCTGGCACCATAAATTTCATCGTCGGAGGAATAGCATCTGGGGGTGATTCAAACAACGCCCGAAAAAACCATGCCTGTGCTCTAAGTGATCGGGAAGAAAGGTCGGGATGTCATGACCAGGAGATCTCGAACAACATCAGCTTCAGCAACGCTGACATGGAAGGAATTTCGTATCCTCATGACGATGCTGTTGTTATCAGTGCGATAATAGCCAATTTTGATGTCAAGAGAGTGCTAGTTGACAACGGAAGCGCAGCCAACGTTCTTTCCTTGGAAGCTTTCAATTAGATGCAACTTCCCAAAAATCGGCTTCGACAGGTCCTTACTCCCCTTACTGGGTTTGGTGGAGGAACCGTGAAACCCGAAGGTTTAATTGACCTTCCCACTTCACTGGGATCAGAAGAAAACGTGTAACGAAGATGACTCATTTCCAAGTGGTGAAAACTCCTATGGCCTACAATGCCATCTTGGGAAGACCATTCCTGAACAACCTGAGAGCTATAGTATCAACTTATCACTTGGCAATCAAGTTCCCAACTCCCACAGGCATAGCAACTATTCAGGGAAGTCAATCTGTAGCCAGGAGTTGCTATATCAGTTGTATTGGAAAAGGCAAGCCGGATCTGATGTCGATAGAACTTCCTCTCGAAGAAAGAATGTCGCCAGTAGAAAAGTTAGAAGAGGTTCATGACTCAGAGGGGAAGAGCTTCACAATTGGGAGAGAACTCCCCAAAACGATGAAGGAAGAATTGTCACAGTGTTTAAAGAGGAATATCGATGTTTTTGCTTGGAGTGCTGAAGATATGCCCGGGATAGATCCCGAGCTCGTCGAGCACAGACTCAACGTCATGCCCGAAAAGAAGCCCGTGAAACAGCGAAGAAGACAGTTTGCCACAGAAAGAAGACAGATAATAAAAGAGGAAATAGATAAACTCTTGAAAGCAGGATTCATCAAAGAAGTGAAGTATCCAGAGTGGCTAGCCAATGTGGTCTTGGTGAAGAATCCGAATAGCAAGTGGCGAGTTTGTATAGACTTCACAGATTTGAATAAAGCATGTCCGAAAGATAGTTATCCCCTTCCCAGAATCGACAGGTTGGTAGATTTCACGTCTGGCTCCGAACTTTACAGCTTCCTAGACGCCTTCTCGGGATATCATCAGATTCGGATGGCACAAGAAGATCAGGAAAAAAATTCCTTCATGGAAGATGAAGGAGTATACTGTTACAAGGTCATGCCGTTTGGATTGAAGAATGTAAGAGCCACGTATCAAAGGTTGGTTAACATGGTCTTCTCCCAACACATTGGGCTTAACATTGAAGTCTACGTTGATGACATGGTTGTAAAAAGCTCAAGAAAGAAAGACCACATTGCTGACCTTGAGGACGTATTCAATACACTTAGAAAACATCGGATGAAACTCAATCCTGCAAAGTGTGCCTTCGGAGTAGGCTCGGGAAAGTTCTTGGGATTCATGATCACTCAGAGAGGTATCGAAGCTAATCCAGATAAAATTTCAGCCCTAGCTTCAATGGAACCTCCCCGAAACATCAGGGAAGTACAGAAATTAACAGGAAGAGTAGCGGCATTAGGTAGATTCATGTCAAAGGCAGCAGACAAATGTTTCCCCTTCTTCAAAACTCTCTGAGGAAACAAGGACTTCAGATGGGACGAGGAATGCGAGGTCTCCTTCAGGAAGTTGAAAGAATACTTGGGGACACCTCCGATACTGGTAAAGCCGAATCCAGGGGACAATCTGTTCCTATATCTAGCAGTGTCTGATCATGCTGTGAGCGCCGTTTTAATTAAATAGGAAGAGAAGACCCAAAAGCCTATATATTATGTTAGTAAGATGATGTTGGAAGCAGAAACCCGATACACATTGGCAGAGCAGCTCGCACTTGCCCTGGTTACAGCAGCGAGAAAGTTAAGACCATACTTTCAAGCCCATGCAATAACTGTCCTCACAAACCAGCCCTTGAAGCAAATCTTGCAGAAACCAGATGTATCCGGTCGTCTACTGAAGTGGTCAATTGAGCTCGGGGAGTATGACATCGAGTTCAAACCTCGACCTTCCATCAAAGCACAGGTCTTGGCTGACTTTGTTTCCGAACTAACACCAAGACCTCGGGGGCCGACAGGTCATGACCAGGAAGAGACAACATGGACCTTGCAAGTGGATGGAGCATCGAATGCTGTGGGCTCGGGGGCCGGAATCATATTAAAGAAAGATGACGGCACAATGGAAATTCAGTGCGCAATACGTTTTGACTTCCCAGCAACCAATAACGATGCAGAGTATGAGGCCGTAATTGCTGGACTTCAAGCAGCTCAACACCTAGGGGTCGAGCATGTCAAGGTCCTTAGTGATTCACAATTAGTGGTAGAACAGGTAAACGGAACTTTTGAAGCGAAAGATGAGAAAATGTCGTCTTACAGGATGATGGTCTTGGACTTGCAAAGGAAGTTCAAGTCTTGCTGCATAAACAAAATTCCGAGGTCCGCCAATCACAAAACGGATGCCCTGTCAAGACTTACTTCTTTCAATCTAGACCACCTGGATAGGACCGTGTTCGTACGAACTCTTCATGAGCCTAGTATCATACAACAACCCGAGGTCATGGATATTTCTTATCAAGAGCCCAGTTGGATGGATCCAATAATTGAATATCTAACATCAGGAAAGTTTCCAGATGACAAAGTAAAGGCCAGAAAAATCAAAGAAAGAGCCCCGAGGTATACCTTGTTACAGAATACCTTGTTCCGCCGAAGCTTCACACTTCCTTATCTGCGATGCCTAACTCCAAAAGAAGCAGCTCTTGCTATGGCCGAAGTTCATGAAGGAATTTGTGGAGGACACCAGGGAGCAAGAGCTTTAGTACTGAAACTGATAAGATACGGGTAATGTTGGCCGAATATGAAGAAGGATTCCCTTAGTTATGTGAAAGCCTGTGACAAGTGCCAAAGATTCGCAGCCCGATTACATCAACCTGCGGAAGAGCTATCCTCAATATCTTGCTCATACCCTTTCGCACAATGGGGAATCGACATACTCGGGCCTTTCCCTATAGCCCGGGGTCAGGTCAAGTTCTTAGCAGTTGCAGTGGAATACTTCACTAAGTGGGTGGAAGCCGAATCGCTAGCCGTGATCACAGAACAAAAGTTGGAAGCATTTGTGTGGAAATCAATAGTTTGCCGTTTTAGTCTTCCCAAGACATTAATAACGGATAACGGGCGTCAATTTGAGTGCCAACCCTTTAAGCAATTCTGCAAGAATCTGGGAATAGAGCACAGGTTGACCTTCGTTTCACACCCGCAGAGCAAAGGGTTGGCTGAAGTAACAAATAGGCTCATCTTACAAGACTTGAAGACTCGCCTTGGCAGTGCCAAGGGAGATTGGCCCGACCTTCTCCCAGAAGTACTTTGGACCAACCGAACCACCTTCAAGACAGCAACAGGGGAAACCCCATTCATGCTTGCCTTCGGGATGGAAGCCGCTGTTCCCATAGAAGTAACCATTCCAGGCTTCCGTGCTATGGCCACAGGCTCGCCCGACCACATCGAAGGGCAGAGAGAAAGTCTGGATCTTCTAGAAGAGGTCAGGGAAAACGCATCATTAAGAATAGCAGCCTATCAACAGGCCATGTCTAAAAAGTTTAATATCTGAGTGAAGAAGAGGGAGTTCAGAATGGGGGATCTCGTCCTTCGCCGCAGTGAGGCTGCCGGTCATCAACCAGGGAAACTTGGGCCCATTTGGGAAGGACCTTATGAAATCATCCGGAAGGTGGCAAGGGCTCATACAGCTCCGCACAATGGATTCAAAGCCTCTTCCTCGGCCATGGAATGTGGAGAACTTGAAGCCATACTACAAGTAATCATATCTTTGTTGATATCAAGTCATTTAGTCCTATTAAGGTCGGGCCTGCGCGCCCATTTTTTATTTTCGGACTTGCACGTCCATTAGTCCTATTAAGGTCGGGACTGTGCGCCCATTTTTTATTTTCGGACTTGCACGTCCATTAGTCCTATCAAGGTCGGGCCTGCGCGCCCATTTTTTATTTTTACTTACGGACTTGCACGTCCATCGGTCAATATTATAGTCGGGCCTGCGTGTCCATTGCTTTGTCTTTCAGTGTCAGGGACGGGTACTCTTTTTCCTTGTCCAGATTTTTTTCCAATGGGTTTTTCTGGATAAGGTTTTAACGAGGCCCATCGTTCAGTCCCCCTTCAATAAAAATACTTCTTCCAAAGAATGAGCACTAGAAAGATCATATGTCGAAGTAATTTACAAGGTCATCCACATGAATTTACAAATTATTTCCCATCCAATAATTTACAATGTCTCATGGCAAGATTTTACAAATTATTCTTCCACGAATAAATTACAAGGTCTCATGGCAAGACATTACAAATTATTTCCCATCAAATAATTTACAATATCTCATGGTAAGACTTTACAAATTATTCTTCCACAAATAATTTATAAGGTGTCATGACAATGCGTTACAAATTATTTCTATAATTAACAAATACAGGTCGGTATCTCCCGATCTTTTCAATTGACTTAAAGGGTCGGGAAATCCCGATCTCTTCAGTTGCACTCAACTCAGTCTTGATGCTACAAAAGGTTAAGACCGTTCTTATGATGGGAAACAAAAGGTCGGGTACTACCCGACCATATAGTGACAACTAGATAAATTCTAGAAATCTTGTGCTCAACCCCAGGAAATAGTTTGGTATTGCCTGACCTTATCTTATCATTTCTGAAAATTGGTGCAAGTAAAAAGCTCGAATTATTTTATGATAAACGAAAGATTATACGAAAATTGACACGAGCTTTGGCAAAAAGAGACATTCTTCATTAACAAAAACCTTGTTACAAAAAGAGGCCACGAGGTTACTCCTCGGCCTATAAAAGGAAAAGGTACAAAAGATTTTCCTACTACTGCTCGGGATCACTAGCACGGGCTTCTTCTTCGTCAGACTCGACCTCCACTACATCTTCCATGAAAGGAGTAAGGTCAAGGTCTTCCGTGCCCAATGGGAATTGAGAAAGCGGGCTGGTATCCAGGTCGGGCGCATGTATCTTGATCCATGCCCGGGCTTGTCTCATGCCCTGAGAATAGGACTCTAGGGCATAGTTCCCCACGGCAAGGTCATATTCTTCAGACTTCTTGTAAGCCTCGACCGCCGCCACCTTCGCAACTTCTATCTCTTCCCTTGCCCGGCGAAGATCTTCAGATAGTTTAGCATTTTCAGAGCAGGCAAGGTCCCGGTCTTGAGTCATCAAGGCCAAGTCAGTTTCAATTCTGGCCAACTTTTCTTCAGCATTTTTGGCCCGGGTTGCCTCGTACTGAACAGAATGTACGAGCTGACTCGTAGCCTCTCCTCGCCGGATACCTTGGTTTATAAAACCCCGGCCAATGCTGAGCATTTGTACGAGTCAAATACTTGTATTATTGAAAGCCAAATGCAACACCAAGAGTCTAGAAGGTCGTCTTGAAATTACCTTGAGCGCTGCATTCAGAAAATGGTCCACCCCGTTCTCCAGCAAGACTTCGTCAGAATATTTCTCCAGTAGACCGGGGTGGTAGCTCTCCTCTAATTTGCACCGCAAGTCAGGCAGGGTGGGACCCTCTACAACAACTTCGGGAGGATCATACCTGGTATTCTCTTCCTGGACGGGAGGGCGGCGAACACCTTGGCTGGTCTCGCGCCGAGGAGGAGCTTCAGTGTTCCTTCCTGAAGTTTCGCCCGGCCCAGACTGTGCCTGGCGTGGCCTTTTTTGTTGCCGTCTGCGAGTTATTCCACCTTCCCTCCTCCTCTCGGCAGCAGCTCGAGCCCTCTCCTCGGCCGCCTTCCGTAACCTGTCTCCATCAAAAGCCATACCTGTGAAAGAACGAGAAGGTTAGATAAAAAGCAATAAGAAGGGGAAGGGAACATTTTCTAGTAGAAAAATGAAATCAACTATTACTTAATTTACAAGGCCGGGTCCTACCGGGCTCCAAGTCAAGGCCGGCCTGACCTAATATCTCGTTGGTGGTAAGATCTGAAGCCTCCTCGTCCAGAAGTCCGAAGTCACAAACTCTTAGGGCGTTGGCCAAGAGGTCGGCCATCTCGTCCTCCCCCACATTACCCATTCTATTAAAGTTATCTACCTCCGGTTTCCTAAAAGTAGGCCAAAAAATATTCTCACCTTCCCGAGGTTTGATATAAAAGAATTTTTCCTTCCAATACTTCAAGGATGAAGGGACCCAGGGCACCTCAAACCTTCCCTTCCCGCATAAGTAAACGAAGCAGTTGCATCGAGGTAAAAACTTCAAGTTTAAAAGGCATTTACAAAGGTTCACGGTAGGTTCGATCCCTAGACTCCTACATAAAACGAAGAAGTAAGCAAGAATTCTCCACCCGTTTGGGACCAACTGCCCGGGAGAATGCTGGCCGTTAACAGAAAATCTATGAAAAAATGATGCAAGGGGAACCTGAGGCCGGCCACTAGTGAGTCATGGAATACTATGGTCTCCCCTTCCCGACAATGATATGATACATCATCATGCTCGGGGGCCCAGGATGAATACCTATCAGATAGACCAAACTTCCTCATGTCAGCCTCGACCATGTGTTCCTTCATCCTACTGTTGTATGTTGGCAACTCTAGGTTGGGACTGCCCGGTCTATCATCAAATTCAGGGTTATTGACTTCCTCGTCATCGCTCGACTCGACTCGTCCCCCCGGAGATTACCTAAAGGTCGTGCTTGGAATTTTTAGCTCGTGTTAGGCGCTCGGGGAGTTGTCTGGTTTTCACTAAAATTGCAAAGTGAAAAGAATGAGAGCATAGAGACCACATATATATAGGAGGAAAAAGGAGGGAAATTTTTTGAAATCCCGCCACTCATTTTTGACACGTGCCAGCAATTCGTGAACTGTGGCATTAATGATGACGCTTAGAATTAAGGACAAAACAGTTGGCGGAATACATCATTAATGAAGGTGACAGATGTCAAAAGTTAATTGCATTCAGGCATCAATCCTCGACCCCTGATGCACGGGGCCATTGATCGGGCTGATTCCCGAGGAGAATCCATCCCGGGAAATTGCCGTCTCGGCCGTCCATTTTTTCTTCTATAGGCCGGGGTGTTCGCTCGTCCATGTGACCGTCCCGGCCCATGTATGCCCGGCCAATTTGTGTCCTACGTCCATATAGGGAAACGTGTCCGGGCTAGCCCGTCCACTTCGGATTCCAGGTGTTCACCGTTTATGGGCTTAAACAATGGGCCACCTTCTTGGGCCCTCGTAATACAACATAGCCCATAAGGAATCATCTTAAAAAAGAGGAAGTACAATTCTTATAAGATTAGAACTCCTCTTAAAAGGTAAAGTTCACAGCAAAAAGGACTCCTTCCTTAAATTAAGGAAATTTATGGGCTTTTCAGCCCTATAAATACAGCCTCTTTGATCACATATTATTCATTCACAATTATTTACGTTTTCCAGTTATATATTCTCTCTTTTTTCCAGAAAACTAATTCTCACACCGGAGGGGCGACGGGGAGAATCCTCCTCGCCTTTTTTTCAGGTCATCCAAGGCGAGTTCATTGATCTCTTCTAGCAATCAAGTATCACCAGATCCTGCCACGTCAAGGTCAGGATTTTTGGCAGCATCAGATATAGATTTACCAAACACTTGTTTATAAATTAATCTTAAAATATATCTCCTTCAATCACTTCACTTAAAAACAAAAAAGAGGACCAAGACCTTCAAAAAGTAATATTATTTAAATGGGGGTCATGCTCGCCCTCTTTAAAGATGGTGAACAAAATCGGTTTCCAATTTTATTTAGATTGAAGTTCAAAAATGGGCCCTGCTAGGTCGAGGCCAAGAACAAGCCATACAAGAGTGCGTCGAGCCCATGCGAATGTTTGGTTAAGATATTCCTAATTCAAATTGCTCACATCTCTCAAGAACCTCCTACCTCACTTTTGTTCAATAAAGAAGCAGAACAAAGTTTGCTTGATTCGTAATCGATAAAGTGACTTTAGGCTTTAGAACCTACTATCGAACAGGTGTTTTTGGAAGAAAAGTCAAAAATCAAATTTTTAGTAAATTTTGAAAATAGATTGATGAAATGTGTGAGTGAAAAGTTATGGATCCCATAAAATAAGTTATTAAAATGGGGTTTTTAGTTAAATAGGTTTGGTATGTAATAAGTTTAGTAAAATAGATCCCTCAGTTGAAATGTCAAAATTACCTTTAATGAAAATGACTGTTTAATTTGCAGGGTATATCTCTAAACTTAGTCAGGTTGATTTAATTCAGTACTTCTGGTTATATTTATATTTTTTAATTTTTTAAGTTCTTCTAAAAATGTTCTATATTGTAATAATTTTTCAAAAGATTTAGGATGATCATTTTCAGTTATATATCCTAATATTATTCCTTCTGATACTTCTTCTTCTATATCTTCGTATTCTTCTATAATTTTATGAACCGTATTTATATTTTTTGCTGTTTCAACAGAATTAAATTCTATTCTATTTAGGATTGCATAGTCAATATCTTCGTATATTTCTTTTAGTTTAGTTTGTCCAACAAAATGTATATTTTTAGATTTTTCAACAATAGTTGATAAAAATGAAATTTCTTTATCATTTAAATATAGTTTATATTCACAGTTATTAGATGTTGATGTTTGTAAAGTATTCATAGATTATTGGGTTGGTAAATTATTATACTAAATTTTCTGGTATAATTCCATTCTTTGGTCTAGTAAAATACAATAATCTGCAATATATTGTTCGTATTTTTCTAAAAGCTTATTGTATTCTTCAGAAGATATATTTTCATTTTCCATTTGATGTTTAATATCTTCCATTTTATCTCTTAATTTTTCTAAAAGATTATCTAGTCTTTCTATTGTATACACTGGCATTTAGGTTTAGACTGTATTCGTTACTATTTTATTTTCTAAATCTATTTTAAGTTGTAATATATCAGAACAATCTATAATGTATTGATCATGATTTTCTAAAAGTATATAATATTGTTCAGATGATTCATCCATATCTATTAATTGAGATATAATGTTATCTATTTTTTCCGTTATCCTATCTAACAAATTGTCTAATCCTTCAATAGTATATCCAGGTATTATAAATACAAAGATAAATAATTTATAAAATTTCAAGTAACTTTTCAAACTCTATTAATGTTTGAGAATTGATAATATCTATATCAGCCATAATATCTATGCTTGGTTCAAATGGTATATTATATTTTGAAATACTTTTCTTTCTCTTTTCTAATTTATCAATTATATCTTGAATATTTTGTATCATTATAGATCTTACAGTACCTCTAGCAAAGTTTTCTATCAAATTTTCTTTAAAACTTTTTAATATCTCTTGTGATGCATATAGTTGCTCTTGGTATCCTATTTTATCAATTTCATTTTCATATTCAATACCTTTTTTACTTTTGATATGCTTTTGAACTTTATATGGACCTCTTTTAGTTCTGGGTTTTTTCATGATATAATTACTATTATTCATGATATTAAGATTTTCAAAAACTGGTAAAGAAAGATTCATCCCTTCCATCACTGTCATAATCTATTACAGGGTCATAATCATTATCACTGCTAAACACATATCCTAAATATAATTCATTATTTATTTCAGTATTATCACTATCAAGCTAAAAATAAATAATTGATTTTGTAATTTCTAATCCTAATATTCTTTTTAATGTTGGAAAGATAACTAACAAACATGGCATATACACATGATATAACTTTTTTATTTCATTATTAGGTCTGGTAAACTGTTTATACATGAATAAATGTTCAATTATGCTATGGTGTTCATCATTATAAGGACTGTTTTGATAATTAAATTTAATAATCCTGAATTCTGTCATGTTAAAAACTCTTCTTCCTCCTAATTCCGTAAAGATAGATATATTAAGAATACTAACCTCTTTTCCTGTTCTCAGTACCTTTGTATTTTCCTTCTATTGTTAGTGACCTTCAGGCTTATAGGTTTCTGCTCCACACCCTTCAATGGCTTCCTGCCTTCACGGGTTATTAGCTGAACCTGGATGCCTTCACTGTATAACGTTTTAGATGGAAAATATGTTAGGACAGAGTGTAGGGAGTTTTCTTAATAATATATCTTCTTCTTGGAAACAGGATTTAGAAGACAAGAATTTAGAAACTCATCATAATTTGATAAGTAGATTGAGATTTTATTGATAATATGAAGATTGAAACAAGATTGATAAGAGAATTTTTCAAAGACAGAAGATTTTTGGCTTTCTCACAAACTGAGTGCTCAAGTGAATTCTGCCTCTCTTCTAATCAGAAGATCCTTATTTATACAACTTCACGAGGTATTACTATACAACCTCTTACATCATTGCTTATGTAATGGATACAATAATTTGAATTTTACAAGGACCTACAAGGACACACCTGTCTATCTATTCTTTATTACAAGGATACAGCTGTCCCTTTATTTCTTCACATGGCTATATTATAGGGACACCTATCCCTCTATTTTTAGTCTTCTCATGGCCCTTAGATTGTGCTGTCTTGTTCCATTAAATCAGATCTATCAATTGGCTTCCATCTGTCCATCACTTCTGTTGGTATGTAAAGCAGACTTATCAAATGGCTTCCACCTGTCCATCAATTCCTTTGGCATGTGGGGGCAATTCCTAGCTACGCACGCCTCTTGCAAAGTGGCAAAACTTCCATGGATTTGATGAGTATCAAATTTATTGATGTATTCTTGCAAAATTGTTGACTTTTCTTTTCCTCCATTAGTGAGTAAGGTCCATCCATTGTACTGGCATATGCATTTGAATTTTTTCTCATATAGGTTTTTGGCAATGTTGTAGAGAACTTTAATTCCCAACACCCTTCGGGATCTAAACCATGATCTTGTAATGTTTGGTACTGGCTTGGTATTTTTCCCAACTTCAATTTGAAAATTTCGAGCAACATACCCAATCGTGATAATATGCTCAGCAGAATAATATATCCTTCCATCAATTTCAGGACTGATCGAATAAAATTTTAAATATATGGCTCTTCCTTGAGCAAATTTTAAAATTTCTCCTTTTAGTAAATCATCAAATTTTTCGATTTCTTTCAGATCTTTTCCTGGATAGATAAGATCCAAGAATCCATAATTAGCTGCCATTTTTGTCATGACGGGATCTCCTCCCTAAGTAACGATCAATCGTGGGTATACATGGTCTCCAGAAGAAATGTAATAGCAATCACATTCTTAAAGTTCATATATAACTTCAACAGTAGTTTTATATTCGTTTTCTTTTGGTAAAAAAGAGGAATCATCTTCTTCTTCAGGACGAATTCTGACTACCCTTGTATGTTCATCTTTGGCATTGATTGTGATTTTTCGAGGACTGGCTTCATTTATAACAACTTTTTTGGGACTTGGTTCATCTCTTTTAATTATTGGTCCACCACAGCTTCCAGAAGATGTACCTGTTTGTATTTTTGGTATAACCTGTTTGGTATCAGCCTGTTTGGTAATCAACGATTCAAACTGAGATTCAATCTCAATTATATTATCGCTCAATTCTTTAGTATAATTGTGATGCAATGTTGAGATTTCCATCAATTGCTTGAAACTTCCTTGGAGAGTTTATGCAAGTTGTTCAATTCCAAGCTTTATATCTTCAGCTTCCTCCATGAGGAAGTTCATTCGCTTTTTGGCATCTATTAGAGATCTTTTGATATTATCCATCTGCAAATTCAATATTCCTGCTTAAAAAGTCCGCGAGATAATTATTAACACCTTTAATATAAACTATATCAAAATTATAAAATGCCAAATAGGCTTGCCATCTATGGAGCCTTCTATATTGAGGTTCTGGTGGTAATTTATTTTTTACTAAACCTGCAACTTGAGAATTATCAGTTTCAACAATGAATTTCTTAGATAATAAAAACAATGAAAACTTCTTTATTCCTCTGATGATTGCTAACAGTTCTTTCTCATGTGTGGTATAATTTATTTCTGCTTGATTAAACGTTCCACTTGAATATCTACAAATTTCATTAAGATCTGTTTTTAATATTGCTGCCCAATACTTATCCGAGGCATCAGTATTAACTATCAGATTATCTTTTTCATCTGGTAATCTTAATTTTGGCAAATTTTTACATTCTTCTTTTAGTGATTTGACAATTTCTGTATGTTCATCATTCCATCTTTTGGTATTTGTTTTCCTGAGTAAAATTTGAATTTTATGTCTCTTTTTTGATAGATTTTCAATAAATCATTCTGCATAATTTAAACATCCTAAAATTTTTTGTATTTGTTCTTTTGATTCTAATTTGTTTGGAAAACTTTTATCTTTTTAGATATATGAGTTTGTAATTTTATCCCCCTTTTATCTATTGATAATCCAAGAAAATCAATTTCTTCTTTATTTTTTGAAAGAGCAATTCCTTCCTTTTTGCATTCATTTATAAATTTAATTAAATGGTTTTTATATTCTTCTCTATTATTAGAACATATTAATATATCATCGACATAGACAATTAAGAATTCATTGAATTTTCTAAATATGTTATCCATTCTTCTTTGATATATTTGTAGTGCATTTTTTAAACCAAATGACATAACCATCCATTCATACTTACCTTGAGGTGTACTAAATGCTGTATATTGAATACTATCTTCTTCCATTTTTACTTGCCAAAATCCTGATTTGCAATCAAATTTAGAATAATATTGTTTTCCTTTTACAATATTTATTAGTACCTCTTTATTGGGTAAAAAGTATCCGTCAAATTTAGTATATTTGTTTAATTCTTTATAATTTATCACCATTCTAGCTTTTCCTCTTTTTTGTTCAGAATGTTTCATGACCATAAATGCTGGACTACTATGAGGTCCATTACTAGGTCTGATTAATTTTTGATTAAGTAATTCTTTTATCTGATTTTTAAACTCTTGTGTATCTTGTATGGTATACATCATTGGTCTAACTCTTATAATAACATTTTCTGTTAATTCTATTTTAGCTTTTGGATGATGTGGTTTCCAAAATAATAATGGATTTTCTCCACAAATTTTTTCTAGTTGATCAATGATTTTTTCCATATTTGTTTGTATGTTTGTTTTTAAGGCTTTTTTATACATTATTCTTTTATTTTTTATTTCATTTTGTATAATTGGCTTTTTCTCCCATTTATCATCACGCTGTGTTGGCTGAACTCTGTAAGGTCTAAATTCTCTTGGTATTTTTAGTAAATGTGCACAAGGTGTTTGTAACATTACCATGTAATTATTTTGTTTATAATATTGAAATTGTTGTATAAAGTCATTTCCTAGTAATATATCACATTCTAATTTGTTATAATTATATACTTTATTTACAACTATTTATTTACTCCCAAGTATTATATCAATTTTATCAGCACTATTAATTATATGAGTACTTTCTCCTGTTACTCCTGTAATTTTTATTTTTTCATTAGTATTCCATGATTTTATTAAGAAGCTTTTGAATATTGTTATATCACTCCTTTAATGGTTTGTATTGCAAATTCTATATATAAGGGTATTTTTGTAAGTTTAAAGAGTCAAAGTCTATTTTTACAATATTATTGTTTCAAAGTCTATTTTACTAAATACTATAATTATTGGATCCATTTATAATTATTTCCCTATTAAAATTAAATTTTGACTTTGACTAAGATTAAATTTTGAATTTGGTTATCTTATTAAGAGTAGCCAAGACATTAAATAATGCAAAATTTAATCGTAGGAGAAATATCTCGTCTAGAATTTTAACTTCAACGTGTTTCTTCTCTTTTCCAACTGTCTTGCATTAGAAAATATAATTGGGATTAAGAGCTTGTTTGGTAAAGCAAAGTTTTTCATCACAACTTTTCAACTCAATCTCAACAATTCATTCTTAGTAAAGTCCACAGTTTTGACTTTTCAAATATTTTTAAACCGCACTTCCATAAAAAAATAAAAATAAAAAAATCACAAAAATCAAAACTTTTCACATTACCAATCAGGTTCTAAGTGAGTAAATGATGGCAATGGAATCGAAATAGAAGGATTTATTTATATCACGTTAATGATGGAAGAGCTACTTTGAAATATCATAGTTCTATGAAGGAAATCATTTAAAAATATAAATATTGTCAAGTGGCAAATATACTAATGTTGTTTAGTGAAAGATAAAAGATTCGGCAGGCAATGTGGTAAATTACACCCTGCATTACCTATCAAATACAAAGAAAAACAGTATAATCATAACATATCTTTGAGAATTTATAAAATTTACAGGATAAAAAGTTACAACTTACAACAATTTCACTTTCTAGTTATTTTCTCCTGGAGAGACAGTGACTATAAGAGTTAACAAAAGCACTATGTCTTATATAACCTCTACTGATCCGAATTTTCACTGAAGACTAAACATCCGTTTGTCATCGGATAGTATGGTTCCACAGTTGAGGAAAATGAGGTTTATTATGGGGTCATTTCGTTCCTGTTCCCGTTCCCTTTATCGTATTTTGTACGAAAGCGAAGTCCGGAACTAACATTTCCTGATTTGGGGCAAACCCAGCAAAGATAATTTGGACCTAGAATCTGTAAAAATCGAGCAAACCAATGTAGATGCACAGAAATAAGACTTGATTAGGTTCATAGACGATTACTCTTCCGTAATTCAAGAAAACATAGGGGAACAACGATAAATATGAGGCATAGATAAACGTTATCTTACTGATATAACGTTCTCATATGCACCAATATCATACGGATTTGAATAAAGATGGTGTCCTTCTGCAAGAGGCGTAGCTCTCACGCCTTCATAGTACTGTCAATCGAGAAAGGAGTCAATTCATTTATATGGCAATCAAGTAAAAGATGGTAAAGTGAAAGTCACAATTCACAAACCTCGATTGTAGTCTTGTTTTGTAACATAAGATGGATATGCCAACCAAGGAAAATACTCAATACCAAACTTAAAGGGATTAAAAATAACCCTGAAATGATCTGGACATGAAGTTTTAGTGAAACATCTCTGGACAATCTAATTCAAAACGAAATGATTTCACAAAATATTACATATATGATTCTTAAAAAGCCTTCAGGGTAATTTTCAGAAGCAAATCGACTACCGAGAAGCAAAACCTGAAATAGCAGAAGACACAAGATAATGAAATGTGTTTAGCCGTTTTAACTTGGTTGATGAAAAATATCAAGCGAAGGGGGAAAACATACCAGGGAGTATATGCATGCGACGATTGTATGAAATATGAAGGCGAAGAAGGCATTGTAGTTGGCATGGCCTACACAATTATTCAACCACATGCAATGATGATCCTTGCATCAAGAGGCAGCACTTTAATGCATTGTCCAGGAGATCGAGAAAGCACGTGAATGATAATATGGACAAAGCATACCATTCGCAAGATGCATCTATTGCATATACGACAATGGTGAGCTCGGGGAGGCTTATAATGGCAACACTTTTGGCAGTATCTAAATTCACCACCCTGCAGAATAATTCACTTCAGAAACAAGAGGCTCATTCTATCCAGCTTATCTCTCTCTCTCTCTCTCTCACACACACACACCAAAAAAAAACTCGAAACATCATGGAGCTTGGCTTCTCTTTTGTGGTGGTTTAGATGGGTTACCATCTTAGTAGAGCAGAGTCAGGTCTACTAGCACAACATTAGTCCACCAGTAGCTCAACGATCAATCAATTTCAATCACATATTTTATGGGATCCACAAGTTTTTAAATCATACATTTCGTCAACTTTTATCAAAATCTACTAAGAATCTGATTTTAATCTCCACCAAATACGGGCTAAATGTATAACATGTATACTAAAAGTAGAGATCATGAGAGAAAAGAATCAATCTTATAACTTATCATGTAAATGACAAAACTGACGAAAGTCATATAGACAAGTTACTATTAAGATCCCGAGCACTATCGCCTACGAAAAACTTGACTCGCAAATTAACACAAGCAACCACGTGTTATGTCAGTGAGTTTAAGTTAAATCAACACGACAAAAAAGGACAAAAGCAACACCATTAGACGGTTGCGGCTACCCCATCTTCCATGCATTGTACGTATTTGGAATAAGTTACTTGATTGATAAACAATAATGTAACAAAACCAACAAAAGATTAACATTTCATGAGGATTTTCTCTACATATATATTTAAAGTTTATTCTTCATCTACTTCTGTCCAACCAACTAAAATCCATATATTGTTTATGAGAAGAATGCAAGATTTGATAACAGTATAAATGGAACAGAATCTAATGGCAGAAACATCAACCGTTAAACTCCACAATTTAGAAATATAAATACAAACATTGTAAGATCAGGTGATATCTAACCTTTGATCTAGCTAATAATTACCTTGCAGCCACTAATTCAGGCCTCAAGGGATTAACAGCTTATGATTTTCATGATTCATCAGAAGACAAAAAAAGGAAAAATGAAATTCACTCATGAAACTTGAAAGACTAAAATTAAATAAATAAATAAAATAATTACTTCACACGAACTAACAGTCTTCTAATTGAAAAAGAATATAAATTGAAATAAGCAGAATCCTTTACTAACCAAATAAACCAACGTTTCTCAAGTAATGAATTTCTTAGAAATAGCTCGAAACAGTCTCAGTTGAATTAAAATTAAGGAATGCATCTAAAAGACTGATCTAATTATCAATAAATATACATGCAATGCAATTATGCAAGTGTATGAAAGATTGAAATAACAATTGAATGATGGAATAAAATAGGAGAACCTTGCGCTTGATCTCATGGATAGGGTTATCAGACCCCTCGACATCGGGCACGAAGGAGGCGGAGACCCGACCCGGGTCAGTGATGGCGGCGAGACGGTAGCTGGAGACGCATACGAAGGCTAGCAATGTGAAAACGGTGGCGTTTAGCATGCCGGGTGAGGACCCGAGTCCAAACCATTCATTGATAAAAACCAGCACAGTCGAGAAGTAGACGTAAGTGATGGCCGCTATCACCAATGTGACGTGGAATGTGAATCCGCAGCCACGTAGCATTTTGATTCTTAGTATTTTGATTTCCTAAGATAATTGCGGCAGAGGCACCGGCGTTAGGGTTGACTACGACGGAGACTCCGGTGCGAGTTCAGTATGGAAGAAGGAGAAGGGTGGAAGTGCTGGTAGTGGGTTGTGGTGAGATGTGGCGGTGGGTTGAGCAAGTGACGAGTAACATGAATGGTAAAAATGTATATAAACAGACACGTGATTCTTTTCAAAATTCAACAATTTCAAATATTTTCGTATACCATTCTCTACTTAAAAAATAAAAAACTGACAAAATGTTGCCAAAATACTATATACACATTATTTATAAACAACATTTTATAAACGGACTGTCGAACACGCACTTAATAGTCATTGAACCTAAATTCATCATGTTTTACTCATTACTCATTAAACTTTAAAGTCTTTGGAATGATCATTGAACTTTAATATGTTGCATTTAATCGCTCACTCACCATTTTTCATTAGTCATTGCTATCTCTTTTATACGTCTGTTATTTCTCAACACATTTCTTAATATAAAGACTCCGTTTTTCCCTCTTTTCAGAAGGTAAATATTTCTCAGAAAAATAAAATCGATATTTGAATTGAAATTGATGCAAGCTCTTCCCTTCTGAATAAGACAAACTTTGAATTTTAAAAAATGTTGCACTTCATCACCCACTCACTATGCCGCTATGCCCTTGTTTGAGCCCCATTATTTCTCATTATTTTTACATTTTTTTTTATAGTAATTAATCTCAATCATCTAAAAAAATCAAGTCCACAATTTTTTACTTTTCAAACCACTAAATTTTCAAAACTCAAATTATAAATTAAAATAATGAGACTCAAACAAGGGCTATATTTATTAGTAACTCAATTTATATCCCCATCATGCTTTAAAATACTTATTAGTGACCACTGTACTAAAAATCATATTTTGTTAGTTATGATTAACATTATTGAGTTTATCAAAAGTTTCATTCTATTCTATGCTTGAGATATAATTTTTTATTTTCTTGATTTGGGTTTACCATCTCAATCGAGGGGGAAAAAAAAAGTTTCCTATTTTATTTTTTTGACGTAAAGGAGTATTATGATAAATTGAGATTTATAAATTTGAAACTATCATTTTTCTTTCCCCAGAACGTAGCTTTTGATGGTTGAAAAATTTTATATTCTTGGCTAACATTTTTTTTTTTTTATTACAAATAAAACCCCTCCCAAATCGTCTTATGAGGCTCGAACCCAAATTGTCAAGTCTGGAGAAAGAGCTGCCACACCACTGAGCTAGGACCTTGGCTAATGTTAATATACTCATCTTAAATTGAAAGACTCATCTAGTCGGCATTTATTTTATTTTCTTGATTTAGGTCCAATTTCATGAAAATTCAATTTTATTTGAAAATATTATGAAGTTCAGTCATTGTTGCGTTTTTATTCTAAATTATTAACCTTAACTGAAACGAGAAAAATCAAGTTGATATTGTGAGTCAAATTCTAAATTCAAAAAATTCAAAACAAGCAAACAATTTTAGAGGGAATGTTTTTATTTTATAAATGAGAGAATCGTGCTTGAATCTAGAATCCACTTTTTAATCCATATTGTATATCTTGATTTAAGAGCATCTCTAATGCACACCGTCAATTGGGAAAAATGAATTAATACATCAACAAATTGATGGAATTGATTAAAAATATCTCTCCAATTCATAATGTCAATTACAATGTTAAGCTGACGTGACAGAACAAATTTGACAATGTCTACTACTCTGTCTACATCTTAACGTTTCATCTGACCTGATGAGTTAGCATTTATTTTTGTTTTATAATTACTTTAATAACTAAATAAAGGAATGTTACACACACACACACACACACACATTCTCTCTCTATAGATTATTATTTTTAAATTTTTAAAAAAATGTCACATAATCAACAATATTTAAATGTAGACGAAATCATTGGAGATGAAATTTTACACTTATTCGTCAATTTATCCACGCTCTCTAGATGTCCGTCAATTTCATTACCACATCAGTCCCAATCCATGAAATGCATTGGAGATGCTCTAATGCTTAACAACAATTTATGGGTAATGAAGATCAATGTTCCTGAAATTGTTTAAAACCATATTTCAAGCGTGAATTAAAGTTTATCCTATATATGACCTACCTGCATTTCTATGACGACTGCAAACAAATAAGAAATCAATAATTATTTACGAACACTTATAGATCATATAACACATAGCGATATATTTCTATCCCCTATTGAACTTTATGACAATTAAAACAAGTCTAATGAATTCCTAATCTTCGAATTTAAGAACACACCACATAAGTTCATACAATTATCGGGCACATAATTGTAGAATAATGGAAAATAAAATCAAATGCTCAAAATCATAAATTGTATTTAATTTAACAGTCAAAATAAAAATATGGCAACTGAATTCATCATGATCCTAACACAAATAAAATCTTTCATCATAATCCTAACACAAATTAAATCTAGTCCAAAAATATAATTGAAAATAGACAACAAAATTTTGTATAATTCATTACCCAAAGTAGGAACTAATATTGTTGAAGTAGAAATCTTGATTCTTGAATCTTCAATTGAACCTTGTTTCTCTCTCTAAAGCTTGATCTCTCAATTTTTGTATATAATCTGATATGTCTTCATGAATTCGTGATGCCCTCTATATATAATGTATGATCTCATCCTTGTCCAAGTAGAAGAGGTTGAATAAAAATCGTGTTTGAAAAGAATAAGGACTTGCCAAGGAATTGACCAACCGATCGTTTAGTTTTATACCAGACAATCGCTTGATTTTACTCGTTCAAGTTCTACTGCATTACTTGGCAATATGGTGATCGCATGGCTATTTAGCATGCGATCGCTTGGAGGAGTTAAATTTCCTTCAATTTTTTATTGTTTCATAATTGAAACCTTGGTCCTTTTCTCAATTTGCCTGTTGAGTTTCGTCTTTTATGTTAAATCTAGTCCTTCATCTCTTGATTTGTACAGTTAAATCTTTGAACTTCTAAATTTCTTCAATTAAGTTCCGACTTGATTCTTGAGTTTCCTTTTCTACTCCCATTCTTCATAACTTAGTCTGAATGCCCTTCAATTGGCCTTAATTCGCCTCGATTGATCCATTCTCGACTTTTGAGATAATTAATGAAATAAATATAACAGAGTAAGTAGAATTTATTCTAAAATAACGATTTAATTTTCTAATCTTGGTATCTAAATAAGTGTATAAAATGCACTTATCAGTTACCACCGAATTTTTTTTTTAAGTCCAATGAGTAAAATTTGACAAAAATATAAGTTTAGTGATTAATGAAACATGATGAGTGATTCTATCAAAATTCTATCCCGATATCAAAATTTGAATGCGTACTGCTAGAGGTGTCAATCCGGGTGGTCCGGGCCGGGTCGGCCCGTCAACATATGAGCCCGGTAACGGCCCGCGTAAAAAAAAGCCCGCCCGCTGCGGGTTCCGGGCCGATTCCGGGTCGACCCACAAATTTCGAACTACAACCCAGGCCCGCCCGCTAGCCCATACGGGTCGAGCCCATGCGGGTCGCGGTTTGTTCCGATTTGGCCAGTATGAATAAAAATATAGAATTTTTCATATTTATAATATATATATTTTTTGTTAAATTTATAAATATGAGATGAACAAAATGTTAAATTCATATTTATACCATAATGTTTATATAGAATTTACATTTATATTTTATGTTACATGAATTACTTCTAAATTTACAAACTTAAATAAAATATAAACAAATAACAACTAAATGCTAAATGCATTTCTTATTATTACTATTAAAGAACATTACGTTTCTTACCTATTAGGGAGAAAAATAAGATTTAACTTTAGAAATTGTACCAGTACTAGAGTTTGTAGAAGAATGGAGATTTTCAATACTATGATATTTAATAAATTTTTTTTTTTTTTTTAATTTCACGGGTCAGCGGGTTAACCGCGGCCCGCGAAGGTTTGGCCCGCGAAACCCGCGGTTAGCACCTTCTTGACCCATGAACCGCCCGCACGGGTCACGGGTCGGCCCGCGGTCCCGGGTCGATTCGGGCCGATTTTCACGGGTCTGGTCGGCCCGCCCGTCTTGACACCTCTACGTACTGCTTAGGATAGAATTTGTTTTTAATGGTTGATAGGGTGACATGTCAAGTAATTAGTTTTGACATCATTTTCGAGCTGCAACGGTCTAATCAATATTGATTATTTGGCCTTTGTTCTTTAACGTTAAAATTTATAAATAACACAATTTTTAAAATCGCATTTTGATTACACACATTTTTTCTTTCAACTTTTTAAGTACACATTTTACTTTAAAAATATAAATAAATCGATTTATAATTGCTACAGTTTTACCAAGTAGAATCTAACGACTCCGTTTTGTAAATCGTTTATAAACAAGTTTATAAATAACACATTTCCCAAAATCACTTTTCCAAAATTGTTTATAAACAAATAATGCTTTATTTTTCACGTAAATTGTATGATTGAAAAGTGATTTCGAAAAATATGTGTAAAAATATGATGTTTATAAATAAATTACCAAAGACATTGTAAATTTGGAAATATTATAATGAAAATGATTACTCTAGTCCGACTTTTCTTCATAAGGAAGTTAATATGCTTTCAAAACTTATAATTGTATAGAAGTTGTCAAACTATTTTTTATTCAGACATTTTGAAAGATCCACTATTTTTACTTGCATTTTAATTGTAAGGATTTTAATCAATCGTGTGTGCTTATATGTAAATTATTGTGTATTGAATAAAAGACTATCAAATTTGGTTAAGCCCGTTTAAAGTGATCTAATAAGAATTTGGTAAATTGGGTTTTAATGAATCTAATTAATGTATGGACTTTTATGTGTAAATATCAGGCCATTACCTAATTCATGATGGGCCGAATTAGATTAACAGGCAATTCAGTATATAAACACGGTTATGGTCCCTGAATCGTACGTATTGTTCATTCTTTTTTGACATCCCATCATCAGAGAAAAATAAGGACTACGTATTAATTTAGAAGATCCAACCGTTGAATCATTCATCGTGAATCACGTTTGATTAAGGTACGCTTCCGCTTCAGTTATTTAATTCTTGATAATTCAGTATGATGATTTTAGATCATAGATAAATAATTTTATCTGTGATAAATTTTCTAACAAGTGGTATCAGAGCCAATCATCGTGTTGATTATCAGATCTATTTCAAGCGCATATATATGAAACCAAATTGATTTTTTATGCGTATTTTTATGCGATTAAGTAGGCTGATTTCGAGAATTGATAAATATGGATATATGTTGGTTTCATCATGAATTAAATCGATTGAGTGTGTATATGTATATTCATTCCTGTGACCTGTATGAATATGGTTTTCGAAATCAGGTAGAATTTTTCGGTTGAATCTGATTTTGGTTGTTGAAACATTTGGGATTTTTGTGGATTGTGGTATTTGTGGTTGAGATTGGTGTGTGGATCCGGTTGGGGATGAAAGGCCGCGAGCTGCGCGTTGCTAGTGGCGAATTTTAGCTGCGTTGCAAACACTGAGCAGCGACGGAGGAGACTGCATTCGCGGCGTCAGCGGGCGCCGCTCGGTGGAGATGAAACCGCCTCGATAGTGGGCTGTGTTCGCCGGATATGGAGGGGCATCAGCGGCGTAAACCCTAACTGCTGAAAATCAAATTTTGGGGCAGGGGGTTCCATAGGAGATTTGATGAATTCAGGGACCCTTGTGCAATTTTCCATATTTCGGTTTATTGCTCTTCCCGTCCTCTAAGGTTGTAAAGATATTGATTTTAATCCCTGAAAGTCCTGGAATTTATAAATTAAGCCCCTAAGGTTATAAATTATTAAAGTTGGGGTTATAAAAGTTTCTGATTTTAAATTTCAGCCCCTGAAGTTTGAAAGTTTTCTAATCTAGCCCCTAATGTTTGAAAATTTTCAAAATTGGTCCTTAAAGTTTGAGAATTTTCTAAATCGATCCGTAAAGCTTGAAAATTCTCTAATTTGGTCCCATAAAGTTTGAAAATTTTCACATTCAGTCCCCTAAGGTTTGAAATTTTTTTTACAGCACTTAAAGTTCTGAAATTCTCTAATTTGGTCCATAAAGTTTGAAAATTTTCTAATTCAGTCCTTAAAGTTTTCAAATTCACTATTTTGGACCTCTAAAGTTTGATTTTCTTTCAAATTGGGACCTAAAGTTTGGAATTTCTCTAAATTGGCCAATTAGGTTTTGGAAAAATTGTAATTTAAGTCCTTCAAGCTTAAAATTTCACATAATTGGCCACCTAAGGTTTAAGAATATTGCAATTGATTCTCTCAACTTAAGGATTGCTTTATTCTAAAGTTTTGAATTATATAATTCAAATCCTAAAGTGGAATATATATGCAAATCAGTGGATTTCAATTTCAAATTTTGGTACATCGAACTCTTTTGAGAGATATAATATTTGAAAGTAAGTTAGTTGAAGCAACATGTTGCCAAAGCAACCTCTCTTGTGGGTATTAATTAACTTAAAATATTAGAAGGTATTTGTGTGTGTGTTATTCATTGCGGATGTTGATCGGCCCAAAGGAATGTCAATATTTGGCTCGAATTTCACATGCACCTGTGGTGATAAACACGTGGCAATTATTTGGTTTAACGTGTGATCAATGAATCGGTGCAAAGAAAGGTTTATTGGTTAACATGTCTTATTGCAGTGTTTGATCACTACACTAAGGGAAAATTATGTGTTTGTGTGTTATTTCATGCGGATATTGATCGGCCCAAAGGAAGGTCAATATTTGGCTCGAATTTCGCATGAACTCGTGGTGATAAATACGTGACAGTTATTTGGTTTTACGTGTGATCAATAAATCGGTCCAAAGAAAGGTTTGTTGGTTGACATGTCTTACTGTCAGTATTTGATTACTACACCAAGAGTACCACTTACAAGTCAATATTTCTGTCCAAAGACTAAATATTGATGTTGTGCTAGGTATCTTGTGATGGACCCTACCATTATTTGAAAATATGATTTGCATAATAAGGTACTTATGTGAGCTATTTTGTTAAAGTGTTCTCTATCAGTTTCAAATTCTGCTAGTAGTATATCTACAAGCTCAAATTTAATCCCTGTATTTATGGAACAAACTTCAAGGATTGGACAAAGAACATTAATATTGTTCTTGGCTGCATGAATCTAGACCCTGCACTAAGGATTGAGCAACCTGCTCCTCTGACAGATGAAAGTTCATCTAATCAAATGAGGAACTTTGAGAAGTGGGATTGCTTAAATTACGTGAGTCTCATAATCATTAAGTGCGGCATTCCGGAAGCCTTTAGTAGTTTAGTATCTGAGGAGGTAAATGATGTCAATGAATTCCTTGCCGAAATTAAGAAACGTTTTGCGAAAAATGATAAGGCTGAAACAAGCACGCTTATGCAAAGCTTGATTTCAATAAAGTATAAAGGCAATGGGAAAATAAGGGAGTACATCATGTAGATGTCTCACACTGCTTCAAAACTTAAGGAACTAAAACTCGACTTGTCTAATGACTTGCTCGTGCATTTGGTATTGATATCGCTTCCTGCACAATATAGTTAATTTAAGGTTAGTTATAACTGTCAAAGTAGAAATGAACTCTCAATGAGCTCATTTCATAGTGTGCAAGCTTCTTGCACAATTCAGTCAATTTAAGGTCAGTTGTAACTATCAAAGGGAGAAATGAACTCTAAATGAGCTCATTCTATTTTGTGTGCAAGAGGAAGAAAAGTTGAAGGAGGACAGAACTGAAAGTGTTCACTTGGCAAACACCTCTAAAGATAAGGGCAAGAAAACAAATAAAGAAAATAAAGTTGTTAAGGGTTCAGAACAAAAGAAACCACATAAAGACATTAAGGGTTGTTTCTTTTGTCAGAAATCTGGACATTTAAAGGGAGATAGTACATAATACCAACTAAAACTGCTGCTAAAATATCTTAAGAGCTTTTGACAAGCAGAAAACCCAGTCTAAAGCATTTTCACATTTGGGGATGTCCAGCTAAGGCTAGGTCTTATAGGCCACATAAAGAAATTGGACTCCAAAACATTAAGCAGCCACTTTATTGGTTATTCTGAGCGATCGAGGTGCTATAAATTTTATGATCCCACACTTAAGTCAATTTTTGAAATGGGAACTGCAACATTTTTTGAGGATGTTGAGTTTGGGGGAGAAATAATGTTAGAGATATTGTCTTTAAGGAAGAAATTGAGGAATGATTGGTTTCGATTCATATTGTTGCTTTTGACAATGTGCAAGTTTTCATACATGTCATTGATCAACAAGCATATCTGGAACCTCAATTCGACAATATTGAAGAACCTCCCATCCAAAATAAGGTAAATTTTAGAAGTACAAACTTAACAACCTCAATAACTAAAGCCATTAAGGAGATCCACGAGAGAAAGGAAAAATGCTATTCCGAATAATTTAAATAGTATTTTTCCAAGAATATAAGGAAATAATGGAATTGTGGAAGATGGTCCAATCAATTCCATCAGGCCATGCAGGGTTCTAACTCTCAGAATTTGATTGATGTCGTAAATAAGGAGTATAAGCATATGCAAGACAATAAAGTTTTGGGATCTTGTCCCATTACCAGAAGATGCGAAGCCCATTGGTCTTAAATAAATTTTTAAACCAAGAGGGATTCGAAAGGTAATGTGGAAAGATATAAAGTTCGTCTTGTATCGAAATGCCATTAAGGAGATCCACGAGAGAAAGGAAAAATGCTATTCCGGATAATTTAAATAGTATTTTTCCAAGAACATAAGGAAATAATGGAATGGTGGAAGATGGTCCAATCAATTCCATCAGGCCATGCAGGGTTCTAACTCTCAGAAGTGGATTGATGTCGTAAATAAGGAGTATAAGCATATGCAAGACAATAAAGTTTTGGGATCTTGTCCCATTACCAGAAGGTGCGAAGCTCATTGCTCTTAAATGGATTTTTAAACCAAGAGGGATTCGAAAGGTAATGTGGAAAGATATAAAGTTCGCCTTGTATCTAAATGCTTTACATAGAATGACGACATTGATTATAAAGAGACTTTCCCTTTGGTTTCTACGAAAGACTCTTTCAGGAAAGTCAGGTTGTTGCACATTTTGACCTCGAGTTACATCAAATGGATACTAAGGTGGCGTTTCTCAATGGCGACATTGATGGGACGATCTATTTGGTGCAATCAGAAAACTTTGTGTCAGTAGACCCAAAGCTAATGGTTTGCAAGTTAAAGAAATCCATTTATGTGCTCAAGTCAACTTCTCGTTAAGGGTAATACAAATTTCATCAAGTAATTATCTCATTTGGTTTTGAGATTAATGCTATTGATGGTTGTGTGTATTACAAGTTCAGTGGGAGTAAGTATATTTTCCTGGTTTTATATGTTGGTTATTGCTTGCCACCAATGATATAGGCATGTCACATAAAATAATGAAATTTTTTGTCAAGGAATTTTGAGATTAAAAATCTTGGTGACATCTCTTTTGTATTAGGGATTTAGATACACCGAGATTGTTCTCGGGGTATTCATGAATTGTCACAAAAGGGCTATATCGATAAAGTACTTAAGATGTTTGGCATACAAGACAGTAAATCGGGGGACACCCTTATATCGCTAAGGGAGACAAATTTAGTCTCAACCAATGCCCGAAAAGTAATCTTGAAGTTAAAGAAATGCAGAAGATCTCATATAGTTTAGCTATAGGGAATCTGATGTATACTCAAGTTTGTACGCGTTCGGATATTGCGTACATTGTTGGGATACTAAGGAGATATTTGAATAACCCTGGGATGGATCATTTGTAAAGCAGCCAAACATGGGTTATAAGGTATTTAAAGAGAACAAAAGATTACATGCTCACATACAGAAAATCGGATCAGTTGGAGATCATATGGTATTATGATTCCGATTTTTGCTGGATGCCAAAACAGTAGAAGATCCATATCAGGCTACATCTATCTGCTAGTTGGAGGAGCTATTTCCGGAAGGAGTGCTTAACAAACACTTTAGTTTCTTTCACTTGGCAGCACAGTTTGTAGATTTTTTTGGGGCATCTAATTATGGAATATTGCTGCGAAATTTTGTCACTGGGCTGCGTATTCTGTTCGGTAAAGAAAGATCACTAAAGTTATATTGTGACAATAACTCAGCAGATTTATATTCCAGTAACAACATGAGCTCAACTAAGTCAAAATACATTAACATAAGTTCCTGGTTGTGAAGGATACAGTTCAGAGTGGACACGTGTCAATAAGAGCACATTGGGACAAACTCCATAATTGCGGATCCGCTTACTAAAGTATTACAGCCCAAGGTCTTTCATGAGCACAATACTCATATAGGTGTTGTATTTCTTAAGGATATTTGGTTTCAGTGGGAGTTTGTATTTTGGGTGCATTAGACACATTTACTGTCCTTTTGGATACGGTTTAAAGTTAAAGTTATTTACAGCTGTATGGTTTCAGGTTTATTATCTCTGAACTCGTTTGATGATGATCTCACTAAAGTTGGACCAGTTGGAAATAGGCATGTTAAAGATCACATTACATGTAATTTCCATGCTACACATCCAAACTTGATCCATGTCATTCAGTTATGTTGATATACGTGACCATTGATAGGTTTAGTTATGATAAATGTAACGAAAGCCGCTTTAATCCTATATTGATATAATTGATGGACCGGATTGTTTGGGGATGCATTTAGTAATGATAGCAAAATTCTGAGTACTCATAAGGTTATGATTGATACACAATTGTAAGGTTACACATATAGCCCAAGTGGGAGATTGTAAGGATTTTAATCAATCGTGTGGGCTTATATGTGAATTATTGTGTATTGAATAAAATGTTATCAAATTTGGTTAAGCCCGTTTAAAGTGATCTAATAAGGATTTGGTAAATTGGGCTTTAATGCATCTAATTAAGTATGGACTTTTATGTGTAGATACCAGGCCATTACCTAATTCATGATGGGCCGAATTAGGTTAACGGAAATTCAGTATATAAACACGGTTATGGTGCCTGAATCATACGTATTGTTCATTCTTTTTTGACATCCCATCATCAGAGAGAAAATAAGGACTACGTATTGATTTAGAAGATCCAACCGTCGAATCATTCATCGTGAATTATGTTTGATTAAGGTACGCTTCCGCTTCAGTTATTTAATTCTTGATAATTCAGCATGATGATTTTAGATCATAGATAAATAATTTTATCTGTGATAAATTTTCTAACATTAATCACGCATCTCATAGATTATAAGTAATTATAAGCTTTGTAAAACATGTACTCTATAAGGCCTAATTAATAGGTCTCTATCACGTGTTGAAGCCTAAAATGATGTTAAACAACGTTGGTACTAAATAATAATAATAATAATAATAATAATAATAATAATAATAAGTTGTGTTTTGTGTTGTTGTTGTGGGAGCTTTCAGCTAGGAATGAACATGCCATATGCCAGTTGTAAGTAAAACAAACGAATTTGCTCATTTCTTCTTGGACTTATTTTTTATTTTTTGAATTTTCTTGGACTTATTAGGTTAGTGGAAGGACATACACAAGTTAATTCTCTCGAATTAATTCTCTCGTTACTTTTCATGTAAAAACTCTTTCATCCACATTAAAGATTGAACGCTAACATTAGGCTCCCCATCGTCCTTATTCTGAGGATTGGTAAATCACTTGTTATGCCCCAAGCTGATCAGGGTTTCTATATCACACACTGAACTGACAAAGTACCTAACAAATTTAAACATATGACTATATGAGGGTTCGAACCTACAACTTCTCTTTCATCCTCATTTGCATTGATTTCGATTGAATCTGTCCTTTGCTATTTTTCTGTAGCGCCATGCTATTTGCACCCCATCCTTGTCCCCATATTTGATACGGCGGACACATGTGTGTCTCAAATATGGAGGCGAGGATGATGTGAAAATATGAAGAAAATAAATTAAAGGCCATAGTTGATAACCACAGCTGGAACACATTTGTAAACATTGGACGCATGAAGTCACATTTTTATCCTTTTACGTTTCTTTATTTTTCAGTTTGTTGTTTGTGAATTGCAATGGTTGACATACATCCTCAATGATCTTCGTCTTCCCCTCATCTACCTTTGTGGTGTGGTAATAAGACAGGCAGCCATTTATATCATTGTGAATCCAACAAGTACGGCGTTGTTGCTGGGATTTCTTTGGCCGTTGGTAAATGAATTTAATTTGGGTGTGGGGGTGTCGGTTTGGGTGGTTGTTGAGGTGGGGTGGTTAATTTAATTTAATATTATTATCAAATATTAAAAAATTTAATTATCAACTAATTTGTGTATAATTAAACATTAAACCTGATTTTTTATTTTCAATCTTAAAATACTGGTTGGGGTGTAATTTCTCCAAAATTATTTTATACAGGGGCCTATGAAAACTCTATTGGGCCGTTTATGATGTGGGCCCTTTTTCAGATGAAAGATTTTAGTGAAGAATGCATAACTCCTAGATATTAAGTTACCTCTTTAAAACTAACAAACTTAATTTTTTTTTTTAATTCTCGTTTTAAATAGTAATTAATAAATATAATATTATATATAATACAAAAAATAATAATCACTTATATATTAAATTAAAACTAATATAATATTAACCTCACACCACTCCACTCCACCCACAAAGTCACAGTTGATCACACAAAGTCATAGTTCTATTACACAAAGTCGTAATTCGATCATACAAGGACAAAGTTCAATCACACAGTTACAGTTCAATCACACAGTTACAGTTCAGTCACATAAAGTCTCACAAGAAAAAAGTTCGCTCACACAAAGTCACAGTTTGATTACAATCTTTAATATAATTGGTCACATCTTATTTATTTATTTGTCACAAGTTACTCGTTATCTTGGTCACAGATAGTCAATTTTTTTGTCACAATTACCTAATAATTGGTTACATTCCGTACTTGTTACAAGTCACACAAAGTCATATTTAGTCGACATTTTGGTCACAATTACTTAATTAATAGTCACAATTACGCATAATCAGTCACAATATATTCACCCCACCCACCCCACCCCACCCCACCCCACTCCACCTACACTTTTCTTCTCCCCTTATTCGAATCCACCCCAGAACCCCTCCCTACCCGCTCCCTTTCCCAAAGTAAACCATCTGTTCCACCACCACTACCGTAAACTATCGCCCATCATCGGCGGCACTACCGTCCACCACCACCACCACCCACCTCACCGACCCTGCCACCCCAACCACCACGATCTACAAACCGCCATATCAAACCCACACCACACCAGATCTACAAACCTATTGCCTACCAGCACCGCCACAACTAAACACAACCATATTCACCGCACTCACCACCACCAAACACAACCTACCCTGCCACTTGCAAACCCATGGGCGGATTTACTGTAGGGTGGTACTGGACTGCAGCCCAGTACTGCTGTAGCCAAGATCCAGTGAAAAAAAACAACAGGTAGCTCGGCCCAAAATATGTCTTAGCTCGGTACAGAATTCAGCCCATAACAAAATTTGGCCCAAAATCCAACCCAGCTCTACACGTGACCACTTCTTCCTCAGTCGAATCAGTCCAATTTTTGTCTCTCTAATCTCTCCGCTCTCTCCTCAAATCCTAAGAAAAAGCCCTAGTTGCTGGACAGCTGTCGCTGGCCCTCCGTCGTCTTCTCCTCCGCTGCAGGTGTTGGCGGTGACTCGAGTCCAGGCCATTCCACTGTGCGTTGGCTGGACTTGGATTAATTTCTGGCTTCCTCTCCGTTTCTGCAGCAGGCCAGCAACAGCGGCGCAAC
Source organism: Ligustrum vulgare (assembly GCA_963555705.1). Lineage (NCBI taxonomy): Eukaryota > Viridiplantae > Streptophyta > Magnoliopsida > Lamiales > Oleaceae > Ligustrum > Ligustrum vulgare. Next base: position 18,344,818 of record OY743176.1, on the reverse strand, counting down.
GTGCTTCCAGCGTTCGCTGTGTTCCGCTTCTCTTCTCTTCTAGGCATGGCTTCTACGCGCGCAAGCTCCACCGATCGCCAGTCTGTCCACCACGTTCACTGTTCATCGCCCAGGCCCCAGGCGCCCACTGTTGCTGCTGCTGGTGCCTGCGCATGGAAGGATTAATTAATGTTATGGTAAATGCCTAAATGGTAAATAATTAAAAATTAAAAATTAACAATATTTAATTATTTATTAAAGAATTAAGCTTAAGCTCCAATTTGGCTGGTTTGATTAGTTAATAGTTATTTAATTTAGTTTCCAGATTAATTTTTGAATTTCGTTTTCAGATTTTATTTAACTGAAATTTAAATTTGTATAATTTATTATCCCCCTTTTACTTTAAGCGTTAACTTGAAATCTTTAATAACATTAACAATTTAATATCACATATTTGCATTTGGATTTTGTATTTTGCACAATTGAGATTGAGATTGAATCAGACATTTGCAAGGTTAGTGAAATTGTGATTTCGAAATTTGATTATTTGATTTTGAATTTTTGAATTGAGAATGTGATTATAATCATTAGATAATTTAATGATTATTTGAGAATGAAATATTGATTTTTAATTTTTGAATTGAGAATGTGGTATAAGAATGTGATTTTTAATTTGAGTATTGATTAACTTCGTTGCAACTTAGTTACAAAATGGAACGACACCAATTAAGAAATAAGAAGTATCTGCAGTAATTTTGCTTAGATCATTGTTGTCCTAGTTTCTGACATACTATTTATTTTTGCTTCTTCTACTATCTATGCAAATGTTATTGGATTAGAAGATAATATTTCTCTCATGCTGAAGCAAATTTTTTGTGTTCGATGCTTTTTACTTTAACTTGCATGAATGGAACTAATCAAGATTTGCAATTGTAGCAGGTTAGTGCTAAGCTGCTTGATTAATGATTCTTCAATGCCTGGAGATTGATCAGTTGCTTGCGATTGCAAGCCTGCGAGGTTAGTGTAGTGAGAATGTGATTTTGAGATTTGAAATTGATTTTAGAATGTGAGTTTTTGGTGATTGTGAAGTTTCAATAGATTTTGGGCATTTATTAGAATATGTGTACCGAATACTTTGCATTTGACTTAAGCTTTGATTTTATTTTAGTTTTAGAACTTAGGTTTTAGAATGTGATTTGTGAAAAGTGATATTAATATTATGTAAATATGTTCTTAGGATTAGAATGTGGTTTTAGGCTTGGAATGTAATCAACTTTGTTTGAGGATTCGATTTTGATTAAATTTATGAAGTTCACCTTAAACCTCGAAAATCAATACCAGCACTGTCGGCCACCTCCACAACTTTTAAAGTCTAGCTTGGTCCAACATGAAATCTTGGATCCGCCATTGCAAACTACTAACACCGCACCACCCCTGCACAAAAACTACATCGTATATTCATCAATATGTGCTCTATTTTACAACAATGGAAGGTGATATACAAAAAAATGCCGTGATTATAATGGAGTCATTTTTCCAAAGAGAAGAAACTTATTATCCATTGGAGTCAAATTAAAAATGGTTGCATCTTCATTGACGGTCGCCATTGACGCTCGTCGAGATTGTCGCTGCTAGCAGCTGCGATCTCCGACGATGAAATCGTCTATGCCACTGCAACAGTTGAGATCTCTCCTGGTCTGACTACCTTCGCTTCTAGTGAGGCTCGTTGCTAGTCACTCTCGAACTTGACAATCTCTCCGTAGTCGTCGTGGAAGAAGGAGTTGCAAAAGAGAGACGATGTCACGGTATAGAGAGAGAGAGAGAGAGAGAGAGAGAGAGAGAGAGAGAGGAGAGAGAGAGAGAGAGAGAGAGAGGAGTCTTGTTCGGATTTCTGAGGAAGAAGACTCAATAATTTAGGAATTTAATTAATTAATTGCTAATTACCACCAAAAAATTAAAAAAAAAAAAAATAGTTCCTCACCAGAATTCTAAATTGCGTTTTTAAAATACAAGTATTCATGTAATTTTTCAAAGAATTTATTGGAATCTTTAGAGGGATTGGAGCTGGATAACATTTATATGGATGAGACGAGGTCTTGATGCAGGGGCAGAGCGAGGGAGGACTAATTTTTTTTCCCTCCTGTATACTAAGCATTGTTCTAATAGCGTAAAGGATGCGAAGCGGCGAGGATGAGAATCACGCTTAAGCGCGCTTAGGTGTAAAAATGCTCGACAATGCACGAGCGAAACGTAAGTAAAGCGTGAAGTATGACGAAGAGTGAATGTCAAGAATCATGCCTAAGCATATGCTTAAACGAGCTTTTTAGAACACAGATACTAAGTCTAACTCCTTCTGGCTGTACAATGGGGCCCGATTGGTCGGGATTATTTTTTACAAGACCAATAAAAAGAGGAGAACTTGCAAAAATCTGTTTAAAGTATGGACCTGATTTTGCAATTTGGGATGAGGACCAAGCGAAGCAAGGGAAGAACCACCAAATCAAACTTAGCTCGCAATTTTTACATTCCATGGAGAATTTAGTTCAAAAACTTATTGGTTGAATGAACTGAAAAGTTAGAAGGTCAATAAGAAGATAGATCAAATGCGCCCTAGCTCAATCGACCAAGCCGATGAGAATGTTAGTGTACCTGAGCAGCATGTAAAAGGTGGTTTTATGGCATTGATGAAGCAGGTTGATCCCGAGCTCGGACTTAATAAGACGATATTGCACAAATATTCGTTACAATGATTGATTAAGCTCCTGTTTGTTAAACTTCTTTTTTCTTCACAGATTTTTGAGCTACTTTTCAATCACACAACGAATTGTTTATAAACCAAATTTGGACCGCCAAACTCATGTGCACCCAGTGTACGACGGCCAATTAGTTAAAAAATGTTTTTGCTTAAATTGATTTTAGCTACAGTTTAACTGTTTAACGGTCACATTTTTATGATCAAACAATGAGACGTGTAGGATAATAAAGTAAATTATAAATTAAGAAGGAAAATAACTAACAAATCCAAACATAGAGACTTTCATAAATTTATTGTGCTGTTTATGACATTATTATTACAAAAGATTATCCAGTACTCACATCACTTTCAGATTGGCCAAAACGTAAATGAACAAATGAACTAACTCAGTGCTAAAACTGGAAAGGGCCTGTTTCGTAAGGAAAAAAACAATTGAAAAACAGAAAGAGGAAAAAAAAAATGAATAATCTCAAGATCATCAGCATTTCGGAAGATCAGACGGTGGAGGAAGGAGCTTTTGATTGGGAAGTTTTCCATCCAAGACAAGCCATGCCATTTTCAAACCCCAACTTGTGTGCACTTCCAGGTGACAATGCATGAACCATACACCTATGAACACACGATTGAGGTGATCATCATAATTATTAAACTGAACCAAGAAAGAAATTTTTGTTCCTTAAAGGCATCAAAAACAGGAAATTCTTGTCAAGATTAAAGACGTTGTTACGATAATATGAATCGGCCCCTATTTGGCTCCCATTATTTGGGAAATAATGTGATTTTGAATAGTTTTTTTTGGGAGAATGTGTGGTTAAAAAATGTTTGAAAAATAAAAAATGGTAGGCTTGACTAAAATGGATGATTGAGATTAAGTATTGAATAAATTTGATTTTCAAAAAATGAGGAGCGAATCAGGGGCTTTATTTGCATGTTTAGTAACGTAGATTGGAACATGTTTTTATTTGCACGTTTAGTAACTTAGATTGGAACATGTTTACTCTATTGAAAAGTAACTAATTTTTCAGCTTATTTCCATATTAACTCTAAATGAAGAAAAAAGGTTAAAACGATGAACTATTTCGTCTAAAAACTTAAACATCTACACCCACCTGGATTATCAGCTAAAAACCGGAGAGCAACCCATCCACCTGACGGCACGCCAACCGTGTTCCTTTCAACTGGATCGACAAGATTGAAGTTTTTAGGGTCCTTGTTTGGATCATAGTTTCCAAATCCTTGTCCAACAACAAAGAAATTAAAGCCATGCAAATGAACAGGATGGCTCTCAGCTCCAAGAATGCTAGTATCCTGCATGATTAGCTCAACAGTAGTATTAAATGGCAAAACCATAATTTTAGTCCCATTTCCAACCATGGTATTATTTGGAGGATTTCCAGTGTAGTTGAACCAGTGGAATGGATTGATTGGGAAATCAGGGCTGTATACACCTTTGGATTGGCCAAAGAAATGGGATTGGAGTAAAGCCGTGTTTGGTTGTACAAAAGATATATTATTAACTGATGCTGCAAATTTGGTTCCATTTGGTCCTTGACATGTCTGGTTTTTACCACAAGGGCTTGTCCCGAGGCCGACCGTGAAAAAGAAACGTTGATCAACTCTGTCAGGGACATTAGCCGGGAACTCCCGACTGGCTAAACTACGCAGTTTCGTCGTGAAATTTGTGGCGAAGGACGTGTCATTTAGAGGGGGTAAAGTTGGCTTGTAGAAGGGAAGATTCTTGATTGAGAAGCTAGAATGAATTGGGGATTCATATTCTAGAATTCCAGCAACTGTGGAGTTGTCAAAAGTACCTTGTCCAGTAACATATGGTCTAGCAGTCATGAGAAAAGTGGCACCTGGAAAACTAGGTTTTGTTGTAAGAAGAACATTTGTGGTTTGTCCAGGGGTAATCAGAACTGTGTCAGTTTCAAAGGGTTTCACATAAATTGCATCAGCTTCAACAACTTTGAGAGTATGGTTCGCAATACTGAAGAAAAGCTCGTCATTGAGTGCAGCGTTGATCAAACGGAGGACGTAAGTTTTTCCAGGCTTAACCTTCAGCTTGAATGTATCTGTCAAGAACAAGCATACATGATACAACATCAAGAAAATGTAAAATCTTGTCTAGAGAAAACCCGGTTCGATTTGGGTACCTTTTTTGGAGCAGTTGTACAAGGGACCTGGAAATCCGTTGATAGTATAGGCATCAGAAACATTTGGACCTCCACCTGTTTTTAAGGCTTGGCTAATTATGGCCTCAGGATCAGTATTGAACCATTCTCCTGCACATTAATTAGGTAGTCAATGGCATGTTTATTACGCAATACTGGTAGAACTGTATAAAATTCAAAGAGAAATGCACTTGACAGATATGTCTACACTATCAAGTCGAGCATTCAAACACGCGACATGATTAAGCCTCTATTTGATATAGATTAAAATCAGATTTTTTATAAAAGTTGATGAAATGTATAGTTAAAAGTTGCGGGTCCCAAAAAATGTGAGGTTCAAATAAATTGTTGATTTTGACTTTTGATTAAAATTTTATTTTAATCAGAACCAACAGAGATTAAGTATTAAGGTTTTTTGATAAAAAATGTTGATGATTACCAAATATGATGGGGACTTCCTTGTAGGGCTTTTGAAATGGATAAGGCACATTATGCTTGGGTAGAATGATTAGAGGACCATGGACAGTTGATCTTAGCCATGAAATATGTGCGTGCCACCAAAGAGTTCCTCTTTGGCCAATTATAGTGAAATTGTACACATAACTCTGCCCAGTTTGAATGGGACACTGTGTTATATATGCAGGTCCATCGGCCCATCCACTACGAAGCTGTCGAATTCCATGCCTGTAATAATAATTATAATACAGTGATATATACAAGGAAAAGTCCCTTCAAGAAATTTTGATAAAAAATTGGGACGATACAGAGAAGAGAGTATTGCCCAAATATCATATGTGTAATGGCGTGCAGATCAATCAAGAATAATTAGTAAAAGAATAATGCTATTCATCCCCACTGGAGATGACCCCCAATGGAATGCGATGCCAATTCATTGGTTGGTGCAAAGGTGTTAGTGTCATATCCCGCTGGATGAGCAAAAAGGAGAAAATGAGCTAAGAGTATTAATCACCAATGGATGGAGATATTGTTGGTAACATGGTTTGTGACTTTGATAAGTAGACGGTCGCCTTCCCTAGCAACAATTCGAGGTCCAGGAAATTGCCCGTTCACAGTGACCATGCTTTTTGTATGGCACAATCGTGTCACACTTTTCATTGTGATCTACAAGAGAATTTAGAAAACGTATCAAGAATGTAAATGTAAATGTAAATGTGAAATCGACACATATTTTACTAGAACACGAGATATATATAGATATGTCTATCACGATCGAAAGCTAGCTTTTTATAAGATGCAATGCTGAAAAAGCAATTAGCAAGGTGTTACAAATTTACAATTACATACATTAAACTCATAATGCCTGGTTATGCCTTGTGCATGCTGAGGAAGAAGGCACAACGTGATGAAGAATCCCATTGAAGCCAGCAGTAATTGAATTGTATAGATACCCATAATTCTATCTTAGTTTTCTCGTCTCTTCTCAGGAAGAAGGGTTGGGACTTGGGACTGATGACTGATAGTTCAACTTTCAGGCATTGAGGTTTTATAGAGATATAGATTATTAAAAAAAATAAAAAAAATAAAAAAATTATTGGAGCAAGTACTGTAGTTGGAAAACAACATTAGAGTGGTGTCAAAGACAATCTAGTTCTGTTTGTAATCTGTCAAATCTTTCCTTACTCGTGATGTTTTCTACTTTTGTTCAAAAGAAGCTGATTTATGACATTGACAATAATATTAATTATTATGGCAGCTAAAATGGGTATTTTTTTTCTTCCCTTTCTTTCCTCTCAAATCATTTAGAATATGCATGTGATTTTATGTTCAACTATTTACGTACGTCTCATTGTGTGCATGTCTAATTAATTTATGTTAAAGTCTTAATTTGTTCCAATCAATTTTTTATTTTATCAATGTGTAATAATGAGATTTGAACTCAACATCTTAATGCTTTGATATCATATTGATTTATCTATTTTCCCCAACAAAATTCTATACATCAAAAAATTAAATCACACGCATTTTTTCATACCATTTTTCAACCACGCATTTTATTTCAAAAAATTCAAATTTTTTTGTTTATAAACAAAAATAAACCCCCAAACAATGGCTAAATTATTTACAAGTGAACATATTTATTAATTTAGCGACTTTCTTAGAGAGATTATTTGATTTTTTTTTTTTAAATGTATGGGTAAATAATATGGATAATTATGAAAACGTATTTTTATTTATTTAGCCCTTGTTTGATTCTACAACTTTCACATAAAAAATATAACTTTTTTTCTACAGTAATCAATCTCAATCATCCAAAAAAGTCAAACCCACAATTTTTTACTTTTCAAACCAGTTTTTAACCACACGATTTTCCAAAACTCTTTTTTTTCCCAAAAAATTATAAAATCAAAGAGACACTTTTTTTTTTTGAGAATGTATGGACGAAAAAGGGTGCGAACAAAAATAATTATGGAAAACCACTTCCCCGTACTTAAATTGCGCCCTCTCTGACGTTGAGTTTTTGTTAGTGAAAGACTTGACATGCTCACAATTTTGGTAAATGAGCAACGGCGAAATCTTGAAACCTTTGTGCTCTAAATATCGAGATGAACTATTTCATAAATCTTTAAAATAATTCAATAGAGGATGAATTTTAGTTATTTAATTTTGTGTGACATTTAAATTTGCATGCAAACTTATATATAGATTGTTCAAGGGCATACCAGTGTGATTATTTCCCTGGGAAAGTTGGCAATTATAAGTTGCTTTTCAAATGCCCTCCCGTAACCCCGTTTACAAGATACAGTGGGCCACACATCCGACAATATTTGGATTTTATTCTAGTTTTGTTTTAAATAAAATGACCCCTAAAATAGTAATAATTTGTATTATAAACAGTAAATAAATATACTAACAAATTTAGCCCTTATTTGATGGAGATTAAAATTAGATTTTGATAAAAATTGATAAAATGTGTGGTTGAAAAGTTGTGGCCCATATGAAATATGTGGTTGAGATTAATTGTTGACTTTAACTTAGATTAAAATTTGAATTTTAGTTGCTATCAAATATATCTAACGTTACAATGTTCCTAATTTTATATTTTGTTGACTTGTAATTATTATCGCTTTCCTTCTCGAAATATATACAAGTTCAAAGTCAAATATTAACATCATTAATCTTTGTATTCAGTAGTTAGTATTTAAAACCTTTAAATATATTTTAATTAGATGATTTAGCTCATGTTTGACAACTATTAAAATGAGTTTTTGAACAGTGACTTTTTGGAGAATGTGTTATTAAAAAATAGAAAAAAAAAAATTGGGTTTACATGTATAATATTTTATTATGAAAATTTGTGGTCGAAAATATTTTTGAGAAAAAAAGTTTTATTTTATTGATTGTCAAACTGAGGCAGAATCAATACACAAAATATTGGAAATTATAATATGCTTTGATTGAAATGTACGAAATTCGGGTATGACTTAAAGTTCATAGTATGGTATAAAATACCCTCATTGTAGTTGTACCAACTTTTTCTTGAAATATATCTCCATATTATAATTGTATAATGTATTTAGGAGAAATTTGTCATCTTTCATATAGCCTCAATCTTAGGTCCCATTTTTTTTTCCACATCAAATTCATTTTCAACAACATATTTTTATGGAACAACCAATTTTCACACTTTTCAACCATACATTCTCTAAAAAAATTCAAAATTTCAAAAATGACATGTTAAATCAATATGCCTCATAAAATTTGAAAAATTCTGAAAAATAATATATGATGTTGAATTGGACATATTTATTTTCTTTAAATAAATTATTTGTTTTTTTTTTTAATTTTCAAACCAAAATATAAACCTGGTTATAATGCTTTTTTCCCCCTCTCTATTTGATTCATTGTCTAATTTACTTTAATGTTCAAAGCAAGTTTATTTGTGAGAAGGGGGAAAAAAAAAAAAAATACTTCAAATACATAACAAAAATAATTTTTTCGATTACTTGTATGAATATCTTAAATGGTTGATGAGATTTTCATTAAAAATAATTTTTTCGATTACTTGTATGAATATCTTAAATGGTTGATGAGATTTTCATTCGATACAATTCAACTGACCAATTCGACAATAAAAGTAGACCGTTTTAGTGAATCCAAGAAACTTTCTTCCTTTTGGCAATTCCATCTAAAGGAAAAATAGTTTATATAAACGTTGAAATGAAATGTTAATTAGCAATGGTTGAGTCCCTTTCTATTTATTGCAAATATTTATCAACTTGGTAATTTATTTGTTGCAGGAATTCAGCATAAATATTTGAAATAGTTAAAGTTTGCTTGTCAACTATCGATAATAATTATCCGAGATGGTTAGGCTTTTATGCACAAAGAATTAAATGTGCGATCGCACAAGTGCAAAGAAAATATTACATTGGTATTGATCATTCCACACCTGCCCAGTTGATAAGGGTTAAATTGGACATTACAGAATTCTCACACCTGCCAAGTTGATGAAGGAAATTAGACATTACAGAATTCTTAAGAGACAAAAACAAAGGCACAAGCTCATTAACTGCACTATGCTCTCCTGTCTGTTCTCGAATTCTATTGGGTGATTTCAAAACCTAATTTTATGAACATCAACATGAACTCAGCTGAACATTGGAAGCAACTTCTTGAGCGCAATGCACAAAATAAATAGGATATTTCATCTTCTACATCTGCCGGAGTCAAATTTACTGCAACTCGTAAGAGGAGAAACTGAAACCTGATCTTCCATCATTAGTCGACTTCAATTCCAACTTCTGGAAAGGGCTGCAAGATTATTCAAGAATATCAATCATGTTTGTTTTTTTCAAGGATATAGAGAAATAAGTGTAAACGATGGAAAAATTGCCGATTCTCCTCAGCATATTGGCTGAGTATTGAGTTGTAAAAACCCTTAAAAAGGGTTACCACAGTTGCTCTCCCAACATTGTACATCAGTCTCAATGACAGAAACATCCAAATCCATGTTAAATAAACCTCTGGATTCATGAGAGTCACATTACAATTTATCGGAGAATTGGACACTTTCCATCGCTGAGGATTAGTTATGCAACTTGGTTCAAGAACAACTTGATCCATTTTAAAGGTTCGGGGATCAAATTGCAACTCAGGCAGTAGCCTGGGGAACAATAGTGCAATTTTTCCTAAGATGATAGTAATAGGAAAATACAAGTCACAGAGGATCCTAACATTATTAGAAACAGAAAGACATAAGACACATACCTGCTATTAGGATCATAATAGAAGCCATTAATGGAGCCATCACTACAGGAGAAGCAAACGTAGTAAAATCCAGCTATGGTCAATCCACAGTCAGTTCCAACATTCACAAAGTATTGTTCTTTCCATCTCTGTGACGCCAAAATAGAAGACATTTGCAACAGAAATCGTATGAAATTAGTTTAGAAGATAATGGAAAGGATGAATCATAGAAACCAGGTAGTTACCATAAATATGTAAGGATAATTACTCAAGTCCAAAGTTTTTCCTCCGTCAGCTTCCACTTGGCTCTGGAGAGGATATGAAAAATTAAAAAGACATAATTTTTGCATCCAAAAGGAGACCATTATCTACTCACCAGTAGGGGTGAAAAGGATGAAAATTTTGTCCAGTGCTTTATGTCATCTTCTGTCCTGCTCATAATTGTAAGGAGTTATGAAGCAAGAAACTTACTTGTATATTTAGCAATGTTCAGAATACCGGAAACCGGTTCGACCCGGAAAAGACAACAAGTCAAGGGTCAGAAGGTCAAACCGGGTCGAACCGGATTCAATTAAAAAATTAAAAATTATTCCAAAAATCACAAAATTTTCTAATAAATAAGTTAATTTACAAATAAACTAACATTTACTCATTTAGAAAATAAAATCATACACAAAATATAGATTATTTTATTATCACAATAATATTTTTTTTAAAAATTTTTAGAATTACTCATTCAAAGAAAATATAGACGAATTATTGTTAATTATATTTATTATTCCTATAATTATTTCAAAACTTTAAATATTAAAAGTATTTTAACCCATAAATTTGATTTTAACTTATTATACTAGTAATGGAATATAAATAGTTGGACAATTAATTAAATAAATATAAAAGAGAATGAAATGAAAAAACAATTTTCGAAATGGTAGGAATTGTTTTAAAAATATATACATACATGAAAAGCAAACAAGCAAGCAAATTACAAAAGAGTGCAACTGTAGTTGCACTTGAATCCCACGTCGGCTAAAAGGAGGTGGGAAGAGTACATTGGCCTGTATAGGGATGTCAACGAGCCGAGCCGAAGATCAAGGCTCGAACTTTTAGGGGTCGAGCTTTTTTTGGCTCGAGCCGAGCCGAGCCCCGAACTTTTAATTTTATAGCAAAAATTCATAAATTTTTATTGAAAATGTATATATATAGCAAGTTGAGCCGAGCTCGCGGTCAAAATTCATTGATCAAGCTTTCATCGAGCTTTTTTTAGCGGGCTTTTTTTGGCTCGAGCTAAGCCTAGCCAAAGCCCAGTCTCTTAAAAGAAAAAGCTCGGCTCGAGCTTTGGCTCCAAATCTCGAGCCGCGAGCTTAGCCCGAACTTTTTTCGAGCCGAGCCTGAGCGGCTTGAGCCGACTAGCCGTTTTGCCATCCCTAGGCCTGTATATACACGTGATGATAGGACTTTAGTAATTGGTTCCAGTTGGAGGCTTTTGCAACTAGCCAACCACATTTCATATGAGTTTAAAATATTTTTTAGAAAAAAAAATTGACTCGTGAAACCGGATTAAACCCGGCCTGGTCGACCGGTTTTTCAATTTAACCGGTCAAAAACTGGGTTCTTTAACCGGGTTTTAAATGGCCGGTTTTTTTGCCCAACCGAACCGGTTTTCAAGCCGATTCACGGTTTTCCCGATTGAACCGGCCGGTCCGGTTTGGTTTTCTAAACATTGATATTTAGATGTTATTTATATCATTTTGCATTTCTGTTTGCTAATTTATTTAAAAATATTGTTCCAGGTATACAAGAGAAGGAAAGAAAAAGAACATACGTTGCTCCCCACTTTCCAGTGAAGAAAGTATGATTCTTGGTGTCAACAATTTCCCCTTCCCAAAAGGTAACTACCTGAGATGCAAGTTTTAAATAAGAAAAGAGAGAATAAAGGGAATCTAGTTACAGCAGATGGCCATAATATACAGCAAAAAACAGCCCAATTTTTCATGATTAATCAAAACACATTTTTGTTACAATTTATAAGAGGAATTGCAATTTTGAACAAAAGGTAGCACAGTGGTGAAGGCAATCTCAAAAACCACTACCTTTATTAGTCCCCATGATCTATAGAGGAAGTAAGGAACATGTTGACCTATGACTATTCACGCCTATATTGTTTTGATTATAACAAACAAGATCTCATGTATTACTAATGATTTCAATTCTTGAGTTGTATCATATTTATGTCATTTGGATACTCCGAGATCAAAATCGTCATCCATTGAAGTACAAAGCAATCATTAAAGAGATTTGAAGTGAACAAGATCGTCGAAGACCGAAGATCAAAGCTTTAGAAGATCTATTTTCAACTCATTTGTAAAGGTATCGACTCATCAATTTTTAGCAAGTTTATAAAGCTCAAAAATATTTCTAAAATTCATCAATTGCATAAAAATGATTTTTCAAATCATATCATGAAATAGTTTTTGGAAAAATAAACTTTTTGACATTAAAATAAAAATTCATGTTTTTATACTTTCGGTCGACCGAAAGTATACTTGATCGACCGAAAGTCTGGTCGACCGAAAATCTTGATCAACCGAAAGTTTAAACGGCTATAATGCAACGGCTAGTTTTTGACTTTCGGTCGACCGAAAATACTGATTCGGTCGACCGAAACTGTCTGAAGCTCAAAATTTTGATCTATAAATAGCCACTTCTCTTACATTCATTTCAACCAACTTACAAGAGCATTTAAGAGAGATTTATTGAGAAAATTATTGAGCTTACTTTGTTTTAAATTCTATTTCATTTATTGCAAGGAATTTCTTGATTGTTCAAAACTATTTCATATCTTTATCAAGAATTCCATCTTGTTGAAAACTCAATACTCTTAATTCATTATTGATCTTCGATTAAGTTCAAATCACCAAATACTTATTGAAGTGTATATCTCTCTTCATACTTAACTAAGTATTATTTGGAAAGAGAGATCATTGGTTGAAAAACTTTGATTCAAGCAAAACTATATCATATCATTCTTCAAAGTTTTCAAAAACACTTGAGCTTTATTCATTGCTATCTATTGAAGTGTTATCCTAACTCTCTTGGTACTTAATTTGAATATATCATTTGTCAAGAGAGTTATTTCAATTGTAAATTCAATTCATTATATCTTGTGGTTTCGAGAGCCTTGTGAAAACTCGATTGTTGATTTTCGAGAGCCTTGTCAAAACTCGATTGTTGGTTTCGAGAGCCGTGTGAAAACTCGATTGTAAAAGGATAGGCGCTCCTTGTTGTAAGTCGCCTAAGGATTTGGTACTCCTTGTTGTAAGTTACCAAAATAGTGGATTTGGCCTTGCTCGTGACGGAGAGCTCGGTAACGGGGGACGTAGATCACGTTGGTTGATTGAACCTCCATAAATCGCGTTTGCACTCTCTCATCCCTTTTATTTACTTACATCGCACTTACTCTATTCTATCAATTTATATTGTGCAACGCTTTATCTTAGTGCTATACTTGCCTTATCAATTAAGTTTACACATATATAGCACACTACATTGATAGTTTAGTTACTTGTATCACTAAGTGCTAATACTTGTACCTATTGGTTTTAAGTTTGAGATTATTTATCGAAAAAGTTTTATAAACCAATTCACCCCCCTCTTGGTTAGTTTACTCTTGGGTTAACAGAACAATGATGTAGCAAATTCATTATCAGATAAATTTATATAATGGTAACATGAAAGGTGAAAAGGAATACAAATTCTAGTTAAATAAACAGTGTGCGCTAGATTTGAGGAAAAATTTTTATTTTGAAATTTAAGTGTCCTAAAATAGATCCTTGTATTTTAAAATTAAATTTAACAGACTATTTTATAACAAATAGTAACATTTTTGTTTTATCTTTTTAGTTAAGTGAGAAAGAAGTTACTGCTTGCCAGTATCATTTATTTAGCTTAGGGGGCATCTTTCTCCACCCAGGTAATTTAAGCAAAAGTGGAGTCGACTTCTTAGTGATCATGATATCCTGTCTAACCACATGCATATGTAGTGACAAGGAAAAAAAAAAAAAAGAGCTTCTGAGAAAACAGGTTTCTAGTTGGTGAAGATGCAAATGATGATGCTATGTTACTATTAGGCTATAGGACTCGAGTAGATAGTTAAATGTCTATTTAAAAACAAGTGTATGAGGTAAAGAGACATAGCATATCTCAAGTTCTGGATAAAAGGATACTAAAGATTACATTTTTTCCAACCAAAACAGTGGAACCTTAATACTTCAAACAAAAAACCTGGGCCAAAACAAATAAGGAAAGGATGGATATTTCAGAAACCAATGAACTTTCCCTAACTCGTTCTAGACAGGCGAGTTAGCATATTTCCATAAATGAGCTCCAAGTACCAATGCTTACCCATAGAACATGAAAAAGATATTTGACAATAATGGAATCTTCATGAATCTTCATAACTATCTCAACTGTAAAGATTCTTACCGGGGTGTCTGCCATGGGAACATTTAGAGCTTCCATTGTGCCACATAAATAACCATGATCATGATCAATGCCTTGGATTTGCACATTTACTCTCCATGCTTCGTCCTTTTGTTGACTTGAAACATTTTGAGTCCCAGAAAACCCCTGCAACAAACTTATTCCTCTTAATATTATTGCAAAAGTTAAATAAGAATAATAAAATAATATAGTGACCAAAATTTAGCCATCATTATCAATCCATTCCAAATTCTTTCCATGAATTTGATATTTTCCATTTTCCCAATATTTCCAAATTGCAAATTCATTTTCAAATAACCCATGATATCAAATTGGTACCTGGGTTCACAAAAATGTATATTGAGTAGTTAAAAATTACCTCATTTTTTTGTCTATATATTAAATGACCATAAAAACTCAAAATCCATAGAAAATTAATAAAACTTAAGTGGAAAAACTGAGTGCAGAAATTACCTGCCCAACACTTAAAAGAGTACAAGGTGGAGGAGTATTATTTCCTGGAGTAGTACCTTCATAGTTACATAGATCAGTTTAGTTCCATGTCATCTCAATTATAATTCACTAATATATATTCCTTAAAAGTTACTACTTACTAGCAATGGAAAAACTATTATTCACATAAAATAAATTTCCAATGTATTGCCACAAAATCAACGAATAGCTGAATTTGTTTTCTTTAAGAAAATTGTTTTTTCTCCCCTCTAAACTACAGATCGATATAGACCTAAATCGAGATTATGAAATTAATCGCTAAAACTCCCAGATTTAGTCTTTAAAAAGAACGATAAATTACAAAGGTGGATGTAGGACGTTTTCAAAAATCTAAATTACAAAATTGACGAAATGAGGCCAAAAGGGAAAAGGAAAAAGAAAATTGGCAACCTGAAACTTGGGAAGGCGAAGAAGTCTCCGCTACTCTCACTGGCATTTCTATTGCTCAAATTGAAAATCTTGAAACAATCGTCAGCGTCGACTTGTATCAGAACGAATAATTTCTTCTCCTCAATCACAGCGAAATAGCGAATTATTATGAGTACTATTGGGAAATCTTTTTTCATCCCCAACTTTACCAAAATGTGTAGGTAAATTTCTCCTGTAGTCACTGAACTTCCAGTGAAATCTCAATTAGGTCACTAAACTTTAATTTGTCTCATCTCGATAGCTGGACTTTAATTTTAGTTTCAATTTTGCCACTTTATTACATTTCATTCTTGCAGTTATTGAGTTGGCAAACGTACGACTCATATCATAATTGTCAATTGATGTTGGATGAAAATGTCTTAAAATTAAAGGTTAAAAAACATTGTTTATTCAAAAAAAAAAAAAAAAAAAAAAATCCTATTGACCATTTCTGTGTTTGATAGAAAAGATAGAAAATAGATGGTAGGAAAATATTTTCTAAGAATTGATTTGACTGGAAATTATTTTCCTGGAAATATGTTAATTGGAAGTGTTTGATTAGATTAATTTTTCAGGTGAAAAAGTGGGGAAATTTCCTAATTTTATTGTTTGATTGATATTATTTTCTGTGGCAAATAATCAAAATTTAACTATTTTAATAAAAAAAAATTTAAATTTTTCACTCATTTGTATTTGATAATAATAATATTAATTTCTGAAAAAAAAATAAGTCAATTAACAATAATAAAAATGATCAAACGTGATGCAAAAGAATTTTCCACCTTAGCTGAAGAATATTTTCTCAGCAAATAGGTAAGAAAATATTTTCAAGGCAAATGAGGTAGTTGTGCTTTAAATGGTTGTACCTAAGAAAATATTTTTCAAGGCAAATTTTTCCAACCAAACACCCAACAAATGTAAAAGGTGGAAAATATTTTCCACGATTTGACATTTTCCTGGAAAATATGCATGAATCAAACACTAATGAAAGTTGGCATCTTTTGGATAGGCAATACAACCTTGGACTGTTTACGAGAACGACCTTTCGGGATTTAGGCGGTGGTAAAGTGTGGTTTGGATTCTTGTTTTTGTTGTTCACCCAAAGTGCTAACTCTAAATCATGCTTGCTAGTCTAATAGAGGATAACATAAACGATATGCTGATGCTAATCATCGGTTCTTTTACACAATTATTACAATTTATAAATTAATATATAAACAACAAAACCTTTGTTTGGTAGGAACTAGTTTCACACACACGCGATACACGAACATATTCTATTGACAAAGACTATATTACAAAAAAGTACAATTGATATAAAAAAAAAAAAAAAAAAACTACGAAAAATCTAGTGCCAATTTAAATAATATTAAGCATTCTAATAGCAGCACCGTCGAGTCATTCAATGGAAAATTTAAAAACACTGTAATACTACATTGTTGCTTGCTGACCATTTGAAGTCGAAGGCTGGAACCTGACGGTGAACCTTGTCGGCATTACAAACCTGACGGCCAAACCTCTTATATGCTTGTCATGACTGCAATAAAAAAAAGAGGAACCTGTCGGAATGGAAAATCCACCTCCCTATTTACTTCAAACCACCAAATCGATTTGCTAGACATATGCAACTGAGTGAAACCTACATGGAAGAATTGAGTTACTAAGTACAGTTCATGTACTGCTTGCTAACTAAAAAAACTAAAAAACAACATAAATATGTTCAGAGGAAATATAAACCTCACTAGAAATAATGTTTAAAGTTGTCCACTTTCAAGCCTACAGGTTAATACCATCGTCCATCTGTTCTTATAGAAACAATAAATTGTAGGAGCTCAAGAATTCTCTAGAAGAAAACAGGCATCCACAGAAATAACAAAATGTCTCGAAAAAGTTCAATTTCACACAAATGTATAAACACATCATGCATGAAGTGTGTTCAATCCAAATTGGCAAAAATATTTCGAAAACCTCACCTCAATTCTTCAGTTGGAATTCGACTCCACTATCTCCAATCATCAATCCATTTAATGATATTGACATACAAATCTTTCCTTCACTCTTATCCAACCAAACTTTCTACACCTAATCCAAAGAAACAAATGCCATTAGCATCATAAGTTAAAAGAATATTGCATCTCTTATATTTCATCCTCATTAAAACACCCATCAAAATATATGAAAATTGGGACCAAATATTTTAAGAATCCATCTATCATAATTCTTGAAATGTCTTCTATGCATCTTAATTTCTACTAAAACCCAGGAAAAATTAATATGTTCTATGCATTATCTAAAAAAAAAAAAAAAAATCAATTACAAATAAAACCACAATAATTCCGATAAGAGACGATCCATATTTTAAATTTTGCAAAAAATATATATAAAAAATAAGATTAAGGGTTTTATAAATCTGACAAAAAAAGAAAAGAGGGGGGGGGGTGGGGGGTGGGGGGGAGTAGACCTTTGAGCCATCGTCAAAAGAATTAGATCTGCAAAGTCTGGAACATTTTATACAAATCCTTGCAAAAACCCTCAAGTTTCAACCTTTTCACAATAAAGAAAATTGATTGTTGTAGCCTGTAGGGAATTCGGAAAAATGGAATTGGGAACCGTGATGTTGATTTATATTGATTAACGGGATTTCAGGTTAGGATAGAAATGGTAACGTGGAAGTGTGATCTTATAACCTAGTTATTTATTACAGTGATTATGCACAATTAATTCAACCACCCCATTACCTACGTAAACTGATTCAACTACCCAATTACCTACGTAAACTGGCCAGTTTAATATTTTTATCATGCAGTAATGCAATAACCATATAGTGTAAACTAGAATCTTGATATGATACATATAATTATAAACATAATTCCGATTTAGGATCTTGACCATAAAATTAATTATCGTAAATTATAAGAGATACCAGAATCCATAACAATAATGTAGAAAGATATGAGATCCTTTCACATCTTTTAATTCAATCCCGGAGAAAGTATTGATCTGAAATTCGACTTCTCTCTCTTAACTTAAGTCCTTTAATTGTGTTTCATAAGTTGAACCCCAATGATGAAATTTTAGTTCAGTATATATAGGTAGAGAGAGGGGCCGAATTTCCTATAGTCTGAATTTCCTATAGTCTTTTAATTTTAACCTTATCAGAGTTGTAGTATTCATAGAAAAATCTTCTAATTAAACCATGATACATAATACACAACTACAAAAATGGGCTTTTGCAACATTTAAATGACAACATTTGCTAATTGAATGTTGCTAAAAGTGGTCTATCGCAACATTTTGTAAGTGAATGTTGCATTTGATATAAATATTTGAGATTTATCCCTTTTGCAACATTTAAAAAGTGTTGCGATAAGTTGAAATTTTTGCAACACTCAAATTAAGTTTTGGCAACGTTTTAAAAACGTTGCAATAGGCTGGCTATTGCAACGTTTAAAAAACGTTGCAATAGTCAGCCTATTGCAACGTTTAAAAAACGTTGCCAAATTTTAGTGACGTTTAAAATCATTACTAAATTTTATGATTGTTCCAAATGTCACAAATTATTATATCCATACAAAAGAAAATTTATTTATAATTTATTTATAATTTAGTGACATTTAAAACTCTCACTACCCAAACATCTATGTATGAATTTTGCGTTTATTTAAATACTTTTCCCAACAAAAAATTTCGTCGTCCAAAATATATCTTTGCCGGCAAAAAAAGTGTCTCATTTGTAGGCCAAAAATTGGACAAAAAAATCTATTTTTGAAGGGAAAGATCCTCTACGTATTAAAATAATTTTTTTCCCTCATTTACGCCTAAACCTTCAGCTCTCTCGTTCTCTTTCCTTTCATCCATCCATTCTCTCAGCCACAATCCCAAATCCAGCTCTCTCGTTCTCTTTCCTTTCATCCATCCATTCTCTCAGCCACAATCCCAAATCACAACCTCGCCGGTCCACCCGCCACTCCCAGACCTAGACCCCAGTCCAGTCGCAGTGGCCACTGGCCAGTACCTTACCTGCACTGCACTCGGAATCGGCGCCACAGTCCCGCAGCTCCCTCTCCCGCAGAGTCGCACAGCAGAAGGCGCAGCAACCAGCAAGGGAAATCGCTCGAAGTCGAACTACTTGAACTAGAGGTCCAGCCGTCCAGAAGAGTCCCAGAACCTGAACCTACCGGCTACCATTTATGCTGTAACTGTAAGCACCCACCTCCAGTCCTGTACCAGCACGAACGAAGTAAAATTCTTTGGATTAATTAATTAATTTCGGATTAATTTGGGTCATTGGTTCTGTTTGTGTAATGTGTATATCAGTATATGTGTAACCGTGTTTAATGTTTCATGTTTCATGTTCTGACTTCTTGTCTTGAGGTCTCTGGTAGTCGGCAGAGCAGTGGATTAAAATTCTTGTTCTACTCTGCTACAGTTGGAATTGGGTTTGACAATTTAAAGATGGATTTTCTGAAAATCGAAAATAATACTTTTTAAAATTTAACAAGATTTCATCTGAAAATTACTCTTTAACACGACCATAATTGTGTATTTTACCCTCAAGTGGCGTTCAACATACTTTTGTTTCATTGGGAGTCGGTTTCATTTTTTAAGGTTGAATAGAAACTTGAGCGAAAGGCTCATTTAGGGATAAATTTTTTATGCAATTGTTGTGTTTCTTATACAGAATAAATTATTTTTTCTTCGTTGATGTTTACACATATTTTCCTTAGGAAAATCAATATGCTCGATCCCATTTCCGTCCTATTTGAATATCAGTAAACCCATATTGTAAGTTTCCGGTGAAATAATGTTCATTAACATGTTAATGCTTCTTCGATTTCCAAGAAAAAGTGGAAAATAAAGTGGGTAATCTTGATTTGTCAAATGAAAATGAAAATTATGGTCCCCACTGCTTAAGATTTATTTTCCCCCTCCCCACTTTCTAGAATATGTTTGGTTCAACATATTTCTTGGCCTGAATCATTCTTTTCCATAATGGTGAATCATTGGATTTAACTTGTACAAGAAATTCATGCTGCCCATGACAATACTTGGATTTCATAACCCAACTCCAAAGGGACTTTTGTTTTCTAAAATTCCACCACATTTTGCAAACTAAAGCTAGGCTAAATTCTTTAGTGGATCTACATCAAATACCACCTTCATTCATTGGAAAACACAGCTTCTCCCAAGTGGTGATGTGTATGTATTTAATATGTTTAGTTTCCCCACCATAGATAGGCATTAAACATCTTCGAAATTTTATTGATAATTTCATTAGGAGGATCAAGTACCTGGATGAAATGCAATGGCATAGATGCTAAGACATGTTTGATCAAAATTATCCTTCCTCCAGCAGATAACATGTTATGTTCCCATCCCCTCAATCTGTTCCTGATTTTCTTTAATAGTTCCTCAAATAAGAAACTCTTCTTGCGGCATTTATATAAGGGAATACCTAGGTATGTCATAGGTAGATCCTTCATTTGAAAACCAATAATTTCTGCTACAATTTGCTTGTGCTGATCCTTAGTTGTAATGAAAGAACTTTTGGACAAGTTGATGCTTTGACCAGAACCTTTAGAGTATACTCCCAGGAATTCAATAATGCCTTTTAAACTATGTTTCCTTCCTTTCGTAAATATGATGACATCATCAGCAAATGCAAGGTGGGTTATTGTAACGAGTTGCTACTAGTTTTTCTTTCTGTAATTTTAGATGCATTTAAATGACTTGAAAAACTATGTTAGAGTTTATTGTTGAATTTGTGATGTTGAGGAGTTAGGGATTGATGTTGGAAGTTGTTTGAGGTGTTGGTTTGATTTTTAAATTATTATGTTGGTTATGATGTTTTTTTACAGGTTGACTAAGTCCAATTTATAGGGGAGGTTCTGTCGAAATTTCTATAGAATTGTTCAGTCTTGGATATAATCTTTGCCTTATAATGGACAAATAGTGGCTACAATTATCAAGGTTATCTGAACTTAGATATCATGAATCTAGTTGCAACATTAAAATAATTTAATATGTAATGATCATAAAATTTTACTTGTAGATTTTCTGAACAATATAGAGATGGAGAACGGAATTTCGTTGAAGTAGCTCTTAAAAATCAGAATTCAGAAATGCTAGTATGCCCTTGTGTTAAGTGTAGGAATGTAAAGCATCATCATCATGATTTAGTCTATGAACATTTGGTTATTATGGATATGGATCCTACATACACTACTTGGGTATTTCACGGAGAACGATCAAGTGAAACTAATTTGATTGATGTAGAAATGCCTGAGTCACGTAGGATGTTTAAGGACTTCTATCAACAACATGATGTAAATATTGAGAATCCTCATGATGAAAGAGAGCAAGAGATTGAGCATTTAGTTCATGATGTTGAAACTCCTTTATATCCTGGTTGTACGACGTTCACGAAAATGTCTGCTTCGGTTGCCATGTTTAGGCATAAAGCTAAACATGGTTTATCGGATATCGGTTTCGATGAACTCATAAACCTAGTTCGGGAAATGTTTCCAGATAATAATACAATTCCAAACTCATTTTATGAGATGAAAAAACTTGTCAATGTATTTGATCTTGGCTATGAGAAAATACATGCTTGTTTGAATGATTGTTGTCTATATAGAAATGAGCTTAAGGATGCTGAATTATGTCCAAAATGTGGTTGCTCAAGATGGAAAGTTAACCAACGAACAAAGAAAATTCAGAAAAAAGTTCCAGCAAAAGTCTTGCGTTATTTTCCTATAATACCAAGACTTAAGAGGATGTTTGGAATACATGAGATGGCAAAACAACTTAGATGGCACTCAAATAATAAAAGTTCAGATGGTAAAATGAGGCATCCGGTTGATTCATTAAGCTGGGAACTGATAAATAGAAGATTCCCACATTTTGCATCAGAAGCTCGAAATATTAGATTAGGTCTTGCTACTGATGGTTTTAATCCTTTCAAAGATCTTAGCTCTAAATACAGTTGTTGGCCAGTAATTTTAACTATATATAACTTGCCTCCCTCGTTTTGCATGTCAAAGGACAGTTTGATGTTGACTTTATTGATACCGGGACCAAAACAGCCAGGTAATGACATAGATGTTTATTTGGCACCACTTGTTGATGACTTAATGTTGTTATGGAGTCATGGGGTTGAGATGTATGATGCAGTTGCAAAGTCTACATTCAACTTAAAAGCTATTTTGATGTGGACAATACATGACTTTCCTGCATTTGGAAATATATCTGGATGGCCCGTCAAAGGAAAAATTGCATGCCCTATTTGTCGAGAAGAAACATGTTAGCTATGGTTGTCACATGGTAGGAAATTTGCGTACATGGGACATAGAAGATTTCTCCCCTTAGATCATCCATTTCGTATGAAAAAGAGCTGGTTTAATGGATGTAGGCCAAAGATAAAAACTAGTGAAGAGGATTCTATTGCAGTTGATAAAATTCCTGATAATTGGGGAAAAAGTGGCAAGGGAAAGAGGAAGAGGAAGAAGGGTACGACTCAATCTAATGTAACCTGGAAGAAAAAGTCAATATTTTTCAAGCTACCATATTGGAAGGTAATTTTTGTAATATTTCTTATTAGTATTTCCTTGATACTTGTAATTGAGTATAGTCTATCATGACATTATTGATGTTTAATTTGCAGACTTTACTTGTACGCCATAACTTGGATGTGATGCATGTGGAAAATAATATTTGTGAAAGCATCATTAGTACACTTTTGGACGTGAAAGGAAAATCTAAAGATGGTATAAACTCTCGTAAGGATTTGGAAGCTATGAATATTAGGAATGCTTTGCATCCTGAGAGTAGAGGAAATAGGTTTTACCTACCTGCTGCTCCTCACACTTTATCAAAAGTAGAAAAACAAGTGTTTTGCAAAAGGCTTTATAATTTAAGATTACCTGACGATTATGGATCCAATATTGGAAATTGCATTTCAATGGAAGAATGTAAGATTAGTTGTTCAGCCATATTTATCTTTTAATGTATTTAAATTAGGATGCATATGGATGAGCTCAAGAGTTTGGACAAGCGACTTGAAAGAAACGAGACTTATTGCAAAAGAAACACATTGATTCTTTTGCTAACTGGTTGAAAGATAAGGTTGCAATACATATCAAAGTTATAGATGTTTATTTAATTTTTCTTTCTATTTCTAATTCGTTTAAAAGGATAACAGATTAAAGATCAGCTGTTGATGGATAATGTTTCAAATACTTTGAAGTGGCTTGCACGTGGTCCTAGATGCCAATCCACGTCATATTCAAGTTTTGTCATAAACGGTCTTCGATTTCACACTAAGGATGCAGAAAAATCTCGTCAAAACAATGGAATTTTAGTTGAAGCAACAACAATTTGTCGATCTAGTGCAAAAGATAAAGCACATGAAGTTGGGAAGGTTCATTATTATGGAGTTTTGCGTGATGTTATAGTGCTTGATTACAATATGTTTCATGTTCCAATATTCAAGTGTGATTGGGCAAATATCGTGAATGGAATAAAAGTGGAAGATGGATTCACTTTGGTTAACCTTAACGAGGGACGCAGACAATTTGAACATGATCCTTTCATCTTAGCATCACAAGCGAAACAAGTGTTTTATTCAAGGGAGAATGAAACATCTGATTGGTATGTTGCTTTGCAAGCGCCATCAAGAGAACTTCACGCATTACATATGGAGGAAGATACTATTTATGAGACGACTATTCCAGTAGATATATCACAGCTTGAAGACAATCATGTTGACGATGAAAATTATTCAAGGATAGATATTGAAGGCATATTATGTAATACATAGATTAGATTGGTAATCGTCTTTATGGTTAGTTTCTTAAACACGTCATATTTGATTTATAATGAACAAAGTATTATTGTGCAATCCACTTGTCTTAGCAAGTGTTTTTTTAAACATCAAAATTTATCACATTACTTGCCTACAATTATTTCCTTTGGTTAAGATCTCTAACCTTAATTTCTTTTTATGTTGCAGATTTTACTGTCTGTTGGGAATTTTGTCGAACAAGTTGACTGTGGGGCATATATGTTAGACAATGGATAAAGTCGAGGTATTTCTCATTTTCATATATACTATATATGGTATTTTTTAAGTTTTGAGAATAATTAATTTTGCCTTCTTTGTATTTGTTGTAATTAAAGTCAACTAGGAAATCTTCCAAGAGTTATAAACGGCGAAGTAATGCGATTGTGAACAAATATCGAAATTCCAGTAAAAGATTAAGAATTTCTAGTGAGGCAAAAAATACAATATCTACTCCGGTTGTTGATGAGCAAAATAAGACACAGGAACTTGAAAATGCTCACAAAAAGAAAAGAGGTCCAACCCAGGTTAAAATGGTTCCTGAAAATAATCAAAAGATGGATCTTGATTTTAATGAATTCGGACAAGTTGTTGGTACTAATTTCGAGAAATTTTCTAGCATTGTTGGAGCCATGGTACGGGAACATGCCCGTTGTAATTAAAAGTTGGCATTCGGTGGACGAAGAAAAGAAAAATGAACTTTGGAATTTTGTACAGGTATATTTCGAAATAACTTTTAAGATTATGTGTTGTCTATTTTTCATTCATAATAAAACCATTTTTTTTTTAAAGTTTTAAATGTCTTTGTTAACAAATGCAGCAAAGATTCAATGTGTGTGATTTTAATCAGAAAATGACATTTCAATACATGGAAAAATATTGGAGGACGTACAAATCAAGGTTGAGAAAACAAATCAAGGCTTAAGTAACATCAAGTGCGAATAGAACACGTACTATTGGCCTCCTTAGACCAAGAAATGTCGACTCTGAAGAAGTATGGAAGAAATTTTTCGAAGATACCCTTTCTTCTGAATTTCAGGTAAGTAATGTTTACAAATGAATCTTTTGCTTTTTATTTGATTATTTGCTAGTTTTTAATTATTTTATTTTGTGTTCCTAATTAGGAACAAAGTTCCAAGTTTAGTGAGCCGAGAACTAATCAGAAGCTTCTCCACACAATGGGTCGAAAGGGTTATCCTCGTATGGCTCATGAATTGGTACATTACAAACCTATCTTGTATTGTAGAGAAAAAATCTCAATAAATGTAATTATTGAATTTGCATTGCAGAAGAAAAAGAATCCAAATATAAAAGGCCTAAGAGCTACATTATGGACTCAGGGACATCTTCGAAAGGATGGAAAACCTATTAATGAAGCAGTTGCCAAGACTTTGGTACTTGTAGTCTATTAATAATCTGATTTGACTTATATATCGTTTACTAGTGTATAATTTGAGTTTCGTAAGTGTAGGAAAGGATAGAAGAGTGTGCCCAATCAATTTCCAATACACCAGCAGAAGATTCTATCCGCGATGATGCTATTGCTCGAGTTTTAGGTCCGGAACGTCATGGGAGAGTAAGAGGACTTGGGTTTGGAGTTGCACCATCAAGAGTTGATGGACAAATTCATAGTACTGGGAGAGTGAAAGAACTAGAAACTCAAGTACAAAGTCAGTCGGAAAGAGTCAGGGTGCTAGAAGAAAAATTTGAAGCATTTGTCAACTTCACTCAACAGGTTATAATTTTTAACATTTCATGTTTTTTAGTACTATTTCCAAGTAATTTAATATGCAGAATAGCATCTAGTAATTTTTGTGTCACTTTATAGAATAATAGTAAAAATGTGGAGGACAGAAGTTCGCGTGCTTTTACAACTCAGGTTTTTTAATCTAGCTTTACATATTGTTTATTTAAATTTTTTATTATATCTTATTTATTTAATTTGGTTTATTTAAATTTTAACGTGAATTTGTAGTCACAACAAGGAAGTGATATCCATAGAGATATCGCAATCAAGGAAAATGCAAGGTGCCAATTATTGCATTGGTACATTGAAGATGAAGAAGTTGTAGCTGAAGGGAGGATTGCATCAGTAGACCCAGGTGTGAAGGTGCATCACATTCCACTTGGACGAGATTGTCGGAAGGTTTGGGTTGAGGAAGTGTATATGGATCACTTGACCTTATATAGACCTACCGATGAATTTCGAGTTCTAAAGGATGCGTACGGAAGTACCATTGCTTGGCCAAAGAGTTGTATTAGATTAGTTTGACAAATGTATGTTTCTCACATGCCAAATATTTCTTAAGGAAGTCTTGAAAAGTAACTTATATATTGTGCATATACATTATAATAGATAGAGTTGATTATTGAAAACTCATATTTTCTCCCCCTCGTTTCAGGTGGTCATGAACTGAGCAAAAGCACTGGAAGTGCTAGTGGAAGAGCTTCTTATGGTAAGAAACGTTTATTTATTCAATGATCTTGAAAACAAGATTTTTGTTAGCTATTATTAATTAGTTTTTAAAACAAGCTTAATTTGAATTCAAGATTTTTGTTAGCTATTATTAATTAGTTTTAAATTTGATTTGGGTTTAGATAGAGTTTATTGTTGAATTTGTGATGTTGAGGAGTTAGGGATTGGTGTTGGAAGTTGTTTGAGGTGTTGGTTTGATTTTTAAATTATTATGTTGGTTATGATTTTTTTTACAGGTTGACTAAGTCCAATTTATAAGGGAGGTTCTGTCGAAATTTCTACAGAATTTTTTACAATAGATGTAAATGTATTTTGCTTTTAACTCTATTTTTTATTTTTTCTACCATTTATTAAGTAAAACGTGACATTCACTTATAACTTTGCTCAAATTTGTTATAGGTGTAACTTTGAAGATGGACCGAATTTTGCGATCTAAAGGTGCGGTTATATTACGGGATGAAGTTGATATTCCCGTAGTAAAATATTTCTTTTGTCAAATGATGTTCTTTTGCGAATTTGTTAAACATTATCAACACTTTCTTTCATGGATTTGTTATTCTGTATTGTGGATTTATTAGACATTATCAAGACTTTATTTTGTATGGATTTGAAAATTCATAATGTATTTACTTTTGTTTTTTATTTAAAGTACCATTTTAATGAAGTAATTACAAAAATTTGGGTTTTATAAATAATTTGTTCAATAATATTTTTTAAAATATATATATATATATATATATATATATATATATATATATATATATATATAGCAACGTTCAAAAAACGTTGCAAAAGGGTATTCGGCAACACTCAATAAATGTTGCAAAAGGTTGGGTTAAAAGTTTTTGCAACACTTTTAAAATGTTGCAAAAGGGTTTACGGCAACACTAAAAAAACGTTGCAAAAGGGTCTACCGCAACACTTAATAAACGTTGCAAAAGGTTCTACGGCAACACTTAAAAAACGTTGCAAAAGGGTCTACCGCAACACTTAATAAACGTTGCAAAAGGGTCTACGGCAACACTTAAAAAACGTTGCAAAAGGGTCTACCGCAACACTTAATAAACGTTGCAAAAGGTCTATTGCAACATTCAAAAAACGTTGCAAAAGGTTTTTTCTCTACGGCAACACTGCGATTTGCAACACTTGCCAAACGTTGCAAAAACCTTTTGGCAACATTTTTTGAGTGTTGCAAAAGGCTATTTTTGTTGTAGTGATATGGGCCACATAATGAGAAGATTATGAAATTCAAGATATACATAGTCTCATAATAATAGGGATTGACATATTATGAAATTTCTAACAGTCTCCCACTTGGTCCATATGACAATCTTATTTATGATTTCATATAGTATTAATAAGGCGAGCAAAAAATGTTGAATTAATATATTTAAAAGGTTTATCGTAATTACCTTAATTAATTAAATCACTGATAAGAGTCATAGCGGTTCCATGTTAATTAAAGAACATGGTCTCTTCCACGTACTACTGATTAATAATCTACTTAACGAAGTATGTATAGCGAAGCAATCATAATGGTCCCCGTAATATCTTAATTAAAAGGTTTTTTTTGTTATTATTATCCATTTAGATAATGTATGCAAAATGGAAATATAAAAATTCAGAATTGTCAAAAATGAAATTTCAAAATAATGTCAAAATAAGAACATGGAGCAATCCACATACAATTAAAGAAACTATTCGTTACACTCAAGACCCATTGCGTCAGCATGCTGCTTAAATGTCTTGGGTGGTAACCCTTTAGTTAGTAAATCTGCTATTTTTGTACTTGTGTTAATGTACTCTATTGACACTCGCTTATTCCGAATTCTTCCTTAACATATAGATATTTCGTCTCCATATACTTTATTCCTTTTGAATACCTATCATTCTTTAAAAAGAATACTGCTACAGCATTATCACAATAAATTTTCAGCGGCCCAGCAATAAGATCCACAACTCTAAGCCCTGAAATGAAATTTCGCAACCATAATCCTTGAATTGTAGCCTCAAAGAATGCTACAAATTCAGCCTCCACAGTGGATGAAGCAATTATTGTTTGTTTGACACCCTTCCATGATACAGCAACTCTAACTAATACAAACACAAAGCCAAAAGTTCTTTTTCTTGTATCCACACAACCACCAAAATTTGAATATGTGTAACCAATCACCTCAAGGTGATCAATATGGCTAAATGTGAGCATATGTTTCTTTGTTCACTGTAAGTATCTTAACACTTTCTTAGCAGCTTTCCAATGATCAATTCCGGGATTGCTTTGATAACAGCCCAGCATACCGACTGCAAAGCTAATGTCTGCCCTGGTACAAACCTATGCATACATTAAGCTTCCTACAAGAGAAGCATAAGGGAAAATTTTCATTCGTTCACGTTCTAATTCAATTTGAGGACACTGGGTTAGGTTGATTTTATCCCCCTTCTGAATTGAAACAACATAAGGATCGCAAGACACTGTATTAAATCTTTCCAAAACTTTTGTGATATAAGATTTCTGAGACATTCCCAAAAATCTACGTGATCTACCACGAAATATTTCTATTCCAATCACATATGATGCCTCTCCCATATCTTTCATTTCAAAGTTTTGGGAAAGAAAATCCTTAGTTTCCCATAACAAACCAAGGTCACTGTTGGCAATTAATATGTCATCAACATATATAACCAAAAATGCAAACTTACTCCAATTGGTCTTGAGGTATATACATTGATCAAACAATATTTAACGGTATTGTGAAACTTAATATACCATTGTTGTGAAGCTTATTTTAATCTATTTATTGACTTCTTTAACAAACAGACCATGTTTTCCTCTCCATACGTAATGAAGCCTTCTGGTTGTGCCATGTAGACTTCTTCTTCCAAACTCCCATTAAGAAAATCCGTTTTCACATCCATTTGATGTAGCTTTAAATCAAAATGAGCAACTAATGTCATAATGATTCGTAATTAATCCTTTTTACAAATTGGAGAGAATGTTTCATTGAAATCGATGCCTTCTTCCGATTAAAACTTTTGGCTACAAGTCTGGTTTTATATCGTTTGATATTACCATAAGAGTCACATTTGGTTTTAAAAATCTATTTACAACCAACTTTCTTGTATCCTTCAAGTAATTCAACCAAATCCCAAACTTTATTAGCAGCCATAGATTTCATCTTCTCAAACATGACATCGATCCATTTTTCAGATTCTTCACGTTTAATGGCATGTGTGTACGTAACCGGATCTTTCCTCATCCCTATGTTAAATTCAGATTCTTGTAAGTGCAACACGTAATCATCTGAAATAGCTGATTTCTTGGGTCTTTGGGACCTCCTTAATGCTACTTCTAGTGCTGGGTTTACATTTGGTTCAATGACGATAGTCTTATTTTGGAGTTTAGGATTATTGATATTTTGTTCTACATTGTTGATTGGATCAACTGCATTAGGCAAAACTATGTCCGAAATTTGTGATAAGGGAATTGGTACCCGAATTTCTCGAATAATCACTTCTTTAAATTTATCACTTCCACTGACTTCGCCATTCTCAATGACTTTAGCATTACCTATTTTTATAATTCTCGTACTATGATTAGAACAGTAAAACCTATACCCTTTTGATTTTTCTGGATATCCAATAAAATAACCACTGATGGTTTTTGGATCCAGTTTCTTTTCTTGTGGATTATAAATGCGTACCTCCACTAGGCAGCCCCATACATGCAAATGTCTTAAACTTGGTTTCCATCCTTTTCACATTTTGAAAGGTCTCTTAGGAACAGTTTTACTGGGAACCTGATTTAAGATATATACAGCTGTCCTAAGGGCATGCATCCACAACGGTATGGATAAATTAGCATTACTCATCATACTCCTAATCGTTTTCATAAGTGTGAGATTGCGTCTTTCAGTTACACCATTCTGCCAAGGAGAACCCGACATTGTGTATTGAGCACAAATTCCTAACTTTTTAAGAGTTTAGCAAAAGGATTAGGACGTTGTCCAGATTAATCATATTTTTCATAATATTCACCAATCAACATCCCTATTAGATCTAATAATTTTCACCTTTTTACCTAATTGTCTCTCAACTTCAGTAATATAAATTTCTACAGCATTTACAGATTGAGTCATGCAAAAGGTAAATGTAGCAATAACGTGAAAAATCGTCAATAAAGGTGATGAAATATTTTTCTTCACTATTTGATGGAGCATCAAAAGGTCCACAAATATCTATATGTATTATTTCAAGCACATCGTTACTTCTCGTGGCTCATTTCTTGGTATGTTTGGTTTGTTTACTCTTAATACAATCCACACAAAAACCAAAATCAGTAAAATCAAGATTTGAAAGAATCTCATTTTTTACTAATAAATTAACTCTTTCCCTGGATATATGACCCAACCTTTTATGCCACAAGAAAGAAAAAATTTCATTCGTCACATTACATTTCAAACCAACATTCGGATGCAAGGTAACAAGAAAAGATTCAGAAAAGGAAGAATCAAGATTAATTTGATATAAGTCATTGACTAAAATTCCCGAACCAACAGAATCATATTTTAAAGGAAAAACCTTCCTTATTAAGTTTCGAGAAGGAAATTAAATAACAAGAAATAGAAGGAACATAAAGATTTTGCTCAAAATCTAAGAAAAACCCAAAATCTAATACTAAAAGAAATGTGCCAATGGCTTGAACTGGACTTTGACTCTATTTCCTATGTAAAGGTAGTCTTCATTTGGATTTGTGGTCTGGATTGTAAGGAATCCCTGCATCGAGTTTGAAACATGAACATAAGAACCATAATCAATCCACCAAGTATTAGAAGGTGCTTCAACAAAATTTGATTCGAAACATACAAAAGTCAAAGGCTTACCCTTCTTTTAAAAACCAAGCCTTGTGTTTCAAGCAATCCTTTTGAATATGTCCACCCCTTTTACAAAAGTGGCACTTGTCATCCTTCTTAACTTTCTTCAGTACAGGTCGATCTGATTCATTGGATGGGCTTTTCTTAATGCCCTTCCCAGTTCACTTTCCGAAATTGTTCTTCCCATTATCACAAACCATATAATTTGCTTAAGCGACACGACCACCTTACTACTTAATTCGAGTATCTTCCTGAACCAGCTTGTTGGCCAATTCATTCACATTCCACGTATCCTTAATCATGTTATAATGAATTTGAAAAGGACCATACAGTTGAACCAATAAGTTTAGAATAAATTGGACCAGGAACGAATCAGCCAATGTCATGCCCAGTTTATCTAATTTTGGAGCCAAATTAGTCATGTCAAGTACATGTTGTTGCATGGTTTTGGAGCCATCAAAACGGGTTGTGGTGAGTTCAGCCATAAGTTTTCCAGCAATTGCTTCATCGGCAGTCTTAAAGCGTTCAGTTATGGTAGATAGTATTCCTTAGCTATCTCGATTTCTTTGATGGAAGATTTAATGTTGGAAGCAGTGGTTAGGCGCATGAATTTTAAGCACAGTTTGTTGGCTCTATTCCAAGTATTGAAGGCTTTAACTTCATCTTCTGCAGGCGAACCAGTAAGATCAATAGGTTTGTCCACTGTAAGAGTCAAATCAATATCAAGAACCCTCAAACTAAACTCAAAACGCTCCTTCTACTCCGAGTATTTAATTCCATCTAGTTCAAGAACGAAGTTGATATAGGTATTAAGTTGAGCAAGTGATAGGGTGCATAATTGTCGTTTTATTAGTGATTCTTCTTCTTAATTCAATGACTTTAAATGCTTAAACCTTGAATATTAATCATATTTTATATTTTGTGAATTAGGTGGAGAATTGAGATCAATTTGACTCAAATATCACAAATTAGGAAGAAGAAATTTGAAATTTAAAAGCACACAATCAGAGGAGCACTTGACATAAGGCGTGGCCATGATTTATTGTTGTGGAAGTCAGCTGTCTCAAATTATTAAGGGGCTTTACACAATTTTGGTGACTTGGAATAAGGCGTGCCCACGCCTTAACCAAAGTACATCTCGAATTACAAGGTCATTGTTCACAACTTGGAATAAGGCGTGCCCACACCTTAACCAAAGTGCATCTCGGATTACAAGGTCATTGTTCACAACTTGGAATAAGGCGTGCCCACGCCTTACCTAAAGTGCATCTTGGATTACAAAAAAAAAAAAAAAAAAAAAATCGAAAATCAAACACAACCCTTACGACTCTCTCTCCTTCCCAATCTCAACCGCCACGACCAGCACCGCTCATCACCACCGCCTCCCTCTTCCCATCGTCCTCTTCGTTGTAAACCGCTACATCCGGTTCGTGGGAATGTGACAACACTTGTGCGAGTTGTGGGAACACTGTGATTTTGCTGTGGGATTTGTATGGGCCGATACCATGATTCGGGACTTGTAGAGGAAGAGTTTTGTCATGGATCTCAAGTAAATGGACTAACAAGGAATGCCATTAAGGAAGTTTGTTTTCTCGCCCGCCTTCACATCGACATCTCCCGTTCAACCTGCAGGGGAGTCCTCTATTCCTATTCTCTTCTAATTTTCATAATTTATGATTTTATTACATTGAGGACAATGTATGGATTAAGTGTGGGGGAGGGTTTTGACGTGTGCCTTTACTTAGTTTTTGAATTTGATTCATTTTAGTGCACCTCAATTTCTATTATTATTCATATTTGTTCTATTTTTCAAAGAGATTTTTTGAAAACTCTCTTCTTAATTTTGGATTTTGGCAATGTTTATCCCTTTATGATCTGAATTACTGTGAATTATCAAGATGAATTGAGGCACAATGGGGAATTGCAAGAGTAGTTAAGTTTTTGTTTATTGCACTAGATTGATTTCTCTTGATGGTGGATTGAATGAAGGGTGGGTGGGATTTAATGCACATTAACCCTATTTTGTGAGCTTTTGAGCCTCTTGAGCATTTACATTTAACACTATGACATGCTCTATTCTTTTGATTGTGTGATTGTCAAGTGTAGTTGATTTCTTCTAGAACTTGCTTTGTTATGCATGTTGAGATGCCTCTTGGTAATTGAATGCACTGAATAAGTATGGGCACTTAGGTGAAGCCAAATTTAGCTTTCTCAAAATCCCTACCTTGAAATATACCCCTAGAAAGCCACTTTTGAGTCATAGCCTTTTTGTTGAAAATCAACCATAATACAAGCCATGAGAACTCCTATTCCTTGCTAATATTCCATTCTCTTGAACCTTGCATTGAAGGAATATATGGGCTTATTCACTTGTGCTTCAAATTATTTTGGTTGAGAATAAGAAACATTGAAAATCAAAGACTTGTGATGTGAAAGAAATGTTGGGGGATAAAGTAGTCGAGTTGCAATATATACCTAATTGAGTCAAACCAAAGTTGATGTGTTGTAACACCACTCCGATTGACCTAACTCCACTCTTTTTAGCATTAATTTGAGTTTGAAACCAGGACCAAGCAATGACCTATATCTCATAAATGGATGGGAGCAACACATATAAACCGTAATTCGTGAGCTTTTGAGCCTATGAGCCGTTTTTATTTTTATATTAAGCTCTTATTCGTTGATGTGTGTGTCTTGCATGGTCTGTTTGTTCTTGAATGTGCTCTCTTGTGCATGCCGTTGTAGTTTCTTGACTCAAGTGCAAAATATAGCACGGGCATTAGGTGAAACCTAATTTGGCCTTCTTAAAGAGCCTACCATGATACATGTACCAATAGAAGCCTCTTTGAGCTTTAGCCTGTCTTTGGAATTTTGTTGCCACGTTACAAGTCATGGATTCCCGTTCTTTCATGTTACCTCTATCTTGAACCCACAATAGAGGAATTTCACAAGCTTGTATTAATTGAAAAGTATGAGACAGTCTTAGCTTCAGAAAAATGGGAGCTTTCACTTTGTGCTATTCAATGTTTAAGTGATGATGGGGTCAAAAAAAAATCAAGTTGTACAGAAAAAAAAATTCCGGTGAAAAGAGAATAAACCCCCAAGTGCATAATAAGAGTCAAGGGCTGAATCGACTGGATGCTAGGAAATTATGGAAAAATCTTATTGAAAGGTGGAGGAAGAGATATCGTTTTGAATTGAATCAGCTTGTGAAATCTCCTCTCAACTTAGCCTAAATATTTTCCTCTTATCCTACCTAACCCGAAGCCCCCTTACAACCAAATAAAGACATTTACTTTGCACTTGTGTTATTGTTAGCTCCGGTCATGATATCTGAGCAGTCTGTGACAATGAATTCTCCATGCAGTGAGTTGAGTGAAAATTCTCACCCTTATACACTTTGTGCGAAGAGATAAATACCTTGTGAGGGTATTAACTCCCATTACATGTGCTTATGAGTGGTTTGAATTGTTTGGTCTATATTTCGTGCCTTCAAGTTGATTGAAATTAACACCCATGTTGTAATTCATTTATAGTTGTTGAGGGGATACTAACGAGAGGTGAAAGGATATAAACTACACTGGGGTATGGAGTGATATGATTGAAGTACATGAATTTTAAGTGAGTTCTTACGAAGAAGTTCATATAATTCCTTCAATGAAAATCGCCAAAAATGTATCCTTTTTATCCCACCTTACCCAAGTCCCATTACAACCGGTGTTAAGACCCATACTTTGCATTCAAAACCATTGGTGGCTCCAATGTGATATATTAGCAAGCCTATGGTAAGAGTTTTCTATACTTTGACCTGAGAGTGCATATATACTTTACACCCTAAACACTTTGAGCGTATTGTGTGAATCTAATGTGAGGTGTTAAATCCCACCACATGTGAATTTTGAAAAAAAATTGTTGAAGTGACTAGCCTAGTGTTGAATTGTAGAGATAGAGAATAGATGATGATGAGAGTACATTCCATTAACTTGATGCTAGATTATGCTTGAGGACAAGCATTGTCTAAGTGTGGGGGGATTTGATAGGGTGCATAATTTTCGTTTTATTAGTGATTCTTCTTCTTAATTCAATGACTTTAAATGCTTACACTTTGAATATTAATCATATTTTATGTTTTGTGAATTAGGTGGGGAATTGAGATCAATTTGACTCAAATATCACAAATTAGGAAGAAGAAATTTAAAATTTAAAAGCACACAATCAGATGAGCACTTGACATAAGGCGTGGGCACGCCTTATTGTTGTGGAAGTCAGCTGTCTCAAATTATTAAGGGGCTTTACACAGTTTTGGTGGATGAAATTAAAAGGCCAGCAACACAATTCAATTGGAGGAGACTCGGGCCAAAAAAGTGGAACAACTTTGACCTAAGAGTGGATTAAAGGAATATGTTAAATTGGAAGAAAGAAAATTTGACATATATGTGTAAGGAAATAATGCACCACAAAAGAAAGGAATTATAATAGGAAGCACTTAACTAAGGAAAGAAAAGGCAGCCACTACAGGGGATTAAAAAAGAGCCACGTTTTTGGTCATTGGGAAGAGGACTTCTTTTGGGAAAAATTGGACTCTCGGCAACAGGAAGAGAGACGAGGAGGCGGCATTCTTTCTTTCTCTTCACTTTGAGTTTGACTTCTTTTTCTTTAATTATTTTTTTTCTTTTAGTTTTTGATTTACAATGTTTATTGGATAGCTAATTCATTATTCCAGTTCAAGTATATTCAAAGTTTTGATTCACCAAGAATTGTGAGATCTAATTAAATTTAAATGTTCCTTTGATTGTTTTCTATTTATATATCTTTTGTTTGCATCAAAGTTGCTGTTTTGATTTGTTAATACAAAGTGCATGTTATTTTAATTGTCAAAACGATACTTAGCCAATTAGGAATTTAAATCCGTAATTGTTTAGGTTTTCTAATACAAGTGGCAAATAACATAATTAATTATAGACTGATTTTTGACTTATGTTATGAAGATATATAACCTAGCTTAAATAAATCACGCGTGTGGATTTGTTGGTTAGAATTGATCGTCTCTCTAGGAATTAATGCTATTGGTAAATTAAATCCTATGATCGTATCTAGGATTGTTTATTGATTAGGGAAATAATTAACGAGCGTCTCTTGATTATCGATAAAGTAAGGAGAGATAGGTTGTTGATCGTATCAATGACCATAACCAATTTAGAGAATGATTTAAGGACTTTATTCTTGCATCCATGATCAATTCTGTGAATCAATACTGAGATTATACCTTGGGCTGGAAATTTGTTTAATTTGATATTTCTAAAAATTTTAATTTCGTACTCGTTTATTTACAAATTGATTTTACATTAAAAATTCAAAATCCCCCTTTGTTTTTAATTCATTGCTTTTAATTTTTTCGAAGAATTAAATCTAACCAGTCTCTGTGGATTCGACCTTACTCACCACTAATACAATTTATTTTAATGAGAGCAAGAAATTATTATTTGTTGGATTCGACACCCATCAGCAAGATGTGGAACTGCATTATAAAAACAAGGTCGCTACATTTAATCTTTGAGTTATAAACACAATAAACATATATGACTAAGATTTATTCATACATGAGTGATCAAAATTAACAATCAAACAAGTATGATATCTGTGGATATCCTACACTTGCTTAATTGCAGAAATAAATCAACCTCATAACGTTTATTCTACTATTAATGCATGGTATACCTGTGGGTAACACATAACGTAAGTAAATAAACTAACAGTGATATTACTTAGTCTAACATTCATCAAAATAATATGAGTCCACTGTGGTGAACATCAACCAATAATGTGAATGTCACACAGGATAACAAATTGCATGTACTAAACCGAAACCACTATGGTGATTATCAATTCAGTATAATATGTCTATTGTAGTTCAAATTAGAGATGGCAACGGAGCGGATCGGGGCGGATCGGACCCCGATCCGCCCCGCCCCGAGATTTTTTTGCCCGATTCGGATCCGCCCCGCGATCCGTCAAATTTCGGGTCGGGTCGGGGCGGATCGGTCCACCGATCCGTGGACCGATCCGCCAAAAAAAAAAATTATTTATTTTTTATTTTTTAAAATTTTTTTAAATATATTTTAAATTAAATCTTTTATAAAAAATTTAGAAAATTTATTTTTTTATTAAATTTTATTTATTTTATTGAAACGAGACGTATAGAGGCCGATTCGCCGATTCAACGGATCGAGTTTTTTTACCATCACTTATTGTAATTCTTTCTTCAAATGAAGAACATGAAAAATGTGTTTTCTTTAAAATGCAAAGATTGCAGGTTATTCCCAAAAATTAAAGTTTGCTACAAAATTTATAATATTAGATTTTTATACATGATAAAAAAATTATATTAAAAAAAAATTTCGGATCGCGGATCGGGGCGGATCAGATCAGCCCCGATCCAAATCCGCTCCGTGAATTTTCGGATCGGGGCGGATCACAAAAATTTCGATCCGTCGATCCACGGATCGGGATTTTTTCGGATCGGATCGGATCGGGTTGACGGATCGACGGGGCGGATCGGATTTTTTTGCCATCTCTAGTTCAAATCGTATGCATAACTTAATAGAAGCATACAACATATCATTAATATATTGTCATAATAATATTTACCAAACACCTTTTTTTTTTGCAGAATGATTATATTCGTTATGAGGATCACAAATCTATTCGCGGAATCGTAAAATGAATTTTCGAACTCAATATATGTACATGAACATTATGTTCGAAATCAGTAAAACGTGATTTTGGAGGTCTAAACGGCCTCAGAAGGCTAAAATCCATAAATTTTATGGCGTATCGATAAATCTTAAAGATTTAGCCATTTCCAATCAACCCACCAAATTTCGTCGAATTCTGAGCTAGTCACTCATGATTTCATGATAGACATCCAAGATATAATGGATAAATTTAAGAACCCCGAAATTTCTTTACAACAGATTTATATGATGCAAAGAAAACATAAATCAATCTATATAATTACGGAATATGATGATAGGTCTGATTTATTCATACACAAAACTAATTATTATAGTCTAATCAAAGCTCTGATACACAACATGTAAATTAGAATCTTGATATGATACATATAAATTTAAACATGATTTCGATTTAGGATCTTGACCATAAAATTAATTACTGTAAATTATAAGACATACCATAATCCATAGAAATAATGTAGAAAGATATGAGATCCTATCACAGCTTTTAATTCAATCCCGAAGAAAGTATTGATCTGAAATTCGTCTTCTCTCTCTTAACCTAAGCCCTTTAATTGTGTTTCATAAGTTAAACCAGGATACGTAATATGGGCTACATAATGAGAAGATATTTATGAAATTCGAGATATACACAATCTCATAATAATAGGGATTGACATATCACAAAATTTCTAACATATAGTACAAAATTTACCAGTACAAAAACCCACAAATTCAGCCACAACTTTTTATGTGGATATTGAGATTCTGTGAATTCATATTCCAGTCAAAATTTTTGGTAATTGAAATTCTGATCAAAATTAATTGGCCAGAATCTCAGTTATCTTTATTAATATATAGATATAGATTATACTTCAGATTTTAATCTAAATTAAAGTCAACAATTAATCTCAATTACATATTTCATGGGGTCCACAAATTTTCAACCACACATTTCATTAACTTTTATCAAAATCTACTAAAAATCTAATTTTAATCTCCATCAAATATGGGAAAAATTTCTCAAACCACTTTTTAATCGAAACTAAAAGAATTTTTCATAAAATTAGATAATTTTAAAAAAAAATTTAAACACACAAATAGCTTTAAAATTTGTCTTTTAGAACAAAGAAACGAATCTTCATAGCAAGCTATTTTTGTGGATGTGATAAGAATACAATCAGCGTCAAATTAATATTTGACAAAAAAAAAAAAAAAAAGGAAATTAGAATATGAAGGACGAAGAATGAAATGTTTGATGTACAAGGTAAAAATAATCAAACTTTTTCTAAATAATTTTGTTTTACGCATGTAAAAAAATTAATTCAAGAATTTTTTTTTCTTTTTCTCATAATAATTGAAGGACGTATTAGGAATTATAAATTTTTTGATTTATTGGTTTTATTTAAAAACATTTTGTGAGAAAAGTGTAGAGTTTAGATTGTAAATGTATGAAAAATATTTTTATTGAAATTATTGATATTCTTGACAATATGAAAATAAAATCAAATATAATATTAGAAAAATAATCTAATTTATAATATGCGTAAATATGAAATTATTAAAAAGTTGTAAAGGTAAAATAGTTCAAAAATATTTATACCTTTTAGGACTTTTTAGAATTAGTATAGATATTATCTAGCTAGAAATAATCAAGACGAAATCAAGAAAACCTCATTTGTGATTAAAAAAATCATCGAATTGAGCATGAATACACGTGTGATGGTAGAATCAGATCAGATAATTACAATCGCTCACCTAAAAGCTTTCTCAAACATTCCCTAATAAACAACACGAGAACCCAGCTAAATTATGGAATCAGTAGTTTTCCCCTAAACGAATATCTTGGAATTATCAAATGCTGACTATATATATCTTAAAATACTTGCGTAATTATTCCCCATTCATTTACGCTAAATTCTATATAAGTAAGCGCAAAGAGATAACTCATGCATGTGCCATTCTGTTAATACTTATTCATTTTATTAAGACCTTGTTTGACATGCATTTTTTCAAAAAAATAAAAATAAAAAAAATCTCATACTCATTTTAACTATACATTCACACAATAAAATATTGTACACATATCAAAAAAATTCTCATTTTTTAATCACATATTCTCCAAAATATCACTATTTAAAATATCAATTTCTCTTTAAAATGGTTGTCAAACAAGGATTAAATGTCCCATTTCATATTTTTTAAAATTCCTACATATGTTGCAGGCCGTGGCCGCTAGAAAAATGCCTATCATGTTTGAAAAATTCATCGATGATCCTCTAGAATTCATCACTAAATGGTATTAATAGCATTTTACGAAATGACTGAGTGGGATGTTTTAGGCACAATTTTGGGTGGGGCCCGTTTGATAAATGTGTAAGACCAAAGTTGAATTATATTATCCTCCGTGAGAACATCGAAATGATATACTCATTTATCAAAATTGATGCTCAGATGAATGAGAAATTGGAGCTCAAAGGGGACTATGTGGAAGATGTTTATGTGTTTGGTGGGAAAATATTTTTAACACTCATCCTATATTGGAAGATGACCAAAACCAAGACCTCTTTATTTATGGCTAAACTTTGGATAATCATTGTAGCATATAAACTCTCTACACGTGCGCGCATGCGGTGCAAATCTCTGTTCAAATTAGCCTTCGAGCCTTGAACCTAGCTATGGGTTAGCCTGTGTTGAAGTCTTAGTGGTAGTGTTCAAGTTCAATTCAAGTTCACCAGAGTAGAGATTGTACTGCACCAATTCTACTGAATCCTGATCTTCTGTTGTATCATGAGAGACAAACGCTCAAACAAACCTCGAAGCACATACAGTAAGGGGGCGAATATGTTCTAAGGACACTATGTAAAACATATGCCTCAGTTTGACAATCTAGTTTCTTCCCTTTTGCAATTACAGTTTCTTGTTTACTACAAATTTTAAAATCCTCTTCACTCTTTCGATTAAAGTATTATTTTATAATTCTACAATTATGTTTCAACAAACTTAAAAAAGATTCTTACAAAACAAAATATACCATTGAATCTACTAGTGGATATCTTATATAAAATACTCAAAGTCTATTAGTGGATTTGTGTTCACATTGGGAGGTGAAGCTATATCATGAAAATCCTTTAAACAAACAGTTATGGCAAGATATACCATGGAATTTGAGTTTATATATACTTTATAGATTTAGATAAATGTGGTGAAGATGCTAAATCACTATGCAACTTCTTAGAGGATATTCCAAGATGGTTAAAACTTGTGCCGGCAATTTGCATACATTGTGATAGTTAATTTGCGATTGGAAAGGCCCCCAAAGCAACATGTACAATGGTAAATCTGGATATATACATCATAAATAAAATACCATAAGGAAATTACTCTCAATTTGAGTTATCTCTCACTACTACAGAAATTGGAAAACGCGTCGGTTGTAAAATGGATTACGCGTCGGTTGTAGCGGCGACGCCTATGACGCAGACGCCTAAAGTTCAACTTTAAGCGTCAGTTCTAAGTACAAACCGACGCATAAAGTAATAAAATAAAAAAAAAAAAATCAACTTTGGGCGTCAGTTCTAAATTTAGAACCGACGCCCAAAACTTACTTTGGGCGTTGGTTCTAAATTTATAACCGACGCCTAAATTTTTTTATTGCATTAAAAATAATTCTCATTATATGACCTGCAATAACCCAGATCACTGCAAGTCGTGACCTGCAGTCACCTGGACATGGCCTGCAATGACCCAGGCCCAGACCACTGTAAGTCGTGGCCTGCAGTGACCTGGACGTGGCCTGTAGTGACCAAGGCCACTGTACGTCGTAGCCTGCAATGACCCAAGCCACTGCAGGTCCTAGCCTACAGTTACCTAGATGTGGTCTGCAGTGACCTGAACATGCGCATCACCAAATATATATATAATCGACATATACGTAATAAAATAAAATTAAAAATAATTATACTTACAAAATTGTTAATTTAAGATACAAATTAAATATATATGTAAATGCAAGTTTGATTACGCGTCGATTTACACAAACCTATGAACGAAGTATTTTGCCCATAAGTTTTGAATCTCGATGACTTCCTCCGTTGAATAGTATTATTTAAATGCCTACAAACAATCAAATGAATTATTAGTTATTTTTTCATAAAATATAAAGTCATTATTAAAAATTCTCATTTTCAATGACTTATACATTTTCTAACGAAGTAAGTTGAAAGTGTTCTGTGACTATCTCATACATATTTCTCATAACGTAGTAGCCACACTCAGACCCTCCAGGTTGCTGAGGACACTGAAATTTTCACATTGAAAACTAACAATATTAGTAATCAAACTAAATAAAATATAGAAATAATTCAAAGATTTGTAATAAAGTTTAAATATGTGTTTTTATACATTTACGTTTTTCCACGTTGAATTGGATTTCGTCATCAAACCTCCAATTGTCCAATACGTTTTGAAAGCCCTAAATTTCAATAAATTATATCAACAAGCTACAAAATAATAATAAGACTCAAATTTTCTACAGAAATTTTGGTAGAGTCTCCCCTATAAATTGAACTTATCTAACCTGTAGGGAGACCCTGATATTCAAAACTATCAACTTCTCAACAATCACAACATAAATGCATCAATTTCACTACAACTCCACAATCAATTTCACTACAACTCCACAATTATTTCATGAAAAGTTTCCTAACATACGTGTTCAATATCGGCTTGATATCTAAGTCATACCTTTACGTTTTTCCATCAATGTCACATGCTTCATATGACCTCACAATAGTGCTAGGACCGTACGCTAACCACGACGTATAAAATGACTCTTCACTTGATCAAAACTACGAAACTTTCTCAGATTCGTACAATCATAATAAGGACACAAAATCATTGCTTCACCTTTCTTTCTCTTGTGTTCATCCACACATTTCATAAACTCTTCAACACCTTTTACATATTTATGTCTATTACGTCTTCCATACATCCAATCCTGATCTTTATCTAATGACCTATATGTGAAGATATAATTAAAAAAATTTATTAGTTTTGTAACCACGTCATTTTCTGATTTAATTTTTTCGAATAATATTTTAACGGAAGAAATAACTGAAATTCATTTTTGGCAACATTAAATAAGCTGTAATGGTC
Organism: Ligustrum vulgare; assembly: GCA_963555705.1. Taxonomy (NCBI): domain Eukaryota; kingdom Viridiplantae; phylum Streptophyta; class Magnoliopsida; order Lamiales; family Oleaceae; genus Ligustrum; species Ligustrum vulgare. The sequence continues at coordinate 18,301,225 of OY743176.1, read as the reverse complement.
GATAAGATTGAAAACATTTATGAAACAACTTGAAATGGGAAATCGAACCATTAATTTTGTAAAGCAGTTAACGATGTCATAACTTCTCAAATAATTGAGATTCTCAAAATTATCTATTGTTGGAAATTACGGAAATCATTAAAGTAAGACATTTCAACCCTTTAACGGTTATTGCCACCATCATCCATCACTTGCCACCATCTCCGAGATCTGCAAAACTGTTAAAATAACAGGTTGAGCATTTCGAATGAAATACTCAGTAGACTCATCGCCAATTAATTAATCTACAATATAATTGAACACATAAATGCAGGCTCTTTAGAAAACATAGGGTGTGGGTTGCTCTTCTTGTGCATTTAAGCACTTGGCTTCTTTTGAAAAATCATAGGCTCTTTATAAAACATAGGGTGTGGGTTGCTCTTCTTGTGCATTTAAGCACTTGGCTTCTTTCTGAAAAATCATAGGCTCTTTATAAATTGGCTCTTGATAGATCTCATGTTGTGCATTTCAGCACGGGTCTTCTTACTTCTTTTCTTTCTTGTGCACATAAGGCACATGTTATGCATAACATCATTTCTCTAGTACCGGGTGGGCTCCCTCAAGGGGCCTTTTTCCCAATCATGCCCGCGTACTCATTAACATCATAATTATTTTCGAAGAAATACATTCTCATCGCCTTTTCTTACAAAAAATATGACTTTTACAAGTCATGATACATTCACATGCAATCATAATTTAAATCAATTAATAGGGGCGAGTCTACCTTAAACTTGACGAGTGTGATTGAGCGGGAAACGACTTCCATTCTTTAATTCTCCGTACGCTTCGTCTAGCCAATTAGAAGATTAAATCGAATTAGTCTTTTGAATTTTATAGTTAAAATGATAGAGTATAATTTAGGGATTGAAATCGCTAATTTTGAAAGTTGGAGGACTAAAATGAATACCTTTGAAACTCGAGTTTTATAAATATACGTGTACATGTATTTATCATCAATATGGACCAAATCGAAAGACTTTAAAATATGAAGGCTTAAATGATTGCTATTAAACATTTGGGACTAAAATGTAAACCTTTTAAAAGTTGGGTCGTAAACTCAAAACAATGGGGTTGAAATAATATATTTTAAAAATAAGGGGTTGATTAAAATCATTTCGAAACATAAGGGGCTGAAATGATAAGTTTATAAAGCTATAGGGGCTGATGTGAAACAATTGAAAACTATGGGGGCTAAAATGTAAATCTTTTAAAACTTAGGCTTAAAATCAAATAGATTAAATCAGCAAGGACTAAAATAAAATGGGTTTGATACTTAGGGTTAAAATAATAACTTTTGAAACTTTAAAGTAAGATTTAAAAATATTTAAGCTGTAGGGACTGCTATAGATTATTTTAAAACTTGAGGACTGATTTGAAACAATTTAAAACTTCAGGGACCAAGCTGCAAATTTGAAAAATCAAAATTTTATAAAATCAAATCTTTCTCTCTCTCCTACCCATTTCATCGGAGCAGAGGGAGGAGAGACGCGACGGAGGAGGAAGAAGTCCGTCTTCCAGCCGGCGGTTCGCCGACGCAGGATGCGGCCAACGGCGAGGGTTCCACTAGGCTAGGTTTGTGTGGATTTGGTGCAGTTTTGGGTGCTGGAAAATGGCGTGAAACCGAAGTCAAAACGAGCTGGGTTAGTGATCTTTCCGGCGAAGGAACCGGCGATCGAGGTAGGTAAGTATGGGTTATGTCTTATTTTGTGGTTTTGGGTTTTTGATTTTGGATCGCGATTGAAGTTGGGTTCGCGGAGGTGATGATGATGATGGCGTGATTCTGGCTTCTATGTGCAGTGGTTGTGCGATGAGTGGTGGCGGCTGCTGGAATGTGCCAGTGGTGGTTGAGGTGGTGCGTTGGGTGGTGGCGTGATGGATGTGGTGAGTTGGAGGTTTGTGGTGGTGCTGCAGGTGATGAGGTAAACGGTGGGTCGAAGTGGTTGTGTTGGTGATGCTGGGAAGAGGCAGTGGCTGCGTTGGGGGCGGTGCAGTGGTGCGGGTAATGGTGATGGTGATGGTGATGATGATGATACCTTGCTGGAGTGGAGGCTGAAAATGGAGCTGCGAGGAGCTAAGTTGGTTGCTGGAAATGGGATTGCGATGGAGTTGGGAGGAGGCCGCTGGTGGAGGTGAGTTGGAGGTGGCGGTGGTGATGATTGGGATCTTGGCAATGTGCTGGTGGTGATGATGATGATTGATGGGGGAGGGTTGGCGACTGGGCTGTTGTGCGGTGGTGATGATGGTGAAGATGATGAAGATGAGGAAGGAGGTGGTGGTGGCGGTTTGGAGTTGAGTTGCTGGACAGAATGGTGGTTGCTTGGTCGAGAGGTTGCTGGAATTGCTGAAACTGAAGGGGGACGGGATGCGTATAAAGAGGGTGTTGGGTGATGTGAAGAGTATGGGTTTAGGTTAGTGGGGGTTTGATAGGTATGGGGTGGAGTATGGGTTGGTGGGGTATGTTGGAAAATTTATGGGTTGAAACACAAGGAACGGAAATCGAGAAATTAATACGCGTGAATTCAACTGAGTTGAGAAAAATGGATCTGATAAAATAAGCTAAACATGATTTGGACTTTAAAACAAGTTTGAAAGAAATAAAATAAATAAATAAATAAAAATGATATAATTTTAGAAATTCGGAATATATTTTTAAAATGGAATTAATTCGATATTTCTCGATGTGGCTAGACGAACGCGTCGTGACGTTAACTTAAAAATGGATGAGATCGCAGCGACACGTTTTTCGAAACTTTGAAATAATTATTAAATTGCATAAAAATTCTTGGTCGCTACAACCTTACCCCCTTAAAATAATTTCGTCCTCGAAATTAAACTTTCTTGATCTATTCTTTCTGGATACTTGGCTAGGATCTCTTCTTCATTTCCCAAGTAACTTCATCATTATTGTGTCTACCCCACTGGACTTTGACTAAAGGAATCTCTTTGTTTCTTAAGACATGGACTTCTTCTCTCTACTATGCACATAGGTGCCTCTCTATAAGTCAAATCTTTCTGAACTGCAAGAGACTGATAATTCACCACATGACTAGAATTATGAACATACTCTCTCAATAGAGAAACATGAAAAACATTGTGAACAACTGCAAGTTCTGGTGGCAAAGCCAACAATAAGCCACAATATCCACTTCTCTAGTATTTCAAATGGTCCGATGAAACAAGAACTTAAATTTTTCTTCCTTGCCGAAACAAAAGTACCCTTCATAGGAATTTCTTTCAAGAACACTTTCTCTCTGATCCCAAACATTAAGTCTCTTCTTTGATCGGCATAGCTATCTGTCTATCTTGGGCAGCTTTAATTCGTACTCTGATCTTTCTCAATAGCATCGACTGTTCTTCTCAATTAATTCTGAACCCAATGATTTCTTCTCATTAACTTCATCCCACTCGATTGGCGATCAACATCGCCGTCCATACAAAGCTTCATAGGGTGCCATACCAAAGGTAGCTCGAAAATTATTTGTTGTAGGCAATCTCTACTGATAGAAAATGTATCTCTCAATTACCATTTGGGTCTAGAACACATGCCTTAAGCATAACTTTCACTGTCTGAATCTGAAGATGGTAGGCAGTACTAAAATTTAACTTAGTACCCATTGTCACATGTAAACTGTTCCAAATCTCGAAGTAAATCTCGAATCTCTATCCGAAAAAAAATGAACACTAACAATACATGAAATCGGACAATCTCTCTAACATATATCTGTACCTCATACGAAGCTATCAAAAAGACACTGGATAGCTATTGAGTAGAACTCAATCAGTCATCCGTCATTATCCAACTTATTAACTCATTCATTAACCTTCTATTCCCAAAACTTTCCAGAATCTATACTGATATCGAATCCACGATATAAACATCAATTATTCAAATGCTTAAACTAGAAACCAAGAAGATTGATCAAGAATAATACCTTATCACCCAAAACATAGAAACACGGTATCAATTCCAAAACATTTGGGTACAAACTCAAACTTGGCAGAATCTTTCTGAAGAGATTTACAAACGAAATCATTTCCAAACTCGACTGAACCTTCCCTTTCAAGATGAAAGAATTCAAACTTAAATCCTTTAGTCCATACTTTTAAATCATGTATCAAGTACTTGATATCACATACTCATTCTAGCTGAGGACAAAGGTACTTACTTAAAATATCATCATAAGAATCAAATCTGATATTCTCAAACTTTAGAAATCTCACTATCTTCCCAATCTGAAGTTCATGATACAATTTCCCTGTTCACCCAAAGCTTCAATTCATGTCACAATTTGAACAAATACTCTGATTAAGTCTATCACCATTGGATAAGACTTCTGTGAATTATATAGGATTCCTCATCAAATTTACTTAACCCAAAGATACAATCTCTTTTATAAGAAAAAGTCACGCAACTGATCATCTCAAGTTTTCCATCATTGTAGTAAAATATTTTACTCACATCAAAAAAAAATACAACCGGTAAGAAGTAATCGAAACTGCATAACCAAAAATCTTAAATAAATCCATATATCTTATGACTCAAAATGAAGATTCTCAATCGTAGGTAACATTTCACCATAATGCAATAACCCATCAAAATGAGATCAATTGACTCCATATATTCACACAATCCTTCGCGGGATAACCATAACATCTATTACCCGTCTAGTCCCCATATCTTGTAGTAATCATGTAATATGTCACTTATCGTTGCATCATATGACCTCAAATAATCATATCAATCTCTCTAAGATTACAATATAATAACCATCATATCTATTACGTGAACCTTGTACGTCAATCTGCTCACTAAGATTATATATCAATCTCTTAAACTAAATAAATCTTGGATTCTGTCATTGCCGCTCTTTCTGCACACTACTCCGTAATAAGTCATTACAGTGAAGTCTGATCCTCATTTCCACAAGGAAAATTACATAAAATTGCATTTCTTATTTTCGAACCAAGATACCATTAGTAACTCTTTCCAAAATTTCAAGGTAGGATCTTATCATAAACTTTCCTCCGTTCCAATGCATTACTTCTGCAATACTTGAGCAAATTTAGGACCTGATAAAATTTCTGTCATCACTTTCTTCTAACAATTTTCTCTCATGATCTTCTAATATCATAAATGAAAACTTATTGTATATCCGTGAATCGTTCACTGATCACGAGGCAATCCCGATTTTCCATGACTGAGACTTGTCTTTCCTCGAATTCCACTTAGAACCAAACATAGCATAATTGATTCATGAAAAGTCAACTTACTTCATAATCTCAATACATCGTCACCTTCAGTTCTCATCATCACATTACTCCTTAAAATCATCTATTGCACCCTTAATATTCAAACGACCTTATGACCATTATCATAATCTCACATAGTCCCAATCATTCGATCATATGTCTCCAAATTCTCACTATAATAAATCTCGATACTTTAAGGGCGTCATACTGTAAAATACTTCCAATATCTCTCATTCATGATAACTGACTTTTCCAAATAATCTTATTACTTGTAAACAACCAAATCTTACGCATCATCTACCAATCAACTTCCAAAACAAATCGACAGTATTATCATATATCCTCATCATTTATAATATTCTCCAATACAAGTGATCATCTCCAACTAGTACTCAATTCGTTCTCAAAATAATCAAGATTCTTCTCAATAACACCATAATATTTATCTTCACTCATATTTCAAAATGTACCTTGACATCCCAGTAGTTGTATACACCATCTTGTTTTGAAATTGTGCAACAAGGAGATCATTTCAATATAACTATCTCCAATACAAAATGATTATGCTTCGAATAAGCCAAAAATATCTCAAGAGTTATTATCCCTCTATATCACTTACTAAATCTTGCTTGCGGTGTAAATGTACTTGCAAGTCTAACCTCAATTCTCTTAGTTGGTTGCTTTACCATACCATGCTCTTAACTCAAACTGATAAAATTCCGGACAGAGTCTCCCTTGTAATTTGGACTTATCCAACCTGTAGGTATACTTCATAACCAACAATAACAACCTGTAGTTATATTCCACATCTGACCACCATAATTTAAATATTGACAACAATTCCAACGAACTTCAATACCACAAAATATCCCAGAAAATCATTTCATCATTCCTCAACATAACAATTTCAAATCATATTTTCCAACATCACGATATCACTTCTTCAATACATTAATTGGCTCAAAATGACCACTAATTCATCATACTTATAAAATATATGCCACAAATCAATATTTCCAAAATTTCTTCACAAGGTCAAACATTCTTCAACACAGAGGCATAATTCACTTACTCAAACACAATATCAATTCTTAATTCCCAATAATTTAGAATCAAAAATTTAAATCTCAAATTTCATAATTCTTCTCATACAAGTCTCAATAAAATCATATTACTCATAATCGCAACATCTCATCACATCTTCATAAAATTGGCTTGCTATCTCTCGTTGATATATTCCGAAAATATTGTCTAATCTTTTCTATTGACTTCTCGTAAATGGTGCCATGTCTAAAATAAATTATGCAAAGTCCAGTTAGGGTTCATCATTTCTAAGTTCGAGGACAAAAATTATTATAAAATCATTCTTAAGTCATATTATTCCCATTATGCTCAACACTCGTTCTCTTTCTTTTCTTTTCTTTCTGAAAAAAAAAATTTCTCGTTATGCTTCAAAACTTATTTCTTTCTTTCTTATTCGGATAAAATCTCTTTCTCTTTAGTAACGACCCGGCTCCCTCGCTGGGGCCTTATCCGAGTCGTACTCATAGTCTTTACTTCTTTCTCATGCATTTAAGCAAGTAAGTTTTAACAAGCATAACGACATCATAAATCTTCTTTCTCTTTCTCATAAATCATTAAAATAAGTATCCGAAATACTCTTCATTCTTTCTCATAAATCAGTAAAATAAGTATTCGAAATACTGAAATAACCTTAAACATCTTATATTTCTTTACCTCGGAGTCGGTGGAACGAATGATGGCAGTGGAAATCTTCATTAATAATTACATAACGGAAAACGTTTTCTTGAAAATTTCTTTTTGAAACTTACCAGTCTACAGAAACGCAGACTGGCTCTGATACCAAGCTGTAGCGCCCCGAGTTCCGTATACCCGGTTCACCACGTCATTTTCTGATTTAATTTTTTCGAATAATATTTTAACGGAAGAAATAACTGAAATTCATTTTTGGCAACATTAAATAAGCTGTAATGGTCGATAAGATTGAAAACATTTATGAAACAACTTGAAATGGGAAATCGAACCATTAATTTTGTAAAGCAGTTAACGATGTCATAACTTCTCAAATAATTGAGATTCTCAAAATTATCTATTGTTGGAAATTACGGAAATCATTAAAGTAAGACATTTCAACCCTTTAACAGTTATTGCCACCATCATCCATCACTTGCCACCATCTCCGAGATCTGCAAAACTGTTAAAATAACAGGTTGAGCATTTCGAATGAAATACTCAGTAGACTCATCGCCAATTAATTAATCTACAATATAATTGAACACATAAATGCAGGCTCTTTAGAAAACATAGGGTGTGGGTTGCTCTTCTTGTGCATTTAAGCACTTGGCTTCTTTTGAAAAATCATAGGCTCTTTATAAAACATAGGGTGTGGGTTGCTCTTCTTGTGCATTTAAGCACTTGGCTTCTTTCTGAAAAATCATAGGCTCTTTATAAATTGGCTCTTGATAGATCTCATGTTGTGCATTTCAGCACGGGTCTTCTTACTTCTTTTCTTTCTTGTGCACATAAGGCACATGTTATGCATAACATCATTTCTCTAGTACCGGGTGGGCTCCCTCAAGGGGCCTTTTTCCCAATCATGCCCGCGTACTCATTAACATCATAATTATTTTCGAAGAAATACATTCTCATCGCCTTTTCTTACAAAAAATATGACTTTTACAAGTCATGATACATTCACATGCAATCATAATTTAAATCAATTAATAGGGGCGAGTCTACCTTAAACTTGACGAGTGTGATTGAGCGGGAAACGACTTCCATTCTTTAATTCTCCGTACGCTTCGTCTAGCCAATTAGAAGATTAAATCGAATTAGTCTTTTGAATTTTATAGTTAAAATGATAGAGTATAATTTAGGGATTGAAATCGCTAATTTTGAAAGTTGGAGGACTAAAATGAATACCTTTGAAACTCGAGTTTTATAAATATACGTGTACATGTATTTATCATCAATATGGACCAAATCGAAAGACTTTAAAATATGAAGGCTTAAATGATTGCTATTAAACATTTGGGACTAAAATGTAAACCTTTTAAAAGTTGGGTCGTAAACTCAAAACAATGGGGTTGAAATAATATATTTTAAAAATAAGGGGTTGATTAAAATCATTTCGAAACATAAGGGGCTGAAATGATAAGTTTATAAAGCTATAGGGGCTGATGTGAAACAATTGAAAACTATGGGGGCTAAAATGTAAATCTTTTAAAACTTAGGCTTAAAATCAAATAGATTAAATCAGCAAGGACTAAAATAAAATGGGTTTGATACTTAGGGTTAAAATAATAACTTTTGAAACTTTAAAGTAAGATTTAAAAATATTTAAGCTGTAGGGACTGCTATAGATTATTTTAAAACTTGAGGACTGATTTGAAACAATTTAAAACTTCAGGGACCAAGCTGCAAATTTGAAAAATCAAAATTTTATAAAATCAAATCTTTCTCTCTCTCCTACCCATTTCATCGGAGCAGAGGGAGGAGAGACGCGACGGAGGAGGAAGAAGTCCGTCTTCCAGCCGGCGGTTCGCCGACGCAGGATGCGGCCAACGGCGAGGGTTCCACTAGGCTAGGTTTGTGTGGATTTGGTGCAGTTTTGGGTGCTGAAAAATGGCGTGAAACCGAAGTCAAAACGAGCTGGGTTAGTGATCTTTCCGGCGAAGGAACCGGCGATCGAGGTAGGTAAGTATGGGTTATGTCTTATTTTGTGGTTTTGGGTTTTTGATTTTGGATCGCGATTGAAGTTGGGTTCGCGGAGGTGATGATGATGATGGCGTGATTCTGGCTTCTATGTGCAGTGGTTGTGCGATGAGTTGTGGCGGCTGCTGGAATGTGCCAGTGGTGGTTGAGGTGGTGCGTTGGGTGGTGGCGTGATGGATGTGGTGAGTTGGAGGTTTGTGGTGGTGCTGCAGGTGATGAGGTAAACGGTGGGTCGAAGTGGTTGTGTTGGTGATGCTGGGAAGAGGCAGTGGCTGCGTTGGGGGCGGTGCAGTGGTGCGGGTAATGGTGATGGTGATGGTGATGATGATGATACCTTGCTGGAGTGGAGGCTGAAAATGGAGCTGCGAGGAGCTAAGTTGGTTGCTGGAAATGGGATTGCGATGGAGTTGGGAGGAGGCCGCTGGTGGAGGTGAGTTGGAGGTGGCGGTGGTGATGATTGGGATCTTGGCAATGTGCTGGTGGTGATGATGATGATTGATGGGGGAGGGTTGGCGACTGGGCTGTTGTGCGGTGGTGATGATGGTGAAGATGATGAAGATGAGGAAGGAGGTGGTGGTGGCGGTTTGGAGTTGAGTTGCTGGACAGAATGGTGGTTGCTTGGTCGAGAGGTTGCTGGAATTGCTGAAACTGAAGGGGGACGGGATGCGTATAAAGAGGGTGTTGGGTGATGTGAAGAGTATGGGTTTAGGTTAGTGGGGGTTTGATAGGTATGGGGTGGAGTATGGGTTGGTGGGGTATGTTGGAAAATTTATGGGTTGAAACACAAGGAACGGAAATCGAGAAATTAATACGCGTGAATTCAACTGAGTTGAGAAAAATGGATCTGATAAAATAAGCTAAACATGATTTGGACTTTAAAACAAGTTTGAAAGAAATAAAATAAATAAATAAATAAAAATGATATAATTTTAGAAATTCGGAATATATTTTTAAAATGGAATTAATTCGATATTTCTCGATGTGGCTAGACGAACGCGTCGTGACGTTAACTTAAAAATGGATGAGATCGCAGCGACACGTTTTTCGAAACTTTGAAATAATTATTAAATTGCATAAAAATTCTTGGTCGCTACAAGTTTTGAGTTAATATTTTTCATGAAACAACCTTAAACCAACTATATATTAATAATTGAAATCAAATACGATAATTTATTAGGTTGAAAACTTCATAATTTTATTAGGATGATTATATTCTATATATTTAGTATGGTCAATTCTGTACTAGTGAAAATCACTTTAATTTATAATTTTCATTTTTTATTTACAAAATCCTACAAAAATTTAGGCAGAACCTCCCCTATAAATTGGACTTAGCCAACCTGTAGGAAGAATCAAAATGCCATAATAAACCAAAATGTTCAACATCGACATATTCAAAACTCAAATACAACTCCAATCAAACTTCAACATCATCAACTACTCCAAGTTTAATCCAAAATCCATTCCCAATTCCTAAAAAGTCAAGCTAAGATTTCATAACTTAATATCTCATAATTTTAATATAACTCCAATAATTGAAATATTATAATGTATCTATCTACTAACTCAAAATCAACAATATAAAATTAACATTCAAATTTATATATATTAACATTTAATTAACACATTTATACATTTTAACATGTAATTAACAAATTTATATACATATATTAACATATATATATATATATATACACACACACACACACACCCCTATATACACACAAATATATATATACACGCATATATATACAAAATATATATATATATATATATATATATATATATATATATATATGTACACGCATATATATAGACACAAATATATATACACACACACATACATATACACACATATATACATACATGAGGAAGTGGGAAGTGGGTCTTACAATGTAGGAGAAAGTGGCAGGTGGATATGGTGCCGAGCGGTGGAGGTGGTGGCGGCGGGCGGGTGGAGGCAAGATCTAGGTGGCGGCGGCTCGGTGGTGGAGGGTGTAGTGGAAGAAATTTGTGTAAATGTGATTAGATGATGAAGAAATAAAGAGAGGTGGGAATGGTGGTACGGTGGTGGTGGTGGTGGCGACGAGACCAAAGGAGAGAGAGAGAGAGAGGCGAGAGTGAAGATATGAAATGTTCGCGGGTAATAAAAATAGGAATACGCGTCGGTTCTATATTATAAGAACCGACGCCTAAAGTCGGATCGTCCGACTTTAGGCGTTGGTTCAAGGTGAAGCGACGCGAGAAATTCACCTTAAACCGATGCCTAAAGTCGGCCGGTCCGACTTTAGGCGTCGGTTCTTATATAGAATCGACGCGTATTCCTAAAACATATTTACCAAAATGCCACCGTCCTTTTTTACACGTCGATTTTTTGAAAAATCGACGTGTATTCCCCTTTTTTTGTGTTGTTTTGTACTAGTGTCTATTGACTACGTGATATTAAAGGATAACATTGTGTATTCGCTAATCAAAGGATTAAGCAGAGAGTTCATTAGGAAATCATTGAAAGGAATGAGACTTAAGTCCTTGAACGAATAAGTTAATACAATGGAAACTCAACTTGATTGATTGAAGATACCAAAATCTAGGTTCAAATGGACATCCTAATTCCAAAGACTTAATTGAATCACTGTTGGAGATAACATCTCTTCTCCACTCTTATGATGTAACAATGATTCCCGTAAGAATTAAGGATAAGCAATAGAATTTTAATGATTCTTATGTATTGGAAATTCGAGCAGGGTAGAGCGGTCTACTCTTAATTAAGAGATCACATATGTGAGAGATAAGTGGGGCCGCTTCTTAGGGAATTTTGTTTGGCACAATTCTTGGAAACTATCATGGAACCAAGTGTATGTTCATACTCTAAAACGAACATAATAATGAGAACTAAGTTATATTGAAAGAATCATGTGTGAAGTATTTCATCTTTTCCATAAAAGGCAGAACATGACAACAACATCATGTATACTGGTTAGTTAGTAAAGTGAATATACTTTCACAGGGGAATGTTCAAAGGGTAATATCTACATATCCTATGCATGTTTCAACCGTTGAATTATATCACCAAGTCTTTATGTCTCATGTTTTTGTGTCTCTCGCAATTTACATTCATGTGGAGAATTGTTGAAAAATGGTTAAATGGGACAATTTTGGCATAAATTTGGGTAGGACCCGTTTGATATTTGTGTAAGATCAAAGTTGATTTGTGTTCTCCCCGTGAGAACATCGAAATGATATACACATTTTCCAAAACTGATGCTTTGGTGAATAAGAAATTGGAACTCAAGTGGGGACCATGTGGAAGATGCTTATGCGTTTAGTTGGAAAATACTTTAACACTAGTCTCACATAGGAAGATGACCAAAACCAAGACCTTTTTATATATGGCTACACTTTGGAAGTGTGTAATCATGTGCAATATAGATGCTCTTTCCATGTACACGCAGGAGTGCAAATCTTGATCCAAATTGGCTTTCAAGCCTTAAACTTGTGTTTGGACACGACCTGTGTACATGAATATCGAACAGAATCAACAAAAATTGGCATCGTCACGTGGTCCACATTTTATCATTTTTCGTAATAATTTAATTATTTTTTCTTCCAATAAACTCTCAAGCTCATGAAAACTCCTGTAGTTATTGTCTATTAATTGAGGAATTAAATAGCCATGTCAATAGAGGTGTTAATTTGTAACACCGATAACTCATATCATCCTTGAAGCTATTTATTCATCAATTCGTCCACCATTCTACACACATGAAATCTCTTTTGCATAGTATCTTGTATACAATATGCATAGTATTCCAATCAGTCCATGTTGAAGTTTTGGTGCTCGTGTTCTGGTTGTGGTTCAATTCAACTTCATCAGAGTAGAGACTGCAATGCACAGCTTCTACTTGTTCCTTCGTTGTATTCTATGAGACAGATACTCAAACAAACCCCGAAGTATGTACGTAGGGGCGAATTTGTGTTAAGGATATCATGTAAAACGCAAGCCTCGATTTGACAATCTAGTTTCTTCCCTTTTGCAATTACAGCTTATTGTTTAATGCAAATTTTAAAATCATGTTTATTATTTCGATTAAAGTATTATTTTATAATTCTGCAATTATGTTTCAACAATGTGTGTGTGTGTGTAAGAATTTTACACATATATAATACAAAGTACTAGTGTGATTATTGATTAACCTTTCGTAAATGGAAGTATATATATTGTGAATTAAGAACACTAATTCTATTTCATAGAGGTTCGCCTCAATGTGAGATTAAGTCTTTTTTTGTTGCAGCATGAATTCACTATACCATAAAAAATGTTTAAGAAGAGAAAACACACACATATTTTCTCTAACCTCTATTTTCTTTCTATTTTAATGGATAATAAAAGTTAAAGTATTGCGTCATATTTATAATAATGAATAGGAACAAATTCAAATTATACAAGATCGGGCTCTAATTCTGTAATAAAATTTTACAAGAACGCAATCTCCTAAACACTGGAGCCCTGTTCTGCTTCGTGAAATGACAATAAGTAGGGCCGATATTAGTTAGACTCGACAAATAATTAGGCTCTACAACTTCACAATATATCGATAGTTTAGAACAATTTCTGCTAAAATCAAAACCAGTACATTAATTAAGAGCCCATTGGTGGCGTGAAAAGTTTTAATTTTTAGTTTATTACTTTATTCGAGCATTGCAGGTTAAGAAAAGTTAATTACATGTTACTTTTTACTAACAAAACTTACTTTTTGACCCTAGTGCATATTGGTTTGTTTAGAATAAGCTTGAGGGAGTGGAAAGTACGTGGGAGTAATAAATCAACGGAATAATAATGGGTTATTATGCTACAACTAGGGTTAGGGTTGCATGAGTGACATTAATTGATTATTCTTCTAACTCTACATTCTTCGTCATTTATTCTCGAGTTCAGAAGATACCTAGAAAATTAGAAATAGATAAGGTTTAGGTTCCTTTCGGCAAGATTCTTGGACAGTCAAAAATTGCTTGTGATACTAAGAAACAACTTTTTAATTTATTCTAAAAGTGTTTTATCAGATTAGAAGAATTTTTAAATAAAGTTGACCTAAGATATTTTCCTCAAAAAACCTTCTACAATAAGCCCCTGTGGTGGAGATTAAGAGTCTGTTTGGTAATGTAAAAAATTTCTTTTTTTTTTCTTTTTTCTTTTTTATGGATGTGTCTTCTAAAAATGTTTGAAAAGTCAAAAAATTGTGGGCTCAACTAAGAATTAATGGTAGAGATTGAGTTTGAAAAGCTGTGGTGAAATTTTTTGCCTTACCAAACAAATTCTAAAATTAGATTTTTAGTAGATTCTGATAAAAGTTAATGAGATGTGCGGGTTGAAAAGTTGTTTGTCCCATAGAACATGTGGTTAAAATTGATCATTGACTTTATATTAGATTAAAATTTATACTCTAATTTGTACCAAATATATGCTAAGTAGAAGCAAAAAAGAAGTGCTAGCTACCAAATGGAGTCTTGGAATAGCCACAAAGGAACAAACAAAAGACATGTAGTTAATGGTGATGCAATAATATTCTTTGAGTGAATAAAAAACAGTATATTTGTAATACTTAAATGCATTGATTCCTTGTTGTTGGTGGCAAATTTGGAAGGATTGAGAAACAGGAAAAAGTGGAAGAAGAAAACACAAGTGTATGGATTTATGCGAGGAAGGCTGGAAGGGTATAGTTTATTTTAATAGATCTTATGACAAGGCATGCAATAATACAAAGGAAAAGGGAATCCATGTTATCTTGTATCGGAGTACTTATTCTGCATTTTCTTGAAACTCCGTCTCTCCGTTTGTGTAATTAGTTAGTTTGAAATGAATACAGATAGTGTCAGTAATAATACTGAATGGGAAAACGTGCTTCACTATATTGATCCATGCAGTTATTAGGATCAGTTTGGTAAGGTTTCTGCTTTTACTTCTTTTAGAGAATTTTCTGACGAAATTAGCTCTCTCTAAAAATACTTAATTATAACCAAAACAAAATATTTTAGGAAAATTACCTAAAAGGACAAGCTTTTTTCTTACAAACTGTTTCGGAGTCTCATTTGTAGCTTTTAACCTTTTAAACGTCCTATGTATCAATAGTCCTTCTCTCAAAAGGTTGAACGCTTGTCTCTATCATGAGAATTGATGGAGGATGTAAATTCCATATTAGCTCCAAGATGATCAAGATTTGGTACCTACTATTGACTGACAAAGTTCCTAACAAATTCGAATATGTAAAGATTCGAAATTGCGACGTCTTCGCTGCCAGTAATTGTGAATCTCCAACCCTAGTCAGTTGGGATGTGTCCGGTGAGCAATAGTTCTAATCTCAGTCTTGAATATCAAGTAGAATTATACGTATATATATACAACTGATTACAACCTGTTTAATTGTAACTAAACTACCCAGGTAATCCCTAACTTAATGAAAGAGGGGAGAGAAGTTTTTCACCTAATTTAGGTCAAAATTACATATCACGTCATCTCAAAGCTTATTGATCAATAGACGAGGAACGAATTTATTCCTTCAAATCGAAAAAATGCTCTCTCACGTGCAAGTCGGATTCATTTTTATTCACTGAAGGTGTTACACGTGTTTTGAAGGACAAAGCTTGAACACTTTTCCAAGCTAAAGTCTATATACAAAACTTTAAGCCTCCTATTGGAAAAATTTGTCCATAAATTTTGTTTATAAACGATCATGTACTCATTGGACTTTTTTTCAAAGTCAAACAATTTTGTGATCAAAGATTTTCGCTTACCATTTTTCTCTTTTCAAAAAAATTAATGATTAACAAAACGTAGATACGACTTCGTTATTTATTAAAAAGCTAAATCTATCCATAATTGTACTCTGGGCTTGAAAGAGATGTCCCTTCTCCATTGATATTATTCTTGTCATGAAGTCTCCAATGTAAATAGAATCCAATTTCGAGTGTGTTTGATATTGTTTAAAAAAAAAAAAATTAGTAAATATTTAGAAGAATTGATGGTTGAAATTTAGTTGAAAAGTTTAATATTGTGAGCTTAGCTTTTAATGGATGGTTGTGATTGAGTACCGTAGAAAAAAGAGAAAATTTTAATGAAAACCAAACAAGAAAAACTAGAATTTGAACAGTAGATATGATATATATTTGAGAAACTAGACTAATAAAATGGACACATGCATAGAGATTATACAACAAGAAGAACAGCTAAGCCAACATCTCCAATGTGAAGATGTCTAACATGTCATATCATCAAATTAGACAATGTCAACATAATTTCTTCTTCAATGCATTCCATGTAAGGCTGATGTGGCAAAAAAAAATTAAACATTGTCTAACCCCATGTCTAACTTTGGAAGACAAGTCTAACATGCTAACTTGGTAAATGATGGATGGAAAAAAGTATTTTTCTTTTACATCCAAGTAACTATTAAATCAGATTCCAATAATCAATTTAAATAAATAGATTTGGTGATTCCAATAATCTAATTTTATACTAAAATCGACAATATGGTGATTATTTACAATTTTCATTGATTAGGTGATTACTTAAACAAACAAAACTACAAATAATACACTCCATCACTTTCCATATGAGTACAGAAAAAAAAAGAGAAGGGATTTGATAATTGATTACCTCTTGATTTTCCTAGAACTAAAAAATCAATAAATCAGCCGAATAAATGATGGGTTTTGCTGTTGAATTCTCAAGAAATGAAAAGCTCATCAAGAATCGATCAATTTCACAAGAAAATGAATAGAGTATGGGTTTTTCAAACAATTATTTTGAGATGACGGGAGTCTTTTCAGAGCCTCACATTCAAAATTGTCATGTTTTGTGGACTTTGAGGCTGAGCAAAACGCAAATCAAGAAACAAAGTTGGAGAGAAAGAAAAATTAGTAGGAGAAAGAAATTAAACCTGAAGTGGACTGCGGAACAGGAAGAAAAGAATAACGGGAAATTTTTTCTTTTGGTTACAAAATAACAGAAAGTGATTTTTCGAAAAAAATAAAATAACAGAAACTAAATTTTACAAGTTTAATAGTTTTATTTTAAATAAATAAATGCCACATGGTCATTAATTTTGGACTGTAGACATAATGCATTGGAGATCACTTTTTTTACCTAATGTCTATTTATTAGACATTCATTAAAAGCCCAATTAATTGATGTCAAATGTCACCTCCTTTTTAGCTTAGATCATGTCCTATTGGAGATGCTCTTATTCCGAGTGAATTCGAAGTCAGCTCAGATTAATACCAAGATTGGGATAAAATCTACACATTTCTCAGGATTTCAATAGTATTACTATATATTACACACGGAAAATTTGGCAAGAACTCGAAGGTAGAAAAGTTAAATATAATGAAAATATTCGTGTAAAGATGCCTTGGCATCTGATCAAACTAAAGGAAGTTATTGAGGAGATAAACTTTCCAGCTGAAATGAGCAAATACAAAATGATGATTTTCCTGTACCATTTTTCAGTTTTTATTTCACACCAAGCCGTAGCTCCAGATCCAATTCCTCCATGGAGGTAGAACACAGTTTATGCATCTCTGAATGGGGATGACATCTGTCAAGTACTGGACTCAGTTTTTGAAATAGAATCAATGGATTTGCATCTATTTTCATTTTGCAGCTTGCAACTTCTTCATCGCTGGATGCATTTGTTCGAGTTGGATTCAAGCTCTGATCAGACAAATCCAAGCCCGGATAATCTTCTTTAGCCCTGTTATCGGATTCTGAAATCTTTGATTTCTTCCGGGACGATGAAGGAGGGGATATTGACACCATGTTCTTATGGTGGTGTTCTTGGATTATCGGCGAAAATGAACCATGAGAAGAAACCCTTTTTTGGGAACTCGCTTTCAGGTTTTGATCTGGAACCCTAACAGGATCAGAATCAGAATTGGCTGAGTTGTAAAAGAAGGTATAAATCTGATCAGATTGAGATGGATATTCATGAAAATCAAAAGATTTGTAAGGATTTAGAACTGGGGACTGCCTTAATCTTGCTCTATCCCTTCTGTGGACATTCATGTGACCACCTAGGGCTTGAGCTGACCTGAATTCTCTTCTACAAAAACTGCAATTATAAGATCTGGGAGGCCATAGGCACCCTCCAAGAGGTCCAGATGCATCTTCTGCAAAAGCTTGTTCTTCCCATGAATCGCCGAACGAAGCTGCCGTAGCGGCACGCGCCGGTGCAAGAACATGAGAACTCAATTCACATTTTCTCTTCGACGCAGCCGGAGCCCACGTCCAATATCCAGCTTTTTCCATTAAAATTATAAGGAAAAATAATCTGGTTAAGTTTGCTAATCAGCTGCAAAATGAGATGGAAATTATGAAAATGAGCATATTTTGGCTAAGTTAATTAGGGGTGGATCGGAAGGTGGGGGTGTTGGGCACCCTAATTTTGGCTGTTTCATGCAAATAATGTTTATTTATTTTGACCTTATTCTTCAACTACATGTATCATAACTCTAATATAAATATAATTTTTTAATTTCTTGTAAGGATGAAGACAAGATTGTTTTGAAAATTCAAAAAAGTGGGTCATGAATTGTTACACGGTCTAGTGCTGCTTGAAATTAAGCTCCCTCTACAAATTAAAATCAAATTTTTAATAAATTTTGATAAAAATTAATGAAATATGTAGTTAAATTGTTGTGAGCTCTATAAAATATGTGGTTAAAATTAATTTTTGACTTTGACATAAATTAAAATCTGGATTTCAATTCAATTAATACCAAACAGGCCGTCGCTAAATAGAAATATGAGAATGATTTAATTGATAAAAATGTCTGGTGAGATAATTTTAACATTTTTTTCTTTTTAAATTTTGTTGTTTTTCTTCAACTCATTGCTCAGTTTTTTCTTGTTCATTACTAAGTTTATCCACAAAAAATTATGGTTTTGAATAGTATTTTTGTGAAAATATGTGGTTAAAAAATATTTAAAAAGTAAAAAATGGTAGACTTGACTAAGATGGATGGTTAAGATTGAATATTGAATAAATTTAGTTTGAAAAAAATGGGGGTCAAACAGGGGTTTAATTTAATCGACATGAAATTAGTCATTCCACGTGGAAAATGAATAATTAAGAATTTTATATTCCTTTAAACTAAAATAATTAAATATTACGTTATATATAAACGTGTAATTAAAATGAAGATTTTGCTAGGCGCCTTCACAAACCTAAAAGAATTCAACTTTCGAAGATGCAATAAATGCATGGGCGCAACGTTACTATTTTGTGAAAAGTAAAAACTTAATCAATGATAATCGTAAATGAAAATTTTGTCTCGAATTTGCTCACCGAAGAAAAATAATATGTCAAACACTCAAACATGAATCAGAATCACTCGTTTTTTCTGATTTTAATTTGTAAAATAATTTTAGCAACGGGTTCAAAAAATAGTCTTCATTGGAGATTTTATTCTTTACTAATGGTAAAATCATTTTAGTTTAAACAAGTGGCAATTATTCAAGTTCTATTAATGACATTCCTGGATTATCTTGTCAAATAATTTAGTGGTTGACATATAATTTTAAGAAAATTTGTTTAAGAAAAGACACCAATAAATCCTTATTGATACTTGTAAATAGAAAAACGAACGACCATGTGATCAACAGATAGCCTCTCGATGCATACTTGGATCAAGGATCATATAATTATTCGAACGATCATGGGACGCGCGATTTCAGGAGGGTTATCCATAAATAGATAACCGTTAACCTCTAATTTCGAAAAACATGATCTAATCAAATCACAATTCCATATCAATCCCATATTTTGTGGAGATCTTCGTTTCCTAAAATCAAGGATTCATATACCTATAAATACCCCTCCCGCTACACATAAAGGTACACCATTATCATTTGATAAATTGATTAGCATTACAATTCTTTTCCGTTACTGATTATCACGCCGGAGTTAAAACGGAGGAAAAGCCTCGCCTTTTTCAGGTTCAAGTGGAGGATCGGATCCGGGTTCGACGACAGTGAACTACATTCTGCATCAATTGGCTTCGTCTATGGGAATACGATTTTTGCCATTATTCCAACTTCAATCATGTCTCGGAGAAATACTCGACGCACTACGGGAGGACAAGAGCCAGCGGTCCAAGAAGAACAGGCCACCGGAAATCATGGCAGTCTCACTACCAGATTCCTTCAAGTCTCCTCGTATTGAAAAGTACGATGGGAAGACAGATCCCATCGACCATCTGCGCACATTCCAGGACATGATGCGATTACATGGAATCCCCGATGCTATTGCATGTCGTGCGTCCCCTCCACTTTGAGAAAGGAAGCAAGAGATTGGTACGACGCATTACCTCCACGATCGATAAAGTCTTTTTCAGACTTCGCAACCAAGTTCGCAGCTTTCTTTGCTAGCAGCTGTCGACAGAAGAAAAGCGCAATTGGTTTGATGCAGGTCATCCAACAGAAGGAAGAGTCGTTGAGGGACTATGTAACTCGCTTTAACCGGGCAACCTTGGGAGTTAAAAATTTACAAATGACTGCGGTCATAACAGCTATGATCAATGGATTGCGCAACCATGGGTTCAAGACATCGCTATCGAAAATGGCACCGGAGACAATGACAGAACTCCTCCAGAGGAGTGAAAAATACATTGATTGTGAGGAAACGCTGAATGTTACGAACATTTTCAAAGAACATACTTCTGAAGCTTCAAAGAGAAAAGGAGATAAAGGGAAGGAATCATGGGAATCCAGCCCAAAGAGGCGAAGAGACTATCGTTTTAAGCCAAGTCAGAGTTCAACCTCAAGTCCGAATGATTACACCCCGCTGAATGTACCACGGGCGAAACTGTTAATGGAGATCAAAAATAGAAAGGATTTACGATGGCCGCGACCGATGAGTGCACCAAACCACATGAGGGATAAATCAAAGTTCTGTGAGTTTCATAAAGATCACGGGCACCACACGGAACATTGTAAAGTTCTGAGGGATGAGATCGAAAGATTGATACAACGAGGGTTGTTGAAGAAGTTTGTGATGGGCCAAGAAACAAAGGAAAAATCTCTAATGCCAGCAGAAGGGGAGAGGTCGCGTGCCGGAGTTATCAACGTCATTTCAGGAGGACCAGCCTCAGGTGGGGACTCAAAAAATTCAAGGAAAGGTTATGCTCGATCAATTTCGGTAAACTCCATCACCACAAAACCTTCATTGGACATCGTATTCGGAGAGGATGACAAGAAAGGAGTGGCTTATCCTCGCGATGACACACTGGTCATAGTAGGGGATATTGCGAATTATGACGTTAAGAGGGTTCTGGTGGATAACGGGAGTGCTGCTAATGTGATGACGTTCGAGGTCTTTAGAGCTTTGAATTTAATGAGGGACGAGTTACGACCGGTAGCAACCCCGTTGCAGGGATTCGGAGGGGGAACAGTGAAAGCCGAAGGATCGATCACTTTAACCGTCTGCGTTGGGTCATATCCCGCAACAAAAGCTGTTCAGACAGAATTCC
Organism: Ligustrum vulgare; assembly: GCA_963555705.1. Lineage (NCBI taxonomy): Eukaryota > Viridiplantae > Streptophyta > Magnoliopsida > Lamiales > Oleaceae > Ligustrum > Ligustrum vulgare. The sequence continues at coordinate 18,279,679 of OY743176.1, read as the reverse complement.
TAATCGTAGACACGAAGATGGCTTACAATGCTATATACGGTCGACCTCTTATTCATGCCATCGAAGGTGTGGCATCGACCTATTATCAGAAGATCAAGTTCCCGACAACTCGAGGGGTCGAAGAGATAAGGGGAAGTCAACACGATTCAAGGAAGTGTTATTTGGAGAGCCTGAATGTTATGACCATTGAAGACTTGGAAAAAGTGGTCGTTCCTCGTTTTTGAGTCAAGAGATCGAATTATAGAAAGGGAAATCGAACCGAATAAGGTGATTCGAGTCAGCAGTATGTTAACGGAGGATGAACTGATCGAGATTGAGGATATTGTTCGTAGGAAGAAAGCTGCTTTTGCATGGTCTGTTGAGGAAATTGAAGGTATTCCGAGGGAAGTATCACAACATTATCTGAATGTGTTCCCTGAGTCAAAGCCAGTAAAGCAAAGAAAAAGAAACTTTGCCACCGAACAACAGCAGATAATAAGAGAGGAAGTAGACAAGCTACTGAAGGCGAACTTCATTAGAAAGGTCGAATATCCTAGATGGTTGGCCAATGTGGTATTGGTCAAGAAGTCTAGCGGCAAATGGAGGATGTGCATTGACTACACGGACCTGAATCGAGCATGCCCAAAAGATTGTTTTCCGCTGCCCCGTATAGATGTATTGATAGATGCAACCGCTGGAATGGGGAGGATGAGTTTCTTGGATGCCTTCTCAGGATATCACCAAATACGGATGGCTGAGCATGATGAGGAGAAAACTTACTTTATCACAGACGAAGGTATATTCTGTTACATTTCTATGCCATTTGGACTAAAAAATGCAGGTGCAACATATCAACGTATGATCAATAAAGTTTTTTAGAAGGAGATCGGAAATTCGATTGAAGCCTATGTAGACGACATGGTCGTTCATAGCGCAAAGCCGAGAGATCATATACACGATCTGGGTCATATCTTCGACATGGCGATAGCCCAAAAACTACGATTCAACCCGGAGAAATGTGTTTTCGGAGCAAGTGAAGGAAAGTTCTTGGGGTTTATGGTGTCTGAAAGAGGAATCGAATCAAATCCAGATAAAATCAAAGCAATCCTAGAAATGGAGAGGCCCCAGAACGGGAAAGAAGTACAGCGATTAACATGAAGAATTGCAGCCCTTAATAGGTTCATGTCACGAGCAGCTGATCACTGTTCACCATTTTTTCGAGCTATACGAAAGGGTGCGAATTTTGACTGGAATCAGGAGTGTGACGAAAACTTGGAAAAATTAAAAGAGGTCTTACAGATCCTCTCGTGTTGGTATGACCGATTGTAGGGGATCGACTTCGGTTGTATCTAGCCGTCTCTGCGCATGCAGCCAGTGCAGTATTAATAAAGGAAGAGAATGGGGTGGAAAATCCAGTGTATTACGTGAGCCATATGGTGAAAGCAACAGAACAACGATACTCCTTGGCTGAACAATTAGCTTTGGAATTGGTGACAGCTGCAAGGAAGTTACGACCATATTTTCAATCACATTCGATCACGGTGATGACTAATCAGACGTTAAAACAGATTCTTCATCGACCGGAGACATCTGGAAGGTTAGTTAAGTGGGCAATAGAACTGGGAGAACACGAGATTGAGTATAAGCCTAGACCAGAGATAAAGGCCCAAGTATTGGCAGAGTTTATAGCGGAGTTGACACCCAAAGTCAGAAATCAGAGCTGGACTCACCCCTGGCAGGTATATGTCGATGGGTCATCAGGTAAAAAAGGAGCTAGATTAGGGATATAGTTGGTATCCCCTGAGGGAGAACGCTTTGAATAAGCAATACGATTGTTATTTCATGCAACGAACAATGAGGCAGAATATGAGGATATCATCGTTGGTTTGGAGATGGTCCTTCGTATGGGAGCATTGTCAGTGAATATATACAGTGATTCACAACTCGTCGTGGGACAAGTATCGGGGGATTTTGAAATAAAGAATGCTCAAATACTAGAATATGTGATGAAGGTAAGGGATTTGCAAAGGTGATTTCAGTTGTGTCGAATTGAAAAAATTCCTAGGGAATCAAACGTTCATGCAGATCAGTTATCGAAATATTCGAATTGGGGATCGATGCCAACAAACGTGAATGTGCGGGCCTTGTCAAAACCGAGCATAGCGGCGATTGAAATAATGAACGTGCAAAACGGGTCATGGATGGACCCAATCAAAGAAAACCTCCTTCATGGATGGGCACCTGAAGATCGAACGGAGGCCAGAAAGTTACGATTACAGGCAGCCAACTTTTGCATGATTGAAGGAGAGCTGTACAAAAAAGGAATTTCAATGCCTTATTTGAAGTGCGTCACAAAAGAAGAAGGTCATCAAATATTAGAAGAAATACATTCCGGAGCATGTGGGAATCATTTAGGACGAAACATGTTGGGATTCAAAACCCTAAGACAGGGTTACTTTTGGCCAACGCTCAAGAAGGACGCACGGGAAATAGTGAAACGATGTGAAACTTGCCAAAAACATGGAAACTTAATCCATGTTCCGGCCGAGATACAGCATGCCATGTTTGGGGTGAGACCATTCTATCAATGGGGGCTTGACATACTAGGCCCCCTTCCCATAGCAAAAGGTCAAAGAAAATTTTTGCTAGTCGTCGTTGATTATTTCACTAAATGGGTGGAAGCAGAAGCCCTGGCTATTATATCAGCTCAGAAAGTGCAGGCCTTTGTTTGGAAGCAGATCATAAGCCGATTCGGGATACCCCAAGTTATTGTTTCAGATAATGGGAGGCAGTTTGATAATAGGAATTTTTGAAACTTCTGTATAAGTTACAAGATCGAACTTCGACTGGCTTCGGTTTCGCATCCTCAGACGAACGGACAGGTCGAAGTTATAAATAGGAGCATACTGTGGGATCTGAAAACAAGATTGAATGGGAAAGGGCATGAATGGGCCGAAGAATTACTGAATGTTTTATGGGTGTACAACACAACCCCCAGAGAATCGACGCTAACCACTCCTTTCAAAATGTGCTTTGGGTTGGAAGCAGTTGTACCACAAGAGATCGTTGTCCCCTCATCTAGAATTTCTGTTGATCCCATCGACTTTGGATATCATAAATTTCAGTTGGATACTATTAATGAAGAAAGGGATGAAGCTGAAAGAAGAATGCTTCACCGCAAACGAAGAGCTCAGCACAACCACGAGAGAAAGGTGAAACACAGGTTCTTTGAAAAGGATGACCTTTTACTTCAATCAATTATGGCAGCTGGGCATCGACAAACAAAATTGGAACCTAAATGGGAAGGTCCCTTCCAGATTGATGAAGTGTTGGGTAATGGAGCATACGTATTAAAAACCATGGATGGACTGATTCTGCCACGACCCTGGAATATAGAGCACTTGAAGAAATTTTTTCAATAACTTGAATTATTAAGACTGCTTTCAGCTTTGATGTAATCTTTCCTTCGTTTTCAATAAAGATATTGCGATTTTTCCTCAAGAAAGAGATCCAATAAAAGCCTTCGTATCAAACGAAGCAATAAAGCCTTCGTATCGAACGAAGCAACAAAAGCCTTCGTATCGAACGAAGCAACAAAAGCCTTCGTATCGAACGAAGCAACAAAAGCCTTCATATCAAACGAAGCAACAAAAACCTTCGTATTATAGGAAGCAATAAAAGCCTTTGTCTCGAACGAAGCAACAAAAGCTTTCGTATCAAACGAAGCAATAAAAGCATTCGTATCAAACGAAGCAATAAAAGCCTTTGAAGAAATCAAAGCCTTGTTCGCATACGAAGTGTCACGTCCTCATAAGAAGCAAACAACGATTTCAAAAAGGCTTACAAGAAAAGACAACCAAAAGAAGGTATCATTCAAAGAAAGTAAAGCAAAATTCATTCTCAAAAAGCTTTATACATACGATGGACGGAAATACAAAAATAAGACACACTCTCCTACAGTGATTAACTATTTCCGCTATGAGGAGAAGGTTGGGATGGAGGGTTTTGATCGTCTTCTTCCTCTAAGGCTTCGGCTTGGGTAAAACCTTCAAACTCATCAAGGTCAACTTCAGGATGATCAGTGTAGAGCCAATCCTTCACCTTCTTGTACGCGTGGACCATGGACTTCACCCCAAACATTCCGGCGACTTCGTCAAACTCGGGAGAATTTTTATAAGATTCGACCGCCTCACGAGCGCGAGTCTCAAGCCGTCGTTCGAATTCACCTTGCATGGAAGAAATAATGACATCTTTCTCAGCTAAAAGCTTGTCCTTTTCTGCTAGAAGCCGCTTCAAGTCAGCCAGCTCCACCTCCAGTTGGGAGTTTGCATGCAGTACCTCCGAATGACCTTTAGAGGCCGTCTCCAACGATTCCAAAAGGGCTCGTTCCATCGCCAAAACCTGGAACAAGAACCACTTATGCGATCGTAACAATAGACAAAAGAAAGAAAAACGATCGAGAATATTTACCCTTCGTATTTCCACGGAAAAAGCACGGTGAATGCTGGTACCCCCTCTCTTCTTCACATCGTCAGCTAGGCTACGTTCGACCGCACCTGCTATGATACGAACGTCATCGTCAACATTGGTAGACGACCGAGCAGATGCCTCTTGCCCCCCGCCTCGAGGACTAGACACTGAAACTATTGGTGTAGTGGTACCAGGAAGTAAAGAGGTTCCAGCTGCAACAACATTGGAAGGAACGATCGGTGGATCAACAGAAGGATTCCTATTGTCCGCCTTCCTCTTGGTCCCTTTCCCCTTGGCTGCTCTAGCCCTCATTAACGCTTCGAATTTGCTCGAACTTAGCTCATAGCGTCTGAAAAAAAATGTGTGTTATTAAGAGTCGTATGAACAAGATACGCGGGCAGAACATGAAAAGAATTATCCTCTGGAAAATTTATGTGATGTTCGATCAGAACACCGTCCGTAAGAACCTCGTGCATACGATCCTGAAGAGGAATACACCCTTGTATAACTTTGAGGGCCTCCTCTTCGACCTCAGAAAGGATGACAGCACTATTGAAGGACTCATAGTTTGGACGGTTCCGAACGATCGGAAAGGGAAAAGGTCCATTGTTTCGCTTAACAAAGAAAAATCTAGTCTTCCAACCAGGTTGTGAAGATGGACATGAGGGAACCCTGAACTCATTTTTGGTGGTAAGCACGACTAGACTATTATAGTCATGATGAGGTTTCAATTCGACTAACGAACGAAATACATTCAAAGAAGGGACAACATGGTTTTTTACGCATAGTAGAAGAAAATAAACGATGACCCTCCAGACGTTCGATGCCAGTTGGGCAGGGTTAAGATCAACGAAGTTTAAAAAAGACACTAAAAATGGATGAAGAGGAAACCGAAGGCCTCCCTTCAGAGAGTCGAGGTATACAGTTACCTCACCATCCTTCCCCCCTTCCAATAAGTTCATCCCTCGAAGGAGCATGATAAGAGTGATCAGGAAATAGGATAAAAGAGTTGAGAACCTCAACCAAACGAATATCATCATAGCAGCTTTGATAGTTGGGAATAACCAATGCATCTCGAGAACGACGATTAGATTCACCACGAGCCATGTTTTGCTGCATTCGAGGGGAAATAGGTAAAATATTAGAAACGGTACGATCAGATGAGATAGAGGTGGACGGCGAAGGGGGGAGGCTCGAAGCACGATTTAAAAATTGGTTGAAAGGAGGAGAAGATGAATGACCTCTCGATCTGCTTAAAGGAATAGATACCCTTCCCTCTTCATCATCACTATCTACGATAAGAATAGGCTCCATGTATATATATATACGTGCACGAAAATGAATATACGTGTATATATAAATGAGTGTATGAATATGTATATCCAGAAGCACTGAGTTCCTACCCAGAACCCAAAAAGAGGAAGCCCCTTTTTGAAAAATCGCTAGAGAATCAATGCACAGGTCTCCAAAGTTGAATAGATAAAAAATAGATGATAGAAGATTACCTTTTGATGTGATAAAAAACCTGCAACCACCGGAGTATTTGATGAAGATGGATAAAGCAAGAATGTAGAAGAAGAAGAACCTCGCCTCCAAGCAAGAACGCTGATAAGTATGCCGGTTTATATGTATGTAAACATAATGGCTTTTCAATTTCAAAAAGACTTTTGGAATTCCCGCCACCTGTTTACCTCTGGAAGACCGCTCAAGTACTAATGCGCCGTCAATCAAACGGATGTGAATGCTGATCAAATGACTTGGAGACACGTGGGCCGACGCATTTAATACAAGAGCAATTTCAGAGGCATCGCAATTGGTCGAATATGAATTAAAATCAAACGATCCAGATTCTTTGTCTTTAAGAATCTCGACCGTCTGAGGGGACTATTGATACTTGTAAATAGAAAAACGAACGACCATGTGATCAACAGATAGCCGCTCGATGCATACTTGGATCAAGGATCATATAATTATTCGAACGATCATGGGACGCGCGATTTCAGGAGGGTTATCCATAAATAGATAACCGTTAACCTCTAATTTCGAAAAACATGATCTAATCAAATCACAATTCCATATCAATCCCATATTTTGTGGAGATCTTCGTTTCCTAAAATCAAGGATTCATATACCTATAAATACCCCTCCCGCTACACATAAAGGTACGCCATTATCATTTGATAAATTGATTAGCATTACAATTCTTTTCCGTTACTGATTATCACGCCGGAGTTAAAACGGGGGAAAAGACTCGCCTTTTTCAGGTTCAAGTGGAGGATCAGATCCGGGTTCGACGACAGTGAACTACATTCTGCATCACTTATATTTGTAAAAAGATAAATATATAAAATAAAAAAATATTCAATTAAACTTGAATTGCCTTCATTCAAAGTCACATGGGGCGAAGCCAACAAGTGAAGAGTGTAGGGGCAATTAATGAAGAGTCAATAATATGGGGACAAAACAATAAAAATGAGAAATAGAAATGCAAAATAATAATAATAATAATAATAAATATTTGTACAAAAAGTCCAAGTGAATTCGCCCCTGCGGCTCGACGACAGCGGAATCAAGACCTTTTTTATTTAGTTTTTTGGACCTTTAATTAAAGAAACATGTATGCATGTTGATTAAATTACAATTTCAGTGAACATACAGAGCATTTAAGGGTTAGTTTTGTTTCTTTAAAAAATCAAATAGTAATTAGATTGTCTCTTCGTTAAGAGACCCCACTAATTATGCATGTCATGGTCGTCATTCGTCAACGTGTGTGAAATAGAAAAAGACAATTACGTAGGGATAGAGAGAAAATTAACAACTTGATAATCGGGAATTTAATATGAGGTGACACTGGTCGATTGAGATATACACCAAATTCACCAAGCTTTGTGTTTGTGACCGGTTTATTATTAGTTAAATTACTTTTTATTTATGTTATATAAGTGTTATTTATTTATTCTCTGCGATCGATACATTTCCCAATCATTCCAATTAAACAATGTTTTTTTTTTGGGTTAATTGCATAAAATACTTAATTAACATACCAAAACTGATTTTTACTACTCAAAAAACAAATTTTGAAAAATACTTCATCTTCTTCAACCATATCCGACATCATCACCACCACCACCGCCAGCCGACCACCACCACCACCACCGACATCACCCTACCTCTCAACCCCATCACTATCGGCCCCACCTCCGGCGATTATCACCCAATAACTTTCAAATCCCAGAATCCAATCACTACTATCGTCTCCAGCAGCCTCAATCGACCAGCAGTCCACCATCATCACCATCAACAGACCACCACCATCAACCACCTGCACCATCAACAGATGAAAATTTAGGAGATTGATGAAGAAATTGTGGCTGTGAAAAAACTTTAGATGTGAAAGTGAACTCATCTGCCAGTGCATTGATACTCTGCATATCCACGTGATTTGTTGGCTCGTCTAAGAGCAGAATGTGTGGTTTAGACATGGAAATAGAAGTGAAAACTACCTAGGATTTCTGCCCTCCGGACAATTTGGCATTTGAGGTGAGGTGGTTATGGCTGGGGAGTCCAAACTTTCAGAGCTTTGCACGAACTGCCTCTTGCTTGCTGAGTCCCTCTTGATCCGTATGAAGAAGGAGAAAATTTCGTCCATTATCAATAAATCAACAAGTGTTGAGAGTATTTACTTTTGATTTCTGGGTACACTGAAGTTTGGGATATTGACGAAAATTGTGGATGTGAAAGTGTAAAGATGAACAGTGGTGGCTGTGAAAAATTGTAATGAAATAATGTATGAAAATTGTTTGATTTTATATCTAAAATAAAGTATCATAAAAATTTGTAAAAGTATCAAGCAGTGAAACTTTAAAAAAAAAGTATGAAAATTCCTTTTATTTTATAATTGAGGTAAAATATCATAAATCATAAAAATTTGTAAAGTATCAAGCTTGATATTAGAAAAAAATTAAAAATATCATAAGTTTCATACTGTGATACTAAAAAAAATTAAAAAGTATCATAAGTATCATATCGTGATACTAAAATTTTTGAAAAGTATCATACTGTGATACTAATCTATTTGAGAAGTATCATAAGTATTTTTCAGTTTTTAAGATTTTTTTAAAAGTAATTTTCAAATTTTATAAAATTGAAGTAAATTTCAGTTTGATCTCTTAAAATAGGGTATTTATGTGAACAACCCTTTTTTTTTCTACATATGCGCATTAAGCCCAAGTTCATGCTACGGGACGACCTTGCAGCCCAAGATGTCCAATATCATGCTTTGGGTCGACCTCTGTTGAAGAATCATTTGGTGTTAAGGCTCAAGATCATACCTTGGGTCGACCTGCTGACAATTATGACATGGTCTCATTGTGGATCGACCCCTTCTCCAAATACGCTGATGGGCTGCGTCTTGGGCCATGTGTCCCAATAATATTTTAGTTAACTATAAACCTCTTCTTACAATCAACTCAAATAAGGAATGTTTTCCAACATCCTCAAGTTTTATAGATTAACAATTCATAAATAGAAAATAATTTTCATTCATTCATTAATCAGATGATCTGTGTGTGTATAACCGAAATCTCAAATCCACCCCAACCTTAGAAATTGGTGCATCCAAGTCGGATCGGCGCCTCACCACCACCACCACCACCACCCAATACTCATGACGTGCCACCACCATCTCTAACAAACCACCACCGCCACCACAATCTCCGACACACCATCACCATAATCATCATCACTAAACTCTCTGATGCACCACCACCACCACTACCTCCAACCCATCACCACCACCATCATATGATACTCACCATCATCTCCGATGAACACCCATAGCCACCCAAGGACGGTGATAGAGGGGGGGGGGCGACCGTCCCCCCAACATTGTCTGCTAGTTCACTATTTTTAGTTAATTTGTAATATATTTTTCAGTTTCACCCCCGCAAAAATTTGGACTTGCCCCCGTAAAATTTTGAAATTTTTATATTTTGTTTCCATTAATAAATATTGACCCAATAACTTACACTTTAAAATTTAACCATACAAAAATCTTAGACGTAAACAAAAAGATCCAATAGTTACTTAAATAAATAAATAACCCAATATCAATAAAAAAGCAAATGATCCAAATCAATTACCCAAAAATATATTCAGTCCACCTAATCTTGTAATACCTAATCAGACTACACACCTCAGTCCTCACAATCCAGAACCTTTGGACTCATTCTTCCTCAAATCGACTCCTCTCCGCAGCTCCGCCACTGCCAACGCCGCGAGTCCGGTTACTCAGCCAACGAAAACTCAACTTCAAAACTATACAGAAGATGGATGTGATGGATCATTTTGTACTTCAAGACACATAGACATTCCTGATATGATTTGTTTATATAGAGCAGGTTGAGGGAGGATTTCTAAGCAAAAAGATCCTATTACTTAAAAACATCATTACAAAATTAACTTGTCTATTTTGGTACTCAAAATTATCGTTTCGAATCCTCTTAGTTAAAAAAAAAAAAAAAAAAAAAAAATCGGGGGACCCGAGAGGGGGCCAGCCCCCCTCCACCCCCCGTATTTTCGCCCACGCAAGATTAAATTCCTAACTACGTTCCTGCAGCCACCTCCACTGCAATAATAATGACCGTGTCACCACCACACATATAGAATAGATTTGACAAGATAGACATCTTTTCATTTCAAATTGGACTATTATGTATTAGCGATTCTGTGAACAAAATGACTCGTTTATAAAGTCCAAATTAGAGTCAAAGTATTGTATAGTTTGGTAATTGGGTTGAAAAAGATTAAAGAAGTGTTCAAGAAGACTTGGGATACAATTAGAAGCAAAAGAAGAATCCAAAATCTGCAAAGATTATGATTCAAATTTTTAGATAAAGAACGAGAGTCTTTTGTATAGATAAATTTTGAATTTGGAAATTACTATTTCTGGAAGAATTTTAGTCCTTTGAGTTAGCTTTCCAATGAAATTTGAATCACTTCAGTCAGACATCGAGAGAGAATATTTTGACTAAAAAACTGGAGCCCACTCAAATCACGCTTGAGTTTTCATTACATTTCATATCCTATACTTATATTTGAAGGTCCAATAACACTTTCTACCAAAGATTGATTCATTTATTTCTTGAGATCTAAATAACCACATGTTAGGAAAACATCATTGTTCCTAATCTAGAACACTCGCTTTCTTAATACATTAAGGAATGTACTTTTTCAGTTTTAAACTTCAGAGGTTACTGGAGTTTGAGGAAAGTTGGACTATAAGCGCAGGAATAGTACAAGAATTAAAGATTCTTGGGGTATCCATTTGGAAGGGACAACGATACAAGATTAGGAAGCTGTAAGAGTGAATAACAATATCTTGGATTTATAGGGGTAGATTGGAAGGTATAGCGGAGTTCCCTGGACATATCTAACTGTAAATATACAATGTCTATAGTGGAGGTAACTAGCTTGATCTCGGAGTTTTTCTCACGTTGGATTTCGCTGTCATCATATTAGTGTTGATTATTTATTGTCTTTTATATTTAGATTGTGAAAATTCAACTTAGGATAATTGAACTTGTTTGCTTAACCATTTAGAAAAAATTAAAAAGTGACATGTGTTTTTTAGTTGTATTATTTTCGCACTAAGGTTGAACTTTTTGTGGTAACCCAGAACGTTCAATATAGATCAATTAAAGAGAATATGTGGCCTACGAACTAGTACATGTGACCTGTGAGCCTGAAAATGTGACCTGAGAACCCGAACATTTTGCCTAAAAAATGTGACCAAAGACCATTTGACCTGAGAATGTATTCCATCACCACCGATCTAAAAATATGAAAATCCATTCCACCATTGTCACCACCACACACCATTGCCCCCAACTCGCACCATATCACCACCACTAACACACCAATTTCCATAGCCCCAATTGCCACGCCACCACCATCAACTGTTAACTGCTTGACCTCAACCGTCACCATAACCACCTCCACCATATACACCATAGCCTCAAGAGACCGCCATCACCTCCTCTTGAACGAGCAGCAACACTGTAATGAGAGGGAGGTGGTGGGTTGGGGGAAAGAAAAATCGATGATTACAATGATGAAGATGGTGAGTGGTGAGTGGGTGGGTTGGTTTGGGGTGGGTTGGGTTGGGTTGGGTTGGGTTGGGTTGGGGTGAGAGAGAAAGAGAGAGACTCGATGAAATGCAGAAAGCGGAACGGATCTGGAGTCATGAAATAATTATTTTAATTGGGTTAGTTATTAATAAATATTAAAATAATCAATTACAACTTGATTTGTGAAATAATACCATTATAAAATGAAATACATTCTTAAAAAACCTCACTATATGTAATTTCCTTATAAGGAAACTTACATTGAGCACTATAAAGGGCTCCTTTATTCATGATTTAAGATACATTATTCATAAAACTCTTAAGCCTTTTCATCTTCACATTTTTTTATTGTTGATGATTGAAATATAAGTGTTTCAAGTCAGCAAGAAAATAGGTGAGTGTCAGTTATATAGAGAAATACAATGACTGTAAGAGGTGGACCCCAGAATCAGATCGTGCTTGATCAAGGCTCCACGTAGGATATCTTATATATTGAGAGTTTTGGCTTATAATATAGTCAAGATTGAGATCCTTCTATGATCTACCTTCACTTATATTTATAGAGAAAAGGGGTGAGCTGACTTATTACGATGTCTGACCACTGGTAAGTACATTCTAACTGAACTACTTAAGTTCTCACAAAGTACGTACAAAGTAGTTGACTTTTAACTAGCTTACCTGTCCTAATGGGCGTACATAATCATTATATGATCTATAATACCGTGAGACTGTACAAGCTAATCCGAATGGTTGTGCATAATCGTTATATGTTCTGGTCGTATGATGTCCAACCGTACACTACAATGGGCGCATTTCATGTTGTGTTTTGCATGAAATTCGATGTGACAGGATTTATAAACCGATGGGATGTATGTGTTCTAACAAATTGCGCAATGGTTGTTCGTGTTACCTCTATGCTAATGTCGTCGTTTACACTTCACGTCAGATCGTGCAGTAACATATATATTTCCCTTCTCTCCAGTAACTAATTCTTATACCAGAGAAGCGACGAGGACATCCTCACTGCCTTTTTTGTAGGTTCGGTAGAAGCTTAGATTATCTTTCTCAGCGATAAAAACTTATAATCTTGTCAAGTTAAGATCAGTAATTTTACAACATCACTCTACTAGTCTCTATTCATTTAAAATTAAAATCTAGTATAAGCATTATTCAAGATTATTTCGAAATAATGTAGTTTGTAATAATAAATTTTTGGAGAATGTGGTTAAAAAATAGAAAATCTTTTTAAATTTATGTGTAAATTATTTTATTGATAAAATGTATGATTGAAAATGAGTTTTAAAAAAAAAATGAGACTTTAAATAATGAGTTCCAAATGTTATATATCAAATTAGATAAGATTGCCACGTGTATTTTGTTTTTTCTTTTGTTCAATAATGAATAAATCATCATACTTAAATTGACATGCAACTTTATATTAAAGTGTATTTTATGAAGTATTAAATAAAGAAATTAAAATTTTATTGATTGTATGATCCAATTCATTATATTGTACTGCATGAAATGTAAATCCGAAAAGAAAGTCGCCATTGCAATCGAATTCTAATTTTTGAAGAATGCTGATTATAAAAATGCTTAATATTGTGGGGGCAAATTAGTAGAAAGTGAAAATAGTGCGGAAAAAATAACATAAAAAATGGAAAGTTGAAATGTAAAAAATTAAAAAACTGGACTAAAATAATTGCAAAGTTGGGTGGTGCAGGAGACCTCACTGCTTCGCAGTAGATACTAGATCACCACCACTTCTTTTGAGCCTTAATTTAAGATTTTTTTTTTTTGAAAGAAATTTAAGATTTAATTTTAATAATTGATAAATTCGGGAAAATGTCTCAAACTTCAACTTGTTGGGTGGATTTGTGAATAGTGACGCCAAATAATGAAAGTTTGTAAATCCAAGCCGAAATTTGGACAGAGTAACGGTAAGGAAAAACACAAATAAGAAGAAGAAGAAGAAGAATAAGGACAAAGCCGAGGCAAGAGTTGAACTCTTTGTCCTTAAGTCGAATTTGCCCCGCAACAGTGCCCACGGATAACGGCAATCGACTCCCAAGATACAACGGTTTCACTTGTGTTTGTAGCACTCCAAAACACAAGTACAACGAACCAAATTTGTCTTATGTACTCCAAATGATGCAATGAAAGAATATCAAAACAAATGAAATGATTTGATTTTGGAGAGAAGTGAGGATGTTGAGATGTTTTGCATATCAAAAAGTGAGGAATAGGACACCCAAAGTGATGTGTTCCGGACCCGCGACAATTGGAGTCATAGTAGGTTTGACAGAAAATTAAATATTCAAGCCAAAATAAAAGTGCAGTCCAGTCAACCATGTCGGAATTTGATGAATAATATGTGTTTTTGAAGTAGAAATGGGCCACTAAGCAAAACTCATGGGCTAAAGCCCTTGAGCCCATTGATTTTAGGGTCAAATTCCATCGTTTGGGGCTTCAAATTGGCAAATCAATGATGCAGACGGAAATTTACTATATTTCCATAATTATAGGATTTTTAATTATTTTGTTTCCATTTTGGTTTCTAGGTTATTTTCCTAATTTAGTATTCTAGTTTAATTAGAATTCTATTTTGAGTAAATTAGCGGTTATGTTATTTTGCTTATTTATAGGCTTTTTCCATTCATTGTAATGCAGACTTTGATGATTGAATAAAAATAGATTGAATGTTTTTCAATTGTTTAATGTGTGGATTCACATTACAAACCCAAACTTATCAAGATTGATTATCTTGTGGCGTTCATCCAGAACTTATCAAATATTCGCGAGAGTATTTGTGGCGTTGAAAATCAGAGACTTATCAAGGAGATTGGGCAAATCCTTGTGGCGTTTCGAAAGTCGTGGTTCTTTATTCCGCATCGTCGAGCCATCGCGTCGTGAATATTGGGTCATGATTCATCCGTCCAACCACAACCTGAGTTCGGAACTTTCCGGCGTTTATTCCGCGCTTCGAACCTCATCATCTGGTATCAGAGCTGGACTCTGAATTCAGGTTTTTCTATCCAGTTTAATTTTTATGTTTATCATCGAGTCCCATAAAAATCATCCATATCTTGTTGAGTGTTTTATTTTCAATTTTTTTTGCGTTCTTCTTGAGTTTGTTGAGTCTTTAATCCAGAAAATCATTCCAAGTTTTTTTTAAAGTGTTTGTTTTGCTTAATTCTTATCCGAAATAAGTTCCGTTTGTTTTGTCGTGTTCGTTGTCAAATTTTCGGAATTATAAAAAAAAATTATTTATTTTATTTATTCCGAAAATTCATCTGTTATTAAAAAAAAAAAAAAGTCACTCCGAAATTCAAGAACCACTTTCTTGAATTTCCTTAAATTATTGATATTCGTTTTCTTTCAAGTCAGCAATAAAATTCGTTCCTGCTATTTGATGTTTAAATCTTCTTCGTTCTTGAATTTTTGAAACGCCACATAAAGAATGGATTATGATCCGAGCTTTTTATTCCAAACTAGATGTTATGTAGATCACAAGGGGTGCAGTTTGACGATTGATGGAAAGTGCTTTACTAATTTCGTTAGTAGCACCGTGGTTGAAAAATTAGGATTGCCCCTAGAACCACACTATAAACCTTATAGGATGTCGTGGATGAGGGAGTTTGGGAATTTCAAAGTAACCAAACAAGTTCTAGTGCCTATTGCCCAGGGAAGGTATAATGAGGATGTATGGTGTGATGTAGTACCATTAAAATCTTATCATATTTTATTGGGAAAACCATGGAGACGTAGGAGGGAGGCTGTTTATGATAAGAGTATGCACATATACCAATTCCTTAAGAAAGAGAAAACATGCGTACTATATTGGTTGACATTAGAGGAAGCACTAGAAGATTCACGAAGGGTAAGGAAGGAGAGCGAAAAGTGGTGTAATAGGAGGCATCGTGGGAATAAGGATATTGATAAGAAAGAGGGAGAGTTGAAATTAAAAACAAATAAACAAATTCCAAAATTTGATGAGGAAAAAGAGTTGGGTAGCGAGAAAGTGATTGAGAATGCAATTGTTGAAGATGAGAATGAAGAATTAGAAGTGGTGGTTAAACAAGAAATTGTGAAATTGGAGGTAGAAGATGTGGTTGAATTTGAGAGTAAAAATTTTGAAAAGGTGGTTGAAGATGCAAAGGAAGAACGAGGTGAAGAGGAGGGTCTCGTGGTTCTTAAAGAAGAATTGGAGATGGTGATTAATCATGGATACAAGGATCCATACCTTGTACCTCATGAAACTAACATTCCCCTCCCCGTTTTATTTAATTCTTTCTTGCAGGTTAATGGTACGTGAAAATTTGGGCAACATCACCAATGTCCAAAGGTGTTTCAACTTCAAGTCATTCACGTGACCCCTGTTGCAGAATATTTTTGGTTGATCATGTGCAATGGCAAAAGAAATTTTCCGTTTGATCCAGGAGGTGAAGTGAAACAACAGGAACAAATCTATGATTCGGGACGAATCATCCTAAAGAAGGAGGGTATGATGTGTTCCGGACCCGCGACAATCGGAGTCATAGCAGGTTTGACAGAAAATTAAATATTCAAGCCAAAATAAAAGTGCAGTCCAGTCAACCATGTCGGAATTTGATGGATAATATGTGTTTTTCAAGTATAAATGGGCCACTAAGCAAAACTCATGGGCTAAAGCCCTTGAGCCCATTGATTTTAGGGTCAAATTCCATCGTTTGGGGCTTCAAATTGGCAAATCAATGATGCAGACGGAAATTTACTATATTTCCATAATTATAGGATTTTTAATTATTTTGTTTCCTTTTTGGTTTTTAGGTTATTTTCCTAATTTAGTATTCTAGTTTAATTAGAATTCTATTTTGAGTAAATTAGCGGTTGGGTTATTTTGCTTATTTATACGCTTTTTCCATTCATTGTAATGCAGACTTTGATGATTGAATAAAAATAGATTGAATGTTTTTCAATTGTTTAATGTGTGGATTCACATTACAAACCCAAACTTATCAAGATTGATTATCTTGTGGCGTTCATCCAGAACTTATCAAATATTCGCGAGAGTATTTGTGGCGTTGAAAATCAGAGACTTATCAAGGAGATTGGGCAAATCCTTGTGGCGTTTCGAAAGTCATGGTTCTTTATTCCGCATCGTCAAGTCATCGCGTCGTGAATATTGGGTCATGATTCATCCGTCCAACCACAACCTGAGTTCGGAACTTTCCGGCGTTTATTCTGCGTTTCGAACCTCATCACAAAGGGTCATATATATAGATCATCAAAGGGTGTGGACGAAATGGTTTGAGGCCAAACCATGCACCCTTTCCAAACAATGCACCTTTATGAAAAGGTGCCTCCTGGCCGGACAACCGTGCTGTCGCACGGTCTTACTCAAAATTCCGAAATTAAAATTGACGTGTGGTCGCACGGTTTACGAACCATGCGGCCGTACGGTCAAATAATTTGACCTGATTTTCGTCATTTTCCGTAATTTCTCATTCATCCGATATTGGTTTTCGAAATGCCAAATATACCCTTAAATACATGCAGGTCGATCCCCGTTTGTGCGCCCCGAAGTGGCGAAGTGGCAAACAACTTTGCCTAAACGGATTGAGCCGAGCTTTTGAGTATTTGGTCGAAGTCGACACGAAATCATTTTAATCGATTTTCAATTCTCGATTTATTAACCAATATCCAACACAACTTTCGTCCCTTTGTAAAATTGGCGACACACATTCAAATGGATGATTCCAATTCACATTTCATCAGCATATTAAAAAATTAAAAAGGGCATAATTGTGACTCTGTTGTTCTTAAAAAAAAAAAAAAAAAAGCCCCTTGTTTGATGAATCGAAATCAAATTTTTAGTAGATTTTAAAAGAAATTAATGAAATGTGTGGTTGAAAAGTTATAATCCTTACAAAATATTATTAAAATTAATTATTAACTTTAATTTAGATTAAAATCTTAATTTTAATTGGTCTTAAACAAGGGCTTAGTAAACAATAAAAAGGAAAAGAAAAGAATTGCCTAACAAAAAAAAGAAATAAAAATAATAATCATCTTCTACTGCCAAATTCAAAATCAGTGGGATATCTTCTCCACCATCGACAGTCGACACCACCACACTGGCAACCTGCCAACTTCGACCGTGAAAAAAGTTAACTGCCAAAAATGACAAAAATTAGGAGATGTCGGCCCTCTTGTTTGGCCTAGTTTGCTACCCAAAATGACACCCCGCTTAGTTGCTAGTGGTGGCGGCGAGGGGGTGGTCGGGTGGTAGCTAGGGATGGAAGAAGTTATTTATTTTTCTCTCTCTTTTTCTTTTATTCTTTTATTCATTCATTATTTATTTATTTATATTTTTTCTTTTTCTCTTTTAAAAAGTATTTTAATTATTAATAATGAATTGAGAATTTTATCATTTTTTATTTACTGAAAAATGGGCTCACAAATATTTTATTATGAGGAAATTACGGCACCCAGGTATTTTAAGATTGTAATTCAAAAATCAAGCCAAACCTTAATAAATTCAAATCTCAGTTTCTAATTAGGATTTTTATTGTAATTTAATTAATTATCATATCACAAAATATATTCATAAAAAAAGCAAATACACGAAATCTATGTAAATAACCGCTGAAAGAAATCCCTAAATATCCGGCCTCTATGAAGATGAACTCCACCACTTCAGTAAGAAGATACACCGCTATTCAACATCAAGATTCATCACGCTCCTTAAATTAAACCTATACTAAAACCATCACGCCGACGATCTCGAGGAAAAACATTACAACAAACCCACACCACGCAATCCAGTATCATGGCCCAACCTACACTACATACAATCTGTTTTTGCCTCTCGAAATTTGAAACCAAAGAGAACATTTACTGTATATGGTGAAAATCAAGACATCAGATCGGAATTCATTGTCGAAGAAAGTAAAGGAGGAGAAGATACCGATCATGAAAGCAACAGGTAAGATGTCGAATACCTTTGAATTTTTTTGTCGATTGGTACCTTGTTGAAATGATGCACATGTGACCTAGTATTATTGATTTGTATTGAATTGAACTAAGAATTTAATGAACTTAGAAACAAAATGTGAATCCCCTTATTCGTCTTCTTGATTTGAGGTCGTCTGAAGTTATTTGCAATTCAGAACATTTTGTGACCTGATTATGTTGATAACTAGTGCAATTATCATATGTGACCTGGCTTTATTGATGACTATTGCACTATCATTTTGTGACCTTATATATGTATTGTGAGCTTAACACATTTGTGACCTTAGTAACACGAATTAGTTGGTTATAAGTGGATGTGATGCTCAACAAAATGAGATGGTAGTCGAATGTTATATGTTTAACGAAGATTTGTGAGTAATTGATTGAATTATATGGATCTTATTTTTCTCCCCTTACATGCTTGTTGTGGCTTTTATTTTTCTGATTTTCATCTTTGGATGAATTTGTTTTCCACCAAATATACCCCTTTGGCCTTCAATTTATTAACTGGGAAATTAACATTTCCTGATAGTATTAAATGTTTTCTATTTATCCTTCATCCCTAGCATCTTTGCCCTACTTTTGTCTTATATATAAATCCAAAATTAAAGATTATAATGTGTTTCATCATGTGTGATTATAACAGGTATACATATGTATTGTGACCTTAAAACATTTGTAACCTTACATATGTATTATGACCTTAAATAATTTGTAACATTGTCTTGATAATGACTAGTGCACTGATCATTTGTGACTTGGTTTTACTAATAATTAGTGCACTGATCATTTGTGACATTATTTAAATCATATTAATGTGGATTCTGACTCTGTTTTTGTCAATGTGCCTTCTAGCGAAACATATCCCTTCGGACCTTATATATGGATCGTGACTCACTTGAACCTGTGACCTTGAGTATTGGTTGCAAAATGAGATGAAGTCCATGCCATGGATTTTAATGCTACAATTGCAATGGTGAACATAGATGCAACTCTTTACGAGCATTGACAAGTGAAAAAGAACACGGGACAAACGAGACAGAGGGTAGACGTCGTTGTGATGGAGACGCCTAAATTTTTGTGCAATCACTACTCAGAATATCGTATATTTCCTTTTTTATTTAATGAAAGCTGTATTTGGGATTTAAATTGATTTTGTGAAATACATATTTTTTCATTTATGTATACTCTACATTTTTTCTGTAATTTTGTCTCAGGAGTTTATTCTTCAAGCTTTTTGATATAACCGTTTGTTGAGTATTTCTTATTAAGATCACATGTCATTTAATCCAGGGGTAGAACCATTTGATGACTTGTTTTTATTCAGGTCACATCTAATATTGTGCAGACACATGTTCATGAATGTCACCTCATACACATTACATTCTACATAAACATACTACAGGTTTTCAGGCATGTTCAACTTCCCAGGTCATATACTATATTCATTGGTAGCCCTTGGGGCACTGATGAGACATCACATGTTTAGGTCACATGGTAAACTACCCATGTCACACGTTAAACTATCCAGGTAACATGTTAAAATATCAAGGTCAGATGTTGAATTATTCCGGTCACATGTTAACATCAGTAACCTAATTCAGGTCATCTTTTCATATCAACAGACTGCACTTTTTCCAATAATTTGGTACTGATATCCTTGCAAAACTGATCTGTGGGATATTGATACGTGACAAAACTATGTGATCATTCCAAATGGGGTATATTATGGAAGGTAACATACACTTAATTTTTTTTAGAAATATACAGTTACAAGAACTTTACAATTGTTAAATATACCTCCAGGTCACAAATTTAATCAGACCACAAACACAACATTCAGTAAAGGAGTACAATTGCATCGATAACATGAATTACATATCATTTCACTTAAAATTAAACAAGTTCAAAAGTTCACTTGAATTTCTGAAAAATCAGATACAATTTTCAATGTTTACAAATACAATGAGGTCACAAACAGGAATACCCATAAGACATTTCATTGACAATTAACGCATTCATTATAGGAATTCAATCATGGCAAGTCAAAAAATCTGGCTTTACGTCGGAAAATTTTACTTCACAATGTTTGACCACAGGTCGCCAGGTCCCAAGGTCACAAACTACATAAGAGCACAAGGTCATATTAATTACGAAAATAGAAAACTGGATTTAGTTTTCCGATAGCTAGAAATACATAAAGGTCACAAACGATAATACAAATAATACAGTTAGATCACAATAGCACAGAGAACATATTACCTTATGTGACCTCAATGTTTTAAGGAAATGTCTACTGGGCAATAAAACTTGCTTTACGTGATGAACAGAGGTTAAAATGTTGATTCATTATCTGTGCTCTCCTAGTTGATGTATACGTGAATTTAAAAGTGCATGATGCCATGTGACCTAACTTCCATTCATTCCATACTGTGCCCATATTCTTATATTCATATCCGCTATTTATGATAATATAAATCTGACGCCATAACATTCAACACACATTCCTATCATACAACACAAGCAATTCGTGTCATTATGTAAACTAGAAGCAATACAAAATATGCGAACTTGTTAAACTCAAATCCCATATCAAAAAGGAAGTTTAACTTATGTGCCCTCAAATAAAGGAACGGATTCTATACAACAACGGCTTACCCCAGGTCGATGTCGCAGTCTCAATGAATGATTCCTAATTTACAAATCTCTTTGTCACTAATTTTATTGAACTCGATGCTGAATACAATTGTGACCTCGTCTTCACTTTCTTCTCCTTATTTGCACGTCTTGCTCCAGGGCATCAAAGAGGTTCTGGTATTACCAATTACAATAACGTGTCATTGCTGAAATGTTGCTTTGAGAATTCCAATAATTATGGAAATATTTTTTTTTAACTGTCGCCGTGATATTTGGGATACATTTTTCCTTAATTTCCGTTACTATATATATATACCTGATAATTGAATGATTTTAGGTTCTACCTTATTCTTGATATGTGAATATATAACTACCTGCATAACGCATTTTTCCCTTTTATTATTTTGTGAGTCTCACCCGTTTGAGGGGCGTGCAAGGTAATGTATATGTATAGCATTATCCTTTCAAAAAATTTAAACTTGCAGAAAAATTTAAAAATTAAGCTTATATCAATTATATAATATTAATATAAATAAGGATAATTATATATCAATAACAGATCCTAAAATATAACATTTTTAATTTCCATAATTTAAAATATATCCTCTCACCCAAATTAATCTCATAGTTCAAACTTTCACTTTCTAAATACACGATTCACAAATTACTTCAGAATCCCCAAAAAATCTTCATACTAAATTACTATTTGGGCACAAATTGATGTATCAATTCTCCTAACAACAATGTTCATCCAAATATGACGCAATGCAGTCAATGATTATTGATTTTTCATCTGACAGGAGTTGCTGAAACGCGATGACCTGAGAATTCGGCCGCTCAAGATTTTCATATTTCATTATGAAGCCATTATAACTTATTTTGATAACATTGTAACATTCTTTATTCTTGTAAAGTCTGACATTTTATTCGTACTTTGAGTATTAATAAATTGGTTAGATTAAAGGATTATACAAATAAGATGTGTTGTTG
This sequence comes from Ligustrum vulgare, assembly GCA_963555705.1. NCBI lineage: Eukaryota > Viridiplantae > Streptophyta > Magnoliopsida > Lamiales > Oleaceae > Ligustrum > Ligustrum vulgare. The sequence goes on along the minus strand of OY743176.1, from coordinate 18,257,480 downwards.
ATCTAAAATTTTGAATTCATATTGAACAAGTTTGAATATATTTATATTGGATAATTTTCAGTGCTGTGTATGCAACCAGATCAGCATAAATTGTTACCATATCTGTGTAATTGTTACTATTAACCAGATCTACTTGAATCATGATTGTATGTGACCACGTATGTGTTAACTATGACTATATCTTACCAATTTTGCGTTAATAGTCACATTGTGATCATGTCCCTATTAGCAATGACTGTGATGATCTATTATGTAAACCATCACTGTATTTTACAATGTGTTAAACGTGACTCTCTATGACCAGGTTTGAGTCATTACTTGGACTTTGATTGTTCGTGGCCTGTAATGCATTGAATATGACCTATTGTTGTCTTAGTTATGATTGTATGGGACTTGTTCTATAGAATTGTGGTTGTATGTTACAAATTATGTATTAATTGAGACTGTATTAGACCAGTTATGTATTAATAGTCACATGTGTGACCAAGTCTCTATTAACAATGGCTATTGGTGTTAGCATACCTATTTGTGATTAGTTCAGTGTTAACTGGGACTTTCTATGACAAGATCTAAATTACGATGACTGTCTGTGACTCGGTCTATTTGAATTGTGACTCTTTGCGACATGTAATTTATTGAATGTGAGTTACAATTTTCTGAATTGTGACTCTTCGTGATCAGGACTGTCCGAACTGTGACTATATTAGATCAGGTGTGTGTTGATTGTGGATGTATTTGACCAGTTTTGTGTTAACAGTCACATATGTGATCATGTTTAGGTTACTAATGATTGTTGGTTATATATTATGTTAATAGTGGTTGTTTGTATCCATTGTGTTAACTGTAACCTTGTAACTAGGTCTGAGTAATTGTGATTAAACATATTTGAATTGACATGTGACATGTTGTTCTCTTATTGTAATTTCATACATTTATACTGATTTTATATATTAAAACTATCAATCAAAAGAAATCACAAAATATAATAATAATTATAAAAGTCATACATTATACATAGTAGTAAAAAATAAATAAATAAAATTCTCTTATATGTACGTAACAACATTCCTTTACATGAATATCTACCAAAATATAGAAATGAAAATTCATTATCAAATATTCTACTAAAATCAAACCAATATTTTCCTTCTTTTGCCCCTCCTTCCAATCTGTTCAATTTGTCTATTTTGAACAGCAACGATGCAATTTCAAACTTCGCTTTGGTAACATCAAATGATAGACATATTTGTGAGATCGTTTTGGAACAAATACCAGATATGTACTTAATGACGAAAACTTCTCAATCGTGCCTGTAAATATTTAAAAAGAAAGTTCATAATATAGCAAGATTATGTCACAATGTAGCAAAACCAGGTCACCAAAATATCAAAATCATGTCACATTTTATCGAAATGAGGTCACAAAAACCCAATTAAATAATACATAGCATACTCAAATACTACATTTGATATTGCAAAACATTTTTATAAAGAAACATTAATTGTGATTTCGGGATTAAATATGAAATTTTTGTCATATAATATAATCAAAGAACTCAGTCACAATACAACATATAAGGGTCACAAGAAAATCATTATAAGTATATCTAACATACGCATAAACTATATTTCATATTGAAAAGCATATGAACAAAAGAATTGAATTGCATAGTAGGGATTCACATTCTTCTTCGAGGATGTTTTGGGCGAAGATTTTTCACTTTTGTTCTTCCTTTTCACAAGATTTTTCATCTTTTTGGATTAACACCATTTTCTACAACAGTGTGGTGTTTGAGTGTTGCTTAATCAGAGAATTTAATACTGAGATCTTCAATTTAATCTCGTGTAGAAAGTTTGGTAGTGATAATGACTGATTTCAATAGGGGGGGGGGGGGGGGGGGTTAGGGATTTGAATATATAATTGAAGTTAAGGAAGAGAGGGAGGGAGCGTAGTGATGGCAAGGGAGCGGGCGAGTACCTTGCCCGCTGGCCCGCCAAGCAAAAAAAAAAAAATATTCTTCATACCCACCTCAAGATTTTCGAGGTGGGTGGGTTCATGGTCCATTTACCTTCCCGTTTAATTATTTTTTAGTTTCTACATTTTTTCTTTTTTATGTATATTTTCGAGGCAGGTTTTCGCCCAATTGGGATCGGGTATCCATCAAGTTCGAGGCGAATCGAATTTTTTTGAAGATTATGGTAATAATGTAATTATTTGAAAATATTGCTTTGATTTTAGATAATTGTTTAAAAAAAAGTTAAGATATTATTATACTTATTAATTTTGTATTAATTAATTAATATATTGATATCAATTAAATTTTATTTACATCTTACTTGCAAAAATAAAAGTTTCACAACTTATTTTTGAAGTGTAAAGTTTAAAGATATGAATTTTCTTAATTTTCCCTTTAGATAATTGTCACTTTGGAGCATCTCGGATGGGCCGTGTATTTTGAATGTGAATATAATGTAGCAGGAAACAAAATGAAGTGACACTTAAAAATTAACAAAATGTGAAAATGACTGTCCATTTCTGAACAGCCCTTTTCACAAATACAAACCATTGTTTTAAATTTTTGAATTCTCTATTTTTTTTTTCATCTCTCCACAATTTTCTTTTCTATCACTTCATTTCAATTTCTCTCTCCTCTCTTATATTCTCTTTCTTGCCCACTAAATCGATCTTCATAGTGTGAGCATTGGAGATGCTATTATTTACTTAAGGTAGGTGAAAGTAGCCAGTAAAATAAAGTTTGAAATAAAAGTGCAAATAAACCCAAAATGGACCTTCCATTTTTTTTTTTTTAACCTTTAAATAATTCATTTTTTCAATTTTTATTATTATGAAGTTTATTGACCAGGACTTTTAGCCCTTGGACTGGCTCGGATTTTTCAAACGGGGGACAATTCATCAACTCAAAAAATAAGAATAGTATATCTAATGAGCTAGATTTGGTTAAACATCTTTCTCAACTGGAATATACAATGTTGGTTTGAGAGTGATGTTGAAGGAGAGACAGAAATGATGAAATGTAATCCTATTTAATTTTTTCAATTGATCTACTTCGAAAATGATTGCTAATTTAAAAAATAATAATTTTGAGACAACTAATACGAAAGGCAACTTCTTCCTTATTCCTTGAAATGTGTACATGATTATCTTGTTTTCACATGTATATATTTTTTAAATATATCTTATTATGAATAGATAATAGTGTTTCGATGTTATCTACACAATATTTTAAAATGGAAAAGTCTTCCACAACAAGTTGTCGCCCTTTTTTCTTTTTTTTAAAGTTTCCTGTTATTGTTACTGCTTGGAATCCAAATGTATCAGCCGCTGAAATCAGCAGCTGCCACCTTTTTAATTTTTTTTTTCATTCATTTATCTTATTCTTCGTTTGTCTATTGCCATCATTTGGTAATATTATTTGATTTATAAATTGATTTATTTATAATTTTGAGGTAAAAAATAGTCATTCAAAATTGGAGAGAAAATGTGAGTGTTTAAAAAGTGGTTTGAAAAATTGTATAGTTTATAAACTATTTTTTTTACTTTTACTAAACACATGTTTTATTTTATTTTTTTGTCTTACTATTTTTATTTTTGTAATTTGGTCTTTTATAATATGTCATTCTTATCATTTATTTTGTCATAATAATTTTTAATAGACATACAATTATTAAATTTAGATCACACATTTTACAAAAAATTTACAACTCACATTATTTGAAATAGTATTTTTTCAGAATGTAAGGTTAAAAGTAGAGTTTTTTTTTTTTTTTTTAATTTGTGTGTACATTATTTTATTGGTAAAATGTAGCAGAAAATGAGTTTTAAAAAAAATACTGTTTTGAATAAGTATAGAGAAAATGTGTGAGTAAAAAGTGGAGATAAAATGTGTGTGTCTAAAATATTTTTTTTTACGTCATTTTTTCTTTCCTCTGTTTGGCAAACATGTTTAAAACAAGATTTTTAAACCATAATTTCTCAAATCACTTTTTAACCACATATATTTTTTCTTTCCACTTTTCAACCACACATTTTACCAAGAAAACATAAAAAACATGTTTTTAAACACAGAACTTTCAACAAACAGAGCTAACTTGTTTTTTTTTTTTTTTTTTTTTTTTTTTTTTTTTTTTTTTTTTTTTTTTGTATTGCTATGTACATGTTTGTAATTTAGTCTTTTGTCATGTGTCGTTCTTATATTTTATTTTGTCATAATAATTTTTAATACACGAACAATTATTAAATTTCGATCACATATTTTTCAAAAATTTTAGAAATCACATTATTTGAAATAGTAGTTTTTTAAAAATGTAAAGTTAAAAGTAGAGAATTTTTTTAAGTTTATGTGTAGATTATTTTATTGGTAAAATGTGGCAGAAAATGAGTTTTTAAAAAAAGTAATATTTTGAATAAATATAGAGAAACCGTGTGATTAAAAAGTGGAGATAAAATGTCTGTGGTTAAAAAGTAGTTTGAGAAATTATGTTTAACAAATCTTGCACGATAAGTTGGCAGCATTTACTGTTCACCTTCAAAAAAAAAAAAAAAAAAAACTTATGACAATGTGCGGCTGTCGTCTGACAACCATATATGTCTATTTTTTTTATTTAGATATTAATGTTCATGAATTATTTACCTTATGATGCATTATTATTTGATTGGTGTTTTTGAATGAAAATTGGAAAAGAAAAAATTTAAAATACGAGAAGCAAAGAATGAGACCCATTATTTGACAAATACGTGATTTTCATGTCAGAAAATGAACAAAAAATTCTGTTCATACACGATAAAATAAAGTTATTGAACTGATCTTTATTTTTTCTTTTAGAAAAGAAAAGTGATATTTTAAAGTAATTTAGCATATTATGTCTCTATTCTTGTTGATTTTATACTTATTCAATATTATTATTTGACGAAGTATTTTATTTATTTGTTATTCTTATTTTAATATATTATACGCCATATGTGTTACTATCAATATTATAATTATGTTTTGATTATTGTCATTTGTTATCTTTAATATTACAAATCATATTTTATGAATTATTTATCCTATATATTATTATGTGGTTGGCGTTTTCCAACGAAAGTTGGAACAAAAAAGAAGAAGAAGTAAAAATACAAGAAGCAAATGACGGTAATTTATTAATTCACTATATAAATTGTCTTTTATTATTCAAAGAAGCTATTATAATTTGGAAAATAATGACACCCAATATTTTAAAAATACGTGATTTGCATGTCAGAATGAACAAAAAATTCTGTTTATACACGATAGAATAGAATTATTGAACAAATCACTATTTGGCAAACATGTTTCAAAATATGTGATTTTTTTTTTTTTACTTCAATTTTTTTTTCTTTCCTCTATTTTGCAAACACGTTTAAAAATCAGATTTTTAAAACACGATCTATCAAATCACTTATTAACAACTCACATTTTTCTCTCCACTTTTCAACCACACATTTAACCTAAAAAGCATTTTAATATCACATTGTACAAAAATTTTATAGATCACATTATTTGAAATAATAATTTTTTCAGAATGTAAGGTTAAAAGTAGAGAATTCTTTAAGTTTCGGTGTAGATTATTTTATTGGTCAAGTGTGGCAGAAAACGAGTTTTGAAAAAAAGTAAAATGTTTTGAATAAGTATAGAGAAAATGTGTGACTAAAAAGTGGAGAGAAAATGTGTGTGATTAAAAAGTAATTTAAGAAATTATGTTGTTTGTAAATTGATTTATAAATTGCAATGATTGCATTAAAAACATAAGCTTATATTTATCTAATTTATGCAATGTATATTTCATCTTGATATTCATGATTCAAATTATCTTTTACCACACATTCTACAAAAATTTTACAAACAGTATTATTTGAAATGATGGGTCTTTTTTATTTTGTCATAATAATTTTTAATATATGTACACATATTAAATTTCGATCACACATTATAAAAAAAATTTACAAATCACGTTATTTGAAATGACGGATATAAAAAATGGTGCTAATAATAATAGACACATTTTTTTTTTCAAATAATGAGGTTTGAAATAATAATTTTTTTTCAAAATGTAAGGTTAAAGTATAGAGTTTTTAAAATTTATTTGTAAATTATTTTTTTTGGTAAAATGTGACAAAAAATGAGTTTTAAAAAAAATGATGTTTTGAATAAGTGGAGAGAAAATGTGTGTGGTTAACAAGAAGTTTAAAAAATTATGTTGTTTATAAATTGATTTATAAATTATAATAATCGTATTAAAAACATAAGCTTATATTTATCTAATTTATGCAATGTCTATTTCATCTTGATATTCATGATTCAAAATATCATTTACCACACATTCTACAAAAATTTTACAAACCACATTTTACACCAATAAAATAAACTACACATAAACTAGAAATTATATGTTTTTTATACTATTGAAAGCGAAGAATTGTTCGGTTAAACTTTCTATATAAATTTATTAATTTTATATTTGTAAATTATTATTCTCTTGAAAATTATAATTTTCTAGTATGTTATCAATATTCTTTTCAATATAAATAATATTCCGATTTAAGTATATTATTTAGATTTAAGTATAAAAAACATATAATTCAACACGTGTTATAATTATTGTAATTGATTTTGTGAAAGAAAATTGGAGAAATGTTAAATACGAGATGTAAATGCAAAAAATGTGAATACTAGGATTAATAATGCATTATATTTTTTTGATCATTCTTAATTTTAATAGTTGCATAAATGTTATATAGTATACGATTTTCAGTATAATTACTTTACTCCAATATTGCATGTTGTCATATCATGATAATTGCTAAATTTACGTAATTATTATTTTTGACTATTTGATTTTATAAGTAAAAAAATATAATTTTATTGGTTAAATACAAATATTCATGTGTTTAAGTTAAGCACGTATTTAAAATTATTGTGATTGATATTTTTGAATGAAAAGTGGAAAAACTTAAATACGAGAAAAGAATGTAGAAATCGTGGAAAATATATTGATGTCCTCCACAAAATTAATATTGTGTCATAATATTACATCAAACATGATGTACCATTAAATAAAATACTAAATTTGTATTTTCTTTGAAATTAATAATAGCTCATAAAAATTATTGAAATTAACAGTCACGTATTATTTGAATATATAAATTAACTTACTATTCAAACAAGCTATTAAAATTTGAATTAGTTATATTATTTATCAAATTTTAATAGTTATTGTGTTATAATATTATTTTTCATACATTTTGAATTTGTGTTAATTATGTATAAATATTAAAGTTTTATAAATACTTATCGAAATTGATATTTTTGAATAATTTCAATGCATCGCATGGGAGAAATACTAGTTTCTCTATATAAAAGAGATGTCAAATTCATGTCATGCATTAATATCATACCATGAGCCCTGCTCGATCAAATAGTTTTAACCTTCTCTCATTGGGGCACAAAAAAATTCTCACCAAAATAGCTATGATTATTAAAGTTTAATTATACGAAACTCAGAGAACTTACGTGGATGGTTCAATAAGGCATTTGTTAAGACTCGTGGCTTAAATTGGCGAAAATGCGTATTGTTGGACGATCCTTTTAATTAAACTTCTTTGGTAAATCGTTTATAAAAGATTTTTTTTTTTATAAATATTATATTATTTATAAGTGCGACGTGATAATATTTCGTTGGTCCCTTTTTTAAAAAAAAATAAAAAATGATTGGAAGAATTGATCAACCAAAATTATTAACTTTTCAAAAAAATTGTCCAATAACATGTTGTCATATTTTCGTTTATAAACAAGAAGGAATTTGACTCTATTTGGTTTTGTTGTGACTTCTCCTCAGTGTCAAAGTTAAGGGCATTAACTGTAAATAAGAAAGAAATAAAGGACATCAATTGTTTTCCTATGCAATTAACCATCTTTTTGGGTATTTGGAGGAAAAAATCAAGTTTTAGAAGATCAAGAAATTTGTCTCAATTCTCAATTTCTTTTCCCTACTTTAATTAAGTTATGAAAAGTAAAGAATTCACACGTGCAAAGAAACCAAGAGATGGTAAAAAAATCTGATCGACGGGGTACCCGACCCGAACCAAATCCGTGCCTGCGGGTCGACGAGGCGAGTATGGGGCGGTTTCTCGCGACTAGGGCGAGTTGGGGGTTGGTGCGGGTTTGACCGTCCCGACCCGAACCCACCCCGAATAAATAAATTAATAAAAAATAATAAGGAAAAAAATATAAAATACCAAAAAAAAAAAATTAAATGGGGCAAGAAAAGGGGGCGACGGGGTTGACCCACCCTGACCCGAAATTCGATGGTCGCGTGGCGGGTTTGAAATTGAAAAAATCTCGTGGGGAGGAGCACAGGTCGGGGAGACCCAACCCGAACCCTCCCGTTGCCATCACTAAGTTGGTGGGTCATGGGGATAGGATTCGCGGGGGTTAGGTTGGATCAGTTTGGAGGCCAACTAAAGCCAAACCAATTACATAGATTTGGGAAAAATGAACCCAACCAAACTGATGATGGTTTAATAAACCAAACCAAATTGACCCAACCAAAATAAGGATGACAATAATACCCACAGACCCGATACCCATTGAAGACTCGACATAAATGGGCGGGATTATCCAACTAAATGGGTTCGTGGGTCGGATATGGAGGTAAACTTTAAAGCCCGGCATAGGTATGGGTCGAGTGTGGGTTTTACTACAATATTCATACCCTACCCGCATACCCATTAATTGTCTTAAAAATTATAAAATTTAAAATAAAAGTGATTGTGTAAAAAAAAAAAAAGTAGAACTCAAATATCTATTGACATTGTGAGTGTAAACCTTAATATATTTAAACTACTGACATTGTTAACATCTAAAAAAATTGTTTAAATTTGCTTGTTTAGTTTTAGCATAAAACAAGTTTTTTTTAAGCCAAATTCAAATGAAGCCCAACATTTAACTGATTCAAGTTAATCCCGAGCACCTCTAACATATAACCTATTTAGAGTCCTAAAAAAATAAAAATAAAATTGTTAATGGGTTTCAAATGGTAGCTTGTTTAGTTTCAGCATAGAACAAGTTTTTTTTAAGCCAAATTCAAATGAAGCCCAACATTTAACTTATTCAAGTTAATCTCGAGCACCTCTAACATATAACCTATTTAGAGTCCTAAAAAAATGTTAATGGGTTTGAAATGGATATAGAGGCATACCAGCCTACGACCATCCCCCAACCCGCACTCGACCCATCATTCTTAAATGGGTATAAACCCAAACCAAACCAAATCGACCCGACCCGACCCAACATTGATAGTTTGCGTTGATTTGGGTTGCGGTCTGACTAGACCTCCATTTTGGTCCTTTCTAACTGTCCATCTGTTTGAGGATGATAAGCAGTGCTAAACTTCAATTTCGTTCTCATAGCTCCTTGCAAACTCTTCCAAAATTTTGATATGAATCTGGGATCCCTATCAAAAATAATAGTAACTGGAACTCCATGTAATCTGACTATCTATATGATGTATAGCTGTGTGAGCTATTCCATAGTGAAATTGATTTTGATTTGTAGAAAATGGGTAGACTTTGTCAAACGATCAACCACTACCCAAATAGCATTGTGACCTCTTGCTGATCTCGAAAAGCCTATCACAAAGTCCATCGCTATGTGTTCCCATTTCCATTCAATATCCAACGGTTTCAATAGACCTGATGGTCTTTGATGTTCTGCCTTGACCTGCTGACAGACCATACATTTCTCCACGAATAGACCAATCACTCTCTTCATGTTTCTCCACCAAAATGTATCTCGAAGATCTCAATACATTTTTGTACCTCCTGGATGTGCAGCATACGGAGCAGAGTGAGCTTCTTCCAATATCTCATTTCTTATATTCTCATCCTTAGGTACACACAACCTTCCTTTAAAAGTTAGTACATTAACTTCCGATATTTCAAATCCACTTTGTTTTCCGGTACCAACCTCAGCCTTAATCTTTTGCAAACCCAGATTCCGTGCTTCCTTGATTCGATCCCTCAATGTAGGTCGAATCATTAAAGATTTTATTCTTGCTGAAGTCTGAGTCGGCGGTGTGATGACTTCTATCCTCAGTTTCTCAAAGTCTTTAATAAAGTGTTCCTGCACTATGGGTAAAATAACTAACTGTGATCCTGTCTTCCTGCTTAAGGCATCTGCAACTACGTTAGCCTTACCCAGGTGGTAAAGGATTGTACAATCATAATCATTTACTAATTCCAACCACCTCCTTTGTCTCATATTCAATTCCTTCTGTGTGAAGAAATATTTGAGACTTTTATGGTCAGTGTAGATTTCACACTTCCCACCATAGAGATAATGACGCCATATCTTTAAGGTGTGAACTACAGCTACAAGCTCCAAGTCATGTGTTGGATAGTTCTGTTCATACTGCTTCAACTGTCTCGAGGCATATGCAATCACTTTTCCATGTTGCATCAACACACAGCCTCAGCCCTACTTAAAGGCATCACTATAAATGACAAATCCATCTGAACCTCAGGTACTGTCAAAACAGGAGCTGAGACTAATTTCTGCTTGAGTTCTTGAAAACATTTTTCACTATTTTCCGTCCACTATAACTTCACACCCTTTCTGGTCAACTGAGTCATTGGTCCAACAATCTTCGAGAAACCTTCAGTAAATCTCCTATAATAGCCAGCCAGTCCCAAGAAACTGCGAACTTCACCTACACTGGTTGGCCTAGGCCATTTTGTTATTGTTTCAACTTTAACCGGATCTACTTCAATCCCTTGGGCCGTAACCACATGATCAAGAAAAATAATGCAATCAAGCCAAAATATGCACTTCTTGAATTTGGCATATAATGACACGCCCCACACCAAGTACCTTTACTAGACTTGAAGTGAGACATGTGCCGATGATAGATTTTAACTAAAAATTAAAACATATCATCAAGGCTCGTAAAATCTTGAATTTCTGAAATAATTTGACGGTATTCACCTTTAATGATTAACACATATGTCACCCTGTTTTTCAAAAACAAATTTAAATCACAGTTCTTAACATATAAGTAGTTCCACACACAATTCAATATCGATGAATTTAGTTTACAAAAACACATCCCGAACACTCGTATAAAATAGCACGTGGTGGAATTCAAAACTATATTTACATGACATATAAAATAAATACAACCCATAAGATTTACAAAGTTTTCAAAAGACAAAAGTGTTCAAAAATTAACATCATGTGATCATGTCCACTTTTTTCTTTTTCTAAACTTGATGTCACGGCTAGGCGTACCAGGAGTTGTTCAACTTCAGTTGTCACTTGAAAAAATTTATTTGGGAAAAATAGATGAGCTAATAAACTCAGTGAGTGGAAAATCTAATAACAAACTATATTTCACAAAAATTGTTTGTGTAAGAAATCAAGAAATCATCATTTATCAAAAAAAAAATTCAAAATTTACTTTTACAAATAAAGCAAGAAGACATCATCATGTAATAATAATACAAAATTAACTTAAGTTCTCATATCATAATCTCATTGATCGTATTGTATCATATCAAACCACATGTGCGCAATGTGTCAGCTTGAGCCAATGGTACCCTGTGGCCCCTTCGCCAAGGCAGCATAATTAAACAGCTTGAGCCATAGGCCCATTCGCCAATGCGGCATACTTAAACAGCTTGAGCCAAGGCTCATTCTCCTTTAGGAGGCATATACTTATCAACATCAAGTACCACCTAGCAAAATTTTGCATGAAAATCATAAATAACAATTCACATTTCACATCATTTTTCATAACTTTCACATTATCTCAAAATCATAAAATATCATTCAAAACATATAAAACTTTTCAGAGATAAGCCATAACTTTTATGAAAACCATAGAAAACATCATAAATAATTTCTTTTCTAAAGAGTAAGAAATGAAGATTTCCATTTACAATTTTGGAACAATATTCTAGATTGGTTGGTATGATTTTCCAATCTCCTCAATCTCACCTATAATACACAATGTAAACCAACTTACATTCCAATCTTTCCAAGGATTCTCTACCCTTTTCCTTAACTTATATATTTTATGCATTTCTAATTCCACAAGTAATTATGGTTTCCCTTACATTGGTAATCATCATAAATCCTCTAACTCATGTAATTGGTGATGGTTCTATAAATTTTAGACCAAAACATTTCTTTTGTTAAAAAAAATCAGCATACACCCTTTTTGTACATCTTAATATTCAAGCCAATTTCATCAACAATTCCATTTCTTCCCTCACGTATATCATTTTTCCCATTCATATATCAATTTCATGAGATCCAAAATCATAAGAAATAAGTTCATAATTCACCTTCATGCTTCTTAACTCACTTAATATGGAAACTAACATAATTTCATCGTATTTGCTAAATTCTAATTTCTAGGGAATTTTTTATACCAAAGGAAACATATAAACAAGATTATGATTCATTCTTCAATTCCATCCCAAAATTTTATAAACCCTAGGTTTTCAAATTCCCTTCAACTTGTAGAAATTCAAGAAACTCAAAGAAGAAAAACATTTCTTACCTTGTTGTGATTTCCTTATCTTTATTTTCCCTTCTTCTCCAAAAGTTTTACAAAGTTTTCTCCCTCTTTCTTCCTCAAATTTTCGGCCCTCTCTCTCCCTTTCTAAGCTCTCATTTGTTTTTTTGTGTTATTAATAAATAAATAAAGACAAGAGACAAGTGTAATAGATTACAAAATATCTAACAATCGTTTTATCTCTTTCTCTCACCTCTTAACCGACTTAGGAGCTACCTTTTTTTTTTAATTCCATCCATATACAAGTTGGTCCTCAACCTTAGGTTCCCGTTCAATCTAATCCCCCGAAACTTCTACGCGATTCTATGCAATACCGGGAAAAACGACAAATTCAGAACTTTCATAATTTTGGTCCTTACTTTCACCAATTCCATTCTTATATACTATAATATAAAAAATCAAAAATCAAAAATCAAAAAAATTCAACAACATATAATCAAAGACACAAGAAAATAGTTCTAAACTTAGTAACCTTTAAAAATACGTGAATCAGGGTATTGCATGTAATTTCTCCTTCCTCAAAGTTTTCAAAACTATACCGAATTGTTTCTCGTGTTGCTCTTTTCCAACAATTCCTCCAGTTGTAATTTTAATTCTTGAAGCTCTTTTGGTGCCCTTCTGTATGGAGCCTTAGAAATTGGTGTTATTCCAGGGACTAAGTCGATAGTAAATTCCACCTATCTATCTTGTGGAATTCCAGGTAGATCTTCCGGAAATACATCTGTGTAATCCCGCATAATGTTAATATCATGAATGGTCATTTATGAATGTTTAAACCCAATGACATTAACTAGAAATCCCTGACATGACTACTTCATCAACATTTTCTCTGCTTGTAAAGCCGATACAAGGCGAGGTAGAGACTTGTACTTTACTCCAAAGAAACGAAATTCTTCCTCTCCAGGGCGCTGAAATAATACTTCTTTCTCATGACATCAGATGGTTGCATGATTTTGTCCCAACCAGTCCATGCCTAATATAACATCAAAGTCCTTCATCTCTAAAAGGTATAAATTTGCCTTTAGTACTTTCCCAACAATTTCTATTTTCATAACTTTAGAAATCTGATTGGTGCAAAGAGTTCTTCCTGAAGGGATGCTAACCTCTAATTCAATATCCGTTTTCACACAAGCAAAGTTAGACCTAGCGACAAAGGATACAGAGATAAAATAATTTGTAGCCCCAGAGTAAAAAAGTACATAAGCAGGCACATAAAAAAATATTAGCATGCCTGTGTCTGTAACTATAATGTCAGACTTGGGAAGCATAATGTAAAATTACAATTAAAATACCTGCTATTACATTCAAATCTTGTTCTGCTTCATGTTGATTCAGTGCAAAAACTCGAGCCTTCCCTTTCTTGTTCTTATCCTGATCATCATCCCTCTTCTTTGGAGGCTCTGTACAGTTAAACGCAATGTGTCCTGGCTTACCACACCAAAAACAAACGTTTTTCCCAAGTAAACATTCATCCTTGTGGAGTTTATCACACTTAGGACAAGGTGTAATACTCCCACTCGTCCCACTAGTATGAACTCCTGTGCTGGGTCTTTTATTTTGCCAATTACGTTTGTCCTTGCCATGGTTGTTCCACTTTCTTTTTCCTCCCGACTCCTTGCTCTGTTTGGCATGTTGTTCAAATGTAGTCCTCTGAGATGAAATAACATGGTCCCTTTCCAACATTTCACGGTGTGAAGTGAAACGATGGGACATAATGATCATACCGATCTCCGGGCGTAGTCCGTTTTCGAACCTCCTAATCTTCTTAACGTTTGTATCCACCAGATGCGAAGCATACCTAGAGAGCTACTCAAACTGCCTCTCGTAATCAGTAAGTGATAAGTTTCCCTTCCTGAGCTACAAAAACTCCGATTCTTTGAAGTCCGTCAGAGCCATGGGAAATATCTTGACAGCGCATCATCCGTAAACTACTCCCAAGTCAGGTTACGCTGCTCCCCCTTGGTCCTAGTGCGTGAGACAGATTCCCACCAATGACTTGCTGCTCCAACAAACATGAATTCTATGCATTGTACATTTTGTGCATCCGTACAAGCAATGTGTCGAAATATGCACTCCAGACTCCTTATCCACTCCTCAACAGCCAGTGGATCGGAACCACCGTCAAAAGTAGGAGGCTTGTACCTTCGAAACGGCTCAACTACAGAGACAGCTCCAGGAACAGCCAGAGGTACATTCTGCTATAGCAGTGCATTTTGTGGTGGGAATGGTTAATTCTGACTACTCAACTCTTGTACCGCTCGTAATAAATCACGCATCAAATTTGTGGGTAGGGGGTGCCATTTCCTAGAATTTAATATCAAGTAACTCGTCACATCGAAACCCAGTACATTATGCTTACATTCTTATAATTATGTCATATCATATTTCATGCTCGCCTATAGACGTATTTAAAAACATGGAAAACATGTTTCACTTGAAATATAAGACACAAGAGAGTAAATACAAACTTACATATCATGTACTTTATAAGTAGGCAGCAAGAATTTTTTTTTTTTTTTAAATTGAGCAATAAGTTAATCATATCTTTTCTTACCCCTTTACGTACCTTGTGATCGTTGAATGGTGGTCGTTGAGTGCCAAGGATCATATATTTATCTTACTCCTTTATTCTTTAAAATTCGTAATGCATATATATAACATCACATATTAAATATCATTCACTTAGAAGAATAAAAACAAGCTTCTAATTCATAATTAAGTTTCACATAAAATCCATTGAAATTTGGTAAAAACCCTTAACTTACAATATTCACTTATTTAAAGCAATCAAAAGAGAATTACTACATAAACCATTAAAATTCAAATTGTGAATAAAAAATAATTTTTTTTTAACTCCAAAATATAAACACGCATATAAGTCTACAAAAAATTAAACTTGGCTCTGATACCAAACTGTAACGACTCGAATTCTAATAAAATTCGATCCGTTACCAAGCTTCATTTATATATATAAAAAAATGAATATACTTTTCTCAACAATTTTAAATCAACTATTAAAATCTCGTTCGGCTAAAATTTGAAAAGATAAAATAATTGACATTGTCATCCTTTTAAATATTTTAGTATAAATAATGACCAGTTTCATATCAAAACTCAGTTAACATAAATCCGACCAATTAACATAAATTCAAATAACTGAAAATACAAATCTTCTAAGGTGTTTTCATAATTTTAAAGATCAATTTTATGTGAAAACACAATTAAAACAAGATTCGATTCACTCAAATACACAATTCACAGGAATTGTATTATGCAGGTTACCCACTTATTACTAGGACTAGGATAAGAAGGTTTGTCAACTTAAAAATACTAGTTCATGCCAAAACTTAAAAAAATAACAGAGAGCATGCAACCAATATAAAGTTGAACATGATTAATTGAGAGTCCATGTATATCACGTAATTAAAATATCATAAATGATTGTAGTTGATTTGTACAATAAAGGTTAAAAGAGAGCTCAAAATATTAAATACATTTAATAAAATAAATGTAAATAATGCTGGAAAAAAATTTCCAAATCTTAAATAACAAGATTCATGATATAAATAAATGTAAATAATGCTGGAAAAAAAATTGTTCGATCATGTTACGCCGGAATTTATTTATTGAAATCCATAGATCCTGGCCTCTCGACAGCACAGCATCAACCGCCAATCAACGAAACGTTCTAATCTGTAAAATAGTTAGGGTGGGTATATAGAATACTCAGTAGGACACGAAAATTGTGGTGCAATCCCGAATAAAAATATTAAACACATGTGCCAAAAATATCATTTCATCATCATATCATCATATATTTAGGAAACCGGTAAGAGCTCAATCATATCATATCTTTGGTATCAGATGGGCATAAATCATTATATCATATCATTAACTTTCATAAGTATGATAAATCAACAACATGGAAAAAAATTTAAACGGAATAAAATCAACTGCACCTCGTTATCCTATCTTTAAACGTGATGTGTTGATGACTGTGACGAGTAATTCTTTTCAAAAATCTTTCGGTGCAGTAGAATTTTATGAATAATTTCCAAAGTCGTGAAGTAAAAGAAGGAAGAAGTAAAATTATAAAAGTTCAACTGTTGCCCCCAGGGCACATCTCCCAGCGGTAAAGGAGAGGGATGGAAAAGTGCTCAGCGCAGTCGGGTGTAGGGTTCGAATCTTGAAATAATGGATTTGTATCATATGGTAAGTGAGAGTTATGACTTACCACACCTCCACCCTGACTCTAGGAGGTATAACCTGCGATTTACTTCCTTGACCAATGTCCTAGGGTAAGGTCGATTAGAACCCTCAAGGTGTGGGCTACACCTTTTTTTTTTATTTATTTATAAAAGTCCAATTGTTAACCTAGTTTTTTAAAGAACTAAATAGCCGACTAGGACTCCAATTAGGTATAATTATTATTCATAGAATTAGGAGATTTGATTGATTTCTGCCAACTCAATCTGACAGCAGTACAAGTTAATTGGCTATGATATAAACATACATACTATCCTATTTAAAAAAAAAAAAAAAAATTAACTAAAATCAAACCTACCTAAACACATCACACGTGCACACTACACTAAAACTATATTTTATATAAAACTAAACTAAATACTAACAACTAAACTTCAATAAATCAGGCTTCGTTAATTTGAATCAACTTTTTCTCGAGCCAAAAATACATGATTAATTACAAACTATCCAAATCAACTTCAATATGGTTTGTAATCGGAAGTAGAATTGATAAAAACATATGTTGACGCTGTTTTTTGTCGCAAAGCTGGTCAACAAATAAAATGTGATATACCTTTGAAGGCTTGCTATTTATGGATAATTAGAATGCTTGGATTTTGAGTCAAGTGTTCAAATTCTCCTCTGGGTGTCAAGATTTAAATGAAATACCAAGATAGATATGAGAGAGACGTTGAATCAGATCAATAATGAACTAAGACGATGACAAAAAAGATTCACGTCTAGTTCAGTGCTGATATGATGATCAGGTCGGTTCACGATATTCAAATGATGAAAGTTGAGAGAATTTCTTAATATTCCATTGCCCCTTCTGCAGGATGTGATTGATAATGGTGATTGACATTTCTGACAGATATACATCAACTAATTACACTGACATATTACAGATAATGATGATTACTGACACATAATACAGCTGATTTGACTATACTGCATACTTTTTGAAATTCCTTCATCCATGATCTTTAAGGTCGTCTCGTAATTAATCACCTTGGTCACTCAATTCACCTCGATCCTGAAAATCACCTCGGTCATGCCAAACCACCTCACATGCAAAGATCACATCGGCCATCTAAATCGCCTCGGTCATGCCAAACCATCTCGATCATGCCAAACCACCTCGCATGCGAAGATCGCCTCGACCATCTAAATCACCTCGGTCATGCTAAACCACCTCGCATGTGAAGATTGCCTCGGCGATCTAAATCACCTCTGTCACGATGTGAGACGGTGATCATGGTATTCCTGTTAAGTTCTTTTTTGAAACAACATAGGTCACTTCGTTAATTGGAGTCCCTTCTTGACCATTGACTATTTGACCGTTGATTTTACTTTCCACCTCGGATCGGTATATAACAACGTATATGTTATTCAATTCCTAAAATGATGTCCAATATATTATTTTGTTTATGTTTCGTGAATTTTTATTTTTAACCAATAGATTGAACTGCTAGTGTAGTGATTTTTTGTTAAATATTTTATTGTGCACATTAGAAATTTAGAATAAATTTTATTTTTTTTAAAATCGTTTTCAACCACACATTCTTTTAATAAAATAACTTACACATAATCCAAAAAAATCTTAGTTTTTAATCACAAATTCTTCAAAAAATTATAATTACAAACTACATTTTTTGAAAGAACTGGTCTCAAATAGGGGCTTAAAATACGCCAAAAGTTTGTAGGTTACAAACTAAATACATCAATCATGAATGTGTAAATTATTTTATTATAGAGAAAATCGAAAATAGAAATCGGAAGTAGAATTGATAAAAACATATTTGTTATTCAATTCCTAATATGATGTCCAATGAGTTATTTTGTTTATATTCCGTGAATTTTTATTTTTTAACCAATAGATTGAACTGTTAATGCGGTGAATTTTTGTTAAATATTTTACTGTGCACTTTAGAAATTCAGAATAAATTTTATTTTTTTAAAATTCATTTTCAACCACACATTCTATCAATAATAAAATAATTTATACATAAATTCAAAAAAAATCTTAGTTTTTAATCACAAATTCTTCAAAAAATTATAATTACAAACTACATATTTTGAAATAACTGATCTCAAATAGGGATTAAAATACGCCAAATGTTTGTAGGTTATAAATTAAATACACCAAACATGAATGAACTTATTAGAGATTATTATGGCAAGAAACTCAAAAGTTATGGATCATTTGTACTATTTATACGTTTTAAACTTTGAGAATTAACGGAATCTAATGGTAGGGACCATTTGCCCAACGTTTGATGATTCTAAGGGTATAAATGTCAAAATCTAAACGTTGGAGACAATTTTCGCAAGTCGAAATGCTGGGGACCATTTGTACTGTTTAACCTTGATATAACTTTATAATTGTGACTGCTTTTGTTGACATCACGTTATTTTGTTATTTTTCAGTCCATTGTTTTTTGCATGTTGTGGTGTTCATACTGCAATTTTTTTGAAAATCCTGATATGTATATATTCTTTGTGTTGTATAAATTTGGAATTGTGATCATATATTCTATTATGTCTACCTTACATAAATTAGAGATTGAACTGTGGAATGGCACTGGAGACTTCAGTCTCTAGCATCGGAAGATGAGGGCTCTGCTGTTACAGCAGAGAAATAGCTATAAAATTTGTTGATAAAAAGTTAACGTGCACAATTATAATCTCATAATGTATCTTTTACATGCATAAAGTT
This sequence comes from Ligustrum vulgare, assembly GCA_963555705.1. NCBI lineage: Eukaryota > Viridiplantae > Streptophyta > Magnoliopsida > Lamiales > Oleaceae > Ligustrum > Ligustrum vulgare. The sequence continues at coordinate 18,237,905 of OY743176.1, read as the reverse complement.
GTATAGAATTTCGACTTATCAAAATCGAATATATGAAGTAGAAAATCAAAAATGCATGAATAAGAATTTGGTCGAGGCAAGAGTTGGACTCTTTGTCCTTAAGATAATGCCCCCGCACGGGTGCTAACGTTTTTCGGCATTCGTCTCCCAAGATACAACAACCACATCCCGCAATAGGAGCACTCCAAATTACGAAGACCAACGAACCTTACTTATGCTTTGAACTCTCTTCATATGAAATTCGACTTCAAATAAATGCAAAACATTTTGAAGTGAATATGCATTAGTATGATAATGCAATCATGAAAAATAAATGAATGATGAATTGATGAATGAATGAATAATCAAAGTATATGAGGTCTATATATAGATGTTGGAAAGTTGTGTCTCAAAAGACACAACAACTCTTACAAGAGACACATCCTTTCAAATTTGTCTCTAATTGAAAAGACACAACTATTAGAAATTATTAATTTCAAAAGTCACAATCTTTCATATGAAAAGACACATCTTTTCATTTAAATTAATTCTAGAATATTCAATAATATTCTTCTAATTTTTCAATATCGTCACAATTTAAGTAGCTTAATTTTTCATTCACTATTAATGGTTCCACTTAAATAATCACATAAATTGGTTAAAATCAATTTTTCCAACAAAATTCATGAAGCGGTGTATCTTTCGGTTGGAATGTGTCAAAGAAGAAGAAAAAAAAATCATAAAGTTTTAATGGCTCAAGTGAAAAGGGAAATTACAGTTTGGGGGATCTTGCGATAAAAGAACTTGCATGGTTTCATTCAATAGCAATTAGAAAAGATGCATGGTTTAATTTGCAACATCATTTGGATAAAGGCATAACGCAATCAAAATGGGAGCAATCTTTTGTAGTAGTCTAGCAGCCCTGACTGGCAAGAAATATTCGAAATTCCTGGTACAAAATTGTTTGTAATCCCTGGTCTGAATATACGTCCTTTTACATTGAAAGTGTCCCCTCTTGAATTGTCGCCAAACAACTATAAAAGAGGTTTCATTGATGAGTTTGAATTTCTGAAACATTTATCAATTGTGTTCAATTCCTTCCGCGAATATCCACTAAAACTATTTGTCGGAGTGAATCTCTATCCTAGAAGGCAATGGTGGATCCAGAAACTTTGTTTAGCTCGGACGGAGATCGATAAAAAAATTTCAATTAAGCGAACTTCAATAAAATAACTGTATTTTTCGAGTCGTAGTCCAAAAAATGTGAAAATCTAACTAAATCTTTTTTTTCGTCGAATCCAGTACGGGCGCCTATGCTAGAAGGGGGAAAATATTGCTTTTAGGAAAGCATATCTCATACATGTTTCCAGGCTTCCAGCCTCCTTCATTGATCTAGTTCTCTTTTTCGAGTTCCATTATTCAATTTGGTGTTCGCTGTTCCAGCGTGACAATTTATTTTTATCTAATGGGTTCTGATTTAATATTTCCCACACATCTGACATGTAGTAAGACAGGAACTGGTATAATCTAAGGAATCCTTGAACTAGTAACTTTTAGAATCATACGTTAAAGTTTTGTGTAAAACTTTTTTGAATCTGTTGAGGCAGTATAATTAGCTTGTGAACTTGGGAGTAAATGCAATACGAAGCACCATGTGTTCAATTATTAAGCCCTCGTTTGGTGGCAATTAAAATTCAGATTTTAATTTAAGATAAAGTCAACAATTGATTTTAAATAAATATTTTATGAGACTCGCAACTTTTTAACTATATATTTTATCAATTTTTCTACTAAACGGGGGTTAAAATATGGTGCCTAGTTGTACTAAAATTAAATAATAAAAATTCATTGATGATAACATCATATACTTTCAAAGGTTGAACTTGAAGGGGCATTTATTTAGCTCTATTGCCAATGGTCAGGATCGAAAATCTATTTGGTTTTGAGTGTGTGCAAATTTGTATATGGATATTGGGTTTCCTGATAATTGAAGTAAGATGATTTTTATTTAGCTCTATTGCCAACGGTGTTCTTGTCCTGAATGTTTAAGCAGATGATGACAAAATATGCAGATGGGGATGGCATAAGTATGGTCATTTATGTACGTATGATCCACGATGTATGAAACGTTCATTTCTCAGCTTCCACATTCCAAGAATATCGCTTCTGGCTGGTGGCATACATGGACGGATCCAGAAGGTTGTGAGCTCGGCCGATCGCTCGTGCTGGATTTGCAATAATTTTTTTTTTTTTAATCTTATAATTTTGACGTCAAATTTTTTCCCTCCTTTAACATTGTAGTGATCATTCGTGTCGGATGAAATTCGTGCTGGATCACTTTCCTGAATTCATCACTGGTTACATACACTATCACTATCACTATGTGAGACGGTTTCCCGTGTTGCCAAACAGCTGGTATATGTTCTTTTCGACTAATGGGTGCACTGGTCCTACTTGCACCTTCCAATGCAGTTAATTATCTGTTCACCTTCTTCTAGCAATCCATTGGGCGAAGTGATTTGGGCACCTTGATCGTCTGAATTGATAGCATTGGCACCTTATTCAAAGTCACTTTTCTAACGTTGAAGCGTCAATGAAAATTTGTGTACAATTTTGAATATCTCATATTGCTCTTGGTAATATTCTTCAACTCGGCATATACATATTTTCGTCAATTATATCTCTTCAACATCTAAATATTTTCTTAAACGTTTGACATCAGCATTGGAGTGCTTGCAATCGTTGCACCCTTACCAAGTTAATTACGATCACGAACAGTCTAACTTAGTGTCCAAAACATTCATGGACTGAAGAGGAGTTGAGATCTGTTGAATATGCGATTGTTGTGTTTGAAATCGCAAGTGTACGATATCGCAATCAAGTAATAAAGTGGACCTTAAAGTCCGGATTATCGTTCCCACGAGGACTGCTATTAATTACCGAAATATTTCAGTTCTTAACTTTATTTGAACAAATGAAAATCGTTTTAAGAATAAAAATCTAGAATTAAGAAATGGAACTAATGGATTAAAATAATTGTTAAATTGTTTTGTTTTAAAAGATGATTGTAAAGTAGTTGAGATTCACGATTTCACCTAACTAATTAAATCAATTCCAATTCCATTTTTATTTCCTAAATATGCATTCGGTCGAATTCACTAATTTAAATTGAAATTCCTCTCTCGAGTTTAAATCAACTCCACCTAAATAAGTCAACCATGTATCTTAGAGATGGCAAAAAAATCCGATCCGCACCGTCGATCCGTCGACCCGATCCGATCCGATCCGAAAAAATCCCGATCCGTGGATCGACGGATCGAAATTTTTGTGATCCGCCCCGATCCGAAAATTCACCGAGCGGATTTGGATCGGGGCTGATCCGATCCGCGATCCGAAATTTTTTTTTAATATAATTTTTTTATCATGTATAAAAATCTAATATTATAAATTTTGTAGCAAACTTTAATTTTTGGGAATAACCTGCAATCTTTGCATTTTAAAGAAAACACATTTTTCATGTTCTTCATTTGAAGAAAGAATTACAATAAGTGATGGTAAAAAAATTCGATCCGTTGAATAGGCGAATCGGCCTCTATACGTCTCGTTTCAATAAAATAAATAAAATTTAATAAAAAAATAAATTTTCTAAATTTTTTATTAAAGATTTAATTTAAAATATATTTAAAAAAATTTAAAAAATTAAAAAAATAAAAAATAAATAAGTTTTTTTTTTTGGCGGATCGGTGGACCGATCCGCCCCGATCCGAACCCGATCCGCCCCGCCCCGCCCCGACCCGACTCGAAATTTGACGGATCGCGGGGCGGATCCGGATCGGGCAAAAAAATCTCGGGGCGGGGCGGATCGGGGTCCGATCCGCCCCGATCCGCCCCGTTGCCACCGATCCGCCCCGTTGCCATCTCTAATGTATCTCTACAACGGGTCTGAATATTCCTTATCTAGATGCATTACATTCTAGAATTCACACACGACCGCAATAATTACAAGAGTATATCTCTATCTCTCGTTCAATTACCGGATTTATTACCTAGATCTATGTTATTAACTCACATCTCGGATTATGGAAATAACACATAAAATCATGAATAAGTGGCCAGTTCATTCACGCATTAAACGCAATAATAAATCAACACATGCATTAAAGCGTTAAAATAAGGAATATGAAATTAAAATAATTAACTAGGCTACATCGTTCATCCCAACATTAAAATTAGTTACACATCATCATGAAATAACAAAAACAGTAAAAATAAACGTTCATTGAAAAACAATATAAAGAATGGAAAGATTGCACCAATTATCAATTCTTCAACTGTTTTCAATTCACGCCCCTCTGCGATGTTGGAATCTCCAAGGATTTGATGTTGAATTCTCAGTTGTGGCTCGTTCTTTGGAGAGGCAAAGGTCCAGATCTCGTGCCTCTTATGTTGTATATATAGGTTTTGGAGAAACCCTAGGTCAGAAAGCCCAAAGCCTGTTAAAAATCGCGAGAAAAATCTGATCTGCGGCCCAGTCGGACAACCGCACGATCGCTCAGGCATATTTCCGGCGATCGCGTGGTAATGCTGTTTTAGCCTCGGGTTATGATTTAACACCTTATCGCGATCGCTTGGTATGCAACCAGCGATCGCGACTTCCTCTTTTCTCGGCTGTACAATTTAGTCTCTGACTTTTAATTGCACATTCAGTCCTCAACTTTCAATTGTTGCAATTTAGTCCACAAACTTTATCTTCTTCTCGGTTTGACCATTCAAGCTCTTAATTCATTCAATTAGGTCCTCCAACCTCTGATTTAGTCACTTTGGCACCAAGCATGTTTCCCGGTTGTTGTCACAAACTCCTCACTTGTCCAATTTAGCTCCAATTAACATCCAATCGTGTCATTTTTCCATTAATTGCTTCATTCTTCTTCAATTTGGACATTTTCTGAAAACTAAACAAATAAACATAAATTAAATAGAAAATATTCCCACACGACAATAATTAATCCTAATTTAGACATACAAATAAGTGTATAAAATACGCTTATCAAATACCCCAAAACTAGAATTATTGTTCGTCTTCGAACAATGTAAACTAAACTACAAAAATTAAAGAAATAAGAGAACAAATATTTTTTTGTGTCAACATGTTTACCATATGCCTCTACAGTCCAAACCAATTTAAGCTTCAGCAAGCGTCATGAACAACAATGCAAAATATTTTCTAATTATATCCTACCAGAGTTTCAAGTGTGTGTGTGAATAGCCAATGTCAAAGGCATACTTATGCAAAAGATATACTCAACACTGTGTGGCTCATTATGCATAAACCAGCCCGAATCCCATGTGGTCAATCTATGATTTCTAATAAAATTCCTTTCAACGTTCATGGATGATCACAACTTTCTGCTTTTTCTCTCGTATCCCAGGTTTTTATCTATGTGGGTTCTAAAAATATTCTTAGCTTTTTCCACACAAGGCAGTCAAAATCAGAAATATGTATGCACAACTAATCAAAAGAAAGCAGTCCCCAATTCTACAACCTCAACCACCACAGTTTAGTCAACAAAGCTTATACCATGCAATATTTTTTTTTTATGGACGACTTTTTCTTTTAACTGTCCCTGTCTTTTACCATCTTTGTACAGAACTTTTCATACGGGCTTTCTATATGACCCCTGTAGCGGGCTTTCAGATCGGTAACTCCCAAACCAGACGGCTTTAGGGTACCAGGTTCGAAGAACCCCTCAGACGTACTTGCCCGAGTCATAAAGGCTTAAACAGAAAAGTTAAAGATGTTATAATGTCTTATGTGTAAGTCCACTCTCCGTACTTGCTTTCTAATTGACCCCTGTAGCGAGCTTTAGGTCGATGACTCCCAAGCCAGTTGGCTTTAGGGCACCAGGTTTGAAAGACCCCTCGGACTTACTTACTCGAGTCAAAAAAGCATTTGAAGAGTGGAATAAGACCTTCAGCATTTTTCTGTTTTTATGCTGGAAATGGTTTATACCTGTTGACCAAACTGCAATGACTAAAGTGCAAAACCAAGAACCACAGACCTCCGACCCGTCAATACATACAAATTCCAACCATTTTACCCCCAAACTTGCCTTTTAGCATGATTGGTTCTAATTTAGGGGTGGGATGTCTAACGATCTAAGTTCAGGGCTTTTTGAGTCATTCCTAAGTTCAAATTACATAAAACTTTGCCCCACATGCATTAAACAACATCCCTCACACAAGCAATTATTCAACACTGGCTATGTGCGCAATAAGTAGAATCTAGCAAAATATAACTAGTTCAAAATAAGTTCATGTTTTCATGTTGTCCAATTTTCAAGCCTAAGCACAAATTGATTCATACTATATCCTAGGCAATAAATATGTTAACACATTTTCATTTTTTTTTTTATCCCAATAAAATAGAATGAAAAGTAATAATATGGAAATAATGAGATCCACCCCCAAACTTGAAATGAACATTGTCCTCAATGTTGTGCCACATAAATAAGTAAGAATATGCAAAACTTGACAAAAGAAAGAGAACGAGAACTTCCCAAGTGTAGAGGAGATGTCTTCATTGTAGTCCTGATGCTTCAATTTGAAATGATGTTGGATGAATTTGACCCTATTTCTTGCCTTGCCCAACTTGATCGAATGTGTCTTGACTGATGTTTACCTTGCAAATAAGAGATAAGTAATATTAAAAGTCATAATCATCAATAAGAAATAATGGAAGTTCAGTACCACACCCCCAAACTAAAGTTAAAGCAAAATCTTGAATTTTCAAAATTAGTCGACCACACACATTCAAGCCTTGACGTCGCCTAGAAAAACATAAATTTTCCTGAGCCATCTTTTGATATGTTAACGTTCACAGCATGGTCTACAACATATTAAAAATTTAGGTCATTTGGAGATCAATAGGGTCATGAAACTATGTGGAGAAGTAGGTGACGTGAAGCAGTTTTTAGGGTGCAGTGGCCTTGCAATGGGGCTGCCATGGTGCAATGTTGATTTTCATGCACTGGAGTGAACTAATTCTAGAACTACATACACACAATCACTGATGAACATGTCATGAAGATAAATGCTGGAATGAATTTCTAAAATTAGTACAAGAACGTCTTTGTGGCATTTCATCAAACACTTAATGGGCAATGCAAAAAAATCAATAAATATGCATAGGTTTGGAGTTATGAAATAGCCAAAATATTTTTGTCTATTAAACCACAAATCACAAACTCCAACCACTAACCTAAGCCAATTCTTCACAATTCACAATTTCAAAATTCAAGAACTCAAAGAAAATTTCAAAAGTTTGAGTAAACATTGATTTGAGTGAAGAATTTCATACCTTTCATTGATTTGGATGTGAAAATATCAATGAATTTGGTGCAATGAAGTGTTGATTACGTGCATGATAGATGAAATATCAACTTTTGAGTGGGTTTGGGGAGATAAAACGAGTGTATAATGTTTGAAATTGAAAACATGAGGAACAATACTTAAACTGCCGATTTTGGTCCCAGTACAACCACGCGATCGCCTGGCTGAAGTGTCCGCGATCGCGTGGTTCAAGGTTTTCAGATCTGTTGAATTTTCAGTGCAAACTCGCGATCGCCATTGCCTATTGGCACGCGATCGCGTGGTTCATGACAGAAATGAAAATTTTTCCTATTTTTGATTTCCAAAATCATTTTTATCCCCCTACTCACTTCATGATCAATGCAATGATTTTCCAAACATTAACTACATGATTCAAACTAGTGTGTGTGAGTTTGGAATGACGATAAAAACCTACCCTAATGTTAAACATGCTAAATCAAAAACATACCTAAATATGCAATGATAGAATATTATGCACAAGTGCTCTTAACATGAAACATGCAAAACATTCAAACACAATTCCTACCATGCATATATCTAAATTCAGTAAATAAATAATTCATGAAAGCGTAATAAATAAAAGGGAATAAAGGTTGGGTTGCCTCCCAACAAGCGCTCCGTTTTAAGTCTAAAGCTCGACTTTTTGCACTTCTTTATCATGGAGGCTTGAATGATCCTCTTGAAGCTTTGCATTTCTTGCAATTCCCTGCCTTGCATATCTCCATTCGTTTTCTCATTTTTCTGAATCCCAAAGCCTCACTTTTAGCCAATTGTTGATGGATGTTAGGCTTCTCTTCCTTCTTGTCCCTCCATCCATTTTTTGCCTTTACGAACCCATGTTTTGTGATTAGCTCCTCATCTATATTAATACCCTGCTGGGTCTTTTCTTCTAGTTTATGGACCACCCCCTCCACCTTGAAGCAGCTTTCATTTAGAACTTCAGGATCTTGCCTTGGCTTGATGCTGAACGTGACTTGTTCCTTCTCGACCCTAAAGATGATTTCTCCCTTTTCAATGTCAATCAAGGCTCGTCCAGTAGCCAGGAAAGGCCTTCCAAGAATGAGGGGCATTTGAGTGTCCTCTTCCATGTCCAGGATCACAAAGTCGACTGGGAAGAAAAATTTGTCTACTTTTACTATCACGTTCTCAACAATACCGTATGGATATTGGATTGATCTGTTCGCCAACTTTAAAGTGATATTCGTTGGCTTAGGCTCCCCCAAACCAAGTTTCCTGTATACAGACAAAGGCATTAAATTGACACTTGCACCCAGATCACACAATACATTATCAAAATTAAATTTACCAATAGTACAGGGGATCGAGAAACTCCCTGGATCTGTTAGTTTCCGTGGCAACTTCTTTTGGATAATGGCACTGCATTCTTCACTAAGAGCTACTGTTTCATTATCAACCAATTTCCGTTTATTTGACAGCATCTCCTTCATGAATTTCAAGTAGAGTGGCATTTGGGCCAATGCTTCAGCAAAAGGAATATTAATGTGCAGTTTCTTGAATATTTCCAAAAATTTTCCAAACTGCTGTTCCAACTTATGCTTTATCAATCGTTGTGGATAAGGAACTGGGGGCACATAAGCTTTGACTGGTGGTCGAACTCGAACTTCTTCTTCGACTTTTTCATGAACTTCAGGAGTCGATCTCTGTTCTTTCTCGCTTTCCTGTTCTTCCACCACATCTTCCTTTTTGCTCTTTTGCTTTTCATATTCCCCTACAGTTACTTCAGATAGCTGAACCCCGCTCATCGTTGTTATTGCATTAACATGCTCACGAGGGTTCATTTTAGTGTTGCTTGGCAACTGTCCTGGCTGTCTTGTTGAGCTGCTAGCTGCCAGCTCTCCCATTTGTTTCTTCAAATTTTTTATTTCAACAGCTTGATTCATTATCTCACCATTCTAACTCTTGACCAGCTGAATTAACTCTTCTATGTTCTCGGATATGTTTTTCTGAGATTGTTGCTGTTGCTGAAATCCAGGCGGATGCTGAACATTTTGATTATTAGACCAGGAGAAGTTGGGGTGGTTCTTCCATTCTGGGTTGTAGGTTTGTGAATAAGGACCACCCTGTTGCCTGTTGCCCATGAAGTTGACTTGTTCTGGATTTGATTGACTCTGTTGCATGGGACAGAAATTCACAGTGTGATTTTCAAAACAAAAATCACATAGCGCTGTTTGAACTGAGTTGACTGTCTGCACACCCATTCTGTCAATTTTCTTCGTCAACGCATCAAATTTAGCATTTAATGATGTAATCTCATTAACAGCAATTACTCCCCCAGACTTAGGTGTAGCTCTATCGGAGTACCACTGATAACTGTTTGCAGCCATCTTCTCAAAAATCTCAGATGCTTCTTCATATGTCATATCCATTACAGATCCTCCAGCTGCTGAGTCGGCGTACTTCTTGTTTTCATTTGTCAGCCCATTGTAGAAAGTTTGAACTAGTATCCAATCAGCGATTCCATGTGTAGGACACTGTTTGATGAGCTCGTTGAACCTTTCCCAAGCTTCAAAAATTGATTCCCCAGGCTGTTGACTGAATGATAAAATCTCCCGCCTTAGCTTTGACATGCGGCCAGGTGGGAAAAATTTATTTACAAATTTCTGACTCATGATTTCAAAAGTGGTGATTGTATGTAGGGGCAAAGTGTAGAACCAAGCTTTAACTTTGTCTGCCAAAGAGAATGAAAATAACTTCAATTTCACAGCATCATCTGAAACTCCATTCATACGCTGCATTTCACACAATTCCAAAAAGGATCGAAGATGTGCATGAGGATCTTCAGTCGGCAATCCATGGAAAACACATGAGTTTTGGATCAGTGAGATCAAAGAGGTTTTGATCTCAAAATTGTTAGCTTGGATTGCAGGAGGTACTATGCATGTTCCAATGTTCCCCACAGGAGGAATCATGTAGTCTCGCAAAACGCGCCTTCCATGATTTTGTTGCTGTCCATTTACAGCTACTGGCAAATTTTGTTGATTTCCCTGATTATTTTGAATTCTATCATCTGCCATGGCTAAGTCTGTTTGTTGATTCGCTTCCAACTATTGTTTACGCCTCTGTCGAAAAGTGCGTTCAATTTCTGTATCAAAAGGAAGCAAATCAAATGACTTAGTCCTTCTTAACATAAATTAAAGAAAACAAAAATTAAAAGCAAAAACTGAAAAGTAATATAAAAATAAAAATAAAAATACGCAAAATAAAGTTCAAAGTAAAATAAGAACTAATGAGTATCGATATTAATTAACAGTCCCCGGCAACGGCGCCAAAAACTTGTTGTGTTTGAAATCGCAAGTGTACGATATCGCAATCAAGTAATAAAGTGGACCTTAGAGTCCGGATTATCGTTCCCACGAGGACTGCTATTAATTACCGAAATATTTCAGTTCTTAACTTTATTTGAACAAATGAAAATCGTTTTAAGAATAAAAATCTAGAATTAAAAAATGGAACTAATGGATTAAAATAATTGTTAAATTGTTTTGTTTTAAAAGATGATTGTAAAGTAGTTGGGATTCACGATTTCACCTAACCAATTAAATCAATTCCAATTCCATTTTTATTTCCTAAATATGCATTCGGTCGAATTCACTAATTTAAATTGAAATTCCTCTCTCGAGTTTAAATCAACTCTACCTAAATAAGTCAACCATGTATCTCTACAGTGGGTCTGAATATTCCTTATCTAGATGCATTACATTCTAGAATTCACACACGACCACAATAATTACAAGAGTATATCTCTATCTCTCGTTCAATTACCGGATTTATTATCTAGATCTATGTTGTTAACTCACCTCTCGAATTATGGAAATAACACATAAAATCATGAATAAGTGACCAGTTCATTCACGCATTAAACGCAATAATAAATCAACACATGCATTAAAGCGTTAAAATAAGGAATATGGAATTAAAATAATTAACTAGGCTACATCGTTCATCCCAACATTAAAATTAGTTACACATCATCATGAAATAACAAAAACAGTAAAAATAAACGTTCATTGAAAAACAATATAAAGAATGGAAAGATTGCACCAATTATCAATTCTTCAACTGTTTTCAATTCACGCCCCTTTGCGATGTTGGAATCTCCAAGGATTTGATGTTGAATTCTCAGTTGTGGCTCGTTCTTTGGAGAGGCAAAGGTCCAGATCTCGTGTCTCTTATGTTGTATATATAGGTTTTGGAGAAACCCTAGGTCAGAAAGCCCAAAGCCTGTTAAAAATCGCGAGAAAAATCTGATCTGCGGCCCAGTCGGACAACCGCGCGATCGCTCATGCATATTTCCGGCGATCGCGTGGTAATGCTGTTTTAGCCTCGGGTTATGATTTAACACCTTATCGCGATCGCTTGGTATGCAACCAGCGATCGCGACTTCCTCTTTTCTCGGCTGTACAATTTAGTCCCTGACTTTTAATTGCACATTCAGTCCTCAACTTTCAATTGTTGCAATTTAGTCCACAAACTTTATCTTCTTCTCGGTTTGACCATTCAAGCTCTTAATTCATTCAATTAGGTCCTCCAACCTCTGATTTAGTCACTTTGGCACCAAGCATGTTTCCCGGTTGTTGTCACAAACTCCTCACTTGTCCAATTTAGCTCCAATTAACATCCAATCGTGTCATTTTTCCATTAATTGCTTCATTCTTCTTCAATTGAGACATTTTCTGAAAAGTAAACAAATAAACATAAATTAAATAGAAAATATTCCCACACGACAATAATTAATCCTAATTTAGACATACAAATAAGTGTATAAAATACGCTTATCAGCGATCCTATCGAATTTCGAGGTCGACCAAAAATATGATTTAGGAAAGAAGAAAGGTTTCTCATTCAAGAATGAGAACAAAATAGCATAGTAAATTAGTTATTAATTTGAACCGACCAATGAGCAATTATAGACTTATAGTAATGTGCAAGATGTACATTTTATTTTCACTCCTATATTATAAGAGGTGCTTTGTTAATTTACTATTTATTTTAGGTGGTAAGTGTTCACACATGAAAGTCAACAATTCTTATTTGATTTGACAACGCAACGGTAAGAAAAAAGAATAATGCTAGAAGCACCTCAGAGCTTACTCTACAAGTGGGCTCCACCCCCTCCATGTGAGGAGGAGGTCACCTCCAGGGTAAGTTTCGAAGTACTTCTAGCATGGTCCAAGAAAAAAACATGAAAACACGTCCTTCTCATATCATTTTGTCACATGAGGTTTCACACTGAACTGTAGAGGAACCGATTTTCTACTATAGAGATAAGAAAGATATTGCAAACAAATATCTTTCTCCCTCAGATTTCAAAAATATATCTCTCCTTCACAACTTTCTCTATCTTCTATTATTTTCGAATAATGCTAAACATACAAAATGCATGACACATTGGATGACACACCACTCATATACAAGGGGATCCCCGAACTCCTCACTCCTCTCCATGTGAGAGATATGTGATCCAGTGTATAATCCATTTTGTGTGTTAGCATGGTCCATTATTTCCCGAAACAAAACCACTGATTTCTCCTTCCTCCTCTTCCGAAAATCACCCTTTCTCCATAGCATGTGAAAATAAATATAGAAATCTCTGCTTCTCTTCAAGAATTAATTTCTCAAACTCGCTTTTCCCACAACGTCGAAACCCCGCTTCTCTTTGTTTCGTAAAAATAAATATAGAATTTTATCTTGGGTGGGTACGTTTTAGTTGTTGTGTGTGTGTGTTCTTGTGAGGTCGGCTATTTTTGTTATTGTGGAGAAGCACAAAAATGACGAGAGAAGATTAAGATCGATAAAAACGACAATACGAGTTGAAAAATGGGTGAAGCTCGTTCGATCTTGAAAGAGTTCTCTGATACAGGTATTTTTTATTCTTTCCTTTTGTCACGCAATTATTTACATAAATTAAGCCTATATTTTCGCTTGAAGATTCCTTTATCATGTCCATTTAGAAAGTAATGATATAAATGTGTAGAAAAAATTGACAAGAAGAAATGTGTACAAAAGATGATGATTTGCGTTTATGCATAGTGGAAAAAATATAAATTACATTGTTAATTGGATGCCACGTTTACTGTATAGAAGAATAAATTTATGAATGATTTTTTGGTTAATTTAGTCGATTTATCATTAGTGTTTCCCGTTTTCAAAAAATTATGATGAAAATGAGCAGGAGAAACATTGAGGCGGTTGAATCTGATATTCACATTTCAACAGCCTAATGAGAACGTCTGTCATAATTGAATCCCTTTACTTCGACGGCCACGACATATCCATTATCCCCAATTCCTTCAGTCCCTGTGAGAGACAAATCTGATTTTTCTTCTCCTAGAATTGTCAGCTGAGCTGCTGAAAACACCAATTTGGATAAGTTACTTCGAAACTCAAATCAAAAGGGCCCCATAATCGTGATAGAAGAATACATAACATGTGTAGAATGAACAACAATGTTTTTCTTTCTATTCAACTACAGGGATGTGATTTTTCCATAATAAAGACAGTTCTTTATACATCCTTCACTGCAGTAGCCATTTATTATGCGACTGCAGGTAGTAGTAGCTATTATCTGTTTGTATAGAAAAAAATTAGCCATTATAAATTGCTTAGTGTTTTGTTAATATCATTTTCCCTCTATTTTTCATTTAGGAAAGTATTTATTTGTATGTAATCTGTTATTATATTTTGTACTTCATTTTTATTTGGGAAAGTTTAAGAAACTATTTAGTTCTTTTTCTTATTATATCTTGTAGTCCCTTCTTTTTTGTTTGTAAAAATTGAAAGATTTTCTAGGCATTCTGATATTGTTTTGAATGATTTTTTAGGCAATTTTGTGTTAAAATTAAAATAAATATGACTTAATTTTTTTTCTATTTCTATGCAGAAACATAAATGCTAGGTGCTATTAAAGAGATCAAAAAGCACTTCAGAAGGCATTTGTTTAGGTTATGTTCATCTCTCTGTTTCACGTGTGTAGTGTGTGTGTGTACATGGTGCCTCTTAAATTTGATGAGATTTTGAATCTTCAATTATGCACAAATGACGAAAAGGTTGAATGTTAAATTTATATATGTTTTCTTTGTTAGTAAACTTTTTTTTTTCCCGGTGTATATTGAGATACCGTCTCAGCAATTACAATCTGAGTTTCAATGAATAACTCAAGAGATCCTAAAGTTGCCATTGAAGAGGTTAGTTTTATATTAGCTGAACTACATGTGATTTTACATGTTATAACATGCTATTTTCTCCAGAGGAATACAAAACAATTATCCGTCAGGTACAAAACCAACAAAGACGACAAAAAAATGCATTTCGTAGATCTCAAGAAGAACACTATGTTAACAAGCGCAAACATAAACCGAATATGGATGGTAACCTGATCTTTTTTTTTGGATATTTTTTGGTGTTTCCCTTGTCAGTATTTAGATTTACAGCATAGCGTTATTATTTACATTGTTAGAATCAAAATATAACCTTTAAGAAATATTTACATGCAATTTTTTAAATATATAATCTATACATTAACATTTTGGGATTTCTAATGGCCTTATTCTAATTATGTTATTTTTTTTTTAGGTTGAAACAACATTGAGTTTTGATTGGTTTCATTAGATTCTCAAGAAATGGCTGTTTCTACCATTGATGCATGTGGATGCTATTTCTTATAAGTCCAGCTTCATTTGGTATGATTCTCTCCTTGCTTTCACTTCTTAAGCATCACGTGTATAGAAACATATCAATTTCCTTGAGGGTTATGTCAAGAATCAGGATTCAATCTTTTGTGATTTAATTGCATGTACAGTAGGATTTATATAAACATGACTGTAGGGATGACAAAAAAATTCGATCCGCCCCGTTGATCCGATCCGAAAAAATCCCGATCCGTGGATCGACGGATAGAAATTTATGTAATCTGCCCTGATTCGAAAATTTACGGAGCGGATTTGGATCGGGGGTGATCCGATCCGCCCCGACCCGGTACTGTACACCAAGTGAAACTTGATGATGCAAAATCTTGTTGTGTTTTGTAATTTTTATTGCCAAATGTTTGTGTTTTAATATGTTATATTTTGTTCAAGTGATTAAACATATTTAGTACTATTGAATTATGGGTGCATCAGGTGATTAATTTGTTGAATGTGGAATGATGTTGATTGTCGAATATGCAATGTTAATTTTGTTCTTCAGTTTGTCGTTTGATTGTTGTTGAATGTGCAAATTCATTTGTTAAACTGGGTAAAAAAAAAAACGGATCGAATTGGCGGATCGGGACGTGATTCGCCCCGATTTGCTACCCGATCCGCCCTGGCCACGGCGGATCGCGGGGCCGATCGGACCAGTACAAAATGTCGACTGGGCGGACACGGATCGGGCCGATCCGCCCCGTTGTCAATGCTAAACATGAGTTGTTTATTCTCTTCGTGAGGTTTTCAAAATAGAGTTTTATTTGTGGTTCTTTGTTATGTTTTTCATGAATTGTACTGGGTGTTGTTGTAAGGTGGGTTTGTTGGTTTAATATTTTATATATCTAGGATCTAATTTCATCAACTAGCATACAAAAATTGGTGCTCACTAAGCTACAGAAAATAAATTCGAGAAGCAACATGAAAATATTGCCTCCGGAGAAACCTATGAAGGTAATTAAATCTTCTTGTCCTTTTGAATACATCATACAATTTTCATTTCCCAGTATTGTCAAGTTTAGCATTGCAGTTTATTTCTTGGGTGATCAAACGTGGATTCTTTTTAAAGGGTGTATACTTCTTGTTTATAACTTTTAATCAAACCTTGTATGTAGACAGTCCATTATATCAGCATCTATGCTTATACAATGACCACTTATTTTATTTCCATTTATAGATTTTTACAATACTAGGAATGAAGCAGTAATTATTCTGCACGGAGCCCAAAACCAATAGAAATTGATCCACATATTTGATTAGCCCCAAATGAACCCGAACCTGTGCTCGACTTTCTCGTCCCTGTGTAGGATATTATGCTATATCAAGAAGACCCTCGTTATAAATCCTAACCATGGCCAACCAGATTCTGCTCTACCACTTGTTGGCCTGCTGCTTGAAGAATTTGACTGAGAAAGGGGCAATGATTTGGCACCAGTGTCTCAAATTCCTTTCCAAATATTTGGTTATAAACTTGAAGAAAGAATTGGGATTTAAAATTGATGGATCTGTATTCACCGTGCAACATCCATGTTTAAGCAATTCCTTTTTCCCAAGAACCGCGTGGTGAATTGTTGGTTTTTCCGGGGTTAACGTGATGATTTGAGAAGTTATATGTCTGATAGTACAGAAAATTTACTCAATTTTGTTTTTTAATTTATTTATGGGTTTGGACAAGCCAAATAGAAAAGTATTAGGCTGCGTTTGATACAAGTTTTTTCCCAGAAAAATCAAATTTTCACCTAAATTTTCCAACTTTACAGCAATTCCAATCGTGGTGTATAATACACCCAATTAGTGATTTAGATCTCCAAAGTCGCCTGATTGATCTTCAATGGAGGGTATAAAAGGGGATGCAAATTAGAAATCCGGCCAAAAGATGTAAAAATGGATCCACATTTACATCTTGTTTTACACCTCACATGGAATAATTTCATCTAAATTTAGCTTTCAATGATCCATAAAATTTTGATGTGAAATAAATAATTTAAATCTATTATATTAATTTACATTATAATTTGAATTTTTATATTAATTTGCACATTTTTTATTTTTTCTTGACCAAATTTCGAATTTTTTAGATCGATATATTTGTAATATTTATATGTATTCAAAAATCAAAAAAATAGATTAATATAAAATTTACTAGCTAAAGAAATATTGTAAAAACTAAATTTAAATCTTATAATTTTCATATATCTATCGAAGCAAAACTTTGATATAGATTCATCGGGATGTATATTAGGATGTAAAAGTGATTTTGGAGGGTGTAAATTACACCACGATTGGAGTTGCTCTTAGTGTTTGATTGTCAAAATTTTGCTTGAAAAATGATTTTCACTTTTTGCCTCAACGCTCTTGAATTCTTGGTAAATGAGGAATCCATTTTCCTTGTTATATGGTAGAATTTATTTTCTAGGTTAGTTGGAAATTGATTTTGCATCACATTTAATCAGTTTTGTTATTGTTAATTGATTTTTTTTTTTAAAATTAACGTTATTATTATCAAGTACAAATGTGTGAAAAAATTGATTTAAAAAAATGTGTGAAAAATAATATATATATATATATATATATATATATATATAATACTTAAATTTTGTTTTATTTGTCATGAAAAATAATGTCAACAAACAACAAAAGTTGAAAAAAAAATTCACAACTTTCACCTAGAAAATTAAATCAATCAAATACATTAAACTTCCAATTTTCTGAAATTCATTTTATTTTCACCCAAATTTCACCATCGCTATCAAATACAACCTTAATATTTATTTGAGAAATCAAGGTCCTCGTTAATTTGCACAACATGACATTCAAGTAAAAAAAAAAAAAGAAAAGTGACATTTTTTTTAAAACTAAAAAGTGACCATGTCACTTTTATAATTAAAAGAAAAAGTAATTGTTCACTTGTAAATGTTCATTTATCAAATAGAAAATTGACAAAATATAACTTTTTCACTTAAAAAAGTGATACTGTGTCACTTTTTTTATCACTTTTTTAATTAAGAGTGACACTTTTAGTTAAAAGAGAAGGTGGGTTAAAAAAAAGTGATGAGAAATGACATTTTGTTACATTTAAAAATAAAAAAAGGCATTGTGTAATGCACCTATTAGCGTTTGTAGACTTGTGTAATTTGTTAGTTAATGATGAACATTGAAAAAATTAAAAAAAGTGGCAAAGTGCCACTTTTTTCCACTAAAAAATGACATCATTAGTTAAAAGAAAAATAAAAAAGTACCATTATTTTTGTGTATGGAGATTGAAAAATGCGTAATATATCTATTAATATTTGTGGTCTTGTTTAATTTGTTAGTCAATGATTGATATTACAAAGATTGAAAACCTGACCTTCAAATAGAAAAAAGTGATAAATTGTGGCTTTTTATTAGAGATAAATTCTTATTTAAAATAAAACCTGACATAAGACTTTATATCACTTTTAAAAAGAAAAGTAGCATTCCGTTACATTTTAAAAAAAATGACACAATTATTCTAATATTTTGAATGAAATTAATAAGCCATGAATTTATTCTAATGTTTTAATTTGTATTTTATTAAAAAAGTAACATACATGTCATTTTTTAAAAAATAGGTAACATTGAGTCACTTTTTTTTTTTTTTAAAAAAAAAAAAAAAAGTGACAAAAAATTTAAAAAGTGGAACTTAAAATTTACAAAGTATTTTTACTTCCTAAAAAAATCTAAAAGGTATTTTTGTTAATGGTAAAAAATAAGGGTATTTGTGTAAGTACTCCCTTGTTTCATTTGATATTTTCATCACTTTAATTTCATGCAATTGTTTATTTCTTTGATACTCGAATTCAAAACCCCCGTCTTTTTAATTTACTACTTTAATTTTCTCGAAAAATTAAATCTAACTAATTCATGTAGATTCGACTTTACTCACCACTATTACAATTTATTTTTCAAAAGCAAGATATTATTATTAGGGAATAATACATAACTAAGGGGGTTAAAAATACACATTTCAAAGTTAAGAAAAAAGGTTTAAAACTTCTAAATTCAGGTGTTAATTAAATTTTTAATTAAAATAAATAATAAATAATTATTTTATTGATTAAATATTCTAAGGTCATATTACTATAAAATTAGGTCACATTAACATACAAATAACGGTCACAGTCACAAATCAAAATTTATAATTCACTTTTTACGAAAAATTACTTGATCACGACCTTTTTCGGTCACATATTATATAATTATTTGATCACGGTTTATTTTTTTGTCACAAATTACAAATTTATAGGTATTAACATACAAATTATGGTCACGGTCACAAATTAAAATTTAGAATTCATTTTTTACGAAAAAATACTTGGTTGCTACTTTTTTTGGTCACATACTATATAATTATTTGGTCACAGCTTATTTTTTTATCACAAATTACAAATTTATAGGTCACGACTCATTTTTCGGTCACAAAGTATAAAATTAATCGATCACAATTTAATACTTGATCACAAATCACAAATATTGCTTATTTCTCGATCACATATTATAGAATTATTTTGTCACAACTTATTTTTGGTCACATATCACAAATATTATAAATCACGCCTTCTTTCTTTGTCACGGATTAGAAAAATAATTATTTGTGACTTATTTATTTTGGTCACAAGTTACTAATTAATTGGTCACACTTGCTATTTACTAATCACAAATTACGTATTTATTGATCACACAACCATCAACACGACTACCACGAAAACAATAACTACTACCATCATCACCACCTCTTTCTCTGACACTCACCATCACCACCATCACTAGTGCAGGTACCACCATCTCAATAACATTAACACCACCACCATCACTACCATCTACACCACCACAATAAAAGAAAAAAAAATAAAAAAAAACTCCACTGCTACACCATTGCTTCCACCCCATCGCCACCTACCACAGGTCAAAACCACGACTTCCACCCACGGCCATCACATCACAACCATCCACGACCACCACATCACCACCACTGCAATACAAAAACATGGTCGCAACTACATCACCCATGATTCACCAACACCGCCTAGATCCATCGATCTACCAACGCAAATCAACAACCACCATAGACATCGCACAGCACCACCACTGCCATTGCAACACCGTACCAAAATGTAGCCACTACCTGCAACGCAACACTACTCGAATTTCCTCCACCACAACATCACCCCCAATTTCCTCCACTACGACACCACCTACATCCACACTAGCCACCATCTTCCCTCTCTCACCACACTAGATTTACAAAGTTTCTGCTATCACCACCGCCACCTAATCAGAGATATCGCCACTAGAGAAGTGGCAGTGCTACAAGCTAGCATAGGGCAATAGCAATGGCGTTCATTGCACAGAGGCCGTCGTTGTGGGGCAAAATTTGAAGTCACAACACCTCACTTGCACCGTCAATATCGCCGATTGCACTGCCTTCTCGGTAATTTAGAGGATCTAAAATAGGGTGAGAGTGGGATGTTTGTTTAGGGTAGTTATAATAATTATATTAATTAAAAAGAATTAAGACCTGATTGGTGTATAAAAAATTTTTAAACTTGATTTTTGAAATGTGAATTTTAAATGTAGGTGTGAGTGTAATTTTCACTTATTATTATTTGGTAGATTCGACACCCATCAAACAGTCCAACCCTTTTTACACAAGTGGTCCGGCGTTTTTCCCTAGCAATTCACCATTCATCAGCATGCCTTTTAGATGAAGGCTTGGCTCCGTTCGGTAACAATGTAGCAACTATAAATTAGTTTATTTATGTTTTTTAGATAAAATGTGTGGTTGAATAGTGGAGAGAAAATGTGTGTGGTTCAAAAATAGTTTGAAAAATTATATTATTTATAAATTGTAATGATTACGTTAAAGAATAGAAATTAAAATTATTTTTCTATTTTACAATTATTCATCCTTGTGGATGACAAATAAAAATATATTGTATTTACTTCATACACGTCCAACTACTCCTAATTTTGATGTGATTTCGGTATAATCTAAGGGAAAATTACACACAAACCTGTATTTTAATTTTACAATTCAAATTTATTGGGCCACTGAAAAATTTTATAATTTTCAGGTGTTAATTGATTTAATTAATTAAACATAATTAAAAGTAACAAAACGTGATTTTGATTTTATAATAATTATATAATATAACCAAATCTCACTACCCTTCTCTGTCCGTCTCTTGATTAAGCCCAACGATTCATGCAGCAACAATCCATCAGACTCCGCCACATCTTTTAACGACGAGATCACCGCAGCCGCAGCCTGCAGCGATAAAGGCACGAGATTCCCGCTGAAGTTGTGATCTCACCACTGGAGAGCGTCGAGGCTCGCCAATGTTAGCGGCGGTCTCTCGTGGCGAGTTCTGGGCTTGTTGCGAGCGATCTGGACATTGAAACTGATGGCACTTTTGGCGTTTGTTCAGTGGTTGGTGGTTCAATTGGAGCAGTTATGGTGTAGTGGTAACGTTGGTGCAGGAGGCTCACGGTGTTGTAATGGTGTTGCTGGCAGAGTCGATGGCGACGCAAGCGAGGTGAGTGGTGGTGTGGCGGGGTGAGGTGGTGGCTATGTGGTGGTGGTGTTTGGGATTCTTTTGCCCGGTGTTAGTGTAGCCTGTTGTTTTCTTTTGGATCGAGCACGTCTATCTTGAAACCAATTATAAACATTTGTTTCGGAAATTTGGCCATGTTGGCACAATTCTACTGTTATCTCTTTGATCTTCTGCTTGCTTGGAACTCCATTTCCTTGATCAAATATTTGTTCGAGAATTTGAAGTTGCACGTGTTGGAATCCATCTCTGTCTCCCAACAAATTTATGTCCTGCAGATGTCACTAAAGGGTCACAATATAGATTTACCAATCTGTGTTGTTGATTCGAGGTTGATGGCGGTGATGTTGTTCCTTCGAGGTGGTGGTGACGGCGACGATGCACTGTGTGTGATTGTGGTGATGGTGGTTTTCGATGAGACAATGGTAGTGGAGGAAAGTAATTAGGCTGGTTTGGGGTACAGATGGGTTGGGGTTGGGTGACTTCACTTGAATACTGACTGTGACCAATTATTAGATAATTGTGACCAAAATATCGACTAAATGTGGCTTTGTAAGACTTGTGACCAGTACCGAATGTGACAATTATATATTATAGGGTTTGATTCTGCCTATTTAGAATTAGAATTGTGACTGTGCGACTTGTGATAAGTGCTGGATGTAACCTTGAAAATGAGTAAGTTGTGACCAATAAATAAATAATATTTGACCAATTATGGATGATTGTGACCAATTATTAAGTAATTGTGACAAAAATATTGACTAACCTTGACTAAGAAACAAGTAAATTGTGACCAATAAATAAATAATATATAATCATTTATGGATGATTGTGACAAATTATAATAGAGATTGAGACAAACTGTAACTTTGTGTGACCATTGGATGAGGACATTAAATGACCTAGGTCGTGACAAAGACTCAAATATGACTATGTGTGACCAAGCTATGACTTTATATGACCGAACTATGAATTTATGTAAGCAAACGTGACCTCGTGTGACTGGACTGCGACTTTGTGCGAACAATCTGTGACCTTGCGTGACCAAACTATGACTTTGTGTGACTAACTATAACCTTGTGCGATCAACTGACTTTGTGTGACCAATTGTGACCTAACTGCGACTTTGTATGATCGAATTGTTACATTGTGTGATCAACTGTGACTTTGTGTGACAAACTGTAAAATTTGCGATTAAATTTGTAATTATGATTGTGTGATCAATTGTCACTGTGGGTGAGGTGGGGTGGGAAAATATCGAGAGAGAAAAAACCTTATTTTGTGGGGTAGGTAGGCTGGGTAGAATGTGGTCAATGTCGGGGTGGAGAAAAGTAGAAGAAAAAATTATTTTTGGAGTGGGACGGGTGGTTGGGGTCGGTTGAGGTTGGGAAAAGTAGAATAAAGAAAATATTTTTTTTGGGTGTAGTGGGGTGGGGTCTGGGTGGGTAGGGTAGGGGTAGGGTGAGTGTAATCGAGGTCGGGGTGGGGATTGGGAAAAATAAAAGAAAAAAATTATTTTTTTGGGGTGGGGTGGGGTGGGTGGGTATGGTGGTGTCAAGGTCGGTGTTGGGGTTGGGAAAAGTAGAAGAAAAAAATCTTTTTTGGGTTAGGTGAGGTGGGGTGGGAGGCGGGGGTAGGGTCTGGGCGGTGCCGCGGGTTGTAGAAAAGTAGAAAAAAAATCATTTTGGGTGGGGTGGGTGGGATCGGTTGGTTGGTTGGCGAGGTAGGGTCGGGGCGGGGTAGGTAGGGGTGTGAAGAATTAGAAGAAAAAAATCATTTTTGTGTGGGTGAGGTCGGGTGGGTTGGGGTTGGTGTGGGTGGCGGAGATACGGTCTGGGCGGAGTGTGGAAAAGTAGAAGAAAAATTACTTCTGGGATGGGGTGGGTTGGATCTGTTGGATGGGTGGCGAGGTAAGGCCAGGGGAGGGGTGGGTGATGGTGTGGAAAATTAGAAGGAAAAAAAATAATTTTGGGTTGGGTGGGGTGGGATTGGGGCAGGTGGCGGTCTGGACGAGTCATGGAAAAGTAGTAGAAAAAAATCATTTTGGATGAGGTGGGGTGGGGTGGTGTTGGGTTGGGGTGGGAATAGGGGTTGGTGGGTTTGGTTTGGGTTTGGGGAGGAGTGGGGTGGGGTGGGATGGGATGGGACGGGGGGTGGGTGAGATGAGAAAAAAATAGAAGTAAAATCATTCTTGTGATGTGGTGTGGTGTGGTGGGGTGGGGTGGGTGAGTGGGGTTGGTGAGGGGTGGGTAAGGTGGTGTCAGGGTGGGGGTGAGTGGAAAAATAGAAGGAAAAAAATCATTTTTTGAGTTGAGGTGGGGTGGGGTGGGTGAGTGCGGGGTTGGTTGGGTTTTGTTGGGTTGGGATGGGATAGAGTGGTTGTGGATTAGATATTGTTTTAATTTTATTATGTAATATTATATAAGTTTTAATTTAATATATAAATGATAATTATTATAATATTATATTAATTAATTAACACTTGATTTTTTTTTAAAAAAATCTTAAGTTTGTTATGTTTAAAAAGTGAAAGTTTTAGTTGTATAATTTTGTACTTTTCCCATAATCTAATGCCCACCCATACAAACAATTTTTTTTTTTCCTACTTAAAATCTCAATCTCATATCCACCTATCTAAAAACGAGCATTCAAAATTACCCTAAACCCGTTTCTAAGTTATTATTATGTTTCCTAAATCAAGATTCAAAAATTTGAGTAGCTAATGTGCATGTAGTGGCACGTATATTTAGCCTTTAGGTATAGTTTGAAACGAAGATCTAAGTTTAGTGATGGAATTTGAACCAACGAGGTTTTGGATACCAAACTTGAAAGTGATGTGAAGTTTTGAGCATCTAACATTTCTATTTTTTTAAAGTCGAATTTAACTTTTTTTATGTAGTGCCTTGGTGTGGAATGTTGTAAAACGAAGAAGAAAAGAATACACTTTCATCGAATCAAGAAACCTAAAAATTGTAGAATATTGAGAAGAAAGGAATATTACATTTTCTACCAATCAAGAAACCAGATTATAAATCATGAATTTTCAACGATTACACAATCTACCCTTTTCTTCAACATAAGCTTCTTGTTCTTGAAACTCATCTTATTTCAAGTGAATTGGTCTGTTTTGAAATCAAATAAATATGAGTGATGTAGCACAATACCTTGTTAGTGTTGCTGCGGGTGTTGGTTTCATCTTTGGTTTTGCAATCTACATGCATATCAGATCCAAACGTCTTAATGATTTGGTAAGCAGTTTATTTTATTTTATGCATTGTTCTAAATCTGAATTAACGCACAAGATTTCCCCATCAAAATCTGACGCGCCAGGATTCTATTAGCCGTTGTTTTTGTACATAGGCAGAATTGACAGTCAAGATTTCCTTATCACGTCATAAAATAAAATACACTTGTTCAAATAATCCGCTCATAAGTGGAAGATTCTTCGATTTCCTCACCGCCTGTTGTAGAGCCGTATTCACTAATCATTAATCAACCTTTCAATTTCTCTGTCCGAAAAAAAAAAATTGTGAAACTAGAAGGAGATTAAGTACTTCCAGTTGAACACCGGAGCAAAAATTCCCTCAGTCGGACTTGGAACGTGGCAGTCCCAGCCTGGTGTCGTCGGTCAAGCAGTTGAAATCGCCATCAAGGTTGACGATCGCTACTCTCTCTACATTCATATGTATTTCGTGTGTGCCCGTGCATGTGCTTGTGTTATAACATTTATCTTCAGCGGAATTAATTGAACTTTTGTATGTTTTTGTTTTTAATTGAACTTGTATGTGGAAATGTATATTTTATTTTTTATTTCTTTGTGATCTTTTGCATATCGAAATGACGGTGTTATTACTTTGTGATTCTGAAGGTATGTTGAGATTAGTCTGGACTCAGGAAACTTAGAGTTGTGCAGATTTAGAAATTTTGAGCCTAAATTTAGAAAATGTTCTGGGTTTTGATTCCACTCCAATTTCGAAGGTTTGATTGAACAAAAAAATAGGATAGGATAAAAGAAATGGAATTAGTTATAGCCAGTGCATTAACAAAGAGAACGGCAATGCCGACTTTGTTATAGATGGTTATAGCATTTTCTGGTGATTATTGAATTAAGCTGAGAATGAATCGTGAAGCATGATTCATATGAGAGTTGTAAGCTTAATGTGTTTGGATTTGGACTGCTTAAGTTTATATATTTTGTGGTTATTGCTGATATTTTTTTCAAAAATACATTAGCAGATGAAAGATGAAATTGAATGGAAAATATTTTCATCTTGTACCGTGGGGAAAAAAAAAAAAAAAAACTGTGTGCACATTCTTAGATTTTCTAGTTTGGAAGTGTGAATATTGTCTTTCTGCATTTGTATAACAACTTATGGTCGATCAATCCTTGCTACTTCTATGCAGGTTGGATACCGCCATATCGACTGTGCTCGATCCTATAGAAATGAAAAGGAGGTTTGTTTTTCATTCCATCGCTGTTGTGGAGGCACAAGATCCCTTTTACTCTATGTAGAGATACATTAGTAAAGCTGTGTGTGTATTTTTATAGATTTCTCTTCTCTTCTCTTGAAATGAAAAATGTAATTCGATTTGAGGGTAGTGATTTGGTTACTTCACTGGGAGACTGATTTGGAGGAGATCTCTAGTAGCTTAAAGTTTTCACACAACACTGCCATGGAGATGATGAAGCTTTTGTCCCAATTTGGTTCAAGGGACAGTGGGACATTTGTGGACAAAATGGGACTCTACATTCACATGCTTTGAATGTGTTTGTGTGTGTGTGTGTGAGAGCGAGAGAGACTCATCTTCTGTTCTTTCTCTGCAGATAGGTTCGGTTTTAAAGAAGCTGTTGGATGATGGAGTTGTGAAGAGAGAGGAGTTATTTATTACCTCCAAACTCTGGTAATGCAGTGGTACTATCACTTGTGTAATTTGTATATAGATACAAATACTCTCCATACACTTGCTGCTTCTCTCTCTTTTTGGGTTCGATACTAGTTGGTCTTGAGGTGCTTGAACATTATAGTTCATATATTAATTTCTTCATCTCACTCTTCTCTTTCACATCTGGTCTTTTCTGATTGACCTTTTTCGCATTCAAGCTAGAACTGACCTCTTAACTTATGCAGGTGCGCCGATCATGCACCAGAAGATGTTCCTGTGGCATTAGCTAAAACATTGGAAGATTTGCAACTTGACTATCTAGATTTGTATCTTGTACGTAATTTTTTGACCGTTGTAAGAGTTAATGGAAGATTACCTTATAAGAAAAAAGTATGTATCTATCAATGAAAAAGACTGAATCAAGTGACTTCTTAGATCTACAATAACGCAGAATCAGCTTCACCCATAGAAGTGACCTTAATACAATCACCAATATCTTAAAAATATTAAACTGCTTTAACTGTTTGTCTGCTTTCCTGGCTTTCAATGTTGAAATGTTTTGTAATAGGTGGTGCGTAATTAACTTTCTCTCAGTCTCTTTGAGACGGATATTTTGCATCTTTCTTTTGAAATTATATCATGGGCTAATGAATGACCTTTCAACTATGAAGATCCATTGGCCTGCCCGATTGAGGAAGGGGGCTGGTGGCATGGATCCACAAGACTTTGTTCCAGTTGATATACCTACCACATGGAAGGCTATGGAAGCACTCTATGATTCTGGTAAGGTCCGAGCTATTGGAATTTGCAACGTCTCCACCAAGAAGCTGCGTGATCTATTGGATATAGCTTGCATTCCTCCGGCTGTTGTCCAAGTTGAGTGCCATCCAGTGTGGCAGCAGACCAAACTACGAGAATTCTGTAAATCAAAGGGAGTTCACCTCTCAGTGAGTTGGCAAAACTCTGTTATTTAATAGTTGACATTGCTTCTTTGGTTCTTGTCTTTAAGAATGGTGACATTTCTCTTCCTTTGTGGTTGTGGGGGTGATTATGTTTCATTTTAATAATCATAATTGCTTGGTTCACTATCAAAGTTTAAATCTTAGAACAGTTTTACAGTTGATTTATTTTTAATTTTCTTGAAAGGGATATTCACCGCTTGGTTCGCCTGGAACGGCATTGTACAAGAAAGAAGTTCTCAAGCATCCTATTATAGTTACTACAGCAGAAAAATTGGGTAAAACTCCCGCTCAGGTTGCTCTTCGATGGGGTTTGCAGATGGGTCATAGTGTACTTCCCAAGAGCACAAATGAATCAAGGATCAAAGAGAACTTTGATGTTTTCGATTGGTCTATACCTGATGATTTGTTTGCCAAGTTCTCCGAAATTGAGCAGGCAAGTTATTTTCATTTTCATTTTCATTTTCATTAAATCCCTTTTGAATTTTAGGGTTATATTTCTTCAAACTGCTATGAGTAATGCAACAATATGTTTTGCAAATACAGCTGAGAAGAGTTAGATATTAGACACAGATTATCCAGTAGCAATTTTTTTATTTGTCCCAATCACATGAATCCCCAACAGTTTTTGTCATTAAATATTAGTGCTACAACTAATATTTCATACTTACAAGGCATATTCAGTACACAATATAGACCACGGTAGACACTAAAATAGATAAGATTTTAATTCAATTATGAAACATGCTAACGTGTATGTAGCATCACCGACAATTGAACCGATGTTAAAAAAGTTGCCCAGACACTTGACATATAGACTATTTTTCAATAAATATGCGTCATGTCACAATGTTAACTAAAAATATCTCCCTAAAATTACTCACAAAATTTTATTTTGATAACTTGGGTATTTTCTTTCTACATCTCTTAAGAAATGGTTTTTCTACTTGCAGGAAAGACAGGTTACGGGTAACTTTTTTGTCCATGAGAAGTTCGGTTCTTACAGAACCATTGAAGATATATGGGATGGTGAGCTTTGAGCTCTGTTACTCTTTTTGATGATACAATTTCACAATGGATTGGCTAATATATTTTATTGTCATCGTTTATCTACAATATTATGAACTCGAAATAAATTTGTGGGTGTTTGCAAGCATAGATGTTCTGATATCTTAGGATTTCTATTTATTATGTAGTTTCATTTACCACCACAAAATTTATTTACTACACCACATTATAATCACACCAAAATTAAAATATATTTTTAATAAATACACCACAACAAATTTACAATAATAGTATATATATATTATTGTGCTGCACTCATCATTCCAAATTCCTAATATTTCTTCCCTTTTTCCTCATCATTTCCACCCATTATTTCCTTAATTACAATTAATTAGGTTCAAATTTCCATGTTACACATTTTTAATTGATGTTTGACGGATAATTGAAACAATAAGATACTCAATTTCATATAAACATAAACATTTTTTTAAAATACTAGATGCAGCTGAAAACACGATAGGCGGAATGCAGTATGAACACGCAAATATATGTCATTGAAAAACCATAGAATTCGAAAATCGAATATAAAATTTAATTGAAAATCAAATATAATTAAATAACCAAAATTCTGGGTGGCATCAAAATATAGAGAACCTTAAACAATAAAAATCTTTCACTAACCTAAAGTCCTAAACTTTAACTTATGTTAATATTTGCATGATGTTATTATTTGAAAACTCATATGAAATTATTGTATTAACATCTATTCTAATTAAATTGGTATTGAAAAGCAAAAATATAAAATAACAAGATGAACAAGATGATTTAGAAAAATAAACATAGAGAAGATAAGATAAGAGAATATTTGAAAGATGTGGTGTATAAAAAAATTATTTTTAGTAAGATAATATTAAAAGGATATGTATGTAATTTTATTTATGTCTATTTTTATAAATAAAGAAAATACTTTAAATTGTGGTGTAAAAAATAAATTTTGTGGTGGTAATATAGCCATCCTAAATATAAAGAAGAAAAGAAATTTATTTGAAAGATTGTGGTGTATGTAAAAATAGTGAGAGAAAAATAAAAGGATATTTTTGTAATTTATTTTATGTCTATTTTAGTCAATAAAAAAAATCACTTAAAAATGTAGTGTAAGAAATAAGTTTCGACTATGTTTGAAGTTTGTGTTGATATTGAAGGAGTTTAAATATTTTGTGAATTTCATTCATTCGTCGATGCCAAAGTTATGATGGTGTGCGTTAAAGATATATCTCGGCATGATGTACAATCTCGATAATAATCTCTATCTATTCATATTCAGTAATCAGTGATATGATAAAGGATCCCAGCAGAATCAACAACAAAATTGCAGTTTATTTTATAAAACTCAATGTTCATTGAAACGAATTAGAAATCTCAAAAGTTTATAACGATTTACAGACAATCCGTGATTCATGAACAAATCACTCTTAACACTTTCCTCTCTAAAACTAAATCAAAAAAATTAAAGATTTATGTATTTCTTTCACAAAGTTAACGAAAGAATTGGAGAATACCCTAGAAGACGAGAGAGAGAAAAGGAATGAGGTCTAACCCTGATCTGAATGTTGACTGCCTATATATATGATGGATCCAACGGCCTGAGACGCTCCATCTGGTACTGCCATATCTGAATTTTGTTATAACTGCTAAAAACGTGTTCTGCAAGCACGATTTTGTCTGGTATTTTTTGAGTTAAAAGCCATCAAGTTGGGCTGATTCAATCTTCAATTGGGTCGGCTATCTGTAATTTGGGTCGACTTCTTCCAAGCTGCAAACAGACGAATCTTGGGCTTATAATTTGGGCTGTTATTAGTGGTCCAATTAGCTCCACAAATATCCACCTTAATTGAACCATCATAACCTGCAAAACTGAATATACCAAGTATCTTACTTCAATTAAATTTCAAGAGTTTTAAGCATCTCTACATTTATTTATTGGTATCACTTTGGTTTCAGCATCTGCAGAATTTATGTGAGTAGGAATTTTAATAAGTTTCACAATTTCTTTATCAATAACATCTCTGATAAAATGAAACTTAATATTTATGCTGTTGACGTCCCGTAAGCACCCCAGAGGCTGGGCACCGTCAACGGGACGTCAACATATGTGTTTTGACATATTATGGAAAATTGGATTTTTGCTTCAATATGAGGCACTCTAACTATCAATACAAATATTTATTCCATTTTCATCAATATATCATTACTCTTCTAATAAACCTTTCAAGTCAAATACGTTCTTTTATAGCTTCAATTGCTACAATGTATTCAACTTCTGTTGAAGATAATGCAACGAGTTTTTGTAACTAAGATTTTCAATTAATACAAGTCTCACTCAATATTAAAATAATAATAATAATAATAAGCAGTAGACTTTTTGTTATCAGATTTCCAACAAAGTTAGAATCAACAAAACCTTTAAGTTTTAAGCCATCTTTTTTATTTTCAAACACAAGAACCAAATTTAATGTTCCTCTAAGATATTTAAGTAGAGACTTCATAAATTCCCAGTATGTTTCACCTGGATTGCTTATGAATCTACATAATACACTAACAACAAAAACTAGATCAGGTCCGGTCCGGTAATAATCATTAAATACATAACAGTCCCTACAACATTAGAGTAAGGGACATATTTCATCCTAAATTCTTCTTCAAAATTTGGACAATGATCAATAGAGAGTTAAAAATGGGTAGGAAAAGGCAAAGATACAGGTTTTGTATCAAACAAGTTGAATATTCTCGAAACCTTTTCAATATAATTCTTTTGATTTAAGTACAATTTTCTCTCTTTCCTGTTATTTCGAATATACATCCCTAGGATTTTTCGGGCACACCCTTATCTTTCATTTCAAAATCTAATTTTAGTTTTTCTTTAACATAACTAATTGTATACATATCATGACCAGCAATTAACATGCCATCCACATAAAGAAGCAAATACATAAAATCGGACTTTTCATTTTTATGAAAGAAGCAGGGATCGTATTGATTTTTTTGAAAGTTCAAACTTTGGATATAAAAGTCATATCACTTAATTTAGGTGTTTGCTTTAAGCCATAAAGAGATTTTTTAAGCAAACACACCAAGTTTTTTTGCTTTTATGTTCAAAACATTTTGTCTGAGACATGTAAGTAATTTCATCCAAAGTATCATATAACAAGGCAGTTTTAACATCCATATGTTCCAGTCAATATCAAATTGAAGTACTAAAGCTAACAGAATTCTGATGGAATTATACTTTACAAGGGAAAATATTTCATCGTAATCAATTCCCTCCTTTTGAGAGAAACCATTAGCTACAAGTCTAAGATCCCCTTCTTTTGTTTTGAAAGTCCATTTACGGTCAATAACCCTCTTATCTACAGGTTTTTCCACTAAGGTCTGGGTTTTTTTTTTTTTTATATATAATGGCTGCAAGTCGTAACTCAGATTCCTTTAAGAAAACAGCTTCTTCAAAAGAACTAGGCTCTGAATAAAGAGAATTAGATAAGGTAGGGGCGCAGAATCATCAAATCTTAAAGGTGGTTTGATATTTCTCATAGTTCTGACACTGGCTAGTTGATAATCACTAAGATTAGTGTCTGATTCTTCTAGAATGTGAGGTGTAGTCTCAAACAGGAAAATATTGGGGTTTCTCTACCTAAATTGGAGTATCATTTTGATCTTTATCAAAACTCAATTAAGTGATAATAAAACCTTTTTCAAAAAGAGGATCAAAAGATTTTTTCAGTTTTACATAGAAAAATATTTTCATTAAGAATAACAGATTTGCTGATGATAACTTTAAAACCTCTTTGTTCTTTTACCCATAGTCTTGAACCTTTCCCCGTACCCAATAAAAACATATTTTAAATATCGGAAATCAAGTTTGTTTTCAGTTTGATGTACATAATCTGCACACCCAAAGACTCTAAGATAGGAAAAATAAGGTATCCTACATTCCCATATTTGATCAGGTATGTTGTAATTACGGCACTACAGTAGGATTTATTTAACAACTATGAAGTTGTCTTTGCAGCTTCTCCCCAAAATAGTTTTGCAATATTTTAATCCATTAACATGCATCGAGTTCTTTCACGTAAAGTGAGATTTATTCTTTCAGCAACCTCATTTTGCTGTGAACTATACACAACAGTCATATGTCTTAGAATACCATGATTTTTGGAAACAAAAAAAAAACAAAAAAAAACAAAAAAAAAAATTTGTTAAATTATATATTGCAAAATTATAAACCATTATCTGTCCTAATTGTTTTAATTCTTTTCTCCTTCAAATTTCAATTAGGACAATCCAGTTTTTAAAATCAAAAACAGTTTCATCTTTGGACTTTAACAAATGAATTCAAGACTTCCTAGAATGATCATCAACAATCATTAAAAAACACCTATATCCAAAGACGATACTTACAAGTGCAAGGCCGCATAAATGAGCATGGATATATTCCAGAATGTGTGGTTATGCGGACTCTTTTATAGAAAGAAAATTTCCATTGTTTTTCAAATATACATTCTTCACAAAAAGATAATTTTTGGAAAACTTATTTTGTAACGCCCCGAGTTCTAAATACTCGAAACGCCACTTCATCGTCTCAAACTCAATTTAAAAATAAATATTCATTTAGCGGAAATAATTGAAATTTTTAAATTTTGCATAAAATATGATTCCAATCATTCATCCAAATTCACCATAGTCGGTAAAATAAAGTTTGACTTAAAATAACCAGAAATTTAAATATTTAAAATAACATTTAATTATTTATTTGCCACTTGTGTCCATCACTCGCCACCACTTCCGAAATCTGCAAAAATTTGTTAATAACGGGGTGAGTATTTCTAAGAAATACTCAGTAAACTCATAACCAAATAATTCACTTAATCCATAAATTGCACATAAACATGTAATCATGCTAACATACTTTTCTCATAATATCATCACATAACACATATTCACATAAGTGCGGAAAGTAGCCTTGTCTTGTCTTAATTCAACATGCAATTATGCATGGAAGTTATAGCGCATATAACATTTCTTCTTCTTACACCATTTTCGGGAGAGCATTTGCCCGTCTTACCCCTCATGGTTAATCACATGAACATAATATTTCTTCTTCATACACCATTTTCGGGAGAGCATTTGCCCGTCTTACACCTCATGGTTAATCACATGAACATAATATTTCTTTATGAATTACATAATTCCAGATTTACATGCAGATCATAGCTAAATAAATTATAGAGTATGAGTCTACCTCATATCCTACGAGTGCAAAGTTGAGCGGGAATTGACTTCCATTCTTTAATTCTCCGTACGCTTCGTCTAGCCCATAAATTGTCTTAGTCTTTAAAAATTTATAGTTTAAAGATAATAATTTACAATTTGAGGACTGAAATTGACGTTTTGAAAGTTGAGGGACTAAAATGTAAATATTTTAAAACTTGGGCTTAAAATCAAATGAATTAAATCGGAAGGGACTGAACTAAAATGGGTTTTAAAAATGAAGGGCTAATTAAAACTCATTTAAAACTAAATGGGCTGAAATATAAGTTTTAAAACAGTAGGGACTGAATTTGGAACAATTTAAAACTTGGGGACTGAAATGATGTGTTTTAAAAACATAGGGACTGATTTGACAGACTTTAAAAACCCAAGGACCAAAATGCGAATTTCTGAAAGTTTAAATTATATTATCAGATTTCTTTCTCTCCCTACCATTTCGATCTAAAATTTAGACAGAAAGAGAGATAGGCGGCTGGCGATGGAGAAAAATCATTGAGGCCCTACCGACGCAAACGCCGGGGAAACGATGGCGCAACACCGGCGCCAGATACGAAGGGTGGTGATGGTGAAAATAGGCTAAGTTCTGGGCTGATTGGGTGCGAGATTGATGGTTAAATCAAAGCTGGAAATCGAGATCGAAGTTGTGACTTCCGAAACAAATAACGAGGTTGCTGTTTGGTGATGATGATGATGAATCAGAGACTGGTTTGGAGATTCGGCTATGGCGGATTTGAGGATGGCGAATTGGAAAGGCAGGCTGGTGGTTGCAGCTTGTGGTGATTCAGTGGCTTGGTGGTTGGAAATCGTGATGAGGCAGTGGGGTTGCTCGAATGGTTCAGCAGTTAGGTGGTGGATTGATGATGTTGGTTATCTTTGCTGTTGAATTGGTAATGAGATGATGGTGATACCGGTGGTTGGTGGATTGATGTAGGTGAAATGGAGTAGGAGTGAATTGTGTATTGCAGGGGATGACTTGGGTTGATGGAGATGGTGCCGGTTTCATTATGTATAATGGAGTGGTGCTGAATGGATGGAAAATGAATGGATGGAAAAAGAAAAGAAAACGTGGGGTGTTATGAAAAATGAATGTAAAGTTAGTGGAGAATAAATGATGGGAAATCTAATGGTATTTGTAACGGCTGGAATTTGTTTGGGTGTTGGAATGATAATAATGGTGGGTGGAAAGGATAATAAAGAGAAACCAAAATGTGGAAAAATTTTGGTAGGATTAGTTTAGGATAATTAACTAAAAATTGGACTAACTTCGATCAAGATACGTATTTAAAATAGATATATTTTGAACTGAAAAATACATTTGAAAATAAATAAATTTTGAGATAAAAATTGAATTGCATATTTTGGAATTCAAATAATTTAATAAGGAACATTGAGATATTTTTACTGAATTTGGAATTTGAAATGATTTTGAAAATAATACTTTAAATAAATAATTAAAACAATATAATTTTAGAAATTCGGACATTTAATTCAAAATCGAACAAACTTGATATTTCTTGACTTTGGCTAGACGAACACGTCGTGGCGTTAACTTCAAAATAGTATGTGAGATAGTAGCGACACGATTTTCTAAATATTAAAATAATTATTAAATGCGTAAAAATTTTGGTCGCTACATATTTTCCAAGAACATCTTCTTTATGTAGAAGTTTTAAACTCTTTTCCCCCCAGGTGACCCATTCTTTTATGCCAAAGGTTAGAATTATCTTTTAAAACACTTTTAGCAGTGTGTGGATTTGGAAAATGTGTTCTAATTTTCAACATATAGATCTCATTTGTTTTAGAAGTAGATGAAATCACAATATTTTCTTTGAGGATTCTTGTATGATTTTGTATGACTATAATTTCATAGCCCTCGTCATCAAGAATTCTTAAAGAAACAAGATTTCTTTTCAAATTGGGAATATATCTATTCTGATTTAGGGACAATGTATTTTATCAAGCTTTGATAAAATTTCACCTATACCTTTTATATCACAACTAGCTTATTCCCAAGTTTAACAGAATTAGAATAGTCAGCAGGGAAATAAACAAATAATTCTCTATAAAGTCACATATAGAATGTACAATCAGAATCAAGAATCCACTCATTTTTAATTCCTGTAGCATTAGTAATATAAACCACATCACTATTGTTTTGAGCAACAGTATTATCAGACTGAGGATTGTTGGCATTATTATTCATTTTCTTGAAATTGTCTTTTATTAAATGTTTCAGTTTCCCATAGTAGTAACATTTCTTGATCTTTTATATATATATAATCAAACTTTTTTTGTCTCTAGGTTTATCTAGAGTAAATTTCCTACCCTGATTTTCTCTTATAGGCTTAGCATTAACTTTGTTATTATTATTCTCACATTTATTCCTCATAAAGAAATTCTTATTTTTGATAGTAGATGCTACAATGTAAGCTTCCTTTTGATCAACTTCAGATTATAATTCTTTATTCTTTAAGGTAGTTTGAATAATATATAATGTTAATTTTTGACTGCCATATTCTAAAACATTTCTTAGATCTTTGTATTTATCTACTAAACCATTTAATAGACAAACCATATTCTGATAATTTCTCACCAAAATCTTGTTAAATCTTGGGTGAGCCTATTAAATTTATATATGTTTTATTCAACATCTAATACAGGATCAAGTTTAAAACTTAAAAATTGTTTCCACGGAAAACACTTATTTGGAAGAGTGATTGTTACAAAAAGTTCTTCAATTTTTTTCAAAATTTTTGTGGTTGTCTTTGTTTCTCCAACTTCTCTTATCACAAAATCAAAAAGGTGAAGAAACAAAGTATTCTGGACCATCTCATCCATTTCATTTTTTCTTTCATGTTCTAAGGTTTCAGCCTAAGATTCATCAATAGCCTTAGTACGTTCAGAGACTAAAGTCTCATTTATCATTCCAAATTTCAATTTCAACTTTTGCAATAGCCATTTTGAAAAAAAAAAAAAAAAACTTTTAGTAGAAGAGATCAAATATATAGAGAAAAGTAATCTTTAAGAAGTTTTTGAAAAAAAAAAAATGTGTTATTCTAAAATCACAAGATCACACATGCAGAATTAGGGACCTAAAATATGACCAAGTTGATAGCATAGAATGTAAAACATGTTATATACACGAAGTATCACTAGCTTAAACACAAAGTTATTCACATGTTTATCAAATATATCATTCAATATAAAAAAAAAAATCAGAAACTACTGAATTGCATGCACACACGAAGATAAAGATCATAAAACCCAATTTTTCCCTTATTTTCCTCAACGTAGTTAGGTCGGCCCAGAGGCCCTTTGATTCCCGAATTCTCATATGAAATCCTGGACAAAAGAAGATAAATGGGTCTAATGTAGGCTTCAATGGAGGAAGTATGAGAGCACCACAGTATAAACCTCAAGTTTAGGAAAGAAATAACTTAAAATTTGTAGATTAGGGTTTGAACACTCCAAATCTTCCGAGATTTTTCCAAAAAAAAATTGTACATACAGTATCAGATTTTTTAGATCTCAAAAGATCAACATATTTTGCCCACAGATTATTCACCAAGAATTACAGACCCTTACGAATCTCTAAGGTATCATGTAGATTAACCTAGAGATTCTTGTTCGAGACGATTTCTCACAAAGTAACTTTTCAAAAACTAAAGGAACTTTTCATATCTAAAATGTTTATCACAAGAAACGTTTCAAAAGACTTAAAATATTTCAGATCCATAGGTTTTTAACAAAAAAGCAAAGGGTATATATGGAATCTTAAGGATAGTTAACCGTTGTAAATGGGTTGATGATTTGGTTATTTGACCTTCAAAATTTTTATATTACCATTGGATCCACAGCATGAGAAAAATAACACCAAATTTAACAAATTTGTCAATACCAAATAGGGGTTTATAAGAATCCTAAGGCTCAAATACAACTGATATTATAAAGGACCCCAAAATCAACAACAAAATTGAGGTTTTATTCATAAAGCTCAACGTTCACATGAACGAATTCCCAAAGAATTTACAAATCTCAAAAGTTGTAACAATTTACAGACATATTATAATACACGAAGATAGAGTATGAACAAATCACTCTTAACACTTTTCTCTCTAAAACTAAATCACATAGATTACAGATTTCTGGACTTCTCACATGAAGTAGGCGAAGGAACCAGAGAACACACAAGAGAGAGAGAGAGAGAGGGGCATAAAAATGAGGTCGAACCCTAATCTGAATGTTGAAGGGTTATATATATGATAGATCCAACGACTTGAGACGCACCATCTAGTTAGATCAACTATCCAAGTTGAATCTTGTTATCTATACTATCTATAAAAACGGGAAAGTTCTCACCTAAGACTTTCATTTTGTTTATTCTTTTTTTTTCAAACTTTCATTTTATTTTTTTCACTTTGCACATCACATGACCAATTAGTTAATGGTGTCAGCCGACAGCCGACACCATTTTTTTATTTTTTCTTCTTCTTTTTTTTTTTTTTTGCATTATTTTTTTTTCTTTTTAATTTTTTGTTTTGCTATATATATTTTTGTAATTTGATCTTTTGTAATGTGTCATTCTTATTTTTTATTTTATCATAATAATTATTAATAAAGATATAAGTATTAAATTTCGATCACACATTTTACAAAAATTTTACAAATCACATTATTTGAAATAGTAAATTTTTCAGAATTCAATGTTAAAAGTAGAGAATTTTTTTTTAGTTTGTGAGTAGATTATTTTATTGATAAAATGTTGCAGAAAATATTTTTTAAAAAAAAAAAAATCCTTATTCTTTCATTTTATTTAATTTCTTTTTAGCCTCTATTTGGCAAACATGTTTGAAAAAAAGGTTTTTTCAATACAATTTCTCAAGTCACTTTTTAACCACACACATTTTCTCTCTACTTTTCAATCACGCATTTTACCTAGAAAACATAAAAAAATATTTTTAAACACACAACTTTTAACAAACAGTGCCTTAACTTTTTTTGTCTTGTTATGTATATTTTTGTAATTGGTCTTTTGTAATGTGTCATTCTTACTTTTATTTTGTCATAATAATTTTTAATACACGTACAAGTATTAATTTTCTATCACACATTCTACAAAAATTTTACAAATCACATTATTTGAAATAATAAATTTTTCAGGATTTAAGGTTAAAAGTAGAGATTTTTTTTAAAATTTGTGTGTAGATTATTTTAGTGGTAAAATGTGGCAGAAAATGAGTTTCGAAAAAAAAGTAATGTTTTAAATAAGTATAAAAAACATATAATTAAATACACATTTATAAATTATAATTATTGTGATTACTATTTTTTTTAAATCATTCTTAGTTTTAATAGTTGCATAAATGTTATATGGTATACGATTTTCAGTAAAAAAAATTTATTCCAACATTGCATGTTGTCATATCATGATAATTGCTAGATTTACGTAATTATATTTTTAACTATTTGATTTTATAAGAAAAAATATGATTTTATTGGCTAAATACAAATATCCATAGGTTTAAGTTAAGCACGTATTTATAATTATTGTGATTGATATTTTTGAATGAAAGATGAAAAACTTAAATACGAGAGGAGAATGCAAAAATCGTGAGAAATATATTGACATCTTCCAAAAAATTAATATAGTACCATAATATTATATCAAACATGATATACCATTAAATAAACTACTAAATTTGTATTTTCATTGAAATTAATAATAGCTTATTGAAATTAACAGTAATGTATTAAATAAATATATAAATTGACTTACTATTCAAAAAAGCTATTATTATATGAATTAGTTATATTATTTATAAAGTTTTAATAATTATTGTGATATAATATTATTTTGCATTCATTTTTTATCATGTGGTTATTCTAAAATTTAAATTTAATAATTATATTATGAATTTTAGTGTTAATAATAAACATATTAAACACCAAATTAAAATAAATTATCCCTAAACCCTATTTATTAGATTGCAAAAATGAATCTCTCTCTCTCTCTCTCTCTCTCTCTCTCTCTCTCTCTCTTCCATTTTCTTTACACCTCCACGGCTCCACATCGTAGCAACCTGTCTTCTCTTCTCATACCTACTCTTGAATGGGTGCACGGCGATTAGTCGCACTGATTGAGCACTATCGAATTCCCCGATTGTGCCGCACATGCGGTACAGCCATTCGGATGATGGAAATTATAGTCTCAGTCCCGAGCTCGACTCGCCTCCCTCGCGATAGAAATCTATCGTGGTAGATACAGAATTATGGTAGTGGTGCGATAATTGGTGGTGGTGGTGGTGCTACAATTGAGCTACACGGCCATTCAAAAATTGTGGCAATGACAAACTCGATGGTGGTTGATCTGTTTTGTTTGGTCGTGTTGGTTGTGGTTGCAAACTTTATGGTAGAGGTTGTGCAAGTGGCGACTAGGGTGAAGTGGCGGTGGTGACGGATCTGTTTTGTTTGGGCTGTGTTGGTGGTGGTTGCAGATTTTACGGTGGAGGTTGTGTATGTGGTGGCGATGGCCATGAATCTTGAGTTGTGCTGTAATGACTCGAAAAATTATGACGTCCTTAATTACTCATTATTATGTAATAAATATATTTTAAGATTTTTTATTTAAAATTAGGAAAGGAAAATGAAACCTATGTTAGAAATAAAAATGGTGATTTAACGTCCATCTTTAGGAAACTCGTTTGACCTCTTCCGATCTCGGATAAATGCATATTTTATATGTACGGATAAGTACTCGAAGTGAACTTCGAGAATCTGAAATCCGTTTGTCATTCCGACTACTGTACAATCCTCAGAAATATTTCAAAGTTGGCTGCTCAATCGCACGACTCGAAAAGACAGTTTCGAGGGGCCATCTTTGGAACACTATAACTTCCTCTCTCATTATCCAAATTCTGCGAGAAAAATTTTATATGAAAGTACTATATGAATACTTTAAAATGATACCAAAAACACTCAATTTGGATTCCGGATGCTATCCCAAAACTACGTTTAAAAACAGCCATTGAAACAGGAAGAAACAAGGAATTTGCGCCAAGGAGCTGGTCTTAAGCTTCCACCTCACGTTTTTACCACAAGAGTCATCTTTTATCTGCAGCTTACACCTCCATCTTGCATGGTAAAGGAAGGACACCTCATGCTTGACAATCATTATTCCTTAATGGTGAAGGAAGGTCCCAATCCAATACAACCGTGACTTCCTTCCTTCCCTGCACCTATATTACCTTATAAATACCTGATATATTGAAATCAGAAACTCATAATTGAAAAAGATTCAGATCGAACGCTGCTGAGTTATCTTCCAATCTTCCAAACACCTAGGTATTGGATTCTTGCCAAAGTTATGATTCAAATCCGTTTAAACCATTCTTTTGATCTCCCAAATTGTTTCCTCAAAGGTAGTTTTCAAAATATATTGATTAGAGATCAAAAGAATCTAAGAAATCAAGTTTCAGTTTCTGAAACTACGCTTGGTGTTGACACCTGGAGATTTGGTGTCGACACCAAACGAAGAAAGATGAACACGATGTCGACACCTATGTAGACACCCCCTTTATTTTTTATTTTTGTTCATGATATGAAATTATTTGATGAAATTCCAAGTTGATAGATAGTAATCATCATCAAAACAATGAGTATTCGATACACCCTTTACATGTCACATTATGTGCAAGTTGATATTTGATGAAATGATTTCGATGCATAATGATGAATTGATGATGATATTGAATATGATATTATTCAAGAAAAGAAGCCTTTTCAAGCAATGATTATAGATTTGAACTCTAGCCCCTCGGTAATCAATATGATGTTGTGATATCAATGTTGATGATGTCGGAAGCACCTCGCGACTCCGAGGGTTGTGAGGAACGACATGGTGATCTCATATCCCTGTTGGAGTTGAATAGGATGAAAGATGACAGGGATGTAGAAACCCTAAGGGATATGGAATCCCGAGTAACAT
Source organism: Ligustrum vulgare (assembly GCA_963555705.1). Lineage (NCBI taxonomy): Eukaryota > Viridiplantae > Streptophyta > Magnoliopsida > Lamiales > Oleaceae > Ligustrum > Ligustrum vulgare. The sequence goes on along the minus strand of OY743176.1, from coordinate 18,196,105 downwards.
GTTTATAATTATGCCCGTTTATCGATATCAGTATGGTGTAAATTATTAAGCGCTTTGGGGTAGAGGAGATAATTTATAATCGGTCTCTAAATCATAAATCTTTGAAAATACTTGCATGTGTATCGAATTACTCATTGAATTATCAATTCATGTTTTCAACTTGTAGAGGCTGCGTTATGACAATTTTGAAGAAATCTCTCAGGAATGGATCAAGTCATCTGATGGGCGATATTATATGTATGTGACCAAAATCCACACGTGGCGGGAGTACCGCGACTTTCCTGCTTAAACTCGTTTTCTGCATTTTCACTTTTATTTAGACTTCTATAACATCGATACTATGGAATATGGATACTCGATGATTTCCGGTGAAGAAATCGAGTAAGGTAGCTTGTGTTTAGTTGTTTTATTAAAATAAGGAAGAGAAGTTTTGAGTTGTCCTTGTAATCTCTTTCTAAAAGTCTCAGCTGTACTATGTTTTAAAACATATCTATGAAGTAAGTCTTATGTTTTCAAGCTATTATTTCAAGTTAATTGATGGTTTTGATTATTACGTGTCGATACCAAAACCCTAGAATTCAACACTAAAACTATTTTCCTCGTAAAGAGAGTTGGTATCGACACCCCTCTGTATTGGTGTCGACACCTACTCAGCAGTGTAGCCCCAGTCACTTTCGTGTCGACGCCTAAGAGTATGCGCGCCAACATTTTTAAATTTTATCCCAATTTCAAATAAATGTTATTTATTAAATGATGGATTTTTGGGGTCGTCACACGTGCATTAGTGTGTGTTTGTATGTGGAGGTGAACTGATGAGGTCCTAAAAAGTCAAACCTTGATTTGAGTGCCGATGGGGCCTATGATGATGTCCACGGCCGAGGAGGTTCAAGAGTCAATGGTGAGACTCGCCCACAAATTATAGAATCAAGCCCAAATGGAAGACACCTTCAATTACAAAGGAGAATGGGTCGGGAAATTATCTAAATTGATATGAGTTGGAGATTCAATTAAATTATTGACAGAGATAAAATCCAAATTTGAGGTTCATTATTTCTTGAAGAATTGTAACCCCTTTTGTCTAGTTTTCAACGCATTTTTAATCAACTCAATCGAACATCGAGATCAAAAGTCATGACCAAAATATTGAAGATGGTTCATGAGGAATCCAGTTATACCATGCGATCGCATGGTAGAAACATGCGATCGATAGCGAGATCACTCGATATTGTAGAAACGCGCGATATTTCTACCATGCGATCGCATGGGCCAAATCAATAGCAATGGGTAGAATGTGTGTTCAGATGGAAAGAGTTCACCATGCGATCGCTCGACTGAACCCTGAGCGATTGCACGGTACTCCAAAACACAAAATTTGGGGTTTTTATTGCAATTTCCTAATTTCTTTATTTCCCAATTATTTTTTACTATAAATACTGACACTCCTCACACCCTAAACCTAACTTGGTTATTCATTTGCTCCTTCTTGTGAGAAGACTTTGTGAGGTGAAATTCCTCCTTTCATTAAGTCTCTTTGAGGTAATGTTCTCTACTACATTAGAGTATAATTATTCTTGTGTTGTTGAAAGAATTTTTGAAATTTACTTATTCATTTCCATTGGGTTAAGAATCAATTTTCTTGAAATTTTGGGGATAATGAGTTTGGATTAAGATTTATTATCAATCTTGGAATTTGTTTAATTTTCTATCCATTGGGCTAAGTTTCTCTTAACCTTTGAATTTTGGTTAGATTTAAACTTGGGTCAAGATTTATCTTTACTAATTTCAGCTTTCTTGGGATGAATCAAATTGTTGTGAAAAATTTTGGTTAAATACCAAGGGGTTTGTATAATTTGATATCAGAGTTTGGCTCTAAAATTGATAAATATATCATTTATATTCTTGTTGTTGTTTGTTGTTCATAATATATCAAAAAGAAAAAAGAAAATTCAACAAAAAATTTGGGAAAAATTCATGTTCTTGAGCATTTATTGATTCCACATATTGATTACAATGTTGTTATCATCTTTGAGTTGCTAGGGTTATCAAAATAGTCGTACATTGAAATTTCTATGCTATTCAAGGTGTGCACACATGGTGTTTGATAAAATTTTTCAAATAAAGCTACACTAGTGTACACCACTTTTCTCTACACTAAACATTTTCCTTGATAGTTGCTTGTGATTTTTCCAATCCACTGTTGATCTTGTACTCTTGAATCATTGTCCAACAATTCAAATTTCATCTTTTGTTGTTACAACGAAATTCCACTTACTATTTGTCTATTCACCTCTAAAATCTCTCTTGTTTGATTTTTTTTTACGTCACAAGAATTATACTTCTTGGTTTAGTTGATTACCTTCCTTGTAGAGCTTGAGAAATGAAACTTTGAGCGTAAAAAGGCAAGAATGGTGAGCTCATTATCGGGTAAAAGCTTGACTTGAATGAAACACGAGTGAAAATATTCTTGTGATAATAGGAGAATAGTGGGGGATAAATTTGAGAATATTTTGCATAGTGGCGAGGGTAGGGAACGAAATTGGGATACGAATAGGAATGGAGGAGAGTGGCATGATAGGGGATTTGATCGTGGTCACCTAAGGGATCACCAAGGTAGAGATGGAATTGTTGAGAATGTTGATAGTACAAAAATAAAGATGCCATCATTCCATAGGAGGGGAGATAGTGAGAAGGGAGAGTTGGAGAAGAATGATAAGCCACCAACATCTTTAACCCATGCTAGTGAGAGGGGGAAGCATGAAGAATATACTTTCTACACTTAGTGCCTTGTGGGGGATAGGTCATGTAGACTAATTATATATGAGGAGAGTGGTATTAATTTGGTGAGTGCTAGTATGGTGAGAAAGTTGAGGTTACTGGTAAGATGCATCCTAATTCTTGCCTATTGCAAAGGTTGAGTAACTATGGGGAAGTGAGAATGAGTGAACAAGTTTTTCTTACCTTCAACATTGGAACGTATAGTGACTAAGCGTTATGTGATATAGTCCCCATACACACTACTTACATACATTTAGGTAAGCCTTGGCACTGTGATAGGAATGTGAAACATGATACAAAGAAAAACTGGTATAACTTCTAAATGAATGGGAAGAAGGTGGTGCTCCTATCTTTGAGTTTGGAGGAAGTGTACAAAAACTAAATGAAGCTCAAAAAGAAGTTTGAGAAAGAAAGAAAAAGAAAATTCGAGTGAGGAGGTTGATGCAGAGACAAAAGTGAGGAAAAATGAGAGCAAAAGAGTTGGGACCACACCCTAAAAAAAGGAGAGGAAGTGAGAGTTGGAGCCACGACTTCAGAAAAAGGAAAGGTGAGAGAAGAACCAAGAGTTGGATTCATACCTCAGAAAAAGGAGAGGGAGTGAAGAGTTCCACGAAAGAAATCCAGAGAAGACATGAAACAAAATTGTGCTTTGTACTTGAATACTCTAACAATTTCCACCCTAGTTTGGTTGCTTCTTTGTTGCAAGAAATTGTGAGTCCGACTTATCAAAGCAACAAAGAACTCCAAAAGCATGCCGATTGAAGAAGTTCATGGAAGCATTTTCCTACAGCAACAAGTACAATCTAGGTAAAAAAAAATTGTGATAACCGATGCAATATCTAGGAGGTATGTTCCTAACATTTCTTTAAATGCAAGGTTATTGAGTTTTGAGCAAATTAGAGGGTTGTATGATATCAATGTAGACTTGACAAATGTATTTTTTACTTGTGGAAATGTAACATGTGATAAAGATCATTGGCATGATAGGTTCTTAATTTGTAAATCCAAGTTTTTGTATGTGCCTAATTACCTAAATGACAAATAATTTTGTGTTGAATATATTAAGGGCATGCATGCTAACAACTCGAAGTTTTCTAACATATATATCAATCATGTGGTGAGGAGGATTTTGATGAATTCTCTAAACTTGATGATTATTTAGTTCGGGAGAATAGATTGTGTGTTCCTAAATGCTCAATGCGGGAGTTGCTAGTAAGAGAGGCACGTAGTGGATGCTTGGTGGGACTTTTTTGGAACCAAAGGGACCATAGAGATATTGAGCGAGCATTTTCATTGGCCCAAGATGAAAATTGTTGGTACACTTGTTCATAGACTTAGTCAACACATCACTTGCAATGGGGCCGAATCTAAGGTTTTTCTTCGAGGCTTATAAACACATTTGCGCGTCCCTAGAGACCATTGGGTTGAAAATTCTAAGGACTTTTCATTGAGCTTACCTAGGTCTAAAGGGAAAGGTGACACTATTTTTATCGATGTTGGTAGAGATATTAAAATGTCTCGTTTTATTACATGTCATGAAACCAATGATGCTACCAACATAGCAACTCTTTTCCTTGAGGAAGTAATGCATGAGAGTGACCTAACAAGTTGGGGAGGAGGTTTAACTTTTGTTAAATTTTCTTGCAAGACTATTGTTCATTCTATTAGCAAATTTTCTCTACTTAAGGTTGCTTGCGACTTTAACTAATTAACTCTTTTGAACTTTATGCATTTGTTTATTGATGAAAGAGTTAGTTTAGGTATGCACCAAAATGCAAGTTTGGTCAATCCCTTTCATGGGAAGATCGGGTGTCCATTTGATGAGATTTTTGAACAATGTACTTCCAACCCAAATCAAGGTCGAACGCGAGTCATATTTGATCCAGGTGGTTGGATATGGTTCCATTTGAGGAAAGAACGGGTTCCCATTTAAAGAAAATCCAAAACGCAACTCCGTGATGATGGCTCATTCCAAGCTTTGGAGAGGATCAACGACAATGCCTACAAACTAGAATTATCGAGTAAGTATAAAATTTCAGTTGCATTTCATGTGTCTAATTTTTCTCCTTTCAATGTAGGTGATGATTCAAGGTCAAATCATTTTCAATAGGGAGAAGATGATGAGATTCAAGTAAGTCGAACCTCGCCATGGGTTCCACTCCAAGATCAAAGGTCAAGGAATCTCACGAAAATGCATTCGAGAAAGATTCGAAGTCGAATCATTTTCAAGAGCGAGGGGATGATGAGATCCTAAAAAGTCAAACCTCAATTCAAGTGCCGGTGGGGCCCATGATGATTTCCAAGGCCAAGGAGGTTCAAGAGTCGATGGTGAAACTCGTCCACAAATTATGAAATCAAGCCCAAATGGAAGACACCTTCAATTGCGGATGAGAATGGGTCGGGAAATGATCTAAATTGATATGAGTTGGAGATTCAATTAAAGTTTTGATAGAGATAACATCCGAATTTGAGATTCACTATTTATCGAAGAATTGTATCCCCTTTCGTCTAGTTTCCAACGCATTTTGAAACACCTCAATCGGACATCAAGATCAAAAGTTTGACCAAAATACTTAAGATGACACGTACAGAATTCAGATATTATACCATGCGATCGCATAGTATAAATATCGAGTGATTGCATGGGTCAAATCAACAGCAATGAGCAGAATGCGGGTTCAAATGGAAAGAGTTCACCATGTGATCACTCGACTGAACACTTCAATTATTGCAACCAAGTAGGCCTAATAACTCTTATTCATCACTGATAATATCGAAATAGAAAGTTTCACCTTTACTTCAACAAAGCGAAAAGGGTTTCATTTGAAGGTTTAAATACCACCTTAACGTAGCCAGTGATTGAAACCTTATACCGTAATAATCATTCAATTCCTAGTACGACATCAAGTTTGTGAGTATTCAGTGTTATGAGATCTATCATCTACTCCTTCTCATTCACCATGATTGGGAAATTTCTCAACACATAACTTTAGTTCAACAATTCTTCAAATGGCGTTGATAATATAAACATGGTCTCCAGCTACTGAGATGGGTAAATCAATTTTCCTATGATTATGGGGCTATCAAATGAGTGAGTAGTCCCGAGATCAAACATGATAAGTGCTTAATACTAAGTTCGATGACTTCTCAGCTTCCGACTTGGATATAATATACATTCTTGCCGATGTAGTCTCCATGACTCAAAGCACTATTCGCATTCACTTCATATCTTTCACATAGGGACTTATGAATATTACCCAAATTTTATAAAAATTCATTACCATCTCATTTTCTCATTTACATAATCAAGGTATACATGTCATATTTACTAATAACATTCTTAACCTTTCACTTTACGGCATTACACAGTAACATGCAAGAATTTGCAATAATTGTCATATCAATTAACATTTCATAATTTAAACAAAATTAACTTACCAAATGATCGAGGGAGAAGCAATTGAGGCGTGACTCAGTACTCGAACCATTTTCAAATAAATTTTAAAAGTCTACAGAATCGCTTTTAAAACTCTTATCTCTGATACCAAAAATGTAACACCCCAAGTTTAAAAATATTAAACCTAGGCGTGTTAACTTCCTTTCACTTTAAATGCGGAAATAAAATATTTCGAACACTTATTTTCTTCAATTACATGCATAAACAAAACATTTAAAACCTCAACATTTTTTTCTTTTCTATTATAAAATTCTACAAAAATTTCGGCAGAGTCTCCTCTGTAATTTGTACTTAGCCAACCTATAGAGGGACATCATACCCATATTACAAATACAATTCCCAACTCATTCAAACCCAACATTCCACATCCGACCACAATTCCAAAATAACACTTCAACATCAATTCTCAAACTCCTCAACAATAACATCTTAAAGTAAATAATTTTTTAAACTTATGAAATATGATATAAACTAATCACAGGGAAATACCATAACTTATTTTAACTAAAAACCAACAAACTAATCAAAGGAATTTATCAATAAAAGAAAATAAATAAAATAACTTGTGAAAGCCTTCGATTCAGTCCTAAAGCAAATGGAATTATGAGTACTGTCTGAGTCTGCCGCCAAGTGCTCTCCTCGGATCACCTAACTTTCATCACCTGAAATGTTGGGGAGAGATTGGGGTGAGCTAAAGCTTAGTAAGTAAACTTTATGCTTGAATGCATGCTTATGACATGAATGTTTTAAACTTTGAAATATGTATCCCCATTCACTTTAACCTTTCAAAACTTTCAAACATTTCGAACTTTCACTTAACATTTCAAAACCTTCATTTCCATCGTGAGCTCACTTGGTGTATCTTCTAGTCAATCAGATAACAGTGGACAATTCTTATTTGGAACCAGATTAACTTTCACATTTCCACCGCAAAGCGGTTTAACAGTCCACCGTAAAACGGTTGAACATTCCGTCTCAAAGCGACTTAATTCGGGTACGCTGGTCCCCCGCGCCCCATTTCTCACTCGCATCTTTCATGAACTAGAAGTACACCCATTCTTTCTTGAAAAACTTGGGATACATAACTTTTGACCAAAAATTTCACTTTGACACATTCCTTTCATTAAAACATTTGACTTCCCCATTTCGATATCAATGCATGCTTAATGATGCAATGACATGATAAGGTGCATGCTTGAACATTTTCTTAAATACACATGATTGCATATGGTAGACCAAAAGCATTAAAATTCCGTAATTAACCCGAATGTCAATTAAGCACATTAATTCCACATTAGCATTCAACTTTGATGGAAGTAGGGGGAAGTTTACTTACTTGACGTCCTTAGCATTTACCGTTATCTGGATTTGCAAGTGGAGGAACATCGGCTGCCCGTGACGTCAATGTACCAAAATCCTAGTTGTACCCATTCATTTAATAAAATATACTTTTAGTTCAAAATCACATTTTAAACTCTAAGCAAGGTTACAACTTCTATTTCATTCACAATTTAATCACAAACGTGACCTTACGCTAGGTCCAACACACAACACCATATTCGAAATAAGATGTCAATTTCAATGTACTTTAGAAAGCTTTTTCTTACCTTTTAATTCAAATTAAATTACAACATAAACATTGTTTCCAATTAAACCTAAAACTGAGGATTTACCATCATAGGTCAACGTTGTTAAAATTAACATTGCTAAAATCTGAAATTTGTAAATAAATTCCTAAATCCAAATTTCACATTATAACTCAAACATTACCAAACAATTAACTAATTTCATAATCCCATCAAATCTGAATTCTGAAAATAAACTATACATATAAGTTATAATACTAAATTCCTACATTTCGAAGTCTAAAATTGTTATGCACATTTACAGTTCACAAATTTCATAAATTGGAAAGTCTAAAATTTATGTATATGTATAATATCAATATATACACACATATATTTAAATTACTCCAATCTGAAATTCGAAATTACAACTCAACATTAAATTTTAGATTCAAGTAAGCTAACTAAATTGAAATCTGAACACACACACCCCCTTTGACATAATTCCTAAAATCCGTGAATCCCCATGTATTAGATACACACTGACATCATTCAATTCCATATTTTTAAATTTGGCATTTAACATATGAAATTTAGACTAAAATTTGAATATGAAATTATATATTTATACACATAGAAATTTGAAATTTACACACACACACATTACCCATTGAAATTAGCATCAAAAATCTGAAATTAACTCCCAAAATCTGACTTTGTATATATGCCCACATAAAAATCCGAACTTTACATATTTACATACAACAATTTGATGTGTCTATTGTGTGTGGGTTCGGCATGTGTGCGTGCGGGTGTGTTGGTCGAGGGGAGGAGTTACCCACCGATGCAAACTACAAGAGGGAGGTGGTGGGGTCGCGGTCGCCGGCGCTGGTTCGTGTCATCGGCGAGAGAGTGAGAGGCAGAGAGGCCAAGAGTGAGATATAACTGAGTGAAAACATCAGGTATGAGGGTCTAGGTTAGGATTGTGAATCTAATCTTTCGAAATTTTCAAATCAGTCCTTCGACTCTCATAATTAGGTAATTTAAGTCCACATCCCTCAAATAAAATTCAAAGTGCCACTAAACTTTCCCCAATTCCCATTTAACACAATTTAGGCCACTTTCAACTTAATTAAATAGAAAATAACAAGATTAATAAATAACGTTAATAATTACACATAAAATTGCACATAGACAATTTATGAACTTTCTATTTGGCACATTGATCAAGACGGCATTCAAGTCCTTCCACTGCAAAACAAATTTCAAATCATTGACGTAAAATTAATTAAATTTCAAATTTCAAATAACTTTAACATAAATATGACGTGAAATTTTAAAGGGTACGAAAATGAAATGCGGTATTACACTTTGTGAGGTGAAATTCCTCCTGTCATCAAGCCTCTTTAAGGTAATGTTCTCAACTACATTAAAGTATAATTATTCTTGTGTCATTGAAAGAAATCTTGAAATTTACATATTCATCTCTATTGGGTTAAGAATGATTTTTCTTGGAATTTTGAGGATAATGAGTTTGTGTTAAGATTTATTATCAATCTTGGAATTTGCTTAATTTTCTATCCATTGGGCTAAGTTTCTCTTAACCTTTGAATTTTTGTTAGATTTAAACTTGTGTCAAGATTTATCTACACTAATTTTAGCTTTCTTGGGATGGATTAAATTGTTGTAGGAATTTTTGGTTAAATACCAAGGGGGTTTGCATAATTAACTGTGGTCGTGATGTTGTAATAGCGGCGATGGTTGTTCCGGGCAGTAGTTGTGGGTGTGGGTGTGGTGGCTGTGATGGTTGCTATCGATTTTTGATAATTTATGACCAATAATTAAGTTATGACTTTTAAAATTTGCGATTTATGATCGAGAAATTAATTTGATAAGTAGTTATTAAATTAACATTTTGTGATCTACTGATTTAATAAGTTGTGACCGGGAAATTAATCTTGACTTAAAAAATTATTAATGTGATCTGAAAATGAGTTCGATTTGTGATATAATATTTTGACCGTTTGTGACCCTAAAATAATATTTGAACTTAAAAATGGTGGTTGTAACCTTAAAAATGATGGTTGTGATTTAAAAGATTTATATTTTGTGACATGAGATTTTATGATTATGTGACCTTAATATTTATAATTAATAAAATATTTATAATTACTTAATTTAATTAATCTTAATTACAACCTGATTTTTGAAACTATATAAGTTTCATCTCAATTTTGAAATTTACATTTATAATTATCTTATTTATGTATTTTTCCCTAATTTTATTGTACTTAGTGGTGATCGTTCATAGCATAAGTGATGGGTTTTTTAATTCCATATTTAGCAGTTGTTTGATCAATATTCTTATTTAAATTTTTTATCGAAGTCAGGATTAACAATTATTTATAATCATATATTTCATGAACTTCATTTCACAATTTTTTAACCATACTTCTTATCTAATAAATTCACTAAAAAATTGAGTTTAAACTCCATAAAACATGGGCTTAATTCATTATTGATGAACAAGAGTCTTTGTGCGAAAGAAAACTCAAATCTTGTTTATCCTAAGAGCATCTTTAATAGTTTATGCATATTTTTATCTGTGTGGTAATTAAATGGATAAATATCTCACTCATGTTGATAAAATAGACAATGAAATTTAAAGTTTATTTCCAATTATTTTTGTCTAATTTTTTTTATGTATACACATGTCTTCAAATTAGCACAATCTCAAATAACAAACTTTCTTAAATAAATCGAAAAATTAATATTTGTCTTATCACTTTATCTAATACGTTATCTATACCTGAACATAGTATCAGATAATATTTCTTCCACGTCAGCATCACATAGGTATGAAAACTAACAATTGGAGATGAGATTTTTAAATAATTATTTGTTTTTCTTAGGTGTCAATCATTTTTTTTCACAATCCCTAAACCATTAAAGATGCTCTAAAGAACGAATGGTTGAACATAACAGATAATGAAGAAATAATTGAAAATTTATTTAGCCCTATTTGGTGGAAATTAAAAATAGATTTTTTATATTTTAAATAAAAGTTAACGAAATGTGTGGTTAAAAAATTATGGGACCAATGAAATATGTGATTGAGATTGATTGTTAACTTTGATTTATATTACTCTATTCGGTAATGCTGTTAACATTTATAAATTAGCAAGTGGTTGGTAAATGGTTTCAAATAAACATTTTACCTCAAAATTCAGTTTAACCCCTGCAGTGTTACCAAATGGAGACTTAGTTTTTTGTTATTTTTTTTAGATAACAGGCGTGATTTAAAAATGGAGAGAGAAAATGTATGTAGTTAAAAAAGTGATTTGAAAAATTGTTCTATTTATAACTTATAATGATTACACTAAAAAACGAAGAGTAAAATTTACATCTTGTTTGATTTTGATTAAAAATTTGATTTTTATCGAAGTAAAATTTAACAATTAATTAGAGATAGGCAACGGGGCGGGGCAAGATCAAGTCAGCGTGACCCATGCCCCGCCCCGTCTCGAATTTTTTGCCCCATCCTGCGCCCCCACTTAAACATGGGTCGGGGCATTGCGGGGTGGGGCACGGGGTATTGCGGGGAGACAAATTGTTCCATTTAGTGAACCATTTATATAAGCGGAGCGAGATGGGTTGGGTTTCATAAACTAAATTATTTCTACTGCATCAAAACAAAATCACAAGCTTTGTGAGCGCGCACACAAAACTGTCCCCATTTTGATATGCAACTGGACAAATTGAAAATGCTCACTTTCAGCAAAGTAACTTCACGCATACACACACAAAAAATGTCCCGATTTTTTGTATGAATCTGGACAAATTGAAATGGCTCACTGTCAACAAAGTGACATCCAAATTTCAGAACATATGAACAAGTATGAAGATGAAAGACGAATTACCCACTTAAGATTTTTAAGTTTTGTCCCAATAAAACACATAAAACCTATCATGGATTGAGCCACCTCTATATCACTTGCTCAATGGAAAATTCTAGAGACATCAATTTTACTTTAAAGCCTACCTCATTTTTTTTAAAAAATTGAAGAATGGGGCGAGGCGGATCGGGGCGAGGAAAAACCGTCCTCGCCTAAATCGGGCCAGAGTTTTCTTGCCCCGGATCCATCCCGCTGCCCCATTTATGCACGACGGGGCTTCCCGCGGGTCTCGATTTTTGCAGTTCATTTTGTCATACCTAAACATGGTACTAGATAATATCTCTTCCACGTCAGCATCACATAGACATGAAAACTAACCATTGGAGATGAGATTTTTAAATAATTATTTGTTTTTCTTATGTGTCAATGATTTTTTTCACAATCCATAAATCATTAAAGATACTCTAAAAAACGAGTGGTTGAACATAGCTGATAATGAAGAAATAATTGAAAATATATTTAGCCATGTTTTGTGGAAATTAATAATAGATTTTTTATATTTTAAATAAAAGTTAATAAAATGTGTGGTTAAAAATTATGAGACTCATGAAATATATGATTGAAATTGATTGTTGACTTTAATTTATATTACTCTATTCGGTAATATTGTTAACATTTATAAATTAGCAAGTGGTTGATAAATGGTTTCAAACAAACATTTTACCTCAAAATTCAGATTATAAACCCCTACAGTGTTATCAAATGGAGGCTTAGGCCCTGTTCTCTTTACTGTTTTGAGGTTGTTTTCTGTTTTTATTTTCGAAAATACTAAAAACGCGTTCTATTTACCATTTTCGAAAACGCATTTTGGAAGAAAAAAAATTGTACACAAAACGCAAAACGCACAAAACCACGTTTTGTGTATATTTCAATAAAAAAATGTTCAAAAAACGGAAAACGCGTTTTGTAATTTATTTTTTTTTTAAAGAATTATCCTAACTTGGAACTAAGCTTAATATAAAGTTTTTATTTATTTATTTTTATTGTTTATTTTTTTAGAATTATTCTAACATGTAACTAAGTCTAAACAAAGTTTTTTTTTTTGGAGAATTATCCTAACTTGGAACTAAACTTAAATAAAGTTTTATTGAATTCAATATCAATATTAAAAAAAAAAAATTAAGTGAGAATTCATGTTGTTACATTTCAAAAAATGCTTTGATAAATGGACTTTAGTGGTTTTGAAAGAACTTGCATTTTTTTTTTTTTTAATAGAACTAGAGCTTCCTCAAATCCTGAAACTGATCAAGTTGTGTTAATATAGACTCTTAATGCTCACATTAGTGTGTTGCATGTAACCATGTTTTCAATGTATTGTGAAAGGAAAATTGAGTTTGAGTCAGTAGTATTCTACAAGCAAATTAATTAAAAATAGTTTAAGTAGTATTCTGCATAATTTTAAACAGAATGTGTTTTCCAGCTTTTCATTTTCAAAAACAGTTTTCAGAAATGACAAATCAAACGCGTTTTCAGCAAATTTGAAAACAAAAACAAAAATAGGAAATACAAAATAAAATACAAACAGAATATCACCTTAGTTTTTTGTTATTTTTTAGATAACAGGTGTGATTTAAAAGTAGAGAGAGAAATTAAATGTATGTGATTTAAAAAAATGATTTGAAAATTTGTGTTATTTATAAATTATAATGATTACATTAAAAAACGAAGAGTAAAATTCAACAATTAATCATAATTACATATTTCATGGATCTCACGATTTTTTTAATCATCCATATCATCAAGTTTTATTAAAACTAGTATTTCACCCGTGCGATTCACGGTATCAAGTCGAAACATATAATTGTGACCTCAATAATTTCTAATTATATGTCAAACATGAGTATGATGAAATAGATAGAAAAATAATAAAACGATACTGTAATTAATAGAGTTACAATATTTCCACTATAAATTTTGAAAAACTTCTATATAAACTACATTCGTAGTTCAGTTTGTTCTATTTCTATCTTTATCGCAAATGATCATCTTCAAACCACAACGATTCATTTCTCTAGAGACTGCAAAGTACAACTGTCAATTGCTAAAAATTGACTACTTTAAATAAAGACCAACCTTGAAAAGTGATTTTCCTTTACTCTTGTTGATATTCATACCATACGAAGCTACCAACTGAAATTGTCGCCTCTTAAACAGTTAAACTTGAAAGACAATCTTGCACGTGTTTAATTGAAAATATGAAAAATTGATGATAAGAAAATATTTTCTAGGAATTAATTTGCCTGAAATTTATTTTCCTAAAAAATGTTAATTGGAAGTATCGAGTGAAAAAGTTGGAAAATTTCCCAAATTTTTTATTTGATTGATATTATTTTTCATTGCAAATAAAACAAAATTTAGTTATTTTAATTAAAAAATTAATATTTGTTTATTCTTCACTCAATATTAACCTTCGTTAAATAAATTTTTTATATATTATTTAGAAGTAGCACATTTTTTCAACCCACTTTTTAACCACATATTTTTCAACCACACATTTTACCTCGAAACAAAAATATAGTTGCTGAACAGAGGGTTAATTTATTAAAATATTTAATAATAATATATAATATATATTTTTTAGAAATTTTGATTTATAATATTAAAGATAACAAATGATTTGACCATTAATAATTAAAACCCAATTTAATTATTAATGGCTACACATAGAATTTATAATATTAAAAAATACAAATAAATTAAAAATCAATGATTAAATAATAATTTTAATACTGATAATTAAAAATATTGATTAAACTCATTCAAAATTAATGTTAATAATAAAAATAATTATAATTATAACCAAAATATACAAATAATAATAATATCATATTAATCATTTACTATAATACTAAAATATAAAGAATTTAAGAATTAAATTTTGTCAAACTATCCTACTTTTATATATAGTATAGATTTTCACCATTGCGATGAACTAAATTGCTATCCGTAATATAGATAAGCATTCATAAAATTTAATGAGTGTACATAATTAATACAAATAAAAAAAATATAAAAATAATTTTTTTCTCAACATTATTAAAATTTAAAAACAACATAAATAATCCAAATTATTGAAACCTTTATTGAATGATAAATGCAAATTCTATAGTTTTTTTTAATTGTGCATCATGTTAGATGTAATATTATGAGTACAAATATTGATGCTTATTCAAAATATAAATATATTTATTATAATTTCTGCATCTGCCTTACATATTTAACTTTTTCTCAATTTTCGTTAAAAAATCACAATAAGTTATAAATATGTGCTTAATCTTAACTCATCAAATATACGACAATTGAACAAAACTGAAGATCAAGAAATTATTATATCATATAATCTTTGCACAATTATTAAAATTAAAAATTATTAAAAAAAATTAATCATTGTTTGGTATTTACCATAAAATAATATTAATACTTACACACAGACACACATAAAGTAATAAATGTATTCACACAAATCCACTTTTTATTCACACAATCCACTATTCTCCCTTTATTTATTATATATATTTATATATATATATATATATATATATATATATATATATATATATATATATGATTGTACATAATCAACAAAAATACAAAAAATACAAAAATAATTTTTTTTCACAACATTATTAAAATTTAAAAACAATATAAATAATCCAAATTATTGAAAACTTTATTGAATGATAAATACAAATTCTACAGTTTTTTTAATTGTGCATCATGTTAGATGTAATATTATGAGTACAAATATTGATGCTTGTTCAAGATATAAATATATTTATTATAATTTCTGCATTTGCCTTACATATAATTTTTTCTCAATTTTCGTTCAAAAATCACAATAAACTATAAATATGTGTTTAATCTTAACTCATCAAAAATATGACAATTGAACAATATTGAAGATCAAGAAATTATTATATTATATAATCTTTGCACAATTATGAAAATTAAAAATTAGTAAAAAAAAATATTAATCATTGTTTGGTATTTACCATAAAATAATATTAGTACTTTTACACACACACACACACACACAAATGGTAATAAATACATTCACACCAATCCACTCAAAGCCTTGCCCCGAGCAAGCACACAAAGCCTTGCCCCGCGCTAGCACACAAAGCCTTGCCCCGAGCAAGCACTCAAAGCCTTGCCCCGAGCAAGCACTCAAAGCCTTGCCCTGCGCAAGCACACAAAGCCTTGCTCGGGACAAAGCCTTGCCCCGAGCAAGCACTCAAAGCCTTGCCCCGCGCAAGCACACAAAGCCTTACCCCGAGCAAGCACTCAAAGCCTTGCCCCGCGCAAGCACACAAAACCTTGCCCCGCGCAAGCACACAAAACCTTGCCCCGAGCAAGCACTCAAAGTCTTGCCCCGCGCAAGCACACATAGCCTTGCCCCGAGCAAGCACTCAAAGTCTTGCCCCGCGCAAGCACACAAAGCATTGCCTCGCGCAAGCATACAAAGTCTTGCCCCGTGCAAGCACACAAAGTCTTGTCCCGTACAAACATACAAAATACTTACTTGCGCAAGTACACACGGCCACCTTGAGCAATCAAGTAATCAAATTGATATAATTAAGTCCTCAAGTCTACATAAGCTCGGATTTATTACTTAACATAAGCTCGGGCTTATTCCTTACTTAACATAAGCTCTTGTTTATTTCTCCTTAACATAATCATCACATCATGATGCCTAAATATTACGCATACATCTCTCCCCTAAACTCGATAATGGATGCGCGGGGGCCTATGATGAGTATAAATTTTATTCATACCCGAGCCTTCACAAACCTCAAGCCGGAGCTCTTTGACAAAACATAATCTCCCAAGCAAATGTGTAACCCCGAGAACCATCATGAACCCGAGGAGGTCCTCAACCCCGACCACATAAATATCACCATATATTATATTTTCTATCCCTGAGGAAGACCTCAACCTCGACCACCATAAACCCGAGGATGACCTCGAGCCCGAACCCATGAATATTATCCCATATTACATCTTGATACCCGATGAGGACCTCAACCCCGACAATCATTTATACCCCGAGTATATCATTTGTCCTCATCCCCGAGCACTTGAATATTTAGCCACATCACATCATTGTACCCCCGAGCAACATATGAACCTCGAGGCCGAGCACTTAACATTATACCATACACCATATTGAGTACAACCCTGATCACACTCAAAATGCCCATGGTAAAAACATTGCCCCGACCACTCATAATACCCCCGAAGATAGAGTACCCCAAGTACATATATCTCACCAAAAAGGTGCATGATGTGCTCGGGGTACATGATGCTCGGATCATGCCTCTCATTGACCGGGCATGACTTGATCTGACACGTGGAGTATACAACCTCCTAATCCAAATAGAATTCATCTTCCAACAGAACCCTATCTGGGACTTATAACCTTATCCCTAATAATTAGGAAGATGATTCTCAAAAGGACTCATGCCTAGTTTCAAACACTTTAGTCCTACAAGGATTCAATTACATACATCTATAAATACTCGTCTCTCAATCACAATTCAGGTACACAATTATCTCTACAATTTATAGCCTCTTGCATAAATTTTCTCCTTCCTCTTTACTGACTTAAGCATCGGAGGGGCGACGAGGACACACATCCTCGCCTTTATTGCAAGTATTCGGAGATCCAGTTCGTGCTAGTGTATTGCTCAAGTTCGGAATATTCCAGGTGCGATTTTTAGCATCATCATTGGCGCCGTCTGTGGGAACCATTACTAGAAGCCATGGTTAATACACGTTCTGGACTTCCACAAGCAACATTACCTACTCATGATCATCCTGTTGTGGGGGAGCAGGTGCCCCTGACGTTAACAGCAAACCCTACTACATTACCAGGAAATCAGACATCACACCCCCAACCTTCTGTTGATACCCAGGCAGCATTGGAGGAACTTCGTCAACAAGTCGCTGCATTGACTCAATTGCTCACGCAGCAGAACCAGCGTACGCCAACACCCGAGGAAGGGAATGCTTCACGGGTCCGACCACCGAACCATACTGCTAGGGCAAGTACCTCGGGACTACCCCCGTCACCACCGAACATGACAAGTTCAAGAACAGTCGCCATGCCCCCTTTTGAGCTTGCGAGAATTATCCAGGAGGGAATAGCAGTCGGTATACGACAAAATACTCAGGTCCCAGCAGGTTTCACCCCGAACACTCCGTTCACACCAGAGGTTTTAGCCTTTCCCTTACCAGACAGATTCAAGTTCCCGAGGATAAAAGAGTACGATGGTACAACCGACCCCGTAAATCATCTAAATGTGTACAGTGACGTCATGAATTTGCAAGTTTCCCCCGATCAGGTCATGTGCAAGGCGTTCCCCCAAACCTTGACCAGTACTGCTAGGGATTGGTTCTCAACTCTTGAACCAAACTCAATTTCGACATTTGCAGATCTTGCCAATAAGTTCTTGACTTTCTTTGCGAGTAGTAAGAGCATAAGGAAAACGACTGCCTTGCTTATGAGACTCAGTCAAGGACAAAATGAAACACTACGTGAATTCATGACCAGGTTCAATGCTGAAAGACTACAGATCCCTGATCTTCATATCTCTGCCACTGTAACTACTCTTACTCATGCTGTAAGATGCGAGTCTTTTAAGATGTCTCTATCAAAAACACCACCAAAGTCAGTGACCGAGCTCCTTACTCGATGAGTGAAGTACATCAATATGGAAGAAACAATGTACCCCAGGAAAAATAGCCCGAGCACTGAAAATTCAGATTATATAGAAAGTAAGTCCGAACACAAGAGATAACATGACCATGGTACATGGAAAGATCAGGCTCGGGGCAAGCAAGAGCATGACCCTCCTACACCCTTCACACGTCTGAACGCCACAAGGGCAAGTATCCTCATGGAAATCAAGGATCTGGAGGAGTTGAAGTGGACATCAAGAATCAAGTCTCATCCGGACACGCGAGATAAGAGCAAGTATTGCGAATTTCATCATGACCATGGGCATACCACCGAGGAGTGCCATGCATTACAGCGAGAGATTGAATCCTTAATAAAAAAAAGGTTTTTAAAATCTTACATCAGTATTGAAAAACGCCCAAGGAATGACCACGTTCAATGAAAGTCCGAGGATGAAAAAAACCAACGGCCTGAACAGTAAATGTCGTCGTTGGTAAGACAGCCTCAGGGAGAGACTCACACAACATCAGCCCAAGCCTTGCTAGCTACTGATCATGCGTTATTTTATAAGTTGTATGAGTTTTCATACCCTAGTCTTTACCATTTTTTTTCATTATTTCGTTTTTCTTTTCTTACATATAGCATCAGGGGCCTACGTGCCTACCTTTAATTTCACAGTAGATAGGTTTGTCTATATAGGCGTTAGGGGATGTCATCCCAAAAAAATTAAAATTGCTCCTTCATCGATGAATATACAAAGTCTTGCCCCGCGCAAGCACACAAAGCCTTGTCCCGCGCAAGCACTCAATGCCTTGCCCCGAGCAAGCACTCAAAGCCTTGCCCCGCGCAAACACTCAAAGCCTTGCCCCGAGCAAGCACTCAAAGCCTTGCCCCGCGCAAGCACACAAAGCCTTACCCCGAGCAAGCACTCAAAGCCTTGCCCCGCGCAAGCACACAAAACCTTGCCCCGCGCAAGCACACAAAACCTTGCCCCGAGCAAGCACTCAAAGTCTTGCCCCGCGCAAGCACACATAGCCTTGCCCCGAGCAAGCACTCAAAGTCTTGCCCCGCGCAAGCACACAAAGCATTGCCTCGCGCAAGCATACAAAGTCTTGCCCCGTGCAAGCACACAAAGTCTTGTCCCGTACAAACATACAAAATACTTACTTGCGCAAGTACACACGGCCACCTTGAGCAATCAAGTAATCAAATTGATATAATTAAGTCCTCAAGTCTACATAAGCTCGGATTTATTACTTAACATAAGCTCGGGCTTATTCCTTACTTAACATAAGCTCTTGTTTATTTCTCCTTAACATAATCATCACATCATGATGCCTAAATATTACGCATACATCTCTCCCCTAAACTCGATAATGGATGCGCGGGGGCCTATGATGAGTATAAATTTTATTCATACCCGAGCCTTCACAAACCTCAAGCCGGAGTTCTTTGACAAAACATAATCTCCCAAGCAAATGTGTAACCCCGAGAACCATCATGAACCCGAGGAGGTCCTCAACCCCGACCACATAAATATCACCATATATTATATTTTCTATCCCTGAGGAAGACCTCAACCTCGACCACCATAAACCCGAGGATGACCTCGAGCCCGAACCCATGAATATTATCCCATATTACATCTTGATACCCGATGAGGACCTCAACCCCGACAATCATTTATACCCCGAGTATATCATTTGTCCTCATCCCCGAGCACTTGAATATTTAGCCACATCACATCATTGTACCCCCGAGCAACATATGAACCTCGTGGTCGAGCACTTAACATTATACCATACACCATATTGAGTACAACCCTGATCACACTCAAAATGCCCATGGTAAAAACATTGCCCCGACCACTCATAATACCCCCGAAGATAGAGTACCCCAAGTACATATATCTCACCAAAAAGGTGCATGATGTGCTCGGGGTACATGATGCTCGGATCATGCCTCTCATTGACCGGGCATGACTTGATCTGACACGTGGAGTATACAACCTCCTAATCCAAATAGAATTCATCTTCCAACAGAACCCTATCTGGGACTTATAACCTTATCCCTAATAATTAGGAAGATGATTCTCAAAAGGACTCATGCCTAGTTTCAAACACTTTAGTCCTACAAGGATTCAATTACATACATCTATAAATACTCGTCTCTCAATCACAATTCAGGTACACAATTATCTCTACAATTTATAGCCTCTTGCATAAATTTTCTCCTTCCTCTTTACTGACTTAAGCATCGGAGGGGCGACGAGGACACACATCCTCGCCTTTATTGCAAGTATTCGGAGATCCAGTTCGTGCTAGTGTATTGCTCAAGTTCGGAATATTCCAGGTGCGATTTTTAGCATCATCATTGGCGCCGTCTGTGGGAACCATTACTAGAAGCCATGGTTAATACACGTTCTGGACTTCCACAAGCAACATTACCTACTCATGATCATCCTGTTGTGGGGGAGCAGGTGCCCCTGACGTTAACAGCAAACCCTACTACATTACCAGGAAATCAGACATCACACCCCCAACCTTCTGTTGATACCCAGGCAGCATTGGAGGAACTTCGTCAACAAGTCGCTGCATTGACTCAATTGCTCACGCAGCAGAACCAGCGTACGCCAACACCCGAGGAAGGGAATGCTTCACGGGTCCGACCACCGAACCATACTGCTAGGGCAAGTACCTCGGGACTACCCCCGTCACCACCGAACATGACAAGTTCAAGAACAGTCGCCATGCCCCCTTTTGAGCTTGCGAGAATTATCCAGGAGGGAATAGCAGTCGGTATACGACAAAATACTCAGGTCCCAGCAGGTTTCACCCCGAACACTCCGTTCACACCAGAGGTTTTAGCCTTTCCCTCACCAAAAAGGTGCATGATGTGCTCGGGGTACATGATGCTCGGATCATGCCTCTCATTGACCGGGCATGACTTGATCTGACACGTGGAGTATACAACCTCCTAATCCAAATAGAATTCATCTTCCAACAGAACCCTATCTGGGACTTATAACCTTATCCCTAATAATTAGGAAGATGATTCTCAAAAGGTCTCACGCCTAGTTTCAAGCACTTTAGTCCTACAAGGATTCAATTACATACATCTATAAATACTCGTCTCTCAATCACAATTCAGGTACACAATTATCTCTATAATTTATAGCCTCTTGCATAAATTTTCTCCTTCCTCTTTACTGACTTAAGCATCGGAGGGGCGACGAGGACACACATCCTCGCCTTTATTGCAGGTATTCGGAGATCCAGTTTGTGCTAGTTTATTGCTCAAGCTCGAAATATTCCAGGTGCGATTTTTAGCATTATCAAGACTAATTCACTATTGCCCTTTATATATTTATATATGGTAAGTATAGATTTGTTAAAAATGTGATTTTAAACTTCACGTGACTTTTTAATTTGTACCAAAACACGAGCTAGGGATAAATTCAATAATTTTGTTCGACTGTTCGTTCAATAATTGATCCTTTACACGTGTTTGCCTTTCATGGTGTTTACAGATTCGTCCTTTACACGTGTTTGCCTTTCATGGTGTTTACAGATTCGTGGCACTTATCTTTTAAAATAAAATATTTATTTTATTTTATTAAATTATAAAACGATGAAACTTAATAACGTTTAAGAGGACTTAAATCGCTGGAAATTCAGGCTTGAGCGGGCAGAATGCGGGTAGGTCGACAAATGATTATTTTTTATTTCCATATATAATATAATGACAAAATGATTTTAATTTTTTAATATCCATATATCAAGAGTATAAAAAAAAAAATAGAAAAAATGCCATTGAACTCGGCAAAATAAATTTTTTAAATGTTTCTCAGTTTTATTTTTTTGAATTATTCTAAATTTCTTGTTAATCACATTTGCAAAAAAAATTTCAAATTTAAACTTTATAACAGTATAAATAAATAAACAAAATAAAAATAGAGGGAATGTTTATCAGATCATTATAAACTTGAAGGGTAGATCTACTTATTTATAAATTAATTTATAAATTACACGATTTTTAAATTACTTTTTAATCCCACATATTTTTTATTTTTAATCACTATTCTTTATTTTAAAAATATAAATAAATTAATTTATAAATTAAACAATATTAAACGACAGCTGAGTCCTGGTGGAAGACAAGCACAATAATAGAATTACGAAAAGCAACTAGCACTGACCAACAAATATCTCCTAGTATCATTCATGTCGGATCCTTTATTCATGTTTAATTCGTGGTATACATCCAGGAATCGAGTAGATTATAAATTAATTTATTTATAATTTAAAGATAAAATAAATAATTGAAAAATATAGAAAAATAATGTAATTAAAAGAGATTTAAAAATTCGTGTGATTTATAAATTGATTACCAAACGGATTAATGACAAAAATTTCACTTGTCTATTAATCAACGCGGCTTTTAGATGAAGGCTTGGCCCATTATTTGATGCAAGTGTTAAAATAATCTTTCAACTATGCAAACGAGTGAAGTTAGATGGATGGAGATTTGAGTAATAAAGTTAGAAAAGTCGACAAGTGATTAAAAGTAGAATTTAATCAATTTAAACAACTTTTTTCGTAAAGTAAAAAGTAGCTCTATCAAAAAAATATAAAATATCTTCGCGTGTAATTCGAACTGAGAACGGGTTTTTTGAGGTTAGCTCACCCTTGCAGGATCCCGATCAAAGTTTATAACAATGCGTCAATGACATTGATATTAAAAATTGATTATAAACCTCATCATAACGTAAAATGTTGCTCGTCTCTTCTTATTTGTGTATCTTATATTTGTTTTCTTAGTTTTAATTAAAATTAAACAGTTTTAATTTTAGGATCATACTTTTACAGTTTTATTATGAATTTTGATTTCTCGTTAAAAATAATGAACAAATTAAAATCGATCTAATATATTTACTATAGAAATGGAAATGTTTGGTTTATCTCCAAAAATATTGAAATTTTATTTATTACTAAATTAATACGTCATTTCATTGATATTTAACATACAGAGCCGATCTAGTGCCCATATGGGCACTAGATATGGCACTCACTCGACAAGTGTCGAGTGGGTATTGGATATGAGTGGGTGGGCCCTACTGTCCACCCACCCATAGGGAGGAGGGGATTGGGGGTTATGACCCACAAGTGGGTTTGATAACAAACTCACTTGTGGTTTTTAGATCATTCCCTATTTAACATAAACTAAATACTTATGTTACTTTGTGTACTACATGTATATATCGGGGGTGCATTATTGACATCATCCAGATATATCAAATTATTTTTACAATCAATAATCACAATAGTGTCACATCATTTACGATTTTGTGCATCTTTTCTTTAATGCTATCACTCCATTTTATAAATAACAAAATTTCTTAAATCACTTTTTAATCGCACATATTTTCTTTCAAAGACGTTTTACTTTAAAAACACAAATAAACTAATTTATAATCATCTAGTATTACCGAATAGAGCCTTTAAATTTCAAATTGATTGGTTTGCTATTACAGAGGGGAACTTTTTTTTTTTTACTCCCATTACTTACCATCACTTTTGTACAAGTAATATTTCCTATTATCGTTTATCTCCTACACACATAAATGGAGTCCTTTTATGGTACCCCACAAAAATACTTGACAAATGGGCATTGGCTAACCCCGCCTAACACCCCCAATAGGGGTGACAAATGCTCACAGGGCACTTGCATTATAAAATTTCCCCATGTAGACATAAGATATATATTAATGATGATTTATTTGCTTATATTTCAGAAAGTGTTTTGTTTATAAATAAAGAATGTAATGCTTATAAGATAAAATATTTGTTAAAAAGTGATTTTGATAAATGTGTGATAAAAAAGTAGTGTTCAAAAGTGCGTCGTAACGCACCGCCTAGGCGCGAGGCGTGGACGAAACGCCACGCATCAGGGGTATGCATGTAAAAATGCATTCAAAAATTTTTTTGCCGCCTAGGCGTGCGTTTAGTTCCGCATAGGCGCGCCTAATCCTGCCTAAACCCTTTTTTTATTATTATTATAAAAAATCTATTTTTTATATAAAAATATATTTAATGTTTTTAAAAAATAATTAAAATAATATTAAAAATACGAAACGCATTATGACGCATATTCTTCGTATTGACACGTCTAAACTTGTGATTCTTGATTCTCAATCCCGACGTCTCGTAACGCATTACGCCTTTTAAAATATTGTTAAAAAGTGATTTGAGAAAATGTGTTATTTATAAATTTATTTATTTACAAGTTATCAAATAAAGCCTTTGATTGGCAAAATGTATAAAAACGTGTTTTCAACCAATATAATTTATCAAACAACTTTTTAATCATACACATTTTTCCTTTCCACTTTTCAACCATACATTTTACCTTAAAAACATAACGGACTGTTCGACAACTAAGAAAAATATTTTTTGGGGGTTTTTTTTGTGTTCATGTGGTTGAAATTTGAAGAGTAAAAATGTGTGTGGTTAAAAAGTAGTTTGAGAAATTATATAATTTATAAATTGATTTATAAACAATTTTTTTTATTATTACCTAATACAATATAATTTTAAATACAAAACTTTTAACGAACAGAGTCATTAATTCTAGCCCTCATAAAGTAGATTGGTTAAGCCTCAGTTTGTAAACAGATTTTAAGAAAACCATTTTTTTTAAAATCACTGTTTAACAACAAACATTTCTCCAAAACATTTTTAGCCATATATGTTATTATATTCTTTATTTATAAACAAAAACTTTTACCAAACGTATATCGAAATCGTAGTGAATTTAAGATAATTATTTTCGATTTCAATTGATTCTACTGTTTGGTAATTTTTTTTATAAACAAAGAATATGATATTTTTTTTGGGTAAATGTGATTGAAAAGTGATTTGAAAATTATTTGAAAATAATTTGAAAAAATATATTGTTTATAAATAAGTCTCGATTTGACAAACTTGTTTAAAAACATAATTTTTTAACTCAGTTTCTCAAATTACTTTTTAACTACACAAATCTCTTTTTACTTTTCAACCACATATTTTATCTTAAAAATATAAAAAAATATGTTTTCAATCACAAAAATTTTAACTAACAGCGATAAATTTACCGAGTGGTTCTAAATTATTTGTATGCATGTTTTGCAGTTGGACAATGACACAATATCTAGTGTTGTTTTATATGATTTATGATAAGGTTGGATGGACCTCGTGATCTTTCACAATGTTTGCTTATATATATTGGATAAAAATAGATGGGCATGATTATTCTGCACAACACGTATTGGCGAACAAAGGCGGTAGTATGCAGGTCGGTGCTGCTATATGTACCATACGAAGGACAAGACAACCAAAATTTTATGTGATATTTTGGAAGCTAATGTAACATGCGTTCGGATTGATTTGTTATAACACCTATTATAATCGACACGTTTTTCAAATTTACTTTTTAACCACACACATTTTTAAAATCACTTTTTAATCACAAATTTTACCTCGAAAACACAAAAAAATCAAAATAACGACGGTTGGAGAGCCGCCGAACAAAGGTGAAAGTTGAAAAGAGGTATGATGTGGTCAAAACAGCATTACATCCTGAGACCATTCGATGTCAAAATAGCACGAAATATTGAAACCATTCTCTGAAAATTTTCTCCACCATTCCTCTCACCAACCGTAGAGAGTGACGGACGCAAACATTTTATACTAATGGAGCATAGAAAAAAAATGTATTTTGTGACGAATTTTACGGGAGTTCACGGGTAGCGGCGCCTTTTTTTTTAAGGGAAAGATAGAAAATAAGGAAAAAATTCAAATTCTTACAAGATAAATAAACTAAATATTCAACAAACACCAGTTCATAAATCATACTGCAATACACATTGATTGGATATCGCAATTATAAGCAAATATTCAACAAATCGACTCACTAATTACTGCAAATGCGCAAATATGTAACAAAGTCACTACATTACATACCCCGTAAATTCTAAATAATTCAAAATTTAGCATCCATAATCATAAATCATCAATTCACAAATTATAATTCATTAGTTAATTCAGTATTTCATTTGATTTATAAAATCATAAATATTCAATAAAATAACAAAGAACGGAATTAAAAAATAGGAATCTAACATTTTCCAAACCAGTTCACTATTTTTATAAGTCTTTCCAATCAGTTAAAAAAAAAAATCAAAATTTTAGTGGATTACAGACCTCACTAGGACCCACTGTGGGTCAGCCAATGACCGTAGATGCTTGCACGTCGGTAGTCATCACAAACCATCTGGCCACCCTTAATAGAAGACCAGAACCCATATACTTAGGATCACTTCTTTAGACTTTTTTCACCTCTCAACCGAAAACGAATATTTTTCCAATCAACGAGTCTTCAATCTCGAAACTCGATTGATCCCACAACACTCTCTTCTACTAAATAATATGTAACATTAACTAGCTTTGAGTCTCGTTTTTTCAATTTTTGTAGCCTAGGTTGTTAATTACAGAAAAATGTTGATAATAACAAGATGAAATTCACATTCAATTCGACTATTGGACGATCAGCAAAGCTACCCTTCTTATGGCAACTGATGATGTCAATTCTGATTCTTCCATTCTTAATGAAACAAAGATTAACCTCATTTTGCAGGACACCAATTGCAATGGATTTCTAGGAACCATTGAAGGTAAAGTACAATGGTAAAGTACATAGTATAACTTTCTAGTCTTTTAACGAGTGACAACATTATTTAAACTACCCTCGAATAGTTCAACTTATCTTGCATAGCTTAGGTTCACATGAGTATGAGCCCGAAGTTGTTTTGCTTTTGTAGCAAAATGGGAATTGATAGGCAAAATGCTGAAAAAATGAAACTTTAATTGAAGAGAAGACAGTAGTGGTTATAATATTTGAATAAAAATTTTATCTTTTGTAAGGTGATTGTAAATTTTATTGATTTGGAATCGTTAGTTTGTTAATAATATTATAGAGTGTTCTGTAACGAAATCATTACAGTTTATAAATCACACAAGTTTTTAAACTACTTTTTAATCACATATATTTTCTCTCTTCACTTTTCAACCACACATCTTACCTCAAAACAGTAAATAAATCACTATATAAACCGCTATAGTTTTACCAAACGGTCTGTACCTTGTAATATTTCTTTTTGTTTAGATTTTATTAAGGATGGTACTAACCTCTTAATTGAGTTCTTTACGTGCACTTCGTATCCACAAATAAAATTCTATACTAATTGACCAAAGACGGTAAAATGTTGAGATTGAGAGTGGAACGATGAAAAATATTCATATCTGGCTACCAAAATTTGGAACATTCTAATGAACTGAACGTAGTTGGATGTTATTACAATTGGGCTACTCTCTAATATCAAAGTCTATGTTTGGTAATACTTTTTGGTTTATAAATTGATTTATTTATAATTTTAAAGTAAAAAGTAGTAGTTAAAAATTGGAGACTAAAAACGTGTGTAGTTAAAAATTAGAAAGAGAAAACGTGTAGTTTATAAACTGATTTATAAATCAAAAAAGTACGATTTTTTTGTTGGAGATGAAATATTGATAGAATAACAAAATATGACTAAAATATAGCACTCATTGATATATTTAACCTAAAAATTATTGTAATTAAAATAAAAAAATCAATCATTTTTTATATACAAAATATCACAAAATAATGATTATCGAAATTTCAAAATAAATACATTTTTCGATTTCATGTTATAAAAATTAATTTTTCAAAATTATAAAAAGAACAAGTTTTAGTAATATGAAAATGAACATCAAAAAATTGAAAATTCAAAACAAATTTTAAATTCAAAATTTTAAATTTAAAATCAAAGATAACATGCCTTATTTTTGGAAAATGGTTGCAACAAGGGCAACAAACGCGAACCAATGCCAATCGAATATACGCCACAGGCCTAGCGTCTTCTAATGGACACACAAATTAACGCTCATGATCGCCCCATCAAAATCAGATACCTGTCAGGCTTCATTCCAGTGATATTAGCCGGGATTGTTTACTGGACGGTCAAGATTTCGCCTTCAAATCATAAGATACACGTGGTCAGAATTTTTTCACTTATATAATGAGCAGAAAAGAGAGCATCTATTTTCAGTGTTTAGTTTGTAGTGCCGATTTCACTATTCCACAATTTCCATTTCTCTGTCTAAAAAAATTTTGTGAATCTAGGTCATGGCGAACGAAATTAAGTACTTCGAGTTGAACACCGGAGCGAAGATTCCCTCAGTCGGCCTTGGCACGTGGCAATCCCAGCCTGGTGTCGTCGGTAAAGCTGTTGAAATCGCCATCAAGGTCGCCTATCGCCACTCTTTGTACATACATATGTACTATCTGTGTGTGCGTGTCTTATAAAATTTATCTTCAGTGGAACTTAATTGAGCTTTTGTATGTTTTTTTTATTTTTTATTGAACGTATATTTTATTTTTTAATTTTTGGTGATGTGGTTTTTTTCATATCGAACGTCGGTGTTATTGCTTTGTGACTCTGAAGGTTCATTGAGATTATTTTGGACACTAGAGGTGCGGATTTAGAAATTCTGAGCATAATGGGATTTATTCAAATAAATGGATTTTTTTTTAATGAATTTCATTAGATTTCATTGACTTTTATGGATTTGTAACTTTTATAAATTTGTATAGATTTTCAAAGACGTTCTTTTATTGAAAAGAACTTTCGAAAGACTTTTAGATATTTTTATTTCTTAATTGAAAAACTTGAAGAAAATTTTAAAACCACTTTACTTAATTATTAGATGTTTTGATACAAAATTTAATTATTATTTTTCTATTAAGATATTATAAAATCTTAGTTACTTATTTTCATAGAAAAGTTGAAGAAAATAATGATAAAGAAAAGAGTGGAAAAAGAAGAATATTAAAAAGAAAAAATATAATAAGTTGGAGGGACACAAAAATAATGATTTGTTTAGTCGTAAATCTAAAGGTTTTTAACATAAACACGAAAGAAGGAAGAAAAATATAGAAGAAATAAAATTACAATTTGAATTTTTTTTTTTATTTTTTTTTTTATAATAGTCTTTCAAAATCTTAGAGGTTAATGATGTACAAATTAAGAGATTTTGTGATTGTACTTTCTGTTTAAAAGTTTATACATAGAGTATTTTGTAGAAGTCTGACTTTTAACATTTTGATTAACACAAGTATTAAAAGTCTTTATATAATACACTATCAGTTTTATGGACTTTTAGAAAGTTCATTAAAATTTATATTAAATGCCTTATATTAAATACATTAAGAATTTTACAGAATTTCTAAAGTCTCCATTAAATATACCCAAACTTTTAAAATCTTTCAAAATCTAGATCGAATAAACCGCTATATTTCTTGAAAATGTTCTGGGGTTTGGTTCCACTCCAATTTCAATGATTTGATTGAACAAAAAATAGGATAGAAAAATGGAATTGGAGATGATGTTTGTCCAAACTTGGTGATAATAAAATGGCAGGTAAACTTCTTGCAGTGCTAATTTCTTGTCCTCTGCTGGAGCCTAGTAGTGGCTACATGCTTTATACCTGAAGGACCCATATGTCAAATATTTGTTGCAGTGTTTATACTTTTGGTTATGTTATTAATTTTGCTCTTCCCTTGGCTGGCTCTAGCCAATGCTACACAGAGGAATGGCAAGGCCAACTATGTTGAGATTGATAAAGCATTTTCTGGTGATTATTGAGTTATTCTGAGAATGAATCATGAAGCATGATTCATATGACTATATGAGAGTTGCAAGCTTAACGTGTTTAGATTTGGTATGCTTAAATTTGACGTCATTTGTGGTGGTTGTGTGCACATTCTTAGATTTTCTAGTTTGGAAGTGAGTACTTCTTTCTGTATTTGTGTAACAACTTACAGTCGATGCATCCCTGGTACTTCTATGCAGGTTGGATACCGCCATATCGATTGTGCTCGATCCTATGGAAATGAAAAGGAGGTATATTTTTTCATTCTATCACTGTTATGGAGGCATAAGATTCCTTTCTATGTAAAGATATGAATACAATATTAAGCTGTGTGTGTTTTTATGGATTTCTCCTTTTGAAATGAAAAGCGTAATTCAATTTGAGGCTAGTGATTTAGTTGTTACACTGGAAGACTGATGTGGAAGGATCTCTAATAGCATAAGGTTTTCACATAACAGTGCCATGGAGATAATGAGGCTTTTGTCCCATTTTATATCAAGGGATAGTGGGACATTTGGGGTCAAAATGGGACTCCACATTTACATGTAGTGTGACTATGCCTTTGTTCATTACAATTTATAAACAACACAATTTCCCTAACAATTTTTTAATTACACATTTTTTCTCCCCACTTTTCAACCACATATTTTACCTCAAAAGTATAAATAAATCAATTTATAATTACTGCATTGTTACCTAACAGAGTGTGTGTGTCAGTGACTCATCTCCCCCCCCCCCCCCCCCCCCCCCTTTCTTTGCAGATAGGTTCAGTTTTAAAGAAGCTGTTGGATGATGGAGTTGTGAAGAGGGAGGATTTATTTATTACATCCAAACTCTGGTAATCGATTTATGTTCACTAAGATATTCAAGAAGTGATCTTGTTCTAACTTCATTTCGGAGAATGCATAATCGCTGTGTTATTGTTAAAATTTTTAATATGATTGTTTGCTATGTAAAGCTGATTAATGAAACTTGCTAATGTGAGCTACTTCAACTATTGAAGTGTGAAACTAGAACATCTTCAATTATATGGGGACAGGAACTATATTTTCACTATAATGGACGTGTAATGCGGTGGTGCACTTCTGTAATTTGTATGCTAGAGAGAATCTATACTCTCTATGCTCTTGCTGCTTCACTTTAGTATTGCGTTTGACATTAGTTTTGTATAGTTCCTATATTAATTGCTTTATTTTACTCTCTCTTTCACATCTTGTCTTTATTGATTGACTTTTTAAGCATTCAAACTAGAACTGACCTCAACTCCTTCAGGTGTACCGATCATGCACCAGAAGATGTACCCGTGGCATTAAAAAATTCATTGGAAGATCTGCAACTTGACTATCTTGATTTGTATCTTGTAAGTAGTTTATTGTGATATTACCTTTGACCAAGTTTTTGACTGTTCAATAGTTAATGCAAGACGTGACATT
Organism: Ligustrum vulgare; assembly: GCA_963555705.1. Taxonomy (NCBI): domain Eukaryota; kingdom Viridiplantae; phylum Streptophyta; class Magnoliopsida; order Lamiales; family Oleaceae; genus Ligustrum; species Ligustrum vulgare. The sequence continues at coordinate 18,164,469 of OY743176.1, read as the reverse complement.
TTAAGATGACAGATGACATTATGCACTAATGAGAATAAATGAATCAAGTGAATTCATAGATCTACAATAATGCAGAATCAGCTTGTTCCATAGAGGTGACCTTAATGCCATTGCCAAATTGCAAAAACATATTAAGCTGATTTAACTATTGGTCTGCTTTCCTGGCTTTCAAGTGAAATGTTTTGTAGTAGGTGGTGCGTAATTAGCTCTTTCTGTTATTTTCTCTGGGAGCAATATTTTTACATCTTTACTTATGAATATTATATCATGGAATAATGAATGGACCTGTCTAATTGTGAAGATCCATTGGCCTGCTCGGTTGAGGAAGGGGGCTGTTGGCATGAATCCAAAAGACTTTATTCCAGTCGACATACCTGCCACATGGAAGGCAATGGAAGCACTCTATGATTCTGGTAAGGTCCGAGCTATTGGAATTTGCAATGTCTCCACCAAAAAGCTGGGTGATTTATTGGAAATAGCTCGCATTCCTCCTGCTGTTGTCCAAGTTGAGTGCCATCCTGTGTGGCAGCAGACCAAACTACAAGAATTCTGTAAATCAAAGGGAGTTCACCTCACAGTGAGTTGACAAAAACTAGTTTACTTAATAATTCACATTCCTCTCTTGGTTCGTCTTGAGAATGATGAAACTTCTCTCCCTTTGTGGTAGTGGGGCGATTATTTTTCATTTTGATGATCATAATTGCCAGGTTTTCCATTAAAGTTTAAATCTTAGAACGGTTTTAAAGCATTTGATTAATTGCGTTTTAATTAACCTGTTAATTTTTCGTGAAAGGGGTATTCACCACTTGGTTCGCCTGGAACAGCGCTCTACAAGAGAGAAGTCCTCAAGCATCCTGTTGTAGTTAGTGTAGCAGAAAAATTGGGTAAAACTCCTGCTCAGGTTGCTCTTCGATGGGGTTTGCAGACGGGTCATAGTGTACTTCCCAAGAGCACAAATGAATCAAGGATCAAAGAGAACGTTGATGTTTTCAGTTGGTCTATACCTGATGACTTGTATGCCAAGTTCTCCGAAATTGAGCAGGCAAGTTGTTTTGGTTTTCATTAAATTCCTTTGAGATTTCATGGGTATATTTTTTCTAATGTGCGGTTATGAGTAGTGCAGCAATCAAGTTTGAAAAAACTGCTGCGAAGTGTTAGGATTGGATGAAGACTACTGCCTAGCAAATTTTTCTTTCGTCCCCATCATGTGAATTCCTTACATTCAATGTGGAACTCTTAGATGGCCAAGGTTCAATGTGGAAATTGTTTCTCAATCAATTAGATAGATGTGACCCTCGGACAAGAGCCTCCGCCTGGCCTTGGCTTTAGGAGATTTTTTGGAATTTTTTTGGAAGGTATGGCGGGCACCAACTATTAGATCCTAATAATACCCAGGGTCCTAAAGTCAATGCCCTGTTGGCCCACTCTAAGGCAGCTTCACTCTACGTACCTGGTCTGACCCCTTTGGTTATTGATAGGCAACCCTCCCAAGAATCAAACCTGAGACGTTAGCCAGACTCTGATACCAATGACGAGTATCCAACCACTTTACACTGAGGGGTATGGTGGCACCCAACTATTAAATCCTAACAAATACTTATGAGTCGTGGCCGATATTAGATTTGAATAGACACTACAGTAGATATAATTCAATTGCCAAACATGTCGTCGGGGTGCAGCATCACCAATTAAGATTATGACAAATTTTTTGCGTAGATGCTACACTTCTAGAACCATTCAGGCATTTTCTTTCTACAGCTCATAAGAAATGGTTTTTTCTAACTTGACAGGAAAGACAAGTTACAGGTAGCTTTTTTGTTCATGAGAAGTTCGGCTCATACAGAACCGTGGAAGACATATGGGATGGTGAGCTTTGAGCTTGCTGTTTAATGATGAAGATTTCGGAATAATTGGCAAATATATGTTTTTGTCATCATCCATCTACAATATTAGGAACTCGAAATAAATTTGGGCGGTACTAGCTTTATTGCTAGCATTGATGCTCTTACATCCTATGATTTCTACTTTGTGTGTAATTTCATATCTGGAAATGCTGTGTGTGTTTGTTGTGCTACATTCGGAAGCTTGAAAGTTTGTCTTGATGTTGAAGAAGTTTAAACTATTTTGTGAATCTCATTCGTTTTATGGCGTCAAGATTATGATAGTGTGCACTAATATTTATTATTTACTTGTCCATCGTGGTATTTTGGTTATTATGCTAGGCATGAAGTACAATCATGATTATAATGGTTATTTGACAAAGCTTCTTGTAAAGTCTTGGCGGATTTTGATAATAATTCATGTATTGTATAGTTGAAAAGTTTATAAAAGTGTTAAAGAGTTAAATAAAATGTGAATAAAATTAATTGTTGAGTATGATCTCAATTATTTTAATAACGTTTTAAGCTTTTCAAAAAAAGCACTGAAAATGGAAAATAAGGTGAAATTTGTTATGCAGTCTATAGAACTTGAGATTCTGAGAAACAATTCTAGTTTGATATGGATTAAAAATTAGATTTTTATTAATGTCAAAATTAACAATTAATTATAATTATAATTAATATTTTATGGGTTTCACAATTTTTAACTATATATTTTGGTCAAAAATTGTTAAAAAGTAGATTTTAATCTCTATAGGGCATGGATCAATTTAGAGAGAGGATCTTTGATTTTATAATAAGAATTTTTCTGGGTTTGATCGAAGTTTATCCTATTTTCACCAAAACTAATATTTTGGATTTATCTTATTCCGCAGATTTGTTTGAGGATTGTTATTGTTATAATTCTGAATTTTTTTTTTAATCACATGTTTTACGTTGAAAATATTATATTATTTGTTTATAAAAAAAAAAATTACAAATCATTAAAGATTTTTGAATAGTGATTTTTTGAAAAAATGTGATTAAAAATTAAAAGATAAAAATATATTGGAGAATGTATAGTTAAAAGTTAGCATCTATTTTGTAAATTTTTTTTGTTCATAAATAAATAATGTGATATTTTCTAAGTAAAAAATAATATGGGAAAATGTATATAGTTAAAAATTGATTTTGAGCAATGTATTGTTCATAAATAAATTTACCAAATGGAAACTTAAGAGAGAAAAATATATATAGTCTCCATTTGACAAAATGTTTAAAAATATGTTTTTATACAATACAATTTTTCAAATCATGTTTTAATTACACACATTTTTTCTTTTCATTTTTTAATCATATATTTTATCTCGAAAATATAGAAAACATGTTTTTAAGTACAAAATTTTAACAAACTGAGCTTAATTATATTAGGGCTCAAACAAGGGCAAAATATCTATCTCCCTTATGTTTTTTAAAATTTATATTGATGTGAATTTCAAAGGAGAATGACAGAAATTAATTAGACAAGTCTCTCACAGTTTTGATTGAAGATGGCGTTTCAGTTATCAGATTCCAGACTCTCAACTCCTTAAGTGAGAGTAATGGCTTGCTTACATTTTATGTGGTAGGATAGGTAGAAGACGTTGATCAAGCTAATGCTTAGAATTTTTACCCTTCTGTTGTGGAATCATCATCATCATCATCTATCGAAAAATGTAAATATGTATAGATCAAAAAAATTATACAAGTACGCTTGACATACCAAGGTGAGGCGACAAAAAGATGTGAGACCCAACACGAACTACCCTCTAATCTTGGACACTCAATTCATGTACAATAACCCTAGTCTAAACACACGACGCGTCGAGCATCCCCAACATAACAAAAACCATAAATATGCTCAAGCAATCAATGTAAGATTGCTTCACTAGGAATTAATACATTTGGATACAAAGAAAATAAAACTTTGTATACATGTGTTTTAGTCATATGAGACCATGCATTGTGTCATTTACAATATTTTTTACTCTTTATTATAATTTGCTCTTCTTTTCTTATTAAACGTTCATACCTAATCACATTAGCACTTAATTGAAAAATGTTAGGAAACTCTCTGTCTTGGAACTTCTTCTTTAAATTAAAGCTTAAATAGCTTTGAACAATTTTAACAATCTCTTTTTTTAGGTAAAGGTATAAAACATTTACTCCTAACTGTTTTAAACCTTTGAAGGAAGACTTCTGCCCATTCGTTTGGCATTTGATGTAAATTCGGAAAATCGTCCAGAGTAACTTCAGATTCAGTTTTATAAAACTAAGCGTAGAATAATTATTCTAATTGTGGCCACGTCTGAATAGAATTTGTTGACAAATTATTGAACACGAGAAAGCTACCCCAGTTAATGAATTAGGGAATAATCTCATTTTGTGATAATCAGTTACTTCACCACATTGCAGTGTAAATCGCCCTATGTGTTCCAGAGTAGAGACTTCTCTTATGCCAGTAAATAATAAAACTCAGGCACTTTGTACCCTCTAGGTCATGGGTATGCTTGATCTACCAAATCAGGTTATGACTTCCTATAGATCGGCCTAATGAAAGGTCACATCCTAAAAGCCATTTGGTCTTGTACTATTTGATATTTCTGTGATTTGATTTCTCAATAGAACATTGGGATCATATGGAACATCTATAGGTTGGTTTATTGGTGGTATCACTTGAGGTCTAACATTTGGTCCTGATTTTGTAGCAAAATTGTCATTATTTAAATCATTATTGCCATTAACTTGTGTATTTCCACCATCATTAACATGTGTGGCATTCTGTCCATTGTTCTAGACATTATCTATTGCATTTGGGCCACTCCTCACATTTGACATTCCATTACCATTACCCAAGTTTGTCATTCCACCACCCCTAGAATTTAAGTGGATGGTCCAAAAGGTGGTTCTATTACCTGATTTGGACTTAAGAGTGGAAATTACGTCACACGATTATTCTAGCTTGATCCTATACTTGACAAATCTGGCCCACTAACTTGTTTATAGTTTCATTTAAAGTATTTAGTCGTTTGGTCATATTGTCATAATGTGCATTTCCATTTTGGGTAAACATTTTGTAGATTTACCTGTTCAATGACATTTTGTGTGAGTTCACCAAGCAACGCGTGCATAGTTCGAGGACTCAACTCTGTCATTAGTTCATAACGATAACGGTTGAAGGATATTCATATTAGATTGGATTTTTGTTCATTCACTCACTCTGTTCCTGGAGTACTTTGCTGCTCCTCATATCGTTCGATCACAGACTGGACTAATTGTTGGCTTGCTGGCTCCTTATCAGAATTCTTATGAGGCATATTGCTTCACTTTTAAATCTTCGAACATCAAAGTTATCCCACCGAGCGTGCCAAATTGTTTTCGCAGAAAATCAGACTATCTCTAAAAATTAAAATGATTCAGATGATGTTTAAGAACAATAACCTTTTGAGACAGAATTCCAATAAGAAGTGTTTTATTTATGAAGATTACAACGAAATGCCTCCAAGGGGCACAAGCACACTAAAAATGCAAGTAAACGAAAGTTAACAAGAAAACTCAAAAGAAAATGAAATTACATATTTATCTGTTTTCAGAGTGATTGATCGGATTCTTGTCTCTACATTCTCTTTTCACTTTTATACTCCCTTGACGGGTTTCCTTCAATTTTGCTCTAAAATTGCTTGTTGCCTAGTAACACTTTCTCCATAATGGATGATTTGTCAAAAGAAAGCTATATTAAATGCAGTCATTACTTCCATTACTCAACCGCTTGCAATCGAAATTCTTAGATCGTGGAATGTGATAAGATTGTCTATTAACTGTTTAATAATCGTTGCTTTAAATGACAATGAGATATTCCACTCGTCCAGATCTTGGGCGTCTTCCAAGGTTGGGAAATAACAAACCTTCGCTCAATAACTCTATTTTGGGCCTATACAAGGTTTCATTTGAACCCATTCTTTGGACTTCTTAACTGGACCTCATTTTTGTATGTCAACAACACTCCACACGGGCTGAGATTCTTTAATCTTGGGCATAGAGTACTGTAAAGGAAATGCTTGATGCACATCCCGCGATTTATATCCTCTACAAATCTCCATAGCAATGGTTTTAGGTGCTCTCCTGAAACGCGAATTGACTCTCAGTTACTGTCCCCGATCAAAATTAGTCGTTGATCTTGTACCTAGCTGTCGACAATCAAGATTTTATCATCAAACCATAAGATACACGTGGTCAAATTGTCAGCTTATAGTCAGGGAAAAAATAAAATAAAATAAAAAATTCTTCGATGTCTTAAGGGTGTCCGTTGTACTACCTCATTCACTTTCTCTATCTTGAAAAAGGACGATGATACATGTACAATTGTTTTTTACAATTTCTACTATTTTTTTTGGTAAAAAAAAAATCTTTTTTTGTTTATAAACATGTTTAGAAACAACATAATTTCTCAAACTACTATTTAACTACACACATTTTCTTTCTCCAATTTCAGGCATTACTTTTTACCTTAAAATCATAAATAAACAAGTTTATAAATCAAACAATGTTACCAAACGGAGGGCACTTATATAACAACATCTTGTTAATTCACACATCACATCACATCTTAATCTTAATTTTAATATATATATATATATATAAAAGTAGAATAGCCGTCACCAAAATACACACATAGTTTCCCGTCGAAAAACTTTCTAAATTTGATTTTTTTTGCTAAAAAATAGTATATTAAATATTTTAGCAATTATTATTTTACATATGTCATTAATTGCATTGACATTTGTGCTATGCTATTAATAACATCAAGATGTTATTTTTTATATTTTATTATTGTTCTTTTAATAATTATTGTATTATTTTAAAATCGAAGAATATGTAATATGAGTGTCAAATTAAAGATCAAAGTGAGAAGTTTAATGCAAGCTAATAAGTGAGAGAAAAATTTTATATGATTTTGATGTTAAAAAATAACATTTTGATGTTATTAATAGCATAGCACGGATGCCAATACAATTAATGACATACATAAAATAATAATTGCTAAAATATTTAATATACTATTTTTTAGCAGAAAAATTTCAAATTTAGAAAGTTTTTCGGCAGGAAACTATGTGTGTATTTTGGTGACAGCTATTCTACTTTTATATATATATATATATATATATATATATATATATATATATTAAAATTAAGATTAAGATGTGATGTGATGTGTGAATTAACAAGATGTTGTTATATAAGTGCCCTCCGTATAGATATGCATTCATAAAATTTAATGATTATACATAATCAGCACAAATATAAAAGATACAAAAGTAATTTTTTATTACAACAATTATTAAAATTTAAAAACAACATAAATAATCCAATTATCGAAAACATCATTGAATGATAAATGCAAATTCTGTAGTTTTTTTAATTGTATATCATGTTAGATGTAATATTATGAGTACAAATATTGATGCTTGTTCAAAATATATAAATATATTTATTATAATTTCTGCATTTGCCTCACATATTTAGGTGACGTTCTGTTTGTATTTTATTTTGTATTTTCATTTTCGAAAATGTTTTGTATTTCCTGTTTTCATTTTTGTTTTCAAATTTGCTGAAAACGCGTTTGGTTTGTCATTTCTGAAAACTGTTTTTGAAAATGAAAAGTTGAAAAACACGTTCTGTTTGAAATTTTGCAGAATACTATTTAAACTATTTTGAATTAATTTGCTTGCAGAATACTACTAACTCAAACTCAAATTTCCTTTCACAATACACTAAAAATATGGTTACATGCAACACACTAATGTGAGCATTAAGAGTCTATATTAATACAGTTTGGTCAGATTCGGGATTTGAGAAAGCTCCACTTCTATTAAAATCCAGAAAATGCAAGTTCTTTCAAAACCACCAGAGTCCATTTATCAGTGCATTTTTTGAAATATAACAACAAGAATTCTCACTTAATTTTTTTTTTATAATGTTGATATTGAATTCAATACAACTTTATTTAAAAATTATTAATCATGCGAATGATCTCTTAAGTTGAATCCCACGTTCGTGCACCACAAATCTTGACGTTAATTTTCACTTTCGTGCATCATCAATATTGCTTAATTTATTACATTTATTTATATATAGGACCGCATATATTTAATTTGGTACAATTATTTTATTTTACGTAAATTATAATATTTTGAGAGTTATTACTTTTATTCACGTTAGTTAAACATATTTGGACGATTTTTTTTTTTTATTCTATACAACATATCTTTGAAAAATAGCATTATTTAATTTAAATTTGAGCAATTTTTTAAATATATTTTATCTATAGCAAATTTCGTATCACACGGGTGTGAGCAACTACAAACTGTACAAATAATGTATTATTTAAAGGGGTTTTCCAAAATTGATGAAAATTGTAATTTATTTTTATTTTGAGTATTCGTCGACAGTCTGTATCATTAATCAAAGCAAATTATGTGTTAAATTTTTTTCCTATTTTATAATGATATTTATAATAAAATCATTTAGTATTGTTCTTCCGTGCAATACACGGGTGTGATACTAGTCATCTTCAAAATCAATAAACCACAATTCTCCACATCATAAGAGCATGTTTGGTGATGTGAAAGATTTTGATTTTTTGAATGAATGTGGGTTAAAAAATGTTTGAAAAATCAAAAGAACTTGACTAAGAATGAATGATTAAATTTGAAAAATTGTGGTAAAATTTTTTGCTTTACCAAACTAGCTCTAACTTGTAACTTGTAAGGGGGGAATTTTTAAAATAGCCTAGTCAAACAATGTTTAAGTCAAAATACCCCAACTTCTTAAAACATTTTCGCAATACCCTTTTCTCTATAAAAAGACTTGAATACCCTTAATAACCATATTTCTCTTATACCCTTCAATTATTTCATATTAATATTAAAAAAAATCCAAACAAGTTTCACTTTTCATTATTCTCTCGTTCTTTCATCTGCTTGTGCTCAATACACAGATAAATTATTTCTCATTTTTCATCTGCTTGTGCTAAAAAAATCTGCAAATAAATTTCAACGCTCAACTGAAAAATTTCATCTGCTACTTCTTATCGGTAAGTTGATTTAGAAATATTTATAATACTGTATTTAATTTCGTTCTTGTTATGTTAAAATTATTTAACAGATCTATAATTTCAGTAACAAAAAATTATTGAGAAATTCCTATATTTTTAGTTCATAATTTTAAATTGTTCGACAGATCTATAATTATATCAAAAAAACAATGAAAAATTAATATGGTTAAGTGTGAAAATTTTGTTAGTTCAGTAAACAAAATAAAATACAAACGGACGAAGTTGAAAATGTCGGTCGCGGACCATGAGGTCCGGACGGACCTGGCCGGACCATGATGGTGATGGTCCGAACCATAATGGTCTGGCAGAACCATTATGGTTCGGTCGGACCTAGTTCATCATGGGCCGGACCTAGTCCATTATGGTCCGGCCGGACCACGAAGTCCGACTGGCTTGAACTACGTGGTCCGGTCCGACCGAACCAGATCATGCGGTCGGACCGGTTATCATGCAATGGACCGAATATTTTTTAACTTGTTTTTATTAAAGTTATTGTCATATTCTTCCTAATTTGTTGTTTTGAATATTTATTATTTTTATTTAATGCAGCAGATATGGCTTTCATCCCATTTTGTTATTTGGTGAATTCGAAACTGACGAAAATCTGCAATGGTCGTGGAAATATACAAGTGAGCCAAATATTTCTATAGTTTTTATAACACCAAGTATGACATTTACAGACTTATACTGCAAACTACATGAGCAACTTGAAGTTGATCCATCCAAACATGATATGAAATTTGGATTTTTATATAACTCAAATTCTCGAGTTGCAATTTCACCCTTGTTTGTTACTTCAGATGTGGAAATTACGTGGTTAATTGATGTGAACAAAAAGGACACTATTCCTCTTTGCGTAGCTCTAGTACGGAAAGATACACATGATAATGAAAATGAGGAATTCGATGGTGGGGATCAAAATGTGAATGATATTCGAGACACATTAGAAATAGTTCATGAGGATGACGATGTTATTCCTGATACAATTGCTATACCCCATGGTCCTCTTGTCACGTATAGAGGTAACGAGGTAGTCGAAGACAATCAGGAGGACATTCCATTTACAAATGATGATTTGATTGCTTTATCCAGACGTCAACATGAAAACTTCGAGAACTCAAAGGCTGGGCCAAGTTCACGAACAACTAATGCACGTGTGGTTCCAAATGATGAAGATGTGCAAGTCAAGAAATTATTTAATACTAAGCAAGATCTTCAAGAAGCGGTGCACGATATTGCACTTAAGCACAATTTTGAATTTAAAGTGAAGAAGTCAGACAAGAGTACTGCACAATTGTCTGTGTAGACGGCAATTGTAGTTGGCGTATGCGAGCAACGAGGATGGACACAAATCAATTCTTTGAAGTTCGCAAGTATGCACGAGAACATACTTGTCAAGTGGGAATTCGTCGAAATGATCACAAACAAGCGCGATCATGGTTTATCGGACGACAGATAATGCATAAGTTTGATGACCCAAGGACTATTTACAGACCTAAAGACATAATTAATGATGTGTAGAGAGATTTTGGGGGTGATCATGAGCTACCAGAAGGCTTGGTAGGCCAGAGAATGTGCGTTAGAGGATTAATGGGTTCAGCCGAGGGAAGTTATGCTAAATTGGCCAGGTATTGTCATAACATGTCGAGAACTAATCATGGTTCGGCATTCTCCATTGAAGCTGACGATGACAATCGCTTCAAGTATTTTTTCATGGCTCTTGGACAATGCATAAATGGATTTAGAAGATCGATGAGACCTCTAATTCTAGTATATGGTACAAGCTAGATATGAAGGCAAGTTGATTATTGCTACATGTCAAGATGCCAACATTCAAATATACCCTCTTGCGTTCGGCATAGTGGACAACGAAAATGATCTAGCAATGAAATGGTTTTTCTCAAAGTTGAGGGAAGTAATTGGAGACGTTGATGACCTTGCTTTCGTAACTGCTTGGGGGAATTCTATCATAAATGGTATCGCTGAAGTTTTTCCTGAGGCACGCCATGGTTATTGCATGTACCATATACGAGGCAATTTGAAGACCTTGTACCAGGGCAGTGAGATCGTTTCCTCATTTAAGAGAGCGGCAGAGGCTTACACTTTGGAAGATTATAATAAGTTTATGATCGAAATAGATAACAAGAGTAAGGATGCCTCGGGATACTTGATAGATAAGCTGGGAATTCAACATTGGGCACGGTGTCAATTTCCAGGACGTCGATATAATATGATGGCGTCAAATAACGTGGAGTCTATGAATGCATTATTTAAGAAGGATCGAGAGTTACCAATCCTAGCAATGATTGAGAACATTAGGGAGAAGTTGCAGGTTTGGTTTCACGATAGACGCGAGGAATCTCAATCATGCACGTCTTATCTCACCCCTGCCATGGAAATCAAACTCTTCAAGACATTAGACCTGGCCAGAAGGTTGTACGTGGAGCCACTAGATCAGTTTCGATTCAACGTTATTTGCGGGCGTAATGTTTGTTATGTTGTGGACTTGAATAAAAACTCGTGCACGTGTAAACAGTTTCAGCTCGAGAGCTTTCAGTGCGCTCATGCAGTTGCAGTTGCTAGACATCTAGGGTTTTCACCACATTCATTATCAATTGAATACTACACGACTGCTTTTTGGAGAGAAGCATATGCTGAAACTATATTTGCCCTACCAAATGAGTCAGACTGGGAACTTCCCGAACACTTGCTCCCGCTTGATAAGTTATTGCCACCGAATGTCCGCCGACGTACTCCTGGACGTGTACGTACTTCTAGAATACTATCTACTAGAGAGTTTCCCAGATCGCAAAAGTGCGGTAGGTGTGGCGCAGTCGGTCATACTAGCCAAACTTGTACTAGGCAGCTTGTTAAGTGCATTTTATACACTTTTTATACCTTTAAATTAGCATATTTTGGAACATCTTGAGCAAATATCTACTAATTTATGCATATTTTGTATTTAAATATGTTAATATCCAAGTTTGAGGCCAAAAACCACAAAAGAAGTGCAAATTACGCTGAAATTGGAAGTATGGGGACCATTTTGTCACCTCCGGAAAGTTTTGGACAAGCCACGCAATTAACCAAGGGACCAAATTGAAAGATTTCAAAAGTTGAAGGGCCAAAAGTACAATTTTAAAAGGACATATTTGAAAGAAATCTGAAAATTTGGGGACTAAATTGCTCGAGATTAAAAGATGGAGGACTTGATGGCAATTACGGAATGGATTTAGCTGCAAAACCATCATTTAGCTGAGCCACGCGATCGCGTGGCTCGAACCAAGTCGCGACGCGACTTGGACCTCAAAACGGACCCGAGACTAACTTATCGCCGAAAAATCAAGCGCGCGATCGCGCGCCTTTAGAAATAAAAAATATATATATATTTATTTCCGGGCCGGATCGGGTCAACCCGACCGACCCGGTTCGGCCCAGATAGCTGTTTTTCGCGGATCTAAGCAATTTTTAGGGTTTTTGGATTATTTTTAGGGTTGTATAAATAGGAAATATCAGATTTTTGAGAAGAACCATGTAAGTCTTGCCTCTTTTTCATTTCTCTTGTATTTTTTTCTTAACATTTTACTCATTTAATGCAATCTACAAGTAATGTTTTTATGATTTAGTAATGTTTTCTTATATTTAAGTATTTTGTTATTGTTTAAACTTTTGAATATTGTTATTTTCTCACATTTTCATCATAAATGTCATTTATTTCTTGTGCATTTAATGTTTTATGCTTGGGTTGTTGAAGATATTAATGGGTGGTGAAGAAATTTTGTTCAAAGTGAAGGATTCTTGGGTTTTCATCTCAAGAACTTTACAAAAAGGAGAGTTTTCTTTATTATCTTGTTTTTAATCTTTGTTTTAAGTATTATTCATATGTTTATGTTATTTGTTAAATGTTGTTGTTAGTTTATTATGGGTTAATGTTATTGTGTTGGAATTTTTAATTAAGTTATGGTTATTTAAGCATTTTAAGTAGTTTTTAGATTTTGGGAATTTATGTTTACATGTTTATGATTATTAATGTTGTTTTAGGTTTTTGTAACTTTTAAATGTTTGTTACTATTTTAAGTTGTCATTGGAATTTACTACACAAGTTAGGTGAATTTAAAATTTTCCATGTAATTTGGTTGATTAATTGACTATCACTAATTGATTTGACAAGAAGAAATTAGTATAGTTATGAAAACTAAATTCACTTTATTTTATGTTATGTAACTTGTTTCAATTATCAAGTTTATATTTTCATCAAAGTATTTAGATTAATAAGTTTTATTCTAAGTTTCATGTTGTTATCTACTTGCTTTAGTTAACTAGTTTACATATTGCCATATTTCTTATTTGTGTCACTTAGTTAGTAATTCACCACCAAACCATATTTTTATGTTACTTGACTTTTCTTTTAAAATGAAATCAATAATTTTAGTTACAAATCAATCAATCATCGTGGGTACGATAACCCGGACTTCTCTAATCCACTTTATTACTTGAACGCGAACCGTACACTTGTGGTATACGATTTTAACGAACACAGTTGCCCTTGAATGGTTAATCTTATCACTATTAAAACACTAGTATTTCTTGATCATAAATTATCCTATTTGCTATATGATGATATTAAAGTCCGTGAATTGCTTATCTCACAAGGAAGTATGATAAACGTTAGTTGAAAAAAAAAGAAGATATTTTAGGCTATGCAAAACATGTTATTATTAATGCATTGCGAAACAAAAAAAAAAAAAAATTATCCATTACACCTTGGCTAGATTGCTTTCATAAAGGGGTCGAGACACATGCTACACTGATTATCTGAATCGAAGGAAATGGAAATGAATTCAGATAATCAGTGTAGCATGTGTCTCGACCCTTTTGTGAAAGCAATTCAGCTAAGGTGTAATGCATAATTTTTTTGTTTCGGTATTATTTAATAATTGCACCTTCGTGGTGCCCACAATAGCTTTTTTTTTCAAGAAACATGCATCATATTCCCTTGTGAGATAAGCAATTTAGGAACATTTTACTTTCCCGGGATTGCTTTCACACAAGTCCTCAAGACATATGCTGCATATATTATCTGAATCCATTATCAACTTCTTGCGATCTCCACCTATACAACTTTATTTCCATAGAATCAAACAAAAAAACAGAAAATTAATATGCTCATGTCATTAGTATATTAGTTTTCTATTTTAGTATATGGTTCCGCAAAAGTGAAGGTGTAAATGTGGATAATCGAAAGAAGTTGATAATGAGTTCCGATAATTTATGCAGCATATGCCTCGAAGACTTCTGTGAAAGCAATCATGAGAAGGTGAAATTCATAAAAAAAATTTAGCAATTATTAATTAATATAAAAAAATTAGCAATTATTAATATATATATATATATATATATATACTATTTTTTTGTTCCAAAAAAACATATTGTTATCTATACTTGTGAGGCAATTTATTTAACTTTTCTCTTAATTAACCATCTATACCCTAAACCCTAAAACCCCACGGACCGGACCACATAACCCTCATGGCCCGTCTGATCGGACCACTTCCCGACCGGACCACACCATGGTCGGTCCGGCCGGGCCGACCAAACGTGGATTTTTTTATTTTTAATATATAAATTAATGCACGTGGAAATATTGAATGACGGTAATTGAAAATAATGTATGCAGTTGTAATTTCAAAAGTAATAAAGACATTGACAAATAAATATATATATACAAAATTACATATAAAAAAACTATATTTTTACATTTCTAAATCTTATGGATCACAATTGTACGTAAATAAATCAATAGCCAACTTTATCCTCCACTTCTATATATGTTCTTAATTGATTATCTTGACATCTCGTCCGATGCTCAAGAAGGCATCGAATGCTTTTTCATAAATATGTTGACGGTCTCGTCAAAACATATAGACCCCCATAGATAGTTATTGAAGGCTTCAATATCATCAACAACGTCCAAAGCATATAAATCGATACCATTCTTAGATGGCTTGCCCTTCATGAAGCTCTAGAAAATATAGACCATGCCCAACTTCAATTTGTCCATACTATCGGAACATGTCTTTAAAGTTAGCTCAAGCTCCCCCCTCAGGACTTTTTTTTTCCCGCGAAAGTATTTGACATAAAGCCGGGATTGAGGAGAGGGTTTATAGGACTTTATGGCCTTTTTGTCAACGTGGCCACACTTTAACCCCGTGATGAGGGAAAACTCAAAAGGAGAGAATGTGACTATCTTCCCATCCCCGAAGGAAAAGCTGAACACTTTATCGTCGACTGGCTTCAAAAGTCGAAGTACCAGAGAATCTATTATCTACGGCGCAAACTCCATCTTGGTCATTTCTCGGAATGGCCACAGGCAAGACCGCTTCAAAATATCTCGATGATCCTCATCAAGGATCTTTATAACTGTTTCGAAGATGTCAAAGGTCCTGTACTAGGTGACTTTAGCTGAAAGCCCTCTCAGTTCAAGATCAACTGCATACTCCATTCTGCAATAATTTCAAATGTTAAAACCACTTACAAGAAAGTATATTGCAATATCAATAAATTTAACATTATTATTTTTTTAATCATATATATATATATATATATATATATATTAACATTATTAATTATTTTTTTATTATAGTTGTGAAATTATAATTACAATTATTAACGTTATGAATTGTTATATATATTTTTACTGTTATGAAAGTATAGTTCATATTTATTATTTCTAATTATTATGAAATTTTATATAATAATTATTATTATTAATATAAAATTATTAATACATTCAATTTTAGCAAAATATGAAATTATAATTAAATTTTTATATTATTTTTAATTATTATGAAATTTTATATAATTATTAATAATATTATTATGAAATTATTAATAGATTTTTACTTTTTAGCAAATTATGAATTTTTAATTACATTTCTTATATTATTTCTAATTATTATGAAATTTTATATAACTATTACTATGAAATTATTAATTAATTTTTAGTTATTGTGGTATATATATTACATTATATAATTATTAACATATTATTTTTTATTAAAGTTGTGAAATTATAATTACAATTATTAACATTATGATACTATTATATATATTTTTTATAGTTATGAAATTATAGTTCATATTTATTTTTTCAAATTATTATAAAAAATATTAATAATTTCATAATTTTTTATTAGCATTATGAAATTATAATTACATTTCTTATTTCTAATTGTTATGAAATTATTAATACATTTTCATTAGCAAATTATGAAATTATAATTACATTTTTCAACATTATGAAATTATTATATTTTTTATTATAATTATGAAATTATATTTATATTTATTAATTCTAATTATAAAATTCTAATTAAATTTATTATCATTGGTAATAAAAATATTTTACTTCTTTTACAATATAAAATTATATTTAAGTTTATTAATTAAGGCATTGTTTATAATTTTTTACAAAAATAATTTAGATAATATTTTTTAAAATCGTAATATTGAATTTTGGTTTTTATTTTAAAAAAGGTCCGGCTGGACCTCTCTTGGAGTCGGTCTCCAAGAGGTCCGACCGGACCAAAAAGTGGTCCGTCTGACGGACCGCCTGACAGACCAAAGCGGTCCGTCGGACGAACGTCTTCTCACTGAGATGGCGGAGCTCGCCATCCCCAAATCTTTAATGCCATTAGTTTGAATTCATGAAACTTCAAATTATAGATCTAGAAATTAAAGTTAAAAATGTGAATTAATTTTGTCTAGTATTTGAACTTTGAAGAATGATGATGTCTTCTTCTTTTTCTTCTCTCTTCTTTGATGGAGGGGACCTTGAACCGAGAGCTTCTTCGCAGGACTGAAATGGACGAGTTTTGAAAAAATGGACCGACCAAATACTTGTATAAGAGTAAGGGTATATTAAACTTTGCCAATAATTTTTCTTTTTTCCTATTTGTTTTTAACTTACAATTTGGTCAATGGACATTTTGAAAAAAGAGTTGAAAGATCCGGCTATTGGGACGTATTTCCTCACTTGTAAGTAAAAGTGTACAAAACGACTTTACAAATATCACAATCCTAAAAACAAATCGTGAAACTAGATAATGGCAAAGGAGATTCTGCGATTTGTGTTGAACACCGGAGCAAAAATTCCTTCTGTTGGCCTTGGCACGTGGCAGTCCGACCCTGGTATCGTTGGTCGAGCTGTTGAAACCGCCATCAAGGTCTTCGATCGTCACTCTCTCTACACTCATAAGCACATTATAGCATGTGTATCTTATAACTTTTATATTTCAGAGGAACTTAATTGAACTTCTACTTTGGATTTTTCTTTTCTTTTTTTCATTTTTTTTTTTTTTTTGGGTGACTTTTGCATATAAAAATTGGTGGTAATATTTTATTATTCTGAATATATAATGAGATTATTTAGGACATATATAGCTGTGTGGATGTGGAAATCTTGTGTTTAAATTTTAGAAATGTTTTGGGGTTTGGTTCCACGCCAATTGGTAATTTCAGAGATTTGATTGTCGCAACCATCATTTTTCTACCTTAATCATTTTCAATCCCACATTCATACAGAACCCAAATATTTTTTCTTACTTTTTAACCACAAGTTCTTCTGAAAATCACTATTCAAATACTCATTCTACCAAAATAATGGTTATCACTTATCAGACGGGCTGGAAAAAAAAAGGACTCAAAAATGGAATTGGAGGATGTTGTTCCAAAATTTGTGATAATTATTGTCCTGTAAACTTCTTACCGTGCTAACTACTTGTCCACTGCTAGAGCCTAGGATTGGACTCCATGCTTTATATATGAAGGATTTGTTGCGTAAGTTCGTGTATTAAATATTTGTTGCCACGTTTGTATTTTTGGTTTATGTTATTAATTTTGCCGTGGTTGGCCATTGCTGCTAGCTATTGCATTAACTCAGAGCAGCGGTAACGGAATCTATAGTGAGTTTGTCATAGCATTTTTGGTGATTATTGAATTATGCTGAGAACGAATAATGAAGCAGGAAAACATGGGAGTTCAAAGCTTAACGTTTATGGATTCTTCTGCTTAAGTTTGATATTATGTGTGGTTAGCAGAAAGAGTTTTATCATCTCACACACGAGCAGATGGAATTTAATGGAAAAATAATTCCTTCTTGTACCGTGGAAAAAATGTTGTGTGCACATTTTCAAATTTTCTAGTCGGGGGTATGAATATTTGTCTTTCTGTATTCGTCGATCAATCCTTGCTACCTTTATGCAGGTTGGATACCGCCATATTGACTGTGCTCGATCCTATAGAAATGAAAAGGAGGTATGTTTTCATTTAATTGTTTGTGTTGAGGCATAAGACCACTTTTCTTTTACAGATTTCTCCTCTTGAAATGAAAAATGTAATTAAAAATGAGTTTAGTGGATTGGTCACTTCACTGGCAGACTGATGTGGAAAAGATCTCTAGTAGCTTAAAGTTTTCATTTTAACAGTGCCATGGAGATAAATTATAATGAAGCTTTTGTTCCATTATGGTTTAATGGACAATGGGATATTTGGGGTCAAAATAGGACTCCACATTCACGTGTACTATGACTATGACTATGACTATGTATATGTATGTGAGACTAATCTTATGTTCTTTCTTTACAGATAGGTTCAGTTTTAAAGAAGCTGTTTGATGATGGAGTTGTGAAGAGGGATGATTTATTTATTACCTCCAAACTCTGGTAATTGAATTATGTTTACAAATATATTAAAGATGTGATCTGGTTCTGAATTCATTTGGGAGAATGCAGAACTCCAATGTGATTGTTAATATCTGAAGTTGATTATTTGCTATGTAAAGCTGATTCATGAAACTTGTCAACGCAAGCTATTTTGATTTTGAAGTGTGAAACTAGAACATCTTCCATTATATGGGTGCAAGAACTAATGTTCCGCTATAATGGACGTTCATTATGCAGTGGTACTGTCAGCTTTATAATTTGTGCATATATAGATACAAAATACCTTCTATACACTTACTGCTTCAACTTCTTTTGGGTTTGATACAAAGCTAGTCTTGAGGTGCTTGAACATTAGTTCATATTAATTGCTTCATCTTACTCTACTTTTTAACATTTGGTCTGTACTGATCGACTTTTTATGTGTTCTATCTAGAACTGATCAATTAACTTCTGCAGGTGTACTGATCATGCAGCAGAAGATGTACCTGTGGCATTGGATAAAACTTTGGAAGATTTGCAGCTTGACTATCTTGATCTGTACCTTGTACGCAATTTTTCGTGATATTATCCTTTTCTCATGTTTTTGACCGTTTAAGAGTTAATGCAAGATGACCATATAAGAAGATGCTTGAATACTTAGATCTACAATTATGCAGAATCAGCTTGATCCACAGACATCTTACCTGGCTTTCAATAATGAAATGATTTTTAATAGGGGTTCATAATTAGATATTTGTTCCTTTCTTTGGGAGGGATATTTTGCATCTTTACTGTTGAAAAATTATATCATGGGCTGATGAGTGGACCTGTCTAATTGTGAAGATCCATTGGCCTGCCCGGCTGAGGAAGGGTGCTGTTGGAATGAATCCAGAAGACTTTGTTCCAGTGGATATACCTACCACATGGAAGGCCATGGAAGCACTCTATGATTCTGGTAAGGCCCGAGCTATTGGGGTTTGCAATGTCTCCTCCAAAAAGCTGGGCGATCTATTGGATTTAGCTCGCATTCCTCCTACTGTTGTCCAAGTTGAGTGCCATCCTGTGTGGCAGCAGACAAAACTACGAGAATTCTGTAAATCAAAGGGAGTTCACCTCACTGTGAGTTGGCAAAACTCTGTTAATTAATAATTAATGTTGCTCCTATGATTCATGTCTTTATGAATGAGGAAACTTCTTTTGGTCGTCTCTCTCTGTGGTAGTGGGGGTGATTATATTTCATTTTGATAATCATAATTGCTCGGTTTACCATTGAAAGTTTAATTCAGACAACGGTTTTACCTTTGATTTGTTGTATTTTAATTAACGTGTTAATTTTCTTTAAGGGATATTCACCACTTGGTTCGCCTGGAACGGCTTTGTACAAGAGAGAAGTCCTCAAGCATCCTGTTATAGTTTCTACAGCAGAAAAATTGGGTAAAACTCCCGCTCAGGTTGCTCTTCGTTGGGGTTTGCAGATGGGCCATAGCGTGCTTCCCAAGAGCACAAATGAGTCAAGGATCAAAGAGAACTTTGATGTTTTCGATTGGTCTATACCTGATGACTTGTTTGCCAACTTCTCCGAAATTGAGCAGGCAAGTTATATTCATTTTCATCAAGTCCCTTTGATATTTAATGGGTATAACACTGTTATGAGTAAGAGCTCTTCTACACGTTGATTTTTTTGGGATATTTTTTGGGTGACAGCCCACCTCGGCATCACCCAATGCCGAGATGCCACGTTGGAACGTCACTTAAATTTGTCTCCAAAAAGTGTCCCCCTAGAATTATTGTTTGAGTAATGCAACATCTATTTTGCAAATACAGCTGAGAAGAGTTAGATATTTGATAAAGACTGCTCCGTTGCAATTTTTTTATACTGCACCATCACGTGAATCTCCTACGGTTTTTGTCATTCAATATTAGTACTATTAACTTTGAATCATACTTACACAAGGCATGTTTCATAGGCAACAGAACAGAACACTAGAATAGATAAGATTTTAAGCCAAACATACCGATATACAATGCAACATCACCAACTATTAATATTCTGATGCTAAATATTTTGCCTAGATGCCTCACATCTAGACTCGTTTTTACAACCCCCCCCCCCCACAAAAAAAAAAAAAAAATCATTTTGAGAACTCAGGCATGTTCTTTCTATTCTTCTTGAAGAAATGTTTTTTTCTTCTTTGCAGGAAAGACAGGTTATAGGTAACTTTTTTGTCCATGAGAAGTTTGGCTCATACAGAACCGTCGAAGATATATGGGACGGTGAACTTTGAGCTTTTTGTTTAATGATAAAAACTTAAGAAGGATTTGTAAATATATCTTATTGCCATCATCTATCTACAATATTATGATCTCGAAATCTCAAAATAATTTGTGTATCTGAGTTGTCGAAGATATATGGGATGGTGAACTTTGAGCTTTTTGTTTAATGATAAAAACTTAAGAAGGATTTGTAAATATATCTTATTGCCATCATCTATCTAAAATATTACGATCTCGAAATAATTTGTGTATCTGAGTTGTCTTTATTCCATGCATAGATGTTCTGTTGTTGTATGATTTATACTTTAGTGTGTAATATTTGGAAATGCTATGTTTGATAGTCATGCTTGATGCTTACTTCGAAAGTGTGAATTTTGCCTTGATGTTGAAGGAGTTTACCCATGCTGTAATATTAGGCTCTGTTTGATGCACCCAAATTGGCCATGGAAAATGCAAACATTTTCTTCTTTAGTCACTTGTTTTTGACAAGCCAAATTTGGATGGGAAAATATTTTCTTGGACTCTTCTCACGGACCTCATTTGCCAACTTTGGAAGGAAAATATTTTCTTGTGTAAAGGGAGAGTGAATTTTCTAGGTATGCAAATTTACCTTTTTTTTTTTTTTTTTTTTTTTGTAAATTGACTTATTTTTTTTCAAAAATAAAATTATTATTATCAAGTATAAATATGTTAAAAAAATGATTAAAATAGTTAAATTTTACTTTATTTGTCATGAAAAATAATATCAATCAAATAACAAAATTTGAAAAAATCTTCACTTTTATACCTAAAAAATTAAATCAATTAAACACTTCCAATATATCTTCACAAAAACAATTTTCAGGAAAATCAATTTCTTGAAAAATATTTTCTTTCAACTCATTTTTCAACATCACAATCAAATACACCCTTATTGAATTTTATACTGCCTCTAAAATTTGCAAAAATATATGGATTTTTATTGAAAAAATATTTATTTTATCACATTTGAACTAGGGGTGGACAAAAAAAGGGGAACCGAATAAAACGAACCGAAAAAATCGAAATATTTCGGTTCTTGAAAAAAAATTCAAATTCAAAATTGAAACCGAAATCGATTGTTTTTTAAAAAAAAAACCCGAAACCAATCGGTTCTTAAAATCAAAACCGATAAAAATATTTTTTTTTTTTTGTATTCACGTTTTAATGTGTAGACAGTGGGTTAGAGGAATATAAATTTACTCACAATTTTTTCATTTGAGAAATGTTGTCTAATTTGGTAGTATTTTAATTAGAAATCTATGACTCACAATCTTTTCCAAGTAGAACCACATTTTAATGTATAGACATTTAGACAGTGTATAAAATGTTGTTTGTTTGATACACTATTATTATGGAATTTAGTAATTTACTTTTAAGTCATTTCATACACTATTATAGTATTATTATTTTGAATTTTTGTGGAATTTACTTTTAATGAGATTCAAATGTTCTTGCTTCCTCGACGTGATTTCCTTTTCAAATAAGAATGACTTTAGAGTAGAAAAAACTTTTAACTATCAAGATTCTGAGATTCACATTCGTGGTATATCATACATGAATTTGAACTTTAATTTTAATTGGAAGTTTTATTTGGTTGTATTTACCTTTAATTTTTGTATACATATTTTACTTATGAACTTCTGGTTCAATACTATATACATATTTCACTTGTACGTATGAACTTCTGGTTCAATACAATATTTACTTGTTCAAATATATAAATCAGTATACCTTTATTTAGTATATCCAAAAAGGTGATTAGAATGACATCACAAGAAAATGATCATTGTCCCCACCTTTTGATTACAAATCTTTTCCATTTTCTTGGTGGAATCACTGACACGCGGAGCCACCGCTCTTTTACGCGTTAAATAACGCATTTAAATAGATCACTTTGGGAGAAGATCAGATCCATCAAAATGGATGTTATATTATCAAATATTCGCAAATATTACTAAAATCTTCCCATAAATGTTTTGAAAAAGATTTACCGAGTTCGACTCGAAAGATTGAGGCTACTGATGAATCAAGGTATCCCAGAAGATGTTCGTTGGTTGATTGAAGCAAAAGTTCGATTAGCTGGTGAATTACCAGATTCGTTTTCTAAGCACATGCCTGGCTTAGGTAAGAGTACTTTTGCAAAGAAGCGAAGAGCAAAAAGATTAAATGGTTATTACAAATGTGCTCGATGGACATGTGATACCCATTGTAAATCAATAAGATATTCATCCAGAAATCGAGATGATAAAATAGATTTCATTAAGGGTGGGCTGAGTAATGAGTCATTGGATGATATCCGATTGACTCTTGAGACGTACCCTTGTGGGCATGTGCAGCGTGAGCTACTATCTT
Organism: Ligustrum vulgare; assembly: GCA_963555705.1. NCBI lineage: Eukaryota > Viridiplantae > Streptophyta > Magnoliopsida > Lamiales > Oleaceae > Ligustrum > Ligustrum vulgare. The sequence goes on along the minus strand of OY743176.1, from coordinate 18,141,109 downwards.
TATAGGCTAAATTCATCAGTGATAAAGACCGTTATAGTCTCAAAAATATAATATCAAAAGATCCTGTTTGCCAGACTGTTATAAACAATGATGTTTTGGTTACTCAACATTGATATAAGGTAAATCGGTATAGTGTATATATTTTAACAAAGTAATTTGTATTTTTCACGTATTAACAGATTGTTACTGAGAGATCACCGAAAGAGTATCCATTATGGAGCAAAATATATGCTGTCAGAGACAAGATCAAAATTAGTGTCATTTAGTCAAAAGTAAATAACAACTTTTTCAAAAGAAGGGCAGTAAATAGTGAATATTTTCAAGTTTAAAAAGTCAGATAATTTCACAAATTAAAGCATCCTAAAATAACAATTTCTTGCAAGTTTTTCCTTCCTTATATTCTCAAAGATGGAAGGACCAAAATTTCGACAGATCAAAACTATATGTGTATTTTGTGGATCAAAAGTAGGGAAAGGTTTTGGGTATCTAGAAGCAGTGGATTTAGGAAAGAAGTGTTGGATATTGGTTAAATAAATCGAGAATTGAAAATCGATTAAAGTGACTTCGTGTCGACTTCGGCTAAATACTCAAGAGCTCGACTCAATCTGTTTAGGCAAAATTGTTTGCCATTTCGCTGCTTTGGGTATCTCTGCATGTATTGAAGGGTATATTTGGGATTTCGAAAACCAATATCGGATGAATGATAAATTACGAAAAAAGACGAAATCGAGTCAAAATATTTGACCGTGCGATCTCATGGTTGGGAAACCGTGCGATCACACGTCAAATTCAATTCAGGTTTTTGAGTAAAACTGTGCGACCGCAAGAACTATCACTGTGCGGCCGCACGGTTGTCCGGTGAATAGACACTTTTTCATAAATGTGCATGATTTGGAAAGGGTGTATGGTTTGGCTTCAACCATTTCGTCCACACCCTTTCATGGTCTATAAATAGGACCATTTAGGTGTCTTATTCCTCACATTTTTGATATGCAAAACATATATTATCCTCTCTTCTCTCCAAAAACAAAGTCATTGCATTTGTTTTGATTTCCTTCATTTCATCCTTGGAGTACATAATCCAAAATTTGGTTCGTTGTACTTGTGTTTTGGAGTGCTACAAACACAAGTGTAGCCTTTGTATCTTGGGAGTCGATTGCCGAAATCCGTAAACACCGTTGCGGAGCAAATTCGACTTAAGGACAAAGAGTCCAACTCTTGCCTCGGCTTTGTCCTTACTTTTCTTCTTCTTCTTCTTAGTTGTATTTTCTTTGCCGTTACTCTATCCAATTTTCGGCACGGATTTACAAACTATCTTTCTACTTGTTTTGGCGTCACTATTCACAAATTTATCCAACAAGAAGTTGGGAGAGAAATGTATCAATCTAGTGTATGGAGGAGGTAGCAGTGGATTGATGGGTTGTGTTTCCCAATCTGTTCAAACAGAACGAGTGAAAGTGATAGGCGTTATACCTGTTCCTGTGGTAGACGTTGTAGGAAAAACACGAGGGCATGAAGTACATACATTATCTATCCATGAACGCATAACTTGCATGTTATATGGCTCTGATGCCTTCATAGCCCTGCCGGGAGGTTTTGGTACTTTAGAGGAAATCTTTAATATTACCTCTTTGGCACAGTTAGATCTCCATACCAAGCCTATTGGACTTTTAAATGTTAACAATTTCTTTGATAGTTTGCTGACATTTCTTGATCATGCTGTGGAACAGGGATTCATCTCTCAATTTTCCAGGAGGATTTTTATTTCTGCTCCTACTATCGAGGAACTGCTGAATAAGTTGCAGTCATATATTCTAATACAAGATTCAGCAGGAGTTAAGATAGATTGGTCGCAGGGAAGGGGAATCAAGCGAAAATGGAGTCCGGTTAATGTAAATTTATCCTTGTGAATCTCAAAATATTGTGGGTGGTAGAGTACATAGTATTCTTACTCCTGAGACACACCTCTGATATTGATAAGCATTTGAACTTAATCTTGTGAACCTCAAAAGGATTAGGAGTGGTGGAGTACGAAGTATTCTTACTCTTGAGACACACAAAAAAAATTTAGGGGTGGTAGAGTATGGGGTATTATTACTCTTGATACACACCTCTACTTTTGAGGATCATAAATGTTTCCCCCTTTTGTGTTTTGCGTGTATGACTCGTTTATGCTTCTTCAGGAGCAATAATAATAATATCATTTCAGTATGTTTAGATGATAATTTTTATTTCTTCTGAAGTAAATATGTACTTCTTCTGAAGTACATAAGTGCTTGTTCAAGAACTTTGATCAAAACTGTTTATCTCAATCATATAATATTATCTCATTATACTGATGAGATTATTTTCACATTAGCTATATCCGTGCTATCATGTGATATTATCTTATCATACATCAACATTTTTCTTGTTGAATAATTTATTTTTATCCACCCTTTCAAAAACAGATATTGGTAACTTCTGGTACCAAATATTTAAAATCCAAAAATCTTTTTGTAATGGTAACTTCTGGTACCATTTGTTGAAATATCAAATAATAACACTATATCAAATTTATATGAGTAGAAATATTTAAAATCAATAGAACCAACCATATAGGTGGTAATGCGATATGCTTGAAACTTGTAGAACCAACCATATAGGTGGTAACGTGATATGTATATTTAAAACTGATAAAACCAACCATATAGGTGGTAACAACATAATGAAATAATTACATTTCATAAATGAGCAAGTCATATCTCCAAATTCAATCAATGTATTAATAATAGTCCAATCCGTTACGATACTGAGTTATACTCAATACATCACGACATGACAACTATTATATTACTTGTACCTTATTTTAAATCCTTTAATTTATCATATTAATCACATAGTAGTGTTAAATGGTTTAGAATATATATTCTATTAGCACTTATCATTAGATCAATAATCATGATTAATTAAATTCGTCAAATCACGATTGATATACTTTAACGTATCATCAAGGACAAAATCGTCCATACTTTAATATATTGATCATATGAGTAAATCGAAACCATCAAATAGGTTTGAAATTTAATTTAGAACAAACTTACTTTTGGTTTGAAGTTCAAAATCTCGCCGAAATTACTTCAAAAATAGTTTTTACGAAGCCACCATGTTCGACCATCGAAAAATGTACAAAACTATACCAAACAAAAAAGTAAGATCATAGAAAAATAAAAAACGTCGATATGAACAAACTGCCTTTTGACATCGTTGTCGAAAAACCCTGCATGCGCCGGTTTGACGTCTGCGTGTGGGTCTCACGCGCTTCACACGCCGGTGAGCCGCCGTCGACACGCGCCGGTGCCGGAGAATCGTCCCGTCGCCGTGGTTATGGATCTAGTCTCCGATCATTGATTGGATATACGGTTTTTCGTATATCGACTTTGAAAGTTTCGGATTTTCCAATTTTTTTTCAACTTTTCTTTTTGTACAACATCGCGACCACATTTCTTTCCTCGTATGGAACATTTTGAATTATGCAAAGTTTCCATCTTTTTTGATATTTTCAAATCTACAATATTTGAGTTATTTTCTAAAGCCAAAAGTGTTTGATTTGGGAAAGGAAAACATTGATTGATAATAATCAGGTTTCTGATACAGAGATTCATCATTTAGATGCAACTTAGAGCATACTTCCATCATTTTACTCAATTAGTTAGAGACTCGTGTTGATAACGTGTTGTAAAACTATCAAAATTAGAACAAGCAAATGATAGAGATAGAGAGAGAATGAGAGAGAGCTTCTTATTAATATGTATAAAATGAGTTAATAGAGGTCCCTATTTATAGGGGTGGACAATAGTATAATCGTAATAATGTAAAATTTATAGGAGTATAATGGTAATATCATTCTCTCTCTCTCACACACACACACACACACACATATATATAACATAAAAAAAAAAATTGTTAAAAAAAAAAAAAAAAAAAGACACAAACAAACAAACAGTTTACCGAAAACTCATAGATCCTCTGAGCGGGCGTCCCTGTCAGTTAAACCTGATGCATTCACTTTCCTTTTCCCTTTTTCATTTTTCCTTTTATCTTCTGAATTAATTAATGGCTTTCCACATTTATAATTATCCTCTCCTTAACTCGCCACTCTCTTCAGCTTCACTGTGCCCTACCCAACGACTTCCCACACCCAACCACCTTCTTTGCTCTAATAATAACACCAAGGTACACAGCATATGTACATTTCAATGACAACTGTATTTGAGATTAAAACCTTAATTTTATGTTTATTTGATGAAAGTAATAGATTTTGGGAGTGAATAGTGGGAAACGAAGATGTGTTCCTGTGAGGGTCCAAACGACGGAGAGGAGAGCCATGCCAGAAGCCAAAATGTCGGTCAGTATTATAAATGTATTTTTAATTAAAAATATACTGATTTCTTGATAGCTGAATTGAATGTTATTTATTGGTTGAAGTAATAACAATATCATTGGATTGAATGTTTTTTAATTTTTTAGCTGCCTGTGTCACCGAATCCCTTTATTCAGTATTCAATCTGTCAATTTCTCTATCTAAAAAATCGTGATCTTGAATCCAGATAATAGCAAAGGAGATTACGTACTCCGAGTTCGAGTTGAACACAGGAGCAAAAATTCCCTCAGTAGGCCTTGGCACGTGGCAATCTGAGCCTGGTATAGTCGGTCAAGCAGTTGAAAAAGCCGTCAAGGTCGCCTATCGCAACTCTCTCTACCTACATATGTACATTATATATGCGTATATGTTCTTTGTTTGTTATAACATTTATCTTCAGTGGAATATGTGGAAATGTATATGTATAATTGATAAAAAACGTTTGAAACAAAGAGGAGGAAGATAATATTCATTCATAATCAAAAAGTTGGTGCAAAGCCCTTACATATAGCCATACATTTGAAAACAAAAGGAAGTGATTTCTTGTCACATCTCCTACCAACTACCATACCTTACAGCTGGAAAATCACAGCAACTAGCATTACAACTGAAATAGTTTAATAAACTAAGATAACAACCAAAATAAACTTAGCTAAATGACAACAAAAGTGTCACACACACTTTAACATTCCTCCTTCACACTTTTGTTGGAAACACCAAGGCAATTCCTTAATGTTTCAAACCTTTGCTTTGCCAATGCTTTGGTAAATATATCAGCAACTTGCATTTCAGTGATATTTGATATTAGCTTCACTTCATTCTTCTCTTGAGCCTCCCTGATGAAGTGATATTTGATATTTATGTGCTTGGTTTTTCCATGAAAAACCCGATTCTTCACAATTGCCACAGCAGACTGGTTGTCACAAAAAAATTGTAGTTGCATCAGATTGATTATGTTTCAAATCAATCAAAATTTTCCTCAGCCAGATAGCTTGGTTGGTTGCCTCAGTTGCTGCTATATACTCTGCCTCTGCTGTAGATTGAGCCACAGTTTTTTGCTTGATTGAATTCCAACAAATAAGACTTGATCCAGCATAAAAGGCGTAACCAGAGGTACTCTTCATGTCATCCAAAGAACCAGCCCAATCACTGTCGGTGAAACCAGTTAGCACCAGATTTTCCGACTTCCTGAAACTGATTCCAAAGTCTTCTGTCCCTTTGATATATCTCAGCACTCTTTTGGCAGCTTGAAAGTGAATTTGACTTGGCTCTTGTCTGAATCTTGACAACAGGTTTACAGCAAACATTACATCAGGTCTTGTAGTTGTAATATACAATAAACAGCCAATCAAACTTCTAAACAACTTCCCATCAATTTTGATTGCACCATCATTCTTCATCAGCTTTGAATTTAGAACCAAGGGAGTGTTGACAGGTTTGCAATTTTCCATATGGAACTTCTTCAACACTTCCTTGACATATCTCTTTTGGCAGACAAAAATCCCAGCATCAGTTTGATCAACTTCCATTCCAAGAAAAAAATTCATTTCACCTAAATCAGTCATTTCAAAAACCTTCATCAGTTCATTCTTCAACTCCATTATCAAGATTTTACTGCTTCCAGTGATTAAAAGGTCATCAACATAAAGAGATATGATGAGCAAATCCTCCTCCACTGATTTAACATACAAGGTTTGCTCATTTACACTCTTCTTGAATCCCAGACTGCATAGATGATTATCTATCTTGCTGTACCAACTTCTTGGCGCCTGCTTCAAGCCATATAAAGCTTTCCTTAGCAAGCAAACTTTATCTTCTTGCCCCTTTTTTTATAAAGCCTTCAGGTTGCTCAATAAAAATCTCTTCATTCAAGTCTCCATTGAGAAAGGCTGATTTTACATCCAATTGATGTATCTTCCAGTTTGATTGAGCAGCCAATGCAAATAAAACTCTTATAGTTTCAAGTCTGGCCACAGGTGCAAATGTATCAGTGAAATCAACCCCAAATTGCTGAGAATAACCTTTAACCACCAGCCTGGCCTTGTGCTTATTGATTGAACCATCAGCATTCAGTTTTATTCTAAATACCCATTTAACTCCAATGATATTCTTGTTTTTTGGTCTATCAACCAGTAGCCAAGTGTTGTTCTTTTCAATTGCAGCTATTTCAACTTTCATAGCTTCTATCCATTCCTTAGAATGAGCAGCATCTTCATAGCTTACTGGTTCCAGAATCGCAGAGTTACATGTTGCATAAATATCCTGAAGTGATCTAGTTTTTTGCACTTCATCTTCAGAATCTGATTCTGCTTCATTTTCATTTTCTCTTTGATCATTACCAGCATCTTCATACTCATCATTACCAGCATCTTCATACTCATCATTTAGTGTGATCAATCTTGGAATTTCAGATATTTTCACAGCATTTGAATCCCAATCCCAAGATGATTTTTCATCAAACTTAACATCTCTACTGGACACAACCTTGCTGGTTTTGGGGTTAAGTATCCTATAACCCTTGGCATTATCACAATATCCAACAAAAATTCCAACATCTGCCTTTTGACTCAATTTATCTCTTTTTGCTTCAGGTATGTGCATGTAGCATACACTTCCAAACACTTTTAAATGGGAAATGTTTGGTTTAACTCCATACCAGGCCTCATAAGGAGTTAATTTGTCCAATGCTTTAGTGGGCAGCCTATTAAGAAGATAAATTGATGTGTTCACAGCCTCAGCCCACAATTTTTTAGGAATGTTCTTCTCCAACAACAGACATCTTGCCATCTCCATCGCTGTTCTATTTTTCCTTTCACATACCTCATTTTGTTGAGGAGAATAAGGAATGGTAAGCTGATGTTTAATACCCAAATTTTCACAAAAATTATTGAACTGATTGCTGGTGTATTCGGTGGCATTATCAGTCCTAATGGCCTTAATTTTACAATTACTTTCATTCTCAATGCACCTCCTAAACTTCTGAAAGATTGCAGGCACTTCTGATTTTGATTTGAGGAAGTAGACCCAACACATTCTAGTTAGATCATCAATAAATAGGATGAAGTATCTACTACATTCATGGATGATATTCTCATAGGCCCACAAACATCTGAATGGACAAGTTGAAGTTTGGATAGAGCTCTCTTAGATTGATTTTTAGGAAAAGGAAGTTTGGTCTGTTTTCCTTTTTGACAAATTTCACACACACAAGAAGCTTCACATATATTTGGCATGTTTTCAACTAGCTCGAGCTCATTCAAAGATTTAAGTGAGGAATAGTTAGCATGGCCAAACCGTTTATGCCAAATTTCTGATTCATTTTTTGTGCTGGTAGTAGCCTGCAGATTAATGTTTTCCCATTTCAAAGGAAAACTTCTATTTTTCATTTCCACAGTCATCAACTCCAGATTTCTTTGATCCAAAATTTTACAGCTACTATCCTTAAATACTAAGGTATAGTTCTTCTCAATTAATTGACCAACACTTATCAGATTTTGATCAATGTTTGGCACATATAGAACATCAGATATGAATTTCATACCAGATGGAGTCTGAACTGAGACCTTTCCAATGCCCTTCACAGTCACATGCTCTCCATTTCCAACCTTTACTTTCGATCTGTAGCCTGTATCTAACTCCACGAAGATATTAGCATCTGATGACATGTGATGAGTGCAGCCACTGTCAAGCAACCATGTAGGATTCTTACTGCTGATTGACTGATTTTGAGCTGAGAAAAGATGTTCCTCACATTGATCTTCAGCAACCATGGCCTGCTTAACCTCCTTCTTTTCCTTTTGATTTTTACAGACCTTTTCAACATGCCCAAATTGCTTACATACTCTGCATTGGACACCAGGCCTATACCAACACCATTTAGGCGAATGGCCTTTCTTTTTGCAATGTGGGCATGGAGGATACTTTGCATCCTTTCCAGTTCCTTTCATCTCAGTTTCTCTCTTCCAGTTTTGTGTCTTTCTTTCGCCAAAACGTGTCTGAGATGTGTGAAGCGCCTTTAGCAAATAGAGCACCTTCTACTTGCTCTTCTTGCCTGAACATTCTTCTTTGTTCAGTGGCATGAAGAGCATTTACAAGTTCAGCCAAGGAGATACTTGCCAAATCCTTTGAATCTTCAAGAGAGGAAATCTTGGATTCAAATTTCTCGACTGATCAATACCTTTTCCACTACTCTCTTGTCTGGTAAGTCTTCTCCCAGCAGTCTGATTTGATTCACAACTTTCATAAGTCTATCAGCATAATTTCTTACAACCTCTGTTTCCTTCATTTTCAGCATTTCAAACTCCCTTCTCAGGTTGAGCAATTGGATCTGTTTAGTTCTTTCACTTCCCTGAAATTCCTCCTTAAGTTTATCCCAAGCTTCTTTTGCTGTTTCACAAGTCATTATCCTTGTGAATATAGCATCTGAAATGGAGGACTGAATGCAGGAAAGAGCTTTGAACTTCTTGGCGACATCTTCACTGTGTTGCTTGATTTGAGCAACCATGGGGTTAGCTCTCGATGGTTCAGGGTCTGCTCCAGTTTCCGTCGTTTCCCAGAGATCATAAGCTTTAAGATAGGCCTTCATTTTTGCAGCCCAAAAATTGTAATTTTCTCCATTGAAAACTGATGGCAAAGGTGCTGTGAAGCTGCTAGAAGCCATCTCTTTTTTCACTCCTATTTTGTTGCAGAAGTTGTCTTGCTGATTTTCTCCTTTTTTGGCTTTTTTTTGATCCTTCTAAGATCTCTTACAGCTCTGATACCACTGATAAAAAACGTTTGAAACAAAGAGGAGGAAGATAATATTCATTCATAATCAAAAAGTTGGTGCAAAGCCCTTACATATAGCCATACATTTGAAAACAAAAGGAAGTGATTTCTTGTCACATCTCCTACCAACTACCATACCTTACAGCTGGAAAATCACAGCAACTAGCATTACAACTGAAATAGTTTAATAAACTAAGATAACAACCAAAATAAACTTAGCTAAATGACAACAAAAGTGTCACACACACTTTAACAATAATATGTGTGTTGTGTGTTATTATGTTCTTGAACTTTTGCATATCAAAATGTTGGATGTATATGATTCTGAATTTATAATGAGATTATAAGATCAATTAGAGTTGTCCAGGTTTAGAAAATTTTATAGCCTAAATTTCGAAAATGTTACGAGGTTTGGTTCCATTTCAGTAATTTGATTTAACAGAAAAATAGGACATTAAAAAGTGAATTGGAGAGGATGTCTTTCTGTGTTTGTATAACAACTTAAATTCAATCAATTTCTGGTACTTTTATGCAGTTTGGATACCGCCATATCGATTGTGCCCGATCCTATGGAAATGAAAAGGAGGTATGTTTTTCTTTCCATAGCTGTTACGGAGGCAGGATATCCATTTTTATTCCATGTAAAGATACAGTAATATGCTGTATGTGTGTTTTTACGGATTTCTCTTCTATTGAAATGAAAAATGTAATTCATTTGGGGTCGTGATTTGGTTACTTTACCGGCAGAGTGATGTGAAAAAGATCTCTAATAGCTAAAGTTCACATAACAGTGCCATGGAGATAATGAGGCTTTTGTCCCATTTTGGTTCAAGAGACAATGGATATTTGGGGTCAAAATGGGACTCCAAATTCACATGTACAATATGACTATGTGTCTGTGAGACTCATCTTATGTTCTTTCTTTGCAGATAGGTTCAGTTTTAAAGAAGCTGTTTGATGATGAAGTTATGAAGAGGGAGGATATATTTATTACCTCCAAACTCTGGTAATCAAATTACGTTCATAAATATATTCAAGAAGTGAAATGCTGATTGATGAAACTTGTCAATATGAGCTGCTTCAATTTTGAAGTTTGAAACTAGAACTTCTTCCATTATATGGGACAGGATCTAGTTTCCCACCATCATGGATGTGCATTATGCAGTGGTACTGTCAATTATGTTATTTGTAAGCGTATATAGATAAAAAATACTTTCTTTGCATTTGATGTTTCACTTTCCTTTTGAGTTTGATGCAAACTGCAAACCTAGTCTTGAGGTGCTTGAACATTATACTTCATATGTTAATTACTTCATTTACTCCTCTTTCACATCTGGTCTTTACTCATTGACTTTTTAACATTCAAGCTAGAACTGACCTCTTAACTTCTGCAGGTGTACCGATCATGCACCAGAAGATGTGCCCGTGGCATTAGATAAAACATTGGAAGATCTGCAACTTGACTTTCTTGATTTGTATCTTGTACGTAATTTTTTGTGATATTGGGTTTTTGACTGTAAGAATGCAAGATGACCTCATAAGAAGACAGTATGTATGAACGGAATAACTGAATCAAGTGAATTCTTATATCTCCAGTAACACAAAATCAGCTTGATGACCTTAATGCCATGGTCAAATTTTAAAAACATTAAAGCTGCTTCAAATTTTGATCTGCTTACCTGGCTTTCAAAGTTGAAATGATATGTAATAGTGGCATAATTACCTCATATTTTTTTCTTTGGGTGGGATATTTTGCATCTTTACTGTTGAAAATTTGTATCATGGGCTGATGAATGGACCTGTCTAATTGTAAAGATCCATTGGCCTGCCCGGTTGAGGAAGGGGGCTGTTGGCATGAATCCAGAAGACTTTGTTCCAGTGGATGTACCTACCACATGGAAGGCCATGGAAGCACTCTATGAGTCTGGTAAGGCCCGAGCTATTGGCATTTGCAATGTCTCTACCAAAAAGCTGGGTGATATATTGGATTTAGCTCACATTCCTCCGGCTGTCGTCCAAGTTGAGTGCCATCCAGTGTGGCAGCAGACCAAACTACAAGAATTCTGTAAATTAAAGGGAGTTCACCTCACTGTGAGTTGGCAAAACTCGGTTACTTAATATAAAATTCACGTTGCTGCCTTTTGTTCATGTCTTCAAGAATAAGAAAACTGCTTTTGGTTGCCAATCTCTTTCTGGTGGTTTTTGATAATCATAATTGCTCAGTTCACCATTATAAGTTTGTCAGAGAAAGGTTTTACATTTGTTTGGAATTCTAATTAACCTCTTAATTTTCTTAAAAGGGATATTCACCACTTGGTTCGCCTGGAACGGCTATGTACAAGAGCGATGTCCTCAAGCATCCTATTGTAGTCACTACTGCAGGAAAATTGGGTAAAACTCCTGCTCAGGTTGCTCTTCGATGGGGTTTGCAGATGGGTCACAGTGTACTTCCCAAGAGCACAAATGAATCAAGGATCAAAGAGAACTTCGATGTTTTCGATTGGTCTATACCTGATGACTTGTTTGCCAAGTTCTCCGAAATTGTGCAGGCAAGTTATTTTCATTTACACTAAATCCCTTTGAGATTTTATGGGTATATTTCTTCTAACGGGCCAGTTATGAATAATGCAACAATCTATTTTGCAACTACAGCTGAGAGAAGAGTTAGATATTAGATACAGAGTTCTTCATATTAGACAAAGAGTTCTTCCTACCAATTTTTTGAATCGTCCCCACCATGTGAATCCCTTAAAGTTTTTGTCATTAAATAATAGTTATATGAGAACTTGGGCATTTCTTTCTACATCTCTTAACAAATGTTTTTTTTCTACTTTGCAGGAAAGACAGGTCACGGGTAACTTTTTTGTCCATGAGAAATTCGGTTCATACAGAACCATTGAAGATATATGGGATGGTGAGCTTTGAGCTTGTTGTTTAATGACAAAAATTTCGGAATGATGGGCAAATATATGTTTTTGTCATCATCTATCAATATTATGAACTCGAAAAATTTTTTGGGGTATTCGAGCTGGCTTTATTGCAAGCATTGATGTTCTGACATCTTATGATTTCTAGTTATTGTGTGTAATTTCATGTATGGAAATGCTTTGTTTATTAAAAGTTTGTATAAAAATGGGATTGTAATTTAACATTTATCTATTTCCTTTCGTTTTTATTAATTGCATTTTAGATGGAAGCTTGTTTTTAGTTGATATGTCATTAATTAATAACAATAATGTGTCATGTTAAACGACTAAACGAGTTTGTTAAATTTTTTAATGTTAAGTTATTGATTGATGGATGAGATAATAATTTGATAATTCGGGGATAATTCGAAAAGCCTTTTGAATTTTAAATTGTAGATGGGATGATTTGATGAATCTAGTCATCATTCATAAAACTTTTTAAAGTTGAACGACTAATGGAATAACGATTTGATAAGTTAGATGATCATTCGAGCTCTTTTAAGGTTTAATGATCAATTATTTATAAATAATGTGCAAAGTTAATATTTTCTACAAGACAAGATTCTAATAGACATCGATAATAAGTAATATTAAAATTTGGGTTATTGGCACAAAACTCGCGACTTTTGACCCTATTGCACAATATTTCTTACCTTTCTTGATTGGCGGAAACTCCATAAATGACTTTTGAGGTGCAGAAGCCCTCCCAGTGCTTATGTTACTGTTGTCGTTAAATCCAGTTTGATAACAATTTTTATAAATATTACAATTTTCAATACTATTTTTTAACTATATAGGTTTCTCGAAATTATTACTTTTGAACCACATATTTTACCTAAAAAACAACAAAAATTCTATTTATAATCAAATTTCAAGCCGTCGAATAGAATCTTTGTTGTGAATTCAAACTTTTTATTTGTACCCTCCAAAGTCCCAAACATTTAAAACTACATTTTCTATCCCAATCTCAATCCATGCCCCTCCCTCAAAACAAATAAATCCCAGCAAAAAAAAATTTACGTGTTGAATGGAAAATTATCAAAACAAAAATCCCCGGCTCAGACTTCCTTCCACACCGGACTTTCAGTCGCCTATTATCTTGGTGGTAAACACTAGCGCGAGTTCCATTTCATTCAATCCCGAAGCCTCTCCATAGGTCATATTAGTTGGGTTATAAAAAAATGTGCATGACAGGGGACCTTACAGGCCCCCTCACAGCAGAGAGGGGGTGGGAACCCACCCTCCTCTACAATGGGAGGGGTCTGTAAAGGTTCTCCTTGCATGATATTACTAAATTGGTGTCAACGCTAATATTGTTTTGGTATGTATTAAAATTGAAATTAGATAAAAATTTCAAATCAAAATTACATATTTAATAGGATCCGTAACTATTCGACCATACATTTCATCAATTTTTATCAAAATTTAATAATATCTAATTTTTATCTACTTCAAGAGGGGCTAAATAACATTCCATTCCTTGTGCCATCATGGGTTAAAAATTTGTCCGTTTTGTAAACTATTTATTTATAAGCAAGTTTATAAGTACACATATTTCTTCAAATTAATTTTTAATATTTTACTTTGAATACGTCACTTTTTTGCTTATAAACAAATTTGAAAATGTATTATTACGAAAAGAAATAGCGTACAAGGGTGGGTGAACAAATAAACTGTAAAATCGCTAAATCGAACAAAACAGCAACAAGTGGTTTGATTTGGTTCGGTTTCAAATGTGAAATTGTTTGGTTTGATTTGAAATTTTTTCAAACCACTTTAAACGGTTTGGTTTATGTTTTAATTGTCCAAATCGCGATTTCAAATCGTAACCCGCCAAGCTTTAAAAATATATATATAAAAAAATAAAAATGGCGAACATGTGTCTCCGTCCTCAACAACCAACCCCATGAATCCCCTAGCACTTTCTACATCTCCACCAAGTCCGTAATATAATTGTTTTACACTTCCTCTTCACCTGCGCTTACTTTCTTGATTGATTTGTAATTAGAGTGCTTTCTGTTGAAGGAAAGTGGTGGTGTGATTGATTGATTTGTAACTAGAGTGCTTTCACAAGTTGGTGTTGCATTAAACTTCTTTTCTGTTTGAAGTTTCGAGATTTGGTAATCAACTGGAATTAATAGATTGGATTTATTTACTTATTTTATTTTTGTCCAATTGTGGAGGGGTAATACCCTGGTTTCCTAGAACTCAAAGGACTTGGCTTGAACAAATAGAAATTTATAAGAGTCAATACCAAGCAAAATACATGCAATTTCTTAACACAATTAATTAAATCAACATTGACAATTCATACCACATTTCATCACGTGTAATTATTGATACTCAACATATTACTATGTACTATCGAATAGTGAAGAAGTTTGCAATTTATTAAAAAGGACCTGAAAGTCTATTAACAATCCACCAATAATCTAGTTTAATAAATAAAAATTGCATAGGAGTGAACCACTTTCACCTTAAATATTTTCTCTCTTGATTAATGATGAAATCAACATTGATTTCATAAGAACTCGTACACTTAATTCTTGTTTTTACTCTTTTAATAAATCTAGCATGATATGAAAGATTTACGAGTATGCGAACGAGCTTTTTTAATAAACTGCACATTTTAACTCTACTTTAGACGAATATGCATTTGGAATATACTAATTTATTTGTTGACAAATCATAATTTCAAACCGCAAAAAATAATTTAATTTGGTTTAATTTAGGAAATGAAATGATTTTGTGTTTTTAGCTTAAAAATTTGCTTCCAAATCAAACAATGTTTATCCTAGAACAACTCTACAAGGTTTCCTTACATGATAATAGGGGTGTACGTGGTTTGGTTTGGTTCTGGCTCCAGAAGATTCAAACCAAACCATAAATCGATAATTTTTTACTAATAGAACCAATTGGTTTTTTTTTTTTTTTTTTAAATATGGAACCAAACCGCTCAGTTCTGGTTTGGTTCTGGGACCATTACTTGAATTTTTAAATAATAAATGCAAATTAAAAGCTGTTTATATCCACTTCTTCATTAGAATCCATCTACTTTATCACTAAATAGAAAATGAAATTTTCAGTTAATAAAAAAAAAATTAGAAAAAGTAACATGTTATTCTAAGTCAAAGAAGAAGAAACTCACCTAAAGGAAGCTCGTCGACTCGTCGAAACTTAGATAATCGAATATAAATGCCGTTTAGACTTGTAGATATAGGTTACGATGAAGTTCTGACTCCCATTCTACCATGATGCCATGTGATTTAGGGATGAAATTTGCAATTTAACTTTGAGTTAACTCTTGAGAATTGACAAATTGGACTGGAGTTTATATATACATAAATTTTAAAAAATAAACATCAATGTAGTCAATGGTGATTAGAAGTGCAACGATTACTGTGTTATAGAAGTGCAAATAAAGCAGTATGAATGCGTGTCTATAATTGAAAAGAAGGAAAATGAATTAAAATTAGATTTTAGATTTATAATTTAAAATATTTGTCTAATAGAAAATAAGATAAAATATATGATAAATAATATTTTTGTACATTTCACATTTATAATTTCAGATTTGATTTTTTTAATGAGATGGATATTCACTAATTTGTGTATGTGTGTGTGTATATATATATTGAGTGTGTATGTGTATTGAGTTTGGTTCTTGGTTCTGGTTCTTGAATGAGAATTAAAATCGAAATCAAATGGTTCTTGATTATAAGAACAAAATCATTATTTTTTTATATAGAACCGAACCAAACCGTTTGATTTGGTTTGATTCTGGTTTGATCTGGTTTAATTTGATTATTTTGCCCCAGCCTTACATGATATTTATTAACTTATTTCCTATGAGGGCGACCTCACAGTAACCTCCGTGCACTCTTCTTCTTACCAAAAATAATCTGCAGTCAGATCCTATCGGGTAAACCACAAGTTATTCACTTTCACTTTCATTTTCATTTTTTTGCCCCTTTTGTCGCATAAATTAATGGCTTTCCACTTTTATAATTATCCTCTCCTTAAGTCGCCACTCTCTTCCGCCTCACCGTACCCTCCCCAAAGCCTTCCCACGCTCACACCCAATCCCCTCCTCTGCTCTAATAATAACAATTCCAAGGTACACAGCAGATATACATTTCATTGACAACTGTATTTGAATTAAAACCTAATTCTAAGTTTATTTGATGTGTTTTGATGAATGTGATAGATTTTGGGTGTGAACAGTGGGAAACGAAGATGTGTTTCTGTGAAGGTCCAAACGACGGAGAGGAGAGCCATGCCCGAAGACAAAATGTTGGTCAGTGATTGATAACTGAATTGAATGTTATTTATTTGTTGAGATAATGACGATATCAATGGATTGAATATTTTTTTATTTTTAGGTGTTTGTGCCACCGCATCCTTTGATAAAGCACTGGATATCAATTCTTCGTAATGAGCAGACACCTTGTCCAATTTTCAGTAAGTGGAACTTCAGCTAAGAATGAAAATAGTCTTGCCTCGGTTGTTTGCTGAGTTTTCTTGGATAGCCAATCACTTTGAATCCATTTGAAATGCTTGCCAATTTGTTTTATTGTAAATATGGCTATTGATGAGCAACAAGGTTGCAAATGGCAAGTATTGGTATGAAAGTTGCAGCAAATGCAGTTATTGATACTAATTTGATGGAAGTCATAGCATTTGTACTTAATGATAGTGATAAACACTAGCAAACAAGTTACAGTTGGTTGAGGTGGGCTTGGAAAAGCATTTTTAAATGTCAATTGAGCGAGGAGGCATACTTTTATAATCTTCCTTTGTCCAGGTCATACTAATTTATGTTTATGCTCAAATAACCCCATTGTAATATTTATAGAAAGTGCCATGGCTGAGCTGGGGAGATTGCTTATTTATGAGGCCTCAAGAGACTGGCTGGTGAGCTGTGACTATTTGGATACTCTTTTATTTTTAATTTCTTATTATATGATTATATCTGCTATGGATGCTTTCAAATATGGTAATTTGGAACAACTTGAATTCTGAGGAATATTTTAAATTACATGACTAGAGTTTCTGGTCGTAAAAATAAGAAATACAAATTGAGTCTTTGCTTGAAACTGATCTCCCTTTTTCTTCTTAAAGTTTATAGTAGTTATAGATAATAGTATAGTTCTTCTATTTAAGGAAACTTCCAAATTCAAATTTTTTAATACCAATACTACTTTTAACTAACAATTATATTTTTAATTGCTGTTAGCCAACTATCTCTGGAGAGATCCAGTCACCAATGGGTGTTGCCTCCGTGGAATTTATTGATCCAAGGAAACCTGTATCGGTTAGGCTTTTTATTTCATCTCTCTCTCTCTCTCTCTCTCCCTCCCCATTTGTTTATTCATTTGAATTGTCTTGATTTGATATTACAAAACTCAATTTTCTCAAAAATGGGGCTCAAACAAACCCTATATGTTTTTACCATGTTATGCTAGCTTTTGATACCAATGTGGGGAGAATCCAAGAAAGTCTAATAAAATTTTGCATCCAAACTATTCGATATATTCTCATTCCAACAAAGCTTCTAAAAATTTTGAAGGAAAAATAAAAATACTTGGAAAAGTTTACACAAAGAAACAAAAAATGGGAAGTTCCTTTCCCTCTGGGGGTAGGAAAATCAAGATCGGGGTAACGGACAGGAGCTATGGAACTTGGTTGTGGCCCAAAATGAATACTTGCATCTGAAATGTGCATAGTTTACACTCTCAACACTGAATATATGTTGAACTTTTATACATGAATTATTGGATTCCCATTGTGTTTAAAGCAAATGAGTGCAATGAAAAACAATGATGACAACAATCTAATCCTTGTATCCATAAAAGCTGAGTAAGGATATACTTGGTGTTATTTACTTCAATCCAGAGTTACACTATTTGGATCAAACCTTGAGAACATTCCAACTAAATTAAGTATTTTGCTCATCCCTGACTCTGCTTTATGAACTAACGCTCATCTTTCCCCATTTATAAACCATTTCAAACTTCAAATTTGCCTGATCATAAATTGGCCTGGAAACTTGTATTCTGGGTTAAGGTTTATCTTTTCCAGAATTGAACTGATCATTGTATTCATGCTGTACAGATTGTTCCCATCTTGAGAGCTGGTCTTGCTCTAGCAGAGCACGCATCATCAATTTTGCCTTCAACAAAAACATATCATCTAGGTACATGAAGGTTTAGTCCTCTTTAATTGCAGGAAAAAAAATATTGTTATCCATATACGAGATTACAGATATTTCACGGTGAAATTTCAAGTGTTTGTACTATTAATGTTGACGTTTTATGTTTCAGTTATTACTGAGTTACAACTGTTGTTTACATCAATTTCTTAATTTTCTGACTGCTCTTTAATTGCCTTTTCAATTTAATTTCACTCCGTGTTTGTAAAACTGACTGCTTGCTGCATTTTTTATAATTTTGTTACAATCTAAGGCATCGTCAGAGATGAAGAAACTCTTCAACCGACTGTGTATTTGAACAAGTAAGATCTTTTTGTAGACAAAGTTGCTGAAGTTTTCATTTTACATTGATCTTAGTGCTTTTGATGCTCCAGAATCTATGACGTGCATTAATAGAAGTGCTTTACTGTAGGTGCACAACCAGAATCTTTTTTTTTATTGCATTTTGATATGTTTCCCAAGTTCTATTATTTCCATATAGATCAGCTTGGTTTAAGTCCTCTACTAATTATTTGGTAACCTGCTCCTCAGGTTACCTGAGAAATTTCCCGAAGGTTCTCGAGTGTTCGTCGTAGATCCCATGCTTGCAACAGGTACTTGTATCATTTCATTATAGCTATTTTTGCTGTAAAATGTTGTTTATTTTGCTCTACATGTCATATTATTCTGTTCTCAGATTTCTACTTCTCCCCCAAAGTTTAGAGATTATAGAAAATTTGAGTTGATTATTTGCCCACGCTTATAATCTTTCACTTTCTTTACATATCATATGACTTTAGGTTATAGTTAAATGTGTATCTTTAGGTTACCAGGCTGGATTAACACTGGGGATGGTTTACTTTGAGGTTTCGTGTGCTGATAATACTTTTTTGGGCATATCATTTAGGTCAAATTTTTTAAACCTGGTCTAAATATCTCAAGTGCTCCATCCACATATAGCTTCAAGCATCATTTTTTTCTTAGCCATTTAGGCGTCATGGATCAAGACACCCTTCATTTGGTGTTTGGATTCAATGTGGTTGGATGAATAAACCTCAAAACTCCCAATTTATAATTTTGGGATCATATGAAAATTCAATTCCATAACATGGCAATAAATAAGAGACACTCGTGCCTATTTCCAATTTTTAAAATAGAAGTGGAAGAAATTTTGAACCGTGGATGCAAGTGACTCCTTAAAATAGGATTGTAGTGGTGCTTCTAATCTTCCGTTTCTGCAGGAATTGTCTGCCAATATGTTGTTGCAAATATATTGTTCGTATTAGGCTTGGAAATTATTTATTTCTTGGTATATGCTATTTTTAGGTGGCACAGTCGTTGCAGCCCTTGAACTGATAAAGGAGCGCGGCGTTGATAATAAGCAAATCAAAGTGGTTAGTATACTAAAATTCTTATTTTCTCCATTTTTAAAGCATGTACATTCTTCTCTGGGCATTCTTGGCCTTGCCTCATGGACCATGGTTCAGAAAATAATCTCTCTTGCAGCCAAGTACCAATCGTGCCTGCTGAAGCTGTGTAGGATCTATTTTACATGTATCTTTTGCATCTACGTGCAACATAATACTTGCTGTATAAACTGCTTTTGTTTCAGATATCTGCTGTTGCTGCTCCTCCTGCCCTTCAAAAGCTTAGTGAGAAGTTTCCTGGGTAAGAATATTTCCAATTAATTATTTTGGAACTTATATTTTTTTGCACTTTGGTTTTATTAATTTCTCTTTTTCTTGATAACCAGGCTTCACGTATTTGCGGGAATTCTTGACCCCACTGTTAATGACAAAGGGTAATACAGATTTTATATATGGAGCTCGCCCATTGGCAGAAATGCATATACTGTTCTCACTTCTCGAGTATTTTGGTCATTTCAGGTTTATATTACCTGGACTTGGAGATGCAGGAAACCGTAGCTTCGGCACATAAACCCTGTCAAATATACAACAAGCTCAATCTCCCTGGTTGTCATTGACCCAATTTTGAAAATTCTAGGTATGATATGTGAAAAAGTTCTGCCCAAGTTTTGAAGTATTGCTCAGCTGATAATCTTAAGATTCTATGATTAATTGCAACAGTGGCATTGGAAGGAATGGAAAGAAATCAAAATGAGATTGTGTTGATTAAGAAATCATGCAGCATCTTTAGAAGATAAAAATGATCATAAATAGTTTACAAAAAAAGAGCAAACTATTTCTTTGTTATTTTCTCGAATTAGTATTTTTTATATCATTCTATTGTTGTTCTTAGTATAATTCTTTTGAGGTATTAGTAATGGTTTAGACCACTGCATCTTTCTTACACCAGTGTCGCATTGTGATGGCATTATTCTGTAGTAGGATTCAGCCATCTTTTATTGTCTTGCATTTTTGTTAATTTCTCATCAACCCAATTCAAGGCTCTACCTTCTGATTGGCAGATCTTGACCTTGGCGATCTCAAACTTAACAGGCAATCAACTCAGATCACCAAGGCATCTTATCGGCATTCATTACACAAGACTTTTAAGCACACCTTAACTACCCATAATGCCAGAATTTAGAAAGAACAATTAATTCAAATACAAAAAGGATTTAGGCTTTCTGGAGGCAAGAATATTCTGATCACAAACAGAAGCAAGTTCTCTACTCCATACAGCAAATCAATAAATTCTTTAAATACAATCTTGCATCGATATATTCATAAATATATCTATAAACGGCAAGAATCAAACTCAAATCTATATACATGCTGGCAAGAGAATTCCAGGTCTTCTGCTGCCTCGACCAGGCACAATTACTTAAACTGTAATGTACAGAGTTGAAATTGAAGTACATTAAAACTTCAGAAAATTTAAATGAACTAAAGAAATCTACCTTCAGGATGGCAGTTTATACACCAACATAACCACCATCACAACCACAACCATCACAGCCACTGCTCGTGTCTCCGTGAGGCCTGGTTTTGGCACTGAGACAACAGCAAACTAGACCTATCAATAGCATGAATCCCCATGCTGAGGCTAAAGCTTGTGCCCAACTCAAGTAATAACCCATCTTTTCTCCTCAGACTCCTCTCCTTCTCAGTTTAATACCTTCCCACTGACATATAATCAGGCTGTTTGTTGTTCCTATAAAAATTCAGAGAGGAGGTTAAGTTGGAGATAATTAGTATCTCACATGGGTGAGCTTGAAAGCGGGCATGAAAACAAGTGCCAGCCTGTGAAACAAACAGCTACAGTGATGAAAATCTTTGCCCTTAAAAACCATCCAAACTCGAGTTTTTATATGGTTTTTGGTGACTGCAATAAGAACATATATACTGTGTATAGGCATGTCATGTGGGGATAAGTTTACACAAAATGCTGGTAAAAGTATACTTTTGGTGACTGAATTATAGCTAGATCAACTTTTCATACTTGCTATTGCTAGTTGTCTTAAGAGGTTTTTAATCAGACTTGCCACCTTCATGCAAACAATATTAAGTAAATGATGAAAGTGTATATATTTATTTATAAAAAGCCAAAGGAGCTTTTACATGATATACGCATCAACTGGTGATAAATGCACACGTGTGCTCCGCTGTTCTTATTGTGGAATTTCCACTTTATTCTATTCTATTCATCATTCAAAAAGTTATTCCTCACCCCATTTTATGAAGTTTATATATATATATATATATATATATATATATATATATAGAAATTGGACTAGTGATTCTCAACTTACTCGTGGCAAAAAGTCGAGTCTTTTACTTCTGTTGAACTTTATAAATTTGTAGCAACTTGATCACTAATGAAAGGTTTCGTTAACTTAACTGTTAAGAAATAAAGATTTGTTGAAAAGATGATTATAATTCTATTTTCAATTAAAATGAAAATTGAAAAAATAACCCTTTTTTTATTTTTGTTGAATAGAGAAAGGTTCTCGCCTTACCCATGTCTGTCCACGCCTTGTGAGGAGCGAGCAGTGCGGTAGATGGAAGAGGTTCTGAGTCGTGAGTTGGTTTATATCTTGGACGAATGAAATTTTTTTACATCTCAAACCCAATGACACTTCTCGAAACATTGGGGGATCTCTGAGACGAAAGGACAGCGGGCTGATACTTGAAGTTCCATGAACGCTTTCTTCCAATGTGAGAGTGGGGGGGGGGGGGGGGGGGGGGAGCTGTAGCTTTATAAAGTTGGTTTTCAGTGGCTGGGATGCTATAAACTACTTTAAATAAGTGGCATCATCACCGACCCCAAAAGAATTTCCTTAGAACTAGTGGTTTCCGAGATGACGGTTGTGATGCCATCTTATGTGCTTTTTTGGGGATTAGGGTGGGGTGTATGCAATTCTAGCGCACACGCCCTAAAGCAAAGTGAATGAGAGGACACCATCTGTCAACCAAATTATAGGTCAAACTCTTGTTTCTACATTCTCATCACCAATTTATACAAGAAAATATGAACAATGATTTTTTACCATAACCAAAAGGCATGGCCAAGAAGTCTTGCCAGGACCCAAAAGATCCATATTACAAATTATAGGATCTTGTTTTTTCTGTAACGTCAAGAATCCTTCATCTGCAACGGGAATCTTCAACAAAAATCATGCCCAACAGCATTAGCAAAAATAAAAATAAAAATGCCAAAACATGACCAAAAATGAAGGCAATTCCCCTTATAAAAAATAATCTGAGCATAGAATTGGGGCAAAGTTCAATTTGGCCAAGCCATTGGAGAAGGTGCATTTAACGCGTGCAAGTTTGTCACATCGAAACCATCTGTTATTCATAGCAAAGGGAAAATGATGCAATTTTGTCACATGGAAACCATCCATAATTTCGTGAAGAAGATTAACTACTATCTTTTACACAACCCGAGTCGACTTCCCACATTCTTCGTAAGAAATCTTTTAACTACTATACAAATTTCAAACAGATTTTCAGTTCTTGATTATCACTGGCAAGAGTCCACTACCTTAAAACAATAATTCAAGAAATTTACAACCCGCTAGTGATATGCAAATAACAGCAGAGCATGTACTTGACAATTGAGCAGCTGTGGATGAAAAACATTATTATGTAGTCCATGCACAAGATTTTGTCGGACATACGTGATTCATAACTTAGCCCCAAAGTTTAAGCCCCTGCATAGAAAAGAATCATAACAGAGAGATCACAACCTATTCTCCACAACTACATCTCGCAGCCTTAAAGTTCCACATAAAATACAAATGCTAATCTTCTCGTTGACAAAAGACAGCAATAGGATCAAATTTCATTTAATCCCTGATAAGAGGGTGATGACAAGATCTGATCTAAGACAAATATGAGGCACAAATTGCTTAGGCAGAGAGTTGATTGTGTTCTGACATAGTGTAAAGGGCAATTCAATAAAACAGAAGCCAAAACAAATTCAAGTTCCAGAAAGATATCAAGTGTAGATCAAAAATAGAGGCAATATAGTATTCCACAAAACCAAAATAAGATGAAATTCAAGTATTCTCCATGATAAAATGCCATTTCAGGACCTCTAATAATTGAAAACTATACATATAGTAAAAAGGGATAGACACGAAAACAAATTACCAACTAAATACTATATTAAGAAGGGAAAGTATTTCTGAACCAGAGTGGACCACTAGATTTGGTACAGTGCCAATTAAAATTTAACTGGTGTTGGGTCTTAAAACTGAGAACCAAAGAGTTCGAGTCTAGTTCTTGGTTTCAGCTAAACAACCAAAATTTAATTTGGTTCCGATATTACTTTATTTATTTATAATATCTCAATAAATCAAACTTTTAATTTAACTAGTACAAATATACATGAATACACGTGTATTAAAATTTACCAACACTTTTGCCACCTAAAACAAAAAGCATGAAAGTGAAATCTGAATGGTTTACTCTTCCATTTTTTCTAGACATAAAAATAACTGAAACGAACTCGATGCGACACTAAATGTGTATTCGAGGCAAAAAAAGAATGAAATTAATTAGGATTTCTTTAATTTTCGTTTGTGTTAGATTATGATTATTTTCTCAGTTAGTTTCCTATTTAGATAATATTTTTCATTAAATTTCCTACTTATCTTATGATTGTTTAAATGCTTATAAATACTGGGTTAACCCGTTGTTTAAATACGCTTTGATTATTGAATATAATTTTTTGCTCTTTAATTTCTTCTATATACCTCTCAAATCCTTCTCAATTTTCATAAATTGCTTTAGTTAGATACGTTTATTAGATTCCTACATCAATTAGCTTGGGACTAAACTTGAGTTATCTTCCGCTTTCCATCCCCACGCCTGGTGATCAAATTGAGGTGGTTAACCGTAGCCTAGGTAACTTCATTGCTTAGTTGAGGATAAACCAGGAAATTAAAATCTCGTCATGACTATTGGTTTTTGTATACAATAATTATAATTATGTCGATAGGTCCACCAATCATAGCTCATTCGATGTAGTCCAGGGTTGGCACATGCCAACCACTTGATCTTGTCCCTTTGCCTACAAATTTTCATCCCACTACTACTGCTCAAGCTTTTGCTTACCATACTTGCGAGCTACATGATGAAATTACCCGTAAATTTACTTAAAATAATGATCATTGCAAATTTGCATACAAATTTGCAGCTGATGCACACCGTATACATAGAGAGTCCAATGTTGACAATTATATCATGATTAGAATTTCATTGCAACATTTTCCCCTCAAGATATCATTGACAAGGTCTTGAACATCAATTTGTTGCTTCGAAGGATGGAGGTTTTTGCAAGTTTCTAGTGTGTTGAAATGATCATCCGCCTAGCAATGCTATTTAGGTTCAGGAAGATGAGTTTCTCCACCTAGATACCAAGTTATTGGATGCTTATCTAGACTATAATTCGCCGAGGTTCTTTTCAACATAAATGATGTAACACTTAAGTATATTAGAGGTTAAGAAATGAATTTAATTCTTTTTTTCCTATTTAAATTAGATTTTTGATTAATTTCCTACATACCTTGTTTAAATCCCTTTCATAGAGTATTAACTCTGGGTTAAAGACACTTTGATTATTGAATACAAACTAATTCCTCCTCCAATTTTTCTTCTCTCTCAAATTCTTCTCAATTTTCATAAATTGCTCATTGTAAATATTTGTTTACGAGCTTCCTTCTCCAGAACCAGTACTAATTGGTTCTAGTCCGGTTCCAATCTACCAATTCGGTTCAATTTTGTAACTGCATCACTGCACATGGAGCATTTTGGTTCCTTGTGATGAATAGTCTTTGGTCCTCGATTCGGTCCGGTTCTCACTAAAACCAGGATCATGAACACCCCTGCTTAAAAGATGACCAGTTCACAGAATAGCTCCTGTTATAAAGGTAGAGTTTCATAAAAACGAGAATTTTCTATAACAGAGTCAGCTCTATCCAGATTTCTATAATCCAACTCCCGACTTGAGATTTTTCTTTAAAGTTCTGGGACTTCTATTCATCTCTTTAGGAGTGAGGAGGTGAAGGAGAGTACATTAATCAACATTATAAAATAGGTTCCACGTTCTTCAAAATTCCCCGCATCCTCATATCCTTAATAATTAACAGTGATAGCTTATTGGTATTTGATCTGTCCTCACACTACTTCTTCATATTGCCTGACATGTATTGAATGTTACATTGTTTAAACTACAAATCTACATGGGTAAAGTTACTATTCATTGTATTCTAAAAATAATATGATCAATGATAGCATCACCAAAAGTCCAAAAGGAAACCAATCATCTCTCCTTCATCAACATGAAGCTATCAATAATTTACTCCGTCAAGAGCTTCAAAACAGTTAACATCTCAAATTGCATTGTCTGGCAACTTAGGGCATAATAAACTTATGTTTAATTAGTATGCCCCAGGATGCTACTTGTACTTATCATATAAACGTGGCAGCTTAAACACAGAAATTGGAGAACTTCTATGGCGGATATAATATAGTGACTACTCTAGCATCACGGAGAAGATATAAAAATAGAAATATAAAAGACAATGAAAATAGAAGCTGCTGAGGCAAAGTTACATCACTCAATGTAAAGGCCGAGGCAAGGAAACTAACGTGTTTTGCATCCAACTAGCAGCCAAGCTACAGCTCACTATAATTGCGCCAAACTGCACGAAATTCCTCACGGAATGTATTCAGACGAGCTTTCAAGTTTGGTGTCCTAAAGCTTGCATGAATGAGGGTGACTGTAAGAGAGAGAGAGAGAGAGTTTGAGATGAATCTACGCCAATGAAAAACTTCGAAGTTAGAATAAAAAAATTACCAAGGAGGCCAATAGCAAATGCCCATAAGACACTGAGAAGTCCACTAGAGACAAACCAAAGAATGAAACTCACTGCAGAAATAACAAATAAAGCCATAAGCTTTCACTATAGAAACTTCACTGATGAGAGTCCTAAATGAGAAGTCAACGATGATGAAAACGGCAGAAAGTCTTGCCCTACCTGCTGAAGATAGCAAGACAAATACCCAACGAGGCCGTCCACAAATATGCACTGTTCTTTTGGCAGAAGGGCGCCCTCGAATAACAGGCCTAAAATAAATTAGATACTCAAGTCAGTAGCAGCATTGAATCGTTTGTAATTTCAGATCTACAGATGTGCTTACATAAGGGGAGGCCTCATTTTGGCAGCTAAATGTGGAGAAAACTGCCTGACAGTTCTTGTGACCTTTTCACTGAAAGTACCTGCAAAACTGTATAACAAATTGAGCAATATGAAAAGGATGACAAGAACAACTGTCAAGAAGTTTAAGCAATTGCAAAATGCTCGTTGACAGAGTGCTCTCTGGTCAAAGAAGCATACCTATCATTCAGAAAAGCTATGCTTAGAGCTGCCAACAGGGCAGCAACAATAGAAAGTGGCTTCCTTATAAATCCCAACCCTGAAACTCAATGTGCACATATATACAGTAATTTAAATAAATGCATAGGAGTGCAAGTGCACACGTGTTACATAAAAACCAGTACTGGTCATTATCTTTGGATTGCTTACCAAGAATAAACACAATCATTATGAAATAATTGGTCCGATAACTGTCAAAAGGAAAAGCAAAATAAAAATACATATCAGCAAAGTAAAAAAAGTGCATTTCCCATTAGATAACTCAAATAGCTGTATATTTCTGAAAAATAAAAATAAAAGAACCAACAATTGAGTGACACCAAACTCAATGCTGCATAATTTATAGAATTTTTTACTAAATATAAAGCTTAATGTTCTAATTAACAATAAGGAAAATGATAGGGAAGCTCAAAAAAATAAAAAATAAAAAAATTAATCTTCTTGAACAAAATACTAGACTTTTCTCCCTTTTATTTCATTTCTCTCCCATTCATTAAACAGCTAGTGACATTTTATCAGTCAAATTAATAATAAAAAAACAATATATGTATCGGGATATACCAAGGATGAGGATCTTACTAGTAGAGATTACACTTGAGGCGGCTGTTCCATTTGGAGTAGGAACGAGGAATGGTAAATCGGGAAAAGAATTCAGCTACCGGCCTCGGAGGCGATGACCATTCCACTTCTCGCAATGCCTCAATCAGATCCTCCGTTGTTACATTAGTCCAGTCCATTTACTACGCAATCTTGATTCAATCGGTTCAGAAAAACCCTTGGTGCAATGCAAATCTTTTAATAGGAAAAGGGCACGAAATTGAATGGAAGAAATGGGCAACGTAACGGAGATTAGATTGACGGGCGTTATAATGAGTCGTTAGAAATTCCGTTTTCATTTTGCTTGTTTTTAACGGGAAAGAGAGAACCCCGTCTCCCCGTCTCAGATCAACTGATATTGTCAAAATATATAAACATTTTTGTCCTTTTTGAAAGAAATTTTGGAATTAGCCTCAAATAAAGAGAAAATTGTACTGTTTGGTAGAGGTGGATGTTTGTCAGCTCAATTCGGTTATTGAAGGAATCGAAACTTTCAGTTCGATTTCGATTTGGTTTCTTTAATAACAAGAACCAAACGGTTTCGGTTCAGTTCAGTTATCAGTTATTTTTCGATTTTTATTCGATTCCTATTAAAAAAATTAAATTTGATGCAAATATGAAAAATATCTAATTATTTGCAATAATCAAAGCTAAATAGAGCAAAATAGAGCATCCAAAACATATCAATAATACTTGTTAAGCTTAAGTTCCAAATTGAAGGAAAAAACAACCATGATACAACCTTATCGAATGACAAAATTTAAAGCGAAATATATCTTCAAAATACATCGATAAAACTTTTTAAATATCAAAATTCATGTAAGATGTAACATGATATGAAAATTTTAACAATTACCATGTAGAGTAATACAAAAAGTGTCAAAAGTATCATGTGAGCTTAATTTAAATTTAAAATGTTTGGTTCTCGGTTCTATTTTCTATTTTCAAGTAGGAACCGATCGGTTTTCGATTATCCATTTTTCGATTTTGGTTCTCGTTTTTATCCTAAAGAATCGATCGATTTCAATTTTTTTGTTCGATTTCGGTTTGATTCTCTCGGTTTTGATTTTTTTGTCCACCCCTCCTGTTTGGAAACTTTCTTATTTATAAATAATCATGTGAAATCATTTATTGAACCATTTTTAAATTTTTTTTTGTAAAATTAACAATTTTGATTAGCCAAATATTCACGTTCATCATTTTAGACTTTCAAAAAATAAAATAATAATAATTAATAAAATATTGTCACATTGCTATTTATAAATAATCGTTTATAAATGAATTACCAGACACACAATATAATATTATTTATATCAACATAAATTAGTTGGTTAAATTTGTTAAATAATTGATACCTTAAATCTTAAGAAATTCCAATATTAATTAACTGTTACCAAATCTTGTTCCAAAAAAATTTTAATTTTATAACTGATGTTTTGATTAACTATACATTAAAAAGAAAAATAAAACATGACACAAAGTGCACCCTTAAAATCAATGTTAAAGGCATGAAAAGATGCTTGCATAACGTGTTTAGTTCTTAGGCGTTTTTAAAACGATTTATATTTGGATTAATTACTCTAACGGACACTGAAGTTGTTCAAAATTTTAAAATGAACACTATAGTTTATTCTTTACATCAATGGATACTGAAGTTTTGATCTTTTACTACATTGAACACTTAACAGATTTTTGGATAGTTTGAATCAACTTGCACCAAAATTGGCCAAAAGTAATTTTTTTTTTCCAAATCAAAATTGTAGGCCAGCCCCCGCCCCCAGGACAACTGCTTTTCACCTATATGGTCTGTTTGGTAGAATGGACTGTACAAGCAGTGGCGGACCCAGGATTTTTGATCAGTGGGTGCGAAACAGAATAATGTAAAAAATAATTTCAAATAAGACAACGATAGTATTCAAAAATCAAAATGTAGTACATTTTTTACAATTGTTCCTTACGACTTTTCATACTTTGAAAACGTCGTATAATAGTCTCATTATCAATTTTATTAAATACATCTTTTTCAACATACAGCACTAAGCTATCATTCATCCATTGGTCTCCAATCCGATTGCGCAATCGATTTTTCACAATATTCATAGCAGAAAATACCCTTTCAACTGTAGCATTAGCAACTGGAAGGGTTAATCCTAAAGTCACGAGCCTATAAACCAATGGGTACTGTTACAAATATATATGCTAAAATTTGAGCTTTAAATTATAAAGTAGATACATAGAGTTCACACATTCATGTCAACACCGCAACTTAAAAAAGTAAGCCAGTTATGATCGGATAGATTTCCATTGATGAAGATTTCCATAAGCTTTGGTTGGTTGGCCTCCAATTCTCAAGAAGAACAAATCCTAACAGAATTCACCAAACAAACAACCAGATTCAAAAACACAATCCAGCAACAATGCCAATGAACATGCCAATTAAACAACCAACAAGCACAAACAAGAACAAGTGCCCACCAGGCACACAGGTAATAGGGCCGACTAGGCCAAGGGACAGCCACACTAACCTGATCTGTATGAACAAAACCCAGCAAGTAGGTAGAGGGAAAACCAAAACTCTATTCTTGCTGGGTACAATGAAGCAGTCCGAAAAAGATCATTTATGAACAGGAACCCAGCACAATGAAAGTTGTGTAAATGCTCAGAAAGTGATGAAAACCCAGAATAAGCTACCTCCAAGAAGATGAATGAGAGCCCAGTGGTTTTGGGTAGGAAAAGCACGAAGAAATATTGAAATAACCCAAACCGTAGCTGAGTAGTGATAAAACCAGATGCACCGAAGCATAAACTTCGTGAAATCCACACCAAACTGTAGAATAACCTAATAAAGTGACGAATCTGGGTAGTGAGGACTAAGCCCAGTACCCAGTAACCCACTCAAAGCAGAAATCCGAACCCAGTAGAGATGATCTTACACGATGATGAACAGTGTCATATTCTTCAAAATCGCGATAAAACTCCAGAAATGGTGAAATAAGTACTAAAATAGTTGAAATAAAGTTAGGTAAGGGATTACCCAGCCTTAAATGCAACTCCACTCCACTCCCACTCCCACACTGTCCACCAGAGTCCAGAGACTTGAGAGGATGATGAGAGAAAAGAGAACAGGAGGAGAGCGAGCGAGTATTGGGCTCTGCTGCGGACCTGCGGTGCTGCCGTGCTGAAGGAGAAGGAGTGAAGCCGCCGTGATTGTGAATTTGTGAAGGTCTCTCCCTGCTCTGGCTCTGCTGAAATGAGAGGAAGGAACGAGGAAGCAGTATGAAAAAAAAAAAAAAAAAAACGGGCGCTCAATTTGGGCCAAAAAAATTTGGGCCGGTCCAGTGGGTGCGGTTGCACCCACTGGACCCTTAATGGGTCCGCCCCTGTGTACAAGATTGGACATAAATGACAAAAAGAAAGAAGTTTAAATCTCGTCTATTACAATTTGGCTACATGTACAAAAACATTTACTAAAAGGTTGACAGAATGCATAGTTGACACAATCATAACAATTCACAATCATATTAACACATCAACAGTCACAAGTTTGACATCTTATTTTTTGTCACTTTTTTAGTCAAATTTCAAGTACAAGTAGCATATGCCATTTGACATCACCAGTATCATGAACCAAATGTACACTTGGGGTTTTCGAACATACTTGTTACGAGGAAATTCGCAACAACGTCTTCATTGGCGACCTCATTTATGCCAGTTTTGTTGTCTTGATTAGGAGATCTTGAGATGCCAGGTCCATTGGAGTTGATATATAGATGCCCATGCTCCATAATGATGGCAATACTTCAAGAATCTTCTGATGAGGTAAGAAAATCCTTCTACCTTAGTACCTTGGAGACTTACCTTCTTCATTTAACAATTTATGACTTCAGTTTGATAAGAGTTGAGAAATATTTAAGCCTCCGTTTGGTAGACTTGTTTATGCACATTACATTTTCTTAAATCACTTTTTAATCACACACATTTTTTCAAACTACTTTAATTATGCATGGGACTGCAGGTGGAGGAGTATATGGGCAATACAGATGTTGCCGTAATTTATTATTCAGAGCTGTTGACATTTCTTTTGGTGGAAGCACAATCCCTCATTCTAAATCCCCTATTTTTCTCTCAAAAGCTCAGACTGTAATAGAATGCAGAGTTAGATTAATGTCCTTACCGAGGTTGCATACGTATTTTGAAGTCTCGAATAATTGCCGTCTTCATGTCTGAGGATTAGCCATCACCCCCATGAAAACCAGTATCGAGCAACTGGGAATGACTAACGTGATTTACTCTGTAAATATTATTAACAATTCTTAATTTTTTCGATCGCTTAGTCCAATGGTTACATATGTAATTCAGCAGGTTTTGTTGCATTTGAATTTAAATTAGATTTTTAGTGGTTTTGATTAAAGAAAAAATGATGAAATACGTGATTGAAAAGTTGATAAAATTAATATGTAATTGAATATGAGTCTGAAGATAAGCGAGGACCAAACACAGGCTTAATGAAACTAGAGGGCACAATCCTTATGCGCGACAAAATTTGGTGGAAATTTAACTCTTTTTTTTTGAAATTGGAAATTTAACTCTTATTAGATAAGTCTTGTTATTGTTTATTTGCATGTTTGATAGGTTAGATTGGACATAATTAATGCAAAGAGACGTGAGATATTGTCTTATCAATTTTGGCATCGAACGTGCTAGCTCTTAAGTTTTCTACGAAATTAGAGTATGAATTTCGTCAACCTACATATAAAAAAATAAAAAATAAAAAAATCGTCAACCTAGATATATTCCCCCAAGTTTTGCAATGGAATCTTGGTGGCCAATATAATGAATTATCCCATGAACCTTAGAATCTTGTAGACATACGTATAAATATATGCAAAAATAGTCAATCATCGGATGACCAACCATTGCCAAATTTTTACCTTCTTCTTCAACCATGTAAGGAAGCGTTTGCAGCAATCAATCTGGCTGGTAGGTCCAACCTCCTCTTCCAACCCTCAAACCTTCTCCCTTCAAATGAACTCCAATCCACAATTTCATACACTCGTACCTACAAACAATGGCCCTATGCTTTCAACCTCCAAGACCGAGCCTCGAAGAAGATTCTGTCGTACTCTTCTCCACGTCTGGCTCGCCTGAAGAGTCCACCAGTCAGTCATCTTCCTCGTACCACTCCCCTTTACGACGTCACCAATCCGCATCTGTCAACAAATTATGTATAACCAATCTTTCCTACACTGTACACCGAAACGCGTCAATATCCACGATGATTTTCCATGGAAGGAAGAGGGATACGCCGCCGATCAACATTCTGAAATCGGTCTCTTTCACAGCAAGAAGTTCCGAGATTCTAGCTATCGTTGGCCCAAGTGGCACCGGGAAGTCGACTCTCCTACGAGTTGTTTCTGGGAGGGTGAGAAATAGAGACTTTGATCAGAAGAGTATTTCACTTAACGATCATGCAATAACTAGTCAAGCTCAGCTGAGGAAGATATGCGGATTTGTAGCTCAAGAAGACACTTTACTTCCTCTACTCACTGTCAAGGAAACACTCATGTTCAGTGCAAAGTTTAGGCTCAAAGAAATGAGTGACGCGGAGCGAGTGGGCCGCGTCGAGGGCTTGATGCAAGAACTCGGCCTCGTTCACGTGGCGGATAGTTTCGTTGGGGATGAGGAAAACCGAGGGATATCAGGTGGAGAAAAAAAGAGGGTGTCGATTGGCGTAGACATGATACACGATCCGCGTATTTTACTCCTCGACGAACCAACTTCAGGACTAGATAGCACTTCAGCTCTTCAAGTTATCGCTTTGCTCTCCTCCATGGCTCAAGCTAAACAAAGAATCATTGTCTTGTCTATTCACCAGCCAAGCTATAGGATTCTTCAATATATCTCCAATTTCTTGATCCTTTCTAATGGCTCTGTAGTCCACAATGGTTCGCTTGAATCACTGGAAGAAACTATTACAAGATTGGGATATACAATTCCGGTGCAAATAAATGCCCTGGAGTTTTCCATGGAAGTTATTTCCAGGCTAGAAGAGTCGTACTCGGAGAATCTCGTATCTGGTGAAGATGATAAAGCACGGAAACAGGTTTCCTGTTTGATATGGAAAAAAGAAGTCGATGTAGTTCAGGAATTACTCGTTGACGGACAGAAAACAGGTGATACTGATACATACTATTTGAGATTGTTTGAGATAATGGTGCTTTGTGTTAGATTTTGGAAGATAATCTATAGAACAAAGCAGTTGTTCTTGGCGCGAACGATGCAAGCCATCGTAGGAGGGCTTGGGTTAGGGAGCGTTTATGTGAAGATGAGGAACGACGAAGGTGGAGTCGCAGAACGTTTAGGTCTATTCGCGTTCAGCCTTAGTTTTCTTCTATCTTCGACGGTTGAAGCCCTTCCGATTTACCTTCAAGAACGACACGTTCTGATGAAGGAAGCGTCGCGGGGAGCTTACAACACTTCCTCGTACCTAATTGCCAATACCATAATCTTCTTTCCCTTTCTATTCGTGGTGGCCATTCTTTTTTCTGTCCCATTATATTGGATAGTAGGACTTAATCCCTCCATCTCTGCTTTCATATTTTTCATGTTTGTGGTTTGGCTTATTGTACTGATGGCAAGTTCATTGGTGCTGTTCTTGAGTGTGGTTTCTCCAGATTTCATCTCAGGGAATTCTCTGATTTGCACTGTTCTTGGTGCCTTCTTTCTTTTCTCGGGCTACTTCATTCCGAGAGACTTGATTCCAAAATACTGGCTTTTCATGTACTATGTATCGCTTTATAGGTATCCGTTGGATTCCCTGCTTACGAATGAGTATTGGAACGAGAGACACGAATGTCTCGCTAGAAATGGCGATCGGTCAGAATGCGTGCTCACGGGAAGGGACGTGTTGAAGAGTCGAGGACTTGATGAGGACATGAGGTGGATGAATGTTGGGATAATGTTGGCCTTTTGTGTGTTTTATCGCTTTCTTTCTTGGATAATTCTTGCACGGAGGGTGTCGAAAACATCGATATGAGATTGTAATATTTGAGAAAGAGTAATGCTACTTTACCACACCTTGTGTCACATTGAATATCATCCCCTTCACATGGGAGGTAGAGTTACTCATTATGAGAGCGAGATCATCCTCTCACTGATTTAGAGTTTGTTTGGTAAAGATAAAACTTTTACCACAACTTTTGAAATTCAATCTCAATCATCCATTCTTAATCAAGCCCATCATTTTTGACTTTTCAAATATGTTTAAACCACACATCTATAAAAAAAAAATAAAAAAAAAAAAAAAAACTACAAAAATCAAAACTTTTTACATTACCAAACAGGTTCTTACTCTCCCTCTCATATGGGTGTGGGGCCTACACACTGTGTGCCACACCTATGTGAGGAGGAAGTAACCTGGTGTGTAAATCAGTGAGTAATTGTAGCATGATCCATGTTCAAATATCATTATTCATGAGAGTGGTCCCATACATCCCATATGAGGGGGTGACACCTAGCGTGTCAAAATCCGAGTGGTAAAGTAGAATTTGGTTTTCTTTTGAATGTAATGCTGCTTCACATCTTGTATATTGTCTTGTGGGAAGGATACGAGATATCTATATTTATTGAACTCATTTGAATTGAATGGCTTATGATTTATGAATCTGCTGAGCTTATGTTTCAATTTTGAAAAAATTGCAGTATTTGGTCTCCAATATGTGGTTCAATTAGCAAATTGGTTTGGAATGGAACAATTAAGATGGAGCAAGTTGTTTCTCTATTTTCTGCACAGCCGCACAATTAATACGCAGCTACGAAATCAATCAGATGTCATTAATTTATCGAGTATTCATCATTCATCGTAAAAACAGGTCTTCAAAATTTTGTACCCGATTCATTCAAGTTAGAAAACAAAATCCAGTTTCTTAAACAAAGAGGGGTTACATGACATTTTAAGGAATATTTAGATGATTTGCATTGTTAAGAAGTGATTGTGCAACTATAATGTAACATTGAGAATTAGCTTGCTACTTAGACAACTACATTTTGAAACTTTATCATGCGGGACAAATATTGTTATGCTATGAATGAAAAATAGTAACAAAAAATAAAGAACACACATATTTAGTTAAGTTTTACGTGGGAAACATAGATAAAAACCGAAGGATAGAGGATGAAGAATTCAATAAATGAAAATATTGAAGTACAAGAAATTGTGTTAAAGACCCCTACTTATAACAATTTCGAAGCTCTAAATTACATATTGGCCAATCTCCCCGCTAGCACCACATACGTACCCCTATTTCTTCTCATAATATAAGTTTCACAACAAATGTCTCACCGCGAACTTTTGATTAGTAGCATTTCTTCTATTTCTATTCCGCAACTTATAGGAATCAAATATGATGTGTCCCTTTTTCTTGTAGTAATTGCATATTTTTATCTCTGTTTTTAGATTTCGATATGCCCCTCATAACATGTTCAAAATTCCTCTAATGTGTCCTCCCACGAAAAACAAAACCCTCTGCCTTGACCTCAGATCCATTCATAAGCTGATTTATCTTCTCCTCAGAGAACATAATGTTGTATACTTCATCAATTATAAGAGTGTTCTGATTGCATAAATTAGCATCTCTGAAAAGAACATATAAAGAAGACAACAAACACAATAAAATCAATCCCAAATCCCTTTCATCATACTTAATCTCTATAGTCTCTAGGTTAGAGACTATTTCTTTGAAGGTGGTTATAAGTGGTCTTCCATATACGTACCTTTTGCCATACAATGAGAATATAATCTTTGTTTCATATTCAACTTACTTTGTTAGACTTTTCATCATGCACAACTGCTCCAATTTTACTCACAACGTAACCGCTGTTTTCTCCTTCAACTTACTTGGAATCATAACCGTTGTTTTAACCACAACAATTTTGCTTCACCAGAAAGATACTGCATCAAAATGAACAGAGAAATCAAATGAATCATATCAGAGCCTCAAGACTCGACGGGACCGCATTGTCACCATACAAAAAATAGAAGATTTAAATCTTTCATGGAATTTCCAGATTTCACTACTCTTTGGACAACTTCTAAATTTCTGGTTATATCGCTAGGCTCAGAATGTTACACATTTTGCTTCGAGGGCTTGAGCTTTTCTAATAAAAAAATATCTTTAATTTTTGTGGAGCATCAGCAAGAATATATCAATGCAAAGAGAAATCAAGAAAATCTGGAGAATTCATCAATAATAATAATAATAATAATAATAATAATAATAATAATAATAATTCTGGAGAAGCTAGATACTTGTCATGTACATTACATTTGTTATATCGTGACACTTAACTTTTTGTCACTCTCAATATAATGACGTGGGATATAATGATCAAACCGTTGCAAAGTGGCATAGTGAACCTAGTGTTGAAATGGCCGAGCTCATCCCATACCAAAATTGCCACAAGAGACACTCAAGCTCAATGGGTCGAGCTCATGCTTCAAAATTTTCAATTCAGTTTTCATAGCTAGTGACTATCAGTAGTCGTCCTAAGCCACGTATGACAACTATCGAGAATCACTCACTATAAATAGCATTACTCATTAATCTGAGAAGACTTCTCTTTTAACCTAGGCCTTGGCCTAATTTGACTAGACTTGCCACGCAAGGTTTGACAACAAACATCATGAAATTTTTATGTGGAAGTAAGAAATCAAAATGTTTAAAGAAACCATTACGTACGTTCTGTTGGATATTGGTTAATAAATTGAGAATTAAAAATCGATTAAAGTGACTTCGTGTCGACTTTGGCTAAATACTCAAAAACTCGGCTCAATCCGTTTAGGCAAAATTGTTTGCCACTTCGTCGCTTCGGGGCGCACAAACGGGGATCGACATGCCCGCTTCGGTACTTTGGAATTATTGAACGCAAAAATCGAACGTTAAAGGAAATGATGAATGCAATGTTGATAAGTTCGGGCTTACCTCAAAACTTGTGGGGGGAAGCCATACTTTCTGCAAATCATATCCTAAATAAAATACCACACAAAAATAAGGTTGAATCGTCTTACGAATTATGGAAAGGTCGAAAACCTTCCTACAAATATCTCAAAGTGTGGGGTGCTTAGCGAAAGTACAAATACCCAAACCTAAACAAGTTAGGATTGGACCAAAGACAATTGATTGTGTCTTTATTGGATATGCTATCAATAGTAGTGCATATCAATTCTTGGTTCACAAATCCGAAGTACTTGATGTACACGTAGGTACAATTATTGAATCAAGAAATGCGGTCTTCTTTGAAGACAATTTTCCGTGTAAAGAAAAGGAAGTATGTTCAAATAAATAAACGTATGATAACATACATGGAAAGAATGATGATCTTCAAGTAAATGAAGAACCGAGACGTAGTAAAAGGCAACGAATTCCAAAGACATTCGGTCCAGAATTCGTAACCAATTTACTCGAAAATGATCCTAGGACATTTGATGAAGCAATGTCCTCTCCCGAAGCTCCTTTTTGGAAAGAAGCTGTACGCAATGAAATTGAATCCATCATGAGTAACCATACTTGGGAATTGGTCGAACTCCCTCCGGGAAACAAAACTTTAGGCTGTAAATGGATCTTCAAAAAGAAATTGATGTCGAATGGATCAATTGATAAATACAAGGCTAGATTAGTAGCCAAAGGGTATAGACAAAAAGAAGGACTAGATTTCTTTGATACCTATTCACCCGTTACAAGAATTACGTCTATATGTGTCTTGATTGCAATCACAACATTGCATAATCTTGAAATACATCAAATGGATGTCAAAACCACGTTTCTAAATGGTGAATTAGAAGAAGAAATCTACATGGAACAACCTGAAGGGTTTGTTGCACCAGGAAATGAAAAGAATGTGTGTAGACTTGTAAAATCATTGTATGGATTGAAACAAGCACCGAAGCAATGTCATGAAAAGTTTGATAAAACTATGTTGTCAAATGGCTTCAAAATCAATGAATGTGACAAATGTGTCTACATTAAAAACACACCTAATGAATATGTAATCATATGCCTATATGTTGACGATATGCTAATTATGGGAAATAACTCCAAAGTCATTTCCTCGACTAAGAAAATGTTAACAAAACATTTTGACATGAAGGATATGGGAGTGACGGATGTAATATTAGGGATTAAAATCTCTAAGACATCTGATGGTTTGTCATTATCTCAATCACATTATGTTGAGACTATACTTAAGAAATTTAAGGCGTATGACGATAAACCGGTTAAGTCACCAGTTGACTTAGGTATTCACTTAGCCAAGAATACTGGTGAGCCCGTATCTCAATTGGAATATTCGCGTGTCATTGGTAGTTTAATGTATATTACCAACTGCACAAGACCGGATATAGCATACATAGTCAACAAGTTGAGTAGATTCACTAGTAATCCACGTGTTGTACATTGGAAGGCATTAAACCGAGTTCTTAGATATTTAAGACACACGGTTGAATATGGATTACACTACTCAAAATATCCTGTGGTGTTAGAAGGATATACTGATGCAAATTGGATATCTTACACTAAGGATTCAAAATCCACGAGTGGTTATGTATTTACCATTGGAGGTGGAGCCGTGTCCTGGAAATCATCTAAGCAAACATGTATTGCTCGATCCACGATGGGATCTGAGTTTATTGTGTTAGACAAAGCCGGTGAAGAAGCAGAATGGCTTCGTAATTTTCTTGAAGAAATTCCATGTTGGGAAAAGCCGGTTTCTGCAATTAATATACATTACGATAATCAGTCAGCAATTGCAAGGGTACAAAACAGTATGTATAATGGCAAGTCTTGACATATCCGTCGAAGACATAATACCATTAAACAGTTAATATCGAATGGTATAATCTCTATTAACTATGTGAAGTCAAAAGAAAATTTGGCTGATCCTTTGACGAAAGGACTTGCAAGAGATCAAGTATACCATCTTTCGAGGGGAATGAGCCTAAAGCCTATTGAATAGAATTACTATGACGGAAACCCAACCTTGTAGATTGGAGATCCCAAGATCTTGGTTCAATGGGACAACTAAGTCATAAATGGTTCGGAATAAAGCACTTATTCCCATTCCTAAAAATTAAAGTGCTATGTAAAATGTGTATAAGGATAAGTATACATATATATACTTTTAATGATTCATAAC
This sequence comes from Ligustrum vulgare, assembly GCA_963555705.1. Classification (NCBI taxonomy): domain Eukaryota; kingdom Viridiplantae; phylum Streptophyta; class Magnoliopsida; order Lamiales; family Oleaceae; genus Ligustrum; species Ligustrum vulgare. Next base: position 18,101,147 of record OY743176.1, on the reverse strand, counting down.
CTTGAGATAGAAAGGTATGAGATCACCTATATAAGTGTGAAGTGGGACCGCTTCTACGAGAATTCGAGGCTTAATTCTCTTAGAGCACTTATGAAACCAAGAGTAGTCCAGGGCCAAAATGGACTCAACCATGAGAACCGAATAGGTTAGATGAGTCATGGTGTTGGTACAGTTGTTTGGTTTTACACGAACGGCTGGATGGTTAAAGACATCGTGTTCACCAACTAGCCTAGTAAATCCGATTGTATTCAACTAAAGAAGGTTCAAGGCCACAAGCTACCTATCTTGATGCTATGACTTGTCGTCGTGTACTCCATTTGTTAGAGTCTGCATTTCATTCGCATTGCATTCGCATTGTGTTGCGCATATCGAGGAATTTTCATTCATGTGGGGGATTGTTGGATATTGGTTAATAAATCGAGAATTGAAAATCGATTAAAGTGACTTCGTGTCGACTTCGGCTAAATACTCAAAGCTCGGCTCAATCCGTTTAGGCAAAATTGTTTACCACTTCGCCGCTTCGGGGCGCACAAACGGGGATCGAAAACCAATATCGGATGTATGAGAAATTTTGATTTCTCTGCATGTATTGAAGGGTATATTTGGTATTTCGAAAACCAATATCGGATGAATGAGAAATTACGAAAAAGGACGAAAATCAGGTCAAAATATTTGACCGTGCGACCCCACGTCAATTTTATTTTCGGGTTTTTGAATAAAATCGTGCGACCGCACGGTCTATAACCGTGCGGCCGCACGGTTGTCCGGCTAAAAGACACCTTTTCGTAAAGGTGCATTGTTTGGAAAGGGTGCATGGTTTGGGCCTCAACCATTTCGTCCACACTCTTTCATGATCTATAAATAGGACCCTTTGGGTGTCCTATTCCTCGCATTTGATATGCAAAAACATATCTCATCCTCACTTCTCTCCTAAATCAAAATCATTTCATTCATATTGATTTTCCTTCATTGCATCCTTTGGAGTACATAAGCCTATATTTGGTTCGTTGTACTTGTGTTTTGAAGTGCTACAAACACAAGTAAAGTCGTTGTATCTTGGGAGTCGATTGCCGAAATCTGTAGACACCGTTGCGGGGCAAATTCGACTTAAGGACAAAGAGTCCAACTCTTGTCTCGGCTTTGTCCCTTCTTTTCTTATTCTTCTTATTTGTGTTTTTCTTTGCCGTTACTCTGTCCAATATTCGGCAAGGATTTACAAACCATCATTATACTTATTTTGGCATCACTATTCACAAAATTCCTCCAACATGTTCAATGTCTCCGAATATTATTTTGCAAATTCCTCATTATAAAGCACCAATATTGCCATATATATATATATTAGAAAATAAACATACCAACCAGAGCATAAAGAATCTAAAAAAACACCACCACTGAAAATGTTGGAAGGAAAAGCAGTAGTTCGTGAAACAGACAGGCCAGATGCAATGAAGAGCCACGCTATGGTATGGAGTTGGCTTATCAAGCTCTGGATCTGCATGAAATTGCTGATTGTCAATCCATTGCTCATTATATTAAACAGGTATATATTATAGCTTTTGAGATCCAAAAGATGCTTTTGATTTGTTTGACAATTTTTTTTAAAAGTTTTTCAATTATTCAGAAGAGCTTCTAAAGGAAATTGGTTCAACGTGACTTCCTTTAAAAAATTGTTTTCCTGGAAGATTAATATATTAGAAAGAGGTGCCCAAATCCTTTATGATAAACCGAGGACTATCCCCGTGTGTAGTAGGTGTGGAATTTCTGTTTACACTTCACCACCAAGAAAAAATAATCATCACGGATTTATACTGACTACTTCCTGTTGAAATGATCCAACCTCGCAAGACACAAAGTGATCGAGATTAGTCAATAATACAACGGAAGATATTAATATAATTGGCACGTAATTGACACAATACATAAACAATATAATTCAGATATTGATAACTCCCTTTTTCAGCAAATTAGCGGACTGTACATGGTGAAATCAAGGGCTCAAATTTCAGCCAAATCCCCACAATGGTAACACCACTACACCGCTAGAGAACACTCCAAGACAACCCCCCAAACCGGCCAAGGGACCCACTGCCAACGCACCTCCCACACAATACAAACCAGGCTGCACAAGAGGAACCACAAAGGAACCGAAACCAGCAAGGAAGTGATCACAGCAAGAGCCAAACCGCAGCAGGTGGCGTGCAAGCAAGGACCGAACACAGTAGGTTCGGTCACGTCAAGGCTCGGTCACAAGAGGAGCCACACAAGGCTCGACTGAAAACAGTAGCTACACCGAGGGACTGCACCACTGTAGGAACAAGACTCGGCCAAGAGAAGGGACCGAACGCCGCCTCCCACAACCAAGAACCGGACTGCCGAACACACCCACAAAGGAACCAAACACAGCAGCAGCAAGAACACGGTCACAACCCACGATGGCACACTTCCAATCACCGAGAGAGGAAGAAGGGAGAGGGTAGGGTTCTTCACAAAGAAGAGAGTAGAGAGGGAGCGTCCTGCGTGCAGAGAGAAGAGAGTAGCGGCACCACCGAGAGAGAGAGAGAGGAATGTCGAGTGTGTTCTAATTAGCCAAAGGGGAGGGTCGGGTAGAAATAGGTTTAGGGTTTAATTAGGGAGCCCTAATTAAATGGGTCGTCTTGAAGCCTATCCATCGAGCAACAGGGTCGTGACCCAATTAAAATCTCGACGTGGGTAGTAAATCTCATAGCGCGTGGGCTGCCTAATTGTGGAGATTGGGCAATACTTCGATCATGGACCGAGGGCCTACGAAGCTTAAAATCCGACACTGTTTATTATCATTGCCCCCGAGGTTTGATTGTGACCAAAAAATCCCAACACTTCCCATTAATTTCCACAAGCATATTGGCAACTTTCTATGTACAGCCAGTACAGGCTCGTTTTTAGGATGCAGCATGTTCAATTGACAGGTAATTATTAAGGGATAAATATCCCAAATCAAATAAAGATGAATATATATATATATATATATATATAAGTTTTTGACGAGCAATTCGATTCGATTAAAATTAAAATTATGAGCATGCAGATTTCTAGATTGATTTGTTTAAACGGGCCACCGTCTTACAAGAGCATGTTAAGGGATAACAACATAGACCAACTTATAAGGGTTCATACTACTCATCTTAACAAATGACATTTTAAGATAAAACTCCAAGTTTTAACGGTTAGAGCAACTCCAATGGTGGTGTAAAATAACTCCAATTAGTGATTTACATCCCCATATTCGTCGGAATGGTCTCCAATGATAGGGTGTAAATGAGATGTAAATTAGATTTTCGGCCAAATATCTAAAAAATGATCAACAATTGTATCTTGTTTTACATCTCCACATGGAACAAAATTTGCCTAAATTTAGCTATCAATCCATAAAATTTTGATATGAGATATATAATTTAAATTTATTATAATAATTTACATTACAATTTGAATTTTTATATTAATTTGCACATTTTTTATTTTTTAATATTTTTATTTTCTTGACCAAATTTCGAATATTTTAGGTCGATTTGTTCGTATTATTTATATATATGCACAAATAAAAAAAAATTAACATAAATTTACTAGCTAAAAAATCTGTGCAAAAACTAATTTTAAATCTTATAATTTGCATCTCATCATTGAAGCAACACTTTAACATAGATCCATCGGCATGTACATTAATATGTAAAAGTGATTTTTGTAGAATATAAATTACATCACGATTGGAGTTGCTCTAATGGTGTTATAATGGACATTGAGGACCCTCGTCCGTGATGAGGATATCTGCGACTACTTTTTGTTCTTTAAACACCTAATCGAAAAAATAGTTGCATTGCAACGACTGTTTTTGAGTCTTACATAGCTCTAGGGAGACCTGCCTTCTTGTGAGAATTTTGAGTCAACGACGCTGATATATCTCTGGAGAGATCTGCCTTGTCGTGAGAATTTTGAGTCGAGGACAGTAATTGAACTCTATGGGCTGTAATAATAATGCGCTGCTTTGTGTTGTACAGAATTTTGATAAATGTTATGGAGCAGCATGGCACTGTGGAGTTGGCAAAGACTTCGGATCTTGCATCACACATTTATGTGGAAGCTTCATTTTCTTCCGGGTGGAGATTATGTAATTTCTTGTATTCAAAGATGGGAAAGATGTGTCCCGAAGCAAGGAAGAAGCAATAGGAGTTCTAGACCCCAGGGCATATTTTTCGGTGATAAAGGGGAGAACTGATAAAACGTTCAACGCGACTTGAGGGTTTAAATCCTGAAAATGGATTTGGTCTTGTAGCAAGTGGGAGTTACCACCACTCGTGGAGACTTTCAGTACCCTTTACACTGACATCTGGGAAGCACATCATGTGATTTACCATTAGAATCAATGGCTCAGAACAGGATCAATTCGAACCCTCAATGTGTGAGTTACAACTTTTTTTTTTTTTAAAACAATAAGAGTTCTACACAAAGCAGCCTAATATGCACCATTCATAGTCTTGTCAAAACGGTCTACTCCGATAAGACCATATTATGCACCAATTTGAGACCCATTAAATTTTTGGAAAATTTTCAAAAATGTCCAATTTCATGCTAATCACAAAAGTTGTATCTAAAATTAATAATTTTTACAAAAATATCTAAATTTGGATGTAATTTAACTATCTTATCCTTAATGAAACATAATATATATTGATTTGATATTTGAGTTATCACGCTTATACTAGTTAATATACATTAGTTCCATTTAAACCCTGGGTAATAATCACTGTAACTATATGAGATAAATATTTTGAACTTGTACTACCAATTTTTTGTACATTTTGTGAGTTACATAGAAGGAAATGCTTGAACAGATTTTGAGAAAAAATTTACCAACGTATTGTTGAATCAATTTGCCATACAAAGAATTTCATTAGAATGTATTATTATCAAATTTTTGTTTCTATTGAGAACTTGTTTTTACTTGTTTTGCGTTCTCTTAAAAAAAGGAGAGAAATACTAGATAATTAGTTGAACTAATTTTTAAGATTATCAAATTATTGTTGTCAATATTATGATCATTTTGTTGTATTATTCTCAAATCAAATCACTTTTTTTAATCATTTATGTTAGTAATATGAGGCTATTTTGTATTGAATATGCCATTAATGATGAACATCAAATGATTCTAAAAATGGTAGTTGAAGAAAATGAGATATGCAAGTGTTGAGGGAATCCCGATATGTCATTGTTGACATTTATAATATCGAGAATGACATTTAAAATGTTGTTCTAAACAGCTTTAAAGTGTTGAGATTGTGGATAATGAACTCAAAAATGATAATCGTTTGAAACGCCTTCTTCTAGATATTTTTTTGTGTCCGCTTATTTCGTGTTAGCTCATCATAGTATTATTCCTGGCATCTAGATATGACAGATATAATGAGGTTTGTTGTCTCACATGGTGGAACTTTTCTCAACATTGATTACAATTGAAAGTGGTTTGACAACCGAACAACGTCCATTGTTGTTCGAAGTAACGTATACTATACATAAGCCAAGAATCAAACATAATATTACAACTAAGAACATTTGGATAGGCAATGTGAAAGAGAAATAAAATCTGGACATTCATCAAATGTTTCATGACATTCATTACAATTCTCGACATTTGAGATCTGTTTTTCTAGACACTTGACATTTCAAATCTAAAGTCGAAATAACTTGTGAATAATATATTGTACCTAATCTGATTGACATTTGTACTACTTTAATATAGAGAGTAGATTATGTGTTAAGTTCTCATTGGTTCACTCACAATAAAATATTATAGTCAACACTTTGTGCTTAAAGTGAAATTTGAAAATTGCAGTAAAGGCATTTTTGTCCCAAAAATAGGAAAACTGACATCACTAAATATTGGGACATTTTTGCAATCAACAATGTAAAAATGGACATTTTATGTAATTTCCTCTAAATTTTTAACACATTTTTTTTTCTTTACTCTTTTCAAACACGCATTTATCAATAAAATAATATTAAACATAAATTCAAATAAATTTCATATTTTTTAACCACACATTCTCTTAAAAATCATTATTCAAAAAACTATTTTTTTAAATAAACTCTTTAAAATGTATACCAAACAAGGGCTATATCTATGTTCGATATTATTTCTCATCATGCTGTCTATCATGAGCGTCAAATGTTTAAAATATTAGACAGATAACAATTTTTTACTAGCCTGGACAATTTTTACGTTATCCACGAACCATGATGAGAAATAGGTCAAATCTAATTATTTTTCAACTGATAGTACTGTTCCAAAAAAGCGCACTTAGGCATACACCTAAACGCCCAAAGCTCACACTTTACGATTTATCACGTTTCGCGTTTCACTCATGCATTGTCAGGCTCGCGTGCTTAAACGTGATGTTCAATTTCATCGTTTCATCACGCTTTACGTATTTTTAGAACACTGACCAGTATATATATCCAATAAAAATTATAGGGACATTGGTACGTGCAGCCATGTTTATTACTGCCTGGTAAGCAGAAGAGGTATCATTCACACAGGAATATTGCATCACAGAAATATTGCATCACCTCAGATTTTGCTTAACATCATCTCATCAAAAAGGACTTGGAAATAGTACAGTGCTTTCTTTATAATTCGATGAATAAAATTAGTGCATGCACAATTCGAAAAGGAAACAAAAAGAGGCAACAAAATTTTATGATGACAAGAGTGATCCATGATGAAAATGGCCCTATAACAATAAAAATAACAAAAACATATTATGAGTGATAAAACTGGCGCAAAATAGAAGAGATTTGACCGAATGAACTTCCTTCGTTGAGCAAGTGACAAAACTGACGCAAGACTCAATGCTATCAAGTAGCCTATACATCGAAAAATTGTTCATGGTAGCCACCGCAAAATTTACCACCACAGAATTTTCAAGAACACGAAGGACACTTGCATACTAATTCTAATTGCCTTATATAAGTTATATTTTAACCAAAACTGATACTTACCCAAAACTGATAGTTACCGCATATTCTAGCTTGGAGAAAAATTCGTGGGAAAGATCCTTAGCTAGATGCTAAGATTAAGAACTAAAAGGCCCTTGTGACAGTAATTTCTTCAGTGTTTCGTACGTCATGAAAGCAATCCCGACACTTGGAACAACCTTGTAGTATTCAGGCATAATCCCTCTATACAGACCGCGCAAGCCTTCAGAACGGTTAATGTGCCTAAATGTCCCGAACAACCCAGTATTATACACTCGGGCCCTACCAGCAGCCCCTTCCAATTGCATTCTTCGCCTCACAAGATCCAACGGGAATGTTGCTGCAATGCATTACGCATAAACAAACAAAATGTCAATTAATGCTCCATAATGGGACAAGCAATAATATTATATCCTAATTTACAGCCACGTTTTATTAACACTTTCCTTTGTGCATGTACAGAGCTGGCCATTTTTGTACATGCAAATTGGGTTCAAAATTTAAGGCACCAAGTTCAGCTATATAAACTAATAAGAGATTCAATTGAACTCCAAAACTCCAAATCAGGAAAACAGAACCAGACTACCAGTGTAACCAGTCCACGATATTCTTGATAGGGTGAACATGTAAAGACGAGAATAAGGATGTCTTTCTATCTTTCTAGGTATAAGAGAGATTATTATAAAATAGGAAAAGTTGCAACACAATCCCAATCTTTCAATATAGTTGTACGAGTGATCTTTATGGACGGTCCAGCAAATTTAGTTTAAAAGGATAATTCTACCCTTATTTTCATTAAAAGATCAACAAAAACAAAAAAATATTTTCCTTTCAAATAAACTAGGGAGATGGGCTGGAATAAAGTCCTTCAACATCATCCCCTCACAGCACACAAGCACGTTGTCAGAGAACTCAAATATACCAGGTAGATGGACTAGGTACAAAACCAGGGCAAATTGCCCAGAATCCCAAAGCCAGGAGAGGCTTGGTTTTGGAGGTAGGGGCGGGAAAATGGGAGCTCAAGAAGCCGAGATTAGGGCCGGATATGAAAGCAAAAAATGGTGCTATGATTTACTGGGTAGCAGGGCTGGTTTGTTGCTGTGGCGCGGGTGCATGGTTATTATCACTTATCAAAATAGCGATCTGGATTGTAAGATTGTATAATCCTACAATCCTAGAAAGCCAAAATGATCCGAATAATATACATAATCGCCATTCACTAAGAGCGCTAAAAGAAATAGTACTAGTGCAATATCTGAAAATGAAAGTCTTGCTGTTTGTTTCAATGATCTCTCTTTCGATTGATGAATGGATAACAGAAAATGAGGGTACAGTTCGTCCACAACCAAGAAAGTCCTTAGATGTTCTTGATATATCCGCACGAAGAGAAGCTCGGAAAGATCTTTATGAGACTTTTTTTAGCATCGTGACTGATTTTTATTTTCACAAAAACTGCTGTAGACTAATTGAAAACTTATTTTTTATTGTTTGTCTTATAGTTTTTAATTTGTTCTTAGAACTTTTATTTTTTAATATTTAAGATCATTATTTAGTAGGATCTTACAATTTTCGGATCAGATCCGAAAGACCTCTCCACCAATGAGATCCAACCTAACAACCTTGGCTGGGTTGGAGAAGGTTCTTTTCTTTTCCCTTTTCATTTATCTTCACTTTTCTTTCTACTTCCTTTTTAATTTTAAAGATAGAGGGCCAATCTGCTACAAGCACTAAAAATTGGGACAAATGCTGCAAATTTTCCATTCAAAATACACAATTCAGATAGTACAGCACTCACCTGTTGATGAAGCAACGCCTGAAAGACTGCCACAAGCAAGGCTGACTGCGACAACAGAATCATTGGGCCTGATAGAGATCAAATTATCATTCTCAAGAATAATGAGTATTAGGACAAACTGGAAAATTGAATACTAATACACCAGCCCTTCACAATTATGTTCTCACCTATGAGAATGCCAATAGGATCTCAAACTCTCGTAAACAGAAAAGCTTATCGCAATACTGGGTCCAACACCCTGCAACCACCCAAAAAAATGAAATGAAATGAAAATTATCAAACAGCAAAAGAAAAGAAAACCAGAAATGCAAAGAAGCAAAGCAAGAGATGAAGATATATACCAATAATGTTGCTCCGAGTCCTTTATACAAGCCAAAGAAACCTTCATCTCTGCATATGGTATGAAGTGAATGCCAAATGCCCCGGTAGTATATTGTATTCCTCTAAAAAGTTTGCAAACAAACTGAGTTCAGCATTGGCAATAAAATCAAAAATCAAAAGACATGGATAACTGATGTATATGGGAAACATACCCCAAAGGCGGCTCACCGTAGAAAACAAAAGTATAAAGGAAGAAATTAAGTATGACACCATTGAAGACGCGGAGTAGCTAGCAACCTGTTTTCTTCTGAACTTTATATGCAATGTTATCTTCGCTCATTTTCCTGGAATTTTTTTTTTTAAACTTATTTCTTTTAGGTAGATCGGGGTGTCTTTGAGTCTGCGAGTGTGTCTATACATCCGCTGCATGTGGCAGACTGGGTGGCAGCGTGGATGAGGGAGTGGATTGATAGTATTAATGTAAACATGCAAAAAAGAAGTGAATACAGACCTGACCCTGTAATTGTATTAACAGGGCCTGTAAAGAAATCCCACCTCTAAATTAGAAAATACAATGACAATGATAAAGCGTGAATTAAAAATGCTTATAAATTATACACATTATGATTACTGTACCTGTGCAGCAAGCCGTGTCCTGACGAGATCCAGTGGGTATGTGGCTGAAGCAGCCGTCATTCCTGCCAAACCGCCACCAACAAAATGCACAAAAACATCTGCAGTTGCATTTTCTCCATAACCATCAAGTCCTGGAATGGACTTTAAAATCTGCAAAAGATTCAAGAATCAGTAATAAAGGCAATATGCACCCTGTAAAGCAGCATATTAAACATGTTTTAATGGAATTAAAATGATAATCCTAATATTACAAAACTCACATTCTTGTAGCGCTCATAAGCATAGAAGCTGATCGAAGAATACGGAAGCCGGTGAGCAATCGTAACCATATTCCCTTTCCAGAAAGCTCTAAAACCTTCCTCATTGACAATACGTAGGGCCTCACGCCATATGCTAGGCTTTATTGAAACATCGGAGTGCATACCTTGTACCTAAAAGCAGAGCCAGCTGAGTTATCTTCAAATTAATAAAACCAAAAACATATGAAAGGGAGAGATAAAAGACCCACTAGCTATATGATAAGGATAGCAAGTACAGAGAACCTTTTACTGCGGCAAGTGCAACAAATGGCTAAAATCCAAATTCTTATCATAGTGAAAAGTATGAGTGTGATGTTCCCCAACATCAAAACCAATTTCAACACCCAAATCTGTACTTTCAAATTTTCTGTCCGGCTGAATTTTGCTTGTTTATAAATGGTTTTTTGTTGTTTTGAGGTAAAATGTGTGGTTAAAAAGTGGTTTTGAAAAATATGCGTAGTTAAAAGGTGGTTTGGAAAATTGCGTTATTTATAAATTGTTTATAAATGGATAATAATTGCGTTAAAGAAAGAACGAAGGGTAAAATATTCCAAGAAACGCAAATCTTTAAAGCCTCAAACACTATTCTGCCAAAATATGTACAGATACACATCAATTCCTTCAAACCAATGTAATATCAGTATGGTGCTACTTTTTCCTTCCTTTTTTTTTCTCCCGTTTTGTTCGCATCATTCTTGCAATTAGAACATTCACCCACAAAAACCCCAAGTAATATTTAACAATCACCTACTAAAGAATGCCGTGGTAATCAAATATCCCCATAATTAGCACCTTAAGGAGATGAGGAAAAAGAAAGAAAAAAGCACAATACCTGAAAGAGAATGGTGAGGCGAGCTAGAGGAGCGGTACAAGTCTTACTGAAAGCTCCAGCGATGCCACCGGCGAGGAGTTGAGGAACAGTTCCAATCTGCGGCAAAGGCTGCTGCTGCTGTCGTTGCGGCCGCGAATGTTGATGGTGTAATAACTTTCTGGTAGAGGTACCACCGTCCACAACCCCTCCATGCGGCGACATCCCAACTCTAGCTTCCATTTATCGAATTTCCCGGAAAAAGGTAAAAAAGAATCCAAAGGTGAAACCAAGTTATTGATTCAAGGAGCGTGGGAATTGAAATAAAGCAATGCTTTAATCTTTCCTTTTGATTTCTTTGCGGGGTTGTTGTAAATAAACCTAGAGAAAACCCTAATAACGGAATGATTTGAATTTGGGGAATATTGTATTCACATATTTCTCATGTTTTTTTATGTTGTTAGACCGACATATCCAGCTTGTCCCGCTTCTTGCTTCCTAAAGAGGTCAAATAAAGGCTTGTTGAGGATTGGAGCAAGCCTTTTCGGCCAAGGAAAGAAAAGAAACTCACTTCGCAGTATACTGAGGTGGCTGTGGTTCACGATGGCCCAAACTATACACGTGGGCTAAGAATTAAAGCCCAATATTTTCCACGTTGTTTACTGGAAAAATTACATGTGGAATTTAGGAAAAACCTCACCCCAGTTGCACAAATTTGGACATTTGACACCAATAATTATCATATAATGATATACAGTTTTGATCCCCTTCCCGTGGTGGGGAGGGGATTAATTTGCCCGCTACCTATGAGGGACGGGCATTTTGTTACCCTCCCCTCCACGGGGAGGGTAACAAAATTTATCGGAGATATACCATCCATGTGTAAAAATATTGCATAAATATCATTCTCAAAAAAACCATTATATATATCAAAATCAAGGTAATTTAAGATAAACCCACTTAACGCATTTCTCTCAATTTCTGTAAATGGCGTATGAGCTTAACATACGGGAGTCAATATGGAAAGGATATTCTGTAAGGATTTTAATCAATCATGTGGACTTATATGTGAATTTGAATAAAAGGCTATCAATTTTGGTTAAGCTCATTTAAAGTGATCTAATAAGGATTTTATATATATCGGGCTTTAATGCATCTAATTAAAGATATAGGCTTTTATGTGTAGATACCAGGTCATTACTTAATTCATGATGGGCCGGATTAGGTTAATTGGCAATTCAGTATATAAAGTCGGTTATAGTCCCTGAATCCTACGTACTGTTCATCTTGTCTGACATCCCATCATCAGAGAGAAAATAAAGACTACGTATCGATTTAGAAGATCCAATCGCCGAATCGTTTATCGTGAATCACGTTTGATTAAGGTACGCTTCCGCTTAAGTTATTTAATTCTTGATAATTCAACATGATGATTTATTTTGGATCATAGATAAATAATTTATCTGTGAAATAAATTTTCTAACAAGTGGCATCAGATACAACATCGTGTTGAATTATCAGATCAATTTCGAAAGCATATATGTAAAACCTTTCTTTGCCTATGTATATACTTTTGCGAATCACGCATGAATTCAGCTTTTGAGGTTGGGTTTTGATTAAGATTTGGAGTTTTCTGTGTGTATGTATACATGTTCATGTATGGATATATTTTTCGAAATCAATTATGGATTTTTGTTGAAATATTGAATCTGGTTATGGGTTATAAAATCAGATTTTTGGATGATAAATTGGCTTGAGGTTGGTGCTGAGTATTGAATTCAGATTCTCGGTGAAGGGATAATTTTTTTTTTCGAACTGGGTTTTGATTGTGGTCGATTTTTTGTGTATGGAGGATGAATTCGAGTTGGGTATGTTCACTGTAAATCGTTCTTGTATGTACATTATGTGAATTTTCAGATTTGGTATTGGATTAAATCTGATTTTGGTTCTTGAGATTTTGAGCGGTTTTGAGATTAAGTAGTCGCCGACAATGGTGAACCGCCAGCGATGGGTGCTGCACCGGCGGTATAAGCGAGCAGCGCCTGTGAGGCGCTGCATCACGGTGGACGCTGCAGGTCGCAGCGTCCGGGATGGGCTGTACGACTGAGGTGAGCAGCGCCGTTAGGCGCGAAGGAAGGCCGCTGGACTGAGGCGGTTGCTCTTTCCGGACGGGCTGAGGCGGCGGCTAGGGTTTTAAGCCCTAGCTGTCGCGATTTGAGGCAGGGACTAATGCTGGAAATTTGATGTTTTGAAGGGCTGTTTTGCAAATTCAGGAATATTAAGATTATTTACACCTCTGGTCCTCCTATTTTGTTCCTTAATATATTTAAAAACCTAAAGTTATAAAACCATTTAAGTTGGCCCTTAAAGTTCTGAAATTTATAATTAAGCCCCTAAGGTTATAAATTATTAAAGTTGGGGTTATAAAAGTTCCTGATTTTATATTTCAGCCCCTGAAGTTTGAATATTTTCTTAATTCAGTCTCTCAAGTTTGGAAATTTTCAAAATTGGTCCCTAAAGTTTGAAAATTTTCTAATACAGCACCTAAAGTTCTGAAATTCTTTAATTTGGTCCCTAAATTTTGAAAATTTTCTAATTCAGTCACTAAAGTTTGGAAATTTTAAAAATTGGTCCTTAAAGTTTGAATTTTTTTTAAAAAATTTAAGTCCCTGAAGTTTGGGAATTTTCTAAATTGGCTCCTAAAATTTGAAAATTTTCAAAATCAACCTTTAAAGATTGAAAATTTCCTATTTTGTCCCTCTAAAGTTTGATTTTCTTTCAAATTGGGACCTAAAGTTTGGAATTTCTCAAAATTGGCCAATAAAGTTTTGGGAAAACTATCATTTAAGTCCTTCAAGCTTAAAATTTTACAGAATTGGCTACCAAAAGTTAAAGAATATTGCAATTGACTCTTTCAACTTAAGAATTGCTTTATTCTAAAGTTTTGAATTCTATAATTCAAATCCTAAAGTCAAATATAGATGCAAATCAATGGATTTCAGTTTCAAATCTTGGTACATCGGAATCTTTTGAGAGATATAATATTCGAAAGTAAGTTAGTTGAAGCAACATGTTGCCAAAGCAACCTCTTTTGTGGATATTAATTAACTTTGAATATTAGAAGGTATTTGTGTGTGTTATTCATTACGGATATTGATCGGCCCAAAGGAAGGTCAATATTTGGCTCGAATTTCACATGCACCTGTGGTGACAAACACGTGGCAATTATTTGGTTTAACGTGTGACCAGTAAATCGGTCCAAAGAAAGGTTTATTGGTTAACATGTCTTATTGCCAGTGTTTGATCACTACACTAAGGAAAAATTAGGTGTTTGTGTGTTATCTCATGCGGATATTGATCGGCCCAAAGGAAGGTCAATATTTGGCCCGAATTTCACATGAACTTGTAGTGATAAATACGTGACGGTTATTTGGTTTTACGTGTGATCAATAAATCGGTCCAAAGAAAGGTTTGTTGGTTGACATGTCTTACTGTCAGTGTTTGATTACTACACCAAGAATACCACTTACAAGTCAATATTTCTGTCCAAAGACTAAATATTGATGTTGCGCTAGGTATCTTGTGATGGACCCTACCATTATTTGAAAGTATGATTTGCATAATAAGGTATTTATGTGAGCTATTTTGTTTAAGTGTTCTCTATTCGGTTTCAAATTCTGCTAGTAGTATATCTACAAGCTCAAATTTAATCCCTGTATTTATGGAATAAACTTCAAGGATCAAAACAAGAACATTAACTTTTCGTTGGCTGCATGGATCTAGACCGTGTACTAAGGATTGAACAACCTGCTCCTCTTACGGATGAAAGTTCATCTAATCAAATAAGGAACTTTGAGAAGTGGGATTGCTTAAATTACGTGAGTCTCACGATCATTAAGTGCGGCATTTTGGAAGCCTTTAGTGGCATAGTATCTAAGGAGGTAAATGATGCCAATGAATTCCTTGCCGAAATTAAGAAATGTTTTGCGAAAAACGATAAGGCTGAAACAAGCACGCTTATGCAAAGCTTGATTTCAATAAAGTATAAAGGCAATGGGAAAATAAGGGAGTACATCATGTAGATGTCTCACACTGCTTCAAAACTTAAGGAACTAAAACTCGACTTGTCTAATGACTTGCTCGTGAATTTGATATTGATATCGCTTCCTGCACAATATAGTTAATTTAAGGTTAGTTATAACTGTCAAAGTAGAAATGGACTCTCAATGAGCTCATTTCATAGTGTGCAAGCTTCTTGCACAATTCAGTCAATTTAAGGTCAGTTGTAACTATCAAAGGGAGAAATGAACTCTAAATGAGCTCATTCTATTTTGTGTGCAAGAGGAAGAAAAGTTGAAGCAGGACAGAACTAAAAGTTTTTTTTTTACTTGGGTTTACCTCTAAAGATAAGGGCAAGAAAACAAATAAAGAAAATAAAGTCGTTTAAGGGGCTATAAATTTTATTATCCCACACTTAAGTCAATTTTGAAACGGGAAATGCAACATTTTTTGAGGATGTTGAGTTTGGGGGGAGAAATAAGGATAGAGATATTGTCTTTAAGGAAGAAGTCGAGGAAGGATCGGTTTCGATTCCTACTATTGCTTTTGACAATGTGCAAGTTTCTATGCATGTCATTGATCAAGAAGCATATTCGGAACCTCAACTAGACAATGTTGAAGAACCTCCCATCCAAAATAAGGTAAATTTCAGAAGTACAAACTCAACAACCTCAATAACTAAAACCATTAAGGAGATCCACGAGAGAAAGAGAAAAAAATGCTATTCCGGATAATTTAAATAGTATTTTTCCAAGAACATAAGGAAAATAATGGAATGGTGGAAGATGGTCCAATCAATTCCATCAGGCCATGCAGGGTTCTAACTCTCAGAAGTGGATTGATGCCATAAATAAGGAGTATAAGCATATGCAAGACAATAAAGTTTTGGATCTTGTCCTATTACCAGAAGATGCGAAGCCCATTGGTCTTAAATGTATTTTTAAACCAAAGGGGATTCGAAAGGTAATGTGGAAAGATATAAGGTTCGTCTTGTATCTAAGGGCTTTACACAGAATGATGACATTGACTATAAAGAGACTTTCAATTTGGTTTCTACGAAAGACTCTTTCAGGAAAGTTAGGTTGTTGCATATTTTGACCTCGAGTTACATCAAATGGATACTAAGGTGGCGTTTCTCAATGGAGACATTGATGGGACGATCTATATGGTGCAATCAGTAAACTTTGTGTCAGTAGACCCGAAGAATATGGTTTGCAAATTAAAGAAATCCATTTATGTGCTCAAGCCGGCTTCTCGTTAAGGGTAATACAAATTTCATCAAGTAATTATCTCATTTGGTCTTGAGATTGATGTTGTTGATGATTGTATGTATTACAAGTTCAGTGGGAGTAAGTATATTTTCCTGGTTTTATATGTTGATTATTGCTTGCCACTAATGATATAGGTATGTCACATAAAATTATGAGATTTTTTGTCAAGGAATTTTGAAATTAAAAATCTTGGTGACGTCTCTTTTGTATTAGGAATTCAGATACACCGGGATTGTTCTCAGGGTATTCTTAAATTGTCACAAAAGGGCTATATCGATAAAGTACTTAAGAGGTTTGGCATGCAAGACAGTAAATCAGGGGACAGCCCTATCGCTAAGGGAGACAAATTTAGTCTCGACTAATGCCCGAAAAGTTATCTTGAAATTAAAGAAATGCATAGGCTCCCATATAATTAAGCTATAGGGAATCTGATATATACTCAAATTTGTATGCGTTCGGATATTGCATACATTATTGAGATACTAAGGAGATATTTAAGTAACCCTGGGATGGATCATTTGGAAAGCAGTCAAACATGGGTTATAAGGTATTTAAAGAGAACAAAAGATTACATGCTCACATACAGAAAATCGGATCAGTTGGAGATCATA
This sequence comes from Ligustrum vulgare, assembly GCA_963555705.1. Classification (NCBI taxonomy): domain Eukaryota; kingdom Viridiplantae; phylum Streptophyta; class Magnoliopsida; order Lamiales; family Oleaceae; genus Ligustrum; species Ligustrum vulgare. Next base: position 18,084,339 of record OY743176.1, on the reverse strand, counting down.
TGGTATTATGATTCTGATTTTTACTAGATGCCAAGAAAGTAAAAGATCCACATAAGGCTACATTTATCTGCTGGTTGGAGGAGCTATTTCCGGATGGAGTGCTTAACAGACACTTTAGCTTCTTTCACTTGGCAGCACAGTTTGTAGTAATTTTGGGGGCATCTAATTATGGAATATAGCTGCGAAATTTTGTCACTGGGCTGCGTATTCCGTACGGTATAGAAAGACCACTAAAGTTATATTGTGACAATAACTCAGCAGATTTATATTCCAGTAACAACAGGAGCTCAACTAAGTCAAAATACATTGACATAAGTTCCTGGTTGTGAATGATACAGTTCAGAGTGGACACGTGTCAATAAGAGCACATTGGGACAAACTCCATAATTGCGGATCCGCTTACTAAAGTATTACAACCCAATGTCTTTCATGAGCACAATACTCATATGGGTGTTGTATTTCTTAAGGATATTCGGTTTCAGTGGGAGTTTGTATTTTGGGTGCATTAGACACATTTACTGTCCTTTTGGATACAGTTTAAAGTTAAAGTTATTTATAGTTGTAAGGTTTCAGGTTTATTATCTCTGAACTTGTTTAAGGATGATCTCACTAAAGTTGGACCAGTTGGAAATAGGCATGTTGAAGATCACATTACATGTAATTTCCATGCTACACATCCATACTTGATCCATGTCATTCAGTTATGTCGATATACGTGACCATTGAAGGTTTAGTTACGATTAATGTAGCGAAAGCCGCTTTGATCCTATGTTGATATAATTGATGGACCGGATTGTTTGGGGATGCGTTCAGTAATGATAACAAAATTCATTTACATGAATTTACAGGAACACATAAAAACAGCGCTTAAAATCATTTACAATATCAAAATAATACCATCATATATGGAATTTTAAAAGGAGACCACGGGCAGTGTGTTATTGGATTGAGGCAGTAATAGGCATCAACTATAAAATTCCATATGCTACCAGAGTAATCAACCCACTTCCCAAAGTGCAGGATCTCGTGGCTGACATCAGGATTTTTGAACTAGTTACACTATGGTGAAGATCATTACCTAAAATATGTTGGGAATTTCGACACGTCGATTCCCCCTTTCTTTTTCCCACAGGATCTTTCGATGTTCAAAATAAAATAAGCAAACAAGAAAATAAATACGAACACAGAAATTTACGTGGTTCAGCAAAATGCCTACGTCCACGGACCCTCGCCAAAGCTTTTCACTATATATTAAATTGTTACAAATATATAGACTTTCACTCACCAACCCAATCCTACAGACCACAGAGAAAATACAACAAACGAGCTTTACCACATATAATTTCTACCCTTTGACTTACACTACAAAGAGTTACAAGAAACTTCACAATATGCTAGGCTCACAATTTTCTCTCTTTGATCACTGACTCACAATATTTGGCACTCTCCAATTGTGCTTGTGGTGCTTTTCTCTTCAACAATTTGATCTCTATTTATAGGCAAAGATTAGGGACGGATTGGGAATAACAAATTCTTTCACCAACCAATCTTACCAACTTATCTCACCTAACTCTTCACCAACCATTCTTACCTAATTAATTAGTCTTCATGTTGAATTGTTGGTTCAAAACCTAACAAGTTCTTCACCAACCATTCTTACCTAATTAATTAGTCTCCATTGTTGAATTTTGGGTCAAATACCCAACAATCTCCACCTTGACACAAAATTCCTCCAAGCCAAAACATTCAAATTCAACCATTGGGTAACAGGCAAGCATTTTTCCACTTTAACAGATCTCATACTCCACCATATGAGTATAACCACTCAGAATTATCAACGAACTCCGAGCTTTTCATCGGCACATGTCGAAACAAAATTTGCTGAAATTTATGGTGCAACTCCCATGTTTGGTTCTCCTTGGAAGTTCATCAGCCATCGACATAAACAAAACCACATACCTTGCATCTAAACCAAACCAATGCTGTATGCGAACACAGTACCCGTGCCAGTAAGAACACATCCTCTATCATGGCAACTGGCATCATGCCATGAGGATGTCACATCTTACTCAGAGTACATCATCACCACCCTCCACCAGGAGAGTCGCATTATCCTTCGAGCAGTTCGCCGTATCCGCTCCACCTTTTGGACAATTTCTTCTCACGTGCCCGGATTGACCACAGTTCCAACATGTCACCTTCTTCTTCATGGAGTTCCCCCTCTTCCACTTTTCAGTAACAAGCAAATTATTATTAGATGAATTATCGTCTCCACCTAATCGCCGCTCTTCAGAGATCAATTTACTTGTAACTTCAGCAAAATCCACCGTTTCCTTCCCGTACATCAAAATCGGCTTGATGTGCTCAAACGTGGATGGAAGAGACCAGATGAGCCGCAACGCTTTATCCTCATCTTCAACTTTGACTCCAATAGATTCCAGTTCAGAAACAATCCCGTTAAGAACACTAAGATGGTCAGAGATTTTTGTACCTGCGTTCATTCTCAACGAATGAAACTGTTCTTTCAGATACAAGCGATTTGACAAGTTCTTCGTCAGATACAACTCTTCCAGTTTTTCCCAAAGTTCCTTAGCAGCAGATATCCCATGAATATTTGCAAGAACATTCTTGGCCAAACAAAGTCGTATTGTACTAGCAGCTTTCAAATCCAAATCTTCCCAATCTTCATCAGTCTTGCTGGATTCAATTTCTTTGTTAGAACTCTCAGTTGGTTTTCCCTTCAAAGCTTTGTGCAGACCCGCCTGAATCAAGACATCCTTGACTTGTACTTGCCACAAGCCAAAATTGATTCTCCCGTCAAATTTCTCCACATCGTACTTGACAGACATATTTTCTTTTTCTTCAAATTATTTGAACCACCTGTATCTCTGATACCACTTGTTGGGAATTTCGACACGTCGATTCCCCCTTTCTTTTTCCCACAGGATCTTTCGATGTTCAAAATAAAATAAGCAAACAAGAAAATAAATACGAACACAGAAATTTACGTGGTTCAGCAAAATGCCTACGTCCACGGACCCTCGCCAAAGCTTTTCACTATATATTAAATTGTTACAAATATATAGACTTTCACTCACCAACCCAATCCTACAGACCACAGAGAAAATACAACAAACGAGCTTTACCACATATAATTTCTACCCTTTGACTTACACTACAAAGAGTTACAAGAAACTTCACAATATGCTAGGCTCACAATTTTCTCTCTTTGATCACTGACTCACAATATTTGGCACTCTCCAATTGTGCTTGTGGTGCTTTTCTCTTCAACAATTTGATCTCTATTTATAGGCAAAGATTAGGAACGGATTGGGAATAACAAATTCTTTCACCAACCAATCTTACCAACTTATCTCACCTAACTCTTCACCAACCATTCTTACCTAATTAATTAGTCTTCATGTTGAATTGTTGGTTCAAAACCTAACAAGTTCTTCACCAACCATTCTTACCTAATTAATTAGTCTCCATTGTTGAATTTTGGGTCAAATACCCAACAAAATAAACAATCTCGTGGCTCGACATCAACACATATTGGAAACTTTAGCTTATCAGTCTCTTCCTTTTTCAAGTTCAAATAAAATTGAAGGGAGGTGTCATCAAAAATTGGAATGGGGGAATAGAGTAATCAACATACTTGAATGAATCCCTCCAATTGCCTCCGAAGAATAAAAATACAGATACATTGGCCATTATGTTCGTCATTCAAAATTTATGATTATTTGATACTGGTTTGATCATCAGAGTGTAGCATAATTGTATGTAACTCTAATATTGCCAATTTATATCGAGATAATGAACTGTGATTTGAATTTTGGTTAAAAAATCACACATTTCTTGAAAAAAAGAATGTAACTGATGTTATTATTTCGTTTAAAGTCTGTTCCAAAATCATCTCCTTTAATATTGGAGATTCCGTGAAACTGTGATATTGACATCCAATGAAAGATTGTGTATTGTGTTTTGAAAATTGGATAATCCTGCTTTTATTTATGGCAAATCAGAGGTCATTAGGGAAAATTTAAAAAATAAAATTGTTACTGATGTCATGATATTTAATTTCTGTTCCCAAATTATATAAAATACTTTTGGATGATAAATCTACAATTATTTTTATTTGAACATGATATTCTTGAGATTTAAGAATTGTGTATGACATTTACCAAATTAAGGTTTCATACATGGGTAACACTCCAAAAACCCCAAATTACATTCACCTTAACCTCTAAGTTCCAATTTTAAAAATAAGAAAGTAAAGTTTACCTTTTTTTTAAAAAAAATCAAGTGCTAATTTTCAATTAACTTCTATTAATTATAAATTTTATTATTAAAAATTGATCTGATATTAAATTTAAAGAGAACTATTGAATATTGCCTTAATCCCTAACTTTCTGCACACTCTCTACCCTCCTCTCTACTTACCAGTGATCGGCGAGCTACAAACTATTATAAAAATGTTGTTTAAATATAAATATCAAAGTATAAAGATGAAAAAGTGCAAAAATCGAATTAAAATGATGAGAACCGATCCAAAAATTACAAAAATCGGATCATATAGACTGGTTAAACCAAACTGGACGGACAGGGTGGACCGGACCGGACTAACAAAGTCCGATCAATAATATGAACCACGCGATTGCTTGGTAAATAATTGGGCGATTGCGTGAATAAGCGATTTTGAAATAGCTTATGAACATGAGTATCATGCGATCGCACGGCCTTTAAACTGTGCGATCGCGCAGTTAAAAAAAATCTAACCGTTGGTAGATTATTCCAGAATTTGTCTTGCACCTTTTCATCAACAAGTTGCGCTCTTTTATGAAGAGTTGTGTGAACCACGAATTATGGTGATGGGATTCTATAAATAGGTAGAATTCATGGTTTTCAACACAAGATTATCATTTTTACATTGTGATTATCACTATCAAATTCTTGTTCTTCATACTTAGAATCTCTTTTCATTGCTCTTCTTGTTATTTCCAAGTTTGCAATTGTGCTATTTGATATTTGGTTTGAGACTTGAAATTCGCTAAAGCAATTTGTTTGGAGGCCCTTTAGCATTCTCTTTAGGAGAGAGCGCAAATTTAGATTTTAGGATAGAATTCTATGCAATTCAAGTTCTTATTCTCTTCTTCATTGTTTTATATCATCTTCTTGGTTCTTTGGTTCAAGTTTGTGTCTACTTCAAAAAAGCGGATATTTCACTACGAGAAAGGAATTTTCTCAACACGAACTCCAGTGGGGAGCCTCGCCACTGTAACAGCTAGAGATCCTTCGACATCTTGCCACTGCTAGATGGAAGCAGCGGCTCCACTGGCTATGACAAAGCAGCAACGATCTCAAGCTTTTGGTTTTGCTTTGGTGTGATGTAGGTGGTTCGGTTACAGTTGGCGGCGATTTCGGTGGTGCAACTTTGATGTGACCGCCTTGTTGTGACACTATGGTCTGGTGGCTTTCGGCCAGTTAGTGTTTAGCGGTGGCTTTTCTGACTCTGTATTAACCATCGTCTCCGGTGGTGTAGGTGGCTATGTAGTGGTGGTATGTGTGGTTGTGTGGTGCATGTAGTGTAGGTAGTTGTGGTGGTTCAGGTGGTGGATCTGAGGCTCCTCGGTGGTGATGTGTCGTAGGTGATGATGGTGCGGTGTAGTGGTCTTTGCGGTGGTGAATGATGTAGAGCGGGTTTTTATGGTGTTTTTGTTTGTTGTACAGTGGTGTTAATAGTTGGTGGTTGTTGTAGGTGTCGCCTCGCAGTGTAGCGATAGTAGTCAGGTTGATTTCTAGACAGTGAGTTGTTGGTGGGGACTTTTCTGGCTAGTCCTCGTCTCTGGTGGCATAGGTGGTGGATTTGATGGTTTGATGATGCCAAATGCTATGGTGGAGGTGGGGTGGGGTGTGGTATGGTGAGTGAGGGATGGTGGGGTAAATTTTGTCACTAAATTTGTAATTGTGACTAAATTACGATCAAATTGTGACTTTGATGGGTGGGTGGAGTGGATGGGACGGGACTGGACAAACAAATTTGGTGAGTGGAGTGGATGGGACGGGACGGGACAAACAAATTTGGTGAGTGGGGTGGTGTTTGAGATTTTATATTTAAGATTATATTAACTTTAATTTAAAATATAAGTGATAGTTATTTTTTTTAAAAAAAGAATCAGGTTTTAAATAATACTACATAAATACAATGCTTTGAAAATATTTCCGAAGGATGTGGAATTAGATGGGAGAAGATTGCAGCCGTTGTGACAGGGAGATGAAGACCACAGCTTCTTGTATGAAGAGGATGGCGGACTTGAAGATGGATTTCCAAAGCTCTAAGGCTTCCTCTGGTGAGGCTTTCTAGATTGAGGAGGTGAATTTGTGTTGCATTTATACATTTCTATGTTGAAAATCAATAAACATTACATATTGTCTTGATGCAAGAAGGTGTATTAAGATTTGTTTGTTTGAGTGATTGGATTAAGATTAGATGATATACAATATCAAATGATTCAAATCCAAGACCATATATAAGTTTATTGATTAATTTAACGAATTACTTGACCATTCACGATTTTATTTAAGAACTTCATTTATTTTTTATGGAATGGAACTTGTCTTGTTTCAAGAAAAAAAAATAAAAAAAACATAAATAAATAAATTTTTAAAAAAATGAAAAATAGTTTTTAACGCTTACTTTCGCTTAAGCTTCAAAACCTTGACTCTCGGGTCCCATGCTTCATCATGCTTCACGCTTTTTAAAACACTGACTAAAAGTTGTGTACTAATTTCTTCACATGTTCCGCACATAAGTTTCTCATTTTACTTCTTCAGGTTTTCGGTGATTAATCCATCACTTCACATACCAAAGAAGACTAATTAGAGATTTGCTGAGCGAACGAGGTTGAGAGCATTTCTCGTAGCTTGATCTAAGGTTGCGTTTGATAGTCAGAGTGAAATTTGAGTGGAAAGAAAATGAATTCCTATGAATTGAAAGTTTATTGTATTTGATTGGTTTAATTTTCTATGTGGAAAAAGTGAGATATTTTCTAACTTTTTTGTTTGATTGACATTATTTTTCATAGTAAATAAAGCAAAATTTAACTATTTTAAGCAAAAAAATATTTTTTTTTATTTTTCACATATTTATACTTGATAATAATAATAATATTATTTTTTTAAAAAATAAATAAATCAATTAACAATAACAAAAATAATCAAACTTGACGAAATTGATAAAGTATTTTGCCAAGAAAATAAATCCTCCTATATAGGAAGGAAAATGAATTCCTCACAAATGAGGAATTGGGCATCACGTTAGGGAAAGCGGGAATTCATTTTGTCTGGTAAATATTGTCCATCAAACACAAGTGAAGATGGAAGCTAGTGGAAATTTTTCATTTTCTAGGGAAAACAAGGGCTATCAAACAAAGTCTAAGTCTTATATACATTAACTAAGCATCATGTTCCTCAGTCCTTCAAAGAAGCTCCTTTCAATTCCTTTAATACCTTTTTCATGTTCAAGTCCTGATATTCAAATATTCCATCTTTTAATATTTGCGAACTAGTCTCCATACTTTCGGTTTCATATCAATTTTGTTCACTTTCCGTCACTTCTGGGTCCAAAACTGAAACAAAGAGAGGTTGTACTAATTAAATAGAAAACAGACGAGAGAACAAAAGGAAAGCTTAGGCGGCGTTCTGTTTGTATTTTATTTTGTATTTTCATTTTCGAAAATGTTTTGTGTTCTGTGTTTTCATTTTTGTTTTCAAATTTGCTGAAAAAGCGTTTGATTTGTCATTTATGAAAACTGTTTTTGAAAATGAAAAGCTGGAAAACACGTTCTGTTTGAAATTTTGCAGAACACTATTTAAACTATTTTTAATTAATTTGCTTGCAGAATACTACTAACTCTAACTCAAATTTCCTTTCACAATACACTAAAAATATGGTTACATGCAACACACTAATGTGAACATTAAGAGTCTATATTAACACAGCTTGGTCATGTTCGGGATTTGAGAAAGCTCTACTTCTATTAAAATCCAGAAAATGCACGTTCTTTCAAAACCACCAGAGTTCATTTATCATTGCATTTTTTGAAATATAACAACAAAAATTCTCATTTAATTTTTTTTTTTTTTTGTAATGTTGATATTGAATTCAATAAAACTTTATTTAAACTAAGTTCCAAGTTAGGATAATTCTCAAAAAAAAAAAAAAAAAATCTTTATTTAGGCTTAGTTCCAAGCTAGGATAATTCTAAAAAAAATAAAAAAAAATAAAAACTTTATATTAAGCTTAGTTCTAAGTTAAGATATATATATATATATATATATATATATATATTAAAAAAATTCCCAAAACGCGTTTTTTTCCGCGTTTTGGACATTTTTTATCGAAATACACACAAAACGCCCAAAACGATGTTTCGGGCGTTTTCCGTTTTGTGTACAATTTTTTTTTTTTTTGTTTTCCAAAATACGTTTTCGAAAATGGTAAAGAGAACGGATTTTCGAAAATAAAAACAGAAAACGACCTCAAAACAGCAAAGAGAACAGAGACGTAGTTTTAGAGCTCAAATAAGTACACCAAATGAACTTATCAATTATAGTATTGCTGAAAATATGCTTAATAGTATTACAGATAATTACCTTAACTCGACCTATTTCGTTGAGTCATTACCCTCTTATATGGGCCATAAGCTGGAGTTATCGTCGTAGCATTGCCAGGCTACAGAGTCCGACATAATGGCGTTCATCACCATCCCATTTAGAAAGATTTCATTGGTTGGGGAGTTCAACGACGATGTAATATCATGATATGTAGATCATAACCCGTACATTGAGGTTGTTTTGTAATGATAAAAATTTTACAGCAATTTTTTAAACTCAATCTCAACTATTCATTCTTACTCAATTCCATAAATTTTGACTTTTCAAACATTTTTAAACCACACGTTCATAAAAAATTTAAAAAAAAAAATCACAAAAACCAAAATTTTCACATTATCAAACCGGCTCTATGTCATAAAATAAATTTTTTTTAACGATCGTTCTGTTGTAATACCGGTGCTGAAGTCAGGTATAGCTTTTCAAATTTATCATAATGATATTTTCAAATGACGTTTCATGTAAATCGATCGTATTGAACGGGTCCCCTATGTTGACTCTGGTGCTAACGTCTTATTGCCTTTCCTCACAAATAAGCTCATTTGTCTGCTTCGAAGTGAACCCACGAGTATCATACGTGAATTCTCGTACTAGGCTTAACATTATTTATTGATTACTTTTTGAATTATTATACCTATTTGTAGAAAGAATATTGAGTTATTTTCGAATAGAAATGTGAGGATGAGAAGAAGAAAAAATTATTTAGGGTCGTTCTCTCTCTCTTTATATTTCGATTTTCAGTTTTGGGTTTTCTATTTTCGATATTTGTTTACAGATTTTTAAAACATGTTCTTTTTGTGATCTTGTAAAACTGTTTTTCAAAACAGAAAACTAAAAAATGCGTTTACTTTGAAATTTCGAAAATAATTATCTTGTGATATTTTGTATGTAAAAAATCATTATTTTGTGATATTTTATGTGTAAGTTATTTGACAAATTCAGAGTACATAAACTAATTTTTTTTTTCCAAAATCGAGCTAAATTATAGAAGAGGGATGATTAAAAACTTCATAAGAAGAGAATACAAAAAACGACATTACAGAGTGAAATATAATGCCTGAATTACAATATTAGACATACTTTTCTTTTCCACAGAGTGGCATTTGGGGAAGGAATGATCTTGGTTTGGTGAACAACCAAATGTTGCATTAGTTACAAGAAAGAAATTAAAGAACGTGACTTGAAGGTTACAGGAAGTTTTGCAGCAACCTCCAATATCATCTCAACTTCCTAAAATCATAACAAATGATATGATACATAATCCTCCAATTATAGGAAGGCAAAGTCATATACCAAAATGCAAAATAAAAAGCACATCCATTCAATAGATTCAATCAGAAGAAATGGTCAGTCATAATGAAATGAGTCAAAATTTAGAATACAAAGATTAATAAATGATGTAGGATAATTGACGTTAGAGTTTGAAGAAGAATTGGACCGAAAGTTGAGTAAAAGAGTTGTTCCGAAGAAACAATCATAACATTTTGTATCAGTGTCAAATTTCCAAATACAATATGTTTTCGGAAACTCTTTCAGGGCTCCATAGCATCGGTTGAGGTCGTTTCCAAGCTCAAATTCGTAATTTAAGGCGTGTTACCGGGGAGTCAAAGTTTAGCATTAATTTGGATTTTCCATTTTTAATTACTTTAATTTCGTGGATGTCTATTTTGATCTTTTTGCTTAAATTAGGGATTTAAAGACTATTTAAACGCTGTTTTGTTTCTGAATAAGATCGTTTGAAGTTTGGTGGCTATTATTTTCTTGTAGGTCATAATTTTCTCTTATTTAGGTTTATGACAGTAGACCTAGAACTTCCGTTCTGCATCAATAAACCACTACAAGAATGAGTTCATACATAGGGATGTCGACAATGAAATGCTTCCCTACAATTTCTATGTAGCAAAGACTTGGTCCCGAATGCTAGTCAGCAATTTTTTGAATCAACCCAAAAATTAGACCCACTTGCAAGGTTGTTTATGAACGAAATCATCTACACACGTGTATACTGCATACACAATTATCTAATGCGGATTTTCTGATCATAAATCGGAATTCTTTCTATATTTATTTGAATTATTTCATTTCACCCAACAATGCCGGCTAGAAGTATCTAATTTCAAAGTAAGCAATTATTTTAGACAACGATTTAACAGTAGCATATTATAAACTCTAAAGATTGATTGAAGTTAAGAGTTCAGCATCCAAAAAAATGGAATCATCCAAAAAAACAAGGAAATCGAGGAGTAAAAGAAATTTGAGGATGAACCCAAATTTGAAAACAGAAAACATCTTAAAAACAGTAAAGAGAACATGATCTTAGGATTCGGTATTTATTATTCAAATTAGACCAATTTCTTAGAAAGAAGTGAAATTATTCCAAATAGCATAGAAGTCTTGTTGCTTTCTTTTAAAGCAATTGTTTACTTTTTTTGTTGCATAAAGCATCTTCAGCTCTGTTTTATACTCATTTTCACTTTGATTCAACGCTTAATGGAAGATTAGTAGAATATTTAAGCTCATTTAACAACATTTGTTGGATTTGATTTATAGAATATTTAAATCGAGTTATAATACTAATGTAACATCTCATTAACTTTATGTACATAGGTAGCTCTAACCGCTTCATGTATGAATTATAAAACAGGTTACCCTCGATTTGTTTTGTCATTGAAGTTACTTGACTAGCACCGACAAGTGTTTTTGTCTTCCACTTTGTTTTTCCTTTTTCTTTTACTTTTATATCTCTGGATAAAGGAACTTTATAAATTATAAATATCGAACCATATAATTTAACATTATAAGTGGACCCTAGTAGTCCTAACTATTATAAAAAAGGCTAAGATATATTACTATTCATTTACTATTCATAAGGCTTGCATCATATATGATGTCATAAAGTCCTCATATTTTATCTTAAATCCTATCCTATCCTAACTTTTATTTATTTATTTATTTAATTTTCCTATCCTCCTAACTTATATAAAAGAGGTTAAGGGATTTCATTATTCCTTTACTATTCATAAGGATGATGTCATAACTCATAAATATCTTAATATTTTATCTTCTATTTTTAATTTAGAATTTATGTTGTAGCTGTCTTTGCTCATATCAACACGCAATATCGATACTATGTAGTACTCCCTCATTTTCACTCAACAGTCTTTACTTCTGTTTCGAATGAACACCATTCCTCAAATCATCGTCATCCAGAAATTGCTACAAGTAATACGAATGCCCCAAATCACCACCGTTCACCATTTCTATTTGTGTGGTTCTTCATTTTTGTATTTAGTATTTATTCAAGTTTTGATCGATTGCCCAAATCACTTCACCGTTTCTATTTTTGTGTTCCTTTTTTGTATTTGTTTTATATTCAAGTTTTGATCGATTTTTCGTTATTCCTTTTTTCATAAGTCTAGAATTTAATTTCTCCTATGATACATTGTCGACTATAATTTAATTCAGAGAAACGAATGAAAATTTGGCCACAACTTATGAGTCTATTAATGATTGTATAATCTAGCATATGTGACCTTATTCGAATTTAAACATAGTGTTCAAGCTCAAGTAATATTCTCCAGGGGGCTTATTTTCCTTCGACATGTCGACGCTATTACATACACAATTATTATCACATTCCGTGCAGCGCACGGATGACCACTAGTATATAATAAATATATAATACAATACTGATTCAATCTGAGCTCTTTTATGTTCATGTTTTAGATAAAGGTCCATTAGTAGCAACTACTCATTTCTTTAGTGACACAAGTGGGGTTGAATAAGATTGAACTAAAATTAGTCAATAAGTACTTATTCTGACCTTCGATGATTTTTGCATTAGATTGAGTAATAATGTGAAAACAGTCCTTAAGGTTTTTGGAATAACAGGAAAAGATCGGCCAAGTTTGACTATGTCCAAATTGGTGAGCAAAAAAATTGGGGAGCCTAAATTTCAACCTATGTCATAGTATTAATCTCAGTGACCAAATCATAAAGAATTTCTCATCCAACCAAAAATTAAGCCCAAATGGGCGAAGCAGCTTCTACTTCTCTAGTAGTGCAGGGCGGTTGGATGTATGAGGGGACTTAATGTACAAAAAAAGGAAATACCAAAGGTAGAGATTGGAAAGTATAAAAACAAGTAAAAACTTCCTTAGGGAACTGTACTATAGTACCAAGTTGATTAATTATCAGGCCTTAACAATTGACTTGGCGAGTGACTATCTTATGGTTGGCAAAGAAAGAAAAATACACCATAAGCCATAATTTGGCTAACCAAAGAGGTCCTAAACCATTAGGAGTGGAAGAAGATTTAAGTCGATCTTGAATAGAGACCATACCTTTGTAAAGTGCAGCAAACACAAACGAGCAAAGGCTCAAGGGCTTTCCATGTGCGAGCTCGTTGAAAATAGGCAAATAGACAATAGTAGGTTTAGTACTGGGAACATAAATACTAAACTTGAATAACTAGTAGTGTATGACGGCAACACATTCAAAATGAGAAGGCTCATTCCCAGTTTTGCTGTGAGGATCCTAAAGATGTTTGTACGAATTACCTATCTATTTTAGGAGGCGCCTTAATAACTACCATGGCAGAGGAAATAGTGGCACATACATGACAAAGGTTAGTTTCGGCGCTGATATCCCTAAGAGTGATGGATAAAAGGCCAAGTGGAAAAACAAAAGTGTTATGTTTGATGGCCAAAATTGTAGGATGATGGGAAACAAAGTAGGATCGTAGGTAGGAATGTTCAAAGTAAGCTCCAACATGTCCAAAATGCGAGCTTTAAAAAATCTGCTTAGTAGGGTCATGGGTTATCATACGTTTTTACCAACCTTGGAAACTGGCATCTGATTTTGTCCACGTACGTATGCTAGAACTAATGGGAGCTAATGGTAATGGATCAAGGAAGGGCATTGTCTTATTTTGTAGGGAACGATTGAGCGACTAGTAAACGCCCAACAACATCAGGCCTGTTGAATGTTGTGCCAAGGCAAAAACGATGATTTTTAGTATCTATTAGGAACATAAAATCAGGATCAACAAAAGATTCTTGAAGGACAATCTGAAAATCATCGAAGGAAGCAATATCTTGGGTAGTCATTTCTAGATATAAGCGAAAACAACTGAATACTTTCTTGAAGAAAATGAGGAGATGCAGAGGATATGCGAAAAGGAAAAAATGACAAGTGAGAAAGAAGACAAAGAATAGGGCTTCCTTTGATGGGCAACGTGATGAGATGATTAGTCGTAAAAAAAGGACGCACGTTAGAGCTAAAGGTTAGAGGGAAAATCAAGGGGTTTAGTGCTTATTGGAACTTCAAAACTACAGATCGTACGAAGTCCAGAGTGAGGTAAAATTGATTATTACACATTAATTCAACCATATTGGGGTGTAATTGTCAATATATAAAAATACACAATTTAAATGCTTAGAAATAATGAGCCCAAATATGAAGATTGGGACAAATGACAAAAGATTCGCTCGTGTAGACAAAGGCTTGGGCGAATAAAACTATGCGTGGGCATATGCATAGTTGAAGAGATAGTTTTTCCACCTAATCCATCTACAATAATGGTAATGAAGCAATTATTGAAACGTTGACAGTTACTAAAGATGTGAGTGGTTAAGAGTTTTATAATGGGAAGTTATTGAAGAAGTTAGTAGCATAAAGTAGTGGACTATTATGGAAAGTTACGGAGCGAGAATCATGCAAGGGGAAATCATCAAAGTATAAAAGACATGAAAATAACATGAAGATAAGGATCGCGAATACAACTCTCAAGAGAGACTATATAATTTTTCTATCTTAGATTTTAATAGATTTTCTTAGTTAAGCTTTATGTGCTTATGCCCCTTGGAGGTAGTAATGGCAATAATATGCACGGACTTGAAACTCGATATAAATGGACGGAGATTATCTAACTAAATGAGTTTATGGGTAGAGTATGAAAGTAAATTTAAAAACCATACATGGATATGGATTTTTCTACAAAACCCGCACCCAACCCATATACCCATTAACTTCCTTAAAAAAATTATAGTATTTAAAAGAGAAAAAACTTCTAACTACATTAATGCATGTTTTCCAAATATAAATAAAAAAAATAAGTAATGGTTTTCAAATGGATTTAGAAGCATACTCGCTTCTGATCTTTCCTGACATGTCATTCTTAAATGGGTCTATGAGTAGAATATGGATGTTATAAATTTCTAATGAATAGAGTATGAATTTTTCAAACTCGACCTATACTCAATTCATTGTCATCCTTACTTGGAGGAAAATTGTAAATTAAATATTTCTAGTCGAACACCCCTTGTTGAGATTTTGTTTCAAGAAATTTGTCTCTTATACATCGTCTGAATCTTTTTTTATTTGTTAGCACTCAGTGGCGGACCCATAGGGGGGTCCTAGGGGGGTACGTGACCCCCTCCATTTTGATTTTGATTTTTTTTTTTTTTTTTTTTTTTTTTGGGAAAAGTTCAAAAATAAAAAATCAAAAAAGATGATTTGAATGATTGAATAATTGTTTTTTTTTTTAGTTGAATGAAGGTAAAGTTTCGACTTTGAATAATTAAAATTTATGCATATTAAATAGATTCTTTTAGATGAAATATATGTAAAAGATTGTAACATATATTAAGTAAATATAGCCTCTTTTTGGTATCAATTAAAATCTAAATTTTAATATTTGTCAAAGTCAAAAATCAATCTCAACCATAGATTTCATAGGACCCATAACTTTTCAATCACGCATCTCATCAACTTTTATCAAAATCTACGAAAAATCTAATTTTAATCTACACTAAACAGGAATATAATTGATTGGAATTTGAATATGTTAATTTATTGTTTACTGCGATATAATCTGTCAATTTCTTTTGAATTATAACGTAGATTTTACTGAAAATAATTTAGCATATTTGTGAGATTGTATATTATTTAGTACATTGTCTTTTGTGAATTTGAATTTTATCATTATTTTCGATCTTTTCCTTAAAAAAAAAATTTCGGGGGCGCTGCCCCCGAACCCCCGTAAAATCTACTACAAACTGTGTCCCCCTGCTACAAAATTCCTGCGTCCGCCACTGTTAGCACTAAATGACGCAAAACATGTTCTAAAAATATTACTCAATAAGTAAAAAAGTAAAATTTCTTTAAACTAAGCTAAGAAAAATGGGAGGATAAATTAGTTGTAGTACATGATGATAGTGGATTAGTGCAGTTAAATGGAGAAATAATGTGAAAAATGTTCCGCACCTTGGTTACACTCTGGACACGTGACTTTTGCTCTTCACTCATGCGTCTAACACAAATTGTACACCTAGCACAGTCTTTCATGGATATCCATTAATATAATTATCATAGGGCTCCATTATTTTCTAACTCTACAATTGAGGTCTATACTTTTCGAACACGTAGATCCTTCAACTATATATTTACCTAAATAATCCAAGTATATGCACATCTTAACCTACTATAGATAAGAGTGTTGCACCCAAATTATGTAGAGAATTAAGATTTCATCCTAAAAGATTAACCTATTAGGTAGAGTAGTTCAATCTCTTATAAGCTCATCATTTATCACATGTCTAATCAATGTGGGATTTGTTCAAACTTTTCCAACAATCTCCCCTTCTAATGAACTACCATATCATTTTTTTGGTCTCCCTTCAATCTATAGTCCATCTATCTCTCTTCCTCAAATCAAGAAGGTCTATTCTATTAAGGCCAAAATCTTCCACTGTGTATAGGTGCCTTGTAAGGTTTCGAGTCATACATGCACAATGAAAATTAAAAATACTCAAAATCAAAGCCCGGATCAACCTTGCACTTAGATAGAATCTGTGATAGAAATAATACGTTTGATTGATGCTGTGAATCTGAAATCTGAAATAGGAGGTACAATCTTGTCACCACCAGTTGTTCAATTATCCAGCCTTTAATATAAATTCACACAACGAGTTGAATATGAAACTCCATCAATCTCCAATAGTTGGAATGGATTTGAGAGTATTGATTTTTCTCTTTGTGCTAGTAAGAGAAAAACCCCACAATAGAAAAATGTGACTGACTTATGATTTCTCTATAATAATGAACTTATTTATACGTTCACCTATAATCCTAACCCTAGTCGCAATAGGGCTATTAACGGGTCTTAATTAATTAATCTAATTGCAAAGTCCGGTCCAACTAATTGAGCTTGTACATTAATTCTAACACGCTTACATTGGCACAACCACCTTAAAAGCTAACCTTGGATTTTTCCTGACCATTACAATCCAATTCGGAGCCCACCACATTCTTTTATTTGTAACCAGGATCTCTCTTGTACGTCCACATGGCTAGGTCTGAAGCTTAACTCGTATACTACTTGTAGGAAATTGAGGTTTCATCTCAAAACGTTAACTTATTAGGTGAGTAGTCCAAATTTCTTATAAGTCCATCATTTACCCTACATCTAGCCGACGTGGAATTTGTTCGCACTTCCCAACAATTTTCCCTTCGAACAAAGTATCATATTAGTTTTTTGGCTCCCTTCTTATCCATAGTCCATCAATCTCTCTTCTCAAATCAAGAAGGCATACCTGCTCTATTAAGGCTCAAATCTTACACAGAGTTTGGTCACCGCCTCACATAGGCACAACCGCCTTAAGAGCTAAACATTGGTTTTTTTGACCATCGCAATCTAATTTGGAGCCCACCGCCTTTGTTCGTTTGCAATGGGGTTTCTTGTGCATCCACATGGTTAAGCCTGAGGTCTGATTCTTTTATCACTTGTAGGAATTGAGATTTTGTCCCAAAAGTTTAACCTATTAGATGGAGTAATTCAATTCCTTATAAGGTCATCATTTACCCAATATCTAATTGATGTGGGACTTGTTCGCACTTTCCCAACAATTTATTAATCTTAAAAATGTGACATATGCCATGGAGATGTAGTAAATATCAAAAGATATTATAGAGATAATGTTTAAATAATTAAATGAGTACTTGATCTTTCTTCCTTCATTTAACTTTTCAGGTATCGATTTTGTAGCATATTGATGATTAATTGACAATATTTATTAACGTTGCCATGAAAAAGACATAGCATTTTGAACAAAAGAAAAAGGCATAGCATTTCTCACTTTTTCAAAGGCAGAATAGAAAAGGAGAAAAAGAATACCATAAAATGAAAAGAGAAAAGGAAGATAGCATCATAGCAAAGGAACAAAGTATCTATACCTTACCTTCAAATGCCACCACTTTCTTGATCATCTAATAATTAATTCCAAGAAGTCAAATAGTACCTAGAGTGGACGTGAGCAAACAAGAAGATCTTGCCATTGTCTTCATAATCGCAGTAAAAGGATCGTCATTATCAACCTTCTCTTTTGTTGATTTCGAAAGTGATTTTTAGCACTATCCATTGCTCGCACCGGGACTTGCTTGTGTTCTATCTCAATCGCCCCTTACCATTTCATGCTCTCGTCCCTTGTCTATTTTTTCCACTCCCCTTACAGATCCCCATTAAATTTCCCCCCCCTTACATTTCCCTAGCCTCCCAGTTGGCTCTCACCGTGCCCATGACTGGCAATTTAGGCTTGAATTGGAGCATGGGAGTTATCTTTTATCAAATTATGTTTTTGGTATAATTTTTTAATAGTCGAGTAGATGAAAAATGTCAGTAAGCTCAATGTGTTAAATTTTGAAACGTCAAAATTCAATCTACACTAAATATAACACCAATAGGTTATAAATTTTCACTATAGTTTTTTCAATATTTTAAGTTACGTTGAATAATTTGAACAAAAAAAATAGAGGTAATTACACTACACAACTAGTTAAAATATTATATTTCATATTCACATACCAACAAATTTTTATTCAACAAATACTACAAAATAGTAGTAATATTGATTTTCCAAAAACCACTTCCCTCATCAGACTATTTCAATCAAGAACGACAATTAAATTAGATCCCATAATCAAGCCTTTCACCCCATCCCCAAAATGAAGCAATACTCTCATAATATTCCCACAAATTATTCTACCACCTTAAAACCTCTATCGAAATTATTTTCCATGCGCAGAGCAAGTACGAAAGACCAAAAATGGAAGAACTCAAAGTTTTCAGTTCCACGCCTCAAACCCTACCCTCATAGAGCAAGAAGTAACCTCTCGAACAAAATTTATCCAACTTTAAGAATGCTGATTACTACAAGATGCACGTTGTTCTTAGAGATCTTC
Source organism: Ligustrum vulgare (assembly GCA_963555705.1). Taxonomy (NCBI): domain Eukaryota; kingdom Viridiplantae; phylum Streptophyta; class Magnoliopsida; order Lamiales; family Oleaceae; genus Ligustrum; species Ligustrum vulgare. Next base: position 18,065,427 of record OY743176.1, on the reverse strand, counting down.
GATCGACCCCATTTCATAGAGGAGACCCCCAATTTTCGAAAATTACAAGGCAGCTGATGAAATTCGTAAAGGCATGAAGGATATGATGGATCTGTATAAAGAAATGACGTTTGAATCCGTCAGAATGTAGAAGTATAATAATTCATCGGGCAAAAACATTGAAGACGAACAAAAGCCCAAAGAGCGTAAAAAGGGGCAAAATTGTCCGAGAATTCTACACCAGAAACATTGAACAGGCCTTTAGATCATCAAGTCCAAGGAGGGTCATATAATGAATATTGTTGGTGGTTCGACTTTTGGGTGGAATTTTGTCGCATTTCACGGCAGCAAATGTCTATTATGGTCAAACTGCTAACCCTTCTAAACGAAGGGATGCATGTTCCACAACTGCCCCATTGATATAGACATGTATCAAGAGAAAATTCTTAGAAGAATTCTTTTGTTTAATGTAACTAAATAATCATGGAATATGTGTATAATCGCCCCCCCCCCCCAAATTGCTCATTTTGTTTTCTTGTTCTAACTGGAATAGTGTGCCTGAAGACTAATTCAAAAAAATAAAAAATAATAATAATTCTGTCGCCTTTGAAATCCATTTTTGAATCATTTCAATTTTCATAACAATCTTCATTGTTCATAAAAATCTCAATCCACCGGGATACACATTTTTTTATCCAGAGCCTTCTGTTCCCATGTGCATTAGGATATATGGAGATCACTGTAAACTTCTATGTACACATCAATATAAGGGGTTTTTCACTATAAATACACGTTGTAGGCGATCTGTTGTCATGTAGCAATTACTAAGCAGTTGAACAAGTGATTAAAGATCAATATTGAAGTTTCAACCATCTGCTATGGAAACATCGTAGCGCGTTTCAAATATAGGATCCGGTAAAATCAAGTGAACCAATTATGCAGCACCATCAGAGGTTTTCGAAGTTCGATATGCCAAACAAGAACATAGTAGAGGTGTATAGAAACGATAATACTTGACCCAAGCTTGAAGAAGAAAAAGTTGATTCGGAGTGAAAAATATCAGGTAAATGCTTCTATCCCTTATGAATCATCTAAAAAAAAAAAAAAAAGTTGTGCAAAGTCATGTGAATTTAATATTTTGGGGGATTTTCCTTTGATGCTATGATGTCAATATGCAAAAAATTAATCTTGGAAGACCCATTTGTAAAAGATTGAATCAATGCAATACATTACTCGGTCATGATGTAATCATACCACGCGATGTTCTTTTGTACGTAACATTACGTGATAACATGAAATCACCAGGTACGTATCATTACGTGATAACATTAATTTAGTACATTTTTTAAATTCCTTTTATGATGCTCTGTATGATATATTTTTTCATAAGTCTTAGTATTAAATGTAAATGAAGCACGATGCTCTCCATTTTCATTGGTATAATTCTATCTTCCAAAGTAGTAGAAGTCAATAACAATTGGTTGTCGAAAGTGAACTGTTTCGATTAGGACCACTTTTAAGCATGTTGGCTGTAGCTTCAAAGTAATTGGCTAAAATAATGCAACCAATAGAAACATTGATGATCTGATGAAATGCCATTTTAACTATGCAAGTTGTAGCTTCAAGTAATTCACTGGAAAAATGCAATGAATAGGAACAATTACGTCATATCTTCATGCTGAGTATAGTAGAAACATAAAAAGTTTCAGAATGAAATATTCACACAAGTGACAAAGAGAGACATAGAATAAGAAATTAGGGAAGCAACATATTCATAAATGACAAAGAAAGCGTGATTCAACATAATATATCAATCAATATTACAAACTCACTTGACATAAATACAACACACATGCGGACACATTAGTTCATCTTAAGAAATTTCCTAAAACTTGAGAGTACGTCTTGTGTCATAAATCTTCCGTTACCATAATTTGACCTTATTATTGTATAAAGAAAAAGGCTCTGATCATCCACGACAAGAGGGATTTGGTTGATTTTAACATGTCCTATCGGATTCTGGTATGAGGGATTGATGTCTGATCCTACCATTTCTACATTAGTGACATGATCAGAAATTGGTTCAAAGGGTTGCTCATTTCTACAATGCTCAGTTTCCGGGGAAGTTGCAGTTTGATACAAGTTGTCTGATGCTCTTGCATCCATTTCTAAATCTTTTTGTGCAGATTCGGTTGAAGAATCAGAGACTATCTCGACATCACCAACCTCTTTTTTTGTACATTTCTACTACCACCGGCTTCCAAAGTCGAACTTGTGCATTTATGAACCAGTTCAAGGCCTCGATCCAAGGAATAGATCAATCAACAAAAATCATACTAGCATCGAGTATTCACCATGAAGAGAATGACAGTTAATCCTTTCACGAAAAACAATTGTATGCAATGGACTTTTGTTTTACCTGACTCTGCTAGCATGGTCTTGTCCAATCTTTCGGGTAGCTAGAGAAAGAAAGAAAATTCAATCAAATTGTAAGAATTTTATGATAAAAGTAGAATTTTTAAAACAAAATAATTTTGCAGAATGAAAGATGAAGGAAGTGCTCGAAAAGTCGAGCATTCTGGGACTCCCCTCTGTCCTCCAAGCATGTGGTTGCATCATTTCGAGTTGTTGAAGGGCTCTCTGTTGTCTGAGTTGCTGATCTACATAAACACAGACACATTAACTGCATGCATCCATTTTTGCAAAATTTTTTTTTTAATTTCATCAAATTTTTCCAGTATTACATCTTCATTAGCATCAACATGATTATCCAATATAATTAATCAAATTGTTATGCCCACAGGTTATAGATGACACAAATATTCAACAAATAATGATGATTCCATCTATCAATGATGTCCATCGATTGGATGATATCACACTTATCAACAACAGAAAATTTCTTTCTAACGCAATTACGACAAAAACTCCAGATTTCTGATACACATGATTTCATCTAATTGTTTCTTCTACATAAATTACGAATTAGTGTTTGATATTATTCAAAATCATATATGAATCATACCTTGTAATGATAATTTTTTTCCTGAACTTTGTTGATTCACAGAAACACGCAGAATTAAACAGAGAATTTTATCAACTCGTAGTCGAGTCTCCCGATCACACAATGTAGCTGTTGCAGGAAGGATATTGTAGTTCTAATGCCTTTCCAATTAGTGCAATTTAGATTTTTCCACTCATTTTTTGAATTTGCTACTTTTGGGGTGGACATTCAAAGCAGCAGAATGAGCGTTTTTTGTTTTAATTTTCCGTTATGTTTGCTAATTTGAGGGAATTATGGTAATATATAAATATGAAATTATTATGTGATTTTTTCAGTATATTACATATATAATTACCTCAATAGTAAAAACAGAATTTGTTTTTCAAAATGGGATTGACCCCAATTTTCCCCAAAAAAATATTACTCTTCAATAAGACAACCCTAAATATGCTCAAAAGGTTTTTTTTTTATCTAATACCTACTTGGGGCATCTCGAAGCGGACTCCATTTGGAGTCCGATTTGCCACCCAACCAGACGGTGAACACTGCGCCATTTTGGCGTAGTTTGATTAACATAATAAATTTATTTAATTTAGTATAATTAACAACTAATGATCATATTAAAATAAAATTGTTCATAATTAAAATTAAAAAGTTGCATATTACTGATAGGTAAAAATGAAGAACATAAAATCACGATAAACATTAAAGAGTAAAACACGACGTGAAGTAAACTACGATATTTTAATAGTCTGATCGGTTATTTCCTAGTCCTCTAAGACCATCAGAATATTGACTAAATGGAGTTGAGTTATTTTGAGATTAGTTGCCTAGTCGTTGAAATCTTTTTCCAATAAATCTTAGTTGTTCCTTTCGAATAAACACACGTAGATTTGGATATGGTAATTAAATTTTTATTCTCTTTTCGAAATTCTGCAATGACTACTTTTCTCGACTCTATTTCAGCTCGAAGTATTTGAATTTCATAATTTTTTTTTCTATCAACTCTTCCTTTTTTTTCAAAATCAAATTGATTTCTCGATTATTCTCCACAGTTGATTGAATCATATTTGAAGAGTCATCATCATTTTTTTCGTTTTCATTTTGCTTTTTTACCCCCAATGGGTCGTTGGACAGATCACCAATATTTTCTTCATCTATATGAAGAGAGAACGATGATAATTTAGGAGATGGAAATGTTGGAAACTCTGAAGTGTGAGACTCTAATTATGACGATGCGAAGTTTCCAGTTTCCATTTGAAAAATGTGATATTGTTTTGTTAACATCGTTAGTGAACATTTCAATATCTTTGAGAATGTGCCAGACATGATCAAATGACAAATTTGAAGCATTTCTTGTCAACCTTGGCTCGTACAAACAATACTTTCGCTCGATCCATCTGCAAGATTTTGGAAATTTATAAGTTTCGATCGTTCAATAAAGAGCTTTAAAGGAGAAAAATATTACATATAATACTCACGATTTCTTGTTCGGATGCATTACCTGGATTAAGAAGTTTCACTTGTTGAATGCATCTCCTCAAATTGGAAACACGAGTCAAAATAATACATTCAAGATTGGAAAGACCTCAGAGGTCAATATTGAGTGATGCATTCTGGTTTGAAGTTGTTAAAACTAGGTTCAACTCGAGACAAGAATTTATTTTTTGATTGGTTAATACGAAAAATTGGATTTTAGGAAATATCAAACCAAATATGACATAAGTGTTTGTCTTCTTCATTGGAGTATGATTTACTTTGTTTACTTGAACTCATTGTGAAGAGGTTTCAAAAAGTATGATAGTTGGATTCGCAAAAAGGTAAATATAAGATAAAATGTAAAACCTCATACCCTATTTTATAGAAAAATGATAGTTTATTGAGATTAGATTTCAAATATCCATCTAACGATTTGGATTTGGTAAAATCCATCCAATGATTAAGAGTTATCACCTAAGATAAGATAAGATAACATTTGAAGATATTAATTCAACGATTTAGATGTAATGCAATCCATCATCCAACGGTTAAGATGTGCCACACATTTGAAGATAAGATTTGAAACTATCAATCCAAAGATATAGGTGTGACGCAATCCTTTCAACAGCTTAAATATGATGAACTTCATCCAACGGTGAAGATGTGCCATCTCAAAGAAGATAAGATAAGGTTTGAAGATATCAATCCAACAGTCTGGATGTGATGCAATCCATTCAAAGGCTTAAATGTGATGAAACTCATCCACGGTTACAAGTATCATCTCAAAGATGGTAAGATAAGATTTGAAGATATTAATCCGACGATTTATATATGATGAAATCCATCCAACGGTTCTGGGGAGATGGGATCTTTATTGGACGACTATATAAGAGTGTTATGTCTGTGTTAAAACTTATTCATCATTTGAATTTGAAAAAATGAATTTCAATATTTGTGATCCTTTTAACTATTCCTCTTCTTCTTCTTCATCTTTGTTTTCTGACAGAGATGATGATAGAGATCAAGAACTTATTCATGATATTTTAGCAATTAATACACAGGAAGAATTGATATCCCGTTTGTATAACAACAAAAACAACCTAGACTTCTCTTACTTCCTCTATCAACAACAAAACTACATGATTCGTTGAGGCTCAATTCCTTGTCATGTAGTCATCAATCGCAACTGAGGTACTGCTAATCCAAATCTTTACAACGACTATTTTGCTAAGAACACACATTACAACGAAGCGATGTTTCGACGAAGATTTCAAATATCACAAAGCTTATTCTTACATATACTTCAAACAGTCCAATAGCATGATAACTACTTATTGCAGAAGAGGGAAGAGCTAGGTAGACTCGATTTATCCGCTTCCCACAATATTACATGTCCGATGAGGATGTTAGCATATGGTATAGCAGCATATTAAAATGATGAGTACTTTAAAATAGGAGAATCCCCTACAATTGAAAGTTTGAAGAGATTTTTTCAGGTTATTGTGGATATATTCGCTCAACAACATCTTAAATCGCCAAACACTAATGACTTTGCAAGATTACTCCATATTGGTAATTAGAGAGATTTTCTAGAAATATCAGGTAGTCTATATTGTAAGCATTAGAAATGAAAAATCATCCAATGACTTGGGCAGGAAAATATGCAGGCCAAAGCGGATCCTCGACAATTATCCTCAGGGCTGTAGTTGATTACAATTTATGGATAGGGCACGTGGTTTTTCAGGATGTAACAATGACATCAATATATTGGAGACATCCCACTTGTTCGTAAACCTCGCTAAAGGTATAGCTCATCCCATTAATTATGACATTCAAGGAAAAGAATATGACATGGGTTACTGTTTATGCAATAGTATATAAAAAAAATGGTCTATTCTTGTACAAATAATTCACGATCCACAAGGTCCCAAAAATATTTTGCAGTAAAACAAGAAATGATCCACAAGGTCCCAAAAATATTTTGCATCAAGACAAGAAAGCTATAGAAAAGGCGTCGAACAAACATTCAACGTTCTTCAAACACGATTTACGATAGTCGTAGGATCAACATGATTTTGGAATGTTACATGATGTAATGACTATGGGCATTGTTATGCACAACGTGATTATCGAGGATGAGCGTGACGTTGATGCCATTTTTTATGTATTTTTTTATTTAAATCTTTTCATTTTTTTGTTGATTGTGATATTAAGATTAATGCATTTTTTAATGTTTTTAATAAACGTAATATTTTTGATAATTATTTAAAATGATTGATTTATAAAATTTAATTAGTAGTAAGATTTATGATTAAGCTCATGCTTGATACAAATTAAAATTTAGATTTTAATATAAGTCAAAAATCAATATCAACCACATATTTCATATAATCTAAAACTTTTTAACCACACATTTTATCAACTTTTATCAAAATCTAGTAAAAATCTGATTTTAATCTCCACAAAACAGAGGCTAAATACTTTTTGAAATAAATTAATTATCAACAATTCAAAATAATAAGTGAATATAAAGTAAAGTGTTGCTTTGATGTAAGACTTGAAGTAATGAGTTGGAGATGAGTATGTAGGATAATACGAAAATTATATGATTTTTTTGCAAATTTATTTACAACTGGAGTTCATGGGTTGGAGATAGCCTTAGCTACGGGTGGACACATCAAGAGACATGAAAAAGTAAGCAATGTTCGACAGGTATACTTCATTTATAAATAAAGTTTTGTAATTTTTAAGATAAAATGTGTAGTTGAAAATTAGTTTGAAAAAATGTGAGTTGTTAAAAAGTGGTTTAGAGGGGAAAAAAATACTTAACCTCTATATTGCAACTTTTCTTTCTTTATAAACAATGAATTTACAGTTTTCGAGGTAAAATATGTAGTTAAAAAATAATTTGAATAGTGTGATTAAAAACTAGTTTGGAGAAATGTGTTATTTATATGAGCATCTGCGTTGGATTTGATAATTTTAACTAGCTAAACATTGTCACATAAACAATAAAATGAATGTTAAGAGTTTGCTTGGTAACACAAAAATTTTCACCACAACTTTTCAAACTCAATCTTAACAATCAATTTATAGTCAAGCTTACAATTGTTGACCTTTCAAACATTTTTAAACTACACATACATTAAAAAAAATCACATTACCAAACATACTCTAATTATTAACACATCTACATGTTAAATTTAGTTAATGTTTCACTATCACATTGAACTACTTATATTTAATCAGCAAGTCCATTTATTGTGAAATGTTAAAAGTAAAAGGGTAATTGGCACAATTCGTCCTTGCCTTTCACACTTCTTGCGAAATTCATCTCAACATTTGATTTTTTAGCAAATTCACCCTTAACTTCACATTTTCTTGCTAAAAATGATCTTGCCATCAATTACATCCAAAAATCTATTAGTTGACAAAAAAAATCACATATTGACTATTTTACCGAAGGACAAAAAGGTAATTTCATACTATCTAATTTAAAATTATGTAAAAAAAAAAGCAAAATAAAATAAACCCCCTTCACTATCGCACCTAATACAAAATTCATCCCCATTTGATTTTTTAGCAAATTCACTTTTAACTTCACATTTTCTTGCTAAAAATGTTCTTACCGTCTAATTACATCCAAAAATCTATTAGTTGACAAAGAAAAATCACATATTGACTATTTTAATGAAGGACAAACAAGTAATTTCATATTATTTAATTTAAAATTATGTAAAAGAAAAAAAAAAGCAAAATAAAATAAACCCCCTTCACTACTGCACCCAGTACAACTGCCTCTTCCACGTCCACCTGCTCTGCCTCTGTCACCACCACCTCCTCCACCTGAACAATATCTTTAACCTTAGTCAGAACCATATCCACCTTGAACCACTACCAATACCTTGACCGTCATAAATAGCGAAGTAATGCAAATATATAGAATTTTCATGTTCACTACTGTAAAATTAAGGCTAAATTGCAATCATATCTTCCATATCTCCCCTTCTCCCACACACAGAGACCATCAAAATTTAGACCATACTTCAGAAGAAGACGTCACCAGCGGACTCAAAATCAGCTTCAAAAGAATATCCTTTCACCCTTTTTTCGGTTGCAAAATCTCCTCCTCTTAACTGATTAGCCGAAAGTTTTCAACTATGTTGTTACAATCTCGAGAAAATGTCACTCCACGAAGCTCCGCAGAACAAGGACACTTAACTTTATCCTCCACAGCCTCCATTGGCGGCACCTTTGGCACAATCTTAACTCTCTGAAGCTCTATCCACAACCTCCTCGCCGCTTAACTGCTCTGATAGCACGAAGTTGTTTACTCTCACCTATTACTCTATAACAAATCTCGTCCATTCCCTGGCCACCTCACTGCCCTTCAAATAATCTGAAATAATTTTTCTCAAAATCCTAATTCAGTTATGCAAAATTGGATTTAATCAATGGAAAGAAAGAGCTACGGAAGGAGAAGAAGTAATTGTGGTAGTGACTAGGAAATAGAAATCCATTAAAAGAACAATTTCAGATTAACTAAAAAAAAAAAAAAAAGGACCCCCTTTTTCCCCTATAGTACGTGGAGAGCTATGGTAGTGGTGGAGAAGGAGCATCAGTTACCGATAGTCGTTCAGGGCCTGGCAGTGGTTCGAGTAATTGTTCAGACAGAGGAGGAAATGGAGAGGTGAAGAAGATAAATACTGGCAAATCTATTTTGTATTTTTTTTACATAATTTTAAATTAGATAATATGAAATGACTTGTTTGTCCTTCATTAAAAAGTCAATTGGTTATTTTTGGGTCAACTAGCGAATTTTTGGGTGAAATTAGACGGCAATAACATTTTTAGCGAGAAAAGGTGAAGGTAAGGATGAATTTACCAAAAAATCAAACGTTTGATGAATTTCACAAGAAGTGTAAAAGGTAGGGACCAATTGCACCAATTACCCAAAGTAAAATTTATAAATTATAATAATAAATAAAGTTAATATGCAAAAGAAGTTGAAATAGTAATTTTCAAGACAAATATGCCACATCGACTAGCTAAAATGCTAGTTAAAGATAGCTAGCACATTATTTAATTTATGTCAATAATAATAGCATTGAACTAACACATTCATTAAAGCTAAATAATTCTATTTGTAGCTAGCACATATCACTAACAAATGAACTAACACATCTATTACGAATGCTTTAAATTTTTTACAAACAAGTTTACAAAACAAAGGATTGTTTATAAACAAATTTTGTAAACTAAACTGTAAAGGATTATATTTTCAATAAAAAAAATAAAAATAAATAAAAGGATTGTTTAGAGCATCTCCAATGTGAGAATGTTTAACATGCCATATCATCAAATTAGACAATGTCAACATAGTTTCTTCTTCAATACATCCCATGTAAGGCTGATGTGGCAAAAAAATAAAATAAAAAATTAGACATTGTCTAACCCCATATCTAACTTTGGAAGACAAGTCTAATATACTGACTTGACAAATGATGAACGGAAAAAAATAGTTTTCTTTTACATCCAAGTAACTATTAAATCGAATTCCAATAATCAATTTAAATAAATAGATTTGGTTATTCCAATAATCTGATTTTATACTAAAATCGATAATATGGTGATTATTTGCAATTTTCATTGATTACGTGATTACTTAAACAAACAAAACTAAAAATAATACACTCCATCAGTTTCCATATGAATACAGAAAAAAAAAGGAAGAGAAATTAATAGGAGAAAGAAATTAAACCTGAAGTGAACTGTGGAACAGAAAGAAAAGAATAACGGGAACTTTTTTCTTTTGATTACAAAATAACAAAAAGTGATCGTTAAAAAAAAATAATAAATAACAGAAACTGAATTTTACAAGTTTAATAGTTTTATTTTAAATAAATAAATGCCACATGATCATTAATTTTAGGCTGTAGACATAATGCATTGGAGATCACTTTTTTGACTCAATATCTATTTATTAGACATTCATTAGAAGTCCAATTAATTGATGCCAAATTGCACCTCCTTTTAAGCTTAGACCATATTCTATTGGAGATGCTCTTATAAACAAATTTTGGAAACTGGGACGTGATTTTGAATGAAATGATAATGTTGTGAGTACTTGTTTGACCACTTTTTTAAAAAATTCACTATTCTATAGTACTCATTTTCAACTATTCATTCAAACAATAAAATATTTCACATAAATCCAATTTTTTTTCTATCTTTTTACCATACAATCTCCTAAAATTCATTATTCAAAAAATTGATTTTTCCAAATAGTTACCCTACAAGGGGAAAGGGAAACTATACTAGCCGTTAAGCAACTTGCAAACAATTGAAGTTGAGAACATCAATTTTTTTCAGAAGCCTACTAGAAAGTAATGTTGTTTTTATATCTCGGTTACGTACAGAATTTCTTATATGTATATGAATATAATTATACTAACCAAATTATTAATACCTAAAGCCAAAAGAAAAATGAAAGGTAAGGCAGGAAAATATAAATGGAACAAAGGGGAAATGGATTAAGATCCCAATTGGACCCACCGCGCAATACTCGGGACCCCTTGGTTAACAGCAAAAACCATATAGTAACCAGGCGGCGCCACCCTTCCACCAGGCGGCGCCGTACATGTGATCTTGTAAATCCCGGAACTGTCAGGAACCGCGCTTGTCACTGTTAGTTTCACCAGCCTCTGCCCTTGGGAAAACGAGTGGGTGGAAAACGGTGCACTGGCGAAATTCACCTCAATCACCCCCACCACCGGAAGCTCCACTGTAACAGCCGCCGTGAACACCTCTCCATAACCCACTTTCTCCGGTAAGTCCACAAGAACCGGTCGTATATTAGCTTTATCAGGCGACAAATACTCCGGAGAGAACGCTTCGATCCTCAATTCAGTCGGAAACTCGGCATTGAAATTGTAGAAGATATGCGGGTTACTTCCGGCTAGCAAAATCCTCCCGTCCGGCAACAAATTTGCCGTCGAATGGTACAATCTTGGAACCGAACCTGGATTCAAAGTCATGAACCGCAATCCCACCGGTTCACTGGGTCTATATAGAAGCGGAAATAAACACGGCTGAGAAGCCCTTTCAAAACCTTGAGTCCCCGCCTGAGCTCCATTAATAATCAGCACATCCCCCGTGGGCAACAAAACCATGTCACCCATAATTCTACCAAATGGCATGTCCTCCATTTCCCAAACCGGGTCGGGCCCAGTCGCCTCGATACGACCACAACTTCCATGTGCGGGAGTATCAGTTGTTCTCTCCAAGTACGCCCCATATTCAGCTCCTCCACAAATTACAACAGTAGCCGAGAAGTAATCTCCGGTTAGCGGCAACATCACCGACGACCCTGCAGAGGGGTAATTTCTTGGACCACCATCAAGTATAGGATAATTTTTTGCTACAGTATTTGTATTGTAATCGTATAATACAGCTTTATTGTTGGCAAAGATGAAGAGTTGGCCATTGGGGAGTAAATGGACATAAGGATAAAGATTATCCATTTGACTGTCTTCAACTTCACCCAGAAACGAAAACTTTATGGCACCGCTTTTCCTTGGTGGAAAAAATTCCACACTATTAGTAGTCTTTCCGCCGATAATAATTATTGAACCATCTGGTAATATTTGATTAGTAGCATACCATCTGCCTTGGGAAAGTTCAATATCTTGAAGTTCTTCCCAGTCACAGAGTGAATTAGCATCACAGGGAGTGAACTTTCGAATTTTTTTCCAGCCTTCAAGGCCTCCGCCGGTGTGGAGGAGGGTACCCTCCGGGAGAAACTGGCCGGAGGAGCACCAGGTGTCGGTGAGGATAGTGAGTGGGCGTAGGGTGTTAGTTTGTAAATCGAGGATGACCGAGTGGGCAGTACAGTCTTTTCCGTTCCTCAAAGAAGGATCGCCTTGACTGGGCCGGCAGTGGGTTCCCGGCTGGAGTTTTCTTGATGGACCGATGTTTGTGCGGTCGAGAAGGACGACGGTGTTAAAATGAGTCACAGCTGTGTGCATGGAAGCTATTCCGGCATCAGGAACCAGAAGTTCCCAGGCTCCCGGAAGGGCGGCGTGTGCTGCCTGAAAACCGAAGAAGAAAAGAAGAAGATGTTTCCAAACAGTCATTTTTCAGAGAGGGCAGTAGTGCATAGAGTAGAAGTCGGTGGAGTCTGTCAGTGATGGTGGCACTTGGGTATGATAATGAACTAATGGCATAATGGGTGTATTACAAAATTTAGGATTATGTACGTTATAAAATTTATCAATCTTTACTTTAGTGCCTGGTTGGTACCATTTTTTCAAATTTTTTAGGCATGCCGCATATATTGAATTTTTAAAAGAACGTGACATTGAAAAGTGATTAAAAAGTGTGAAAAATAGTGAGTTATATAAAAATATGTGATTGAAAATAAAATTGAGAAAATGTTAAAAAATGATAAGGGTCCAATCGGGCACTTAATTTTGTTAGTTTAAAATCCTAACGCTTTGTTTTAATGGCGGATTTCAATTTGTTTATAAGCATGTTTTTTAGCATTTTCTATATAATTAGTGCTACATCAGTGCGATGCATTAGAATATGTTTGTAATATTAATTTCAATAAAAGTATATAATTATATTTTTTTTTATATAATTAAAAATCAAATCTAAGAAAAATGTATTATATCAATTTATTAAATATTCTTAACAAATTTAAAAGTTTAAAATGCAAAATTGCTAGTCATAAATTTGGTAAAATTTCTTTGAAGATAAAGACATTTTCCCATGTTTCAAAGCTAAAATATATATTAGTGATAGTTAAGCCTATGTTCGGATAACCCTTTTTTTTTGTTTTTAAACCAATTTTTAAATTACATAATTCTCCAAATCAATCTCAAACCCTCACATTTTCTCTCTCCACTTTTTAACCATCAATCGACCTAAAAAACCACAAAAAAAACTTTTTTTTCTTGAAAGCCTTCGAACAGAGGCTAATAAATGAAGCCATATTAATAGTTCAGAAGAAATTTCTAGCGAGTTAATTAAGTATTTTTTACACAACCTTCTAAGCTTGTTGACGATGACGAGAGAAAGAATTTTGAAATTCTTAAGTCGTGGAGACCAAACGAGTGTCAATACCCAATTGTTTCTACGATAACATGAAATCTATTAACACCTTCGATATCAAATGTAGTATCGGAGGTTGCTTTTAGTGTAGGCGGTAGAGTCTTATCGGAATATAGGTCAAGGCTTAAAGAAAACATACTGGAGAGCTTAATGTGGTTGAATGATTGACAGTTTACGGACAAACAGTTACAAAATAGAATAAGTGAAATTATGGCTGAGGAATTCAAAGAATAATCATATTGATGAGTAATTATTTAATATTATCCTTGCAGTTTCTTTTTCTTTATTTTCAATTCTTTCTTTTAAATAAAAAAAATTATACACGTAACATTTTGTTAATATACAATTTTAACTCCTCCTACAAAAAATTAAATGTACTCGATATCAAACTTGAATTAAGGGAAGAGAGTTTAAGTTTTAATATTTTAAATTATTTTAGTATTAAAATTTAGAAAGTTAGGGGAAAAAATTACACGAGTGGCGAGCCACAAGTCGGCCCGTTCGACTTGGGTCGACTGTGTTGGGGACGAGCCGACTAGACCCGTTTGACATCCCTAGCTGGTAGCCTGGTACCTCAACTATTATAGACTGAAGTAGGAGTGGGCGCGGTCCGGTTCCGAAAGTAACCGAACTGAACCGATTACCTATGAGAATCTAAGTAATGGAACTATTGGTTCCGGGTCGGTCCGATTCGATCATTTACATTTGAAAATGTTAAAATAAAATGTTCCCTAATAAAAATTAAAAATTTCTTTCAACGCTACTTTTAAAAAAATTTCTTTCAACTCTACCGTTTGCACAAATCTGCCTTAAAAAATCAGAATTCCATATCAACAGCTTTTAGAGTTTTTGTCTGTAAAATTATTTAAGATTTATGTAATGCCGAAATATTTAGATTTGAGGTTGGGAATTGTGAGTTAAAACTTAAATTGGGGGGGTAAATTGATTATATAAAGTAAAGAATCAAATATATTGGATGGAATTGGAGGTGGATTCGATTTATGTGGGAAGTTGGGAATGGAAAGGAATTTTAGTCAAATAGAAACTTGCTTAAACGGTTTCACCGTTTCACGATTTATATTAAAAAATAATAATCAACATACAAGGGAACTGAAGTACCGTTGATTCTAATTAATAAGAACCGGGAACCGGACCGATTCCCGTTCTATTCTAAATACAAGTACCAAATCGGGAATTTTCCTTGGCAGAACTGGATCTGGACCGACCGTTTCTAATCGGTTCCGGTTCGATTCCACCGATTTTGGGAAAATGTGCCAACTCCTAAACTGAAGTACATACATGATGTAGTAATATAATTAGGTCGAAATACTTAATGTATTGTTCGATAACATTGTAGTAATTTAAAATTTGGTTCATTTATATTTTTGAGGTAAAATAAGCATTTAAAAAGTTAAGAGAGAAAATGTATATGATTAAAAAGTTATTTGAAAATTTGAGTTATTTATAAATTGATTTAAAAATTGTAATGATTGCGTTAAAGAAAAAAATTCACTCTCTTTTAAACTCGTTATCTATATTGAAGTGTTTGGTAAATAAAATAAACCGATTTAGAAATCAATTTATAAATTACACAATTTTTTTAACCACTTTTTAATCACACACGTTTTCTCTATTTAATTTTTAACCATCAATTTTTACCTTAAAATTATAAATAAACTAATTTATAAAATACATAGTGTTATCAAGTAGATGCTATAAAACTTAATAACTCCTTACGTGTGAGTGCCGAGTAGTATGTCAATTTTTTTAAAATCCCATAGATTTCTTGGATTCAAATATAACTCGACCGTATGTTATTTTTTTCTATCGTATACTTGGTCGTCTGTTAAGCCCCAATTTGAGACCATCTAATTTTTTAATACATTTTTTTTCATCTTTTTAATCACACATTTATTAATAGAATTATATTGTAAATAAACTTAAAAATATTTCCTACTTTTTAATTATTCATTCTCCTAAAATTCACTATTCAAAAAAATATATTTTTCAGATAAACTCTTTAAAATTTAAACCAAATGGGGGGCTAAGTTTATAATTTGGTAAATTATTGATAAAAAATACATTTCTTCAAACCACTTTTTGATCCAAGACCGGACTTGATAGCAAGCTCAAGAGGCCCGTGCTTAAGTCCCAAAACATCAATGGGCCCATTTTTTTTTTTTTTCAAAATGATATGCAGCATAGGCACCTAGATTCTTCCAATCCAATTCTAAGCCCACTAAACTAACTCATTTAAATGAAATGTTGTTGCCTTACTGGCATATTTTTCAATTATTAGCTGTTCTTTTATTTGAATATTAATTTTTTAGTTGATTCATTGTTAATGCATTGCCGGCATATTGTTATTCTTAATGGGTCTTGTTGTTTTATTTCATTTTTTATTCAACTTAAGTAGTTTTTTGTTTATTTATTATTAATTAGTTAGTACTTTTGTTGATTTCTCGACTATATATTTAGAGTAATATTTTTTTAAGGGGTCACTATAGTCTATAGGGGCCCATTTTTTGAATTCAGCTTGGGGCCACGTTTAGCACAGGTCCGGCCCTGTTTTGATCACACACATTTTTCAAAATCACTTTTTAACCACATATTTTACATCGAAAATATCATATTCTTTGTTTATAAATTATCGTAGTAGACTATATTAAAAAATTTACCTTGCAGAAATTTCATGATTTTTTTCATTTAAAGTAATTAATTTTATCAATTAAAAGATAATGTCGCGAACGCTCGACTTATTAATTTATCCATTAAACTACTAATATATAAAATTAAGTTCGATTCGAAAAATTAAAATAATTACAATCTACAAAATCCATTGAATAAATAAAAACAATAAACACAAATTTAAAGTGTCGAAAACGTATGATATATGTACTGAATATTTGTGAATTTAATGATTTGTTTAATTGATTAATGGAATTTTACAAATAAAATGGATTAATTAATTTTTTATTGTTAGCTACTCAAAATAAAATTTTGATTCCAAATCTCAATAAAGATGAGAACGTAATTCTACATTATTTTTTTCCTCCACGAGGATTAAAACTGAAAATATGAAATTTTGTTACATTTTATTTCTATCTATATTTTTATACTCTAGTAATTTCTTTACTATTGTCAATAGGTATTAGCTTTATATTTATCAATATTTAAAAAATTGGACCGAACTCTTTGGTTCAACAAGCAAAATCGAGAACCGATCAAATAAAAAAAAAAAAAAATGGTCCAGTCCGATCATTTAAAAATTGGACAGAAAACCCGATTTTTCACCGGTTCAATGGGGAACCCTCAACCCGGCCAGGTTTTAAACCTAGTTTTTTATATTTTTTTTGTTGTTTTATTTTTCTATAGTTGTTTTAAGCTATTTTTGTATAGCGACCCAGAATTTTTACGCAATTTTATAATTATTTTAATATTTAGAAAATTGTGTCGCTACTATTTCACCCATTATTTTGAAGTTAACGCCGCGACGGATTCGTCTAGCCAAGTCAAGAAAATATCGAATTTGTTCGATTTTAAATTAAAATCCGAATTTCTAAAATTATATTATTTTAATTATTTATTCAAAGTATTATTTTCAAAAATCATTTTGAATTCCAAATTTATTAAAATATCTCAATTTTCCTTATTTAAATTATTTCAAGTCCAAATACGTAATTCAATTTTTATCTCAATATTTATTGATTTTCAAATTTATTTTCAGTCCAAAACATATCTGTTTCAAATAATATTTGATTGAAGTTAGTTAAATTTTAGTTAATTATTCTAAACTAATCTTATTTAATCTAAAGCTAATCACATTCACGTTTTTTTTTCTTCACCTTTACAACTAATATTCCCCAAACATCATCATCCTCATATTCCCCAAACATCATCATCCTCAGCACCATTTATCTTTAGCCGAAAGCTACCTTCACCTTCATTGCTGGACCACCAATTCCACCACTCTCCATTATCAGCACAACACAAAATTATTCATAATACCTCTCTGCAGAATTCTTGGTAAGCATCACCTATATAATAACCACAGCCCTGCCTCCATCATCAGTCACCACTGTTTCATCAATCTGTTTCATCAATGTCAAAACCACCACTATCCATTTCCACCTTCATCACCTGCAACTCACAATCAGACACCTCCACATCCACACAATCACAGTCCAGATCACCACGAACCCACACTGCCACTACCAAGCTGAACCATAATCACCACCCACACTGATTCATCTCCCTCACGCAGTTAACCTCACATAACCATCTCAACATCACACAATTCTCAATTCCATCAAGTTTTCAGAAATCATTCTCATTATCAATAACCTCATCACTGCAAATCACCATTTATCATCATCACCAAA
The DNA here is from genome assembly GCA_963555705.1 of Ligustrum vulgare. Lineage (NCBI taxonomy): Eukaryota > Viridiplantae > Streptophyta > Magnoliopsida > Lamiales > Oleaceae > Ligustrum > Ligustrum vulgare. Next base: position 18,047,469 of record OY743176.1, on the reverse strand, counting down.
TTGGCAAGCCATAACCAAGATCCACAGCCTGCATACACAATAACCAAATACAACCAATGCCACCTTCAACACCATTTCAGTATTATCTCCACCACCGGTAGCATCACCAGCCCTTTTGTAGCGACCAAGAATTTTTACGCGATTAATAATTATTTTAATAGAAAATCGTGTCGCTACTATTTCACCCATTTTTATTAAGTTAACGCCACGACGTATTCGTATAGCCAAGTCAAGAAATAATCGAGATCGTTCGATTTTAAATTAAATTCCGAATTTCTAAAAATATCTCCATTCTCTTGATTTAAAGTATATTAAGTCTAAGTACTTAATTCAATGTTATCCCAATATTTATTTGTACAAAAATTACTTTTATTATTTAAATTAAGAAAATATATGCAAGCATGAGAGGTTCCATTATATATAATAATTATGAGAATCTTAGTTTGTATAAATATGGAAAAGTATATGAATGAATTATATACTCCATTATATATAATCATGAAGAGCATAATATTTGTATAAATATGGAAAAGTATATGAATGATTGATAAGACTCCATTATATGTAATCATGAAGAGCATAATATTTGTATAAATATGGAAAAGTATATGAATGAATTATATACTCCATTATATATAATCATGAAGAGCATATTATTTGTATAAATATGGAAAAGTATATGAATGGTGCTTTACTTTAAGAAAATGATGTGTTAAAATTAATAGAATTGAATGATTATGTTTACAATATGCCAACTTTATACATCTATTTAAACCCATCTCTTTTACACACAACTCTACACATATACACTTATTTCCAATCTCTTGACAAAATCCACAAGTAAGAGAAATTCAAGGTGGTCAAGAAAGTTTTGGTCCATTTACTACTACACTTCATTTTAATCTTTTAAAAGGTAAGTATATCTTATATTTTTATGAAAAGTAAGTATGTTTTTATAAAAGGTAAATACACCTTATGTTTTTATGAAAAGTAAGTATGTTTTTATGACAAGTAAGTATATCTTATGTTTTTATGAAAAGTAAGTATGTTTTTATGAAAGGTAAATACACCTTATGTTTTTATGAAAAGTAAGTATGTTTTTATGACAAGTAAGTATATCTTATGTTTTTATGAAAAGTAAGTATGTTTTTATGAAAGGTAAATACACCTTATGTTTTTATGAAAAGTAAGTATGTTTTTATGACAAGTAAGTATATCTTATGTTTTTATGAAAAGTAAGTATGTTTTTATGAAAGGTAAATACACCTTATGTTTTTATGAAAAGTAAGTATGTTTTTATGACAAGTAAGTATATCTTATGTTTTTATGAAAAGTAAGTATGTTTTTATGAAAGGTAAATACACCTTATGTTTTTATGAAAAGTAAGTATGTTTTTATGACAAGTAAGTATATCTTATGTTTTTATGAAAAGTAAGTATGTTTTTATGAAAGGTAAATACACCTTATGTTTTTATGAAAAGTAAGTATGTTTTTATGACAAGTAAGTATACCTTATGTTTTTATGAAAAGTAAGTATGTTTTTATGACAAGTAAGTATATCTTATGTTTTTATGAAAATGTTTGGATCATTGCTATGAAATCAATCTCACAAGATTGTTATGGGTTCCATATGATATGTTTATGATTATGCTAAGGGGACCGGAGTTTAGTAGCGCTACACATAAGAATTCTTGCCATTTAAGTTCGGTAAAATTCTTGTGTCTCCCTATGTTTATGAATATTTCAATCCTATCCTATGTTATGATGAAAATGATCCATATGCATTCAAAAGAAAATTTATGCTTGGTATACTTACTGGGATTTTATAAATCTCACTCCACGATATTTACCATTTTCAGATAATTGAAGGTTCGAGGCGGTCAACATGGAAGTGGCAAAAGTGGTTAAGATTGATGAGATAATTATGTTGAACTTTATGTAAGAAAATTATGTTCTATTTTTATTCACAAATAAAATTATGGGATTCTAATTATTCTTTTGAATAATTTTACATTACTATTTAAGTCTCGATAATATGATATGAGTCACTTTTTGTGGCACTCGAATGGTCGAGAATTCGGGTCGTCACAGTTGGTATCAGAGAAAAGAGTTTTAAAAACGATTCTGTAGATTTTTGAAATTTTATTTCTTTAAAAAAAAAAAAAAAAAAAAAAAAATCACTATTCACGTGAACAGTAAAACGACGTGCTATTCATGATGAACAGTGAACGAAATCACTATTCATTATAAAAAAAAAGTTGAATTTTCACATGTCAAGTATGGTTATGATTTTGAAAAGCATGATGAAATTTGATGTGCGAATTTCAAGGACAAAATTCATTTTAAGCAAGGGAGTTTGTAATGTCCTGAAAATTTTATGGAATATAATTAGTTAGTGATATGATGTTTATATTGATGTCTTTGATAAATTTCTAGAAGTTCGGGGACTAAAGGAAAAATAAGATTTGACGATAAATTTTATTTGGGTTAAGTTATTAATTATTGATGGGGAGATAATTACTATATCGATATTGGATTTGTTTTGAAGACTGTGATTAATTAGGAATTATGATTCAAGAAAATGTTGATTTGGATACAACCACATTAAATTATTGTTGATTAAAGGAAAATAAGATTATATGAAATATTTTAACTCATCACTCTACTATGTCACTCTCCACGTATTGACTCCTCGAACCAGGTATGTTATATGCTTTGCAAGTCATTTACGATTTTATTAAGACATGTTAAGTATGAAATATTCATATGTTATGAATCTTTATGTGTTACACATAATATACATGTCAAGTATGATATAAATTGATAGAAGACTCAATTTTTTTATTCTTTTCAATGTAGAATCATGAGACAGAGAGGATATTTATATGAATTTTGGTGCATATTAAGCTTAGTAAGATTGACTCAATTAGAAATTAAGTTGGGTTGTAACTTTTGCCCAAAATATATGGAATAATATATTAAACAAACAAAATTAATAATGAATTCGTACAATAATTTATCCCTTTATCACTACCTTTGTGTAAAAACAAGGGAAAAACTGTGGATGGTTATTAGTACTTCCTCTTCAAGTTTCAATTTTCGGTTCAATAATTTATCCCTTTATCACTACCTTTGCTTAAAAGCAAGGAAAAACTGTGGATGATTATTGGTACCACTCTTCAAGTTTCAATTCTGAAAAAAAAAAAATTCGGAAAGAAAAGAAAGAAAGAGAACGGGTGTTGAGCATAATGGGAATAATATGACTTAAGAATGATTTTCAAAATAATTGTTGTCCTTGAGTTTAGAAATGATGAACCTTAAATGGACTTTGCATAATTGATTTTAGACATGGCATTAAGTATGAGAAGTCAACAGAAATGATTAGAAATATGTTCAGATTATCTATCATTTAGATTTAATGAGAAATAGCGAGCCAATTTTATGAATTTTTATGAGATGTTAAGATTATAAGTGATATGATTTTAATGAGACTTTTATGAGAAGCATTATGAAGTTAGAGATTTAAAGATTTGGTTATTGGGAATTAAGTAATGGATATTATGTTGAGTAAGTGAATTATGCCTCTATATTGAAGAGAAATTTATTATGAACTTTGGCCTTGTGATTAAATTTTGGGAATACGATTTATGACTTATAAATATAAGTATGAGTAATCTTTTGAGCCAATTAAGGTATTGAAGGAAGTGATATTGTGATATTGACGACTATGATTTGAAATTTCTATGTTGAGGAATTATGAATTGATTTTCTGGAATATTTTTTTATGATATTGAAGTTTGATGAAATTGTGGTCAATTTTTAGATCGTTGTGATCAAATGTGGAATTATTTATTATTGTGAGTTATGAAGTATGCTTACGGTTTGAATAAGTCCAAATTTCAAAGGAAACTCTGCTTAGAATTTTATCGTTTGGAATTAAGAGCATAGTATGGTATGCAATCACTAAGAGAATTGAGGTTAGACATGCAAATTCATTTACATCACAAACGAGATTTAGTAGATGATAACAGAGATATTTATTATTTTCTCGTAAGGAGAACACACAAGAGTCACATTGGAAAGAAATACATGAAACACGCAAAATCAAAAGAAAGCAACATGGGAAATTCCTCAAATTGAGAGATGTGTTTCCGGAGTAGCCGTATCCTACCACCTCTGACCTTTTGAGGAAATAAAGAAACCTTCAAAGAGGTGTGTTTCGAGAGTAAGAATACTCCGTAATCTACCACCTGGAACCTTTGAGGTACACACAAGATTTAAACATTAAGGAAATCCTAGGAAATTAGAGGGGTGTCTCGAGAGTAAGAATACTCCGTACTCTACCCCCACCTATTCTAAGATTCATAAAGTTAAGTTTACATTAACCGGACTCCATTTTCGCTTGATTCCCCTTCCTTGCGACCAATCTATCTTAACCCCTGCTGGATCTTGTATTGAGATATATGACTGCAGCTTATCCAGTAGTTCATCAATAGTAGGAGCAGAAATAAGGAGCCTTCTGGAAAATGGAGAGATGAATCCCTGTTCCACAGCATAATCAAGAAAGGTTAACAAACCATCAAAGAAATTGTTAACATTCAGAAGCCCAATAGGCTTAGTATGGAGATCTAGTTGAGCCCACGAGGTAATGTTAAAGATTTCTTCTAAGGTACCAAAACCTCCGGGCAGGGCTATAAAGGCATCAGAACCATATAGCATACAAGTTATGCGTTCATGGATGGATAAGGTTTGAACTTCATGCCCTCGTGTTTTGCCTGCAACATCTACCAAAGGGACAGGTATGACACCGATTACTTTTGATTTCTCTGCAAGAGCAGATTGGGAAACACAACCCATTAGACCACTGCTACCACCCCCATACACAAGAGTGATACCTTTTTCCCCCAGTTTCTTTCCAAGATCTACGGTCGCTTCTAGATAACTGAAGCCTTTCCCCACTTTTGATCCACAAAATACACAAATAGTTTTGATCTGTCGAAGTTTTGGTGCTTCCATCTTTGATAGTATAGAAGAGAAAACTTACGAAGAAGATGTGATTTTGGGATGCCTGAACTATGAAATATGTTTGGCTATTTAAAGCCGAAAAAATTTACTGTTTTTGATTGATTATGAAAAAGTAAAAATTTACTTTTGACAAAATCGGCCAACTTTTGACTGTTTTACCAAAGATATCACCTTTCGGTGATTTATTTCCAGCTTTATCAAAACTCGAGAAAGGAAAATATATTTTATTTCCAAAACGCGTGAAAGAAAACAGAAAAATATTTTAAATGCGTATCAAGAGATTTACCTTATATCATTGTTGAACTGCCAGAAGCCTCATTTTGTAAAACAGACTGGCAAACAGGATCTTTTGCTATTATATTTTGGAGACTATAACGATTTTTGTCCTCGTTAAACTGAGCGTATAAGGAGAGAAGTTCACGTTGCACATAACCACTTGGGTGCGTCTCAAGAGTCAGTCGAATATCATCCAAAGACTCCTTACTCAGTCCACCCTTTATGAATTTGATTTTATCATCCCGATTAGTAGAAGAATATCCTACTGTTTTGCAACGAGTATCACAGTTCCAACGAGCACATTTGTAGCAACCATTCAGCCTTTTTGCTCTTCGTTTCTTTGCGAAGGTGCTTTTGCCTAAACCAGGCATGTGCTTTGGAAATGTCATAGGTAATTCACCAGATAGTCGAACCTTTGCTTCGATCAACCAGCGAACATCTTCTGAAACACCATGAGCCATCAGCAACCTCAATCTTTCGAGTCTTATTCGATAGATTTTCCTCAGATCATTCATTGGAAGACTGGAATAATACTTGCGAATGTTTGTAAGAATGATATCCATGTTTTTGATGGATCTAACCTCTTCTCAGCATGAACTATTTAAAAGCATTAAGGATCGGAGGGAATCCGCGTGATATTGATTCCAGCAAGAAAGCGCGAAATAGAATAATGGAAAAGAGGGAACAAGAGTTTATGCGCCGTTTACTTTCTTGATAAAAGGAAGATTTGATGATGACGGGATTTGAGATATGGAATATTTTCTTGGATTTTGGGTACTGATATTTTGATATAATAATCAAGGTATAGAAATAATACGGGGATACGTGAAAGTGAAATAAGGACTGTATTGAATCAGGATTAATAAGTTTGTGCAAGTGAAAGGAATACCTTACGGGAAATGTTATGATATTTGAGTTAAGAATTTTAATTATTTGGGAGATATTTGTTTATTGAATTTTGCAGAAATTTTGGGTTACAAATATTGGAAAGATAAACTGATGATTATGTTGATATGTGAATAACATGTTTGGGTATATTACATAGAGAATATTCAGGTAATCGTTTTAATTATTTTGGGATATTTGGTGATAAGAAGAAATGACAAATTATTATGGTATGATATGTTAGTAAAGATTTATTGAAATTTTAGAGATATTAATACGAATATTTGAGGTCACATGATACGATGATAAATGACAAGTTACATGAATACTACAAGATATGATGAAATATCACATACGATTGGGAATTTTCATTTTGATTCAGAAGAATTTATGAGTAGACATATGTCTATTATTGATAGAAAAGTCCATGTCTTAAGAAAACAAATTGATGCATTTAGTCAAAGTCCAGTGGGTTAAATATGGTTGGGTTAAATATGGTAGCGATGATGCTACATAAGAAGAAGAAGAAGAGATTCTGATTAAGTGTTCAGAAATCATAAGATCAAGTAAGATTAATTTCGAGGACGAAATTATTTTAAGGGGGTAAGTTTGTAGCGATCAAGAATTTTTACGCGATTAATAATTATTTTAATAGAAAATCGTGTCGCTACTATTTCACCCATTTTTATTAAGTTAACGCCACGACGTATTCGTATAGCCAAGTCAAGAAATAATCGAGATCGTTCGATTTTAAATTAAATTCCGAATTTCTAAAAATATCTCCATTCTCTTGATTTAAAGTATATTAAGTCTAAGTACTTAATTCAATGTTATCCCAATATTTATTTGTACAAAAATTACTTTTATTATTTAAATTAAGAAAATATATGCAAGCATGAGAGGTTCCATTATATATAATAATTATGAGAATCTTAATTTGTATAAATATGGAAAAGTATATGAATGAATTATATACTCCATTATATATAATCATGAAGAGCATAATATTTGTATAAATATGGAAAAGTATATGAATGATTGATAAAACTCCATTATATGTAATCATGAAGAGCATAATATTTGTATAAATATGGAAAAGTATATGAATGAATTATATACTCCATTATATATAATCATGAAGAGCATATTATTTGTATAAATATGGAAAAGTATATGAATGGTGCTTTACTTTAAGAAAATGATGTGTTAAAATTAATAGAATTGAATGATTATGTTTACAATATGCCAACTTTATACATCTATTTAAACCCATCTCTTTTACACACAACTCTACACATATACACTTATTTCCAATCTCTTGACAAAATCCACAAGTAAGAGAAATTCAAGGTGGTCAAGAAAGTTTTGGTCCATTTACTACTACACTTCATTTTAATCTTTTAAAAGGTAAGTATATCTTATGTTTTTATGAAAAGTAAGTATGTTTTTATGAAAGGTAAATACACCTTATGTTTTTATGAAAAGTAAGTATGTTTTTATGACAAGTAAGTATATCTTATGTTTTTATGAAAAGTAAGTATGTTTTTATGAAAGGTAAATACACCTTATGTTTTTATGAAAAGTAAGTATGTTTTTATGACAAGTAAGTATATCTTATGTTTTTATGAAAAGTAAGTATGTTTTTATGAAAGGTAAATACACCTTATGTTTTTATGAAAAGTAAGTATGTTTTTATGACAAGTAAGTATATCTTATGTTTTTATGAAAAGTAAGTATGTTTTTATGAAAGGTAAATACACCTTATGTTTTTATGAAAAGTAAGTATGTTTTTATGACAAGTAAGTATATCTTATGTTTTTATGAAAAGTAAGTATGTTTTTATGAAAGGTAAATACACCTTATGTTTTTATGAAAAGTAAGTATGTTTTTATGACAAGTAAGTATATCTTATGTTTTTATGAAAAGTAAGTATGTTTTTATGAAAGGTAAATACACCTTATGTTTTTATGAAAAGTAAGTATGTTTTTATGACAAGTAAGTATACCTTATGTTTTTATGAAAAGTAAGTATGTTTTTATGACAAGTAAGTATATCTTATGTTTTTATGAAAATGTTTGGATCATTGCTATGAAATCAATCTCACAAGATTGTTATGGGTTCCATATGATATGTTTATGATTATGCTAAGGGGACCGGAGTTTAGTAGCGCTACACATAAGAATTCTTGCCATTTAAGTTCGGTAAAATTCTTGTGTCTCCCTATGTTTATGAATATTTCAATCCTATCCTATGTTATGATGAAAATGATCCATATGCATTCAAAAGAAAATTTATGCTTGGTATACTTACTGGGATTTTATAAATCTCACTCCACGATATTTACCATTTTCAGATAATTGAAGGTTCGAGGCGGTCAACATGGAAGTGGCAAAAGTGGTTAAGATTGATGAGATAATTATGTTGAACTTTATGTAAGAAAATTATGTTCTATTTTTATTCACAAATAAAATTATGGGATTCTAATTATTCTTTTGAATAATTTTACATTACTATTTAAGTCTCGATAATATGATATGAGTCACTTTTTGTGGCAATCGAATGGTCGAGAATTCGGGTCGTCACACCTTTCACTGTCACCACCCCTGCCAGGTTGAACTCCAAACCAACCACTACCGAATCAATACAGAACCAAGCAACCACCCAACACCGCAGCTGAACCACAGCTCCAACACCAATTCAATACAAAATCTGACAACTTCAGCAACTCCAAATCGCGAACCCTAGCCTCGGGTCACTCTTCGATTTCGCACCAAAATTTGTACCAAATCTACCCAAACTTGACAACCCTATTTAACCACCTTTTGCCGCCACCCTACGCCGGTGTGCGCCGGCGAATCGCCGGCTGAAGATCGTCTTCCGCCATCGATCGTTTTGTCCATCGATCGTTTCACTCACTCTCTTTCTCTCTCTGTGAATTGAAAATAGAAAGGGTAAAGTAAAAAATCTGAAGATAATATATTCAATTTTCAGAATCTGCAGTTTAGTCCCTGAAGTTTTAAAGCTTTTCAATTCAGCCCCTATGATTTTAAAACAATCCAATTCAGTCCCTTTTAGTTTCAAAGGTTTTCAAATCAGTCCTTTCAGCTTTTAAAGTTATCCATTTCAGTCCCAAAGTTTTAAATGAGTTTTAATCAGCCCCTATTGTTTTAAAATATATTATTTCAACCCTATTGTTTTGAGTTTCCGACTCAACTTTCAAAATATCTATTTTAGTCCCTGAACTTTCAAAAGTATTCATTTTAATCCCTCAACTTTCAAAACATCAATTTTAGTCCTCAAATTATAATTTATCATTTTGAACTATATATTCGATATACTAAAGTGACTTATTGGCTAAGACGAAGTGTACGGAGAATTTAAAGAAATTGAAGTCATTCCCGCTCAACTTTGCACTCGTCGGATTTGAGGTAGACTCGCACTTATTAATTGATTTAAATTATGATTTCATATGAATGTCATGTGAATTGTGAAAGTCAATTTTTAAGAAAAGCAAGTATGTTTTTATGAAAGGTAAATATACCTTATGTTTTTATGAAAAGTAAGTATGTTTTTATGAAAAGAAAATATACTTTATGTTTTTACGAAAAGTAAGTATACCCTATGCTTCACGAAAATGTTTTTTTGGATCATTGCTATGAAATCAATCTACCAAGATTGTTATGGGTCCCATATGATAAGTTATGATATGTTAAGGGGACCGGAGTTTTAGTAGCGCTACACATAAGAATTCTTGCCACGAAGTTCGGTAACATTCTTGTGTCTCCTATGTTTATGAGGATTTGCCACGAAGTTCGGTAAAATTCCTATGTTTCCATATGTTTATGAGGATTTGCCACCTAAGTTCGGTAAAATTCCTGTCGCATATGTTTATGAGGATTTCGATCCTATCTTATGTTATGATGCAATTGATCCCTATGAATTTCAAAAATTATGCTTGGTATACTTACTACATAAGAATTCTTGCCACCGAAGTTCGGTAAAATTCTTATGTTTATGAGGATTTCGATCTTATCTTATGTTATGATGGAAATGATCCCTATGAATTTCAAGAATTATGTTTTGGTATACTTACTGTTATTATGATTTTACTGCATAAGAATTCTTGCCACCTAAGTTCGGTAAAGTTCTTGTGTCTCCCTATGTTTATGAGGATTTCAATCATATCTTATGTTATGCTTTCAAAAGAAATTATGCTTGACATAATTAAAATGTTTTTATAAGTATATGGTTTTCAAAGAGCTGTTTTCAAAGAGCTATTTTCAAGGAGCCTATGATTTGCAAAATATGTCCCGTGCTGTAATGCAAAATATGAGTTTTATCAAGAGCCGTTTTATAAAGAAGCTCTATCAATGCCCGTTTTATAAAGAGCCGGGATTTATGTGTTTAATCATCTTATAAATTAAATTAATTTGCGATGAGTCTACTGGGTATTTCCCCCATGAAATACTCACCCTACTTTTTAACAGTTTTGCAGATTTCGGAGACGGTGGCGAGCGATGAATGATGGTGGCAATAATCGTTAAACGGTTGAAAGTTTGACGTTAATGATTTCCGTATTTTTCCAAACAATCGAATAATTTAGAGAAGTTCATTTATTTGAGAAATTATGATATTGTCAATTTCTTTACAAAATTAATGGTTCGATTTACTATTTCAAATGGTTTCATAAATGTTTCAATTTTATCGGCCATTACAGTTTATTTAATGTTGCCAAAAATGAATTTCAATTATTTCTTCCGCAAAAATATTATTCGAAAAATTTAGACAGAAAATGACGTAGTGAATCGGGTATACGGAACTCGGGGCGCTACATTTTGTGTATGATTTTATTTTCTAAATGAGTAAATGTTGATTTATTTGTAAAATAACTTGTTTTTTTTTTTAGCATTTTTTGTGATTTTTGAAATAATTTTTAATTTAAATTTAAAGCAGATCGATCTGGTTCGACTTTCTGACCTTGACCCTTTACTTTTTTTTCTGGTCTATGGGTTAGAAGTCTATTGAAATCTTGTGTATCATATTATAATTTTTACGGAGTTTGATACTTTTTAGGCTTAAAATTCATTAAAATCTGTTTAAATACTTCTAATGATTGGAGATACCAAAACTTAATCAAAACTAAATTTTAACAAAATTTATTAAAATAAGAGTTAAGATATCTGAATTTCAAATCTAAAATTCATTAATATATAAATTGAGAAGATATATGCCATGCTTAATTGCTTATTCATGATAACAAATTGCCTACAGACCACTGCGGTAACTCGTATTATTTGGAATGGACTTACAAGTTACATTTACCGGAGGAAATTCTCAAATATTAAAAAAAAAAGAGAGAAAAAAGAAAAAAAGGGAAGAGTGGGTATTACTTTATGGGAAAAGGTTTTTGCGTACATTACTATGTTTGATTGACTAAAATTTTCCATGAAAGTGAAAAAATGTTTGAATATTTTTCATCTTTGCCTTGTTTGATTGTGAAAGTTTTCCCTAGAATTTTTTTCAACTTTGTATCTTTTCTAGTTTTTTTCAAGCAATTGTTTTCTTACCTATTCGCAAGGAAAACATATTTCAGCTATCAAGGAAAACATTTTTAGCCTCATTTGGCCTTTTTATTATTGTTAATTAATTTATTTTTTTCAAAAATCAACATTTTTATTATCAATTACAAATGTATAAAAAATAAAATAATTTTTTTTATTAAAATAGGATAGCTCACTTTTGCCAAATTTGCCATGTGGAAAATTATGACAATAAAAAAACAAAACTTGAAAAATTTTACACTTTTTAACCTAGAAAATTAATCCAATGAAACAATTTCAATTATTAGACAGTTCAAATCTTGAAAATTATATTCTTTACTCCAATTTCCAATTTTCTAATCAATCATACCCTTAAATTTAGGGAAGGAGAGTAGATTAACTAGAATAATGCTATGTATCTCAAGGTTGAGACAAATCTCAATCCAGTTGGCAGTCTCTCATTGAAAATTGAAGATGTGACTTGTAAATGTATACATGGACACCTCTCCATTCTCTAATGAATGTGTACTAATTGAGTTGAGATTGATTTCAACCTTAAGATAAATAACATTACTTGATTAACTATACATAGATAGTAGAATAATACAAATGTCATGCGTTAATGTACCGTGGGCCATTGAGATGACGATGATGAGATGTCACGAGTTGCCGTTACGTTGTTGACTCGAATAATCATTCATTTAGGTATCCGTTTGATGGTTAATTTTTATTTACAAATAAAGAATTTGAATTTTTCGAAATAAAATGTGTGAATTAACAAATGATTGGTTAAAAAATGGTTTATAAACCAATTTATAAATTATACGATTTTTCAAATCATTTTTTAACCACACAAGTTTTTTCACTTCAATTTTCAACAATTACTTTTTACTTCAAAATCATAAATAAATCAGTTTACAAACCACACAGTATTATTAAACAGAGGCTTATATGTGGTTTCGAAAAAATTGTGCGGTTAAAAAGTGACTTGGAGGTGAAATATGAGAAAAAACTTTAAAACAAGTATACCAAAACTTGTTAAATTCAACTTTCAAAAAATAATTAATAAAAACTTGTTAAATAATAAATTCAAAGCGGTAGGGCCTTGTGTTTCAAACGAATTGAATTACAAACGTACACTATGAAGTTGAAGCAAAATTAAGTAGAATTTTATGCTTTTGGAAAAACAATGCACGCACTATTGGCATATAATATATTCCATCGGTGAAGTTACCGTTACGCAAACCATAAATTGAGAATGCAGCAAACCCGGCCCATGGCATCATCATGTGTGCTCCATTTCATTTCAATTACGGCAACAAAAAAATTAAGTATTTATTGACCTTGAGATTTAGCAAGACACATGATTAATGATTTACATAATTTCAATCACCTTTTCGTCCACATAGGCATCATTCTCATGGTGGAAAATGCCATTAGGAGGCACACGTCACGTCACCTATTGAGAAAAAGTCCGATGACCGTTTACGCTCTAATGATCAAATCAACGATTGAACGAGAGAAAATGGTGCAAGAGACAGGTGATAAAGATTTGGCTAGGGTTAAAACATTACCTCGTGTACAAAACCGACCCACCCATATAGAGGGAGGAAAATGAGTTAAGATGAGCCGTTGAATGTACATGAAACATGAACACGTTGTTTAATTCATATAAGTGGAGTCATTAAATTAAATTAAGGGGAAAATAAATATATAAGGGATTTTAAAGATATAATTTAAAATTTATGAAACTTGTTGTTTTAATTCAAAAAATCAGATTTTAATTAAGAAATGTAAATAAATTTATTTTTTAAAATAATTAAATCAAAATTATTCACTTTATTGTCACAATCACAAGTCACAAATTTTGAAGGTCACAAATTATCAAATTAATTAATCATGATTTTTTTTTCGATCAGAAATTACAAATTTTATATGTAACAAATTGTCAAATTAATCGATCACGATTCATTTATCGGTCATAAGTCAAAAAATTTATAGGTCACGACTACTTTCTCGGTTAAAAAATATGAAAATTTTGTAACAACTTATTCTTCAGTTGCCTTATTTATCAAATTTCAAATTTTATAGATCAAAACTTTTTCTCAATCACAAATAATGAAAATTTGAGTCACAACATATTTTTCTTCTGGTCACAATATACAAATTTCTTAAGTCATGAATTATTTATTGATCACAGATCTAGAATTTTATAGGTCACAACTTTCTATGGTCACAAATCTCGATTTTTTAAGTTACAACCTTTTGACGGTCACAAATTTCAAGTTAATGGGTGACAATTATGCATAATTGGTCACAAACCCTATTTCGGCACCCCCCGCCCCACACCCACATCCCAACGTCCTACTGTCGGACACTACCACAAACACCACCACAATTGTCAGGCAACATATTACCATCACCATTGCCGCCTCCAAAAGCACCAGACACAGCACCATCGCCCTCTGCTCTGCCCATCACCTACACACTTTAATGGGATGGCACGTTTCGTTTGAGCTTCGTCGAAGGCAGATGGCGATGACGTGGATGAATGGGCAGCGAAGGGAGCTGTTTTGTGATGGGTATAAGTGGGCGACGATGGAGCCTTGAGACGAGGATGATCATTGTTTCTACTTTGGGGAATTAGCACATTGATTAGTTGCGACGATGAATTGTTGAACTGTAACGATCCGAAATCTTTGACGTTCTTTATTGCTCCTTATGACGTAATAAAAGTATTTAAATTATATTTTGGAATGTAAAGAAAGAAAAACGTGCTTTAATGAAAGAAAAATGAAAATATTAAATAAATAAAAGTTACATGAAAAACGTATTTAAGTGTCCATTTTCTCGAGACTTTTTCTAGCACTCTCGACCTCATTTGATTACATTTGATATATGTACGAGTAAGTTCTCGAAGTGAACTTGGAGAATATGAAAACGGTTTGTCATTCCGACCAACGAGTAACCTTCGATGAATTTTTTTAAAGTTGAGACTGTAAAAACGGTTAACCCAAAAACTGTTTTGAGTAGCCTACTTGGAAGACTATAACTCTCTCCTCAGTTATCCATTTCTTGTGCCGTAAATTGGATATGAAAGTACGTCGTGATTATTTCGAAACGGTACCAAGAACTCAAAATTTCAACGTCGTTTGATAGCTCTAATTTGAGCTCAAATAAGTCTTGATGAAACTGAATTTTCTTAAGTCCTAAGCATGAAGTGGCACTCTAAGTCATCACGACCGAGTTGTAGAATGGCTTAATCATCCAATATAGACTTTACAGCGCCCGCTTGATCTTTTCACCTCCTTCTTTATAGCATTCGTTAGTCATTCAATGGTAATAAGGCAACTCCTACTTGCATGATTCTTTTCTTCCACCTCATGCTTCCTCAATTAATGGAAATTGAGTATTTTATTCCAACTTGCTGACAAGCCAAGGAAAGATCTCCCGTGGTCATAACCTCCATCAGCAATCATATCCAACTATAAATAGCCCTTATCTTGAGTGAGGAAGACATGCAGAAATCAGCCAAAAATAGTTTATGAAGAAATGGTGTTCATCTTCCAAACTTCTATTATTTATAAGTTAGGATTATGTTGGAATAATTTTAAGAATCAAGATATGTTAATATAATAACATGTTCTTGATATCCTAAATGATGTTCTACTCGACCATCATGTTCTTGAATAAAGTTCTTATCAAACAAAAATATTTAAAGCCTTGAAGAAATCCCCAGAAAATAAGTTCAAAACGCTGAAAATTCTGCAAGTATTGATACTTCTACAGCATGTATCGATACATGTACAGTTAAAATCAAGACAGAAAACATGTATCAATACATGCAATAGCGCATATCAATACATGTGACAACATCAATACTTCTACAAAGTAAAGAAGTTCTTTCCGACCATTCTAGATCGAGGTGAGTGGAATATGTTCACTTGATTACGTGATCTTGTTATAATTTCATATGTAATATGATATTATCGTAATCTCGTTATAAATCCATTATTATTATCATCATGACGTTATCGTAATCTTGTTATTAGTATATATGTCATCTTGTTATACGCATTCCCCATTTAATATGTGAGTATCATTATTAATGTAATAATGTTATATCTTGACATCCATATATTTAACATAATAAAGATGATAATCTGGTCTTGACATATAATATATAATATGTTATCTACTTGTTTAAGGACATAGTACATGATTATATGAACTTATCTTGACTTCACTTGGCTGGACTTGTACTTGATTACGTGATCTTATGTAATACCCCGATTCGCATAATCTTAATGGTCACGAATTTTTAGAACTATTTTCTTTTGTCTTTGATTATATGTTGTTGAATTTTTCTTTTTGTATATTATAGTATATAAGGATGGGATTTGTGAGAATAAATGCCATAAAAAAATTAATTAAGGATTGAATTATGAAAGTTTTGGATTTGTCGTTTTTCCCGGTATTGCATAGAATCGCGTAGAAGTTTCGGGAATTAAATTGAACTAGAACCTAAGGTTGAGGACCAACTTGTACACGGATGAAAAAAAAAAAAAGAGAAAAGGGCAGCCAGGGATGGAGCCAAGATTTATAATGAGTGTGGGCCAATTTTTTAAATGGTGGGGAGGGGGGGCCTCCCGGGGGTTCGAGGGCGAAGCCCCCGAATTTTTTTTTAATCAAAATGATTGAAACGACGATTTTTAGTACATAAATAAATACTGTGAATCTGGAATATCAAATATGACAATACATCATCAATAATCAATTTTAATTAGTGCAAAAAACCAAAAGTTTTAAGCCAATTTTTAATTTCAATGTTTCATCCACCTAAATCAAAATCAAAATCAAAATCAAAAACTAAAATGCCCTGACACAACTCTCAAGTATGGAACAAAATCTTAAAAAAAAAAAAAGGGGTAAAATGCAGACGCAGTAATGCACTGAACTTTGAAGATTGAAGAACAACCCATTACCTAAACTCTAAAGAACTCACGGTCAAAGTCTCACAAGTACAACACAAGCAATTAACACAAGACAACTCATGATAAGAATAATCATCATCCTCTTTTTTCGACTTGAATTTGACCATTTGAGAAATAAAGCAAAAGGGCTTCATCAGGGCTGCGACAAAATGATTTTTGAAGGAATTTTGAGGGGTTGCAGAATCTTTTACCAATGATTTTCTTCCGGGAATATGAAGAAAAACTTCTTCAACTTGAGGGATTATAGAGTAAAACCTCTTACACACAGACAGGGATATACACAGTCGTATCAACTATCAATTAGTTAAACACTTAAAACTTACTTGGAAATTGTTGTTTGCACCCAAAAAAAAAAACCAAACTGATTTCTATGGACAGTGCAGGTTGGGCCATAAATTGAAAATAAAAGGAAGCTGATCTTCTTCAACTTGTAGAGCTTCTGTGACTCTGTTTGCAAATGAAATCCACACAATCCGTCCGGCAATGGCAGTGAAACTCAGTAGACTCAGACAAAATGCTCAATTTTTTTTCCAATCTCAGTGTGGGCCATGGCCCACACTGGTCACACTGGTCCTGAATAAGCTCCGTCCCTGAGGGCAGCAGCCCTATGTCGATTAAAGTGAGAGAAAAGAATAAATTGTTAGATGTTTTCATCACCTAACTAAACGCTTTTAAATCATTATTTTTATTACAAGTTGAAGGGGATTTGAAAACCTAAAGTTTATGAAATTTTGAGATGAAATTGAGGGATGAATCATAATCTTGTTCATATGTTTTCTTTGGTATAGAAAATTCCCTAGAAAATAGAATTTAGCGAATATGATGAAATTATGTTAGTTTCCATATTAAGTGGGTTAAGAATCATGAAGGTGAATTTTTAACTTATTTCTTATGATTTTGAATCTCATAAAATTGGTATATGAATGGGGAAAATGATATATGTGAAGGAAGAAATGGAATTCTTGATGAAATTGACTTGAATATTAAGATGTATAAGAAGGGTTTATGCTGATTTTTTTATTTTTTTTTTTACAAAGGAAATGTTTTGGTCTAAAATTTATAGAACCTTCACCAATTACATGAATTAGGGATTTATGATGATTGCCAATGTAGAGAAACCATAACTATTTATGGAATTAGAAAATACATAATATATGTAAGGTATAGAAAATGGAAGAGAATTTTTGGAAAGATTGGAATGTAAGTTGGTTTACATTGTGTATTACATGTGAGATTGAGGAGATTGAAAAAGCATACCAGCCAAGTTAGAATATTGGTCCAAAAATTGTGAGTGGAAATATTCATTTCTTACTCTTTGAAAAGGAAATTATTTACGTCATTTCTATGAAATTATTGGTATTAATGAATATGGTGTTTTCTACGATTTCCATAAAAGTTATGACTTATCTTTGAAAAATCTTATATGTTTTGAATGATATTTCATGATTTTGAGATAATGTGGAAGTTATGAAAAATGATGTGAAGTGTGAATTGTTATTTATGATTTTAATGTAAAATTTTGCTAAGTGGTACTCGTTGTTGATAAGTATATGCCTCCTACGGGAGAAAGGGTCTATGACTCAAACTGTTTAAGTATGCTGCCTTGACGAAGGGGCATATGGCTCAAGCTGTTTAAATATGCCGCCTTGGTGAAGGGGCCACGAGTACCAGTGGCTCAAGCTGACACATTACGCACATGTGGTTTATTATGATGTAATACTATCGAGGAGATTAAGATATGAGAATTTTGGTGAATTTTTCATTATTATTATATGATGATGTCTTCTTGTTTTATGTGTAAAAGTGAATTTTTGAAAATAATGATTTTCTTGATTTCTTACGCAAATAAATTTTAGTGAATATGGTTGAAATTAGATTTTTCACTCACTAAGTTTTTTAGCTCACCCGTTTTCCTAAATGATTTTCTCTTAGGTGACAAGTGAAGTTGAGCAACTCCTGATACGTCTAGCCGGTGACATCAAGTTTAGAAAAAAAAAAAAAGGTGGACATGAACCGTGATTTAAAGTTGTTTTTGAAAAATAGGGTAACATATGTGTTAATTAGTAAAGGTGAATACTGTCAAATTATTTTCAAAAAATCAAGATTTTACGAGCCTTGATGATAGGTTTTAATTTTTAGTTAAAATCTATCATCGGCGCATGCCTCACTTCAAGTCTAGTAAGGGTACTTGGGGTGGGGCTTGTCATTTTAAATGCTATTTCGTGATATGTTTTTATTACGCATTGCATTAAAAAGGTTTTCATGATTTTAAAGTTATTTCCTTGTGCATGGAAATAAACTTCTTACATGAAATTGCAGTCATACTCTATCACACATGTCTTAATATACGTGCCATGGAGTCCAGTAATTGGATCACCACGTGATTACGCTTGTTAATGCATTTCAGGGATCTCGACTTCCTGTTTCAAACTCGTGGTATAGAAATCACGCTTGTAAAAGAACTCGTGACATAAACTCTACGCTTGAACTCGGAATTACATTCCTTCGATTTTATTAATATGTAAATGCATATGAACTTCAATACATTAACTTGACTTAACTTGAATATATGTCTTACCTCGACTTGCCTTGATTATATGAATTGAGCATAGAAATTAACTTGTTTAAATATGTAAGACACGTTTTTACTTTGATCTTAATTATATGAAATTTGACTTGACTAGAATATGTGAATTTAAATTGATTTGAATACATGAAATTGACGTGACCGTATTGAATATAACTTGAAATGCATATAATTTAAAATGACTTGAGTTGAACTTGAACTTGACTTGGGATTGGACTTGATTTGGATATATGACTTGATGTGAATATAGAATTGATTGATTTAATATGTAAAACTTGCATGAATCTTGAATATATGAGGTTGACTTGCTTACATGCAATAACGCATGTGCACCATACTTCATTCACTGAGTAAGTGTATGCTCATTTCACAACATATCTAATATTTCAGGTAATGATAGAAATGTAAAACAGTAAAAGTAATTGACACGGATCTTCAGACGGCGAGAGATGAATAGTACTGCGCTAGGTGACGACCTGTGAATTGTAGACTCACTAAATAATGTCTTGTGTTTGATCTGTCAAACTCGCTATTTTATTATTACTGTTTATCTAAAAAACTTTTAAGTCAAGATCTTATATTAAATGTTTTATCATTACTTTATTTTAAAGTAAAGTAATTTTGAAATCCCAGTTAAGTGATGTCGTTTACCTACTTTAAGAAAATAAAAATAAGAATATTTCCGTAATATGTTTCATGCACCACGTGTTGGCATCTAATTTGAAAATAAATGAAAAAATTGATCGTGCGTCACATGAATGGTGTGTGTGGGTGGGTATTGTAATAAATATTATAGTTATTAATAATTAAAAGTGAATTTTGACCACATTTATGTATAAATAATTTGAAAATCTTAATTTTGGGCATTGAAGTTGACAATCAGCCCCTATGTAATTTTCACATTTTTAATTGTCATTATAAATATAACAAATGGAGATGAAAATGGGATTTTGGGCATCCCACCCTATTCAAGTGAGGGCGAGGATGATAAATCTTCGCGAACGAGGAAGGGGAACGACATCCCCGCCTGAAATCTCCTGTTGCCATACCTACGATAAATGGGACAAAGGACTTGTCCCATAACGTCTCATCTTAATCAATTATGGGGACGAGGTAAATAGATAAAATACTCTTACGGGGTGGGACGGGACAAGAATAGTTTCCCCAACTCATTCCCTCCCGGTTGCCATCACTAATAGCAAAGAGTTAATGGACCATTATACAACAGTTTATATAAATGTTGTAAGAACTTGGTCTAGTCAACTGCAAAACTCACTACTTGATTGAAAAATTAGGTTACAAAATAAAAATCAGATAAAAAATAGGTGTAAACCCTGAGGCCCCTCCCCATTAACGATGACCCGTGACCTGATCTCGAGTTTAGTGGGTTCGACAAGTCAACTTTTTTTTCACTTTTTTCTATTTTTTTTTTTTTTTATCTTTCATAGTATAAAGACTCTATTTTATCTAATCTATTTTGTTTTTTTTTAAATGAAAATGAAAATAATGACGACCATATTTTAGGGAAAGATAATTCTATGCATTGGATGTTGTTCATCGTTTTGATAGTTGAAGTCACCATACAAGTAATAAACGGTTTATATTTTTAGATGAGATCGATAAAAATAAAGTTGTTGGTGCTTGATGTAGTTAATGTTTTGAACTTTTGATTTAGGTACATATTTATTGTTTATTAGTTTTTAATATTTGTGCAAATTGTCGGGGTTTAGATTGATAAGAGTCAAAAATGAATTTTGTGACACGAAATAACTGTTTTTTATCTTTTTATTTTTGTGATAATTTTTTAAATCATCGAATAGGTCTCGAGTTGATCCCTGGCCCTTTATTTTTCAAGTAAATGCTAGGCCGAAATTTAAAACATTGGCTTACATGAAAATCCTAGAATTTCCCAATGGAAAAATTATGTGAACTCCTATAGTTAAAGATCACATTGTAAAAATAAGATGATGAAGTTTAGGTGGCGTTCTGTTTGTATTTTATTTTGTATTTTCATTTTCGAAAATGTTTTGTGTTTCCTGTTTTCATTTTTGTTTTCAAATTTACTGAAAACGCATTTGGTTTGTCATTTCTGAAAACTGTTTTTGAAAATGAAAAGCTGGAAAACACGTTCTGTTTGAAATTTTGCAGAATACTACTTAAACTATTTTTAATTAATTTGCTTGTCAAATACTACTGACTCAAACTCAAATTTCCTTTCATAATACACTGAAAACATGGTTATATGCAACACACTAATGTGAGCATTAAGAGTCTATATTAACACAACTTGGTCAGGTTCGGGATTTGAGAAAGCTCTAGTTCTATTAAAATTCAGAAAATGCAAATTCTTTCAAAATCACCAGAGTTCATTTATCAATGTATTTTTTGAAATATAACAACAAAAATTCTCACTTAATTTTTTTTTTTTTAATGTTGATATTGAATTCAATTAAACTTTATTTAAGCTTAGTTTCAAGTTAGAATAATTCTCAAAAATATATATATATATATATATATAAAAAAATAATCTTTATTAAGGCTTAGTTCCAAACTAGGATAATTCTAAAAAAATAATAAAAAAATAAAAAATTTATATTAAACTTAGTTCCAAGTTAAGATAATTTTAAAAAAAAAAAAAAAAAATTCAAAACGCGTTTTTCGAGTTTTGGACATTTTTTTTTCGAAATACACACAAAACGTCCAAAACGAAGTTTTGAGCGTTTTGTGTACAATTTTTTTTTTTTTTTTCCACAATACGTTTTCGAAAATGGTAAAGAGAACGCGTTTTTAGCGTTTTCGAAAATAAAAACAGAATACGACCTCAAAACAGTAAAGAGAACAGGGTCTTATATTTTTAAAAATCTGGTGCTAATTACTCAATTAATATTTATTAATTAAATATTTTATTATTAAAAATTAAACTTCCCCGCCTTAATTCATTTCTCTCAAATTCAATCCCTAAATCCAATCTCTCTCAGCCAAGGCCGTCGATGACGTGGTGGTGAATTGGCGGGGAGATCGCCGTCATTGAGGAGTAGCAGGGCTACAAGATAATTTTTACCATGTGGTCGTACACTATGCTTTCAAGTAAGGGCGACGGGATCAGACTTGCCGCATGATGAAGGCCATAACTATGTCCTCGAGGAATATTCAGATAGTTTTGTGCGTTAGGTGAATTATGTAAAAAGTCTTTACCATTGAGGCTTTGCTTCAATTCTCGAACATTTAGCATTTTATCTCAAGATATTCCTATGGGTGCTTTTATTGGAAAAAGTATGGAGTATGATATACCAGGAATCATTTTATGTCATTTTCTAAGGGGAGTCATACTCTTGTCGTTCAATGTGATTTGTTCGATGGATCAGAGCTTGATTTGTAGCATTAAAGAGTAAAAGTCAACATGTCAAACATTCTTTTCGGAACTCTACTTATGTATTTTTTTTCTTTTTCTTCCATTGATGGATACTAAGTTCTAGTTCTGTGAATATAAATCTCCGAGAGTTTCAATTGCTGTAATAATATTGTAGGTCGTTGATTCTTTACATTCATGCTGCGGTTTTACCTTTGTTATAACAATTAAAACTAGTTTTATTACCCTTGTGATGTACAGTATTAGATATATACAAAAAATTTGAAGTAAAATGTAAAAAACTAAACTTGTAAAGAAAAAACTAAATTCTAAAATACGAAATATTCCTCATAAATCGTATGTATTTATGAAGTACAAATTAAAAATGACAAATTACTTCAAATTCATAAAACCCATAAATCAAAACTAATATCCATCAACTGTTACTATCTAAATGTATTTCTCGATGGGTTTTCTCTTGCAATCAATTGACTTACAGACGCAATGCTTTCCAAATGTATCATCACATGTACATTATAAATAAGTCTGTTTCAATAAAAATAAGTCATACATTAACATTAAGCAATTGAAGATCTGCATTCAATTCTTCAACCTAAACTATTTTCTTGTTCTAATGTCATCTTTATAGCACCAATCACCCCATTTCAATACCCTAATAAATTACATTCACATATTAATAAGTCATAGCCAATAAAAAACTGCACAATGTAGAAAAGATTCTCTACTATTCAATCACATATTTTCCAAAAATTTATCCCTCATTTGACACCCATTATTTCAAATAATGTGGTTTGAAATAGTAATTTTTTGTCTTCACTTTTCAATTTTCATTCAAAAAATCAATCACAATAATAATATATACGATATATCATTCAGAAAATATGATTTTTAATATTAAAGATAAAAAATAATAATATTCGAAACATAATTTTAATACTGATAGTTACATATATGATTTACAATATTAAGAACAACAAATATATAAAATACCTCATTAAATTATAATTTTAGTCTTGATAGCTATAAATATTGACCGAATTCATTTAATATTACGATTAATAATAAAAAATGATCATGATAATTATAATAAAAATATATAATTAACAATAACGTATTATATTACAAAATAATAAAAAAATAATATTACATTATAAAACTTCATTTTTTTAAAACTCATTTTAATCACACATTCTATCAATAAATAAAATAATCTACAGTTAAACTCAAAAAGATTCCCTCCTTTCCAATCACATATTTTATCTCTAAAACATTACATTTTTTTTTAAACAAAAAAAATTAAAAACAGAAACTAAGCCTACGTTGGGTTAAGTTTTATTTTTAAATCTTATTTATATAACAGCCATGTCGCAGTATCTCTGTAACTATTTATTTGAATAGTGAACAACTTTTTCTAGTCAGATTCCCACCAATCGAGCATTAACGAATCAAATTACTAAACTTAATCATTTTTAAACATATTTTTAAACAATCTGAAACAAATAGACAACAACACAACAGCAAACGAAACTAAGTCTTATTTCCAATCATAGAGTTCAACTAACTGAGAAAAAATGGGTGAAAATTTATAATTTGATACCCAATCCAAAAGTAAAAAATGTGCATTTTCCAACAAAATATTCAATCCATCCCAATATACTAATAAAGAAAATAGACTTAGGGTTTTTGATAATAATAGAAAAGAGGAGGACCCAAATGTTTCTTGCGCTTCTGGAGGACCTCATCGGCTAAGGGACCCTTGTAAGGGTTCGACTGGTAATCTAATCCCAACAACTCCCGCGAAGCCGAAACTGAGAAGCCATGGAGCAGCACAACATTATTACACAACAACCACTTGGACTTCTTGAATGCTCTTGTAAAACTTCCAACAGACAGATTTTTTTTGCCACCTCATTAGCCCAATTCTTAATTCAAGAATAAATTATTATCAATTATGGATAGACAATCAATCAATTCAATATCAAATTCAATACCTTGAACTAAGAAGTGGATTCTAAATTAGCCTATTCCACAATAATGCTAAGAAGTCCTACTATAATTGTTCAATGCATCTTTTCTGAAGAATGAATGTCATGAATACACTTTACAAAGAGTCAATAACAAAATTTTCTTCGTAGACTCTAGAAGCCATGACACAATGGTGAAGATATAAATGTACTTACAGATACCTCCGAATTCAGGAATTGTAAGATACATGGACGTCATTTTGAAGCTGCATGATGTTTCTTCATGTATTTTTTCAAGATGAGAAGTGCCACTGAGACTGATAAGGTATCTGATCAAGCTATTGCTCCTGGTACGATACCAACTAGTGCTCCCTTGCTTATACCAAATGATGAGGGGAATTCTACAATAAAAAAAGCCACGAGTTAAGAGCATCTCGAGAATGAGTAAGCAAAGGTAAATTTGACTTCTATTATTATTTAGAACAATGATAGCCTATAGATAAGTTATTTCCAAATGAGCTTAGAGTTGTGTTGATTATAAAAGCCCCAAAAAGTATCAGCAACTCTGACGGATTTTTAATTTTTTTTTTTAAATAACGAGAGATCCAGAAGCCAGAATCTCAACGCAAAATATGAATTACACGCTAGAATCCCAGTATCGAAAGAATCATAGTAGAAGGTTTTCAAAACTGATCCAAGGGAAAATCAAGAAGAAAAGTCAGATGTATACAGAGTGAATGTATGTATTATTACATGTATATGTGTCCATATAAGTGAGATAAACAGAAGAAGTAGGAGATTTGAGATAAATGGAAGCAACAGTAGAGGGTTTTCGAAATTCAAGGGCAAATCAAGAAGAAAACTCAGATGTACGGAGATTTGAGTGGACTTTGCATACCAAAAATTCCAATTTTGATGGTTTTGCTTTACTTTGCTTTAAGTTTGTTGTGCGTCTCAGAGATCCCCAATTTCATAGTTGATGGCTTTAACATTTAAAGAGTATACTGCCAAATTGTGAAAGAATGTGAGTAACAAATCAACAAAATGCGCTTCGCACTTTTAAAACAAAATAAACTCAAATTTCGAAAATTGAGAAACAAAAAAAACAATATAACCTTTCGAAAGCAAGCTCCAACAGGTAGTATCAAAAACGATATTAGACTCCAGTCGAGTAGATGCAATGAAGCTATGGAGCGGAAACATTGACTACAGAATTCCCAACGCCGAAACAAAAATCGAAACTCGAAAGCCTTGAAGAAGAACAAACTAAGGATTGAAAAAAAAAGCATCATAAAAAATGAATCCATGAATTTTACCAACAATCTTTGAAATAAATCTTCAGTCCACTGGTTCATCAACCATGAATCCGAGCAACCGTAAAATAATCCTACGTAAAAAAGTGAGTAATGGTCAACATCACAACATGCCGTGAAATTAAGACAATATAGAGTCAAAAGTTATAGTGAAGAGATCTATTGACACCAAAACTTGCTACTTGGAAAAAGAAAAGAATAAATGTGTCTATTACCTTGCATCGGCCATAACCTGAACTTTAGCACCACCACCATGTGGATCAAAGAAGAATAGCTTTGCAGATGATGATCGCTTGTTCATAAGCCATTAATAAGCCACCCTTCCAAAAAGAAACATCAATATCATCAGTGTGTGTATGATGCAGACACAAGTATATAATTATAATCTCTAGCGCCGGCTAGGCCTTTCTTCAACGTCTTCAAGATGATCTCCACTATTTAAGCTTTCATATTTCTTCACATAGTCAGGATTCAAGAATGGTGAATGAAGTTGCAAACTTGCAAAAATATGGATTGTCCCCAACTTCTTTCTAAGCTGTAAGTGCTCTCACTTGGAAAATCAAAACCATGGAAACAAAAATGAAACTACCAGCTTCAGATCACAAATACGACACAAAGATGATTTGATAGTATAGTAACTTTCATATTCTAGGCACTAAGCAATTTACTTCATATCAAAATTGATAATGACAAAATTAAACACAACCAGCTTTAGATCACGAAGATGACAAAAAGATGATTTGACAGTAACTTTCATTTTTTTGGCACTAAGCAATTTATTTCAGATCAAAATTGATAATTATAATTTGACACGTCAGGGAGTATGATGTGATCCAGACCAGGCATCGAAGGGCGAAGTCGAGACATCGGCAGTATGACGGTGATCTACATGGAAAACGGAGTAAGTTCCATGTTGGAATCGAGCCGAGAAGACGAAAGAATCAAGCCGAGCCGAGTACACGAAATTGTTTATGCAGAAAGGGCCTTACGGCCGTAATGGAAATCCTTCACGTCCGTAAATCATATAATCACGGCCGTAAAAGCTATTGTCACGGCCGTAATCAACTATCGAAGGAAAAGGCAGAATTTCAGCAGAAAAGGGCTCACGGCCGTAATGTCCAGTCTTACGGCCGTAAAATTCAAACCGGAGGAAATTCACGGCCATAATCATTGTGTCACGACCGTAACCAATAACTCAGTTTTGATCAGAAAGGCCTTTACGGCCGTAAATGGAGTCGTTACGGCCGTAAATGAGCAACGCCAGATTTTTCAGAATTTTGCCAATTATTTTGTTTCCTTTTATTATTTTAGGTTATTTTCCTATTTTAGAATTTTAGTCTAATTAGAATTCTATTTTGAGTAAATTAGATACTAGGTTATTTTGCTTATTTATACGCTTTTTCAATTCATTGTAAACAGACAAGTTTGAGTTGATGAATAAAATTTGTGAGAGGATTCTCCAAAATTGAGAGGTTGAGTTTATTCCCTTTTTCTTGAACTTATCAAAGATCCGATCTTTGTGGCGTTCTTCCAGCAAACTTATCAAATATTCGCAAGAATATTTGTGGCGTTTCCGAATTCGATACTTATCAAGGAAATTGACAAGTCCTTGTGGCGTTCACCAATCTTGGTTCTTCAATCCGCATCGCCATAAATTGCGTCGTGATTGTCGGGTCAAGGCTTTACCGTCGTTCTATCCTTATTTTTCGTTGTTTGTCTTGTGTCGATCTGATCTAGATCTTTCCTAGGTTTTAAATATCGTTATTCCGCGTGTTCGGCGAGATTCCCCGACCGGGAACTCATCAGAACTAAATTCATTAAACCATCTGATATGTAATGGGCAGGCAATTAACATTATTATTCGTCTTCAAGGGATACTTCAAAGCGTAGAAAGTGGAATTCAAAACTATTTAAAGAGGTAATCAATCAAGGGAGAATAGTTAATGCTTCTTTAGTTGCAAATTCACATCGAAAAAAGTGCAAAACATTTAATCTGACGTTTACAATGTGCTAAAAAGATCAATTTTCATATTACAAACTTGTACCTCTATTATCTTCAATTTGTTCAGTGCTGGCTCAATGACTCCTGCTTCTAAATTGTTTCATACAGTACCTTTCATCAAGACCCATGCTGCAACCATAAGGCATGGTCAGAGAACATCTCGAAAAAACTAAACAAAGAGTTACGTCTGTTGAAGATCTTGAACTCGATCATTGAACTCTAAAGTCTAAACAGCATCATAAGTACATATACTTTCATAATATTTTTGCTGCAAAAATAATGTACCGGCTGAAAAGAACTAAGAATCCATCCCCTTAATAAAACATGAAACAATCGAACCAAAAGCACATTGAAGTACGTAAAACCTAAAAATTTAGAAGTAGTATAAATTGGCTTTTAGATTCAAAAATACATATGTGTTACGTATGAAAATTAAAACAAATATTAAAACCTAATGTATAAAAATATCATATTTTGTGCACTCTAAAATTTAAAAAATTTAACAACATTATGACACAAATTTAAGGAAATCAGGACTTGGATACGGCTCCACAATCAAACATACATTAATCAATCATCGATGAGAAAAACATGTCTGATTCATCTCAAAAAATGACAACGAAAGAGTTAAAGAACACTACTATCTTACTGAGCTTTGTATAAATCTGGTGGAGTGGAGTGAAATATGTTTTAATGTAAGACTAGAAGGAGAATCACCTCGTGAAGCCAGCAAGTTTTGTACGAAAATCATTAAATTCCATCAATGGACATTCGATATGAAGGTAGTTATGTAGCTCCTCTGCAAATTGATGGAGCATCTCTAAACCAGCCTTTGCCTCACCTTGGAGTACATTATAGAATACATTGCAAATAAAAATGAAAATAATAATCGGAGAAAAAACTCATCGGCAGCGATGAAGTAACATTTATCTATAAATAGATTGAAAGAAAATTCTGAAACCTTGTGTGGGCCGACGACCTCCTTTGAAACATAACAATAGACTAATAGAAATATTAAAACAAAGTTCATTCGCCATATTAGATTTCTTGGATTGAAGAGGCAAAAAGGGTTCACACTGCCAAATAACAGACACATGTAGAAGGTAAAAATTGAGAACTTATTTACCTCAAAACATCGATGAACTCGGAAATTTCAGCTTCAATCCCCTTAATTTGCAAATCAATAATCTGTACAAAGCCCTCGAATCAGACGAAGAGACACTGGAAATAATCAATTTTACCTTTTACTGAGGCTTCCCATGTGTTAGTTACTGATTATTCTTGCTCTCGACTTTTGGAGGTGCTGCTAGAGCCCAAAAATAAATAATACCACAACCCTAGCAGGATGGCAAAACGATTCGAAGGCAGCGATCGACTAAAGAAACACATAAAATGGGCTTCTTCAACCAAATATTTTCACAAAAAGAAAAAAAAAAAAAGACAAGATCGACCACACTTAAACCCTAATAGAGAGGAAGGATGCTACCCCAAAGCCCAGACGCCGACCAAAAATCGCGATCTACAACAAACGCCTTGACATCAAATGGAGTGGAAGAAAACTCTCACAGACAGAGAGAAGCCATAAGAAGGTCGCAGTTTGTTTGAATTTTGAAAATGAGAGTTCTCCAAAATGTCGGTCAAGTGGTGGGTCCCACTATTTGCTACAATTACCTTGGGCTTAGGCAGGATTATCTTGAACTATTTTTTTATTTTTTTATATATAATTGCAGATGGGACGGAATTATGGGCGAGAATTTTTATCCCAACTTTTCTCTTATATATAGATAGAAGATAGATTCCCAAAATAAGTTTGATGATCTCTAGCTAGCTCGATTAAAGATTAATGTCATGGTTCAACCTTCTCTCCGTGTTAAACGAGTGGAATGCAAAATATGCTCCATGGGTTTTTGTTGAGTGGTAGATAATTATATTCTTGAGCTAAGTAAGCTCATCTACTCATTTGAGAACTTTTCAATTTTTTAGTATCTTTATAGGTCAGTAATTGACATTATTATGCCCCTGTTTGGAGGAGATTAAAATTAACTTTAGTGAATTTTGATAAAAGTTAATGAAATGTGTAATTAAAAAGTTGTGAAATTCATTAAATATATCGACTAGATTAGACCTCGTACGACTTGTCACGAATAACAAATGTGACCAATTGTTAGGTCTTCACCAATTTCGGTTTAGAAAACCAGCTGTTACCAAACACCTCCAAATCTTACCTAAAACCCTAATTTCGCATCACCCTTTAACCCCTGCTCCCTCCCCCCAAATTTCAGTATCCTCAAACCCTAATCTTAACGCCTCTGCGTCTTCTCTCAATCGTCCTCCATCATGGTAATTTTCTCTTCATCTCTTTCCTCACAATTGAGCTTTTGATTCCTTAGAGAATCTTTGTACTCTTTTTTCTGTAATTGTTGAAAATAGTGTGATTTTATTTGATGTATATGTAGACTGGAGAAGCGGTGAACCCAAAAGCATACCCACTGGCAGATACCCAGCTGACCATCACTATTATGGACCTGGTTCAACAGGCTGCCAACTACAAACAACTCAAAAAGGGTGCTAATGAAGGTTAATTTACTTCCTTTTATTGTTCATAGTACTTAATTTAGCCATTTTTTATGTTTTATAAGCTTGTTCACGATCAAATTGAGATTTGAGGATTTTCATTGAATGAAATAATTGTTTCAGCAACTAAGACACTGAATAGAGGAATTTCAGAATTCGTCGTCATGGCTGCAGACACTGAGCCACTTGAAATTCTACTTCACCTTCCACTTCTCGCGGAAGATAAGGTATTTTTTCTATTTAGAATTAGAAGTAGTTGGCTTTCAATAAATGCAATCAGCAATATATTGAGTTGCTTATAGTTGAGTTAGTAATATAATATGGAGAATTAAATTAATAGTTATCAGCAAATTAAGCATTTAAAGTACTATTTTTGGTTCTTAGATAGAAGGGAAGTTCAACTTAATGTTGTTCATTTCTGTGTATGTGCTAAGATGGAGCAAGTAGTAATTTCGTGGTATATGCGATTTTTGGAATCAAACATTTGAGTTAATAATCCAGATTTTAGAGTAACAAGAACTAATATATTTTCATTGACCAACATATTATAATCATGTAGAAAATACATTAAAATCAACAATTATGGCCCAAGAATTCTAAAATATATTTGATCAAAAGTGAACCACTGCATTATTATGCATGCTTCACTTTTCGAAGGGTCTGTTTGGATAGCTTCTGCATTTTGTAGAAGAGCTCTCTATGAGGAAGTCAACTTAGGCCAGTAGGGATGGCAACGGGAAGAGACAAGGCGATTTATCACTGCCCCGTCAAGGATTTTACTGTCCGTCCCTGCCCAGATCAGTGCTTAAGGCTGGGTGGGTAATCCCTGCCTTGACCAACTGTAATTGGTTTGAGTTGGGTAAGGTGATTTGCTTGAATTTTTTTTTTTTTTTTTTTTTTTTAAATAAATACCAAACTCGGCTAAGTTTTGAGTCGGGATTCGGGTTTTTTGGGTCAAATTGCAATCCATTTGAATCAGCTTACTCTAAAGCTCTTTTAACCATACTAACTACGGGTCAGAATCTTTTTATTGGTCTTAGAAACAACTTTTAACTTCTAATGCAAAATTAGGGATTCTTTCTGTCTTTTGATCTCGTTAATTTCTTTTGTCCCATGATTTATCATCTTAGTTTATTTTGAGCATGTATGTATTTGTATTGATTGATAAATTTTGTCCAGAACAAGGAAGACATAATTGACACAGATAAGGAAAAGTGGGTTTTTTTACCAAGAATTCTAAATAATCTGTCAATTTGTTGGAAAATTGACTAACTATGAATTTAAAACCTGCAATGGCCTTGCTTTCTCCTCCATTTAAGAGTCATCTAACCTCATAGAAATCAGGTAGTAAATTGGGAATTAAGAAGTATGATATTTTGTTGATGGGTATTCTTAGAGAGAAGGAAAGCAACTTTCAGTGAAGGTGTTAGAGAAGATAGGAGGGAAGGCCACCAGAAATTTTAACTAATTTTAACTATTGGTTGGGTGGGGGTTGGGTATCATTGAGGTGTTTTAATATTCTGCAGCAGTCAGTGAAAGGACCAGAGGTATAGTGGTTGCAGTGGCTAGAGACAGTGGTTACACGATTGGTATTTGAGTTGGTGGTGATGATGTGGTTTTCTGTTGACAAATTCTGAGATGGTTTGTTTGTCCTTTGGGTGGGTGCGTTTGGTTCTTTTGTGTATTTAGTTTTTCCCCCCTCTTTCCTGGGTTTGATGGTATTTACTTGGTTTCTTAAGCTAAAAGATAAATGAGTTGGAGTTGGTTGGATCACTTTTTTAGATTTGCTATGTTTGGTAGGGTGTAATTTTGATCACCCATTTGCACTTGCTAACATGAATAGCAGGTGGATTTGTGCTTGTTTAATAGTTCATATTTGCCTCTTTTAGTTAGTTTATGTGCCATTTCCCAATGTATGTAATATTCTGTCACTGTGTCATATTCTTGAACTCGGAAAGAGAATATTTTGTGAAAACATATATTGCTTCTGATTATTACCTGGATATAATATTGTATTGATCAAATTGAATGTAGTTTTTTAATAACTCGAAATCAGCTAACTTTTTTTGCATACAATTGCAGAACGTGCCCTACGTTTTTGTTCCATCAAAACAAGCTCTTGGTCGGGCATGTGGAGTCACCAGACCAGTTATTGCTTGCTCCGTGACAAGCAATGAGGGTAGCCAGTTGAAAACTCAGATACTACAATTGAAAGTAAATTTTGTTATCTGCTTTACTTTTGTTTACTAAGTATGATAAGTTCACTTGATATGTGCATTCATTTACATAATTTATCGCATGAAATGCAGGATGCGATCGAGAAGCTCTTGATCTGAGTTTGAAAGGCCTTTCCCAGCATGATGAGCCTTTTGATCGACCTGAGGCTTTGACGGTGTGTGTGACTTCTTTTAAAGGGATTATCCATAATCACTTATTCTCCATGTAATTCTATATATTTAACCTAGTGTGTCACATTACAATGTACACGGTTTGAGGATTGTTAATTTGTTATGTTATGCTGTTTGTTCTATTCAAGTTCACAGTTTTCTTGTTAAGAAGCTTTGTTAAATGAACTCGTTATAATTTTCGGTTATGCTTAAGAAAGCTTTGTAATGTTTCAGTTATATATTATCTCGGGACATCACATTCTTTGTTTACTAAAATAATAATAATAATAATAATCTTTTACCAAACAGAGGCTTAAATTTAAAAACATTCCAGTGGTTGACAAGCTAAGAACGTGAACACGTGAAACTCTATTATATTTTGTCATGTTCCTGATTTGTGTGATTTGCAAATTGAGAATTGAATTTATTTTTCATGTATGTTGGAAAATAAAAACCATCACCTCAAAGAAAACAAAAATTTGCTCGAAGTGATTTTTTATTGCGCCAAATGTCTTTAATCTTTGTTCATTGTCGATCTTACGTCACGTATTTCTTATCGCATTTTTATCCTCGGTCTTCTATTAATAAGTACATTTGACCCAGAATGATGGTTTTGTCCAAATATTCTATTAGCGTGCTTTGAAATAATAGTCACATGCTGTTGTATTTATTGCGTTTTACTTGTTTAAAAACATGAGGGACAAATAAGTCTTTTATTGACTCCTGACGAACATTTTAGACGTAATCGTTACCCAAGACAAGATGTGATAAATAATGATGAGGTTTTAATGAGAAAAGTTTTACTAAGAACATAAATGTACATGTGTAACACAATGTCGGTTGTGATTGATTCAGTTCCATGGCTTGTCTGGTGGATAAAATGACGTTGATTTTCATTAAATTTTTTTTTTTTTTTTTTTTTTTTTTACAGTATTCAATTTTAACCATTCATTAAAAGTCAAGCATACAATATTTGACTTTTCAATCAAATTTTAAACATTCATTCTCCTAAAAATTACTATTCATTTCAAAAAAATTATTTTTAAACACACTCGATACTTCATATATTTTCCTATTTCTCTCCGGTGGCCGGTGGGTGAGTGGGAATGGATATATTTGATGGATTGGTTTTGTTCTCCTACGAGATGTCTGGCAGAAGAACATTTCTATTTGATGGATATGGTTCAAAAATACAGAGATGGATTCTTGTTTTAAAATCTTTGGTTTTGTCTAATACAAAGATCAATCTTGACTAATCCGGTTAGAGAGGTTCACAAAGAAAAATAAAAGAAAATGGCCCACCAGAAATTGAACTAATGCAAAGTAGCTCATACGTACATCAATGTGTGAATACTTTCCAAGCTTTATTGAATATACCCTCTCTTACGTAGCACCAAATAAAGTATAATGACCATAACCTTAATCCATCTTATAAGCTTTATGTATTTGCTATTTATTTATATTTGGTAATTCTAACTAGTTTCGTCAATATCAATCTCAATTTTGAATATTGTCGATGGTAGCTAGATAGATATAATCGACAGTATTTATATTCATGAGATGCACGTGTCATAAATAAAATGATTATTAATTTGAATTGTAAAAAATCGATAAAATGTGATAATAGAAAAATGGTAATCATTGCACAAAAAATACGGTAATTATTTATAATTGTTCCTAAAAGATTACAAAATACAAAAAT
This sequence comes from Ligustrum vulgare, assembly GCA_963555705.1. Lineage (NCBI taxonomy): Eukaryota > Viridiplantae > Streptophyta > Magnoliopsida > Lamiales > Oleaceae > Ligustrum > Ligustrum vulgare. Next base: position 18,012,850 of record OY743176.1, on the reverse strand, counting down.
CATTAATCTTAATTTTTTTGTGAACGAAATTATTGTTTTAGTTAGCTATAATATAACAGGAGTCAACATGTACATATCTAGGGATGTCCACGAGCCGAACTGAGCCGAATATCAAGACTCGAGCTCGGCTCTAGCTTTTAGGGGACGAGCTTTTTTTGGACCTAGTTGAGCCCCCAAAAATAAGGCTCGATTCGAGCTTTAGCTAGAGCTTTTTCCGAGCCGAACCGAGCCGAGTCCCGAGTTTTTTTTTTTAATTATTTTTATAGCAAAATTCATAAATTTTTTACTGAATATATATATATAGCAAGTTGAGCCAAGTTCGTGATCGAAATTCATTGCTCAAGCTCCCATCTAACTTTTTTTAACGGGCTTTTTTTGGTTTCAGCTAAATCGAGCCAAAGCCCGTCTATCAAAAAAAAGCTCGGCTCGAGCTTTGACTCGAAATTTCGAATCGCAAACCTAGCTTATTTCGAGTCGAGTCCGAGCGGCTCGAGTTGACGAACCGTTTTGTCATCCCAAACAAAAATCATTAATCCTAATTTTTCGTGAACGAAATTATTGTGTTAGTTAGTTATAATATAACAGGAGTCAACATGTACATATCTATTGTGTACCCTTTACGGCTAGGACTCAATTTTTCAATAATTGTAATTATCTCGAGACTTACAAAATAAACGCGTTTTACCTGTTTCATAGCTGCTTGGCGGTGATAATTTGCGTTTCTCAACAATCCATCCAAATAAAGAACATTCTGTTATAAAATATTAAAATTTAGGCAAATTTAGGTAAAAATATCAGTGAATGAAAATTACTCTTATACCCTTGTAAAATTTATATATTACGATTATGTCATTGTCCAATATTACGATTATGCCATTGTCCACCCCTATAGGGGCCTATATTCATTATGAAATATTAAGAATAAGAAATTCTCTCTAATTCTCTCTATATTATCTATTGTTTTACAACACGTTATCAGCACAAGTCTCTAACCAATTGAGTAATAACGGGAGTATGCTCTACAGTTGCATCTAAATGATGAACCTCTGTATCAGAAACCTGATTATTACTAATCAATGTTTCATTTTCTCTCAAACTGAAAAGAATGATTTCGGTCAATCCAGATATCCGATCGACGATCAGCCACCTCCATCAGAACGAATTTGTCAAGGAGAAGCCTCGCCTGAAATTTGGAGATAATCCGACGGCTGAAACAGAAGATATCGACCGGAGAAGAAAAGTTGAAAAAATCGAAACTTTCAAAGCAAATTCACGCCAAACCATAAATCCAAATGATGATCGGACAACAGATCCATGACGACGGCGACGGGACGATCCTCCGGCACCGGCGCGTGTCTACGTCGGAGTCACCGGCGCGGCGACGCGGCGACGCGTGAGGCGCGTGTCTACGTCGGAGTCACCGTCAAATCGGCGCGTGACTGGGAATCCGGCGACGACGTCAACAGGAAGTTTGTTCATTTCGACGTTCTTGATTTTTCTATGGTCTTACTTTTCTGTTTGGTGCAGTTTTGGATATTTTCCGGCGGTCGAACGTGGCGGCGTCGTAAAAACTATTTTTAAAGCAATTCCGGCGAGATTTTGAACTTCGGACCAAAAGTAAGTTTGTTCTAAATTAAATTTCAAACCTATTGACGATTTCGATTTATCCATATGATCAATATATTAAAATATGGACGATTTTGCCCTTAATGATACGATAAAATATATTAATCGTGATTTAACGAAATTGATTAATCATTATTAATGATATGATAATAAGTGTTAATAAAATATATATTCTAAATTATTTAACACTACTATGTAATCAATACGATAAATTAAAAGATTTAAAAGTAACATAATAGTTGCCATACCGTGATGGATTGAGTTTTATGGACTGGATTTATACCTTAACTGGAGATGACTCATTATCGTAACGGATTGGACTATTATGAATACCTTGACTGGATTTGAAGATACGACTCGCTCACTCATGAAAGGTAATTATTTCATTATGTTGTTGCCACCTACATGGTTGGTTCTACCACCTACATGGTTGGCTTTATCAGTTTAATTATTTCATTATGTCGATTCCGCCTATATGGCCGGTTTAGCAATTGAATATATAGAATACTTTACATATATTCATATTCTATATTATTTCAAAAACACCTCAATTGTTGGTTAATTCTAACATATTAGAGGATGTTGTCAACATATATACATGATGATATTATTATTGTTTAACCTATATACATGGTGATATTATTGTTATTTGATACTTCATCAAATGATACCAGAAGTTATCATTACCAAAAAGTTGGTAAATGTTGATAAAAATATTTCATCCAATGGTACCAGAAGTTACCAATATCTGAATTTGAATGGGTGGATGAAAATTATTCAACAAGAGAATGTTGATGTATGATAAGATAATATCACATGATAGCTCGGATATGGCTAATGTGAAAATAATCTCATCAGTATTATGAGATGAATATTAGATGATAAGTGTCTGGAAAAGTTCTTGCACGAGCACTTATGTATTCCAGAAGAAGTACATATTTACTCCAGAAGAAGTAAAAAATTATCATCTAAACATACTGAAATGATATTATTATTGCTCCTGAAGAAGTATAAACGAGACATACATGCAAAACGCAAAAGGGGGAAACATTTATGATCCTCAAAATGAGAGATGTGTTTCGGGAGTAGCCATATCCTACCACCTCTGACCTTTTGAGGAAATAAAGAAAAAGGTGTGTTTCAAGAGTAAGAAATACTCCATACTCTACCACCTTAAATCTTTGAGGTACACAAGATTAAACATTAACAAAATCCTAGAAATTTATGGTGTGTCTCAAGAGTGAGAATACTCCGTACTCTACCACCACCTATTCTAGGGTTCACAAAGATAAATTTACATTAACCGGACTCCATTTTCGCTTGATTCCCCTTCCTTGCGACCAATCTATCTTAACTCCTGCTGGATCTTGTATTGGAATATATGATTGCAACTTATCCAGCAGTTCCTCGATAGTAGGAGCAGAAATAAGGATTCTCCTAGAAAATGGAGAGATGAATCCCTGTTCCACAGCATAATCAAGAAATGTTAGCAAACCATCAAAGAAATTGTTTACATTTAAAAGCCCAATAGGCTTAGTATGGAGATCTAGTTGAGCCCATGAGGTAATATTAAAGATTTCTTCTAAAGTACAAAAACCTCCATGCAGAGCTATGAAGGCATCAGAACCATATAGCATGCAAGTTATGCGTTCATGGATAGATAAGGTTTGTACTTCATGCCCTCGTGTTTTGCCTGCGATATCAGCTAAAGGAGTAGGTATAACACCTATCACTCTTACTTTCTCTGCTAGAGCGGATTGTGAAACACAACCCATCAATCCACTGCTACCTCCTCCATACACGAGAGTGATACCTTTCTCTCCCAATTTCTTTCCTAAATCCACGGCTGCTTCTAGATACCCAAAACCTTTTCCTACTTTTGATCCACAAAATACACAGATAGTTTTGATCTGTCGAAGTTTTGATCCTTCCATCTTTGAAAGAATAAGGAAGGAAAAACTTACAAGAAAATGTTATTTTGGGATGCATAAACTGTGAAAATCATTGGCTTTTAAACTTGAAAAACTTCACTATTTACTACTCGTATTTCGAAAAAGTAAAGATTTACTTTTGACAAAATCACCATACTCACCTTTCGGTGATTTAATATTTAACCAGCCTTTATAAAAACTCATGAAAGAAAACAAAAAAAAATATTTTATATGTGCATATATATCAAATGATTTACCTTGTATTAATGCTGCATAGCCAAAACATCATTGTTTATAACAGACTGGAAAACAGGATCTTTTGCTATTATATTTTTGAGACTATAACGCTCTTTATCGCTGATGAATTTAGCTCATAAAGATAGTAGCTCACGCTGCACATACCCACTAGGGTGCGTCTCAAGAGTCAATCGGATATCATCCAATGACTCCTTACTCAGCCCACCCTTAATAAAGTCTATCTTATCATCTCGATTTATAGATGAATACCCTATTGACTTACAACGGGTATCACATGTCCATCGAGCACATTTGTAGCAACTATTTAATCTTTTTGCTCTTCGCTTCTTTGCAAAAGTACTCTTACCTAAGCCAGGCTTGTGCTTAGAAAATGAATCTGGTAATTCACCAGCTAATCGAACTTTCGCTTCGATCAACCAGCGAACATCTTCTGGGATGCCATGATCCATCAGCAACCTCAATCTTTCAAGCCTAATTCGATAAATTTTTCTCAAATCATTTACTGGAAGATTGGAATAATATTTGAAAGTATGATATCCATTTTTGATGCATCTAGCCTTCTTCCCAAATCATCTATTTAAATGCATTATTCAACGCGTGAAAGAGCGATGGCTCCGCGTGTCAGTGATATCGATTCCATTAAGAGATAATGGAATAAATTATTGAAAAGGTGAGAACAATGAGATAATGCGTCATTACCTTTTTCGATATAAGGGAAGATTTGGCGACAAGATTGAGATCATGAGATATTTCCTTGGATATTGTACCTTATTTTTCCGGTATAAAAGTAATAAAGGTATGCTGATTTGAACTGTACAGAAATACGTACTGATGAAATGAATACTGTATTGAACCAGAAGTTCATACATATGTACAAGTGAAATATCTTGTTGAACCAGAAGTTCTATAATGATTGGTTAGATTCCAATTCAATAATGAGATTTATTGAGAATGAATAATGGCATTTATTAAAGAACCAGAAGATTGTTATCATTGCTGCTTGTTCTCAAAAGCAAATTAATTATCTCACTAAATGAATGACTGATTTTTTGCTCAAGTAATGATATTACGAGCAAAGTGATAAATGCTAGCATAAATATATCTTAAAGTCATTAATGATTTTACGAATTAGTTGAGATAATAGAATATTATATTGCTAATGGTTTAGCAGATTAAAAGCCTCAAGTTATTTGCTATGAGAACAATTTGATTATGCAGCAATATTCTACATATAAATATGTCAATACGATGAAATAATGATTTGCTTGTGAAACTTTATGATTTCTAAGAAGTGCGATATCTATATACACTCCAACAATACGCACTTGATATATGATTGTATGACATGTGTTGCGGCATTTAGCCGATTGATATAATATAAGATTTGTGAATATTATGGGGAAAACACGCTTAAAGCGTAATTATGCCTGAAGCATAATGAGAATTGATTCCAAAAATAAATATCTCTTGAATGATTGAGATGATCCCTTTGAGGCTGAATACTCATAGTGAGTATAAGGGACATAGTTAAAAGAGATTCAGGTACCTGATGATAGAACATATACAGAGATCTCTCTATATTGAGTCGAAGTGGAATCGATGAATAAGTCGACTACATACAACCCTCTTATGAAAATGAGGTTGATGAAATTATAATACTTTGGCCAAGTATATAACCCCAATGTAGGGATTATTATTCAAGGACCAGAAGTCCAAATGCTTAAATGTGTAAAGCCAGTAATTATATGTACAAATGAAAAATATTTCACAGTCGTAGATGACGACTCGTTGCGCGCAAGATTTTTCATTGAACTGGCATGACATATGGTGGATGTGACTATAATCTAAATCACTAGCTTGAGCTCTTTGATATACCAATGAGTGAGATCAAAAAGTGTGATTCTCATCTCGGTATTTTGAGGGTATTCTTTGATGTACCAGTTGATCGCGATACGTTGGGATTTCAAGTAAAATGATTGTAGATTATATGTCAAAATTGATATCTATTTCAATGATTGATTATGCTCCTGCAAATTAGAAATTGCAGTTTATAAAGTGCAAGAACATACATGTATAAATCATTGAAAGATTCAATATGCCCAGATTAGTATCACTATAGGATGATACAAATGACCCCATAATATAATATGTTGAAATTGAAATTGGAGTGTACTATTATTATATTTGAATATTTGGGCATGCAATTGATTTTCAATATGCAAAATTATATTATCCACCGAAAATTGATTATTCACCAAAAGTGAATATGAAAATGAATATTTAATTATTCATCAGATGTGAATTCTAGATTTTGATAGAAGTGAATCAATTCTAGATTTGAGTAATGCAATCAGTCAACTAAATAAACATTGCTTGGTATAGCATGTTCAGTACATCATAAATAAACTATGACATCATAAATGAGCTATGAACGATTTATATAAAGCTCATCATGAATGATATGTTTTAATGAAAAGATACGAGATTGCATCAATATACTTGTGATATTCCATGAAAAGGAATAAATACGCGTTGCACTCTTTTTCCCTTAGCTGAGGTTTTTCCCACAGGGTTTTCCTAGCAAGGTTTTTAATGAGGCAACAGTTGATGCGTATTGATGAAAACTAATGAGAATAATGTACTCTTTTTCCCTTCGCTGAGGTTTTGTCCCACAGGGTTTTCCTAGCAAAGGTTTTTGAGGCATCATCATAGCTATCAACAAGCTATAATTAACAACACATTGTTATACTGGAATGATATCAACAAATGAAGAAAATCATACACATCTTATGAAGAATGTTATGATATCAGCTACACACAAGAAGATTTTCATATATATTCCAGACGAAAGATGATATCAATGTTCGAGAAGTTCATGAATCCTCAATTGCACACTTCAGGGGGAGAATCATGCTGTACTCGTTTTCCTTCGTTCAGGTTTTATCCTACTAGGTTTTACTGACAAGGTTTTAATGAGGCAGCACTTCAGAACTTTAAGATTCAGTACATGATTTGTTCTACTCGAACGTCAGACTCAATGATTCACCATGGCCAACATCAGGGGGAGTAGCTGTACTCTTTTTCCTTCGCTCAAGTTTTATCCCACTGGATTTTCTTAGCAAGGTTTTAACGAGGCAGATAATTGAGCAAGCGAGTAATATTTCATTCAAGGGGGAGTGTTATAAAATATTAGAATTTAGGCAAATTTAGGTAAAAATATCAGTGAATGAAAATTACTCTTATGCCCCTGTAAAATTTATATATTACGATTATGTCATTGTCCAATATTACGATTATGTCATTGTCCACCCCTATAAATAGGGGCCTATATTCATTATGAAATATTAAGAATAAGAAATTCTCTCTATATTATCTATTGTTTTACAACACATTCACCCAAATAGGAAATTGTTGTTGTCATTAAATACTAAATCCGTCCAAAAAAAAATAGTCCTGTATATTATTTTTATTTGTCCAAAAAAGATAATCTTGTTTCCATTATGAGCATGTATTAAATTTTTTATTTTCACATATACCCTTATTTAGTATATCTTGATACAATACAAATCAACTACTTAGCTATGACTTTTTTAATTTTTTTGTGGAAAACGAAGTTAATCCACTTAAAATAATAAATAAGGAATAAAGGGTATAAATGAAAATTATTGATAAAATTTAATATCCTAAATATTAACCATCATTTCTTAATCCGTGTGAAAATAATCGTAGAACTATCTTTTTGGGACGAAAGGAGTATAATGTAATTCACAAGCCACTCATTAATTAATGCACCTCTAAATTAGTAAACGGTTTGTTATTATTTTAAAATGAATAATTCTAGGGAGATATTAAAAATAGATATTTTTAAGTGACATTGAAATGTAAGGTGTAGCGCAAATTTATTGAATAATGAAAAAGTAAGCCGCGGAATAATTATAATCATAATTCAATGAATGTACGTCATATCAAAATGTCACTAAAAATGTTCATTATTAATGTCTCCATAAAATTTTTAAAAATGGCATTATAATTTTTTTACAAATAAACATATTAGAGATCTTGTTCCCTAAATTGAAATTCCAGCGTTTTCAAAATATTCTAATGTCTCCACGTGTATTTCTGATGATTCCTCCATCCTGCAGACAACTCGATATAAGAAATATATTAACAAATTATCATGAAATCCAACAAAGGGAACCTTCCATCAAACGATCCCAACCACATGGTTATCATATTTTAAATAAACTCTTTCGAATCATTTCGTCTTGTCTGAAAATTTTGAATGGCTTGTACATTCAAATTATGTCGTTAATACGAATTTTATGGGCAAACTATCAAAGACATATCACATGTACAATTTTTCAGAAATAGATCCGAATCCGAACTCCTAAATTTTGTATATTGTGATGCCATGTTATTTTTTTTATTTTAAAAGAGTTAGTGTCATCAGCAAGTTCCCTTAAATTAGGTTGGATTCATATTTCTCAAATGCTTGACGTATTGCACAATTTTTTCAGTAAGATTTGTACTTTTTGTTTAAACTAATTTCTCCTTGTGTATATATATATATATTTTAAATTAGGATACTCTATAGAGATCCCAAATATTTATATTTATTAAGTGTGACATCCATGTTTAAAACCTTCGGCCATTGCCGATCATGTCCTCAAAATTTTAACATTGATGACATAGTGTTCCAACTCGATTAAAAACGTCTAAATAGATTGTAAAAGTTCATGCGATAAGCACGTAAGATCGTTTTTGGACAATTATACGCATAAGTCGTGCTACAATTGTTTGACCTTTTACGTTCTATTTAGATGCTTTCCGTCGAGTTGGGACACCATGCTTCGTTGTTAAAAGGTTGGAGACGACTAAAACTAAATATTGGGGACATAGATGTAACACTTGAGAAAGATTGGACCTTGTTACACTTTAAATTATGGGTCATGCTATGTGTACAAAATGGTTGATACATTGGGTTACTTCTCCTACAAATAGAATTATCCTTAAATTATTTCATGATTCATCAACCTCTATATATATATATGAGATTGTACAGCAAAACTACAACATTTGAGAAACAAAACAGATTATTCTATATTCATTATTAATTCACAATGTCTAAGTTTCTTATATTATGCTTCATCTTGTCAAGTGAATATCTTCTCCTGGCAATGGCTCATAATGTGCCAGTACATGCTAACCCTCCGGCTTCAGAGGGCATAGCGCAACCACCTACAGCGGCGCGTAAACTCGGAAGTCGGAAAACACCGTTCCACAATCTTGAAGTCTGTTGCTGTTGCTGCACCAAGCTTGAGCCCATCTGAGTCTGAGCTACCAAAAACAAAAGAAGACAGCCCGTTTTCAAGAGAAGTTAGTTCCTCCGGCCAAGATAATGAAACTTCACAAGTGGAGGAGATCAAAATCAGCCACCGCCACCACCACTCATTTGACAAGTCAGTTGCTGGCGGCGGAGTGATTCTTGGGGGTTTAGCCACTGCATTTCTGGTGGCGGTTTTCTGTTACATCCGGGCAACTGGAAGAAAGAATGCAGAACCCGGTTCTCCTATTAATTGATTTATACTAATACTACGTACATAACATAGATTGGATACATCAATACCATCGTTCTTAATAGATAGAGTATAAAAAAAATTTTAAAAAAAAAAGTCGGTCCAGTCATGTAAATAAACGGGAAAGTTGCGTCCATTATCTTCATTATACTTAAATCGTGAGTATATGGTTTTTCATTTGGGTTTTCGTTATCCTAAGACTACAAATTAGTAATTGTTAACAAATAATTAAACACAGTAGAGATCAAGGTCCATTGTTTGAAATTCCAGATTTTTTTTTTATTATTATTATTCTAATGTCTCCACGTGTATTTCTCTTGATTTGCAACCCTGTAATAAATAGTAGTAAGAAATTTTGTAAAACAATTCTTGAAATCCAACAAGGAGAGTCAAATCGAACGAATTTTTCAATCCAGCATCATTAATATCATGGGCAGTGCTCCTTGTACAGGGGAATTTCCCTAATATCATTTAGATGGATGTTACCATTAGTGCTAAATATATTTAATTAAATTACTTAGCCCTTGTTTGGTAGGGAATAAAATCATATTTTTAGTAAATTTTGATAAAAGTTGATGAGATGTATTGTTGAAAAGTTGTGGGTCCTATGAAATATGTAGTTGAGATTGATTGTTGCTTTGACTTATATTGAAATCTGAATTTTAATCGATACTAAACAGAGCCTTAATAATATCTTCTTAAGACCTAGTATGTGTTCAACAACTGTTATAACACTTTTATCGGGTGTTTTTTGTGTTTTTTTAGGTAGAATTTGTGGTTAAAAGTGATTTGTAGAAATGTGAGTGGTTGAAAAATGATTTTAAAAAATGTGTTGATTATAACACTTGAAATATTTCTAATTGTCGAACGCATGCTTAAACTGTTAGATATAGACAAAGCTAGTTCTCTTTTAAAATATGACTTTTGCGCGTGTCCCTTCAATTATCTCACTAAAATTCCAACGGTTAAATACACCGATGGCCACCCAACTTTATTAGTAATGTCACTTTGGCCATTGAGTTTGATTTTGTGTCACTTTAGCCATCCAGCTTGTTATAAATATTACAAAATAAGTATATACACGTGCAATGCACAGATGACATTATTATTATGTTTGTTTGTAGTGGAAAGTGTCAATGAACAAAGTGACATTATAAAGTAATAAATACAAAAAAATTCATCACAAGTCACAACCGGACACCCAACTGTAGTTTAACTCCTTCTGAAAAATACATAGAATTTCAAATATTTGACTCCTTAAAAATGCATAAGAAACAACAAAGATTATCAATATTTAACCAATCTGAAATTCGGTTTTACATGGACCAAACATCACATAAACTAAAAAAAATAAAAAAATTTGATCCAAACACTTAGTCATATATATTCATCAACCAAGCCGCACTAATATACTTAAATCCCTAGAATTCTTGCGAAGTGAGCCAATTTCCTTGTCCCTTTCTCAAGCCTTTTTTATCAACAGGTTCTGATGAATTTTGAGCAAAACTCCACCATTTGCGACCGTGTGGGGGCAAATAGGATTTCAACTCTTCTTTTACAAAATCGTGTGATTCCTCCTCCCAAATGTCTTCATGGACTACTACTGGGTCAATGTTTCCTTGTGACTCGACCCCACAAGTTTATCAATGTCATTAGTATCACAATTCTAAAATTTAATACTCAAATCCTAAAACTCGAAACCCAGCAAATATTATTTAAATAATCAAAGAACAATCACTTAAATACAAAAAATTTCCTCAACCGCAAGGTATTCAATTATAAAACATCATTGGCCCAAACTTTGCTCCAATCATACAAACCAATAAAACACATGGTACATTAATCTAGGTGTAAAGTCAGTGACATGAATCAGTGGTCAAGTGTAAGCAATCATGTGTCAAACTTTGCACAAGGCCCCAATCATCACTTATTTCTTGTCAAATTTTCTACTGGCGTGGGAAGTCATTGCATCTACAATTCCATTACCCTACAGAAAACTTTACCTAAAGTTCAGTGATTAAGTGTAAGCTGTCAAACATGTTGGGCCTCCTAACCCAACAGTTTCATATTTTTTTATTGTTTTCCATAAAAAGTAACAATGAAAATGAAAGGCCAAGCCCCTTTTACACCTCTAATACTTTGAAAGGCTAGTTGAGATAGCAAGGCATTTTAGTGGTTCAAGTCTCCAAGAACGGTGAGAAGCAATCCTTTCAATAAAATAATTCCAAAAAAAATGTATTTAAAAAAATAACAAACATTATCTTGAACCATTTTTTAAAAGTTATAAAACAATTTAAGAAAATTAGTGCACATGAATAGTTACGAAAAATAGGTTTGATGTTCTACCTTCCCTTTGTGAAGTCCATTCATGCTCACTCAAATGGTGTGGGGGCAATAGTTCGTGTACAAAAATCAAGAACAAAGAATGAATAGAGTAGAAGTGCATATATATTGTTTTCATTCAGATTAGAAAAGAATATCATCACAAATTTTAAACTTTTATGCATAGGGAAAAGACCCTTCCTGAGATACTATGGTGTCTTGAGATACCTCAAGATTCCGATAAGAAAACCAACACCTATCTCATACTTATCTGAATTATTTTTCACCACATAAATTGAATCATCCTCTCATGTACTCTTATTTTCAAAAACAACCTATTGAATCAAGCACAAATATTTACGTACTGGTTTCTTTGTAACATTAAACAAATTGAACAGCTAATTATAAAACTCAAGGATTAGGCCAGCTGATATGGAACATCAGACCTATGACAAATTTCTATTTTTCTTTTTAACTAAAAATTGCTGATACAAAATAACCAAATTTCCAAGTGGACCCAACCCATAAAAATACACATAATATTTAATCTATCTATCAGTAAAATTCTAAGGCAAATACAGATAAATATGTAGTCACCAAACTATCACCTATAGTAAGATTAATAGGTATCTGTAATCTCTCTTACTGTAGAAAAAACAATCTTTCTTATTGCCTAATATATTTTTCACCTTCCTAGGAAAAGTTCTAGCTTTCTTTTCCATAATTACCTTGATTTGCAAACAGTTGAAAGATTAATATTCCATTTTTCCCACAAAATACTATAAGAAGCAACAAATTACATATTACCATGTCATCTGCATTCAAATTCAGTGCACCCAGATGTCGTTAGTTAGGATAAAAATGGCAAAATTATATTCATAAATACATGCTATTTTCAAGAATGAATTATTCTATCCGTGAAAACTGTGCAATACCAATACCAAAATCTATTATTTATCATTCCTAATCTTTTCTCTCTTTTGCTAAATAGCACCAGAACCAGAAATCGTATCTAACAATTATAAAAGATAGGGACGTCAAGTAACAAAGAACAATACACTTTGCCATGATTAAAAATGCTGTGCAGGTAAAACTCACATCCTTTTTATCTTGAGGCAAAAGAAAGGGATCCCTGATGCTAAGACCAGCAACAATCATCAAAATAGGGTCAAAGCAAGAAAAAACAGCACCAAGAATTAGCATTTTCTCGAGTTTCGGATCCACTGGAAGCACAGACAAGAACTTCCCTGATTGAAAAAAAAGTGAAGAATAGAAAGGAAACTGAATTAACTGATATCTGGGGTACTAAGTGAAATCTGTAGTAGAACATCCATATTGTTGATTGCAGCCATACCAAGATGAGTAAGATTCTCATTTTCATCTAAAGCACCTATCATCTTCAAGAATTCAATAGCATTTTGGACGTGCAATGATTTTCATTTTTATGTCAAGTATTTACAAAAATAAACAAAAGAAACAATTTATTGCCAAGAGGAAAGGGGGGAGGGGAGAAGAAAGCAAAACCAGATAAATTATGATTTTCAAATGCGAACCCCAGAAATACTGGACCACTGTATATAGACTCTAGCATTATCTGGTGCCTAGTTGTTTTTGTTTACCATATCCCAACCTTAGAAATTGAAGCTTGTTATTGTTAAAATGCATACAAAGTGCATTTCTCATCTTACCAGCCACTCCCTGTGTCCTTGAAAACTTTCTTGTGAAGCTTTCTTACAGCAATAACCATGCGTGACCCGGGTTTTGGAGCGATATACGAATCTTCATCAATCCAACCTTTGAAGATGGAACCAAAGCTGCTTTCTCCTAGCACAATATCAGGTCAAAAGTTCCGGGTGGCCATCGTGAGATCAGAAACTTCAAAAATGTATATCAATACTCACACAATTAGCATGTATATCAATACTCACACAAATTCTGTGGCACCTTGTACTACCAAAAATCAGGGAAAGAATTGCAAGTTTTACACTAATAAATATCTGACATTCATGCAACTATTTTTTATCAAAAGGAAGGTCGATACATATTCAAACCAAATACATTTGCACAATCAAGATTAGAAAAAATTTATAAGCATTTCCCATATCAAATGATGTGTCATATTCCAATTCGTTTCTAAATCTCAATACTTCAATCATAAGTGTGATGCATTCGACCACCAAATTATTCTAGGAAACATACATCTTAAAAAAATCCAAAAGTCAGAACAAAAGGAAATCCAGAAACCAAAAAAAAAAAAAATACAAATTTCAAGCGAACTTTAATTTAACAAATTGAAAACTTGGAGAAGGACAAAAGAGAAGTCAATACCATCCAATGAGGTAGCCAAAGGCCAAGAAGAATGTGATGATTCCACAACACTTCCGGCAAAGGACCATCAAGGCGACAGAATAGCCCCAGTCCTTCTTTCATCCAGATTTTTCCTTCTACAGTTTATTACTGTCACTTAACAGTTTCGTCCATAACATTCCAGATAATTGTATTCTCTCATCTATAGTTTTTTATTTCATATCATTTCCCTTCCTCATCACTTCCTCATCACGAGAGCCCAAAGGTTATATCTAGTATTAACAATTAGTGTGACAATTACCAACAATAAAATGATTTGGCATGAAATGCCTTCTGATATGGCATTAAATGGTGAATTTCGAATGTTGTGGGAGCCAAAATCGGATAGAAAAACGAAGAAACCAAAATTAATCCCATGAAAAGATGGTTCGGTCTGACAAAGCAATCAAAAACCTCATGTCAACACTAGCAATTACTGCACAAAAGCTCTATTGTTCTATAATTCGCAAATAGGGTTCTTCAATACAACAAATTAATAAACACGTGCATTTATAGAGAGGGGGTGCAAATTGGGTTTACTGATTGAGCAGAGTGCTAGGCCAGGCCACGGTAGACGTTGACGGAGAAGGTGACTGGGAGATGAATGGTGGCGAGCCTGAGACCTATTGCTAACGCTTTGAATGCCCAATCCCCTACTTTGCTCGTCGTTACCATATCTCCCTTTGTGATTTATTGGCACGTGATTATCACACACACTCACACTCTCTCTGTCTATGCTTTTTGGGCAGTTACTCACCTCTGCCTCTCTCTGGCCATCAAAATTATACAGGTTTGAGATGCATCGGCTTTAGCTCAGTCTCTAGCATCCACCCCAAAGGCACCTCCAACAGCGGCTTCGGTTGCGTCTCCACTGACAGCTTTTGCAGGAAAAAAATGGATTCTCGAACAGAGAAACATTTTGACACGAATTTGAAATTTGAAAATGAAGCTGCTACGTTGAAAATGAAAGGAAAACACAAGAACCACCGACTTATCAGATGTGCAATGCAAGTTTACCCAGGGTAATTTTGAGCGGGATTCTAACAATGGTTTTGGACGGGGGAACATGCCAAGACTTTGTTAGTTTTATTATATAATATAAGGGTTTTTAGTAAAATAGGTTTGGTATGTAATAAGTTTAGTAAAATAGATCCCTCAGCTGAAATGTCAAAATTATCCTTAATGAAAAGGATTGTTTAATTTGTAGGGTATATCCTCAAACTTAGTCAGGTTGATTTAATTCAGTACTTCTGGTTATATTTATATTTTTTAATCTTTTAAGTTCTTCTAAAAATGTTCTATATTGTAATAATTTTTCAAAAGATTTAGGATGATCATTTTTAGTTATATATCCTAACATTATTCCTTCTGATACTTCTTCTTCTATATCTTCGTATTCTTCTATAATTTTATGAACCGTATTTATATTTTTTGCTGTTTCAACAGAATTAAATTCTATTCTATTTAGGATTGCATAGTCAATATCTTTGTATATTTCTTTTAGTTTAGTTTGTCCAACAGAATGTATATTTTTAGATTTTTCAGCAATAGTTGATAAAAATGAAATTTCTTTATTATTTAAATATAGTTTATATTCACAGTTATTAGATGTTGATGTTTGTAAAGTATTCATAGATTATTGGGTTGGTAAATTATTATACAAAATTTTCTGGTATAATTCCATTCTTTGGTCTAGTAAAATACAATAATCTGCAATATATTGTTCGTATTTTTCTAAAAGTTTATTGTATTCTTCAGAATATATATTTTCATTTTCCATTTGATGTTTAATATCTTCCATTTTATCTCTTAATTTTTCTAAAAGATTATCTAGTCCTTCTATTGTATACCCTGGCATTTAGGTTTAGACTATATTTGTTAATATTTTATTTTCTAAATCTATTTTAAGTTGTAATATATCAGTACAATCTATAATATATTGATCATGATTTTCTAAAAGTATATAATATTGTTCAGATGATTCATCCATATCTATTAATTGAGATATAATGTTATCTATTTTTTCCGTTATCCTATCTAACAAATTGTCTAATCCTTCAATAGTATATCCAGGCATTATAAACACAAAGATAAATAATTTATAAAATTTCAAGTAATTTTTCAAACTCTATCAATGTTTGAGAATTGATAATATCTATATCAACCATAATATCTATGCTTGGTTCAAATGGTATATTATATTTTGAAATACTTTTCTTTCTCTTTTCTAATTTATCAATTATATCTTGAATATTTTGTACCATTATAGATCTTACAGTACCTCCAGCAAAGTTTTCTATCAAATTTTCTTTAAAACTTTTTAATATCTCTTGTGATGCATATAGTTGCTCTTGGTATCCTATTTTATCAATTTCATTTTCATATTCAATACCTTTTTTACTTTTGATATGCTTTTGAACTTTATATGGACCTCTTTTAGTTCTGGGCTTTTTCATGATATAATTACTATTATTCATGATATTAAGATTTTCAAAAACTGGTAAAGAAAGATTCATCCCTTCCATCACTGTCATAATCTATTACAGGGTCATAATCATTATCACTGCTAAACACATATTCTAAATATAATTCATTGTTTATTTCAGTATTATCACTATCAAGCCAAAAATAAATAATTGATTTTGTAATTTCTAATCCTAATATTCTTTTTAATGTTGGAAAGATAACTAATAAATATGGCATATACACGTGATATAACTTTTTTATTTCATTATTAGGTCTGGTAAACTGTTTATACATGAATAAATGTTCAATTATGCTATGGTGTTCATCATTATAAGGACTGTTTTGATAATTAAATTTAATAATCCTGAATTCTGTCATGTTAAAAACTCTTCTTCCTCCTTATTCCGTAAAGATAGATATATTAAGAATACTAACCTCTTTTCCTGTTCTCAGTACCTTTGTATTTTCCTTCTATTGTTAGTGACCTTCAGGCTTATAGGTTTCTGCTCCACACCCTTCAATGGCTTCCTGCCTTCACGGGTTATTAGCTAAACCTGGATGCCTTCACTGTATAACGTTTTAGATGAAAAATGTTTTAGGACAGAGTGTAGGGAGTTTTCTTAATAATATATCTTCTTCTTGGAAACAGGATTTAGAAGACAAGAATTTAGAAACTCATCATAATTTGATAAGTAGATTGAGATTTTATTGATAATATGAAGATTGAAACAAGATTGATAAGAGAATTTTTCAAGGACAGAAGATTTTTGGCTTTCTCACAAACTGAGTGCTCAAGTGAGTTCTGCCTTTCAACTAGCCCGGAGGCCTCTATTTATAATACTACATTGGACACAATTACATCACTGCTTACATCATTGTCCTAACAATTTTACAACTTTTTTCACCTAAGGACACACCTGTCCCTCTATTATTTATTACATCACATGACCCTTACATTATAGGGACACTTATCCTTCTCTTTTTTGGTCTTGGTATGGCCCCTACATTATTCTGCATTGTTGAATTAAAGTAGATCTATTGAATATCTTCCACTTGTCCATCAATTTATTGGCATGTGAAGCAGATCCATCAAGTAGCTTCCACCTGTCCATCAATTCCTTTGGCATGTGGGGCAGTTCCTGGCTATGCACGCCTCTTGCAAAGTGGCAAAGCTTCCATGGATTTGATGAGTGTCAAATTTATTGATGTATTCTTGTAGGATTGTTGATTTTTCTTTTCCTCCATTAGTGAGTAGGGTCCATCCATTATACTGGCATATGCACTTGAATTTTTTCTCATACAAATTTTTGGCAATGTTGTAGAGAACTTTGATTCCCAACACCCTTCGGGATCTAAACCATGATCTTGTAATGTTTGGTACTGGCTTGGTATTTTTTCCAACTTCAATTTGAAAATTTCGAGCAACATACCCAATCGTGATAATATGCTCAGCAGGATAATATATCCTTCCATCAATTTCAGGACTGATTGAATAAAATTTTAAATATATGGATCTTCCTTGAGCAAACTTTGAAATTTCTCCTTTTAGTAAATCATCAAATTTTTCGATTTCTTTTAGATCCTTTCCTGGATAGATAAGATCCAAGAATCCATAATCAGCTGCCATTTTTGTCATGACGGGATCTCCTCCCTGGGTAACGATCAATCGTGGGTATACATGGTCTCCAGACGAAATGTAATAGCAATCACATTCTTGAAGTTCATATATAACTTCAACAGTGGTTTTATATTCGTTTTCTTTTGGTAAAAAAGGGGAATCATCTTCCTCTTCAGCACGAATTCTGACTACCCTTGTATGTTCATCTTTGGCATTGATTGTGATTTTTCGAGGACTGACTTCATTTATAACAACTTTTTTGGGACTTGGTTCATCTCTTTTAATTGTTGGTCCACCACAGCTTCCAGAAGATGTACCTGTTTGTATTTTTGGTATAACCTGTTTGGTATCAGCCTGTTTGGTAATCAACGATTCAAACTGAGATTCAATCTCAATTATGTTATCGCTCAATTCTTTAGTATAATTGTGATGAAATGTTGAGATTTCCATTAATTGCTTGAAACTTCATTGGAGAGTTTCTGCAAGTTGTTCAATTCCAAGCTTTATATCTTCAGCTTCCTCCATGAGGAAGTTCATTCACTTTTTGGCATCTATAAGGGATCTTTTGATATTATCCATCTGCAAATTCAATATTCCTGCTTAAAAAGTCCGCAAGATAATTATTAACACCTTTAATATAAACTATATTAAAATTATAAAATGCCAAATAGGCTTGCCATCTATGGAGCCTTCTATATTGAGGTTCTGGTGGTAATTTATTTTTTACTAAACCTGCAACTTGAGAATTATCAGTTTCAACAATGAATTTCTTAGATAATAAAAACAATGAAAACTTCTTTATTCCTCTGATGATTGCTAACAGTTCTTTCTCATGAGTGGTATAATTTATTTCTGCTTGATTAAACGTTCCACTTGAATATCTACAAATTTCATTAAGATCTGTTTTTAATATTGCTGCCCAATACTTATCCGAGGCATCAGTATTAACTATCAGATTATCTTTTTCATCTGGTAATCTTAATTTTGGAAAATTTTTACATTCTTCTTTTAGTGATTTGACAATTTCTGTATGTTCATCACTCCATCCTTTGGTATTTGTTTTCCTGAGTAAAATTTGAATTTTATGTCTCTTTTTTGATAGATTTTCAATAAATCCTTCTGCATAATTTAAATATCCTAAAAATTTTTGTATTTGTTCTTTTGATTCTAATTTGTTTGGAAAACTTTCTATCTTTTTAGATATATGGGTTTGTAATTTTATCCCTATTTTATCTATTGATAATCCAAGAAAATCAATTTCTCGTTTTTCTATTATAGCTTTATTTTTTGAAAGAACAATTCCTTCTTTTTTGCATTCATTTATAAATTTAATTAAATGATTTCTATGTTCCTCTCTATTATTAGAACATATTAATATATCATCGACATAGACAATTAAGAATTCATTGAATTTTATAAATATGTTATCCATTCTTCTTTGATATATTTGTGGTGCATTTTTTAAACCAAATGGCATAACCATCCATTCATACTTACCTTGAGGTGTACTAAATGCTGTATATTGAATACTATCTTCTTCCATTTTTACTTGCCAAAATCCTGATTTGCAATCAAATTTAGAATAATATTGTTTTCCTTTTGCAAGATTTATTAGTACCTCTTTATTGGGTAAAAAGTATCCGTCAAATTTAGTATATTTGTTTAATTCTTTATAATTTATCACCATTCTAGCTTTTCCTCTTTTTTGTTCAGAATGTTTCATGACCATAAATGCTGGACTACTATGGGGTACATTACTAGGTCTGATTAATTTTTGATTAAGTAATTCTTTTATCTGAGTTTTAAACTCTTGTGTATCTTGTATGGTATACATCATTGGTCTAACTCTTATAATAACATTTTCTGTTAATTCTATTTTAGCTTTTGGATGATGTGGTTTCCAAAATAATAATGGATTTTCTCCACAAATTTTTTCTAGTTGATTAATGATTTTTTCCATATTTGTTTGTATGGTTGTTTTTAAGGCTTTTTTATACATTATTCTTTTATTTTTTATTTCATTTTGTATAATTGGTTTTTTCTCCCATTTATCACCACGCTGTGTTGGCTGAACTCTGTAAGGTGTAAATTCTCTTGGTATTTTTAGTAAATGTGCACAAGGTGTTTGTAACATTACCATGTAATTATTTTGTTTATAATATTGAAATTGTTGTATAAAGTCATTTCCTAGTAATATATCACATTCTAATTTGTTATAATTATATACTTTATTTATAACTATTTGTTTACTCCCAAGTATTATATCAATTTTATCAGCACTATTAATTATATGAGTACTTTCTCCTGTTACTCCTGTAATTTTTATTTTTCCATTAGTATTCCATGATTTTATTAAGAAGCTTTTGAATATTGTTATATCACTTCCCGTGTCAATTAATGCACATGTTGTTATATTTGTTTCAACAATTGTAACTTGTATATAAACGGCTAATGGAAAACTTATTTGGTTATTCATTTATTCAGCCTTCCTGCATAGTCTAGTTTGACCATTATAGGTTATATATAATCCTTCACGTTTTATACTATAATCTTCTAGTCCATCTAGAAAGCTCATACCTAATAATACATGAGGATTTGCCATACTACTATCTACATGACATGGTACTAGGAGATTTATTCCTCCTATTTTTATTGGTACTTTTACTTCAAGTTCAGTAATATGTATTTGTCCATCAAAATTTATATATCTATATGGATCGGTTCTATGAGATATTAGTCCTTTATTTCTATTTGAAGCTATATGACATTCACTAGCTCCTGTGTCAATTAATATATTTGATCCTTTTATATGTTCTATTCCATTAAATTATTCACCTTCTATTTTCATATTTCCAGCATTTCTATTAAGTTTTATTTCTTTTATATTACTAGTTTCTCCTAATTGTTTTCTATTAAGTAAACTTGCTGATCTCCTAATTAACCTGCCATCTTCAAATGTTATGTTATTATTAGGGTATTCTTCTTCTCGTAACTCTATGATTTCTGGTTTATTTTTTGTTATAGTAAGTTCATAATTTCTTGGAACTAAACTTATTTGTTTATCTGGTTCTACAGCTTTACCAAAATCTTTACATTCTTTATGAATTTCAATATATGGTTTTTTAGAATAAACGTTTCCATAATTAGAATTAGTAAATGCGTATAATGCTCTGTATTCTATAGTCATAATTTTATCTCCTGGTTCCATTATGTCATCCTTATGTAATTTGAAATGTAGTCCTAAAACTTCATTAAAGTTTCTATCTTTTAACGATATACAATATTTTGGATAACATGTAAATATTAGCTTCTTATATGCTAGATTTCCTTCCACTGTTCCTAAATGACTGTCTTTTAAATTTATAATTCTTCCATCATGTAAACTTACAGTTAAAGGTGAATCTAATCCTTCTCTAAATAGGGATTTAAACATTATTTGGATACCTGCTAAGTAAACATATTGAATCTTTTCACTTTGTTTTCTATTGATCTTTGTTAATAATTCTGAAACTGTATTTTTTGTTAAAAGATTTAATTTGTGTGTTCCTTGAGTGGTTCTAACATCTATTGCCCTTTCAATTTTATGATATTCATTTATTGCTACTTTTTTTCTTTTCCATATTCTATCTAGTATTTCTCATTTTCCTATTTTCAAATCTAAAGATAATTTTTGTATCTTTCTAAACTTATTATTATCAAAAGTTACCTTTAATCCATAACCTTCTATTCCTTCATATTCTTGTTTATCTATGTTCTTGTTTGCTTCTATTTCTTCTATTTCTCTATTCTGATTCTGATTCATCATTTTCTGAATCTGTTTCACTTATATAGACTTCTTGATCATAGTATTCTTCAATATCTGATATTTCACTTAGTTCACTTTCTATTTCTAGATATTCTTTTTGTAATATTTTAACTTTCTTTTTATTACAATCAGGGCTTATATGCCCCATTTCTCCACAATTCCAACATTTACATTGGCTTTTATCTTTCTTATAAGTTTTATTTTTCTGTCTTTTATTTGGATTATATCTTCTTTTGTAATATCTTCTCTTAGGCTTTATATATTTTTTCCTGAAGTTTCTGAATTTTTTAAACTTTCTATTTTTATATTTTCTTTTGTTATTATTTTTTCTTCTTTCAGGGTTACATCCCCATTGGGTAGGTTTTTCCATATCTTCACAACATATTCTGGTTAATTTTCCTGATTTCTTTAATAATTGTCTTTGTTGACATATATATGCTAACCTTTCAAATAGGAATTTTATTCTTGATCCTAATGTTCTAGGTGTTCCAGGGTTATCTCTAATAAATTTTTCAAATTCTATTTTAAAATATATTCCCCATGAACCTGGTAATTTATTGTAATACATATCTGATGCGAACCCCTTCGGTGCGTTGACCGAAAATTCCCACAACAATTTTAATACCAATCCAAGAAAGCTAAAGTGGTAAATAAATGGATAAACACCTTAACCCAAGTTTAATTCTAACCCAAAATTCAAGGATTAACAAACCCTAGCCCAATGGGGGTCACTTAAACAAATTTCAAGGTGGCGGAAAATAAACAACAACACAAGAATAACAATACTCAAGCAAAGTTGATTAAATTCCAAGAAGTTAACAAGATCAAAGAGGTTTAACCTTACCTCAAAAAGGGGGACTTCAAGCCCTAGCTCTCAAGAACTCTCTAATGAACAAACCAAGTTTTTTTTTACAAAATGAAGAGAATTGAGAATATAATGTACAAAATGGGAAAAATGTGCAATTTCGGTATTTACAAGAAAAACCCCGTTTTTGTTGAAATTGCAAGAAAAACCCCGCTATTTCATTTCGGAGGACTTTCGGTCGACCGAAAGATAAGTTTCGGTCGACCGAACTTATTTCGGTCGATCTCATGGTCGACCGAAACTGGACTTTCGGTCGACCTCTGCTCATCCGATACTGACTGAGGCTTGATTAAAAAAACTCTGCAGACTTTCGGTCGACCGGAATTAGTTTCGGTCGACCGAAATTGGTTGTTTCCAATTTCGTCTTCTTTTTTTGCTCCAACTTGATTCTCGACTTGCTTTTCTTGATTTATTCACATTGTTTAGCCTCGAATCTTGAACCTCTTCAACTTCGGATCTCGTCATGGGTCCCACGGGTACGTGCATCGAGGTTTGACTTTCCCGATTCTCATCAATATCTCTATATACTTCTTGATTTTCATTACTATAAAATTGGACATAATAGTATTCTTTAAACTCACAAGTATATTCTTTGATTTTACACATATCACATATTGTTAAATTTATTAATCTTACTCTTGCATTATCTTTTTCTTTTATTGATTCTGCTTCATAATTACTTATCCAATTTTCTCCTAAAAATTCATCCGCAATATAATCTACTAATTTTTCTATTCCCTTTCTATCTGATTTTATTAGTTCCGTCTGTACATTTCTTCTTATTAATGCTTTAGTATCACTACTTATTCCTTCCCACCAATTTCTAACATGTCCTTCAAAAGATGCTACTAAAAAATTTATCATTCTATCAGTATTTTCCCATGTATCATCTTTATTGTATAAAAAGAATAGTATCATTGAATCTGCCCAAGTTAATAAGGCTTTTTTAGTGTCTATTTTACAATCCAAATCTAATTTTGTTCCCCCATGATTAATAGGTTTATCATAATTATTATTTGGTTCAAATCTATCTTTATATTTATTTTCTCTAGGTGGTTGTCTATCTCTGACTCTATCATAATATTGTCGATGTGGTTTACTATATAAGGGTGCATAACTTTCATCTGGATCTGGTAATTCTTGTTTAGAAGTTCCTATATGAGCAGGGTTAGGTGCTCCTCCAGTATTCATTAAAACTTGGTATTCATCAAAATTTTCTATGCTTAATTGATCAAAATTTTCTATAAGCAAATCTAATTCTTCATTCATTTTTGTCTCGGTCTTCTTCAATTTTTTCTTCAGCTTTTAATTTTCCTAAAGTTTTTTCTATAGATTTTTGTAATTCTAACTCTTCTTCTAGTATTTTTGGTAATATGTTTTTCCTAAATTCATCATCCATACTTCCTGCTTCTATTATAATTTTTTCTTGTTCAAAATGTTTCTTTCTTATTCTAAGTATTTCTTTTTCTATGAATTTTTTATCTACTTTCTTATCTTTGCTTTTATTATTTTCTTTGAATTCCCTAATCTCTAGTTTTAGTATATTTATATCATTTCTTACTTCTTTCAATTCATTTTTTACTTCTTGAACGTCACTTATTAATGATTTTATTAATATTTTTAGATCTTCAATATATTCACTTATTGACATTTTATACTCTTGATTTTTGAGTTTTTTGTATCTTAAATAATCTGTCATACATATCATCTATTTTTATTTCTAGCTTTTTGATTTTTTCTTCTATTGATATGATTTTTTCATTTTCATTCTTTCTTATTTTCTCGTTTAGTTTATCTATTTTTTCTATAATTATTCCAATTTTATCTTGATTAATTAATTCTCCTGATTTTCTTTGGAATTCTTTTAAGATTTCTTCATCTATATTTTTAACTTCTCCTATCATTTCTTTTAATTCTTTGAATTGTATTGTTAGTTTATTTTGAATGTTTTGTAATTTTTCTTTGATATTCATATCCTGTATATTTAATTGTTGTAATTCTTCAACGGCTAATTTATCTTGTAAATTTATGTTTTTATATGTTTGCCATAAAAAAACACTTATCCAATTTAATTGCATGTTAAGAAATCCGTCAGATTCTCCCCATGAGCTTAATGGTTGAAACATTGTTGTATTAGCTCCTTTTATTTGGTAAGATCCCACTGGTAGATTAATATTTTCTATTATTTGTTTTTCAAATTTTATTTCTGGAAATTCTGTCATTAAATTTTCCTTTGATATGCTCGACTTCTAATCTTAATTCTGTATCATATTTTACTTCTTTACATATCATTATATTATATTCACAAAATTCTTCAATTGATCTTAACATAATTTTTCTTTGTTGTGCTCTATAACTTTTATTGTAATATTTTATTTCTCCAGTTATATCATATTTTTTCATATTGATTTTTTCTTTGTTATTTATAATCATAAGTATATTAGGTAATTGTTTTAGAATTATATTAAAGTATTTTCTTTTACTTTCTAATGATTTTAGTCTTAGAAATCATTTTCTTTTTATATTTCTTTCTTCTATCATTTGGTCTAATAGATTTCCTCTTTGTTCTATTATGAAATCTAATTTTTCATTTGTTTTTATATCTAGATATTTGATTAATAAGGGTTCTCCTCTATGATAATCCATTCCTATAATTTTTGTATAATTCTTCTAGTATATCTTTGTGGATTAAATCTAATATTTCGTTTATGATAAAATCTTCTTTTATTATATCGAAATTTATTAGATCATATATTTCTCTTCTTATATCTTTATCTAAATTTCTTAAAGTATTCAAGATTTCTATTTTATAATTATCGGGTATTGTTAGTGTATGCATAATTATAAATCTTGATGTATATATTATATATTTATTTTTATTTTTTGTAGTATAATATTTATCTTTTAGATCTGCCATATGACTCTGATACCAAAGTGAGGGTGCTACTATGAGCGAACAAAAATCATATAAACAAAAATCATTTAAAATTATGTAAACAAAATTGTCTAAGGACTTAAATGAAATCTTTTCATTCTTTAATGGTTTGTATTGCAAATTCTATATATAGGGGTATTTTTGTAAGTTTAAA
Source organism: Ligustrum vulgare (assembly GCA_963555705.1). Taxonomy (NCBI): domain Eukaryota; kingdom Viridiplantae; phylum Streptophyta; class Magnoliopsida; order Lamiales; family Oleaceae; genus Ligustrum; species Ligustrum vulgare. The sequence continues at coordinate 17,986,948 of OY743176.1, read as the reverse complement.
GAGTCAAAGTCTATTTTTACAATATTATTGTTTCAAAGTCTATTTTACTAAATATTATAGTTATTGGATCCATTTATCATTATTTCCCTTATATATATTAAAAATAGATAGATAGGGTGACCATTGATGTACGAATTGTAATGTATTGATTTCGGATATGATGTGATGTGTGAACTAATTGAATTTTAACACATCAATGACAATGGAGGTGCAAATTTTGAAGTCAAAACTTGTACTTGCTTGCACACCACCTGGATGAGGTAAAAATCTATCAAATCAACCTCAACAAATAAAGCATTCCTCACCACAAGACCAAGGAATAATTAGTTTGTTACATGTCCCCACAGGTATGATGTAACGATAAAATATGAGGAGTTAAAATTAGATGGTCAGTTGTTTCAATATTTGCTCTTGGAATGCATCATTTTAATGTTGAAATACAAATGCTTTCATAGAGACTGGGTCATGGTACACACTGTCATCCCTCGAAGTTCTCGTCCACATGACGCAAAGTAATCAACAATAACATCAATGTTTGTAGTTCAGTCTAGATAATGGTTTTATTCCGAATCACCCACAAGCAAGACAAGTCTTACGTTTGGGGGAGGGGGGACCTCGAGCTCAAAAATTTACTGTGAGTCGAGCACAATTTTTTTCCACTAAAATACTAAAATAATAATAATTTACAAGCATCAAGAATCGAATCGAACCAATGACCTATAATACAAGGACAAACTATGTCTATCTATTGTAATAACTATGCTAATTTGAATTTGTTGCCATTATTCTACTTTCGAAAAATGTGCAAAACACTGGGTTTGATTTTTCCATTTTGGGAGCACTTTTTGATCGAGGCTCTAAACAACTGTCTTGCTTGCCTATATATGCTCAACGTTGACCCTGTCCACGGGCATATTGCAACTGTCATCGACAAATTTAAATCAATGATCATTACATTAATATTTTATCACCTTTCTATCAACCAAGATTCAATGCCATCTTCTCCTCCTCCTCCATGTAAATGTTTGCCACCCAATCTGAAAATTTTTGCATGCATTAATCATTGATGTCATTTCTATGGCAAATTGGCATAAGCATCACCCAATGGTAGTAAATACATAAACTGACACCAGGAGGCAGCTCCTTCAAAAAAGATTTTTTCATCCTCAATTCATACTTCTCTTTGATAGCATAACGCAGCTTTACATACACATGGGGAAGGATCAGGGGAGGAGCCAGCCCAAGAAAATGGCTGGTCAGTGTAAATTGAGTTGGGCCATTGTGAATGATTTTTTTTATTTTTTATTTAGTGGACTTTCAAAGGGTTATTTCCCCCCAGGGGCCCAGTAAGGCTTCTTTCTAAATTTCTTGGTGTAGAAAAGTCAGTGCATGACAATATCATCATCAAATTTACGAAATGAATTATGGGTGTCAAAACTAATTTACAACTTTTGTGTGTGCGCGCGCACGTGCAATGCTTATAAAAGTTTGTTTAATGTATGTCATCGTTCATCACTGCAGTAACTCATTATAATTGAGAGAGAAAAAAAAAAAATTAATAGGAGGTGTACGATTTTTGGCTATGGAAAAGATGAAAAGAGGCTGACTTTATTTGGCTGGTGTCTGTGTAATAGGAAGATTTTGACCTCTAATCTAATGGTGTACAAAATATAAAATGTTGGAAGTAAAATTTTTATTATTCAAATGTTTGGTGAAAAGATTACAATGCTTAAGACTATTTATAGAAAATTAACAAGCTAAATCTAACAACTAATTCTAGATGAATCTAGAATATTCTAACTCTAACAAATATTTCAACATCCCCCCTCAAGTTAGAAGTTATATGAAATATAACTCCAACTTGAAAGTATTACAAAAGTAAAAAAAAAATACAATGTAAAATTCTCATAAAATCCCCCTTTAATACTAAGAAGGGATCATCAATCTTCAAATCTTCAAACCAGCTACAATCAGCCGATCAATTTTCTTTCAATTGCAGATTTCCTGCATCAACTCCAATTTCGGAGCATATTTTTCAAACTCCAATTCGGAGCAAATTTTTTTAAACTCCACTTTGGAGCAAATTCTTCAAATTCCAGATTACTGGAATAATTCAATTTCTTTAGATGAATTCATTCATCTATTTTCAATCTTGATTCAATTTTGAATCAAACCAACTTCTCATGTAAGCAATTTCAAACACCCAATATAGGCCAATTCAAAAAACAATTCCAAAATTCAATTTTTTTTATTTTTTTATTTTTTTCATAGAAATTGGGGGTTAAAATCAATGTCCAAAAAACTTTGGGACCAATCTGTAATTTTCAATTATGGGACTACTCTGCCCAAATTTCAGATATGCAGGGACCAACTTCAGCAAATAAACTGATAGTGGCCAGTTTTCATAAAATCAAAGACCAGGGGGGCTAGTTAAAACAAGTCCAAAAACATGAGGGACCTCTTCTTCAATTTTTGAAAATCTGATAACAGATATTTCATCAGTACCAGATTACCACCTTCTGCACTGTACTCGCCGCCGACTGCCGCCGCTCTTCCGGCTGCCGGAAAATTAAAAACACATGGAAAATTTCCTCTCGACCTCCCCCAACTTTCTTCTTTAACTTCTCGCATCAACCAAGGAAGCAAACAACATGAAAATCTGTCTGTCTGTTTCATAAATCATAACCATTATCCTTGATTTGCTGACCAAGCCAAACTTCAACATTCCTATTTTCACTGCAATTGCACCCACCAACAACCGGAACTCCTCCACTTAAATTTTAGATTCATCAGCTTTTTACCAGATTCCTAAAGCATTATCTCCGACTGCTGCCCACTGCAGCCTACATGTTTCACCGGCCATAACTTCAATCCTAATTTCAGCCGAATGCAATAATCGATGGATCCATCACCACCGTTTCTTCTCCACATCGTTTGGAAAATCCGGTATGCTAGTTTCATCATATAAGTGGATAAAACTTGATTCAATCCCCATTAATCCTGATTAATCATCATCCATCCTGATTCAGTTTGATTCAATCCCCATTAATCCTGATTAATCGTCATCCATCCTGATTCAGTTTGATTCAATCCCCATTAATCCTAATTCAATCCTTTTTTTTCATATCCATATATCTACAGATCCACTACCCATCTACGTTCCTTCACTGTAATTTCTCAGATCCAAATCCTCACAAAATCTAGTCCAACACAACACCCAAATCCAAATCCACAAAGCAGTAAACTAATCCTCTGCACAGAATCATAACAGCCTCCTCTTGCTCATGAACTTGGAATTGACTTCGAAATAATATCATAGGTTCCACTCTTGATGGAGCAAACAATTTACATCAACATTCTCAGATTTCACAACGGGAAAAAGGAAAAAAAACTGTGAGATTCACTTTATTCTGTGTAACATTCACGAAACTTTGTTGGAGAAATGAGATATGCATCGCTGGCAGATCTAACATCCAAGACCAGTGCCATAACCATAAAGGAAAAAAATCCTAAAGCATTACCTACGAGTGCTGCTCGAGGCCTTGAATTTCGGATACCGGAACATTAGATTCAAAAGGCCGCCGCATCGTCTCTCGTCCATACAAGCAAGCTGCCGGCTATGGAGATTCCAACATCAAAGGTAATTGAAGGCTCCTCGCGACTGCAGTTGTTGTTACACTTTCTCCGTCACTGCGTTCTCCTTTTCTTTCTCCGACACTTCAGATCTGAAAACACCGCCGCTGGTACTCGCTTCGCTTCTCATTTTCGTTGCCTTCGCCATTACCGATCTTCACTTTTCTGCTAGAAATGGAGATGGAACAATTGAGGCTGGAGAATCCAGCTATGAAGTTTGACGAGACATCAGTGGAGAGAAGAAACAATTAACTGATAGAATAAGTAGAATATGCTGGGGGAAAAAAATTCTTGCCGGACGAGCGGCGGCACCGCCGGAGACGGAATTTCACAGGAATTTAGGCCAAGATCTTATGCTCTATACCATGTACAAAATATAAAATGTTGGAAGTAAAATTTTTATTATTCAAATGCTTGGTGAAAAGATTACAAGACTATTTATAGAAAATTAACAAGCTAAATCTAACAACTAATTCTAGATGAATCTAGAATATTCTAACTCTAACAAATATTTCAACAAATGGCAACTAGGGAAGTTATCCATGATATTATTTAACTAATCAAAAGCTTAACAAAAAGGCTTCATTAGCTATTAAATTTTCATAATGAAATTATAATAATAGAATTTACTTATGTATAAAAGAATGGGTTAATTTCACTAAATACCACTCAAGTTTGAACGAAATTTCAAATATGTCAATAAAGTTCAATCATTACACAATTTATCACTCAAGTTCTAATTAGTTACTCAAAATGTCATTTTGTTGATTTTCTTATCCAAAAATTAGCACAAAAATCCCTAATGTTTAAAAAAATCGTTAAAATAATCCTTAATATTTTATTTTGATGTAAAAGCCATTAATTTTTTTCTAAATTCACAAAAGTTGTCCTTTTTTATTTAAATGTCAAATATATTCTTATTTTCTAATATAAAATTTACAATTGTGTCATAACATTTGCAAAAGTACAATTGAGTATGTTCATAACATTTTTTTATATATTTTATTAACTAAAATTAGTATATTAGATTTTTTCAGTAAGATTTTATTGATCAAATGGTTAATATGTATTTAAATTTGTTAGTACAATCTAAAAATTATTATGAAATAAATTAAATTAATATTTTTTTGGAATATATTTTTAAGGAAATTAATTCTTGAAAACGAAAAAATTGTTATCGTACTTGAATAGATCTCTTGAAAATGAAATAAAAAATAGATAATTTTTTTTAATTATAACGTGCAGTTGAAAATTAGGAAAATGTTAAGGGTCCATTTAATATGAATTATTATGAAAAGATTATTATGAAATAAATTAAATTAATATTTGATTGTAATAGCAGTTTTGAAATTCATTTCCCCTAAATTCATTTTCGAACACCTCTGTTTGTTAAAAGTTGTATGTTTAAAAACATATTTTTTTATGTTTTCGAGGTAGAATATGTGGTTGAAAAGTGGAGAGATAAAATTTGTGTGGTTAAAAAGTTATTTAGAAATTTGTGTTGTTTAAAAACATAAAAAAACATTTTTTTGCCAAAACAGAGGCTTAATTTTCAAACACACATTATATTAAAAAAAAAATCTTTTTCACTTGATTTTTGAAGAGATTTATTCAAACAAAAAAATTGATTTTTTCTTTTCAAAAATCAATTTCTGTAAAAAATATACACCAAAAAAATATTAATTTAATTTATTTCATAATGATATTTAGATTATACAATGAAAAAGGACCACTTTTTAAATTTAGATATAAAAGATAAGGACTTTTATTTCAAAATAAAATATTAAGAACCATTTTAGCAATTTTTCCAAACATTAGGGACTCTTTGTGCCTATTTTTGGATAAAAAAAATCAACAAAATGACATTTTGAGTAATCAATTTGAACTTGAATGTTAGATTGAGTAACGATTGAACTTTAATGATATATTTAAAATTTCGCAGAAACTTAAGTGATATTTTATAAAATTAACCCACAAAAGAATATGAATTTCCATATGCAAGTCTAGGTTTAATTTACGTGAAATGTTAGAGGCATCACAATCAAAGACAAGAAGCATATCTCATTTGTTCAAAAGTTGCCTTCCTCTTTGATAACTCTAAAAAAATTTACTAAAATCTAATTCATGGTAAACAATTAATTTTAATCACACTTGATAGGTTCTACAACTTTTTAACTATAAATTTCATCAACATTTATTAAATTTACTAAAAATCTGATTTTATTCTCAAACTATATTAGACGAGGATCGTGCTTTCATCCCCTCCCTGTCCCCTTTTTACTTGAGGATTGGAATTATCAATCACCATTTTTAGTTTTTTTATATTATTTAATTATTAATCAAATTATATGCTATTAGTTAAAATAAAATTGAATTAACTACATTGGAATTATGTTATATAGTAATGAATAATTATCAAAAAAAAAAAAAAAAAAAATCATAGTAATGAATAAATTATTTTAAAATTTTGAAAAAAAAATAGATAAAATTACACTATACTACTTTTTCCATAAATAAATATAATAATAAGAAAAAAATTATTAATTGGGACTGGAGTGGGAAAACTTCTTCTTTCTTCTTCGTTCCTTCAAAAAAAATAAAAATGTATATATTCTACTGTTTATATTAAAAATCAATTTTGTTATCAGAGGTCAAACCTAAAATTGTCGATCAACTAGATGAAATTAGGTGATGACAATGGACCGAGCCGAGCTGGCTCGACCCTTAAAGCTCGTTGCTCGGCTCGTCTTAGCAACGACCCGAGCTTGTGGCTCGTGTTAGACGAGCCGAGCTTCAAGGGTCAAGCTCGGCTTAGCCCTTGAGCACGCGACTCGTACATAATTTTTTTTTTTCATTTTTTTCTTTGAAATTGACATTTTATTTCAAAAAAACACGAGCCCACGAGCCGAGCTTGTGGGCTCGTGATTTGTGTTTCACGAGTCGTCCATGAATAACGAGCCGAGCCGTGCTCAGCTCGTTTTTGCATTTGCTTTTTTGGCTCATGTTCGAGCTCGTGAGTTGGACGAGCCGAGCCGTTCGTGGCTCGTGATTTGACGAGCCGACGAGCGACTCGGCCCGTTTGCCATCTCTAGATGAAATTAACATATGAGTGAACAAAAATTCCACTTTTACAAAGATTTTGACAAAGAAATTGATAAAAAGATTAGTTGACGAAATTGCTAATGTTGATAAAATGAGAAAATTGCATCACATGCTATTTGTAAATCTTTTTATTATTATTAGTGCTGGATTTTGCATCGCATGAAATTTAATTTTTAGTCGATTTTATTAGTGTCAAATATAAATTAATTCAAAGCGTAAAATATAAGTTAATCTCAACTCAAAGTACTCATTTGTTAAAATATTTTTATCACACGACTAAGCAAAATTATATGAGAATTATAATAAAAATAAAAATTTCTATCTTTTTTTTTATTATTATTATTTCCCGTTTGCTAAAATATTTCTATCTTGTGACTGAGCAAAATCATATCAGTATGATTAAAAAAAACTCTATTTTTGTTTAGTTTTTTTTTAGCTGTTGTCAAATCAGATAAAAAAGAAAATAAATTATGTTTTTTTAATTTGTTTATTTGTGTGTGTATGTGTGAGTGTTTTTTTTTTACGGTTGTCAAATCAGATAATTGATTTTAAAGTACGGGATAATACAAGTAGCAAAACTCATGATTAGGCCTTTGTTCGGCGGCTTGTGTTTGGATTATAAATATTTTTTTTCAAATCTCGAGGTAAATAAATGATTAAAAATTGGATTATAAACATTTTTTTCAAATTTTGAGGTAAATAAATGGTTAAAAATTGGAAAGAGAAAAGATGTGTTGTTAAAAAGTTGTATTGAAAATTGAAATTATTATATTTAAAAAAAAAAAACACAATATATCCGAACGGATTGTAGAGTATTTCCCTCATGACTCAGTTCCATGAAAGTTCATAGTTTTTCTAGAGGATTCTTCAATTATTGCTTTATTTACTAACAAAAATCCCCGTACTTTCGTAGCGTGTTCCATGAAGCCTTGTCAATTCTATTCTCCCAGACAACCACAATAAGTTTCTCTGAAGCTTTCAAGTATATATTATTTTTAAATGGATTGAGATTTTTATTTCCAACCAAATAAATAATTTTTATAGTCAAATTCATGATTCAAAATTGTGGTATATTTTTCTGTTCCAATAATGAAATAAATCAAAAATAAAATTGTTTATTCAAAAATGAAATCTTATTTGAGGGAGAACCCAAGTTCATGAAATTCGACTATTGACGGACTTGAGACCCGCGTCCTTGTTGTATATCAATCCATTTGAAGTTATTGTTCTTGATTTTCGCAACTTTATGTAGGGATTCGACTCTAAAGAAGTTGCCAAAATGAAAAGATTATGTTGAGCTTATGCAACGATGGACTCGACTCGACCCGACCCGACCTGATCGTACCCAACCCAAATGTCATCTCATATCTACGAGTATTAGCCACCAAAACAGTAGAATCGGAACTGGAAAGGAAGGCATCATATCATTTATCCACCCGTTATGTGACGAATGAGTGTTGGTTGAAAGTGGATACAGGCTCATCCCCTAATATGAGGTGAGTGGTATTTAGGATTGAGGAATCAATACCTATCCAGTGCGTGATGGGTGGGTAAATTATATTGTACCGTTGTGGGCCATCATGTAAATTTCGGGAGCACCAATAAATGTAGAGGAAGCTTCAAATTTAATTACGCGTAGGGTGGGGACATGGGGGTGCTGTTTGTCTGCCCAATATTCTAGAAAGGGGAGCGTCATTTGATCATCTTAAGAAAGAGAACTCTTTCTAGATTGTAAAATGATGACTCATCAAGTATGAACTATAATATAAGGATTCCAATCCGTGACTAATTGTAAGACAAACAAATTTCTTTACAAACTTACGTTAAACTAAAAGAAACATACATACATGGGTTTGTTTAGGCTCACTCCATTCTTTGTGTTGCTTTTGTCTATAATCACTTTTGCATGTCAAGAAAGCAGCAGCACTGAAGCCAGGGCAGCGCCAATCCCCTTCCCATCTCCTCAACAAGGTAAGAATAAGCAAAAATAACACAGCACTCTTATCTTTTAAGTAATTATTATGGGGGTTTAATTAGGGTTCATTTGGTAGAATTTCTACTTCTACTTCTTGTATAAGAACTTAGTGAGAACAAAAAATTATCCAAATATATATAAAAACAACTTCTCTACTCTTGTTTTCATCTTAGCTTCTATGGAAGAGCTTTCAATGTAAGTTTTGTTTGAAAACTAAGCCCCTGTCTGGTAAATTGTTTTAAAATATATTTTTTCAATAACACAATTTTTCAAATCACATTTTAATTATATGTATTTTCTTTCTTCACTTTTCAACCACACATTTTACCTTAAAAACATTAAAAATTATCCTTTTAAATACAATTTTTTTAACAAATAGAGCCTGATTTATAAAATAACTTCTTAATCTGAAATGGCTTTTGAAGGACGTCACATTTGATTACCTTACTTAAAAAGATCTTCTAACGGGTGAAAGTACTCACAAAAAAATAAATAAATAAAACTGTCAAAAGATCAAAACAAGCTTTTGATTTGCTCAAAACTATTCCAAACATAGGCAATGCTACACATCACTGACAATCATCCTGAGAATGACCCCCAACTCACATGAGTGTGGAGCTCGTAGTATGTGGTCCCCACACCCATATGAATAGGGAGTCCTCTTCGGGGTGAGCGTTGAGGAAAATCTAACATAATTCTCCAAACATGCTCTCTTAATCTAATAAAACAGCTTTTGACTTTTCAAAAACTTGTCAAAACTACCCTTAATTGTTTGTTAATTTGTAATATCGATCACAGGCTCAACCATTTTGACACTTTGACTTATTTATGACTATTTTATTAAGTTCATTTGAGTGACGTGTTCTTTTATAGTAATATAATCAGCTGTTTAATTTGTAAAATTGATTAGTGGAAGGCTTGAAGGCTTTTTCAACTCTTGGGGTGGTTTGCCGGTGTTGTGATGGTGGACGAAGCTCCGTTGGTGGTGGAGAATGTAGAAATTCATGGGCCGGATCTTGCTCCAATCTTCACTGTCTTCCATGGAAATTACACTAACAAAATTCTTGCTTTAAATTGTCACTTTAGTACAGTTATAGATTGTAACATCATATATTTCTTCATTTTATTTCTATTTCTTAAAAGCACTTATTTTGAGAGATTCTCAATATAAAATGCTTTTAAGCTTAGCCAAACATCTTAATATTGGGAGTTATAAGGAACATTTTACTATGTTATATTTTTTTCCCCTTGTTATTTCCTTCATGTTGGGTAAATTCATTATTACTCTGTTGACTGTTAAAAAAGTTTATTGATTTAGAATGAAAAGAAAAGCGGATAATTTTAACTTTTTTGCTTCTAGAGAGGCAATAATTTAGAGTAGTTATAGGACGATTTTTTAAGTGATGTTGTGACATGTCACACATTTATTGAGTGGTGAAAATAACTATTCCATCACTTACGTTTTTACCATCCAACAAATGTGCGTCATGTCATAATATCACTTAAAAATATCTCTAAAAAATGTCTTCCTAAAATTATTGAATAACTTATATTGTTTTTAACATTTGTAGAATCTAAGGGGATATTCTCTTTGTGTTTCGATTTTGGATTTTGTTTTAAATTTTGGATTTTGGTTGTTTGTTTTGGGATTGCTGAAAATATGTTCTCTTTGTGATTTTGAAAAACTTTTCAAAAATAGAAAACTGAAAAAATGCGTTTATTTGTAATTTTTTGATATATTTATTTTGTGATATTTTATATGTAAAAAATGGTTGATTTGTTGAATTACATTAATTTTAATGTAAATAAATCAGTTAATTCTCTATGTCAATAAATTCATCATTAATATTGTTTCAGCTAAACAAAATTTGACCACATACCAACAAAATATTAACATGGATCTATATATAATGGCAAAATAACATAAGAATTTCAAGTGAAAGAAGTGTCTCATATTTACAAAATAATAATAATAATAATAAATTAAAAATTAAAAAAAAAATTCACATGGATCTATATAATGACAAAATAACATCACTTCAAGTGAAGGAAATGTCTCACTTTAAAAAAAAAAATTAATCTTAAAATGGATCTATATATAATGACAAAATAACATAAGAACAAGTGTCTCACTTTTAAAAATAAAACAAATCTTAACATGGATCTATATATAATGATAAAATAATATAAGAACTTCAAGTGAAGGAAGTGTCTCACATTTTAAAAAAAAATAATAATAATAATAAATAAATTTCAAAAAAAAAAAATCTTAACATAGATCTATATATAATGGTAAAACAATATAAGAACTTCAAGTAAAGGAAGTGGATCACATTTACAAAATAAAAAAAAAAAATTCAAAACGCGCGTTTTGGTCGTTTTGGATTTTTTAATACAAAATATTCAAAACGCAATAAGCTTGTTTTGAGTTTCTTTTGTATTTTTTTGGTGTTTTGGAAAACACATTTTTGAAAATGGGCAAAGTGAACGCGTTTTGAATATTTCCAAAAATTGAAAACGGGCTCAAAACAGTAAAGAGAACGGAACCTAAAACTTTCTTATTGCTGGTTTCTAATTTTGGTTTGTTCCCAGGGTATATAATTTGATTTTTATATTCCGCTAGATATTGGATGTTATTTGACGGCATATTATGACAAGATATTAGGAGGATAAGTTCGATTTGTTATCCAATCGTTCATACTCATCGTTAGGTTTGGGCCCAATATTGAAAAATAAATCTTTATCTTTATATTATTATTATTACTACTAATTGTCTTTTCGTATAATGCACGAAATATATAATTTTTAAATAATAATTTTGAAAATATCTCGATTATAAAATTATATTAAATAAAAAATATAATTCAAATAAAATTTCAATACAAAATGTTATTAAATTTAAAACTTTAAAAAGACAAAACTAATCAAAATAAAAAAAGCTACATGTACACTAAGTATATTGTCTCACTTAAAATTTGACACTTAATTAATTTTTTTATATAAAATTTCTTTTGACTTTTAATGACTTTTTTCTCTTAAAATTTGCACACCTAGTCACCTATTTTCCTTTTAATATGTTATAATTTTTGACTAACTATATTTTTTAATGTGTTGCTTACATATATTTTATTTTTCTTGTTTTTAAACATGTCACTTTTTGTCAAAATGATGAAATGATTAAACCTCTGTTTCGTAATACTGTTTGGTTTATAAACTTATTTATTTATGATTTTGAGGTAAAAAATAGTGACTGAAAATTTGAGAGAATATTTGTGGTTAAAAAGTTGATAGAAAATAATTAATTATTTTTGTAACACGCGCATTGAAGAACCTACTCTTTTATTGACATATTAGGAAGAAAAATTTCAATGATTTTATTTATTTATTTTCAAAGTATATTAATTCAATTTTTTCATTTCTAACTTAACAAATTTATATAGCATATATTTATTTATTTTAGAATACATTAATCCAAATTTTTCATTTTCAATATAACACATTCACATAGATATGATATGACATTTATTTATGTTCAGATATATTAATCTAATTTTTTCATTTCCTACATAACACATGTTATTGAATTTGAAACTTTATAAAAGACAAAACTAATCAAAATAAAAAATTCTGCATATACACTCAGCGTATCGCGCCATTCAAAGTTTGGTACTTAATTAAATTTTTTACATTAAATTTCTTTTGACTTTTATTTACGTTTTTCTCTGAAAAAATTTGCCTACTTTATCACTTATTTTCCTTTAATATATTATAATTTTTCATTGACTTTATTTTTTAATATGCTAGTTATATATATTTTATTTTTTCTTATTTTTTAAACATACTAATTTTTGTCAAAATGATGAAATGATTAAATTTTATACCAATTTATCATTTATGGTAAAAAGTTGAGAGCAAATAATTAATTATTTTTGTAATATGCTTATTGAAGGACCTACTCATTTACTAACATATTAGGAAATAAAATTTAATGATTTTATTTATTTATTTTCAAAGTATATTAATTCAAAATTTTCATTTCTAACTTAACAAATTAATATAGCATGTATTTGTTTATTTTCAAATATATTAATCCAAAATTTTCATTTTCAATATAAAACATTTACTTAAATATGACATTTATTTATGTTCAAATATATTAATACAATTTTTTCATTTCCTACATGACACATTTACATAGATATCACATTTATTTATGTTCAAATATATTAATACGATTTTTTCATTTCCTACATGACACATTTACATAGATATCACATTATTTGTGTTCAAATATATTAATTTAATTTTTTTCATTTCCAATTTAACACATTTATACATAGTACATTTATTACAACTCTTTTCTTTATTTATTTATTTATTTATTTACATTTATATTTATATATTATCTTATATATCTTTATTATATTATTAATTATTAATAAAAAGTAGAAGTATAGCTTGCCATAGAAGTTATTGTTTTCCCGCCTAAAGTGCACATCATTTATATGGTTTGGTTAGTGTGAATGCAAAATTTAGATAGATATGAATGCATTTATTGTCTTATATATATATATATGCACTAATAGTCTACTATTATGGTAAATAATGATTAATATTTTCTAATCATTTTTAATTTTAATAATTGTGCAAAGATTATATGATATAATAATTTATTGATCTTCAATATTGTTCAATTGTCGTATACTAAGATTAAACACATATTTTTAATTATTGTATTGGTGTTTTTGAATGAAAATTGAGAAATTTTTTAAATATGTGATTGGAATAGAGAAATTATTTTTATATCTTTTGCATTTGTGTTGATTATGTATAATCATTAAATTTTAATGAATGTTTATCGATATTACGAATAGCAAATTTACTTCATTGCACTGGTGAAAAATTATACTATATATGAAAGTAGGATAGTCTGACAGAATTAATTCTTAAATTCTTTATGTTTTAATATTATAATAAAATGTGTGGTTGAGAAAATTTTTTGAGAAATATATGTGATTAAAAAGTGGGTTAAAAAAATGTGTTACTTATAAATAAGTTATCGAAAAAGTTATTGAACGAGGGTTAATATTGAAAAGTTAATACTTTGATTTCTTTTAAGTAAATAATATTAATACAATGATTAATGTTTTTTTAACCATACTTATTTTTGATAAATTTTTAAAGATTAGATTTTCAGTACAATTTTTTGATTTCTAACTTTACTCGATTGTCGTATTATAATAATTGCAAGATTTTCAAAATTATTATTTTGACTGCTTATTTTTGTAAATAAAATTTTATTCATTAAATTCAAATATTTAAATATATAAATTGACGTTTACTATTCAAAGATATTTTTAATAATTTGAATTAGGTATATTATTTTATAAAGTCTAATAATTATTGAAATAGAAAATTATTTTTTATATATTTATATATGTGTTGATTATGTGTAAGCATTAAAATTTTATAAATACTTATTAAAATCTATATTGTGGATAGCAACTTTCGTGTATCGCACGAGTGAAATACTAGTCCTATATAGAAGTAGAAGTGATGAAACCTCTCTCCTCACTTCTACTTTTATATATATAATAAAGAAAATATTATTATTATTATTATTATTATTATTATTATTATTATTATTATAACAATAAAGTTGCCAAATAAAACACCACATAGTTTCCCATCTTCTTTACACTTTCTAAAATGAAAATTCATGGTTTATAGAAATTATAAAAAAGTGATTATATATATACATTTCAAAATTGCTTTTATCTAGAGAATATAAACAGTCACTTTGAAAATGATTTTATCTCATTATTAGTTATGTTATACATTCATTTATTAATTAGTTGATATTTTCAATATATGTTTATAATTTGGAATTATGATGTAAAGTTTGAATTTATAAAATTATATTCATAAAAGAATGCAACCACGTACACTTTTAAACGATGGATTAATAATAATAACATAAGTAAAAAAGTATTGCTTTAAAAAAGTTGTTGACCACAAAATCCGGCTGGACCTTGGACCAACACGTCTCAGCTCCTCCCTCTTGAACACGGGGATCTCCTGCGCACTAGGAAAAACAATCAGCTCGCAAAGGGGGCAGAGGTGGCTCCCGTTTGCACTCTGATGCCTAAGTCAGTACTCATTTTAGGCGAATATATCTATTGGGTGCGGGAAATATAAGTGTGTAAAAGAGAGAAAAGGGAGTGAGAGAAGTATATCGTTAAGAGTCAGAAATTGCTAACATTTTACTTGGAGACAATCGTGCTTTATTTATAGAGGAGCTTGTTATCTCAGATCACGACACGTGGCGTACTTTACACTTGTCATCACCCTAGCTCATGGAGGTGACAACCTTACTTTTCAACCGTAATCATTGCTAGATTTCGTAGGGGATGGGCGTCTGTCACGTCTTGGTAAAGGTAGTGTCCCATCACTGACTCCATCTCTCTTCTAGTCAACGCCGTAAAGCGCCCCGACTGAGTATAAAGCACATCGGCTAGGCGTTAACCAGGTCGGCTAAAGAGGTTTGCTTGACTTACCACCTCGGCATTCGTCACAGGTGATACTTTTAGGCCTTTATCCGTGGGTCAAGGTCCATTGAGCCTCTATTGGGCCCTTGCTGGTGGATTACTGTACCTTTCTTTGGGCCTGGATTCAACACTAGTCGCTCAAATCTGAAGCGATCATTCATGGACGTGTAGGATTTGTTGTACGCCTGAGGTACTAGCTTTGTTATGGTGGCTTTTGTATGATGTCGCAGACCTGGTGCCTAGGATGATCTTCCTTATTGAAGGTTTGGATTTGGCGTGAAGTCGACCTGCTGCTTCGGCTTCTCTCCTGAGTGAGGGTTTAGGACGCACCAGCGCGTATCTTAAGCGGTGTATTTAATGAAAAAAAGGGGGCTATTGTCTTAAGTTCCCAAGAAATATATAAAAGGTGATGGGAGCAGCGTTATGCAACGTGTGGCGCTCACTGTGGTAGCTGAACGGTTTTGCCCCTCCATTTGACGGCTGGCGTTTTGATTATTCCATTTCCCAAGAAGCATGGGTTAATCAAGTCAATCATACGGCTCACAAAAACCAAGAAATCCAGGCCATTAGGGTCTTTATAAATCCCCCGTCGTTTCATTGTTTTCCCTTTTTCCATTTTCTCAGAATCTTTGCAGCAATACTTTCGCGAAAGCTTGCGCAGTTTTTCTCTTCCTTGCGAGTTTCGTGTTTTTTTCTTCAAGGGTTTTCTACTCAGCACCCGCCCTTAACGTTCCACAGTTTTTCTTGGCGAGTTCTTCACTCCAAGTGCACGGTGTCAAGCATTCGTCTTTTGAAGGTAAATCTCTTGATCCCTGTATATGCAAGATTTTCTTATTTTTAGTTTCTCATTGTGGGTTTGAGAATTTTGTTTTTGCACTTTTTTTTTTCTTTTGTTGAGTCTGACTCTCCTTTAAAACAAAAGGAAAAAATGGAAAGAGTTGGGGGGAACGGGTTCACAGGAAATGTTAGCGATGGCGGTTCCCGTCAGAGGTTTCTGCCCCATCTCTTTATCGGTTTTTAGTTCTCGCTTCTTTAGGGAGCAGATTAGGAGGAGGAATAGGAAAACTAGCGGTATAATTTATTTGAGTGATTCTGACAGCGAAGAAGAGAGAAACCAGAATTACATGGCCCATCTATCGTCCGAAGAGGAATCCGCGCTAAGAGAACTCCGAAGCAAACGTGATAGAGACATGGGGAGAGAGGGAGCAACATGTTCTTCTTCTGGGCCACAGGATCTTGATTTGGGCACCAGGGCCCCTTTCCGGGGGCACAGAGAGGAGTTGGGGCTCTCAGGGGAGGAGATAGCCCGGGTCGAAGGTTGGGTGGACCTGGTGAACAAAATATCAGGATATCACGTGGACCCCGACCCAAACCCAGATTTGTGGGAGAGCAGCGAGGTCGCTACTGAAATCCGAGGAGTTGACTTGGCTGGGGCCTCGGCGAAGTTCAGGATGTCAGAAGGGGTCCGTTTAGTGCATCCTATGCCCTCTTGCCGACCATGCAGCCCTCCCTCAGGCCAAGCGGCCATATGTTACGATGTCCTGTCCTACGCTATGAGGTTACCTCTGCATCCTTTCTTCAGGGCCCTGCTTAGGAGCTACAACTTGTGCCCCTACCAGTTAGCACCTAATTTCTGGACTCAGGCCGTGGGCACTTGGCTAGCTTGGCAAGAGGTCAACCCCGACCATCCCATCTCACTATACATTATTCATACTTTGTACACTCTGAAGAAGTTAGTGAGAAGGGAGAGGGACGTGAGAGCCAATGTGAAGGACTGGTATTATCTATCTCCTCGAATCTCATATCCTCCTGTTATTAATGGCCAACCTACCTCTATAAAGAACTGGAGGAATCAATGGTTCTGGGTGGCTGGGGAGTGGCAGAGTTCTCCTGTGGACCCTTTTCCGGAAATTTCTGTTCCCCGAACTCTTTCCCTTCCTAGTGAGTCTTGCGTTTGCTTTAGTGTCCTTAAGTGTCATGTGTCACTTGTTTTTATTTTCCATTCACCTTCCTTTGCTGGTTTTTAACATGTTTCCGATTTGTGACAGGGGATACTTTTTCCCGCCTACTCCCTGACCCGGATTTAGCGGCAGTGAGGCGCTTGTTCGCTTACAAGGGTACCTTTCAAGGGGTCATTCAGTAAAACAAGCTATTTGTTAAACACGGTCTTATGCGAGCCATGAGTAAGTTCGTTTCCCTATTGCTGTTTCATCCTACGCCTTTTGCTTGCAGCTTTATTTTCCTCTATTTCTTGCTAGGTTCCAAGGAATTTCCAAAGATTTCCCTAAAGGGGCTTATGGCTACGAAGATCCCCCCTGCGCTTCACCATGGCAGTGAAGTTGAGAGGAAACAGAAGGTGGTATTGGCCAACCTGCAAGTTGGGATGGCAAAGGAAGTATCTGAGAAGTCTACTGCCCAACTTCAGGGCCCCCTTCCAGCTCTATTGCCACCGCCACTCTGCTGCCAGTGGGTCCTCAACAGCCCAACATTGAGGGGGAGGCAGACCCTGAGAGAGGTATTGCTAAAGGGAAGGGGAAGAGGTCGGATAGAGGCGGATCCAAGAGGGGCAGGGAGACTAAGGACGCCTCAGTGCCACCTATCTTGTCCGAAGTCATATCTGAGCAGTTACTGGAGGAAGAGCCTGCCCCCTTGAAGAGGCTAAAAAGGGGTAAGGGCAAGGAGTCCACTTCTGCGCCTCCGCCACCAATGGTTGACGAACTAGAGGACGAGCTAACTGTGCCCATTCCAGGGTTGGCCTATGAGGTGACACCGGAGGGGGCAGAAGAACTTAAACATATTAAAACAAGTGTTCTCCCCAAAGATGTCACTTTCAGCCCTTCTCTATTTGACTCCCCCAGTTCTCCTCCAGCCCGGGCCGCCTTTATCACTGAGTAGTTTTGGACAGAGGGCTGGTCTGCTTTCTCCTCCAGCGTTAGTCCGTCCCGAAAGTTGCTCTACGCCAAGGCCATGAATGCCAGGGCATTGGCCATTTACAGCGGTCTGAGGCGTATAATGTAGGTCGAACTGGATGATTTCTATCGCCCATTTAAGTAACCTTCCAGATGCGTTTGGTTTTTGCAACACTTGTCTCATGGGAAAGTTGGTGAGCACGCGTATTGAGTGTGCTTGAAAGTAGGGACGAAGTTTGCGAGAGGCTGTGAGTAACGAAAGGACGAGTTTCTCTATGTCTGGGTATCGGGTCTCTGTATCTAACATGGCTTTGCTCACATAGTACACTGGGAACTGATTCCCATCCTCTTCTCTGATCAACATTGAGCTGACAGCCTCTTTGGATACAGCCAAATACAAGTAGAGAGGCTCGCTGGCCTTTGGCTTTGATAGCAATGGGGGCCGTCCCAAAGATGTTTTAAGGTCGGCGAAAGCCTGTTCACATTCCGGTGTCCACTGGAATCGCTTTCCCCCTTTGAGGACCTTAAAAAATGGCAAGCATTTTTCAGTAGATTTGGAGACGAATCGATTCAAGGCCGCAATTCTCCCCGTTAAGCTTTGCACTTCTTTTGGACTTCGAGGCGATTGCATGTTCAACAAAGCGTTGATTTTGTCGGGATTAGCTTCGATTCCTCTCTTATTCACCATGAATCCAAGAAACTTTCCAGACGCTACCCCAAATGCACACTTCGCTGGATTGAGCTTCATTCGATATTTCCTCAACACCTCGAAGGTCTCTGATAAATGGCGGATATGATCCGCGTCGGCCATGCTCTTGACCAACATGTCATCGATATATACCTCCATGGTGTTTTCCAATTGTTCTGAAAACATTCGATTCACCAGCCTTTGATAGGTAGCTCCCGCATTTTTCAATCCGAATGGCATTGCTTTGTAACAATAGAGTCCTATATCTGTTATAAACGAAGTATGCTCCTCGTCCGATTCACACATGGGGATTTGATTGTACCCGGAGTAGGCATCCATGAAGCTCAGCAGTTCATGCCCTGCTGTTGAGTCAACCAACTGATCGATCGGGGCAGTAGGAAACTGTCTTTTGGACATGCCTGGTTCAAGTTTGAAAAATCAATACATACCCTCAATTTCCCATTGTGTTTTGGTACCAACACAGGGTTTGATACCCACTTCGGATAGCGGGATTCTCTGATGAAGCCATTTTTCAACAGGTTCGTGACCTCGTCTTTCAAGGCCTCATATTTGTCTGAACTCATGGGTCGTCTCTTCTGCCTATGCCCGGGGCTTCGAGGGTCAATCTGGAGTCTGTGGCAGACCTCTTTAGGATCAATCCCAACCATGTCTCCATGCTTCCACGCGAATACATCGAGATTTTTAAGTAAGAAATTCTTCAATTGATCTTTGTATTCAATTGGTGAATCCAACCCAATCTGCAATTCCTTGATTGGGTCACGTGGGTCTACGCCGAAGCATTCTAGCCTTTCTGCCGAGGTGGAGCAATTTTCTCCTGTAATTCTTGGGTCCAGATCTTCCAAGTCTTCTTCTAGTGTCATTGTAACATCCTTACTTCCCGAAGGCCCTTCACCCAATCTTTCAGGGTCTGGGGCAGCCTCGGTCATGGCTACGTTACTAATCATGTTCAAGCTTCGATCTTGAAATTTTCGAATTGCATTTGTGTAACAAGCCCGGGATTCTGTTTGGCTTCCCCTTACAGTTGCAACGCCATGCTCCGTGGGGAACTTCATGCAAATGTATTTGGTATGCGTTACAGCCCCCAAGTCAATAAGACCAGGCCTCCCAATTGAACCATGATAGGAGGAGATTTTGTCAACCACCAGGAATTCCATAGGGATTCTGGAGAGGGTCGGTGCTTGTCCTATTTCAGTTATGAGGGTTATGGACCCTCTGGGGGTTATGTTGTCCACCGTAAATCCGTATATTGAGTCAGGGACTGGAATGAGTGGAGTGTTGATCCCCATTTTATCAAAAGTTACTCCGTAAATCACATTTACCGAGGCACCATCGTCCACCATCATCCGTGATAGCCCATTCCGACTCACCACCACTCTGATTACCAATGCGTCGTTGTGCGGGAAGTGCACTCCAACGGCATCGTCTTGTTTGAATGTGATAGATTCCGTCCGAGGTATCCCAATCGGATGTGAATGGATATGATAATTCACGTTGGCGGGCTGCTTGGCCTCTCTTATATACCTCTTTTGGGAGTTGTTTATGCTCCCACCTGGGTGGGGGCCTTCCAGTATTGGTTCGATTTCACGAAAGGGGAGGTTGGCCACAGGCACAGGTGGTTCCCGTATATCTTTAGCATGTGCCGGGACGGTATCCTGGCCTTTATTCCTGTCTCTTTGACGATTGTCAATTCTTTCCTTAGTTGAGTTCTTCCACGGAGCTCTCCTATCAGCTCGATTGAACTTTTGACCACCAAATTTTTGAGTTCTCCCTGTATCGGGGGGAAAATCACCCCCCTTCTCCCCTGCGCCTTTTGGTCAGCTAACATGTGGATCTCCCTGCAATCCTCTGTTGCGTGACCGTAATATCTGTGGTATGCGCAGTAAGCCCCTATCATGGGCTGTTTTCCACTTCGGCCAATTTCCACTCTCCCTTGAGCCGTGGGAAGATTTTGAGAAGGGATGTTAGAGTGCAAGTGAGGGATAGCTTCCGTGATTTCCGCTGCAAAGCTGGATCCTGTCCCCGGAAATGGACGAGGCACGCCACCTCGGTTACCGCCGACCCTATCCTTGTTCCCTCCTTTCTTGAGGTCCGCTTCATTGGAATATCCAAGGTTATATCTCCCTTGGGGGTGATTATCTCTGGCCCTAGCCATTTCCTCCGATACAATCTCTTCCTTTATCAGGTCTACCAGGGTATTATAATCCCTTGGTTTCCTGCTCCGGACATCCCTCCAGAACATGCTGGTCATATCTAGCCCTCCTTTTAAGGCGAAAAACATCTCCGCTTCTGTGATATTTTCGCAGATATGCATCTCTTCAGTAAACCTAGCTAGGTAACTTTTTAGAGACTCGTCATTTCCTTGCCTCAGATCCTGAAGGCGTTGGAGCGGGAGCTGTCCAGGCCTGGAGGAAATAAAGCCATTTTTAAAAGCCGTCTTCATATCTCTCCAACTATGGATGCTGCCAGGAGGGAGTTTTTTATACCATCGTATGGTACTTCCCTCGAGTGTTAGAGCAAAGGCTTTACATTTCAGTGCCGGGGTGGCTCCGGCTATTTCCATGCTGGCGCGGTAATTTAGCAGGTGATCACCAGGATCACCTCGGCCAGAGTATTTTGCTATTTCTGGCATCTCAAAGTCATGGGGTACGGGGCATCTACGGAGGCCCTCTGTGAAGGGACTTACTTCCTCCTCGTCATCCAGCTCGTATGACGGCAGCTCGCTGTTCTCGTCATGACCGAAATACTCCGGATCACGGTATTGGCCATATAGTGGTGGAGCGTACTCTTGCCTTTGGTGTGGTGGAACGCGGCCGTAGTTTTGCCTTTCATGGCTCTGTAATTCTTTACGAGGATTAGTCTGAACTGCTTCGGCTCTTCTTTCCTGCCTATTCCTAGGCTCACGTGCTGATGCCAACCTTTCCGCTCCCATACCATGCTGGTCCCTATACATTTGACCCTGCGACAAGGCTTCTTCAGCGCGTCGGTCGCACCTATTTCTAGGCTCTGCGGCGTTGTGCCACCTAGGTCCGTTTTCCCCCGTCGTTGGCCCCTGAATAATCCTCCTATTCGGCTAAAGACACTGCTGGATTTTGCGGGTGAGGTCTCCCTGTGTCTAGGTGGGAGTGGGTTTTGTTCTTCATGTGCTTCATGCTCCGGGTCTTGCTTGTAGGAGGGCTCGGATTCTACCTCGGCATATGCTTGTGGATCTTGATAATAATACGAGGCAGTGGCCGCCTCGGATGGTGAATAATGTGGCTGTGGGTACTGTTGAGGCATCAGGGTTCGTTTGTAACATACCCTCGGCCATAATGGCATTCATTGCAGCAGTCTGTTCTATCTGCTGCTTCTGCATCTCCAGCATTTGAGCCACCATGTGTGTCATGTCACGCATCATGTGGCGATTTCGGTGCCGACGAGGCGGGTTAGGTTGTGCCACTTCCTCATTGGCGTTTTCATGGAGTCCTTGAGGAATCTCGCCCTCACTGTGTTGGCCACTTCTTCCCCTACGGGGGTTAACATCACCATCACTTTCGTTCATGTTTAGGGGAATTCCTTAATCTTATCTTGTCTTTCAAAGATGAGTGGACTTTCGTTTCAACACTCCCCGCCTTTTCCAAGGTTACTAAACTTATATTTCGAAGTGTTATGCCTTTTTCAAGGGGAATACACTTGTGTTTCAAAGTTTTAAGCCTTTTTCAGGGTTCACGAACTTGTGTTTCAAAGCTCCTTACCTTTTTCAAGGTTCACGAACTTATGTTTCAAAGCTCTACTCCTTTTTCAAGGTTCACGAACTTATGTTTCAAAGCTCTACACCTTTTTCAAGGTTAACCAGCTTATCTTTCAAAGCTCTTGCATTTTTCAAGGTTAATCAGCTTATCTTTCAAAGCTCTTGCCTTTTTCAAGGCCGACCGGCTTATCTTTCAAAGCTCTTGCATTTTTCAAGGCCAACCGGCTTATCTTTCAAAGCTCTTGCCTTTTTCAAGGCCAACCGGCTTATCTTTCAAAGCTCTTGCCTTTTTCAAGGCCAAACGGCTTATCTTTCAAAGCTCTTTGCAGTTATCCGTTCTTTTGTGAGAGGTTCTTCGTCCTTTTTTAGGACTACCTTTCTATGTGTGGCTTTTTACCACGTGTTTTCGTGGTTAGCAGTATGGTTTCCCACAGACGGCGCCAAAATGTTGACCACAAAATCATGTTGGACCTTGGACCAACACGTCTCAGCTCCTCCCTCTTTAACACGGGGATCTCCTGCGCACTAAGACAAACAATCAGCTTGCAAAGGGGGCCGAGGTGGCTCCCGTTTGCACTCCGATGCCTAAGTCAGTACTCATTTTAGGCTAATATATCTATTGGGTGCGAGAAATATAAGTGTGTAAAAGAGAGAAAAATGAGTGAGAGAAGTATATCGTTAAGAGTCAGAAATTGCTAACCTTTTACTTGGAGACAATCGTGCTTTATTTATAGAGGAACTTGTTATCTCAGATCACGACACGTGGCGTACATTACACTTGTCATCACCCTAGCTCATGGAGGTGACAACCTTACTTTTCAACCGTAATCATTGCTAGATTTCGTAGGGGATGGGCACCTGTCACGTCTTGGTAAAAGGCAGTGTCCCATCACTGACTCCATCTCTCTTCTGGTCAACGCCGTAAAGCGCCCCGACTGAGTATAAAGCACACCGGTTAGGCGTTAACCAGGTCGGCTAAAGAGGTTTGCTTGACGTACCACCTCGACATTCGTCCCAGGTGATACTTTTAGGCCTTTATCCGTGGGTCAAGGTCCATTGAGCCTCTATTGGGCCCTTACTAGGGATTACTGTACCTTTCTTTGGGCCTGGATTCAACAAAAGTAATTAAAATAATTAAAATACTATTGAAAAGAACATAACTTAATTATGTTATGAAAAGAATATAATTAAAAATTTAAATTTGTAAAAATGTATGTTGTTTTAATTAACAATTATAATGTTGTAATAATAAAACAATATTTAAAAGAACGTAATCTAATTATTTAACTAAAAAAGAATATAACT
Organism: Ligustrum vulgare; assembly: GCA_963555705.1. Classification (NCBI taxonomy): domain Eukaryota; kingdom Viridiplantae; phylum Streptophyta; class Magnoliopsida; order Lamiales; family Oleaceae; genus Ligustrum; species Ligustrum vulgare. The sequence continues at coordinate 17,963,040 of OY743176.1, read as the reverse complement.
GAATATGTGTATATATTGTTTTAATTAAATACATGTTATGCTAATAATAAAATAGTATTGAAAATATCCAAATTAAAAATGTATGATGTTTTACCGAAGTTATAATAATTAATCAGTATTGAAGATAACGTAATTGTTAGAGAATTTATAAAATAAAACAGTATTACATAATTACAAATGTGTAATTATGTTATATATGTTTTTTAATCATTTATATGTCCCGTGCATTGCACGGGAGCAAATACTAGTTTATATTAAAATGTGACATATTTAAGCTTTTCAGAAGAAAGTACAGTAGGTTTGAGATTATACTTTTAAGAAATTTCTTATTAAAATACCTACATAATATAAATTAGTTTTTTCACCCTTGCGATGCATGGGATTTCCATTCATAATAATAATTTCGATCAAAATTTATGAAAAATATGTTGATTATACAGTCATATTCAAATAATAAATATAGACAAATAACATTTTACTATAAAATATTCTCGAATCCGAAACTTAAAAAAACTTCAAAATAGGAAAATAAACAATATTCCAATGTATCACGCGCGCGCACACACATTAATAGTTTTTTTTCTTTATTTATCATTTTTATAAATATGCCTATTAAAGAAATGATTAAATTTTCAAAATTAAAGAAATTATTAAATTTTATTTAGTATATGCATTGTAACAAAAAATTGATACAATAAATTAATGATTCTTGTAATATGTACACTGAAGAACATACTCATTTAGTTAATATATTAGGAAATAAAACTTCAATGAATTTATTTATTTATTTTCAAAATATATCAATCCAATGTATGTTCACTAATATTAGGAAGTAAAACTTCAATGAATTTATTTATTTATTTTTCAAAATATATCAATCCAATGCATGTTCACTAATCACCGATGATTCTAGAACCACTGAGCCAATATTTCTTTTCACCAACCATATCCAGAAGTACAAATATGGCATTAAGAAATGTGAAGCAACAATTGAAGATCAATCACCTTATGACACAGTGAGTAGTTGCAGTGTGACACATTAATACATTGCACTCACTAACCCACTAATCCTTCTTTAGCTTGAAGAGGGGAAAAAAGCCAACCATTGACTGCAAATTAATGTCTGGCACTAAAACTTTCTTAAAATGTCTATGCACTAAAACTTTCTTAACACTTACAAATACAACATGCATAAGATCAGAGCATTGTACACATCAATTACAAACCAATAAGACACTTATTCGCTAATAGACAGATGTGAACACGCACATATTAGTTACTAAAATATATTACTTAATTTAAAACCACTTAGTAAAAAAAATTGGTAGTAGCTAATGAAAAAACTCTCATCCACCCATTGGGACAAAGCTCATTTCTTAACCAAACAATTTACCCCAACGTAAAACCCAATTCATTGGCCAGAAAGAAACATAAATATCTGAAATACAGGACATCCCTGAATACCCTTCAGAACATCTACATGCTTCCTGACATTTGGCGGCGAATTCTCGAGAATATCCGAGTGCTTTCCAGTAAGATCCTGAGCTTATCCTGCAAAGATATTTCAACATATGCAGGGAACCTAACCACAATCACCCATACACATATTGACTAATAATAATTATATAAAAGAGAAAAAAAAACTCACTTTGAGAGCATTCACAAGGCCAGCTCTACCCTCGACATTCAGAACTTTATCCAAAATAATAATAATAATAATAATAATAATAATAATAAATAAATAAATAAACAAAAATATAATCACGGTTGAAGTAAAAATAACACTGATTTCACGGCGGGATGCGGCGGTGGAGAGTCATTTTCCAATCTGGAGGAGCACCATTGCATCCTCCATTAAGCCTAAATGACAACAGGCTTGTTGCAACTGAAGGAGTCATAGGAGAAAGAGTGAATTAGAAGCAAGCACATAATAGTTAATGGTTCAAATTTGTCCTAAATTTTGGCAAAAATCCACATTTCTTTAGGTAAATTCACATAAAAACAAAAAGGGTTCTTCACTAACAGGATTATAATATTTGTTAGAAGTAGAATAAAACAATAATTTATATCCACTAAATAAGAAAAATATAATTTTATGGAGGAGAAAATAAAATCATATACTGTATAGAATATAATTAAGAACCTTGGCTTGCTCCTCAGATGACAGCCTTCCTTACATCATTTGCTTGTAACTGTTTGAATAACATTTTTCTTCCACTTTTCAGTAAGATTACAGCCACCTATGTGATTCAAAGAATGCATACTCATGCAGAACGTACTTGTGATTAAGAACAATATCAATGCAATGACTGATTTAAAGCATAAACATACAGAATTGGGATGCTGTATCAGAATTACAATATTTCATATCGGTAAACCAAGGAAATTGTCTCCAGCTTCAGAAAAATGATTCAAACTATTGACGTTGCCCTTCCTTTGTGGTGCTTACAGGGCGTCAACACGGTGTATTATCCATCGCGTAGTGTGAATTTATTTCACGCAAGGTGGACGTGTCCCACGAGGTTTCGAACCTTGGACCTATGGAACTTAAGAATTCCAAAGGCCTAGCTTAGTACCACTAAGCTAGGCCTTTGGAATTCTTAAGTTCCATAGGTCCAAGGATCGAAACCTCCTGGGGACGCGTCCACCTTGCGTGGAAAAAATCCACACTATGCGATGATTAATACACCGCGTTGACGCCCTGTAAGTACCCTAAGGGCAAGGCAACGTCAACATAAAAATACGCATTGTTATGTGCTATTAAAAAAATAAAATAAAAATCACAAATTAACCTCAACATACACAGAATTAAAAACCAACACTATATAAAATTAGTCATCCAGCATCTGGGAGTCTCACATCTCTTGGGTCCATCTCCATCCCTGATTTATCAAAAGAAGTGGATATATAGACCTTTCAAAGAGAGCTTCTTATATCAAAAGTAGGTAGCTAAATGGAGATAGCAGTTTAGAATTAAATAAAAAGTCTTTAGAATGAACTTTAAGGGAGATTGCTCAATATTCATATAATCATATGCACTTTATTTCAAAAGATTGAATTATTTTTTCCTCAATTCACCAATTAAATACCCAGCAAGTAGTTCAATAGGATGAATCCATGAAATTGCCAAACTCTACAATATTGAACATCCTAACACCCCCATCACGTGCATCAGAAGTAGAAAAATGAATAAGAAATAGGGGTCAAAATGTCAATATGATGAAGAAAATATCCTAAATAAATAACATGAAGGATTAGATCACATTCCAAGTACATGGAACCTTAAGATTGTCCAAACTCGAGTATTATTTTATACCATGAGATGTCCAATTATATTACCATAGCAGTCTAGAGTCCTTGCATCATATCTAATTATCGATCTCAGTGAAAGAATCAATTCGGCATCTTGAAAGAATGAACATGACAGCAGTTTATCATACAAAAATTAGAAGGGGGGAAAACACTTTAAGAGATTTTAACGTTGACAAAAAAAGGAAGGGAAAGCACCATAATTTTCTGGACACATTGTTGTTTATTGGAATAATCAAGGAAACCACTCAAAACAATCAGATGAGGAATCAACTATAAGATGGTGAAAGTTACCTGATTCTGAATGTTTTGACCAACTTTTTTGGGCAACTTAATGCGTCCACACTTTCCAAATTGGGGCACTCGAGTAGTAATCTCTCTGAGGTCAAATGAAATAAAATTATTGAACTTAAGTTTAAAAAAATGCTTCAGTAATTTAAATTGCACTGCAAGAACATTAAAGTATCTACCTGGATGTAAATTTCCACAAGAGTTGAGGTTCAAATCATTAAATTCAAGGAAATTCAAATATAATACCTACAATGAAACTTCTCTTTATTCACAACACAACACAAAATAAAATCAATGAAAAGGACCAACACTTTAAAATAAAGAATGTCAAATACAGAACTCTTCAAACAAAATAGAATATCACTGCAAGAACATTAAAGTATCTACCTGGATGTAAATTTCCACAAGAGTTGAGGTTCAAATCGTTAAGTTCAGGGCAATTCAAATATAATGCATGCAATGAAACTTCTCTTTATTCACAACACAAAATAAAATTAATGAAAAGGACCAACACGTCAAAATAAAGAATGTCAAATACAAAACTCTTCAAACAAAACAGAATCTTACAGCACTACCCTTTACTTTATGGCTGGAGACACGTTTGACGAACATCCAGGACAGACCTTTACTTTGAGATCGAAAATGAAACAACTTACGCTCAATAAAGGTAGTGTATGCAGCCTTTGCAGCATTAAGTTCTGCTACTTTCTAGGACTTGGCTTCTGCCCCGAGAAAAATTTCTCCTTAAACTTCCACAGAGGAGATGAATGTCTGATTTTGAGGCTCTCCATACATAATTGTTGTATACATTGGCAAGAGAAATCCTTCTTCTTGTGTCAGTTCTTGTAAAAGTTTTTTGTACGAAAGGGGATCCTTGAAATAACATGAAAATGGATGAAAATTTCATAAGAAATTACAAATGTCATCATACTTCTTGTGCGAAATGCAGTTTCATGTTTACAAAGTTTGTTAGAGGTATAAATGAGAAGAAAAAGGAAATATCAGGACTCAGATAGAGCTTTGACTCTCCAATTTTGTTTACGCATAATGGGTTGAACACTGTTTGGTGACTCTTTCCAGATCTATCAAGCTTCTTCTTCCTCATTTACCGACTCGGAGAGAAATTTCATGACCAAGATCCAATCACACAGCTTGATTGTACAAAGTCTCTTCACGAGGTTAGCGCCAGAGAGGGAAGAGAGCGGTAGATTTAGGGTTTTTTTCGAGCGGCTTGCAAGGCATAAAAATTCAACAGGTTTTGAAAATGAATCTCCAAAAATCCACAATTTGAATTTGAACAGAGGCTTGATAACAGTGGTGAGGCAAATTTTGACAATTTTAGGTGGGTACAGTAAATACAGTAGACCTGGACTTCCTGCTCTTGCTTCAGTTACACCAAATAGGTAAATTATTGACACTTTCAGACAACCAACACGTCCTGATCTTTTTTCCTTTTTATTTTTTTCTCTCTCTTTCCTCTTCTTGGGCGGGAAGAATTGGGGGGGGGGGATTTTTGCCTATCTTTCTTTTATATAATAGATAGATACATGGAACGGCCCTAATTTCCTCTTTAACAATTTCTATTGTGTAACTTAACTTAATTGGGTATGAGTCGTCTTACCAAAGTCCTAGATTTGGTTGTTGTCCGTCCCATTGATAGAATCACAGAAAGAAACTCAGAACATGGATAAGTATGCAATCCCAATCAAGGTCAATTTCGTAAACAAAATGTGTGTGTGTGTGTGAGAGAGAGTCGTAGTTGTACCACAAATAAAAAAAGTTGGGAAAAAAGCACTTATACAGGGGCCTAGGCATTCAGGACCCTCACTGTCAGTTATAGTGAGGGGCCCGGATATCCAAGCCCATGTACAAGAAGAATGGTTCAAAAAGTTGTACGAGACTGAAATAGTGACACACCACGTGGCTTAAAATTATACACTAATAGAGCATGCGTCGACTCACAGTGGTTAACGAGCAACTCCACCTGCCTTTGTAGGTCCTAATTTTCTATGTTCTTTGACTAAGGGTAATTATATTAACATCACAACATTTATTAATTATACCATATTTTATTTTTAATGAATATTTCTAAGCTTTCTTACTTTTAAATTTATTCTCCCGCGTTTTTTATATAAATCTTTTATCATCAACCATATATTAATTTTTATATATTGTCCATAACAAATATTTTTTTGTCTAAAAACATTTCTTATGAGAGAGAAGAAATTATTTATCTTTCGTACTTTTAAACAATCGAAGTAAATAATTAATGCAAAAGTCAAAAATAAATATTTTCCCCTCTTTTCAATGCACATTGGCATAATATTTGGATATAAATTGTTATTAAAAACAAAATATATTAATTGATTGAAAGTTAAGAATAATAATGTTTTGAAAAAAAATTGAGGACATAAAAACAAAAATGAACAAATATTAAAAACCTTTCATATAATTAAAATGTGGTGTAACTATAAAAATTTGTGATGTGAATATTATAACCCTTTGAGTAATTTTAAATGACTGTACGTTTGATAGCAAGGTAAACTTTGGGAGGGAAAAAAAATTGAGAGAATTGAATTTTTGGAAATTTATTTTCCTAAGAATCGAAGTTTAATTTGTTGATTTAATTAATTTTCTAAGTGAAAAAATGAGAAATTTTCTAAATTTTATTGTTTTGATTGAAATTGTTTTTCATGAAAAATTTAGCAAAATTGAGCTATTTTAGCCTCAATTTGATAAAGGCTTGTTTATAAATTGTTGCGTGACAATATTTCATTGATCCTTTTTTTTTTTTTTTTTTTGAAAAGTCAACAATTTCTGATGGTCAAATATTCTCAACAACCATTTTTACTTTCAAATAAAGGGACCAACGAAATATTAACACTTCCTTGTTAATAAACAAAAAAATTATAAACAAACTTTTATCGAACAGAAACTTAATCAATTTTTTTCCCACACATTTGTCCTTGATAATAAAAAATGTTAATTTCTGTTAAAAAAAAAAAGTCAATTAACAACAAAAAGGGCCTAATGAGGCAAAAATGTTTTCCACACAACATAGAAACTATTTTACCACCTAATACATGAGAAAATATTTTCCATAATTGCATGGAAAACACCATGTTTTACATAGTACATGGAAAACTTTTGATATCAAACAACCCCAAAAGGTGACAATTGGAAAACATTTTTCAACTTCCATGAAAAATAAAGCCTATCAAATGGAACCTTATGTTCTTTAACATATTCATTACAATTTATAAACTAATTGCCTTTATTTGGTAAAATATTTTTATTTATAAACAAATAGTGTGATGATTTTGAGGTAAAATATAGAGTTGAAAAGTGGTTTGAAGAAATGTGTGTTGTTAAAAGTGATTTGAGGAAATGTGCAGTTTTTTGTTTATAAACAAGTTACCAAACGAAGACTTATAAACAACACAATTTATCATATCACTCTTAACCACACGTTTTTTCTCTCTCCCCTTTTTAACAACATATTTTACCTAAAAAACATAAATAAAACAATTTATATTTGCAGCAGTGTAGCGAAACAGAGCCTGGTGCTGCTTGGTAAAATTTGTTTATAAATAATTCTTAAAATATTTTATTAAACATTTTTTTTTTTGAAAAATCAATAATTTCTACTGGTTAAAGATTATCGTCTACATTTTTTACTTTTAAAAAAATGGACCAATGAAATATTATTACATCCCCATTTATAAACCATCGCTTATAAACGATTTAACAAACAGAGGCTACATAATCGAATAATTTTTAAGTACAAGAGAAGTGACTAAAAGGGGAGAATTTATTTACACTTTGTATGTTAACAATTGTGTTTGATAACACCATTTCTCATGAAAAATGTCACATGTAAGAAAATATTTTCCACCCTATTTGTTTGATACACTACATTTTTTCTGGAATTGAATTCCACGGTATAACACTTTAAAGAATGTTTTATCCTATTTTTCATGGAAAATTGAATCTAGTGGGTTGGTGGTTTTTATTTTCCATGAAAGTTGGAAAACCTTGAAATTCTTTTTCATGGAAAAAAATTGATATCATACACAACCTTAAAATGTTTGTGTTTAAAAATATGTTTTTTGTTTTCGAGGTAAAATATGTGGTTGAAAAGTGAAAATCTGTATGGTTAAAAAGTGATTTGAAGAATTGAGTTGTTTAACTTTGTCAAACAGAGACTTATTTATTTTTTTTTTGAAAAAAATCTTATCCTGTTATAAAATATACATTTTATATATAATGTGAATAACCATTATATCCCTGCAAACTTTACATTATTACGATTGTATCATTGTCCACCCCTATAAATAGGGAATTAATCTCATTCATTCAAATACACCTTAATGGGAATTCTTCTCTCATTCTCTCCATCTATTTCTTGTTATAGATTTTGGTAGTTTCACAACACGTTATCGGTACGAGTCTCCAGCAGATTGAGTAATATGATGGGAGCATGCTCTACAGTTGTATCTAAGTGATGAACATCTGTATTAAAAACCTAATTATTAACAATCAACGTTTTCCTTTTCCAAATCAAATGCTTTTGGCTTTAGGAAATAACTCATATGTTTTAGATCTGAGAACTTCAAGAAATATGGAAACTTTACATGATACAAAAAGTCCCACAAGAGAAAAGAAACATAGTCTCGATGTTGTGCAACAAGAAAAATTGAAGAAATTGTACATTTCGAAACTTTCAGCGTAGATCTATGCCAAACCATACATCCAATCAACAATCGGAGGCCAGATCTAGAACCACGACGACGCGATGATTCTCCGGCGTCGGCGCGTGTAGACAGCAAAGTCACCGGCACGGTGACGCCCACACGCAGACATCGAGGATGCGCGTGTGAGCGCGTGGAGAGGAATCCGGCGATGATCGCAACAGACAATTTGTTCGTCTCGATATTTCGGATTTTTCCGTGGTCTTACATTTCTGTTTGGTGCAATTTTGGACATTTTTCGGCGGTCGAACGTGGCGACTTCTTAAAAACTATCTTTGACTTAACGTATTTGACCAATCATAATTTCTGATCTGATGATAAATGCTAATAGAATATATATATTCTCAATCATTTAACACTACTATGTGATCAATAAGATAAATTAAAAGGTCTAAACAAGGTAAAAGTAATACAATTGTTACCATGTCGTGATGTATTGAGTTATCGATTAAATATAACTTATTATCGTAACAGACTGGATTATTTTGAATACCTTGATTGAATTTGGAGATATGACTTGCTCATTTATGAAATGTAATTATTTCATTATATTGACACCACCTATATGGTTGATTTTATCATCTTTAAATATACATATTATGTTACCACCTATATGGATGGTTCTACTGGTTTTAAATAATTCTGCTCGTATAAATTTGATAGATTATTGTTATTCGATATTTCAACAAGTGGTACTAGATGTTAAAAGGGTTAATAATATTTTGTAAAATGGTACCAGAAGTTACCATTATCAAAAGGTTGTTGGATTTTTAATGAAAATATTTCATCAAACGGTACCAAAAGTTTCCAATATCCGTATTGATAGGACAGATGAAAATAAATTATCCAACAAGAAAAATGTTGATGTATGATAAGATAATATCACATGATAGCACGGACATGGTTAATGTGAAAATAATCTCATCGGTATTATGAGATAAATATTATATGATTGAAATAAACAGATTTGATCAAAGTTCTTGCACAAGCACTTATGTACTCCATAAGAAGTACATATTTACTCCAGAAGAAGTAAAGATATCATCTAAACATACTGAAATGATATTATTATTATTATTATTATTTTTCCTGAAGAAGTATAAATGAGTCATACTGAAACATATCAAGAAAATAGATACATGCAAAACACAAAAAGGGGGAAACATTTATGATCCTCAAAAGTAGAGGTGTGTCTCAAGAGTAAGAATACTCCGTACTCTACCACTCCTAATCTTTTTGAGGTTATCAAGATTCATTTTAAATATTCATAAAATACTCAATATTAGAAGTATGTCTCAAGAGTAATAATACTTCGTACTCTACCACCCCAATATTTTAGAGATTCACAAGGTTAAATTTACATTAATCGGACTCCATTTTCACTTGGTACCCCTTCCTTGCGACCAATCTATTTTAACTCCTGCTGGATCTTGTATTGGAACATACGATTGTAACTTTTCCAACAATTCATCAATAGGAGTAGAAATGAGGATCCTCCTAGAAAATGGAGAGATGAATCCCTGTTCCACAGCATAATCAAGAAATGTTAGTAAACCATCAAAGAAGTTGTTGACATTTAAAAGCCCAATATGCTTATTATGGAGACCCAGCCGAGCCCACGAGGTAATATTAAAGATTTCCTCTAAAATACCAAAACCTTTAGGCATGGCAATGAAGGCATCAGAACTATATCACATGCAAGTTATGCGTTCATGGATAGATAACGTCCGTACTTTATGTATTCGTGTTTTTCCTGCAACATCAACTGAAGGAACATGTATAACACCTATCACTCTCACTTTTTTTGTTTGAACAGATTGAGAAATACAACCCATCAATCCACTCTACTCCCTCCATATACTAGATTGATATCTCTCTCTTCCAACTTCTTCCCTAGAAGTACTGATGCTTCTAGATACTCAGAGCCTTTCCCGATTTTTATCCACAAAATACAGAGATAGTTTTAATCTGTCGAAATTTTGATCATTCCATCTTTTAAGAGTATAAGGAAAACTTACAAGAAAATTTTATTTTGGGATGCATTAAACTGCGAAATTATTTGGCTTTTTATACTCAAAAATATTCACTATTTACTGCTCGTCTTTTGAAAAAGTTGCTATTTACTTTTGACTAAATGAAACCACTTTTGATCATATCTTTGACAGCATATTTAATACTCCATAATGGACACTTTTTCGGTGGTCTCTCAGTAACAATCTGTTAATGCGCGAAAAATGAAAATACAAAATATTTTATTAAAATATATATGTATACATATATACACTATACTGATTTACCTTGTATCAATGTTAAGTAGCCAAAACATCATTGTTTATAAAAGATTAGTAAACAGGATCTTTTGATATTATATTGTTAAGACTATAACGATCTTTCTTTTCGTTGAATTGAGCCAATAAAGATAGTAGCTCATTCTGCACATACCCACAAGGGTGCGTCTCAAGAGTCATTCGAATATCATCCAATGACTCCTTACTCAGTCCACCCTTAATAAAATATATTTTATCATCTCGATTTTTTAATGAATATCCTGTTGATTTACAACGGGTATCACATGTCCATCGAGTACATTTGTAAAAACCTTTTAATCTTTTTGCTCATCGCTTCTTTGCAAAAACACTCTTACCTAAGCCAAACATGTGCTTAGAAAATGAATCTGGTAATTCACCAGATAATCGAAATTTTGCTTCGATCAACCAACGAACATCTTTTGGGATACCTTGATCCATTAGCAGCCTTAATCTTTCAAGTCGAACTAGGTAAATCTTTTTCAAAACATTTATCGGAAGATTAGAGTAGCATTTGCTAATGTTGATAATAAATCATCCAATTTGATGGATCTAATCTTCTTCCAAATGATTTATTTAAATGCATTATTTAACGCGTAAAAGAACGGTGGCTCCGCATGTCATTGATTCTACCTAGAAAAGGGAAAACATTTGTAATCAAAAGGATGGAGACAATGATCATTTTTGAGATTTCAGTCTAATCACCTTTTTAGATATAATAAATTAAGGTATACTGATTTATAAATTTGAACAAGTAAATATTGTATTGAACCAGAAGTTCATACATACAAGTGAAATATGTATATAGTATCGAACCAAAAGTTCATAAGTGAAATATACATTGTATTAAACCAGAAGTTAATCGATATTGTATTGAACCAAATATTCATACATAGGAATGAAATAAAACCGTATTGAACTAGAAGTTCTATAATGAACGGTTAGATAATCCTGATTAAAAGCTTCAAATTATTTTCTATGAGAATAACTTGTTTAGAAATTGTTTATCATAAAATAATATTCTATATATGTCAATAAGATGAAACAGGGATTAGCTCAAGAAGCTTTACAATTTGTAAGAAGTGCGATATGTATACACTCTACCAAAACGCACTTAGATATATGATTGATATTATATCCCTAAAGATGAATGACATGTGTTGCGGCATGATAAGTGTGTTTTATACACTTATTTTGCTTTTAAATCGACAATTTAATTGATAAATTGAGCGAATTTCTACTTATATATTGTGTTTATCTTGTACAATTAGGTATAACCTCAATTGGAAAGAAAATGGACAAGATTGGAGTGCAATTGAGCTAAAAGAGGAGCAAATTTGATGTCCAATGACCTAATTGAAAGAAATCAAAAGTTTGGGGACTCAATTGCAACATCTCAGAAAGTTGGAGGACTAAAGATACAAATATTTCAGGCGCATATTTGTAATAAAAGTCAAAATTCGAGGACTAAATTGAAGAAGACCAGAAGATGAGGACTTTGGTTACAATTAGTTTAAAGAAAAAGAAAACAAAAAAGAAAAAGACAAAAAATATATATATTATAATATTATAAGCATGGGCTTTAGCCCATGCCTTAAATTGTTTTGCTGGCGCACGCAATGTGCCCAGCAGAACTCAACAGATTTTTAATCTGTTGCCCACGCGATCGCGTGGGTTTATTTCACGCGATCGCGTGGACAAATTTTGACTCAATCGGATTTTATTTTCTGTTTTTATTATTTTAAATTAAGGGCGTATTTGGCTCAATTGTGGACGCATTTTTGGACCTTTTTAGGTCAGATTTTTGAAGGTATTTATACCCCCACTTCTCTCTTCACAAAAATTTCAATTTTTCACTCTCAAACCCTAGCCTCTTTCTCCCGTTTTCTTCTTCTTTCTTTTCTTTTCTTTTATTTGTTTTTGCTTTAGTTTGTAATTTTAGTTTGTAGTTTAGTTTTGTTTACATGTTGCTAGTCCCCATTTAAGTTATGAAGCAAAAAGTGAGGTGAAGAATCAAAGCAACGATGAAGGAATTTTGGGGCAAAAAATCAAGGGAAGTGATTTATTTCATTATCTTGCATTTTCAATCTTTGATTTCTATATTTTTGTAAACCTCAACTTCTGGAAAATATTTATACAATGGGCTAATTGTTTTATGTTGGGATGATTGATATAACTTAACTTAGTTTAAGTAATTTTAATGTTTGTTTATTAATTTTGAGTTTATTTCACGTGTGTTTATTATTGAGATTATTTCATGTGTTTGATTGATCCTCAAATATATGTTTTGTGAAGTGTATGATAATCGAGAGATATTGTGCATTTTAGACCAAATAACAAATGCTCTATATTCTTGTTAAGGATGGAGATATACATTAAACCCTAAATGATTCATTGAGTTATTTTCACAAATAGTTAATGCAATTGATTGGATTTTAATCGACATAGATATTGTAGGTTAAACCAATTGATTATGATTAATTTCACTCAAGAGAGGTAATTAGCTAAACTTGAAAAATCGGGTCTAACATTATAAATGAGTAATTTAATAATTTACATGTATTGAGAAATTACTTAAGTAAGAGCTAAGTGAAATCATGAATCCACACAATTTTATCTTTCATTTTCCTTGTTTTAATTTGGTTTCAAATTAGTTTCTTTAATTTAGAATTTTCCAAAACCAACTTTTAATTGTGTGTTTCTTTTTATTGTTAGAATTAAATTAATTAAAGTTGTATAATCTAAAGTAAACATTCCTCGTGGGATCGACAATTCGGACTCAAAAAGTCCACTTTATTACTTGTACGTGACCCGTGCGCTTGCGGTACACTATTTGAGCGAACACGGCATTTTTAGATGATTGATATAATATAAGATTTGCGAACATTATGTGGAACAGGGATTCATCTCTCCATTTTCTAGGAGGATCCTTATTTCTGCTCACTCTATTGATGAACTGTTGGAAAAGTTACAATCATATGTTCTAATACAAGATTCAGCAGGAGTTAAGATAGATTGGTCGCAAGGAAGGGGTACCAAGTCAAAATGGAGTCCGGTTAATGTAAATTTAACCTTGTGAATCTCTAAAATATTGGGGGTGGTAGAGTACGGAATATTCTTACTCTTGAGACATACCTCTAATATCTACTAGATCCTCACAAGTCGTTTTTCAGTACCTTGGAGTCGCAAGGTCCTCATGATACAAATTGATACACATCACCAAAACATTAAGGGCCTTGCGACTCCAAGGTACCGAAGAACAACTTGTGGGGGATCTAGCAGCCTTGATGGAGTCGAAGTCGAATAAGGTGAAAGATGACAGAAATGTAAAAGCTATAGAGGATAAAATAGTCCTACGTGATCTGATGTGTATTAATTTGTATCATGAGGACCTTGCGACTCCAAGGTACCGAAAAACGACTTGTGAGGATCTAGTAGCACAGTTGGAGTCGAATAAGGTGAATGATGGTGGTGATGTAGAAGCCCTAGAGGATGAAATATTTTTATTCAATCTGATATATTATGTTCATTTTATCGATATCCGATTTATGGGAATGTTAAGCACTTTGGGGTAGAGGCAATAATCTATAATCCAGTTGCGTGACGTCGTTTACGTAAGTGACTCAAAATATTCACGTAATTTTGGAATCGTCACACCCTAAGTACATGTTTGATCTCAATTTTTTACATTTTTTTTAAATAAATATATTATTAACCATATATTTAATAAGATTCACAATTTTTAGTAACTTTTAAATCACACTTTTCATTGACTTTATCAAAATCTACTAAATCTGTTTTTTAGCTAAAATAAACAAAAGCTAAGGATTCTTCCTCTTTGTGTTTCGATTTTATGTTTTGAGTGTATATATTTTAATTTTTGAAAATGTGTTTGTTTTGTCATTTAAAAAAAAAAAAAAAAAACTCGAAAACACATTACTTTTGAATTTTTGGGGAAGATTATGGAACTTGGAGGTAGTTTACTTAAAGTTAGAATTGTTTTTCACGTTTTCGGCATTTTCACATTTTTATACTAAAATTTATACTAAATATAAATTTCGGGGAAGATTATGGAACTTGGAGGTAATTTACTTAAAATTAGAATTGTTTTTCACGTTTTCGGCATTTTCATATTTTTTATACTAAAAACACCGAAAATACTCAAATGAAAACAAAAACAAAAAACAAAAAAAGTCATTTGAAGTTTTCTTTACAAACTTCTGTTTTCCAAAATAAAAAAGTGAACAAGTTTTTGATGTTTTTGAAAATTGAAATATAAAAAATGACATAAAAACAAAAAAAAAAAAAGAATAAGCATAAAGTTCTCAACGAAGCTTGATAGCATTGACTAAAATGACAGTTAAAAGTTGTATAATCTCAATAAGAAATTATGTTAATACTTAATATTTTTCAGTTCAACACAATAAATTTTATTTATTTATTATTATTTATTATTATCATTATTATTATTTGAAGAATAAAAAACTCTTATTTGCGTGATCATACCGTTCTCCAAGTTTTCGAATAATGAGGTTTCACTTACTAAGTTACTATTCATACTTTTATGAATTGTTATTAAAATCTAAAACTTGGTCGATTAGCACGAAGGGAATCCACTTTTGAGGCGAACTTTTCAAACAAAAAAAATTCTAAAATCACGCTTATGTTCATTTTCCAACATGTACAATATAGGGAAAAATACATATATAAGGTGTTTATATATAAGGTGTTTAGAATATACAATTTCAATTTTAACATATAATTTCAAAAATTTCAAAAATCAGGTATCTATTTAACTAAATTAAATAATTAGATTTTTTTATTAATTATATAAATTCAGGTCACAATACAAGATAAATTCAGGTTACAAAATGTAAATTGCTTAAGTCACAAATAATTTTAGGGTCACAAATTATCAAAATAGTAGGTCACAATAACAGTTTTATCAAGTCACAAATAATTGCAAGGTCACAAGTTTTAAATTAATCATTCCCGAGTTATTTCTAGGTCACAACTTATCAAATTACGAGGTCACTAATCTTTTAAGTCACAATTATCATATTATTAAGTCACAATTCACTGATTAATTATTAGGTCACAGTATATCCGAAAACTTGCCCACGTAAATTCAGGTCACAATACAAGATAAATTCAGGTCACAAAATATAAATTGCTTAAGTCACAAATAATTTTAGGGTCACAAATTATCAAAATAGCAGGTCACAATAACAGTTTTATCAAGTCACAAATAATTGCAAGGTCACAAGTTTTAAATTAATCAATCCCGAGTTATTTCTAGGTCACAACTTATCAAATCATGAGGTCACCAATCTTTTAAGTCACAATTATCATATTATTAAGTCACAATTCACTGATTAATTATTAGGTCACAGTATATCCGAAAACTTGCCCACGTCACATTCTCACCACCATCAGCTCACAACCACCACCTCCTTCGACCATGACTGCCGCCGAAGCTATCTTCACAACCAAAACACCGGCGACAGCCTCCACCCACCACCAAAACAACTCATCACCGGCCACAGCTAGTGCATCACCGCCACTACCTAAAACCCACCTGCACAACCACAACACACAACACCTGCACCTAAACCCACGTCCAACACATATCACAACCCATTGCACCACACCACCACCACCACCAAAATCAAACCACCACACGACACCACCACTTCACCAACATCCACGAACATAATACAAAACAGGATGAAAAGAAAAAAGAAATCCGTATAAGAAGCAGATCTGAAACACCATCACTGCTGCCATTGTCGTTGCCGTTGCGAAGGCAGTGGGGGAGACCCCGCTACAGCGAAGACACCAGTATGATTTTGAGACATTGTCGTAACTCCCGACAACACCCCACCCACAACATCCTCTACACCGTGTTGCTTCACGCAGGCGTCGCCAAAGTCGCTTTCACCGTCGAAGTGTGAAATTAGATCGCGTTGCCACGCTGAGGCAAAGAGCACACAGAGACACAGCGCAGCCGCGTGGAGGAAAAGTGCACACAGAGGCAAGCGCAACCGCTTCCGCCATCGATAGGGCCTGCTGCGAGCATGAAATATACATCGTAGCGTGAAGAAGCTGAGTGTGTAGGCATCGTCGTGCCCCTATCTGCCGCCAGCGAGCCTGTTGGGAAGAGCACTGGCAGCGCATTTGGTTGCTAGTAAGGGGAAGAAGGGGATGCGGCTGTAGACAGAGAGTAAAGAGCTGATAATGAGAAAATTGTATTAGGGTTGGGTTAATATAATTTTATAATAATTTAATTGTTAAAATTTTATTTACAACCTGAAAATTGAAGTAATATAAGTTTCACCTTATTTTTGAATATGATTCCTTAAAAACATGAGTATGTGTAATTTCCACTACAATATATACTTTTTGCCAACTAAAGTTGACCTACACTCTTTAAACGCCATATACTTTTGCTCTTATTTTCAAATCATTTTAAATAATACAATCTATAAAATTCTTAAATGACACGTTTGGTTTCAAAACCTTTCTCCACCAATATATTTTCCTACGTTAATAGAAAATATATTTTATAAAGAAATTCATCTTTTATGAGTGACTAGTACGAGCCAAATAAAAAATCGAAGTATCAATATATTTCAAATAATGAATTTACTATTTAACTCGATAGAACACATTATCACAATAATATATATGGACCGAACATAATGTGATGTCTCTTTCTTGCATTTAATTAAGTAACTAAGTAACATGTAAAAAAAGTTTATCGTCAACCTTAGGCGTCCCCACCGTTCCTGCCCTGGGATTAGTGAAAGTTGTAAATCCTAAGTTACGTCCCAAGCTGGTCAGGGTCTGGGTACCATCCACTGAACTTATAAAGTGTCAAACAAATTCGAATCAGCGATCTCTGCACTATTAGCTTTTGCGGATCCTCAACATTTGTCAGTTAGATGTGCCCTGAGAACACTTGAGTGACATGTGAAAAAAGGTTGAACGTCAACCTTAAGCGCCACACCGCTCCTGTCCTCTGAAAAAGGTTGAACGTCAACATTAGGCACCACACCTTATACTCCAAGTTGGCCAAGGTCTGCGTATCACCTATCGAACTAAAAAATCGTCTAGCAAACCTATGATGATTCGAACCTGCGATCTCTGCTGTCAGTATCTGTGAATCTCCTACATCTCCCAATTAAGATGTGCATGTTGGAGAAAATCAGTTGCATGCACGTTTTTCTCAGAACAGTAAAGTTGTAGGAAAGAAAAACTTATCAATCGAGACTCGTGACAGCATGATGTTCTAGAGTGAAATTGCTAGCCGTAAATTGCTGCGACCCATTTGGACAATCACTCTTAGGATATAACGATCGAATCACTATGTGCAGCAATTATTAGTGATTTCTAAAACTCTCAAGGTTACTCCAGAATAGTATATAAAAATAATAGATGAAGAAGAAAATAAGGTGGCGTTCTGTTTGTATTTTATTTTATATTTTCATTTTCGAAAATGTTTTGTATTTCCTGTTTTTATTTTTGTTTTCATATTTGCTAAAAATGCGTTTGGTTTGTCATTTCTGAAAACTGTTTTTGAAAATAAAAAGCTAGAAAACACGTTTTTTTTTTTAAATTTTGCCGAATACTACTTAGACTATTTTTAATTAATTTGCTTGCAGAATACTACTGGCTCAAAATCAAATTTCCTTTCACAGTACATTGAAAACATTATTACCTGCAATACACTGATGTGGGCACTAAGAGTCTATATTAACATAGCTTGATCAGGTTCGGGATTTGAGTAAGCTCTCGTTCTATTAAAATCCAGAAAATGCAAGTTCTTTCAAAACCACCAGAATCCATTTATGAAGGCATTTTTTGAAATATAACAACAAGAATTCTCACTTAATTTTTTTGTAATGTTAATATTGAATTCAATAAACTTTATTTAGGCTTAGTTCCAAGTTAAGATAATTACCCAAAAAAAAAATTATTTAGGTTTAATTCCAAGTTAGGATAATTCTTAAAAAATAAAATAAATAAATAAATAAAAATTTTCAAAACGTGTTTTCAGCGTTTTGAACATTTTTTATTGAAATACATATAAAACGCCCAAAACGAGGTTTTGGGCGTTTTGTGTATAAGTTTTTTTTTCGTTTTCCAAAATACATTTTAGAAAATGGTAAAGAGAACGCGTTTTTAGTGTTTTCGAAAATAAAAAACAGAAACGATCCTAAAATAGCAAAGAGAACATGGCCTAAGTTTTTGAGGAATTGTTTCAATGTATATTTTCTGAAAAAACAACTTGAATTTATAGAGAAAATATATCCATAACTTCCACAAGGATTATTTATGAAAAAACCGAAACTTTATGGATTTTATTATTTCAATTAAAACATAAGAAACTGCCTCAACGGTCAGAAATAAAAAAAGATTTATTTAATTAATTCGAAAATTATAAAATAAATAAATAATAAAAATTTTAATCAAAGACTATTTAAATATGCGCGTGGAATGTGAATCGATTATGATTGCAAACTTGGACAATAGAAGACACACATAATTTCTACGACAATCAGTGAGTTCTCGCGATTGTGTTCATTTCGGCCATGAACTTTCTCAGTTTCTTTGAGTGCTCTAGAGAATTAGCCCTAATTCTCATAGGAAGCGGCCCACTTCCACACTCAAATAGGTGCTTCTATCAGGAGTGTACTGTATCTAAACACCCCACGGATAACAGCTATAGTAAGCATTAAGAGCATTAGCTCATCTTCTAACTAATATAGTTGGTACTACTACATCATAGGGAGGGGTTTGGAATAAATCCAATGTCGTACCCCCACAGATCACTCCAATAACTTTGTTGTCCCATTGAACCTTGTCCATGGGATCTCTAGTCGCAATGTTGGGTTTCCGTTATAGATGATCTAATTTCTAATAGGCTTTAGCCCCATCCTCCTTGATGTTTTCTGAACTAGCTTTCTAGCTAATCATTTGGTTAATGGGTCAGCAATATTATCACTTGACTTTACATAGTCAATAGCTATAACCCCATCCTTAAGCAGCTTACGCACAGTATTGTGCATCCTACGGATGTGTCTAGACTTTCCATTGTAGGATGAATTTTGAGCTTTTGAAATAGCTGCTCGACTGTCACAATGAACATAATAGTTGGAAGTGGTTTTGACCACAAAGGAACATCCACAAGGAAATTCCTTAACCATTCAACCTCCTCACCTGCTTTATCTAAAGCTATGAATTCAGACTCCATAGTAGATCTCGCAATGCTGGTTTGCTTTGTGGATTTCCATGATACGGCACTGCCAGCCAAAGTGAGAACATATCCACTCGTAGATTTGCTTTCATTACTATCCGAAATCCAATTAGCATCAAAATATCCCTCAAGTACAGTAGGGAATTTGGTATAATGTATTCCCCAATCTAGAGTGTATCTTAAATACCGCAATACACGAATAAGAGCCTCCCAATGTTCACCATTAGGACTACTAGTATACCTGCTAAGTCTACTAACCGCATATGCAATATCAGGTCTTGTGCAGTTCATGAGATACATGAGACTACCAATCACTCTAGCATATTCTAAAGCAGAAACACCAGGACCTGAATGTTTTCTTAAATGTATGCTAGCATCACAAGGTGTTTTAGCAGGAACACAATTATATTGACTAGATTCTTATTTAAAAGGAAATCGATTTTCAAAAAAATCAGCATCTCTAGTTTCAAAAAATGTGTTTTTATCAATAAAACTATTTTTAGAGTCAATGACTAAAAATCTATAGGCATTACTATGAAGAGTGTAACCAATAAAAACACAATCTACAAATTTAGGATCAAGCTTAGTTCTCTTACGCCCTGGAATAGAAGCTTTAGCAAAACACCCTCACACTTTAAGATATTTATAAGAAGGTGCTCTACCATTCCACATTTCATAAGGGGCCTTATCATTTTTCTTACCAGGAATTCTATTAAGAATATAAGAAGCAGTAAGAAGAGCTTCCCCCCACATGTGAAAAGGCTTTCCAGAAGAATTCAGCATAGAAATGACCATATCTTTAAGAGTTCTATTTTTTCGTTCAGCTATATTGTTAGACTGGGGAGAGTAAGGGGGCGTAACTTCATGAATAATACCATTATCAACACAATTTTTTTCAAAGTCACCAGTATATTCTCCTCCTCTATCGGATCTTAAGACTTTGATAGTTTTATCAAGTTGATTTTCAACTTCAGTTTTATATGAAATAAATTTAGTAAAACTTTCATCTTTGCTCTTAAGAAGATAACATAACAATATCGAGAATAATCATCAATAAAAGTAATAAAATACTTATTTCCACCACGAGTAACATATCCTTTTAAATCACAAAGATCGGAATGTATTAACTTAATAATGAAGTAGTTCTATCAACTTTAGGAAATGGTTTTCTAGCATACTTAGATTCAACACATGTTTCACATTTAGCATTTGGAAAATTGTCAATCTTAGGAATATTTCCCAGACTCGTCAATTTTTTAATAGAAGTCATATTAACGTGTCCAAGTCTAGCATGCCATATATCATAAGAATCCACCAAATAAACAGAAAAAGTAGATGCTTTATTATTAATCACAGGAACATTAAGTTTAAACAATCTCTCATCAGCATACCATTTCCCAACAAAAGAACCACCTTTAGACAGTACAACTTTATCACTTTCGAAAACAATCTTATACCCCTTTTTAATTAGGATAAAACCAGATACAAGATTTTTCCTAATATCGGTACATAAAGAACATCCTTCAAACTAAGTATATTTCCAGAAGTAAATCTAAGCGTCACAGTTCATTTTCACTCGACTTTGGAGGAGGAAACATTTCCCTTGAACAGACATTCTCCATCACTAATAGGAGTGAATGAAGAAAATGCACCTCTCGTGCAGCAAATATGCTTGGTAGCTCCAGAATCTGCCCACCAGTCTGTCATGTTGCTTATTTGATTAACTTCTATCACCATTGCAAAGAAGTTTCCATCCTCTACTACATGTGCCTGATTCTTCACAGCTTTTCCATTCCTATTTCTGCAATCTTTTACATAGTGACATGTTTTACCACAAACAAAACAACCACCAATAGTTTTGTTTTTAAATTGGGGTTTAGACCGATTGTTTTTCCCCAATGAGTTTCTTTCCATTGTTTTTGTCTCTAAAGTTTTGAGTCTTTGAAGAATTTCCAACAAAATTCTTACCACTAGAATTTCCCTCAATAAGATTAGTTTTGATACCCATATATGGTTTCTCTCTAAGTTCTGCCATCCTATTGTCTTCCTCAATCCTAATTCGGACAATCAGATCCTCGAATTTCATTTTTTTTCTCTTATGCTTCAAACTATTTTTATACTCTTTCCAAGTAAGTGGTAATTTTTCAATAATAGCAGATACTTGAAAACCCTCACAGATTTTATATCCCTCAGCAAGAATCTCATGAATTATAATCTGTAATTCTTCAACTTGACTGACAACAGTTTTAATGTCATCCATTTTATAGAGAAAATATATCCATAGCTTCCACAAAGATTAATAAAGAAAAAACTGAAACTTTATGGATTTTATTATTTTAATTAAAACATAAGAAATTGCCTCAACAGTCATTTAATTAATTCTAAAAGGGTTGTTCACAAAAATGCCCCACTTTTATGTACAAAACTGAAATTTACTTAAATTTTATAAAACTTGAAAATTACTTATAATAAAATCGTAAAAACTGAAAAATACTTCATAATTTCATGAAGTATCACAATCTGATACTTATGATACTTCTCAAATATGTTGGTATCACATAATGATATTTATGATACTTTTCAATTTTTTTAAGTATCACAGTATGATACTTCACAAAATTTTATAATACTTTCTCTCAAACATAAAATCAAACATTTTTCCTACACTATCATTGCCAACCAAAAGCTAAATTTCACCCCACTAGTCAAATTGTCAAAACAGCTATTACTCCCAAGCCTCAGCAGCCAGTGTGGAGCTCTCGGTAGACAATCCACTACAATAAAATAATTTTCTAGCCTATGTGGCATAATTGATCACATAATGATCACCACAAACACTTTTCTTGTCTTTATTACTACACATCATCAAATAGCCACAAAAAAATTGGAAGAGCCCCTTGTTGTGAAAAAGTGGGTTTGAAGAGGGGAAGATGGACTGCTGCAAAAGATCAAATCCTCTCTAGTTACATTCACGCCAATGGAAAAGGCTCTTGGAGGTCTTTACCCAAGAATGCAGGTTCAAATTCTCTTGTCTTCTCTTCATATGTGTGTATTAATATACATTCAGTCTCTCCTTCATCCATTTGTTACCGATTCTAGTTGGATGTTAATTCTATGATTTTGGAGGGTTATGGCGTTGAGTTTCGGTATTGGTGCTTGGGTGGTCCCTTGCGGTTTGAATGTGCCTGGTGGTCGAAGACTCAACGTGTGGTGAGGGAGATGAGGTTGATTTATGTTTTACGGGGATTATGGAGATTGAACATGTGGTGGTTTGGTGGTAGCGACGGTGAGTTGGTTACAGTCTGTGGTAGACAGTGGGGAAGAAGATGGAAGGCAGTGATAGCTAGTAGGCAGTCGGTGATGGATCGGGAAGAAGACAGCAAATTGAAGTATTTTTCATAATTTTTTTTTTGTCGTAGTAAAAATCATTTTTGTCATGTAAATACAGTAATTTGTGCAATTAACCCATTCTAAAATGATTAATGCCCAAGGTCCCAAGGCTCAATCAAATACTATTTAAATATGAACGTGGAATGTGAATCGAACTACCAATCTCCCACATAAATTTCACATTTTTCACCACTTGAGCACTTTACGTAATTTATTTATTTTAATTTATATATATAATATATATATCTAACAGTGACATGGGGGTAACGTGTAACATTTAACTCTTGTAATAGGTGGATAGAGAGTCAAGACCCAGTGACCCACCGTGTTTGGTCCACGTGATTAAACGATAAGGTCCATCCTTGACCCTCTTGGTCCAAGATATCACTGCATAACAAAGGCTTGCTCAAAAGTTCACAAATTAAATGACGTTTTTTTAATCTTATCCAACTTTATGAAAAGTCGGATAAGATCATATAAATATGGAATAGGTGGGTGATGACTGATGAGCCTCATTTTGTCGTTATGCTAGAGCGTGGTTGTCACGTAATCAAATGAAATTTCATACTGCAGTAAATATTGTCGTCGTGCAAAATCAGGATGCGTCTTGCCTTAATCTCATTTGTAGTAAGAATAGATTAAGAATTTCAGACTCGTCTTTTTGATTTGTCCTAAATTGTTTAATAAATAGGGAGCTTCAATTAATAAAGATTTTTTATATTATATCTTTAGAAAGAGAAGATATGATGCGTAATTAATTACTCTCGTAAGCATTTTTCATTATAATAATGAATTTACAGCAATTACGAAAAATGATGCAATTTCACATTGAGACGAACTCATGAACCCATATGAATATTTGCATGTTCTCGTGTCTATTTTCTTTCCAAGATCTTATTGCTCTTTACGGTGGAATTAAAATTTTTCCTCCATTGCACATCTAGATCTCACCTTCGTGGCATAAGCAATATTATAAGGAAAACACTTGTTGTACATCACCATTTACATAATATTTTAAAGTTTAATAAAGTATCAAGAGAAAGTGAGATTTTTTTTTTTTTTTTTTTAATTGATTGTAAACAAATCTGTAAATTATATTGTACAAGTTGTACAATCGATATTATAAACTTAATTCAGCCTCTTTATGATTCGATCAATTCAAACATTGGTCAATCTAAACTTCGATCAATTATTCCCAAATTTTCAGTACCTTCACATATATAAGAATCATTCCAAATTTTAGCATCAACACATAATAAGAATCATGAGATGCAAAACTAATGTAGATCGAATGTGTAACATACAAGAACAATAACTCGAAAACGGATTGGACTTAAGAAAACAAATGTTTTTCTTATTTTATAAGCAATCAAAAATTCTACATGGTGTTTAAACGTCTTAAATACAAGTAAATAAATAACCTACGGGAAATAAACAATTACTGAAATAATGAATTGGAAAACTTCAAATGCAGTTTTGACCTAGTAAATGGATTTAAATGGTTAAAACCCATCATACATCACGGCAAAGTGGTGAGTTCAATAAGAATTGTTGTGAGCTTTCCGATATGGGATAATGGACCCAAAACGGACATTATATGCAAAAGTTATACTAATTTCTAGGAATACCAACCATCCACACGTTTCATAAATGCAAGCACTTGTTCTTCCGCATGAGACACACGAACCTCATCTAAAACCCATTTTCATAAAATTGAATATGTAGCAACTAGTTGATCGTTTAACAAGGATCCGATCTATTTATGAAACATTGAAAATCAACTTACTATCGAGTTAATGTTTTTGGATTTAAGAGTTCAATTTAAATTAATTTACACGCCATTAACCAAATTCGAAGAATAATGCTATTAATTTTCACTGAAGAACATTGATCAAAATTGAAATGTGCTAAAATCAACCACCACAAGAAGAGACTGCCACATGAGCCCACTGGAATGAATACAAAGCCTATGTTTTGTAAATGATTTATAAACTGATTTATGAATCACATAATTTTTTAAACTACTTTTAATCATACATATTTTCTCTATTTAATTTTCAACCACACATTTTACCTCAAAATCACAAATGAACAAGTTTATAAATCCAAATCCAAATGGTACTAACGTTAGAAATGGGGTTCTACAAAAAGTGATGGTAGCAAGAAAAGAAGAATGAGAGCCTCGAGCACAGTACAATTGGCAAAGGTCGAGAGGAGTTAATGTTAATTCTGCGAGCAATTCAAAGGGTAGGGAGTTCGAATCTTGACAGCAACGCTTTGGACTTGATTTTCTTGTGAATTTGATCAATGACCAACTCTCAATCTCTAACCAGTTCAGTCATATTTCGTGATTTACATCCTTAATCAAAATTTAGGATAGAGCAAGTGGGAATCTTAAGGGGAGGTTTTCACCTACTTTTTTTTTTTATTTGAGAAAAGAAGGACGAGAATGTTAGGACTCGTGGCAGTTAAACGTTGGAAGTTGAAATTTTGGTCCCACAAACAAACTATTTTCCACGTGGCACATAAATGTTAGATTTTGACAGCTACGTCTCTCCGAGGAAATAAATCCGAGTAACTGAAACTGAACAACCGCACAGAAACGATGGGCAAAATTGCTGTCACTTGTCCCTCATCTGTCTCTAGTATTCACATACTCAGCCTCTATTTTGGCAGTATGTTGTTCAAAAATAAAGATTTTGTTTATAAATAGCGAGCAACTTTCATTTTTTTTTTTTTTTTTTTTTAAAAGTAAAAAAATGTGAGGAGAAATTTTTTATTAGTCGAAATTATTGACGGTTCAAAAAATAATCCAATTAAGCCTCTTTTTGGCAAACGATTTAAAAACATATTTTTAAACAACATAATTTCTCAAACTACTTTTTAACAACATACATTTTTTACTCTCCACTTTTGAACAACATATTTTACCTCGAAAACATGTCTTTAAATAAAAAAATTAACAAACAAAGCATAAATATTGATATGTGATCGTTTATAAACAATATTTTATCAAACAAAGGATACATTTTGAGTTTAAATTGGACAATATCTCCCTATTATTTTATTTTATTCATCACTTAAAACCTTAACCTGACCCTTATTTTTTGAAAATGTGTGGTTAGAATTTAAAAAGGTAATTAGCGTAAAACATCCCTACCTTTGGACTCCCTGGCGAAAACCATCCCTTCCTTCGTTTTTTTGGCAATTTCGTCCACACTTTCACCTTTTTTTGAAAAAGACATTTCTACCGTCAAAAAATCTGTTAGTTTTCTAGGAAATTATCCATTGATCATTATAATGAAGGATAAAAAAAATCTTTTTATATTGTTTAATTTAAAATTATATTACAAAACAAAAATTAAAGGCTTAATTTCATTAATGGTCACCAAAGTTGCAACAATATTTGAAAACAATCAGTGAAATTTTAATTTTGACCCCAAAAAAATTTGCAATGACGCTCTCATCTTCCTCCTCCTTTCCAGCCACCGACAGCACCTTTCCCAGCCTTGTCGGACTGTCGTCGGACCAGTGTAGTAAGGAAGTGACTCAAAACCGTCCAAAATCGAAGCCAAAAAAGGAGTGAAGTCAACCGAAAAGAGAGAGAGCTGGATCGAACCAGAAAGAAGAAAGGAGAAGGTTCAGACATTTTTTCAAACTTCATTTCCGGCCAGCCAATTGGAGCAAGACCATCACTATCTACACCGCAACGTCGAGGAGAAGACTTGACCAAAGTGTGGTAAGATTCTGGCGGTGGTAGAGGAAGATCTGATCAGAAATAGGGTGTGAAAATCGGACTTTCAAACAGCGATTCCGGCCAGAATAGAGCTCCGATCGTGAAACGGTTTGCACCATTGGGTTTGCAAGGGTGAGGAGCTTCTACTAGTATTTTCGGCATTTTTCCAACAGAACTCAGACATGACGGCGACGACGATCTTGTGGCGGTTTGACAAGGCTGGAAAAGGTGGTGGCGGCTTCTGGAAAGGAGGAGGAAGAAGGGAGCATCCCTATAAATTTTTTTGGGGCCAAAATTAAAATTTCACCGATTATTTTCAAAAGTTGTTGCAACTTTGATGACCATTAATGAAATTAAATCTTTAATTTTTGTTTTGGTGTATATAATTTTAAATTATACAATATAAAAAGACTTTTTTTTACTCTTCATTATAATGGTCAATGGATGATTTCTTAGTCAACTCACAAATTTTTTGACGATAGAGATGTCTTTTTCAAAAAAAAAAAAAAAAAAAAAAAAGTGAAGGTGGAAACGAAATTGCCAAACAAAATAAAGGTATGAATGATTTTTGTAAGAGAGTCCAAAGATAGGGATGCCTCGCGTCAATTACCCAATTTAAAACTCTATGAATAAATTCTTAAGTTTAAGTACACATTATTTTATTGATTAAATATGCTCTTAAAAATGAGTTTGAGAATAATTAAGCATCTGTTCGGAGGCCTTTTTTGACCAAAAAAACATTTTTTTTTGTTTTTTTTCACGTATCTCGAGATGAGTGAATTGTTAAAAATTGGAGAAAGATAAAATATTTGATTAAAAATTTGTATTAAAAATTATAGTGTTTAAAAACAAAACAAAAAACCCACCTTCATCCGAACAGGAACCTAATTTGTCTGGCTGTTAAATGAGAGACTTCCACCCTAATTTGACTTTGCTAGTTAGTTCCTATTCTCTTAATTTATTTTTTTTTTTATTTTTTTTGGAAAAAAAAAAATCTACTAGTGAATAATTAAAAAGATAATTATCATTGTACAGTGAGGACATTGTGGAAACTGAAATATCTCTTATTTCGAATTTTAAGCACCCCTAAATTAAGGAGAGAATATTTGGCTTGGTAAAATTTGCCGGATGGACTAATCAATTATTTAACAAAGATTTAGTCCTCTTTGGTATAGGTTAAAATCATATTTTTAGTAAATTTTGATATAAAAATAATGAAACGCATGGTTAAAAAATATATGATCTCATAAAATGTGTGGTTAAAATTAATTATTAACTTTAACTTTAAATTAAAATCAGATTTTAATCAAAATCAAATAGGACTTGAATGGTTTTCTAGGGAGACATTTTTAATTGACATTTTAAGTGGCATTGTGACATAACGCATATACATTGTGTGAAGAAAAAGTAAGTTGTGGGATAATTATACCCAATGTATGTGCGCTATGTCACAATATCATTTAACAATGTCAATTAAAATTGTCTTCCTAATTTTTTTTAATTTTATTTTTTAAATAGATGTACTTCGAAGCACCCCTAAATTAAGGAGAACAAATTAGCATTTTACTATTTGCAAAGGACTACTCGATTATTTAACATAAATTAGTGTTATACACGTGCGATGTACGGTCATTTGTTACTTACATATATCAAATTTATATTTTACATATGAAATTAATATTTAATTAAAAATGAAAAAGGACTGAAGACAATTAATTACAAAGGTACATTACACATAGTTTAATTTTTTTACGGTTCGTATGTTTATCGTTCCAGAAATTTCTTTAATTATTGTAATTTGAATTGATTTAAAACTTAAAATAGAAAAGAAAAATTACATTTAAATAAAATTTGTAATAAGTAGAAAAATAGATATATCTGTGATATACGCTCAGAATTTTATTAAAACGAAAAGGAAAAGAAAATGAAAAATAGATTAATGAACGTTCTTATTTCATCCTCTTTCATTTTATATTTTTAAATAAAAATATTTATGAGATAGTGACAAAGTTTTTTTTTTTTTTTTTTTTTACGAGTTTTAAAAAAAAAATTATAATTGATTTTCAAGAGGGAAAGACGGACCAAGAAATTTCGGAACCTGAAAAATGAAGCTATTTAAAAATTTGCATTCAATTGGATTATTTTAAATTTTAATTTTGTCCAAAATGAATAATAAATGATGACTTAATATTAATAATTACCATTTTAGGAAATGAATTTAATAATAATGATTTTGTGGAGAATGTGTTTGAGATTCATTATTTCAAATAATGTAGTTTATTACAGTAAATTTTGGTACAATGAGCTGTTAAAAAGTATCAATTTTTTTTTATATATAAAGATTATTTTATTAATAGAATGTTAGTTGAAAATGATTTTTAAAAAAATGAGAGTTTGAATAAAGTATACTGAATAGGGGACAATTTTATTTTTTTTATTTTTTTAAGGAGAGAATATTTGGCTTGGTAAAATTTGCCGGATGGACTAATCAATTATTTAATAAAGATTTGGCCCCTGTTTGATATAGATTAAAATCAGATTTTTAGTAGATTTTGTAGCGCCCCGAGTTCCGTATACTCGATTCACTACGTCATTTTCTGTCTAAATTTTTCGAATAATATTTTTGCGGAAGAAATAATTGAAATTCATTTTTGGCAACATTAAATAAACTGTAATGGCCGATAAAATTGAAAACATTTATGAAACCATTTGAAATAGTAAATCGAACCATTAATTTTGTAAAGAAATTGACAATGTCATAATTTCTCAAATAAATGAACTTCTCTAAATTATTCGATGTTTGGAAAATACGGAAATCATTAACGTCAAACTTTCAACCGTTTAACGATTATACCAACTTGTAGCGCCCCGAGTTCCGTATACCCGATTCACTACGTCATTTTCTGTCTAAATTTTTTTCGAATAATATTTTTTGCGGAAGAAATAATTGAAATTCATTTTTGGCAACATTAAATAAACTGTAATGGCCGATAAAATTGAAACATTTATGAAACCATTTGAAATAGTAAATCGAACCATTAATTTTGTAAAGAAATTAACAATGTCATAATTTCTCAAATAAATGAACTTCTCTAAATTATTCGATTGTTTGGAAAAATACGGAAATCATTAACGTCAAACTTTCAACCGTTTAACGATTATTGCCACCATCATTCATCGCTCGCCACCGTCTCCGAAATCTGCAAAACTGTTAAAAAGTAGGGTGAGTATTTCATGGGGGAAATACTCAGTAGACTCATCGCAAATTAATTTAATTTATAAGATGATTAAACACATAAATCCCGGCTCTTTATAAAACGGGCATTGATAGAGCTTCTTTATAAAACGGCTCTTGATAAAACTCATATTGTGCATTACAGCACGGGACATATTTTGCAAATCATAGGCTCTTTGAAAATAGCTCTTTGAAAACAGCTCTTTGAAAACCATATACTTATAAAAACATTTTAATTATGCCAAGCATAATTTCTTTTGAAAGCATAACATAAGATAGGATTGAAATCCTCATAAACATAAGGAGACATAAGAACTTTACCGAACTTAGGTGGCAAGAATTCTTATGCAGTAAAATCATAATAACAGTAAGTATACCAAAACATAATTCTTGAAATTCATAGGGATCATTTCCATCATAACATAAGATAGGATCGAAATCCTCATAAACATATGAGACAGGAATTTTACCGAACTTAGGTGGTAAATCCTCATAAACATATGGAAAGACAGGAATTTTACCGAACTTAGGTGGTAAATCCTCATAAACTTATGGAGACACAAGAATTTTACCGAACTTAGGTGGTAAGAATTCTTATGTGCATAGCAATGATCCAAAACATATAAAACATTATCGTAAAAACATAGGGTATACTTACTTTTCATAAAAACATAAGGTATATTTACCTTTCATAAAACATACTTAATTTTCTTGAAAATTGACTTTCACAAGTCACATGACATTTATATGAAATCATAATTTAAATCAATTAATAAGTGCGAGTCTACCTTAAATCCGACGAGTGCAAAGTTGAGCGGGAATGACTTCAATTTCTTTAAATTCTCCGTACGCTTCGTCTTAGCCAATAAGTCACTTTAGTCTATCGAATATATAGTTCAAAATGATAAATTATAATTTGAAGACTAAAATTGATGTTTTGAAAGTTGAGGGATTAAAATGAATACTTTTGAAACTTGAGCTTAAAATCAAATAAAGTAAATCAGCAGGGACTGAATTGATCAGATTTTTAAAATGAAAGGGCTGATTAAACTCATTTAAAAGCTTTGAGGCTGAAATGGATAAGTTTAAAAGCTGAAAGGACTGAAATAAAACCTTTTTAAAACTTGGGGACTGATTTGAAATAACTTTAAAACTTGGGGGACTGATTTGAAATAACTTTAAAGTGAAAGAGGCTGATTTGAAACAATTTAAAACGTCAGGGACCAAAGTGCAAATTCCGAAAATTAACAATATATTCAGATCTTTACTTCTCTCTCTATTTTCGTAATCAGAGCATTAGAGAGAGACCGAGGGCGGAGACGACGAAAGAGAGACGCGAGGAAGAAATCCGATCCTTACGACCGGCGATTCGACGGCGCAACACCGGCGCTGGTTACAGCAAGAAGGCGGCCAAGGAGGGTTTCTGATTTGAGGAAGTTTTGATGCGAGATAGGTGCGCAAATCAAAGTGATCCGAGACTGAGATCGCGATTTCAAGAGCGCGATTTCTGGTTCAACTCCAGTCAAAGAAACGATGGTCGAAGGTGATTATCTGGTTACTCTGTTTTTCTTGGGTTTGGGTTGATTTTGGGTTTTGATTTGGTGATTAAAATGGTGAGAAACGAAATGGGTCAAGGATGAAGGTTAGTTTCTGGGCTGATTGGGGCGTGACCGTGGCTAAAAGCAGTGCTGGATTGAGGATTGTTGGTTGACAGTATTTCAGTTGGTGATGAAAGTGCTGCAAAATGGTGATGAATGGAAGTGGTGGTGGATTGCTCGATCCTTGGTTGAGGCTTGGTTCCTTGAAGATGGTGGTTCAAGGGACTGAATTATTACATAGTAGGTTGATTGTTGAAGTTCTGTGATATGAATAAGGTAGTGAATGAGAGGTGTTGCAGATGGTAGTTGATGGTGGTGATTCTGATTGCAGGGGTTGATGGGTTGCGATGGTGGCCGTGACTGAGTACTGCAGTGGTTCAATGGTGCAGTGGTTATGTAATTGGGGTGATGCCGCCAATGTTTTGGATTGTGATGTTGCAGAGAAGCTGGTGAATTTGATCTGAATGAGGCAGTGGTGGATTGGAATTTATGTTGTTTGCTCGCTGTATTCAGAACTCTGTTTTGGTGGCTGAAATAAATATTGTGGGATGGAGGTAAGTGGAATTGGTGGTCCAGCAATGAAGGTGAAGATAGCTTTCGGCTAAAGATAAAGTGGTGTTGAGGATGATGATGTTTGGGGAATATGAGGATGATGATGTTTGGGGAATATTAGTTGTAAAGGTGAAGAAAAAAAAAACGTGAATGTGATTAGCTTTAGATTAAATAAGATTAGTTTAGGATAATTAACTAAAAATTTGACTAACTTTGATCAAGAAGCGTATTTGAAACGGATATGTTTTTGGACTGAAAATACATTTGAGAATAAATAAATTTTGAGATAAAATCGAATTACGTATTTGGACTTGAAATAATTTGAATAAGGAAAATTGAGATATTTTAATAAATTTGGAATTCAAAATGATTTTGAAAATAATACTTTGAATAAATAATTAAAATAACATAATTTTAGAAATTCGGATTTTAATTTAAAATCGAACAAATTCGATATTTCTTGACTTGGCTAGACGAATCCGTCGCGGCGTTAACTTCAAAATAATGAGTGAAATAGTAGCGACACAATTTTCTAAATATTAAAATAATTTTAAAGTTGCGTAAAAATTCTGGGTCGCTATAATCTTACCCCCTTAAAATAATTTATTCCTCGAAATTAAATTTACTCGATCTTATGATTTCTGAATACTTAATCAGAATCTCTTCTTCTTCTTCCCTTATGTAGCATCATCGCTACCATATTTAACCCAACCATTTTAACCCACTGGACTTTGACTAAATGCATCACTTTGTTTTCTCAAGAACATGGACTTTTCTGTAGACATATGTGTCTACTCAAAAATTCTTCTGAATCGTAAGTGACTGAAAGTTCACTATTCTTTGAATTCCGTTTATGAACCAAAAACAACATAACTTATTCATAGATGATCAACTTATTTCATAATCTCAATACATTATCACCTTCAATTATCATCATCATATCATTCCTTACAATTTTCTATTGCACCTTTATATTCAACTAACCTTACGTTCATCATCATTATCTCACATAATCCCAAACAACATCATGTCTCTTCACTAATTTCTGTAATTCCATAAAAAAAAAATCTCTTCAAGTTTCCATAAATCTTTACTGATATATCAAACCATAATAATTTGTCATCTCTAAACTTCTTATCATCGAATATTCCCAAAATAATCAAAACAATTCCCAATCGTATGTAAAAATTTCATCATATCTTGTAGTATTCATGTAACATGTCACTTATCATCGTATCATGTGACCTCAGATATTCGTATATATCTCTAAAATTTCAACAAATCTTTACTGACATATCATATCATAATAATTTTTCCTTTCTTCTTATCATCGAATATTCCAAAAAAATAATCAAAGAATTACCTGAATATTCTCTCTACGTAATATACCCAAACATATCAACATAATATCATAACTTATCTTTCCAATATTTGTAACCCAAAATTCAGTAAACAAATATCTTCCAAATAATTATGATTCTTTACTTAAATGTCACCAATTTCCTGCAAAGTATTTCTTTCACTAATACATACTTATGAATTTTGATTCAATACGGTCTTTATTTCTCTTTCACGTATTCCCGTATCATCTCACTATACCTTGATTATTATACCAAAAATATCAGTACCAAAATCCAATAAAATATTCCATATCTCCAATCTTATCATCAAATTTTCTTTTGTCGAGAAAAATAACAGCGCATTAACTCTTGTTCCCACTTTTCATTTTTCTATACTTTAAATCATACATCAAGTACTCGGTATCAAATACTCATTCTAGCTGAGAGCTAAGATACTAACTTAAAACAGCATCACAAGGATCAGATATGTTATTCTCAAACTTAAGAAACTTCACTAATTTCCCAAATCTGAAATTCAAAATTAAAATTTTCTAGTCTCCCAAACTTCAATTCATATCACACTTTATGAACAATACTCTGATTAATCTTATCACCATTAAATAAGACTTCTGTACATCATATAGGATTCCTCATCAAATTTGCTTAACCCAAAGATACAATCCCATAATTAAAAATCACACAACTGATCATCTCAGATTTTCCATTATTGTAGCCCAAATATTTACTCACTTCAAAAGTACAACCAATAATAATTAATCGAAACTGCATCACTAAATCTTTAAATAAACCCATATATTATGACTAAAAATGAAAATTCTCAATCGTAGATAATATTTCACCATAATGCAATAAACCATCAAAATAAGATCATCAAACTCAATATTATGTATCAATTTCTCAGATTAAAAAAAATCTTGGATTCTACCGTGGTCCCTCTTCTGAACACCATTCCAAAATAAGTCATCACTGTAAAATCTTATCCCTATTTTCCTCAAAATTCATATTTTTATAATACTCTCCAATACAAGTGATCATTCCTTACAAGTGATAAATCCATTCCCAAGAATAATTAAGATTCTTCCCAATAATGCCCTTATACTTGTCTTCACTCGTCTTTCAAAATATAACTTATCATTTACTCAATCTTGCTTATGAACTTGCAATTCTAAACTCAATTCTCTTAGTGATTGCATACCATACTATGCTCTTATTTCCAAACGATAAAATTCTAGGCAGAGTTTCTTTTGAAATTTGGACTTATCCAAATCGTAGGTATACTTCATAACCAACAATAACAAATAACTCCACATTTATCCACAACGATTTAAATATGGCAACAATTCCAACACTTCAATATCATCAAAATATCCCATAATTCAATTCATAATTCCTCAACATAACATTTTCAAATCATATTTTTCAATATCACAATATCACTTCCTTCCATACCTTAATTGGCTCAAAAGATTACTCATACTTATAAATATATACCATAAATCATATTCCCAAAATTTATTCACAAAGCCAAACTTCATAATAAATTTCTCTTCAACATAGAGACATAATTCATTTACTCAACATAATATCCATTACTTAAATACCAAAAACTAAGAACCAAATCTTTAAATCTTTAACTTCATAATGCTTCTCATAAAAGTCTCAATAAAATCATATCACTTATAATCTTAACATCTTATCACAACTTCATAACTGGCTTGCTATTTCTCGTTTAATCTAAACGATAGATAATCTGACATATAATCAAATCATTTCCGTTGACTTCTCATACTTAGTGCCATGTCTAAAATCAATTATGCAAAGTCCATCTAGGGTTCATCATTTCTAACTCGAGGACAAAAATTATTTAAAAATCATTCTTAAATCATATTATTCCCATTATGCTCAACACTCGTTTTCTTTCTTAAAAAAAATTTCTCATAATCATACATTAAAGCATATAAGTTATGACAAAGCATAACAACATCATTATTTTCGAAGAAATACATTCTTATTTCTCATAAATCATAAGTATCCGAAATACTCTTCATTCTTTCTCATAAATCAGTAAAATGAGTATTCGAAATACTGAAATAACTTTAAACATCATAAACTTCTTTACCTCGGAGTTGGTGGAACGAATGATGACAGTGGCAATCTTCATCAATAAAAATCTTATAATGGAAAATATTTCTTGAAAATTCTTTTTGAAAATTTTACCAGTCTACAGAAACGCAGACTAGCTCTGATACCAACTTGTAGCGCCCCGAGTTCCGTATACCCGATTCACTACGTCATTTTCTGTCTAAATTTTTCGATTGTTTGGAAAAATACGGAAATCATTAACGTCAAACTTTCAACCGTTTAACGATTATTGACACCATCATTCATCGCTCGCCACCGTCTCCGAAATCTGCAAAACTGTTAAAAAGTAGGGTGAGTATTTCATGGGGGAAATACTCAGTAGACTCATCGCAAATTAATTTAATTTATAAGATGATTAAACACATAAATCCCGGCTCTTTATAAAACGGGCATTGATAGAGCTTCTTTATAAAACGGATCTTGATAAAACTCATATTGTGCATTACAGCACGGGACATATTTTGCAAATCATAGGCTCTTTGAAAATAGCTCTTTGAAAACAGCTCTTTGAAAACCATATACTTATAAAAATATTTTAATTATGCCAAGCATAATTTCTTTTGAAAGCATAACATAAGATAGGATTGAAATCCTCATAAACATAAGGAGACACAAGAACTTTACCGAACTTAGGTGGCAAGAATTCTTATGCAGTAAAATCATAATAACAGTAAGTATACCAAAACATAATTCTTGAAATTCATAGGGATCATTTCCATCATAACATAAGATAGGATCGAAATCCTCATAAACATATGAGACAAGAATTTTACCGAACTTAGGTGGTAAATCCTCATAAACATATGGAAAGACAGGAATTTTACCGAACTTAGGTGGTAAATCCTCATAAACTTATGGAGACACAAGAATTTTACCGAACTTAGGTGGTAAGAATTCTTATGTGCATAGCAATGATCCAAAACATATAAAACATTATCGTAAAAACATAGGGTATACTTACTTTTCATAAAAACATAAGGTATATTTACCTTTCATAAAACATACTTAATTTTCTTGAAAATTGACTTTCACAAGTCACATGACATTTATATGAAATCATAATTTAAATCAATTAATAAGTGCGAGTCTACCTTAAATCCGACGAGTGCAAAGTTGAGCGGGAATGACTTCAATTTCTTTAAATTCTCCGTACGCTTCGTCTTAGCCAATAAGTCATTTTAGTCTATCGAATATATAGTTCAAAATGATAAATTATAATTTGAAGACTAAAATTGATGTTTTGAAAGTTGAGGGATTAAAATGAATACTTTTGAAACTTGAGCTTAAAATCAAATAAAGTAAATCAGCAGGGACTGAATTGATCAGATTTTTAAAATGAAAGGGCTGATTAAACTCATTTAAAAGCTTTGAGGCTGAAATGGATAAGTTTAAAAGCTGAAAGGACTGAAATAAAACCTTTTTAAAACTTGGGGACTGATTTGAAATAACTTTAAAACTTGGGGGACTGATTTGAAATAACTTTAAAGTGAAAGAGGCTGATTTGAAACAATTTAAAACGTCAGGGACCAAAGTGCAAATTCCGAAAATTAACAATATATTCAGATCTTTACTTCTCTCTCTATTTTCGTAATCAGAGCATTAGAGAGAGACCGAGGGCGGAGACGACGAAAGAGAGACGCGAGGAAGAAATCCGATCCTTACGACCGGCGATTCGACGGCGCAACACCGGCGCTGGTTACAGCAAGAAGGCGGCCAAGGAGGGTTTCTGATTTGAGGAAGTTTTGATGCGAGATAGGTGCGCAAATCAAAGTGATCCGAGACTGAGATCGCGATTTCAAGAGCGCGATTTCTGGTTCAACTCCGGTCAAAGAAACGATGGTCGAAGGTGATTATCTGGTTACTCTGTTTTTCTTGGGTTTGGGTTGATTTTGGGTTTTGATTTGGTGATTAAAATGGTGAGAAACGAAATGGGTCAAGGATGAAGGTTAGTTTCTGGGCTGATTGGGGCGTGACCGTGGCTAAAAGCAGTGCTGGATTGAGGATTGTTGGTTGACAGTATTTCAGTTGGTGATGAAAGTGCTGCAAAATGGTGATGAATGGAAGTGGTGGTGGATTGCTCGATCCTTGGTTGAGGCTTGGTTCCTTGAAGATGGTGGTTCAAGGGACTGAATTATTACATAGTAGGTTGATTGTTGAAGTTCTGTGATATGAATAAGGTAGTGAATGAGAGGTGTTGCAGATGGTAGTTGATGGTGGTGATTCTGATTGCAGGGGTTGATGGGTTGCGATGGTGGCCGTGACTGAGTACTGCAGTGGTTCAATGGTGCAGTGGTTATGTAATTGGGGTGATGCCGCCAATGTTTTGGATTGTGATGTTGCAGAGAAGCTGGTGAATTTGATCTGAATGAGGCAGTGGTGGATTGGAATTTATGCTGTTTGCTCGCTGTATTCAGAACTCTGTTTTGGTGGCTGAAATAAATATTGTGGGATGGAGGTAAGTGGAATTGGTGGTCCAGCAATGAAGGTGAAGATAGCTTTCGGCTAAAGATAAAGTGGTGTTGAGGATGATGATGTTTGGGGAATATGAGGATGATGATGTTTGGGGAATATTAGTTGTAAAGGTGAAGAAAAAAAAAACGTGAATGTGATTAGCTTTAGATTAAATAAGATTAGTTTAGGATAATTAACTAAAAATTTGACTAACTTTGATCAAGAAGCGTATTTGAAACGGATATGTTTTTGGACTGAAAATACATTTGAGAATAAATAAATTTTGAGATAAAATCGAATTACGTATTTGGACTTGAAATAATTTGAATAAGGAAAATTGAGATATTTTAATAAATTTGGAATTCAAAATGATTTTGAAAATAATACTTTGAATAAATAATTAAAATAACATAATTTTAGAAATTCGGATTTTAATTTAAAATCGAACAAATTCGATATTTCTTGACTTGGCTAGACGAATCCGTCGCGGCGTTAACTTCAAAATAATGAGTGAAATAGTAGCGACACAATTTTCTAAATATTAAAATAATTTTAAAATTGCGTAAAAATTCTGGGTCGCTATAGATTTTGATAAAAAAAAATGATGAAACGTGTAGTTGAAAAATATGTGGTCTCATAAAATATGTGGTTAAAATTAAATATTGACTTTAACTTTAATTAAAATTAGATTTTAATCAAAATCAAATAGGACTTGAAAGGTTTTCTAGGGATACATTTTTAATTGACATTTTAAGTGAGATTGTGACATGGTTCATATACATTGTGTGAAGAAAAAGTAAGTTGTAGGGTAGTTATACCCAATGTATGTGCGCTATGTCACAATATTATTTAACAATGTCAATTTAAAATGTCTTCTTAAATTTATTTATTTATTTTTTTTAAAATAGATTTATTTCAAAGCATCCCTAAATTATGGAGAACAAATTAGCATTTTACTATTTGCAAAGGACTACTCGATTATTTAACATAAACTAGATCAAATTGCTCAAGCTTGAACTTTAGACACAATTAAAATTGAATTATATTTGTAATTAAAGTGTGTTTAGGTGTTATTTTTAAGTGTTATAATAATTTTTTGACGGTTTAGTTTCTTATTTACGTGAATAATAGCTCTGAAATCAATGTGTATAACTTAAAAAATGACTATTTGTATTATCTTATATTGTTATCTCGACTAATGTGAAAAGACTTTTAAATTACATTGTAAAAATAAATATTTTACCACAAATATTGTTGTTTTATTTAATTCAGTTGAAATTTCAAGGAATGAATATAACTAAATTATTTAATTAACCTAATAATAAGAAGATTCTAAACATTAAAATAAAGAATCCAAATAGTCCAAAAATTATATTAACTATTTAGTATTTAATTTAACAAAAATTAATAAACGTAAAAAATTTAATAAACTTACGCAAATATAGTACGAGATCAAATGTATAGTAAAAAACAACATGTAATAGTCATACATTCATAATTCGTTCAAAATTAAAATGTCTATGTAAAAATGATGAGTAATTCTAGGGAGACATTTTTAAGTGACGAACATACGTTGTGTGGTGAAAAAGTAAATGATGAGTTAGTTATTTACACCATCAAATATATGTTCTACATGTCATAATGTCACTTAAAAATGTCAATTTAAAACGTTTCCATAGAATTAATAGAAAATGATACAAGTACAAACAAACAATGGTCAAATAGAATATAAAAATGTCAAATAGAATATTTAAGTGAAAATATTGTAAAATTAAAATAAAATAAAGATTTAATCAATTATATATAAGATTGGAAATAATTTTTGTTTGTACTTATAAAAAAAGGGGAAAACAAATTTAAAAATATACATCCAGAAAAATGTTGCAATGAAAATTACATTAAATATGTAAATATAATAGTAGTTCGAATATAATTCAGATGCAAACTTAAATAGTCAAACAAACATGTATTAACCAAATAGTTAACCATATTGTGTTCACACTAAACC
Source organism: Ligustrum vulgare (assembly GCA_963555705.1). Classification (NCBI taxonomy): domain Eukaryota; kingdom Viridiplantae; phylum Streptophyta; class Magnoliopsida; order Lamiales; family Oleaceae; genus Ligustrum; species Ligustrum vulgare. Next base: position 17,922,651 of record OY743176.1, on the reverse strand, counting down.
ACCACTTTACTTTTAATCCAGTTAAATTTCAAATAATAGATAAAAGTTAATTAACCTAATAAAAAGAAAATTTTAATCATTAAAATAAGTAATCCAAATAGTCAATTCATTAAAAACTTAAGTATTTAGACATTAAAATAATGAAACAAATAAATAAAAAATACCAAAAAAATCACTATTTCAAGGAAATGGAGAATTATTTGAAATAATTTCTGTTGACTACAAAATCCGGCTGGACCTTGGACCAACACGTCTCAGCTCCTCCCTCTTGAACACGTGAATCTTCTGCGTACTGTGACAAACAATTAGTTTGCAAAGGGGGTCGAGGTGGCTCCCGTTTGCACTCCGATGCTAAAGTCAGTGCTCATTTCAAGCAGATATAAATTGGATGCGGAAAATATAAGTGTGTAAAAGAGAGAAAATGGAGTGAGAATAAAATATTTAGTAAAGAATATGAAATTGCTAACTTTTTTCAGGTGGGAGGAGTACTCTATTTATAGAGGAATTTATAATCTTGGATGGCGAAACGTGGTGGACGTTACACGTGTATTTACCTTAGCGGTTGGAGAGGAAAATCTTGTTTTTTGACAGTAATCATTGCTACGTTTGGTAGGGGATGGGCTCCTGTCACTTTTGGTAAAGGATGTATCACATCTCTGACTTCATCCGTTGTTTTATCACTCATCTGTGGTGTCACCGTAAAGCATCTCAGTTAAACGTAAAACACATCGTCTAAACGTAAATCAGTTCGGCCAAAGAAGTTCACGTGCTATTCTACCTCATCAGTTGGCCCAAGATGATGCCCTAGACTTTAATCGTGGGCCCTTCGCTGGTGGTTTCAATGTACTATGTTTTTTTTTTTTTTTGGCACGGTCTCAACAATTTCTGTTATATATATATATATATATATATATATATATATATATATATATATATGGCTATTTTAAAATATACATCCAAAAAACTATGACAACAAAAATTATATTAACTATTTAATTTAAAAATAAATAACCAAAAATTAATAAACGTAAAAAAATTAATAAACCTAGACAAATATAATACGAGATCGAATGTACAATATACACAATATGTAATATAATCCAAATGCAATAGTCGTAGATGAATTCATCATTCGTTCAAAATGAAAATGTCCAGGTAAAAATGACACAAAGTACAAACAACAATCAAATAGAATATAAAAAGGTCAAATATACTATTTAAATGAAAATATTGTAAATTAAAATAAGATCAAGATTTAATCAATTACATAATAAGTTTGAAAATAATCTTTCTATGTATTTATAAAAAAAAGGAAAAATTATATATCCAAAAAACTGTTGTAATAAAAATTGCATTAACTTTCCAGTTAAAAAATAAATAATGAAAAATTAGGAAACGTAAAAAAGAAAAATTAATAAACCTAGGTAAATATAATAGCAGTTCAAATATAATCTAAATACAAACTTAAATAGTCAAGTATACATTAACAAAATAAATTATTTCATGCATTAATCAAATAATTAATCATATTCTGGTCACACCGTGTGTTTACACTAAACCACTACTTTACTTACATATATAAAGATTATGATTTAGATTATTTTATACCAATTGACACGATCAATCCCAAATCACCATAGTGAATTCGAGAAGTGACATACACCGATGGTAGATGCTACCTAAATACCTGATCAATCGCAAAGGTAAATTTAACCTTCTTTTAATATGATTTTTTTTTTTATTTAAAAATGACAGATATTTCTCTTTAATATGAATATGAATTAAAACTACCTAAAAATCAACAAATTTTCCAATATATTCATAGGGTGTAAAATAAGGAACACACCTGCCCCTCTAATCACAAAAAACCAGTCCAAATAAAGTACAGGCAAAAATGATATTTACTATTCTTCACAATTAAAAGTCTCCAAATGCACTTGTGTCAAAAAAAAAAAAAAAAGCACGTGACCTAATAAATTGACAAAACGAGTGATACAACTAATGACGATATAACACAAGGTTGAGGAAGAAAGTATTGTAATTTTAAAATTTACGACTAATTTGCTAAGATAACAATATATTGGGGATGAACGGTGCAATTTTCACTAAATCATCTATACGTATCGTGATGTATTTGGATAGTAAAAAGGAATGGGGCGTCAATCAAGAAACGAGATGTGTATATATAATATGTACATTGAGAGCGAGAACAGCCATTCAAGGTCCGGAATTTCGTCTCTTTGTTTTGTTTATTTATTTTTTTTTTTTTGATCAAAAAAATTTAATCGTCTCTTTGTTTTGTCATTCATACATTTCATTGATCATCATTCACGTGTCTCTGTTTTCTTTTTCTCACCCTTTTCCCGTTTTACTTCGCTTTCTTATCTGGGTTTTTCTTTCTGTTTGTTTTCTGGTAAAGATTCTTGGCGGTTACGGTTTATATTAGACGGTGGGCGTTGAATATATAGAGGCCCCTCTCTTTGAGTCACCCCTCATTATTTTTCAAGAGTGAGATAAAATCTAGAGAGAGAAAATGGAGGGAGGGAAACCAACAGTTTCTTCATTCACTTCTGATCTTTTTGGTTCAAAGGATTCTTCTGCTTCGTCGTCTTCTGGGATTTTCGACTCAATTTCTGCACCTTCTACTCAGGTATTCCGGATAATAGTTTATATTCAATGGGTCTTTGTATACATTTTTATTTTCAGATTATGGGTTTTCTGCATTATACAATTTTTACTGAATTCTAGTGCCAATGAAATATAAATTCGATGATTACTAGAGAATTTTTTTATTTTATTTTATTTTTTTTTTTGAGTGCAAATGAATTCACCTACTTGTTGAGGAACAATCAAGACCTTGCCAAGGAAGATGTGCGTATTGAGTTAAATTTGTATTTGAGATTTTTAGTATGTGTTTAGCAATTTAGGTAATCTTCTTCTGTCCTAAGAAATGATTTGTTGAAATAATGAGTTAACATTAACTCGTACACTATTTGGTAACTTTGTTGTGTGTTGCTCTGAAAAAAGGATTCTACTTATGCTGTCTATGAGAAAAATCAATCTATTGTGTGAAAATTTAACTTAATTCTTCTTGGGTTACATAGACAAAGATTTGATCTAGTCTAATCTTACAAAGGCGAATCTGTTATAGGTCTCGGGACGAGCAACTTCACATCCTCTGGAATCCGAGAAGAAGCTTGACTCTGGAAATACAGTTCGGAGTGTCAATACTGGGCTCATAGGTTGGTATTTACTACGTATTTATTTATTCACCAACATGTAAATGTGGCAAATCAAATGAGATTTAGGCAGTTTAAATTCGACTTTTATGTTGCTGAATTGGATTCGGGAATGATTTATTCTATTTGAACGTGTGGACCCAACAAACCACATGTGACGGCTTTTGTCAAACTTATTATCAAGGGCATTGTGAGAGTGGACTTATTGTACTGGATTAGTTGAGCTAAAAAATTTAACGAGCTTATTATCTTAAACATCGACTTATTTCATTCTCTATAGAGGTTGAAAAGCTGTAGACCTTCTTGAATTTATGTACAACTCCAATCGCAAACTCTTCGCTTCAACTCTACCATTATGATAGTAGGTTTGTTTGGCGATCTTGTGATGAACATTATGCAAGCAACCTTCACTACGTTTTCCCCCCCTTGTCTCGTCTTATTCACATGGCCGCAAACCATCCTAGAACGACTTCGGTTTTTTTGGAAATCCATTTTCCCCCCCTTAATTAAAGCCGATATGGAAGATTTGGAAAAACAATGCAAGAAACTTCACATAAAGGAATTTGACATAGTTGTTACGGTCATAGACTCAATAATTAACTCTCTTTCAGTAGCCCTTCCCTTCAGGTGTCCATAATCGAGGAAATATTTCTTGAATGGAATAAAAATAAAGTATAAATTTCGATTTGTACCAACTTCATGTTTACTTTCCAGGCAACAACTCTCGGAGTGGTGAAGGTCAGAGGCATAGCATACCAAGCAAAGACCCAAGTTTGGGTTATCAGGAGGAAAAAGTGCAACCATTTCACTATAACTCATCGATATACTACGGTGGTCAAGATTTCTATTCTCGTCCCCAGAATACTAGTGCAGGACTAACTACTGTGAGTACACTTTATGCCGAATGTAAATACGCACTATATTAAGAGAAAGCTCAAGTAATTTCTTTCAATTATATTATATGGTTATCTTTTTATGGATGTGTCTCGTGACTCTCGTGTAAATGGTGATTCACGACAACTTCATTGTTATTCTTAGTGACTATGAATCTCACTAGAAATAGTAAAAGTAAGGATTTTCGCCTTTTACTAGCTTCTTTGACAGTGCAACTTTTATCAAGATTCCCCATTAGCAAAATTAAATACCACAACTCCCTTTCCATTATCTTGTTGAGTTGCGATAATCCTTGTACAAAAGGAAAATATGGTAGGAAATCAACTGCTCCATTTTCCCTTTTCTTTTATTGTAAGGCTAGATACATTTGCGTGTTAACCTAATTTTTTTTTTTTTTTTTTATCGTCAGTTCGGTAAAGATGGGGAAGAAGATGACTCAGGTAGTGCTTCTAGAGGGAACTGGTGGCAGGGTACGTTTCTTTGATTATGGACCGGTGCATGCCTCAATTATGGTCGCTAGATTTGTCCTGTTTTAACAGTCTTTTTCCATTTTTGGCAGGATCTCTTTATTATTAGAGTTCGCCGCCATGGAATGTGAATTTACCATATACTTAGGTATTTTACCATTCAATTTCTTCTTTAAATCCAAATCCAAATATCTTTTTGATTCTAATGTACACTGAGTCTTTGATTAGTGATTAAAATTGTCCTTCAATGCAGGGGCTGAAGGGATTTCTATAATATGGAAGATACATGATAGTTACATTTAGCTAAATGCTGCTATTTTCTACTCTGCGATTTTGCGCTTTCTCTAGTTTCTTGGAGTCCGAGTATCATTTCTTACCAGTAGTAGAGTGCAAGAGACTGTCGAGTTTTAATTTTAGCGAGTATATCTCGATGTTTATGCTGTGTCGTACTGCAAAGAATAATGAACTTGGAGCACTTACTCTTTGAACTTTCTATGTTACTTTCGTATTTGTGTCGTCTTATGTTATCTGTAAGAGAATTATTGGATTGTTAGGTTCAATGGATCGTGACTTGGTAACGATACCGTTGAACGACTAATCAGCCAGTAGTTTCATCCTGTTTTTATCTGTTGTGTGTGTCCCATGGAACATGTTTGAGTTGTCAATTTCTTTGCTTGCACCACAAAGAACTTTATTATGTACAGAATGGGACATCTCAGTGTGTAAAGGTGGACAATTCTGTATTTTGCTAAGGTTGTAAAGATAAAGGCTGTTGATCAGCAATTGGATAAAATGTTACTGTCAAATCTGATGTTTTTCTCCTTATCTCTGATGAAGACCAGAAAATCTATTGGAAAGGAGAAAAAGACTTTCTTTGAAAAATAACAAATAATTAAAAAAATAAAATAATATATATATATATATATATATATATATATATATATATATATATATATATATATATATATATATATATTTCCCACTTTGACAGAATATTAATTAATAGGACAGAAATTGTCGTCAGAATCCAGAGATAAGGTGAGGTTGAAGATGATAATGCAATGGAAAAAAGTTGGAGATATACATGCGAAAATAAGAAGAAAAAAAAAATTGGGGACAATGTAATTAAAATTTTATTTATTTAATTTTTATTTATCTATTATTAATATATTAATTACAACCTTATTAATTAAAATAATTCATTTTATGGGGGATTTATTGGTTTAGCCATGTGAAAAATACAATTTTTAAGAATTGCCACTTTTTGTAATTTGTCCATATTACCCTTAATGAAGTTAGTTATTTACTTTGCAAGATATGCCCTTGAATTTAATTTGATTCATTTAATTCAATACTTCTTGTTATATCCATATTTTTTAATCCCTTAAGTTCTTCTAAAAATATTCTATATTGTGATAATTTCTCAACAGATTTAGGATGATCTTTTTTAGTTATATATCCTAATGTTATGCCTTCTGAAACTTTTTCTTCTATATCTTCGTATTCTTCTATAATTTTATGAACTGTATTTATATTCTTTGCTGTTTCAACATAATTAAATTCTATTTTATTTAGGATAACATAATCAATATCTTCGTATATTTCTTTTAGTTTGGATTGTCCAACAGAATGTATATTTTAAAATTTTTCAACAATAGTTAATAAAAATGAAATTTCTTTATTATCTAAATATAGTTTATGATCATAATTATTAGAAGTTGATGCTTGTGAAGTATCCATAAATTATCAGGTTGGTAAATTATTATACAAAATTTTCTGGTATAAGTCCATTCTTTGATCTAGTAAAATACAATAATCTGCAATATATTGTTCGTATTTTTCTAAGAGTTTATTATATTCTTCAGAAGATATATTTTCATTTTCCATTTGATGTTTAATATCTTCCATTTTATCTTTCGATTTTTCTAAAAGGTTATCTAGTCCTTCTATTGTATATCCTGGCATTAGGTTTTGACTGTATTTGTCATTATTTTATTTTCTAAATCTATTTTAATTTCTAATATGTCAGAATAATCTATAATGTATTGATCATGATTTTCTGAAAGTATATAATATTGTTCAGATGATTCATCCATATCTATTAAATGAAATATAATGTTATCTATTTTTTCCATTATTTTTTCTAACAAATTATCTAATCCTTCAATAGTATATCCAGGCATTATAAACACAGATAAATAATTTATAAAGTTTCAAGTAATTTTTCAAATTCTATGAATGTTTGAGAATTGATAATATCTATGTCAGTCATGATATCTATACTTGGTTCAAATGGTATATTATATTTTGAAATACTTTTCTTTCCCTTTTCTAATTTATCAATTATATCTTGAATATCTTGTATCATTATAGATCTTACAGTACCTCTAGCAAAATTTTCTATCATATTTTCTTTAAAACTTTTTAATATCTCTTGTGATGCGTAGAGTTGCTTTTGGTATCCTATTTTATCAATTTCATTTTCATATTTAATACTTTTTTTACTTTTGATATGCTTTTGCACTTTATATGGACCTCTTTTAGTTCTGGGTTTTTTCATGATATAATTACTTTCATTTATGATATTAAGATTTTCAAAAACTGGTAAAGAAAGATTCATCTCTTCCATCACTGTCATAATCTATTACAGGATCATAATCATTATCACTACTAAATACATATCCTAAATATAATTCATTATTTATTTCAGTGTTATCGCTATCAAACCAAAAATAAATAATCGATTTTGTAATTTCTAATCCTAATATTCTTTTTAATGTTGGAAAGATGGCTAACAAACATGGCATATAGACATGATATAACTTTTTTTATTTCATTATTTGGTCTAGTGAACTGTTTATGCATGAACAAAGGTTCAATTATGCTATGATATTCATCATTATAAGGACTGTTTTGATAATTGAATTTAACAATTCTGGATTCTGTCATGTTAAAAGTTCTTCTTCCTCCTAATTCCGTAAAGATAGATATATTAAGAATACTAACCTCTTTTCCTATTCTCAGTACCTTTGTATTTTCCTTCTATTGTTAGTGACCTTCAGGCTTATAGGTTTCTGCTCCACACCCTCCAATGGCTTCATGCCTTCACGGGTTATTAGCTAAACCTGGATGTCTTCACTGTATAACTCTTCAGATGGAAAATATTTTAGGACAGAGTGTAGGGAGTTTTCTTAATAATATATATTCTTTTTAGAAATAGGATTTAGAAAACAAGAATTTAGAAACTCATCATAATATGATAAGTAAATTGGAATTTTATTGATAATATGAAGATTGACAAAGGATTGGTATGAGAATTTTTCAAAGACAAAAGATTTTTGGCTTTCTCACAAACTAAGTGCTCAAGAGTGTTCTGTCTCTCAACTAGCCCGGAGGCCTCTATTTATAATACTACATTGGACACAATTACATCATTGCTTACATCATCGTCCTCACAATTTTACAGCTTTTTTTTTTCCACCTAAAGACACACATGTCCCTCTATTATTTATTACATCACATGACCCTTACATTATAAGGACACTTATCATTCTCTTTTTTGGTCTTGATATGGCCCCTACATTGTCCTGCATTGTTGAATTAAAGTAGATCTATTAAATAGCTTCCACTTGTCCATCAATCTTGTTGGCATGTGAAGCAGATCCATCGAGTGGCTTCCACCTGTCCATCAATTCCTTTGACATGTGGGGCAGTTTCTGGCTATGCACGCCTCTTGCAAAGTGGCAAAACTTCCATGAATTTGATGAGTGTCAAATTTATTGATGTATTCTTGCAAAATTGTTGATTTTTCTTTTCCTCCATTAGTGAGTAGGGTCCATCAATTGTACTGGCATATGCATTTGAATTTTTTCTCATACAGGTTTTTGGCAATGTTGTAGAGAACTTTAATTCTCAATACCCTTTGGGATCTAAACCATGATCTTGTAATGTTTGGTACTGGCTTGGTATTTTTTTCCAACTCCAATTTGAAAATTTCGAGCAACATACCCAATCGTGATAATATGCTCAGCAGGATAATATATCCTTCCATCAATTTCAGGACTGATTGAATAAAATTTTAAATATATGGGTCTTCCTTGGGCAAACTTTGAAATTTCTCCTTTTAGTAAATCATCAAATTTTTTGATTTCTTTCAGATCTTTTCCTGGATAGATAAGATCCAAAAATCCATAATCAGCTGCCATTTTTGTCATGACGGGATCTCCTCCCTGTGTAACGATCAATCTTGGGTATACATGGTCTCCAGATGAAATGTAATAACAATCACATTCCTGAAGTTCATATATAACTTCAACAGTAGTTTTATATTCGTTTTCTTTTGGTAAAAAAGGGGAATCATCTTCCTCTCCAGCACGAATTCTGACTACCCTTGTGTGTTCATCTTTGGCATTGATTGTGATTTTTCGAGGACTGGCTTCATTTATAACAACTTTTTTGGGACTTGGTTCATCTCATTTGATCGTTGGTCCACCACTGCTTCCAGAAGATGTACCTGTTTGTATTTTTTATATAACCTGTTTGGTATCAGCCTGTTTGGTAATCAACGATTTAAACTGAGATTCAATTTCAATTATGTTATCGCTCAATTCTTTAGTATAATTGTGATGAAATGTTGAGATTTCCATCAATTGTTTGAAACTTCCTTGGAAAGTTTCTGCAAGTTGTTCAATTCCAAGTTTTATATCTTCAGCTTCCTCCATGAGAAAGTTCATTCGCTTTTTGGCGTCTATCAGAGATTGTTTGATATTATCCATCTGCAAATTCAATATTCCTACTTAAAAAGTCTGCAAGATAATTATTAACACTTTTAATATGAACTATATCAAAATTATAAAATGCCAAATAGGCTTGCCATCTATGGAGCCTTCTATATTGAGGTTCTGGTGGTAATTTATTTTTTACTAAACCTACAACTTGAGAATTATCAGTTTCAACAATGAATTTCTTAGATAATAAAAATAATGAAAACTTTTTTATTCCTCTGATGATTGCTAACAGTTCTTTCTCATGAGTAGTATAATTTATTTCTGCTTGATTAAACGTTCCACTTGAGTATCTACAAATTTCATTAAGATCTGTTTTTAATATTGCTGCCCAATACTTATCTGAGGCATCAGTATTAACTATTAGATTATCTCTTTCATCTGGTAATCTTAATTTTGGCAAATTTTTACATTCTTCTTTTAGTGATTTGACAATTTCTGTATGTTCATCACTCCATCATTTGGTATTTATTTTTCTGAGTAAAATCTGAATTTTATGTCTCTTTTTTTATAGATTTTCAATAAATCCTTCTGCATAATTTAAACATCCTAAAATTTTTTGTATTTGTTCTTTTGATTCTAATTTGTCTGAAAAACTTTCTATCTTTTTAGATATGTGGGTTTGTAATTTTATCCCCCTTTTATCTATTGATAATCCAAGAAAATCAATTTCTTATTTTTCTATTATACCTTTATTTTTTGAAAGAACAATTCATTCTTTTTTGCATTCATTTAAAAATTTAATTAAATGGTTTCTATGTTCTTCTCTATTATTAGAACATATTAATATATCATCGACATAGACAATTAAGAATTCATTAAATTTTCTAAATATGTTATCAATTTTTCTTTGATATATTTGTGGTGCATTTTTTAAACCAAATGACATAACCATCCATTCATACTTACCTTGTGGTGTACTAAATGTTGTGTATTGAATACTATCTTCTTCCATTTTTACTTGCCAAAATCTTGATTTGCAATCAAATTTAGAATAATATTGTTTTCCTTTTGCAAGATTTATTAGTACCTCTTTATTTGGTAAAAAGTATCCATCAAATTTAGTATATTTGTTTAACTCTTTATAATTTATCACCATTCTAGCTTTTCCTCTTTTTTGCTCAGAATGTTTCATAACCATAAAAGCTGGACTACTATGGGGTCCATTACTAGGTCTGATTAATTTTTGGTTAAGTAATTCTTTTATCTGAGTTTTAAATTCTTGTGTATCATGTATGGTATACATCATTGGTCTAACTCTTATAATAACATTTTCTGTTAATTCTATTTTCTGTTAATTCTGATTCACTTATATAAACTTCTTGATCATAGTATTCTTCAATGTCTGATATTTCACTTAGTTCACTTTCTATTTCTAGATATTCTTTTTGTAATATTTTAACCTTCTTTTTATTACAATCAGGGCTTATATGTCTCATTTCTCCACAATTCCAACATTTACATTGGCTTTTGTCTTTCTTATAAGTTTTATTTTTCTGTCTTTTATTTGGATTATATCTTATTTTGTAATATCTTCTCTTAGGTTTTATATATTTTTTCCTAAATTTTCTGAATTTTTTAAACTTTCTATTTTTATATTTTCTTTTATTATTATTTATTCTTCTTTCAGGGTTACATCCCCATTGAGTAGATTTTTTCATATCTTCACAACATATTCTGGTTAATTTTCCTGATTTCTTTAATAATTGTCTTTGTTAACATATATATGCTAATCTTTCAAATATGAATTTTATTCTTGATCCTAATGTTCTAGGTGTTCCAGGGTTATCTCTAATAAATTTTTCAAATTCTATTTTAAAGTATATTCCCCATGAACCTGGTAATTTATTGTAATACATATCTCTATATACTTCTTGATTTTCATTACTATAGAATTGGACATAATAGTATTCTTTAAACTCATAAGTATATTCTTTGATTTTACACATATTGTTAAATTTATTAATCTTACTCTTGCATTATCTTTTTCTCTTATTGATTCTGCTTCAGAATTACTTATCCAATTTTCTCCTAAAAATTCATCCGCAATATAATCTACTAACTTTTCTATTCCCTTTCTATCTGATTTTATTAGTTCCGTCTGTACATTTCTTCTTATTAATGCTTTCGTATCACTATTTATTCCTTCCCACCAATTTCTAACATGTCCTTCAAAAGATGCTACTAAAAAATTTATCATTCTATCAGTATTTTCCCATGTATCATCTTTATTGTATAAAAAGAATAGTATCATTGAATCTGCCCAAGTTAATAAGGCTTTTTTAGTATCTATTTTACAATCCAAATCTAATTTTGTTCTTCCATGATTAATAGGTTTATCATAATTATTATTTGGTTCAAACCTATCTTTATATTTATTTCCCCTAGGTGGTTGTCTATCTCTAATTCTATCATAATATTGCCGGTGTGGTTTACTATATAAGGGTGCATAACTTTCATCTGGATCTGGTAATTCTTGTTTAGAAATTCCTATAGGAGCAGGGTTAGGTGCACCTCCAGTATTCATTAAAACTTGGTATTCATCAAAATTTTCTATACTTAATTGGTCAAAATTTTCTATAAGCAAATCTAATTCTTCATTCATTTTTGTCTCGGTCTTCTTCAATTTTTTCTTCAGCTTTTAATTTTCCTAAAGTTTTTTCTATAAATTTTTGTAATTCTAATTCATCCTCTAATATTTTTGGTAATATTTTTCTCCTGAATTCATCATCCATACTTCCTGCTTTTATTATAATTTTTTCTTGTTCGAAATGCTTTTTTCCTATTCTAAGTATTTCTTTTTTTATGAATTTTTTATCTATTTTTTTATCTTTGGTTTTATTATTTTCTTTGAATTCTCTAATTTCTAGTTTTAGTATATTTATATTATTTCTTTCTTCTTTTAATTCATTTTTTACTTCTTGAACATCACCTATCAATTATTTTATTAATATTTTTAGATCTTCAATATATTCGCTTATTGACATTTTATACTCTTGGTTTTTGAGTTTTTTGTACCTTAAATAGTCTGTCATACATATCATCTATTTTTATTTCTATATTTTTGATTTTTTCTTCTATTAATACAATTTTTTCGTTTTCATTCTTTCTTATATTCTCATTTAATTTATCTATTTTTTCTATAATTATTCCAATTTTATCTTGATTAATTAATTCTCCTGACTTTCTTTGAAATTCTTTTAAGATTTTTTCATCTATATTTTTAACTTCTCCTATCATTTCTTTTAATTCCTTGAATTGTATTGTTAGTTTATTTTGAATATTTTGTAATTTTTCTTTGATATTCATATCCTGTATATTTAATTGTTGTAATTATATTTTTATATGTTTGCCATAAAAATGCACTTATCCAATTTAATTGCATATTAAGAAATTCATCGGATTCTCCACATGAGCTTAATAGTTGAAACATAGTTGTATTGGCTCCTTTTATTTGGTAAGATCCTACTGGTAGATTAATATTTTCTATTATTTGTTTTTCAAATTTTATTTCTAGAAATTCTGTCATTAAATTTTTCCTTTGATATGCTCAACTTCTAATCTTAATTCTGTATCATATTTTACTTCTTTACATATCATTATATTATATTTACAAAATTCTTCAATTGATCTTAACATCGTTTTTCTTTGTTGTGCTCTATAACTTTTTATGTAATATTTTATTTCTTCAGTTATATCATATTTTTTTCATATTGATTTTTTCTTTGTTATTTATGATCATAAGTTTATTAGGTAATTGTTTTAGAATTATATTAAAGTATTTTCTTTTACTTTCTAATGATTTTAGTCTTAGAAATCCTTTTCTTTTTATATTTCTTTCTTCTATCATTTGATCTAATATATTTCCTCTTTGTTCTATTATTGAATCTAATTTTTCATTTGTTTTCATATCTAGATATTTGATTAATAAGGGTTCTCCTCTATGATAATCCATTTCTATAATCTTTATATAATTCTTCTAGTATATCTTTGTGAATTAAATCTAATATTTCGTTTATGATAAAATCTTCTTTTATTATGTCGAAATTTATTAGATCATAAATGTATTTTCTTATATCTTTGTTTAAGTCTCTTAAAGTTCTCAAGATTTCTATTTTATAATTATCGGGTAATATTAATGTATGCATAATCATAAATCTTGATGTATATATTATATATTTATTTTTAATTTGTGTTATATAATATTTATTTTTTAGATCTGCCATATGACTCTGATACCAAAGTGAGGGGATGCTACTATGAGCGAACAAAAATCAAATAAAATCATATAAACAAATTAATAAAAAATATGTAAAGTTTTAAGGACTAAGTTGTAACTTTTCTAAAATCTAAGAGGCTTGGTTGAAATATGATATTTAAGGGTATTTGAGGTAGTTTATAGTGTTTAAGGTCATTTTGATGAATTGATAAAATTTTTGGCTATTTTTTCAAATGACCATTTTCATGTGGCCATTTCTATGGTATACCACTCATTTTATAGCCTTGGTTTATTCATATTCAAATTCAAATAAAGCATATTCCTCCAAATTGACGTTAAAGATAATTTTATAATTTTCTTATTATATGAAAATGGAGATTTAGCTTGTGTCTGAGATCATCCAAATTGTGGTTGAAGAAAATTTTATAATATTCTTATTATATGAAAATGGAGATTTAGCCTCTGTCGGGACTCGGGATCGTGTTCTTGCCAATTTTTGTTATAGTGATTTTGACTTTATAGGATCCACAAATAACTTTGCTCTCACAGCGCCTACACTGTTTAACTGCTGTCACTGTACCAAATCATAATTTTTTGACCAAAAACTCGGTCCCAGACAGGGGCTTAGAAACCAAAATCGGATTTTATAATTTTGAGAGATGTTTAATAATTTTTTGTTTATTATATATAAAAAGTTAATATAAATTTATAATATTACTGATTATACTAACAACATGAAAGTCTTCGGCATAACTACAACTAAATCTCTTAAAAGTACATTAATAAAAAATGAAGCCTCTGAAATTGAAGATATTATAACTAGTTTAGTCTTCATTTTTTGCTTAAGTTTGTTGTGCACCTGTGCTTCATTTTTGTTTCACCAATAATAGATCATAGGGAAAACTCAAAATTAATAATTCCATAAAATAGTTGTAATTGTTGTATATAGGATGTAGGAAATGGAGAATAACAACAAAATGAACAAGAAATAATAATAATCTATACCACTTCTAAAAGTCACTTAAAGTGAGAAAACTTTTTTTGACATTTCTACCCTCGCAACATTTTTATAATTTCATATTTATCCTTAATGTTAATTAATGAATAATTGTTTTAATATTATTTTTCTTTCATTTTATAAATAATGTCATTAATTTTAAAACACTAACAATCTAAACTCTTTACTTTTTTCACTGAAAGTCTTTCAAATAAAACCTAAAACTTTCAATTTTTATTTTCGTTGATTTATTTGAAATTATTATTTATTCTCACTAAATGGAAACACAAATACAATTATATTAATACATTATCATAAAGGAAATAGTGAAAAAAGTCCCGTTATAATTTTTTTCATGAAACTGAAACTCTCATTCTTAATTAAATATTAATATATTTTCATTATTAAGAAAGTTGCGAGAAATACAAATAAAATATTTTTTGAATTATATTATGAATATTCTATTATTTTATCATTTGTCAACAATGTCGTTAATTAAATAAAAATATTTACGACCATCATTCTATAACCAAAATCACATGCATTATAACCTTCAACCTAATACATTTACATAGTTATATATAACTTCTAATTACTAATTTTCATTAACAAGTTTACAATTCCAAAGAATCCTTAATATTCATGTATGTTTTTTACACTAAAATGAATTCAATACAACATATACTATAACACAATATAGATCATTATAAATTCAAAAGGGGTTAAAAGTCTAACATCATATTTTCCTGAACTTTTTTGAGACATCATTTCTCTCAAATTTGATTTTTAACAAATCGAATGGTTTTGTTCGCAAATTAAAGTATAAATCATATGTTTCTATGAAATCTGATTATATATGACAAAGATTGAAGTAGAAAAATTTCTAATATCTGTAAATATTCCATTGAACGTATATATACATATGGAAGTTTCAAAACTTATTTTGAATTTTTATTAATGAAGATTTGATATTTCTCATTATACTTGTCTATCTTTATTTTAATAAATTTTTTATATTAAATAAATATGTTTTCTTTTTAATACTTATAAGGTACCAAATTCTTGCTACACAATTTTAGGTCACAATTGAAAATTTTGCTCACACGCTTCAGAAAAGAAAAACATATTGACTTTATGATGAAAAAATTAGACCAATAATAATTACACATTTCCAAATGTACACGCTAAAATTGAAATCAATTTCACGAAAAACAGCAAAATTGAAAAGATTGAAGAAGTGATCTCACCAAAATTATCAAATTTATGCATTGTTAAATTCTCACAAGTCCCAAACTTTGTTATAGAGGAAAAATACTCGGTAAATTTTCGTTGTCGTTTTTTGTTCTTTTTATAATATTTCAAATATTATATAAATAAAACTTATAATTTATTCCCAAATATTATCGGCGTTGTTCTTAACTTGAAGATCATATTTGCTTTCATCAAATAAGTGATCAGTGTCAGAAACTTTGTTTAAACGTAAAAAATTTATTTGAATTTGTTAATTCTATTTGTCTTGCATTTTTTTGCTAATTTTCTTGAGAAAGACTCGAAATTTTTGCCAAATATAATTTCTAAAAATTACTTCATATGGACAATTAACGTGCAAAGCACGTTTAGACAGCTAGTAATAATAATAAAGCTCAAACACGTAAAACATTGTACTCAAACTATATTTGCTTAACCGAGATTTGAATTACTTTGAAGGATTATAGCAAATATGTTAGTAGGATTTATCAAGCCTTTGATCAATTTCAAACTAATCGAAGTAAGAATCTTGAATGAACTAAGAACACTATACATGATGAGATTTTATCTTTGTGGAAATTTTTTATCACGAAGTGTATAAAATATATTTGATGCGTTTAATACTATCACCTATTTATAATACCTCAAGCATCACTTATAAAATGATGCAAAAAATTGTTAAAAATGCACAAAAAATATCAAAATACTGATCACAAATTAACCCTTGACGATCGCAGAGTGTAAAAAAGGGCGATCGCCTAGGCCAAAATCTAGGCGACTGCCTGATCCGTTCGAGCAGTCCTTTCGTGCATTTTTACTTGTTTTTGATTTGATATTTTCACTTATATCAATAATATTGATCAATATACATCTCAATTCATGTTTAAACGAAAATTTTCTAACAATCCCCCACTTGTTTAACAATGAATTTGAGCTGGATCTCAATTTTGGCAACACTTAGGCATAATGTATGTATATCTTTCGATTTGAATTCAACGTTAGTGCAATCAATCACAAAGCGTCATTGAAATCCTAGGTAGCATGAAAACTTTGAACCTATTATTCCATCGTAATGATAACGACGAGGCACACACATAAATATCATTGTATTCAAAGTTTATCACAACTCACTTAGCGTTTTTATGACCTTGCTCTCATCCTATTCACGAACTTCTTATGAGAAAAACTTCAATTCTCAATTGAGGTAACACCACCTCGAAGTTTATGTAGTAAAGTTCTTCTAATATATTTTCCATATTTATAGATACTTGATTTAATTGAGCAGAATTTTATTAAGAGTTTTAAACTCATCTCTCATTTCCTATGACAACCAACACTTATTTTTTTGTATGTGTTGAAAAAACTATTAAAATATCGAATGGCTTGTTATTTTTGAACCTAAAATATATATTTTTTAGTAAGATACTAAGATTAGGTACTATTGATATCATTGGTGGATCTTTATGAAAGAAGTCTTAACTCCATCCTACTCTATGTAGTCCTTACCGATTCCTTAGTGAGTGACTTAGTCAGATGATCTGTTAAATTATCACTTGACTTTATATAAGTGACTGAAATTACTCCACATTTCATCAATTTCTTCACATAATCATGTCTTAGACTTATATATCTAGACTCCATTATACACTTCATTGTATGCTCTAGGTAAGGTGGCTTGACTATCACATAGTATAGAAATAGAATTTGTATTATTCTCTCCCAATGGAATCACATACAATAGATCTTATAGCCACTTAATTTCTTTTCAGACCTCTGCCAATGCTACAAATTCGGGTTCAGTTGTTAAGTGTATTATGCAAGTTTGTTTCTTGAATCTTCAAGAAACTGCTACTCCTCCAAGAGGAAACACCCAAAGTGGATTTATTCTCACGTGTACTAGATATAGGATTGTCAAAAATTTAGAATATTGAAGACATTGATTGTAGCGACCAAGATTTTTTACGCGATTAATAATTATTTTAATAGAAAATCGTGTCGCTACTATTTCACCCATTTTTATTAAGTTAACGCCACGACGTATTCGTATAGCCAAGTCAAGAAATAATCGAGATCGTTCGATTTTAAATTAAATTCCGAATTTCTAAAAATATCTCCATTCTCTTGATTTAAAGTATATTAAGTCTAAGTACTTAATTCAATGTTATCCCAATATTTATTTGTACAAAAATTACTTTTATTATTTAAATTAAGAAAATATATGCAAGCATGAGAGGTTCCATTATATATAATAATTATGAGAATCTTAATTTAATAAATATGGAAAAGTATATAAATGGTTGATAGATTCCATTATATGTAATCATGAAGAGCATAATATTTGTATAAATATGGAAAAGTATATGAATGAATTATATACTCCATTATATATAATCATGAAGAGCATAATATTTGTATAAATATGGAAAAGTATATGAATGATTGATAAGACTCCATTATATGTAATCATGAAGAGCATAATATTTTTATAAATATGGAAAAGTATATGAATGAATTATATACTCCATTATATATAATCATGAAGAGCATAATATTTGTATAAATATGGAAAAGTATATGAATGATTGATAAGACTCCATTATATGTAATCATGAAGAGCATAATATTTGTATAAATATGGAAAAGTATATGAATGATTTATATACTCCATTATATATAATCATGAAGAGCATATTATTTGTATAAATATGGAAAAGTATATGAATGGTGCTTTACTTTAAGAAAATGATGTGTTAAAATTAATAGAATTGAATGATTATGTTTACAATATGCCAACTTTATACATCTATTTAAACCCATCTCTTTTACACACAACTCTACACATATACACTTATTTCCAATCTCTTGACAAAATCCACAAGTAAGAGAAATTCAAGGTGGTCAAGAAAGTTTTGGTCCATTTACTACTACACTTCATTTTAATCTTTTAAAAGGTAAGTATATCTTATGTTTTTATGAAAAGTAAGTATGTTTTTATGAAAGGTAAATACACCTTATGTTTTTATGAAAAGTAAGTATGTTTTTATGACAAGTAAGTATATCTTATGTTTTTATGAAAAGTAAGTATGTTTTTATGAAAGGTAAATACACCTTATGTTTTTATGAAAAGTAAGTATGTTTTTATGACAAGTAAGTATACCTTATGTTTTTATGAAAAGTAAGTATGTTTTTATGACAAGTAAGTATATCTTATGTTTTTATGAAAAGTAAGTATGTTTTTATGAAAGGTAAATACACCTTATGTTTTTATGAAAAGTAAGTATGTTTTTATGACAAGTAAGTATATCTTATGTTTTTATGAAAAGTAAGTATGTTTTTATGAAAGGTAAATACACCTTATGTTTTTATGAAAAGTAAGTATGTTTTTATGACAAGTAAGTATATCTTATGTTTTTATGAAAAGTAAGTATGTTTTTATGAAAGGTAAATACACCTTATGTTTTTATGAAAAGTAAGTATGTTTTTATGACAAGTAAGTATATCTTATGTTTTTATGAAAAGTAAGTATGTTTTTATGAAAGGTAAATACACCTTATGTTTTTATGAAAAGTAAGTATGTTTTTATGACAAGTAAGTATATCTTATATTTTTATGAAAAGTAAGTATGTTTTTATGAAAGGTAAATACACATTATGTTTTTATGAAAAGTAAGTATGTTTTTATGACAAGTAAGTATATCTTATGTTTTTATGAAAAGTAAGTATGTTTTTATGAAAGGTAAATACACCTTATGTTTTTATGAAAAGTAAGTATGTTTTTATGACAAGTAAGTATATCTTATGTTTTTATGAAAAGTAAGTATGTTTTTATGAAAGGTAAATACACCTTATGTTTTTATGAAAAGTAAGTATGTTTTTATGACAAGTAAGTATACCTTATGTTTTTATGAAAAGTAAGTATGTTTTTATGACAAGTAAGTATATCTTATGTTTTTATGAAAATGTTTGGATCATTGCTATGAAATCAATCTCACAAGATTGTTATGGGTTCCATATGATATGTTTATGATTATGCTAAGGGGACCGGAGTTTAGTAGCGCTACACATAAGAATTCTTGCCATTTAAGTTCGGTAAAATTCTTGTGTCTCCCTATGTTTATGAATATTTCAATCCTATCCTATGTTATGATGAAAATGATCCATATGCATTCAAAAGAAAATTTATGCTTGGTATACTTACTGAGATTTTATAAATCTCACTCCACGATATTTACCATTTTCAGATAATTGAAGGTTCGAGGCGGTCAACATGGAAGTGGCAAAAGTGGTTAAGATTGATGAGATAATTATGTTGAACTTTATGTAAGAAAATTATGTTCTATTTTTATTCACAAATAAAATTATGGGATTCTAATTATTCTTTTGAATAATTTTACATTACTATTTAAGTCTCGATAATATGATATGAGTCACTTTTTGTGGCACTCGAATGGTCGAGAATTCGGGTCGTCACATTGATACTTGGTTTTCTTTAAATAACCAAGAATTCTTCCGATAACCTTTATTTGAGGTACTAGTAAACCTACTAAGCTTACTAACTGCAAATGTTAAATCCGGTCTAGTGTATTACACTGCATACATTATAGAACCGATAGCACTAGCATATTCAAGTTTTGATATTGTTCTTCTATCATTTTGTATAAGTTTGATACTAGCATTAAATGAGGTGTTTGCTTCTTTAATGTTCAAATGATTGAACTTATTAATCACATTCTCCATAAAATGTGATTGATTAAGTATAAAACCCTACTATTTCTTGTGACCTTGATAGCTAATCTGATATTCACTTATCCAAGATCTTTCATTTTGAATGTGAAAGATGAATTTTTTTAATTTCATCTATACATTGCATATGATTTTTAATTATCAACATATCATCTACACAGAGGCATATAATCACTACATATTTTTCACATTCCTTTGGATATAAGCACTTATCAACACTATTGTATTTGAATCCAAAAGACATAATTGACATATCGAATTTCTCATGCCACTTTTTTAATACTTTTTTTAAACCATATAATGATTTAACCAATTTATATACTTCATTTTTATTTTCGGGGAGAACAAAATATTCCAAATTTCCCATATAAACCTCCTCATCGAGGTCCCCATTCCAGAATGCATTTTTTACATCAATTGATGTATATGCAACTTATGAATGAAAACTAAGACAAATATTATTCTTATAGAAGTAATATGTGTCACATGTGCATATGTGTTAACTTAATCTATTCATTTTTTTCAATATCCATTGGCTATTAACTAATCTTTAAAGGTATTGAGAGTACCATCTGCATTGTACATCCTTTTAAATACCGTTTGCACCCAATAGATTTGGAGCCATGTGGTAAGTCAACAATTTTTCAAGTATTGTTTGCTATTATTATTGAGTTTATCTCATCATTTATAACATCTTTCTCAAAACTACTATCTCTAGATGACATAGCCTCTTTACAGGTTTTATGATCGATTTCATTTTGAAGAACGTATGATATTGTTATTATGATACTCCTTTTATTTTCCTCAACGAGAAAAGGAGAAATAAGTTGAGAGTCTATCTCATCCGGTCCTAGTACCTTTCTTTTCCAGTTCTTTTGTTTCTATGAAGTTCATTAGGATTATCAATATCTTTAAAAGATGGTTCTCCAAGTAATCTTGTAGAACTAGGAATCTCTTTATATAATTCCTCTATAGGATTGTTATTCAAAGATAATGAATCCTCAAAGAACTCTACTTCACGTTGTCACGTTGGCTTCCAAGTTCAATAATCGATATGCTTTACTATTTGTAGCATATCCAACAAATACAAGTTTGATCCCTCTTGGACCAAGTTTTGTTCATTTATGATTGATATTTTTGCAATAACCAAGACACTCCAACATTTTGAAGTAACCAATGTTTAGTTTTCTTCATTTCCATAATTAATATGGGGATACTTTAATAGATTTAGAGGGAACTCCATTAAAAACATGACATGCATTAAGTAAAGGTTCACCAAAAGATTAAATGGTAATTTAGAATATATTAACAGTGCATTAATCATTTTAACAAGTGTTAATTTTTTCTTTCAGCCAAATCATTTTGTTTGAGTGTTCTAGGTACACTATATTGATGAATTATACCATATTGTTCACAAAGCAAGTTAAAATCACTTGAAAAAAATTCATCACTTCTAAGTGATTTTCAACTTTAATTTTATAAGATTTGAAAATTTCAAAACCTTATGTTTTAATAAATAAACATAAGTAAATCTTGAACAATCATCTATAGTCGTTATGAAATATCTTTCCACTAGTTAACATGTTGTTTAATTCACATATGTCGATATACACAAAATCTAACAAAATTGTTGTTCTAGTCACTATAAAAATATTTCTTAATCATCTTATATTCCACACAAGTTTTACATTTATAAACGTTGTTCTCATCGTAAGATATTAAATTACATTTTTTCATTCTTTTCATAGTATTATTGTCAACATGCCATAATCTACCATGACATAAAATAAAAGAGTCAATTATATAAGCGAAATTCACTTTATTATTATTATTATTATTATTATTATTATTAATATTATTATTAACAATACATAATTTGACTATATCATCAATAGAATAGTCTTTTCCAACAAAGATCTCATTACGTGATAATAAAAGTTTACCGGAGTCATAAACACTTTTGTTCCTGATTTTCCCAAGAGATCACCACTAATTAAGTTCATATTCATATTCGGAACATGGAATACATTAGTAAAAGTAATGATTTTTCAGGATGTGAAGATGATGCCCACACTTCCTTTTCCAACCACTTTGGCACGACATTCGTTACACATTTGTATCTCATGTCTATATTCAATGTCATGATAAGTTTTGAATAAAGACTTATCATAACACACATTCACGATAGCACAAATATCGTACTATCAACCTTGAACTTTTCCTCTAACAGCATTGGCTTCAATATTGTTGACACAATGTTATCATCTTCAACGGAGTTTATTTTGTGTTCGCCTTTGGTTTTCTTTTTATGCCTACATACCATGGTCCGACGATCGATTTTTTCACAAACATTGCATATTCTATTTGGTTTTGGGTTGAACTTCCCTTTGTTCTTTTTAGGACCAAGATGTTCCCTTTGAATTTTTTATTGTTGGAGTGTTCAGTCTTTTCAATAGCATTTGGTTTAGACTTGCCTTCATAAGAATTTTCATTCTTAGCTCTCATTCTAGACTCTTCTTCAATGCGGAGATATTTTTGTATTCGTTCAAAAAAGTAATATTCGGAACTATGAAGAATCTTCCCCTTTTAAGCATTTGGAAGTTTAGAAATAATTGCTCCCACTTGAAAGGATTTCAAAAGTTCTATTTTGACTTCTTTTAACTTGTTGATAAGAACTCACAATTCATGCACTTGGGGAAGAATGGGACTGTTTTCCAAAAATTTATAATCAAAATATTTTGAAATTAAAATTTCTTGGTACCTTCTTCCTCCACTTTATATTTTTTTTTCAATTCGTTCCCAATTCCTTTTACCGAAGTAGTGTTGGTGTATTGGTTATAAAAATGATTTGACAAGGCGTTCAATATGTGTCCACGACAAATCGATTCACCTTCCTGTCTTTTCTTCCTTTTAGCCCTTATGATATATGTGTCGGTCACCGCTGGTTCCATTAGAAGTTTTAAGTCCGGTTCCAAAGTATAGAAAATCTTCAATGCGGTGAATATGAACTTCAACGTATCTTGCCAACGCATGAAGTTAGTTTCATTGAGACTATCGAGCCTTACAAGATCTCGATTCATCAATCTTATAGTTGCAAGAATTTTTTTATTCTCCATGATTAGATATAGTTTGAGATTGTTGTATACAGAATGTAGGCGATGAATAATAATAACAAAATGAACAAGAAATAAAAAAGGCTCAAACAGTTAGAACATTGTCCTCGAACTATATTTGCTCCATCGAAATTTGAAGTTGGTTTGAAGGATTATAGTAAATAGGTTTATAGGATTTATCAAGCCTTTGATCAAGTTCAAACCAAGTAAAGTAAGAATCTTGAACAAACTAAGAACACTATAATTAATGATATTTTATAATTGTAGAAATTTTGGATCCCAAAATGTATATAATAGATTTGATGTATTTAATATTTCCTCCCATCACCTATTTATAACACCTGAAGCATCACTTACGAAACAGTGCAAGAAATGGGTGAAATGCATAAAAATACTTGTTGTGATTAAAAATCTCAACGGTCACAAATTAACCCAGGCGATCATCTAGGTATGCAAATACCCCTATGCTATATGCAGAGGGGGCCAGGCAATCGCCCAGGCCAAAATCTTGGCGACTACTCGTTCCATTCGGGCAGTACATTCATGCAATTTTCATTTTTTTTTTTTTTTTTTTTGTATGATTTTGAACTCTTTCCACTTATTTCAACAACATTGATCCATATACATCTCAATTCATATTCATTTATAAACAACAACAGTAAAGCTTCACAAATAATTCGTGATTTCTTCTGAATTGTGATATTATTAACTATAACATTGAATTCTCTGTTAAATCTAAACCCGAAAAATTGCAAAGTTGGATCTGTTTCAAAGATCCATGTAGAAAATATCTTGTATACAAGAACTAAATATATAAATTTGTCTTTTTTAAAATCATATATAAACAGGAGAGATTTATTTTTGATATCTTAAAGGTGGACTGGTGGAGCAAAAATTGGTTTGGGGATTTGTTACTTTCCTCAAAGTTGGGATTACATGTGTATTTTTCTTTTAAAAGAAAGTGTAGTTCACCCACCAAACAAACGATTTGTCTTGGATAAAACCAGCCAAAAGGACCAATTTTACAAAAAAATGAAAAAGTTTGAGACGATTTGATTTACCTTTGAAAGATTTGGTTCGATTATGCAATATCTCATCCCCTCCCCCCCCCCCCTCAAAAAAAAAAAAAAAAAAAAAAACAACGAGGCAAGTGAGGAGTTGATCAACGAGAGATTGGATAATCAACGGCACAGATTCATAGCTCACCATATGTAACAGTTGTTTTGTCTTCAACCCCTTTCACCTAATTTATCAATCTCTCCAGCATTAATTAATTAAATTAATTAATTAATCAGTTGCTGTCTAGGGTTCTTCGCCACTTAGATATATATATATTACATAATTCGTTTTCAATCAAGCACATTTTAGCCTTATTTGAGCTCACACAGTGCAGTTGAAAGTTTCTGTTGGGATTTCAGCAATTACTGGTGGGAAATATGGGCGTGGATGAAGTTTCTGAGCAAGAATTCAAACCGCAGAAGAAAAAATCAGCTTCTGATGATGATAAAAGGCGAGGGATTTTACCATTTTCATTGTCTTTTTTTTTTTTTTTTAATAGTTATTTCAAACGCTCTGTCAAAACGGAAGCCTTTCATTTTGTACAGGAGAAAGAAAATCACACCTGGAAGTTTGATGAAAGCTCTGATGAAGCCTGGGACCGGTGAAAAAACGCCTAGTGATGGTGATCAGGTTTGTTATTGTTACTAATTATGTTCATTGAGGTGTTGTAAATGTAGATTACAATATTCTTCAGTGTAATTCAGTTATTCTGCAGTTATTATAGAATTAGCGTCCATAGAAGACTGGGAAATATGATTTGTAGAAATATTACGGGGTTTCCTTTGAATCCTGTAGGTTATGTATCATTGTACTATTCGAACAGTGGATGGAGTGGTTGTTGAGTCAACAAGAGCAGAATTAGGAGGTAAGTGGGACTCTATGCTTCACTAACAAATAGCAATGGCGTTGGAAGTAAGTAATAATAACAGAAAACCATAATGTAGAAATAGAACAAGAAAAGAAAGCAAAATATGTAATTGACCGCAATTTTATCAGAGGGGATTTGCTTAATCGTTTTGATGTAATTGAACTAGAAAATGTTCCATTATCTGCTTTCCATATTGGATGGAAATAATGTTTTAATGCTTATTGATACATAAACTTCATGACACCTAAAAGAATTTTTATTGGAATATATCAAACGGGAATAGCCATTGAACTGTTCACATAACCTAATATTCGTCCATGAAATAGTACTTAGTGCCTTATGGTCATGATGCATGTGTCCTTCTCCAATTTTTTTTTTTTTCCTGCATTTATGTTTTTTTCCATTTTGTTCAATACTTTTCTTGATTTTCCATTTTAACGGCAGTAATACAATGCATCTAACTGATTTTCATCATTTTATGGTTGCAATCTATTATATCCTCCTCCGCTATTGAAGTTATTTAACTAGAAATTCTTCATAAATTATATTCTCATGTCACAGGCAAGGGTACCCCAATAAGACAGGTCTTGGGTAAAAGCAAGATGATATTGGGATTGCTAGAAGGTTTTCCTACAATGTTGAATGGTGAAGTTGCAATGGTATGTGGAACTTGTTCATGTAGAAAAAAGTAATGCTAGAACATGTATGGGAAATACTTTAGCATTCTTTAGGTTTGGTTTATTGTATTATTTAAGATGTCTAAAGGCACTTTCTTGACACCCTCCTCCACAAGCTCATAAACATATAATTTTGAATTAGTCCGAGATCTATTGGTAATTGATATTTAAGAAGAAGCCTCATTAAAGCTGTCGAGGGATTTACTACCGGGCAAATTAAATACTCCCTCCATCCCATAAAGATAGGCTCATTTCTACACAGATTAAGGAAACATAATTAATATATGTTGGAACTATAAATTTACTTACATTTTATTTTTACCTAATTTACCCCTACATTAAATAATGAGACCTAATTTACCCCTACTAAATAATAAGTAGTTCATGTTTAGTGATAACAATTCATATTAAAAAGGGGTATATTAGAAAATTAAGACATTAATATATTATTAACAAGGAAAGTGACCTATAATTTGGGACAAACAAAGAAGGAAAACGAATTTATCTTTGTGGGACGGAGGGAGTATATAATATTATGATTGTTTGGAACTTTCTCTAATTTTTTTTATACAACCATAAGATATATTGAATAGCTAATTTGGTGACTTTTTTCTTCTCCCCCTGCATCTTATGAGGAAGATATTCCATATTCTAGTGCATTGGAAGGTGAAATAATTTCTAGAAGACTTGTGCTTCGTCTTCCCCATTTCATTACTTTGGTAATTTTTTACCGGTGTTCGGTCTATTTTCTGATATTTATTTTAGCAAGATAAGAGAGTTATTACAAAATCGGGGAAAGAGAGAAATAAATGCTTAAATGGAGCCATTAAAATTGCATACATCACCGGTTGAGAGTTGGTCTAAGTATATTCTCCATGTATGGTTCAATTTGTTAGTTCTCTTCTTAGTAGGGGTTGATGTGGTTCGATTTGGTTCTGATTCTAGAAGAACCGAACCTAACCATAAACTGATGGTTTTTTACTAATGGAACCAATTAGTTTTTTTAAAGATATGGAACCGAACCGCTCGATTCTGATTTGGTCTGGTTTGGTTTGGTTCTGGAACCATTTTTAAATAATAAATGCAGATTAAAAGCTATTTATAACCGCTTCTTCATTAGAATTCATCTACATCATTACTAAATAGAAAATGAAATTTTTAGCTAATTAAACAAAAATTTAGAAGAAGTAACATGTTATTCTAAATCAAAGAAGAAGAAACTCGTCTAAAAGAAGCTGGCGATTCGTTGAAACTTAGAGAATCGAACATAAAGGCCTTTTAGACTTATAGATACAGGTTACGATGAAGTTCTGACTCCCATTCTACCATGATGCTATGTGATTTAGGGATGAAATTTGTAATTTGAGTTTGGGTTAACTCTTGAGAATTGACGAATTGGATTGAGGTTTATATATACATAAATTTTAAAAAATAAACATCAATGTCGTCGATGTTGACTAAGTAGTGCAACGATTACTATTTTATAGGAGTGCAAGTAAAGCAGCGTGAATGCGTATCTATAATTGAAAAGAAGAAAAATGAATTAGAATTAGAATTAGAATTTAGACTTATGATTTAAAATCTTTGTCTAATAAGAAATGTAATAAAATGTATGGTAAATAACATTTTTGTACATTTCACATTTATAATTTCAGATTTGAATTTTTTGGTGAAATGAATACCCACTAATTTGTAAATATATATATATATATATATATATATATATATATACATATATATATATATATATATATATATAAATTGAGTTTGGTTCTTGGTTCTGGTTCTTGAATGAGAACCGAAACCAGAACTGAAACCAAATGGTTATTGATTATAAGAACCAAACTATTATTTTTTTTATATAGAACCGAACCAAACCGCTTGGTTTGGTTTGGTTCTGATTTGATCTGGTTTGATTCGGTTATTTTGTCTACCCCTACTTCTTAGTGTTATCGCTATGTCCTTGTGTTTCTTTTCTCCTTCAATTTTCCTTTTTTCATAGTCTATAAATAATCTGAAATCTGAATGAGCAGATTATGTCACAACCTCCATCCACAAGTTAACGCTCCTCTTTGAATTAATATGGAATATAGGCGATAGTTCATTCCACCTACCCTCAAAACTAATGAGCAAGAATGCTTATCAGCCACATCAAGTACTTCTAAGTAAGCGTATTTTTGAAAGCTAATAACCATTTTAGGAAATCAAACTTTATTTTGGACACGTATGATGAGATTTTAATCACTTGGTGATTTTTATGTTCTCTTGTTTGTGTTTGGGATGGTGATATATTTGATTTTAGTTCAAGATGAAACCCGAGCTGCATTATGGTGAGGAAAATTGTCCTGTCACAGTTGCAGATGGCTTTCCAAAGGACAACGAACTTCATTTCGAGATTGAGCTGATTGAATTCTCTAAAATCAAGGCAAGAATGTTGTGTTTTCTGCCATTGTCTTCTTATACAACATCCAACTTTTAGAATCCGTGATAGGGATTTTGTTTTGCATATTTCAGTTTTTCAAAAGATAATATAGCCTCAATGGACATGGAATTGTGAAGTCAGGATTTTTTACGTAAATATTTAGTATCTATATTGAGAGAGCAACATTTTTTTTAGTTTATGCTGTAAAGTGTTTTACCCTGGTAATGATATTGCAACCCGATTTCTTTGAAAGGAAAATTGGTTCTAAGCATGGACAAATAGTTAGAACATTAAATGCTTCTTTGACTGCATTCCGGTTGTCAATTTTTTTTCTCTTAGCTTCTGATTTAGTTTTTGAGTATTTCATGCTTATCTAGTGTTCACTATCATTTTCTATAGTTTTGAATGTAGAGTAGTTTTTACTCATGTTTTTTCGGATTCATTTTAATTTTTCAGGTTATCAGTGAAGATTTAGGCATCTTAAAGAAGGTAATGGAATATAAACAGTTGCTTCTGCCTAATTGCAATTGTCTGTTTTAGCATGGAACTCTCCACAATGAATATTCTGAATACTGTTAAAATATGTCTTCCCCTGTTGTCTAATCTGCTGATAGATATCCTTTAGTTGATTGCTAGCACTACCCTGATGCCACTGCGGAAAGTGAATTTCATTGACTGTTTTTACTTTTTATCATACTGTAGTCTCTTTGGTAATGCCCTCATTTTGGGCTGAGGACTCTTTCTTGAAAACAATCCAATTCATCTTTACCATAAGGGCCTAAAGTAAAGGAGTGTTTTGTAAGTTACCAAGTTATTTTATAAGCATTTGCAGAGTATCTTCACTAATTTTGAAATTATTTGAAGTAAAACAAATAGTGCATTGCAAATATAATGATTAACTAGACTTCATGCTATGCAAGTATGAAGCGAAATATTGTTGTCAGGAATGTGAAGTTCAGATATATGCTGTGTTTTGATTTCACTTGTCTGAACAGGTCATAGAAGAAGGACAAGGTTGGGAGACACCTAGAGAACCATACGAAATTAAAGCTCGGTACAAATCCTTCTTTCATTTCCTGTCCTGTTTCTATTTGTTTTAATACTTATCACACGCTTGATCCGAACTCATTCCAGCCTTTGTTCTTTTCGTGGTCATTATGATAAGCCTTTTCAACTGTGCATCTGCTTAATACAAATATATGTTATGTTTGATTGCTAATAGGATTTTGGCAAAGTTGGGTGATGGAAAATTGATTTTGTCACATACTCAAGGAGAACCATTTTTCTTTACTTTTGGAAAGTCTGAGGTCAGTACCGAATTTCTTCAGCTTCATGGCTTTTATCTTGGTTTCTTATATTTGCTGACTCTTTTGAGAAGTTATATTTCCTCAATCCAAATTTAGAGAAGGAATTTTTGTTTGTAAGTTAGGTACCCAAAGGTCTTGAGATGGGAATAGGGACAATGACAAGAGGAGAAAAGGCAGTAATTTATGTTACTAATAAGTATTTGACTCAGTGCCCTCTGATTCCCACATTAGAAGGTATTGAAGAAGTCCAATTTGAGGTGGAGCTGGTACATTTTATTCAGGTAGGCAGTGCTTCTCCACTAGTGCTATAGTTGTCTCATGACTCAGGTTGGTCATTTTATGTGAAAAGAAATTGTTAAACATTTAATGTATTACATAGATAGATCATTTTTCAAATAAATATTCCCCTGTATGTGAATAACTTCTGTAACAACTTTTACTTTGCTAATTTTACAGCATCAAATCACATTTATGTTTTTATATTCCTTGTCCTTAGCCTCTTGATAGTAATTCTGATGTCATCTTTCTGAAGGCGTGACAGATTCTAATCATGCTATCTATCATTTTTTATTTATTTATTTTTGCTTGATTACTTATTAGTTTCTTCTTTCACTCCATTGATGCTTTACTAATTGGCACCACCACAATTGAGCAGAAAAAACAAAAATACTCCACACACGCAAAAAAAGAGAGAGAGAATAAAATGGAAGCAAAAAAAGTAATTCCATTGTCAGTGATCATATATACTTGAAACCATATGGGCTAAACGCCTAAACACGAAAGCACTCAAGTTATTGTACAGCCCCAAGTTAAGAAAATGTGTGTTGAGTCATTGACCATACATCTGTGAAAATTTTTGCCTATTGTCTAACATAGATTTTTCATTTTGAGAATCTTGTGTTCCCCCTCACTCCTGTTTATCATGGTGACAAGGTCTCACACACTTTTGTCTCAGTTCCCCAACTTCTGGTATCATACATAACCTTCTTGTTAAATGTAAAATTGTAGAGATATTCATTCTCGGTGATTTGTATAATTGTTAATAAGATCCTCTCGTTCGAGTTGTGATGTTTAAACATAGGCGCAATACAGTTGACATGCTTTAGATTCTCTTAGCTGAACTACTCATGCCGATTGTATTTGTATCTCTTTTGACTTTTACAATACTTATCCTACGCATTTGTAAAGTGTAGAATTATTTATTATGATTTTTCATAATTTGTTGGACATATAGCTGGAGAATATAAAAATGAAAGCTTGATGAAAAACCACTGGGGAAACAGTCTTAATAAAATATAAATTATTTAATTGGTCGATAAGTTAGTCTTGCTAGAAATATACTGCAGAGGACATAATAGTTATATCCATGTTGTCTTATCATGAATATACAGGTGCGGGATGTGCTTGGAGATGGACGACTAATAAAACGCCGGATTCGAGATGGAAGAGGTGTTTTCAACATCAGTTTAAACTTTACTTGAGGATATTTGCATTTTGTTCTCCAAAAATTGTTGTTATATATGCTTTCTAAATTTTGTGAAATAATTAGGTGAATTTCCTATGGATTGCCCGCTTCGTGACAGTCTCCTACATGTCCATTACAAGGGGATGCTTCTCAATGCAGAAAAGACTGTCTTCTATGATACCAAAGTTGATAACAATGGTCAGCCTTTGGAGTTCAGATCAGGAGAAGGGCTTGTAAGCCAATTTTATGTCCCAAAAGCACATCTTAAAATGTTTTTGTATACTGCCATTTCTCATCCTCTGAATTGCAATCTGTTCATTTAAAAATTGTTCATTCTGTTGTTTGTGTAAAGAGGCAATATATCTATATCCTGAAACCCTTGATTGTCTGTTATTAAGGTTATGCCTGTGTCTCACTTATCTTGATAATTTATGATTCCCTTTTGCAATCAGGTACCTGAAGGGTTTGAAATGAGCATCCGACTGATGTTGCCTGGAGAGATAGCTCTTGTTACATGCCCTCCTGATTATGCTTACGACAAATTTCCTAGGTTAAATTTTGTTTTATAGATACACTTTTACTAAAATTCAACATATATATAATCACTAAAAAAATGCACACGTCATCCTCTCTTCATTTTTGTAACTGTAAAGCATTCTACTTAGCTATATCCTCATATTTATTTTGTTGTGACATGATCAGGCCAGCTAATGTTCCTCAAGGAGCTGATATCCAGTGGGAGATAGAGCTTCTTGATTATGAGAAGCAAAAGGTGTGGAAACTCAAGAACACAAAATTGAAATTGAAAAGGGACGGAAAGACCTTATTTGAAACTCGTTTGAATTTGGTGTTAGACACTGGACTATGAATTTGATCTATAATGAGTCGTATGTTATATATGCATGTTGCAAGTCTAGATAAATTAGTTCTTTTTGTTGAAAAATAGGAATGAATACTCTAATAAAGAAATCGAAAGGAAATGTACTGATCTTGGACAAAACTGTTGTACACTATTATGGATTGTAGATGCATGCCCGTGATTTGGATGTTTTGTACACTTTAAACCTTCAGTATTATAACACTAGTTCTACCATGTAAAGTGAATAGTTTTTTGTACTTTGCTAGTATTACTGAGGGTTCTATACCGAAGAATGGGTATAACTCTGGCTCCAAGTTGTTACATTTCATAGCCTGTGTGTAACTTTGAACCTCTAGGTTATAGTTATGTCAAGACATTGTCATATACCCCCTAATTGTTGGGTGTCTGCTGGCATTTGATATTATTTTTAATTTATATATTCCTTTTGTTTTTCTGGCTTTCTGCTTACTTTGTTGACAAACATATATTTGTCGTGCATGATTTAAATTGTCGTTGCAGGATTGGACTGGTTTCAACTTTAGAGAAATAATGGAGGACGTCGAGAAGATAAAAGGCACGGTATATATGTTACATGACTATCTATAGTTTTTGTCTTCAATAATTTTGTAACCAAAAAAGTCCCAACAATTTACTGCTTGGATTTCAATTTTGAGTGCCATGGGCAATGCACTAACTTGACTTTTGAATATTAGCGCTAATATTTGGCAGCCTTGTTATGAAAATATGGACTAGTGTTAAGCTTTATGATATAAAATCTTTTGATTTAAGCCTTGTTATGAAAATATCAACTAGTGTTCAGCTTTATGATATAAAATCTTTTGATGTAAGTTTGTTTTTATAACTGGTGATTGCCAAAAATAAAAATCTTCTATCCACCGAACACTGCCTTGAGTTACTGTGCTGTAAGAAAGAATGTGTAAGAGAAATAAATGCAGTCAATTCAAAGGCTGACTGCTGAGGGTTTCAATGTCATAAATGAGGGTGGCATGTAGAAACTAATGTTGAAAAAAATTGATATGCTTATCAAACAATTCAAGCAGAAAGTCCTTAATGTAAATATAGGTTTTGAGTTTGTCCACTACATTTCGCAAATTTCTTTTAAAGTTGATGATTATTGATTGAATGCTCCCAGAAAGCATGCCTTATTCAATTGAAGTTTGAAAATTTTACTTTTGCAGAAAATTGTTATTTTATCGTCTCTTAGTTCATACATATAGAAACTCATTTCTTAGTAATTGGTCATTTTCAGGGTAACAGGCTATTCAAAGAAGGCAAATATGAACTTGCGAAGGCAAAATATGAGCATGTAAAGTTTCTGCTTCTTTTATGTCAAGCATTACTAGGGATCCTCTGTTTTGTCTCCATTTTATTTTACCATGGGAGATGGAGTTGGAGTTGGAGTTGATTTAGCATCAATTATTATTTGTGAGAATCCTGAGGTTTCAAGCTCAGTATCAACTAAGCTCAATATTTTATAACCTTTGGTTGGATGCATTTTCCATTCAAAAATGTTTTATATCTGAAATCGTTTTACAGGTGATTCGTGAATTTAATCATGTCAATCCTAAAGATGATGACGAGGGAAAAGAATTTTCCAATACAAGAGTAAGTATTATTATATGAAATTTGGAAGTCTTCCAAGTTCTAATTGATCACTGTATACTAATCTAATTCTAGGTTGTTACCAGTAGAAAACCATAATATTTTCTCTGACTTTTGGTGTTAATCTGTGTGTTTAAAACTTTTACTGTTTCCACCTTTCAATCCAAATACTTGAAGAATTTGTTGCATCTGAACGTGGCTGCCTGCTTTCTGAAAATGGGAGAACCAAGGAAGTCAATTGAAGCATGCAATAAGGTAAATATTTTGCTGTATTTGGTCTGTCGAGCATATATTGCTATCGTTGAGCTGTTGAAACTAGTTCTCGGTAGGCCTAATTTAAATTTTTTGGAATTAGGGGTGCAAATTGATGTGCTTCTATGCACTATTCATTCTTTATCCTTTTTGATGCAAAAAAAAAATCGTGCTTTTTCTCATTTCAGAGGAATGCAGAAATAATGGCAAGTTTAGAACTAATGACAAGAAAGCGTGAACTCTTTTCGAGTCATTACGAATCTTTGAGTTTTCTATGATTTTTTATCCGAGATGGGTTTCCTTGCCCTTTTTTTGGTTCTTATTTCCGAATTCCATTTTCATCTTCTTTCTCTCGTTTTGGGTGGGGAAAAAAATGAGAATCGACCTGGAAATGTTCTTGTATTATCCTGTAGCTGCAAGTTTTTTACCATAACGACACTTCCAAATGTCTTTAGTTCACCTTCCCTTTAGCATTCAATAAGTGTGTAAATGAATGCGCAAGGCTTCTACTGCGCCATTCACGCTTAAGCAATGTTCCTGTTTCAAAAAAGTTCCTTCGAGCCGGATTTCCCGTAAAATTTTTCAAAAAAGTTTTCCCAGATGTAACAAGTCATGCTTTTTACAATGAAGATGCGTGTTTCTATGATGTTGTTATTCAGGTGTTGGATGCAAATCCTGTTCATGTAAAAGCACTCTACCGCCGTGGAATGGCGTTCATGTCTGCTGGAGATTTTGAAGCAGCTAGAGAGGACTTCAATAAGGTGATATTACAATTACCTGATTAAGTTTGAGCATGCATTAATTTACATCAGCCCTCTTTTTTATGTTGATTTTAAAGAGTTTATCTGAAAAAATATTTTTTTGAATAGTGATTTTTAGGATAATATGTGGTTAAAAAATAGGGAATCTTTTATGGGTTTATTTGTAATATTATTTTATCTATAAATGTGATTGAAAAGAAAAGAGAGAAAAAAATGTATTTTGTTTACAATCTGGCCCAAACAGGAGCTAACTAGTTTAAGTTTGAGCATGTTTCTAGATGATGACCATTGATAAAACATCGGAGTCAACTGCAAAAGCAGCTCTGGCTAGACTCATCAAGGAGGAACAGGTTGGTCGAATGGCAGCAAGTATGAATTTTGCTTCAAATCTATTTAATTTAACATTTGCCTCTCGCTCATAAAACAGGAAATCCACAAAAGGGCTCGGAAGCAATTTAAAGGATTGTTCGATAAGAAGCCTGGAGAGATTGCAGAGGCTGGAGTAAGCGACACGGGGGATCAAGTTGTAGACGAAACCCATGAGATCGATGATGGGGATGATTTAGATAGTAACGGAAAACCGGCTACTGCTCGAATTCGTTCGCAGAGTAACAAGGAGAATGTTCCTCAGGCTGATGCTCAAACTCGTATGGGTTTTTTGTCCGGCTTTTGGCCTGGTGGCAGAAGATTTTTCACAGCCCTTGGATTAGACAGATGTACCATTTTGTGAGTTAGACTGGAGCCATGAAATAATGTATAACCATTACCAAAATGAATGACAAAGTGTAGCGAATCGTAAGAGGAGAAATTAGTTGCCTCTGTTGAGGATTTTCTGTTTTTCAATTTAATGACTTTGAGAAAACAAAAATAAATAAAAATAGACAAATTGGCTAAGGCTGCAGGGCCTCAAGTGCCATCTCATCTTTCATTTATTTGATCATTGTCTACAAATATAGTACGTATAAATTTTGTATAAAATCACACCAAAAATTTAGACTTCAGAAAGAAACACAGATACACAAACTGGAGACGGACGAGTACAATTCAACTAAGCTTTAGGAGCGTCGTTCGCCGCCCTATTAACCGCCGCAATCGCACGGTACTTGACAATGAAACACCCCAAGGCGTGGCCGGCCACCGCCACAATGAGAATTCCGACGTTGAAGGACATGACAGAGAGCATGACCAAGTAAGCAAGACCCATACGAACAGCATAAACAGCTGCCTGAATCAACCCACCACTCAAAGGCCTCATCCTCGGGTTTATAGGTGGCGCCGCCAAGATTTCAACCGCCACCGCTAGCAAGAACACAAACGCCAGAGCCAGTATGTACATGCCAAGGCGGCCGTTTGGCCACCCATCAAACAGAACCACCACATCCTTGCCCCAAAAAAAGGTCATGTGCATGGCCATATCTTTCATGTTCATAGGATTATCGTACATGGAGTCAGGGAACGTGGGCATGGTGCCATGGTCATGATGATCATGATCACGAGACATTTTTGGAGAGGAGAAGAGAGAATTTTGTGTGCGAATTAGACAAATTTAAAGATAAGAACTTTTGTGGGGGTGTCGATTATTCCTATGCTTCTTGGAGAGAGTAACAGATGCAAAATAATGGGATCTTTAAATTTTGGTTCTGCTTCACAGCTAGGGAGACCAAGACTTGGCGATGGTGACAAAACCTGTCAATTATCATTTTTGAGGAATTTGCACCACATTAGCCTCGGACAGACAATTCAAAAACAGTTGTTTAATAACGTGACAATATTTTGTTGATTTTTTTTTAAAAGATAATTTTTGACCAGTCAAAATTATTGATTTTTCAAAAAAATTATTCAATAAAATATTGTCATGTAGTCATTTATAAACAAAATTTATTTAAATAAATTTGACCAGAGGCGGTTTGCAACTTTTCTTTATTTATAAACAAAAAATTTATTATTTTTGAAATAAAATATATGACCAAAAAATATTTTGTGAAAATGTGTAATGTGTAGTTTATGAACTAGTTTCTTTTTTAATTTGTATCAATCAATACATAAACTGTACTTTCAATTTATCAGTCAAGAAATGAAAAAAGATGGTCCAATTTGTCAAT
The DNA here is from genome assembly GCA_963555705.1 of Ligustrum vulgare. Lineage (NCBI taxonomy): Eukaryota > Viridiplantae > Streptophyta > Magnoliopsida > Lamiales > Oleaceae > Ligustrum > Ligustrum vulgare. The sequence goes on along the minus strand of OY743176.1, from coordinate 17,885,553 downwards.
GGATGTGGAAAACTCCACTAGCGTTCTCTGCACGCAAGGCTAGAACGGATATGCATACTTTGCTCCCACGGCCACGGGTAAAACCGTAAAAGACGGGTAAAGTGGGATGAGGTTAACGAGAGAATTGAGAGTTCAAATATTAATCCTTGAAAAATATTATTTAAATGTAGAAAGTCAAATACTTATATTGAAGTAGGATTATAGTTCGTCATATTATCTATCTAGGGTTTCGTCCGCAAGAGTTAATAGAGGGTTAATGGGAAGAGAATTGTTGCTCGAATGTCTACTCTAAGTATGTATAGACTGTATCTATATTCAAATTTATATCGAGGGCGAATTAGAGAGGAATACTGCTCTCCCCATGATATTTAGGCGAAAATTAGACATCTGGATCATAAAAAAATAAAAAAATGCATACTTTACATATATATATATATATATATGTCAAAAAGAGTGAATACACAGTTTTGATATGTTACAACATAATAATTGTCCATCACGGACAAGATCAAAACTATCTCATCACATCACTTATATGTAAATTATTATATAAATTATTATGTATAAGTAGCAAAATCTTTATTAAAAACTGTTAATAATATAACACACAACATAATTTCTTTGTTCACATTATTTTTACTTTGAGTGAATTGATATTATGTCTTGTACTAATTTCTTGATATTGCCATGTGATGACCCACCTTCATGAATGCTATCACGGGCCAATCTTGCATTCTTCACCGTTGACTCCACAATTTCTTCAATCTTATTCTCCATCACATCTCTTACAAGTTTTTCCACCGTTGATCTGTCACACGTGTCCTTCATATCAAACCCTACTTTCCATATTTCACTCACACACCTACTGTTCACTTGTTGGTCCACAATCATGGGCCAACAAATCATGGGCACACCAGAAGAAATACTCTCCAAAGTGGAGTTCCATCCACTATGGGTCAAAAACCCACCTATAGCTTGATGGGCCAGAACATCCTCTTGTGGGACCCAACTAACAATATAGCCCATTTCCTTAGAGGCCATTTTCAGTTCCTCTGGAATCTTGTTCGGCCCATTATGGTCCATAATCAAGTCGGGTCTCATGGCCCATAAAAATGGCTTTCCACTGTTCACAAGCCCATACCAGAATTCCAACAATTGGTCATGAGACAATTCAATTATACTGCCGAAACTAACATACAGTACTGATTTTGGGTGCTTGGAATCAAGCCATTTGATACAAGATTCATCCATCTTGATCAAACTTGATGAGTTTTTTGATGGAGAATCGACGATGATAGAGTTGAAGAGTGAGTGTAATGGACCAATTGTATAAACTGTAGGAAAAATAGACTGTAGATGAGTGATCATTGGAGTTTCCAGTTCTTGAAAAGTGTTGAGAATGAGGGCAGAAGCTCGAGTCATTTTCGAGGCCTGGGTAATGTAAAACTGCAAAATCGGGCTATCGGGTTCTAGTTTGCAGATACTTGGAAGATCTCGGCGTCTTAAAATGTTTTCCAAACCAGGAATGCAAGAAATTTCCTTGTCCATGTCTTCATTTCCTGTTCATAATTTTATCCAAATTTTAAGGATCAAAATTTTAATGAACATAATTCATCATGTCAAAATTAATAAAAATTATCTGTATTGTATTAATATCATGATGCTTCAACTTTATATCAAGTGTTAACTTTTTTGTAATAGGATTACAGGACAATCAGGACGGGACAAGTGTCTCCTGTGTATTGGACTCAAATTTACTCTTTTTTTTTTTCCAATAGAATCTCTCATCTTGTAGGGTAAATTAAAGTGGACCAATAAAGTAATTGGCCCAACACACTTCAACCCAAGGAGTCCAGTTGATTGAGCCTAACCAGATGAATTATTAAAGTTGAAGTCCATATATGCCTCCGTTCGGTAATGTACTCAAGTGTGATTTTTAAATTACTTTTTAAACTACACAAATCCTTAAATCAATCTCTAACCTTATATATTTTCTTTCTTCAATTTTTAACCATCCATCTACTTAAAAAACAACAACAAAAAATCATTTTTTTTCCTATGTTATAAGCCGAACATAGGCTATATTGCTGATCCATTACATGATCCAGCCCAAGCAAGGAATGAGCCAACTTCTAAAAACCGGGTTACAGAACAACCGGTTAATATGATCTCCTATCCCAGTCATTGGATCTAATGAATTGATCTGGACCGTCCAAATCATGATAAGGCTAAATAATTGGTTTTGCCCTATTCACCTCTTCCAGACGCTTCGTGTTCTCTCCGTCTTCTCTCATCTCTGTCTTCGTCTTCTCGTCTCTACTTCGTCTGAGTGATTGTTTCTCTCTTATCCTTTTTGTAAATCAAAGTTTCCTTAGTGATTATACAGACAATAATCTATATAAACTTTGTGGTTCTTAGTTTTGTAATATTTGCTAGAAGTAGAGGTTTTGAGATTTCGTTCAATTTTGTATAACTTTGAGTTTCTGTTTTTGATTTGCTAATTATTAAAGTTTTTAAAATTTCTTTGTGTTATTCTTGATTCTTTGTAGTTTACTTGTGATTCTAGATTGTGAAATCGTAACAATGGTATCAGAGCTTTAGGGTTCTTGAGAATACTTTGCATTACGATACTAAAAACCTATAGATCCAGAATTTTTTGGGGTTAAAGTTCTTGGTTTCTGAAAGACATGTGATTTTGTAGCGACCAAGAAATTTTTACGCATTAAATAATTATTTTAAAATTATGAAAGTCATGCCGCTGCGATCTTACCCATTTTTAATTTAAAGTTACGACATATTCGTCTAGCCGAGTCGAGAAATATCGAGTCCATTCGGTTTTAATTAAATTTCGAGTTTCTAAAATTATTTAATTATTTATTCTTTTCAAAATCGTTTTAAATTTCAAATTGTGTCAAACTCATTTTATCAGATTCATTTTCCCGACTCAGTTGAATTCACACGAATTATTTTTCTCGAATTCCGTTCTTTGCTTGTCAAGATTTCCATAATGCCTAATCAACTCATACCTCCACTAACTACATCAATCCCATACCTATCAAACTCTCATACACACTACACAACCCACTCCATTATTCATCACCAACGTCTCCCTGTCTGCAACATTCCGGCAACCAGCTTCTCCCTCTCTGGACAAACCACAACACAGTATTCCAACCCCCTCCCGCAGCCAAGTAATCTCGAGCTACAACCTCCTTCATCATCATCATCATCATCATCAACAACAACACCTCCATCTCCATCGCCTAAGACCAAGCAGCCACAACTGCTACCAAACTACCACTCAAACCGTCACAAGCCAAGCCACAACCAAACTACTGCTATTGCCATAATCTGAACACATCACAACCCAAACATCACCACCATTTTCTTCCACTGCACAATCCACCTAAAACGGCCACCATTCACCACCAAGCTGCCACAAGCCAAACCGTGCACATATGTCTGACTTCAACCAAAGCAGCCACCACCACTTTCACGTTCAAGCACTACCACCGCAAGCATCACCACCGCCACCTACAACTCACCTCCAAACCATCTTCATCACAACCTCAATGTTCATTAATGTCCATTTTCTGCTAAATTCCTTATTCATCCTTAATGTTCATTAATGTCCATTTTCTTTAAAATTTTATTTATCAAATTTTAATCAATTAGTTACCTAAATAAATAATTTATCACATTTTAAACCATTCATATTCTCATTCCATTATTTTCACTCCATGCATAGGGACGTCGATATATTCTTAGGAAATCTCTTCATGTATGAATGTAATTCAATACTTTCCTTATTTTCCATTTGCATATTTCGTTAATTTCTTATTTTGTTTGATTACTTTACTGTGTGAGAAAAGTAATAATAAAAGCAGATGAAGATGATAATCAAAATGTTTAAGGGTCCATTCGTTTAGATTTATTTTGCCAAATTAATTGGCTAAAAGACAAAAAAGACAACAAATTTAATTTACACAATTTTCCAAATCACTTTTTAACCATCCATATTTTCTCTATCCAATTACATAATTTCCCAAACCAATTTTTAACCCCACATCTTACCTAGAAAACAAAAATAAATCCAACACAAAATTTAATTTGGCACGCCATCCAACCGAACGGACCCTAAATCTTGACGTACTTTAAATCTTCCTCTATAGAGAGATGTGCGCAGGTGGTGGAAACCTTCACGACTCGATGTCAAGGACCGTAGCAAAGGTGCCCCCGTGAAACTTAGAGTCGGTTGGCTTTTTTTACTATTGAAAATGATAAATTCCTGATTGGATTTGCCCCATTGAAGTCTACACATTACAATCATGCAGAAGTGAAGTTGAACAAGTACAAAGCCTTTTAAAAACTTCTATATATATGTTGGACAATACAACTCTTTGCAAGCTTAAATAATTGATTTTGCTTTTTTGAATATTTTTATTGTTACCTCTTTAGTTTTGTGGTTTATATTTGATTTGAAGTGGAACGATCTAAAGATTCGTAATTTTGAATTTTATGAGCTGACTCATTCTGATGTTTCTATTATAATTATTTTAAGAATTCGATGGATTCTATATTTTATAATGTATTACCGCAATAATGTGATACAATTGAAATTGCAAACTAATTTCCAAACAGAATGACAATGAATCCACTTTCAATTCATTAAAAATGTTAATAATGTGCTTATATTTTTTGAATTTGTTCTTTTGAATGCTCCGTATTTCTTATAATTAATTTCGAGTTCTTTATAGACTTTTTATTGAACTATCAACTGAGATTTGAAGAGAAATGCTTAGAATTGAATTAGTGGCAGTGCATATGATAGGATGACCGTTAAGTTTCAAGGAGTAGAAGCAAACATAAGCTTTTGCTTGGACGATTACTGAAAAAAACTTATAATAGGTATCTTATTTGAGAGATTTATGATTGGACTGCTTTAATACTATTTATTGTTATCGAAGATTTGCTAAAGTCTTCATTTATTTCACCCAATCTTGTAGAATGATTTTTCATTATCTTTAATAGTTTGTACTTTTATTTTCTATTTGTAAATTTTGAGGTTTTTAAAGACGTGAGAAAGAAAAAATTTACTTTTTTTAGAGGAAACATAATATTTTGTGCATTACAGATGAGCAATCTAAAGGTGGAAGAATTTGCTATTACACTTTGACGAAAAAGTACAGATATTCCAAGTAAAAGTTCCAAATATAGAAATATACAAATGTATTAAATGGGAAGCCAAAATACTCAAATTATGGGGAAAACATATTCTGTATTTTCGTTGGCTAAACAATTGATGAAATTGATATAAGAAGTTTAAAGCCAGGCATTAATGGATATGTTCTCATCCGCAACCTTATTTGATTGATGAACTCAAAGACATTGATGTTGTCCCTTTTGAGTCCAAAACACGGATTTCTATGATGTTAATAAAATTCTTTTAGGATTGCCAAAGATTTGATTAAGTTTTGAATTTTAGATGTACTTAGTGTAAAATAGGCACTATTCATGAAGCTATAACTTGAATCTCATGCACTCTCTATGTAATCACAATAAAATTAGCAATTATTAATTTTATATTTCGTAAATACAGGCCTAAAAATTCTTATTAATAACTCACTGAACTCATAAAATTTCATATCATGAGTTAGTCAATCAAATGTCATTCGCCAGAAGGTACTCACAAGATTCAAGTAACTTTTAGTATTGTCATATTTCAAAATCTTCTCTAATTGTATTTGTATTTCTATGAATATAAATAAATTGCTAATTTCTTCATTGTAATTTAAGATATTGTTGGGCGATCACGTGCTATATCACTAGTTTAACTAAAACCCAAAAAAAAAAAAAATACCTTTAAGCTCATCCACATTTTTTACTAACTTCAAAAAAGCATATTCTTTGTTCACGGAGAAAGATAAGTTGTCAAAAGGATTGATTATGTATATATTTTATCATGATTAAAGGAGATTTGTACCTTGAAGCACTGGAATTTCACCATTTTGGATGAGCTTCAGAAGATGAAAATAAATCCAAGTACAGGTTGCACTGTAAGTTCGGAACGTGATAACTGGAATTTCAAGCTCATCGGCAACATCAATTGCAAATGACATAACCCCATCTGCTATAATACACGTCGGTTTCTGGCTCAGAGAAACAATTAGATTCCTGAATTCCGGCTTGCTCACGGAACTAGTAGAAAAGAACAAGTCAACGGCGGAGGGGCCAGCCCGCGGATGCTCCGGAGAGAGCCCATCTGGAATGGACATGAACTGGAGTGTCGGAAAGAGGCGGCTGAAGGCAGGTTGATCTATGAGTTTGAGAAGCCGGCGATGGATGTGTTCAGTGTTGATGAAGGTGACGTTGAAGCTGCCGCTGTGGCAGAGAAGTTGAGCTAACATGAGCATGGGTTTAATGTGGCCTTGTGCAGGGAAAGGTAAAAGCACAACATGAGGAGCATCCATGGCGATCGAAATTCTACTTTTGACAATTTTACTCTGGTTGCCAAATGCCCTGCCTGGAGGGATCTGACTATATTCACTGGAGTAATAATTTGATTAGATGCGAGAATGGAGGTTACATCAGAATTCAGAAAGATACCTAAAAGGTGTAGTGCAACTGTGCAAGTGAACAAAATCCCCCACAAAAGACAAGAAGAAGGCCCACCATAATTCAAACTTTGATTTTCTTTGTTCAAAGTACATATACATATTCATTTCATCTTCTCGTTATTTATTTATTTTTTTGAGATTTTTTTTAAATTTTTGAAGTTTCTTTTTTTAATTTTAAAAACCTTTTTTTTTTTAATATTTGAAGTAGTTTAATTTTTTTTACTGTAACGTAAAATCGTCCAAAATTAATTTAACTTGTCATTTATCAAATATATATCTTAATATAGAATAATTTAAATAATCATATTCAAAAAAAAAAAAAAAATTATTATTAGCTATGAAAATGATTCTAAGCTCCTATTTCGTTCTGATTAAAATCAATAATTAATTTTTATCACACATTTTACGATATTCACAATATTTCAACAACACATTACATCTACTTTTATTGAAATTTACTAAAAATCTTATTTTAATCTATACCAATGATGTCAATATCAAACAATATGAAATTATCAATACTGTAGAAAGCGTTAGGTCCCATAAAATGTGTGGTTAAAATTAATTGTTGACTTTAATTTGAGATAAAATCAGAACAAATGGTCCATAACATTTGAGTTTCTTTCGATAATAATCCCTAACATATTAAGCTCCAGAGTAAACTTTATTTTTTAAAAACTCGTTTTCAACCACACATTTTATTAATGAAATAATTTACATATAAATTCAAAAAAAATTCTTAGTTTTTAATCACAAAATTTTCAAAAAATTATACTTACAAAACACATTATTTGAAATAACTAGTCTCAAATAGGGGCTTAAAATCAGATTTTTAATCAAAACCAAATAGGAGCTTGTAATCATTTTCGTAGGCAATAAATAGATTTTTTTTTTTTAATATGATTATTTAAATTATTCTATATTAAGATCAATTTACTTGATAAATAAAAAGTTTAATTAATTTTGGATGATTTTACATTGTAGTAAAAAAACTAAACTGCTTCAAATATTAAAAAAAAGTTCCAAAAATAAAAGAAAAATACAAAATTTTAAAAAATATTCCCAAAAAATTGAGAAGAAGAGATAGATGTGTGCTTTGAAAAGAGAAAATCAAAATTTCAACAATGGTGGGGCCTCCTTTTTGTCTTTTGTGGGGGTTTTGGGGGGGGGGGGGGGGAGGGTTGGGGGAGTGAACAAAATAAGGTAAGGACAAATTTTTTATTGCATGATAAACTTGGCCTATCTTTGGTGGCTTAGGCCTTGTTCGGCGGCTTTTAATATGTCATTGAAATTATTTGGTTGATTTATTTGTATTTTCTAGTTAAGATGTGTTGTTAAAAATTGAAAAGAGAAAATATTTATGATTTAAAAGTGATTTGAGAAATTGTATAAATTAAATTTGGACAATCATTATAAATTAATTTACTAAACGAACGGAGCCTTAAATTTGTTTATAAACAATAAATTTAGCATATAAATAAAGGTGGAAAATGGGTGGAACTGCTCATCGGCTCCACTTCGCGAAAACACGAGTCAAGGGTGGCTCGGCTCGTCAAATGAACGAGCTCGTGGGCGAGCCAAGCAACGTCGTTGAACCACGAGGCGAGCTTGGCTCAACTCGTGGTTCAACAAGCTCAACGAGCCGGCGAGCCGAACGGCTCGCCGGCTTGTTGAAAAAAAAAAAAAAAAAATGAAACATTTTGTTACGTTTCGGGGAAAAAAAAACACTGTGTTAAGAGAAAAAAAATAAAAATAAATATGTAATGTAACCGTTCTGGTGACTTGTCCAGAACGGTCACAAGCAAAAGTGAGCAAAAAGGTCTAGTCACATATAAATTTTTTTTTCCTTCTTAATTTTACCATATAAAGACTACACTAACACAATTTTTTTCTACAATTCTACTATACTACATCTACTACATACAACTATCTACTCTAGTTCTTATTGATCTACACTAACACTACATTGTTGGGATCACTTTAAATTAGTTGTAACGGGGAAAAAAATTGAAGGAGAAGCTGAATTCAAAGTTGTGTGCAAATATTGTGCACAACAATTGACATGGACAAAGGGGATTGATACTACACAACTCAACCGTCACTATCGCAAGTGTCAGCCCAAGCACGAGTTCGTTGAACCAAATCAAAGTCAACTACAATTTGGTTCATCGGCCGCTAGTGGTTCTGGAGCGGGATCTACAACACTTTCAAATTGGATGTATTCTGAAGCAGAGAATCGAATTGGGATGGTTCAATTCGTTGCGGGGGAGGAGTTGCCACTAAGCATAATGGACAACGAGCACTTTGTTACATACATCAAGCGTTATCTTCAACCCAAGTACCAAGGTATTACTCGAAACACTATACGTTCTGATACAATACGGTATTATCTTAAAACTAAGAAACAATTAATAGTCGATTTAAATAACTATGGTGGTGTTATTTCTTTTACTTTCGATCTTTGGGAAGGTATTAACAAAAAAAGTTATATTACTACAATTGCACACTACATTGATCCACTTTGGATTATGCATAAAAAAATTATTGCTTTTAAAATTCTAGAATTTCCTCATAACGCAATCAACATATTTAAATGCTATACTTGATATTGTTAGAGAATATGACTTTGAAAATAAAATTTGATCATTTACTTTCGATAATGCTAGTGTAAATAAGTATGTAGTAGATAAATTATGTAGAATTCTTAATTCGGATTTTGGTGATTTCTTATTCCATGTTAGATGTGTATATCATATTTTAAATTTAATTGTTCAAGATGGCTTGAAACATATTAAAGATGAAATGGATAAAATTAGAGATGCTATAGGGTACATAACCATACCACTGAGTAGAAAACAATATTTTGAAACAATGTGTTCACGATACAATTTAGATTCTAAGAAATTTATCGCCGACGTAGGCCATAGGTGGAACTCCATATACTTGTTACTTAAATCATGCGAAGGTTATGAACATATAATAATTGAATATTATAACAGTATAACACTTAAAAAAGACGATAATCCTCTATTAATAGAATCGGATTGGAAAGCTGCTTTTAAAGTGAAAATTTTTTTAACAAGTTTTTATGATTCAACCAACATATTATCTAGGGTATATTACCCAACTAGTTCAAGAGTTCTTGAACGTCTTTATATTATTGCAAGAATTTTTTATAGATATAGATATGACTCATTTTTTACTGAAATGATAATTGTTATGGAAATAAAATTTAGAAAATATTGAGAAGATTTACCTATGTTATTTCCCTTAGCATGCATAATGGACCCGCGTTTCAATTTAAAGGGTACGAAAATTCTTGTTTCAAAAATCAATAGCTCATTGATTTTGAATAAACTTATCACTTATAATAATTTAGAGAGCACATTGGTAAATATGTATACTGTATATGCTGCACGATTAGGAACTACTGTTAGTCATACACAATCTGCACCATCACGTGACACTACACTTGGAGACGATGAAGTAGAATTATACAATTTAATGGAAGAAATGAGTCAAGCACAAGGAACTTCTTATTACAGTATGTCTTCTAGTTCTAGTATCAACGAATCAGGTTCACTTCAAATACCTGAAGAATTGAAAATTTATTTTGGACAAGAACTACTTAGAAATGTGGAGTCTACTAATTCTTTAGAATTTGATTTACTTCATTATTGGCGAACAAACGAACGAAAATATTCGATTGTTTCTGCCATTGCGAAAGATCTACTAACACCTTCGGTTAGTACAGTAGATTCGGAGTCTGCTTTTAGTGCAGGTAAAAGGATTTTGTTAGAAGTCAAGAGCTGACTCAAAGAAGTATTTTGGAAGCGTTGATGTGTGTTAAAGATTGGCAAGACGGTAATTTATGCATACAACATAAGTATGACGAAATTGCATGCAGTCAGGTAAATGATATTTAACTTTACATTTTCAATTTCTTTATTATACATATAAAATAAAATATAATTTTGATTTCAAAACAAAAATTGTACACGTAACAAATTGTTCGTGTATAATTTTAACTCCGCCTACTAGAATATTCAATTAAGACTATTTAGTAGCCGGTCCCAAGCCCGGAAAAAATGAGGAGGATTTAATTTTATTTTTTAACCTTTTAAATTTTAATTTATTTTCTTCATTTTAGTTTTTGTCTTTTCAAATTATAATTGGATATTTGATTATTTTAACAAGTTTTTATTTATGTTATAAACTTATAAATTATAATTAATCATTTCGACTTTCAATTTAATTCTCTAATAATAACTAACAAACATTGTTTTTTTACTTATTAAGTTATTAATAATTTATTTAATACATAACTTATTACTTATTAGTTATTAATATTATACTTATATTTACAAGTTATAAGTTATAACTAATTAAGAATTTATATCAATAATAATAAATATATTACTATTCAATATTTCAAATATTTGAGCTATCGATTCGATTTTCGACTAAATCAACGTAAGATAAGACGGTAAGAGGGGTTTAAAAAGAAAATACACGAGCTCAATGAGCCGAGCTCGGCTCGTCCGTTTGACGAGCCGAGCACCACCTCTACATATAAACAACAATTTTTTAAATCACATTTTTTAGTATCGATTTGGTAAATCAAATAAACTTGTTTATAAATCAATTTATAATATACACAATTTCCTAAATCGCTTTTTAACTACACACTTTCTCCAATTTTCAACCACTAATTTTTAACTCAAAAACTTAACGGACTGTTCGGTGGCTTCTAGCCGCCAATTTTTTTAAGGTTTTATAAGTAAAATGTGTGGTTGAAATTAGATAAGAAAATGTGTGTGGTTAAAAAGTGGTTTGAAAAAATTTGTTATCTATAAATTGGTTTATGAATTGTAATAATTGTGTAAAAAAACACACTGTTAATAAATCAGTTTATAAATCAAACTGTATTACCAAACGGAGGCTTGAAACATCTTTTCAACCACATATTTTACCTCGAAATATAAAATTTTTTGTTTTTATATATATATATATATATATATATATATATATATATATATATATATATTAACCAAACATAGGCTTTTATAAACAAACTAGTATTTACCCCGTGCGATGCATGAAAGTTGTTTTTCGCAATATCTATTTCGATAAATATTCGTAAAATGTTAAAATATTATTACAATAGTTATTAAAATTTAAAAGTCGGGTTTTCAGTAGATGTTGATAAAAGTTAATGAAATGTGAGGTTCAAAGTTGTAGGACCTACGAAATGTTTGGTCAAAATTAATTGTATTGTTTGAGTTGGATTTTAATCAAAAGATTTAGAGTTATCAAACATGAGAAATATAATTAATACAAATTATTAAAAACTTATTTGGACAGTAAATGCTAATTTATATATTTAAATAATAAAATGTCAATTTATATATTTAAATGATAAATGATCGTAAGTTTCAATAATTTTTATGAGTTATTGTTAACTTCATTGAAAATATAAATTTACATGAATTCTGCATTTGCCTCTTGTATTTAACATTTTTTTTAAACTTGCTTTCAAAAAATTATCAAAATTATTATAAATGCGTGTCTATTCTCAACCAAGCAAATATTTAAAAATTTCTAATCAAAAAAATTATACTTTTATTTACAAAATCAAGAAGTTAAAATAACAAATACGAAAAATCTTCAATTATTTTGATATAACAATTGGATAACATGGAAGATCGAGAAATTATATAAAAAACTTTATATCATATAATCTTTACACAATTATTATTAAAATTAAGAACGATTAAAAATAGTAGATCCATTCGATAACTTTGTCTATAAATTCATTTGTAGACAAAACAATTTTCACCCACGTTTTAATTATACACATTTTTCGACCATTTTTCAACAACGTATTTTATCTAGAAAATAACAATATTTTTTTATAAACAAAAACAAAACATTTGAACGGATGTTTTAATTTATTAAATAGTTAATAATAAAATATATAATATATTTTAGAAAATATGATTTATTATTTAAAGGATAATAAATATTATCTAAACGAATTTTTATTTTAACTATTTTTTTTTCCAAAATTTGTAAGTGCATTTTGAAGGGAAAATAGCATTTAATACTTCTATCTCATCACTTATACTTTTATATGTGTATAGATATTGAGAAATTTATAAATAATACATTTTTTCAAATCATTTTTAACCACACATATTTTCGAAGATCACTTTCAACCACATATTTTACTAAAAAAGATCACATTTTTTGTTTATAAACCAAATTTTTTTTAACAAACATACGAGTTTTTGATATAAAATGCGTAGCTAAAAAGTAATTTCAAAAAATGTATGTAGTTAAAAAGTAATTTAGGAAAATGTGTTGTTTATAAACAACTTTACCAAATAGATGCTTGTTTATAATCAAGTTCATAAACATCACAATTTTCAAAGGGACATTTGCATCGATGACAACAAAATGCATAATACCAAAAAAATTGACAACTTTCAAAAAGGTGCTAAAAAATGACTAATTTTGTCAATGAATTGTCCACTATGCCCCTAATACCATTACAAGAAAAAATTTATATTATGAATGTGGAATCAAGAAATGATTGATGTGATGTACATCAAATCCCACAAGTACCTAATGGACAAAGGTCTTAGCCGATAGATAAAAGCTTTAGTAAAAAAAAAAACATTAATTTTTATTGAAGATTTTTAGCAAAAACCCTAATTATTGAATTTCAGTCGTACAGTACTGACTGTCATTTTCGACGAGTCTTCTGTCGTTCCGACAATTTTGAAACGTCAAACCCAACATTTTAACTGTCGAATATGTCAGTTCAAGATTAATAACATGAACAAACAAATGCGAAGGTGTCTAATTTCGATTCCGTTATGAATTCAAAGATGTGCAATGCGTGAATATGAATTTTTGATGTATATATACCGTTGTTTTAAGAATGAGTGATAATTTGCGATTTATCATATCGTATGGCGGAGATTTCGTGAACGTAGATTATGAATGAAAGTGGCGTGGGAACAAAACTACGTCTATTGTAGTGCCTAGTAATATCACGGTGGAAGGGCTAATTCAACGGTTGAACGTGAAACTCCCAACTACTAGTCCACATAGTGAGATCTCATCACAATTCAAGGTGCCTAATAAGAACATACCACCGGCCGAAATTCAGGAAGAGGAAGATATGAATTGGTACATATCCATTCACAAAGAAACGGCTCTATGTGTTACTGTTGTCAAAACACCCACTTGTATAGTGGGTGCAGCTATGGACATTAGTTGCGAAGAAAATCAGTTACATGTTCAAGTTGAATTCAGATCCGCAAAGGAAATCATGGTGGAGCACATAGTTCCCGTGACGAATGAGAATGCAACGGCCAATGTTGTGTTTGATATGGTGGAGAACGCTAGGCAAGATAATGTAGATATTCCTTTGACGGGGTCAGAAAATGTGGATAATGATTTAGTCAGTGAGGGTTTTCTATCACCACCTTACTCTACAAATGGGGATATGTACGAAGGGGTAGAGCATGTAGACACTTCCGACATTGCATCAAAACATATTTTCATGAAAAAAATCGAGTTGTACAAAGAACTGCGAGTTCTTGCGTTGAGGGAAAATTTCGATTTCCGGTATAGAGATCTTGGAGGAATGTATTACATGTTATTTGCGTCGACAACAACTGACAGTTTTAATAACTGCATATGTTACGTTGTCAACCTTCAAGATTTTGGAATGACAGTGTCCACACAAAAAATTTAAAAGGATTCTGCTACAGTACATGAACATAACATGACAAATGATTTTTTTACTACATGAAAAACTTGAAAACTCATTCAATTGTCATCAACAACAGACTCATCACTTGCGTTCCCTTAATTAACTTCATCATCTGAACTAATAACGATAACTTCTTGCGGTGGGTATGCTGGTGCCTCTTCTGAACTCTCCACTTCATCGATGTACGGAACCATGTAGTTAAAGACCTCCTCTACTTTCTCTCCATATGTAGGTGAGATCGGGCTCATGACTTCATCCAAGTTGGGAAAGGGAATAGCATGTATACTTGATCGAGAAATCACATGAGGGACATCCTCATCGTCGGACTTTATGTGATATACGAATGGTAAATTCATCTGCGGAGCAAAAAAATAAAGATGTCACTTTAAAAAAAGAAGAAGTTATATGCACATCAAAAAGAAGATAAGCATAGAATTCATTTGTCGAGAATGACAGAAACGTGGACAACTTTCCGGAAATGTGAAATGCCTAATGAATGGAAGAAACATGATCATTTGTCGAGAATTACAGAACTCATCTATCGAGATTGACAAAATTTTCTCGACAGATGCTACAGAATATTGATAAACAATTCCCCATCTGTCGAGAAACACATATTTCACATTTTAACGACATCAAGGACATCAATCCAATTCTACATTCCAGAAATCGAAACACATATTATACATTGTACCAACATCAAGTGGAAAAACCAACTTTCACATTAACAAAACTGAATCTCATTCTACAATGTAACAACATCATGGGGAAACCCACTTCCACATTCGGAACATTCGAACACATATTCAACATTGTAACAACATCGAGGAGAAAAACCAACTTCCACATTCAAAGAACCTTCGAAGTGAACAATGCACCAAGTTATCAAAATCGAATCTCGAGCTAGTTTAGGACAAAAGGAAGTGGACTAATGTAGATTAAAGGTAGATAATAATAAATCTAACATTTAAATCCAACAAAACGAAGCTAGAATTAATGAATCCGTGAAGACCCAGACCAAATCCGTGAGCGATATGAATATCAGCATGACTCTCCAATAGACTTTCCAAATATGTGAGGAGTGCGATAAATGAGTAAATAATTCAGAATAATGATGGGTAAGAGTGGAAGATGCAGTATCAAGCTCTCAAATCCAACACTACGCATCAAATATGAAGAATTAGAGAAACCTCAAGCATGTAGAGAACCAGTAGAGAATTTTCTCTCACTAGACTTCTTTGACAAATTTCATTGAGAATTATAGGTGCACAGCAGGTTATGAATTTGACCCAATTTGACCCACTTTTTGCTAGATCAAGTCAAATCATCAAAAGTGATATGTATGAGGAATTACAATTTCTTTAAAGGGCAAAAAAGTCATAAAGTGTTAAATTTATCAAAATTATTAAAATGTGTCATTTTTGTTGATGTAAACTAAAAAAGTGTTATGGGGGTGCAATTTTCTCATTTTTTCAAACCACTTTTAACCACTCACATTTTTTAAAACCAATTTCAACTATAAATTTTATCTAAAAACTCAAACTCCTTGTTATTATTATAAACAAAAAGCAACTGCAAAACAGGCTTAAGACAGCAAGATTGATGTGGATGCAACTGCCTTTTTTTCATTTAATTTGAGAATTATTGGGTTTACTGATTTCCGCAATGTATTAGCCTTCGTTTGTCAACTTTTTCTGTGTATAAACAAAGAATTACTGTTTTCGAGATAAAATATGTGAATGAAAGGTGGCTTGGAGAAATGTGTATGATTAAAAAGTGATTTCAATAAATATGTTGTCTATAAACTTGTTTATATATAAATTTACCAAACAGATGCCTATTCTTGAAACTATCTTATGGACCTGTTGGAAATTGGTTGGCGTTTAGAACGATTCTTGGTTATGCTTCTAGTTTAATTTCAAGAACTAATGTCTTATTTTTATAAAGAGCTTCTTTTTTTTTTTTTCTTTTTACATTGTTGTCATCTATTTAGAAACTTCTTGGCCAAATTAAAGCCTAATCAAAAGTTTATGGCTCTTCTTATGTCAATAAGCAGTATGTGACATTACTCTCCATAATATTTCGAGTGCCAAGATTGTTCTCTAATCTTCAGAGTTAATCGTCGAACTTCAAAAGTTGTAAACTCGGCTTGTTCTCTTCCTTTATGCTCTGGTGCTGCATCATAAGAATCTGAAACTTCTTGTTCATGTTGATCTTCAACTTTAGATTTAGTTGTCTTTATAAGTGCTATCGTTTTCCTATACCTTGCCTTGAGCAAATATCACATTGTGGACAGTGAGATCCCACATGAGGCATCAACATACCCTAAAGAAAATACATTTTCTGAATTTGAGATCTAGCTTTGATGTTTCTTGGACATTATACATTATGTACACATGACCACCAAATACATTTAAGTGAGAATAATCAACTAGCTTTCTAATCCACATCTCCATAGGCGTCTTCAGATCAGTCACGGATGATGGTGACTGGTTGATCACATAACAAGTGGTTTTGACTGCATCTACCCAGAAAATGACTTGGCTTACCACTCAATTCTGAATATTGCTCTTGTTCTATCCAACAATGTTCTATTTATCAACTCTGTCATTCTATTTTGTTGTGGAGTGTATGTCATCATGATACAAAAGTTATCAAATTAATCACCAGTATATTCTCCATCATCATCATCTGTCCTCAAACACTTGATCTTTTTCTCAGATTCAAGTACCACTTGCGCTTTGTATATATTGAAAACTCCAAATACCTCAACCTTCCTCCTGATAGGATACACCTAACATCTCCCGGAGTAATCATCAATAAAAAATACAAGTATGTTACACCTTTTAGGGACATAACACGTGCTTACCAAACATCAGCATGAATCAGCTCTAGGATCGCTTTACTTCTAGTAGTAAAATTCTTGAACATCAATATGTGTGCTTACTAGTAGCATAATGCTCATTAAAGGGTAATGGACCTTTTGAGCCTTGGAAGAAGCTATTGTTAAGAGAGAATTTTCAAATCTCTTTCTGACACATGGGCAAGCTTGAGGTGCCACGTCATTGTCAATTCTTCCACTGAACTTGTCGTTGCAATAACTATTTCTCCTTTAAGCATGGTCCCCTCTTGTACATGGGCTTTACACTCAATAATATCTAATTGTCCCAAGGATAATATTTTTTTCTCCAAGCCTTTTACATGTCGGACCTTCAGAATGGTGAGAATTGTATCATCATACATTTTCAATTTGATAGTACCAATACCAACGATCTCTAAGGCATGATCTATTCTCCATGAACATTAATCCTCATGAGATAGGTTTATATTGATGGAACCATTCTCTCGTGATGTCCTGTGCCATACAACTCTTGAGTCCATAAGCCAGAGATCGAAAATTTTCTTTCAACCTTCAACAATAATTGTTGCCTTTTCGTATAAAATTTCACCATCATTTGGGGTGCTTTTTACACGACCCTGGGGTTTTGGCATCTCGAGACCCTTTTCTTTGGCTTTATCATTCCTCTTGAGACTCCAACGGTCCTTTTTTAAGTGAAATTTCTTGCAACAATAATGAAATTTTGCATTCATCTTACCTCTGGAATTTGATCTAATCTGTATTGACTTCTATTGGGACCACGTTCCGTTGATATCCTTCTCATTATCTCAAGGCTTTCTCCTACTGTGATCTAGTAAATGTGTCCTCATTTTTCTTGTGCCGAATTTCTTCTTCTGAACTGTTGCTGCAACATCTTCGAAGACTAGATCTTCTTTGTTGTTAGTTAAGTTGAAGATGAGTTGATCATAAAATCTGGTAGACTTTGAAGTAAAATCTCAGTATTCACCCACGTCTATTTTATACCCCATTGATGCAAGTTGTGAAAATAGAGTGTTTATGGTATTGATGTGGTTGGTCACTGTAGTTGACTTTATCATCTTAATAATGTAAAGTCGTCTCTTCAGAAAAAAATTACTGTACAACGATTTGGCCGCATACTGTTTTGTTGGGGTGTTCCAAATCTCCGTTGCAGTATTCTTCATCGTCACACTTGACAATACTTCATCACTAGTACTAAGTGCAGATTAGCAATTGCATTGCATTTCCTTCCGTCTCATTCCACTTGCCATCATTAGTGATCTTTGTGGACCTCTCTCCAATTGCTGTCAAATAGTTACCGTTTCTCAAAATTGTTTTGTTCTCATTTTCCACAACAAGAAATTGTTCTCATTGAACATTTTTATCTCATACCTTGCCACCATTTTTTTATAGTAGGTAATAGTAACGTGTATATAAATAGTGAACATTGATCCTGAGCAGAATAATCTCAAGAAATCTTTAATGATGTGAAAGATCAATCAAAGCTACAATCACAAAACATACTAAAATTTTCAAAATATCTCACAACCAAGCTCTAATACAACTGTAAAGCAAGACATTAGTCACGTTGGATAACAAGTAGAGTGGAATTGAGAAAATGCAGTTAAAATGAACACTAATATTTTCGTAGTTCACAAATAATGGCTACGTACACAGACAAGTATAAATGATTTCATTATAGTAGGAGAATTACATTAACAATATATCTAAATACAAGGAATAAACAATAATTAATTTGTCTTGTAACAGTAGAAAACTAATTAGGAAAACAATAAGCCCCTGTTCTCTTTACTGTTTTGAGGTCGTTTTCTGTTTTTATTTTCCAAAACGCTAAAAACGCGTTCTCTTTACCATTTTCGAAAATGCATTTTGGAAAAAAAAAAAAAAAATTGTACACAAAACGGAAAACGCCCGAAACATCGTTTTGGGCGTTTTGTGTGTATTTCGACAAAAAATGTCCAAAACGCGGAAAACGCGTTTTGGGATTTTTTTTTTATTATAGAATTATCTTAATTTAGAACTAAGCTTAATATAAAGTTTTTATTTTTTTATTATTATTTTTAGAATTATCCTAGCTTGGAACTAAGCCTAAATAAAGTTTTTTTTTTTTTTTTTTTTTTGAGAATTATCCTAACTTGGAACTTAGTTTAAATAAAATTTTATTCAATTCAATATCAACATTACAAAAAAAAAAATTAAATGAGAATTCTTGTTGTTATATTTCAAAAAATGTAATGATAAATGGACTTTGGTGGTTTTGAAAGAACTTGTTTTTTCTGGATTTTAATAGAAGTAGAGCTTTCTCAAATCCCGAACCTGACCAAACTGTGTTAATAAAGACTCTTAATGCTCACATTAGTGTGTTGCATGTAACCATATTTTTAGTGTATTGTGAAAGAAAATTTGAGTTGGAGTTAGTAGTATTCTGCAAGCAAATTAATTAAAAATAGTTAAAATAGTGTTCTGCAAAATTTCAAACAGAACGTGTTTTCCAGCTTTTCATTTTCAAAAACAGTTTTCAGAAATGACAAACCAAACGCGTTTTCAGCAAATTTGAAAACAAAAATGAAAACACAAAACACAAAACATTTTCGAAAATGAAAATACAAAATAAAATACAAACAGAACGCCACCTAAATTTCTCTCCATTTTTCTCTCTACTCTCTATTATTTTGCTCTGCCTCTTAAATTATGCTTCTATTTATAGAGGAGATGTTGCTTTATTCTCAAAGAAAACGGCTGCCAGCTACAAGAAGGAAAGTAAAAGCAAAATTGGCTACTTCATTCATACTCATAAGTCCAAAATCACGGTTGGAATGAGGCCAAAACCATATTTCCATCATTTTTCAATTGTTAGTAAAAAAATAGTGGATGTCTCATTTATTTGTCAACAAAGATAATTGGGGAAAGGGAAAAAAGACCTTAATTCAAAATTAAATCCAAGGCATCATTTGATGGATAACTGACAGGAACCGAAACATCATTTGATATACAATTTGGCGAAGCAAATGTGAACAAGTTTTCTCCTCAAGGGCTCTACTCTGGATAATTCTTTGTTGATGTTGCACATTCGTGTCCCATTCCTACTGGTGTTAAAAATCATGACAGATCTGGCATTGAACCACATAACATGGTACATTCCTATCTTAATCTCCTGTTCAGCTTCAGCCTTGTGAGGAGATGAATGAATTAGTCTGGTTGTACATCTAAATCGTCCAGATCCGTGTACCAATAGCGTGTTGACAGGTTTGTGGTTGTTAATTTTGAAAATAATGTGATGAGTAAGTTAAATGGATGTTTGCCAAGTAGTATATCTGTAACCCAATTAGGAAACAGTTATGTACAAATAGTATAACTCAGAGATGAATAGGGGCTTTAATTTTAGAATTTTGCTACTTGCACAAATATGTTAACAATGAAGATGACAATTAGATGTTGTGTTTTTTGATTTAAAAGATAATGTGATATGTGGAAAAAAAAAAAAGAAAAAAAGATTGTGCCACGTAAGCTAATTGTCAACCTCATTGTCATACTCATTGTGAGTATAACAAAGTTGTTAATTTTAAGGAAAGCTCCAAGGTTCCGCGATTGAATACTACATATATATATACTGCTTCCCTCTCATGCTCCAAGGCAATCAATAATTGTATCTCCCCGATTGATAGAACATATTTTTTCTCTTGCAGAAACAGCATATGAATCAAAGAGAGATCCAACGAAATAAATAAACTTCACGTTTTGTATTAAAAAAATATAGAAGTGGAATATAGAGAAAAGGAAAATTCAAAGCAGGAATTATTGCATTTGAATTGTGTGAAATTTTTACAGAAAGGCAATATATTTGTAAAGTATTTTTGGTCATTCGAAAATCCTACAAGTCTCTTCAAAATGGTGGTGATTGTTCAGACAATCTTTGAAACGAACATAGGTGTCTATTTGAACTTAGACCCTTTTTAAAAATTTCTCATGTCAAACATCGAAGTTTATTTAAAATAGATTGATAATTTTCATCTTTTGTGTTAACCTTCAGCTTTTTATTTTTGTTAAATTCTTGTTATATCCTCCAGATCTCTTCCAAGTGCATGAAATTTGTGTAAAAAATAAATTAATAAAAAATAAATTATCTTCAACACGGAATTAAAATGGTGAAAGTAGTTTGATTCAAAAGTACAAATATGACTCAGGGAAGTGAGTACAAGTGATAACTCATCTGGTATCTGTATTTTTGCAAGTCCCTCAATCATTTTCACAAGTTTCCTGGTCTGATGAATTGTTTACAGTATTTACGATGGGATATTAAAGTGGAAAAGCCAAGATATGACAAAAGCAAATACCAAGCAAGCAAGAAGGAAATTCAAATATCGATGACCGTTTAAGCAACTTCGACTGTCCGTAGCAACGGAAATTGGAACTGATGATGAAATTGTTCCGACAACATTGGTTTCATTTGTTTGTTGGGCTCCCTCAGTATCGTTCGGGCCAACAACGTTTATTGCAATTGAATTACATATTTCGCACGTCCTAGCAAAATAAGAAATTTGGCAGTAAAATATAGGAGAGTAGAATAAACAATGAAATGATGCGCGCAAACAAAGTTGGAATAGAAAACTCGTCGTCTTTCATGAAAATACAAATAACTTCTGTCTGGACCGAGTTCTCTCCCAAAAACCATGGTTTTGTATAGTGAACGTAGTAAAATATGGAAGGTGCACAAGAGAAAAATGTACGTGGGTCCCATGAAAGTCAAATTTTTGCAATGTTCAGCCTACAATTTTTTACCATAGTCATTGTGCAAACCCGAATTACTGTACCAAAAATTGGAGAAAACACGAAGCAAGACAGAGGCATAATGTTTCAACTTCTTGTTGAGGTTCATGCATCGTCCTGGTGTAGTTAAACTTGATCAAGTTTTTAAGAAAAATGTACCAAGTCAATATATTTAACTGCTTTACACGACAAAAATATTGTCTATTATCATGTCCAAACCAAAAAGCCTTAGCAATATTTTTATGCACAATACGAAAGAACTAAATGCATAAAAATGAATAATGAAGGTTAAACATCCAACCGAAACACCTTGGCACCATAAATGCATAAGATTAAGCCTATGTTTCGTAAATTGTTTATAAACAACACATTTCCTCAAATCACTTTTAACCACACATATTTTCCAAAATTACTTTCCAACTACATATTTACTTCAAAAACATCACATTATTTGTTTATTAACAAAAAAAACAAGCACCCCGCGGGCCTTGGGTGAGGCCACCATTCCGCACCATTTATAGGCCCATTTAATGAAGATATCAAACTCCATAGCACCACGCCACCCCCTCCTCTTCTCTTCCCCACCTTGAATAGATAAACCCTTCTTGTCCATAACCCGATTCTTATCATTTTAGAGGATCTCAACCAGCTTCATATTTATAAGATCCCAAGGAGGTGTGGGTTTCCTTGACAAGATCAGCAATTTTCATCATTAAATTTCCTGAGCTTCTTATCATTAACTACACTAGCACTGATACAAATAATTTTTGTATTATAAAATCACCTCAATTACAGTCTTATTTACTTTTACTTTTCCTTTTAACTAAACTTTGGTATCTGTATTATCAAAACAAATCAACCTTGTACAATTCCAATAAACTATACGAAACACACTAAAAGCACACAAATTACGTAAGAGTATTAGGTCAATTTGCAGTTGAGGGAAAGTGTACAATACGATTAAGCTAGACACTTCAAGGATTAAGGTCATCTCCAACAAAAAAACTCTAAAATGAACACTAAAATGCAGTTTCTCGTACTCTATCCTTACAACTCATATTCAACAAAAAATTTCAAATTTCACACAAAATAAACAGTCTTTCTTATTTTTCCTTTTTAACTTAGTTTTGATTATTATTTTATTTGAATTATTTATTTTACCATTAATTTAATTATCACATGTGCCCTTTATTACATTAACGATAAAAGCATAAATACATCAAATATATATTTAATTTTGTAATTTAATTCTCAGAATTAGAATATTCTTCCACAAATGCTCAATCAAAGCATTTCAAAGTGCATTGTGAGCGTCCTTATCCTTAATCTAACGGTGGCTAGCGAGTAACTCGAGAAAAGGGATATTTTCATCTACAACCATCTCAGCTTCAACGTTTCTACCCCCTCTCGAATTAGTGCCTTAACATCACATTCATCCTTTATGATCATGTTGTGCATAATGATGCACACAATCATGATATCGTATAAGGCGCATTTTTTTTGGAAATCATGAGGTCCTATAAGGCCATAACAATTGCAAACCTAGATTGTAAAACCTCAAATGCTCGTTCGATATCTTTTCTACAACTTTTTTGTTTCATAGCGAAATATTTTTTCTTCAGAACATGTGGCTCATAAGTTGCTTACATGAGTTGCTCACTTCGGATACATACCATTAGCTAAATAGTAACACATACTGTATTCGTATCACTGTATAACGTAATCAGCGGAGGGAGCAATACCTTTAACACGGTTGGAAAACAAATGGGAGGTCTCCAATATGTTTATATCATTATTTGAAGTTACCATATCAAATTCTTTGTGTCATATCCAAAGATCTTAATCCGCCACTGCTTTTAGGGCGATGATTGGTGATCCACTCCTACTTGCATATTGGCATGCCTATGCGGTTGAACTTTCCAACTTTAGTGCATACAATCTAGACTACTAGTCATTCCCGAAAATCTTTGTTGTTGATCAACATCGAGAAGTCGTGCAATGTCATCAGCGTTTTGTGATATCAAAGAACCGCTTCCAAATACCTACATAACTGCACGAAAAAACCTCTTCAAACTTTCAATTGTTGTTAACTCACCTATCTTAATATACTAATCAATTGCATCCACCAAAACACCATACACCATCATCCAAAATGCGGCAGTTATCTTTTGGAGGGAGGATAGAGCCAATTCCATCATTTTTTTTGTTCAAAATATCTGTTATGACGTTCAACGACCTGCACTATACTTAAAAATAAAGTTCATGATATGCGAAAACATTGAAACATTTCTTCGTTATAACGTGGGTTTTCTGCAAAGTAATCATTAAAAAGTCATGTATATCTAGATATGTCTGAAAACCCTATTATTAGCATTAATCAATCAAATAACGATTTTGGAGTCATGTTGAGTTGGAGTATAATAGTTCACTACCATCCCATATTACTCAAACCCTACATTTGAGATCAATGCAATCTTGTTACATAACGATCAATGCTTCCATTAGCAAACTAAAAGGGTGCATTTGCTAAGTAGAAAAATTAAATCCTAGTGGAGCATCTGAACATGACACGGTAAGTACGTTTATAACACATTTTATT
The DNA here is from genome assembly GCA_963555705.1 of Ligustrum vulgare. NCBI lineage: Eukaryota > Viridiplantae > Streptophyta > Magnoliopsida > Lamiales > Oleaceae > Ligustrum > Ligustrum vulgare. The sequence goes on along the minus strand of OY743176.1, from coordinate 17,860,906 downwards.
TCCCATGTCATAGTTTCCAAAGGTTAATTATTTTATTTGTATCAATTTGCAGCTAGATCAAGCTAAAATATTGTTGTCTCAATACGAAAAATTCCAGAAATGATTTAAATTGATCATACATCCTTAAAGATATCGAGAAATTTGGAAAAGATATACAATTGGAGTTATTGAACTTTCAAAACTAGAACACCTACTCTGCATTGGAACACTTAGAATCTCAACTTCATATTTTTTATACATCAGCATATCATAGTTTGTCTTTATTTTTTATGAATATTAATGAAGACAATATGAGCAACAGTCCAAGTCAATGAACTACTAGGATAAAAAAAAAAAGTGAAGTAAAAAAGTGAAAGTGAAGAAAATACCTCAAAAATCACAGTATTATGGAAGAGTAATGAAAACTCATGCAAATCATACGTAGGGGAAACGAGAATAGGCTTCAAAATTATGAAATTCAAAGAATGCAAATGCAATCGGCTAAATATTGTTCTAACAATATTATTCTTGGAAAAGATCCGAGCTCGATTTCAAATCTGGAGCTATAGGATTTTTTTCTAAAATAACAAATGAAAACATGAAGAAAAGAGTGAACAATCGGACAAAGAACACCAAAATTCAGCAACTACATATGGTCATTTCTTCGATAATCTTGGAGGATACGAGACCGATCTATTGCAATATTAAATCGTTATCTTTTATTTATTTCGTGTTATATATAATTTCTAATGTTTATGTCGTCGTAATAAATCATTATCTCAAGCTTCCAATTTTATTCAATAGTAAATTTTCTTGTGTCGTTTAATTATAATCTATTGTTTGATTTTATTTTATAATGTGATAAAAATAATGATCAACTTAAAAACACAAATAAAATAAAATGAAATTGAATATTTAAATGAAATAACTACAACAAATAATAATAATAATAATAATATGAGAGAGAGAGAGAGAGAGAGAGAGGAAATTATAATTCAAATTTTGGGGCAAGATTAGCAAAACAAGATTATGCCCCCAAATAATAGCGTTGCTACACTGCAACGCTATATATGACATTTCAATGAAGCAGACTTTAAAATTCGGTTGCCGATGTCGTCCGTGTTGGAGGCAGTGTTGAAGATGGTCTACTGGAGTAATCTATGAGACACCTCTGTTTGTTAAAAATTTTGTATTTAGAAATATTTTTTTATGTTTTCGATGTAAAATGTGATTGAAAAGTAGACAGAAAAAATGTGTATGAAAGTGATTTGAGAAATTGTATTATTTTAAAACATATTTTTAAATAATTTTCCATACAAAAGCTAAAATGGAACTTTTTTATGAATTGTGCTAATCGTACTGCAGAGCTTACACTTGCGAACACCCCCTCGCATGGGTTGTGGGGGCTATTCCCATCTAAAAAGAGATTCCACGCCTTTGGAAGAGGGTGTAAACCCCACGGTAACATCCTCGTATGGGGTTGTGCGTCAGCTCCCATCTAATAAGTGGCTCCACCCAGGAGAGGTGAAAACCCCACGGCAATCTAGTGTACATATATGTTATTATACAAACAAATTGCTCACGGAATATAAATTAGTTGGTTGAAAGGTGAGAATGAGAATTCTTAACTGAGTTAGCAGTTGTAGCTTCTTAGTTTGAATTTTACTTTTGGTATGGATGAGACTCAAGCGCAGTTAAATAGGCAAACTCTCAACCCTATTCCACTAATGTACATCCCACAATTTACATCATCTACGGATCCTTACAAATCCTCTGGGTAAGTCTGAAGGGGCTCTTAATGTTGAAGTTCAATCTTGCCTCTGTTCGGATCAGAAGTTTGGTTTATAAACCAGATTTTTCCATTTTTCGAGGTAAGATGTCAGGTTTAAAATTGGAGAGAGAAAAGTTATAGGATTAAAAAATGATTTAAAAAATTATCTAAATTTCACATTATCGCAACAAATAAAATAAATAAATAAATAAAATAAAATAAAATATCCAGGATTACTCACTTGTTCCCTTTAATTTTGAACCAAGTTTCTGCGCAATGCTTGTGAGCAGCAGCCAAATCATCTTTACAAGAACAGCCCAACACAATGGCAACCCCAGATTCAGGGCTACTACTCACCAAACTCAAATGGCAAATCCTACAATCTCTCTCAACCCTCTCCAAATGCACCTTGATTTCTCCAAACCCATCATTTTCTATCTCCACTGAACAATCAGAATCAGACACCGACGAAGCACTCCTAGAATCCAAAACATCGTCCTCCAAAATCTCACCGCAACCAGAGCCACAGACAATGCTGTAATCATCATAAGAACCATCCCCATCAACCGTGAAGTAAAACTGAGAGTAACAAGAACCCTCGTCGGCGTCGGAGAAAAGAACGTTACCCTCCACCTCGCCGTCGTCTCCACCGCTGCGCCCGCATTCTAAGTCTACCTCGGATATTTCTGAAGTGGACATTTTGTAGAACCAGAAGTGAAAAGGTGTGATTCAAGGTGGAACCAATGCATTAAGGGCTTCAAGATTGAGTCTTTTAAACACCCCCAATGAGTTAAATTCAGCAGCTTAACATCTGTCTTTGTATATTGTGTGTTTGTGAGATCTCACAGTATAATGTGAAAATTTAGCAACCAGCATTGAATTAGGTGACCCTTTCAAGTCTCCTTGAGTGTCATGTCATGAGTTTACACTCTTTCACACTCAACGAGATGGAGGAAAGTTTGAGTATGTGCGTGGAAACGCCTAGAAGTAGCAAAGAACAGGAATTATGCAAGAGAGAGAGAGAGACACTCGGAGAGTCGGGGGATTGGAGAACCTCCAATATATTACTAGCACTCTCTGTTTGGCAAACTTGGGGAAATTACTTTTCAACTGTAGTGATTGTTTGAACCACATTTTAAGTACATATTTTATCCTCGAAAAATTAAATTTTTTATTTATAAACAAATAACTTTTATCAACATATTTTATCCTCGAAAAATTAAATTTTTTATTTATAAACAAATAACTTTTATCAAATTGACTAATCGAGGATTAGTCCAAGAGCAACTAGTTGAAATTTAGTAATTTTCACTCTTTTTGGGTTTGGTCAAAACCTTGATTTGAGTAATTTTAAAAATATTAGTGTGTTTGATTTTAGTTAAAATGAATTTTTTTGAATTGAATAGTGATTTTTAGGATAATTGATAGTTGAAATTTGGTTGAAAAGTCAAATATTGTGGGTTTAACTTTTAATTGATGGTTGAGATTGAGTACTGTAGAAGAATGAGAAGATTTTAATGAAAATCAAATAACAGCTGATTTTAAAGGGAAAAATTCGATAAACTGAAATGACTCAAAGCAATTTATTTTTCTTGTCAATTCGATTTCAGGTTGAGATTTCACTCAATTCAAATTGTTGGTTCAATTGTCAAGTTGGGTTGGGTTCGAACCTAATCCACCCCATGCCCATCCCTAAGTATAACAGGTTGGGTAATATTTTGTTTGAGTTGTTTTAGAGAAATGTAGATTCGGTTTCGTGTTGACTTGAGATGTCAATTCGGCTTGAAGAATCGTATTTTCAATAAATAAAAAAAGGAGTTTTTTAAGGGGAAAATCGCATTGAACCCGACAAATGACTTTGATTGATTTGAATATATTTTTTTAGTGTTCTAAAAAGCGTAGAGCATGACGAAGCAGTGAGGTAGAGCATCACGCTTAAGCGCACTAGGGGTGTAGGCGGTCCAATTTTACCGATTTTTGACAGATTTTGAAACCAAACATTTTAAATCGGTTTGAGAAAAACTCAAATCTAAACCAAACCGTTTAAAACGGTTTGAAAAAAACTCAAATATAAACCTAACGGTTTGGTCTGGTTTTAAACTGACGATTTCACCATATATTTTTTTGCCTATCTAATTTTATATCACTAGTTCATTGATTTCGATATATACTTATACTTTATTGACAATAAATCTAAACAAACTAAATAGATCTACTATAAATTAAAATACTAACTAATTCAAAACGAAATCACCGTAAAATTATAATATATTTATTTTGTCTGCCTTTTTAGGTTACGATGTTACAAATAAAAGTTACGAAAAAGTTACAATACAAGTCTACAAGGCCAAAAAATAACATGATGTCCAATAAGACCTTCGTAATAATCATATCTAGAAAAAAAAAGAGATTTATTGATTAGATGAAAAGTATAACCGACCACAATAAAAAAAGATTTATTGATTAGATAGAGAGTATATAATTAATATAACAATTACATAAGCTTATCCTTGTCAGTTGTCACGAACTCAAACCATTCATCGGATATTTGGATGAAGATTATTGAATTTATTTGAATTTTGAAGTATGGTAATTGTCTAATTGGGTAATAAATGTAATAGAGATTAACAAAATACCCATATAACTATTGAATTTGACATATTAGCCAAATTTTCGATTTTTTTATGTTTATATATTTTCTCGTCGGTCTGGTTTGGTTTCAAACCGCAATTAAAAATGGGATAATTGCACCCTATACCGTCTTTTTAGGATATATTTTATAAATAACTGGTTTAAGAAAAATACTAAAAAATACTTTCATCTTCATCCCACTACTACTCTCCATCATACTTTCCGACGAGTCTATCTTCCACCGCACCAACCCACCCCCCTTCTTCTCGCTGCTACCTTCACCTCTCTGTTCTGATTCCCCACCACCACACCACACCACTCGCATCAACCACCACCGAACCTCTTGTTTATTGAAACTGGATGAGATAGAACATGAGTTTTGCTTTCGTGTCTTACCTTATTACTGGTGATGGCCATTAAGAAGCTTCTGATTTTACAGACAGCTTGTGAAGAATTGATGACAAGTAGGATGTTCCAGTTTTGAAGATCAAAAATCGCATGAATGTTGGAACAATTTGGGGTATTGTGCATGCCTTTAAGTTAGACACACTCATGAAGCTCATAGACTTCAAAGGAGCCAATGGGAAACCCACAATTGTTGTCCAGGAAATAATAAGAAGTGAAGGTGACGGTGATTTGTGGATTATACCAGAAAATGTGAATAATGGTGTATGAAAAGTGTTTGATTTAATGTCTCAAACAAAGTATCATAAAAAAGTGTAAAGTTTCAAACTGTGTTACTACAATTTTGTCCAAAGTATCTTAAAAATTTGATAAAGTTTCATGTTATGATTCAAAAAATCTGAAAGTATCATGTTGTGATACTTGTGTGAAAAAAAAATGGAAGTATTTTTAAGTGATTCTTAAAAATGAAGTAAGTTTCAATTATGATACTAAAAGTTGGGTATTTTTGCAAACGCCCCATTAAAAATTTCAAACATAAACCAAATCATTCTTGACCGGTTTGGTCCGGTTCAAAACCATTTAGTCGACGGGTCAATGTGGCACCAATCCGACAGTTTCTAAAATGCGGTTTCAGTTCAATTTTTCGGTTTGACGGTTTATGTTTACAGTCCTAAAGCACACCTAGGCACGAAAAAACTTGTCAATACGCAAGAAGCACAGGTAAAACGTGAAGTGTGACGAAACGACGAGGTTATAGATCATGTTCATGGATTAACGAAAATGCGCAAAGCTCTATTTGCCTCTGCCATTTTATTAGTCTATACTAAGCGTAAGCGTAAGAGTAAGCTAATTTTTTCCTCTTGTCAATTTAATTCGCATTGGGATTCCATTCGATTCGAACTGTCGATTAGATTATCGGGTAGGGTTCCAACTTCCAACCCGAGTTGTGCCAACCCCTTAGTGCTGCAACAGCTAACAGGGTGGAGAATAATAACGTAATTTCTCAATAAGTAATGTTTAAAATGAGTTATAATCACAAGGTGGAACTTATATTTGATCTTAAGAACATTTGATACGTGTTTGCATTTGATTAAGCCATAATCATGGCGAATAATTAAGGATGAGATGCTCTTATAAACATTTGCTTTTCTTTATTTTAAGTAAACTTTTATGATTATTAATTATTAATTACAATTATATGACTTTAATCTAATAATTAAAGTTTAGCTTTACGATTCCTTAACAAATCATCCTTTTGCTCACAAGTAATTGTGATACGTCTACGCTGCCTGCACGATAAGTTGAAAAAGGAATTTTAAATATAAAATAATAAAAAGTAACTAAAATCAAATAAAATTCCTTTCATTTTCAAAAAGCCAATGAACGTGTTCTACACTACGCTCACATGCATTAGGTTAGGTAATTATTGATCATTCTTCTAATATTTTTGGTGTATTCATCAATATTTTAGTATCAGATAAGTTTTTTTTTTTCCTTTATAATTTCAAAATTAATAATTATTCTTTAATTCGCAATCACGTAATGAAACTAAGCATAAAAAAATTGAAAATATCATGGAATCGTGCAAAGATTGTTAAACGTTTGTTTCCATTTCCGTACATACTAAATTAGTTTTTTTTTTCCTTTATTTTTAAATGATAATAATACTATTCTCCAAATTGATAGCAAAAACATTAACTTTTGGAATAAAATGAGTCGAGATCAAGGGCTCTGCCGCGGTGGTTGCGTCATCCCTTATCAAGTCCACGGACTTGGGTTCGAATCTCCCAAGGGTGGGGGGAATGGTGTGGGAGGGTTTAGATTTAGGTTAATTTGTCAAAAAAAAAAAAAAAAATTAATTTTTTTTTTTTTTTTTAAAATGAGTCGAAAAAAAAAGTAGATGAAAATCTATTCATCCATATAAGAAAATAAGATGGAATTAAAAAATCAGTTCTCATCAACTTTCTTTCATTTTCCAATCTCCCTCCACGAAAAGAAAAAGAAAAAGAAATAAATTCCTAGTTATAGGAAGCTATAAACCAACTAGTGTATTTTTTCTACTAGTAAGAGAACAAAAAGAAAGTCTTTTGATTAGGCAACGAAGAAATAATATGGTGTCTGGTAAAAAATTCTATATGAATAAAATAAAAATCATGTAAAATCTATGAAAAAAACCGTCAATATCGACCTATAAACTCTCTAACAAAGTAGAAATTGAACTAGAGCCATGGGCATATTAAGCCCCATTTTGACTCTCATTAATTGAAAATCAAGTTTTTTTAAACATCTAATCTTAACCATCAATTATATAATCAAGCACGTCATATTTTACTTTTTAAACAAATTTTAATCACACATTCTCTCAAAAATACTATTTAAAACCATATTATTTTCCAAATAATAGAGCTCAAAAACGGGCTAAGGCTTGTTAGTCAAGTTGACACAAATAATTCTCGAAGTTGACTGCCTTATCAAATGGTAGTTTTGCCTATATTTTAGTAAACGTTATTTGTTTATAAATAAAAATTTGATTATTTTCAAGTTAAAATATATGGTTGAAAAATACTATGAAAAAAAGTGTGATTAAAAAGTAATTTAAAAAAAACGTATTGTTTATAAACTTAGAGCATCTCCAATAAGATAATGTATATTTTATACATGTGGCAAAGACAATAATATTATATTAAAAAATATTCTCCAACGCAACAATGTTCAATATTCAAATATGGCAAATTGTTATTAGTTTTCTAGAAAAATGAAATAGATAGAAATATATTAACTGTGTAGAAAAATAGGTAGACATTGTGTCTTGACAATGTCCATTGACGATAAAGCAACTCCAATGGGGGCATTGTCCAAGCTAGAAAAAATGTGTCATTTGACAGCAATTAATTAGACTTCTAATGAATGTGTCTAACAGACATTAAGGCAAAAAAGGATCTCCAATGCAGTATGTCTACTAGTGATGGCAACGGGTCGAGCCAGCTCGGCTCGTCACTCAAGGGTCAAGCTCGGCTTGGCCCTTGAGCTCACGGCTTGTACATAATTTTTTTTTTTTTTTTTTCATTTTTCTTCATTAAAATTGACATTTTATTTCAAAAAAACATGCGGCTCGTGACTCGTGTTTCACGAGCCGTTCATGAAGTGCTCGATTCGTTTTTGTATTTGTTTGTTTATGTTCCATGAATTTATCTATTTTTTTTTTACCAATAGGTTGAACTATTAATGCAGTGAATTTATTTATGTATGATCGTTTTCAACCATACATTTCATCAATAAAATAATTTATAAATAAATTAATTTTTTTTACTTTTTAATCACAAATTCTTCAAAAAAATTACAATTACAAACCGTATTATTTGAAATAATTGATTTCAAACATGGGCTTAATATGTTAAAGACTAAATATGTCAAACGTGCAGGGACTTAATATGTTAGGGACTAAATACGCGAAACATTTGGAGGTTACAAACTAAATATTCCAAATATGACCTTAATATGTTAGGGACTATTATTGCAATAAACTCAAAGGTTAGGGATCATTTGTGCTATTTACACATTTTTAACGATGGAGACTAACGAAATCTAACGGTATGGACCAATTTCGCAACGTTTGGTGATTTTGAGGGTATAAATGTCAAAATCTAAACGTTGAAAACCATTTTCGCAAGAAACCCAAAGGTTGGGGGACCATTTGTGCTGTTTACCCTTTTTTTAATTATAAACTATTTTTTATAATAATTGTTATTTTTTTGATAATTATTTTATTAATTTGAAATAGAAAAATATGTAATATGGATGACAAATCGAAAATCTCAATGGGAAGTTTAATTCATGTAACAATATTAAATATAATGATTGATTTTTTAAGAAAACACTTGAAATTAATAATTAATGCTTAAAAAATTAAAATATACCAAAAATTCTATCTTACATCTTTTCTTGGGGAAGAATATGATGAAGAAGAATATAAAAAGAAAAGAAAAGCATCGATCCTAAAGATAATATGTAACTTGAGTCTTCCACATATATTGTATGAAAATAATTTTGTAGTTCAAAAAAATTTTAAAAAGAAAATCTTATTTATTGAATGTTAAATCCAAAAATTGAGTTGATATGTTTGTGGTACACATGCTAAAACACTTAATTCATGGTCAATTTCATCGCAAAAATGGTAAAACAATTAATTGGTCCACAATTTTATTAAAATATTAAAATAATAATTATATATCGTAAAAAATGGTAAAAATAATAATTTTTATTTTCGTGACTTATTTAAATAAATATTTTTATTTTAAAAATACGTGTCGCTACGACTTTGCTAATTTATTATTTTTTTAACACATGTTCGTCTAGTCAATTAAGTGAAATTAGATTTATTTAAAATTTTTGTCAAATTTTAATTTTTATCAAAATATTCCAATGTCACAATTTAATTATTTATTTTTATTTTTTTTGTCCAAACTTTAATTAATTCAAATTCAAACTATTTTTTGTCCAATCCAACTCCCTAAGCCCAAATATTTTTTACCAATCATTTCTTGGCCCAAAGCTTTGAGAACATGGTTAACGGTTCCTTGCTTAACAAATTCTATTTCCAAGATTTCTCAACAATATTTTCCAATCTTCGCAAGCACTTTCCATCCACTCCAAATTTCCAATAGGAATCCCCATTGATTCCTTCATGGCAGATTTGCCTCAACCTACCAATTTGAGCCCAAGCAATACATGTATATCTCCCTCACCTTTCACGAGCAGCACACACAGGACAACTCTCAGCATCTCAAACGTTGGTATCTTCTCCCTCCCTACAATATTACATTATGGTACTCACTTTGATGCTACTGATTTCTAGTCACCAACGCGTGAGATATTCATACACACACGACCATAATCGAGCTTCATCCACTGCATCCCAGCCAAAAATCAATCTTGAACCTCCATTGGTCGACTGTAACCTACCACCACCATTCGCCACCAATCATTCCCCATTGCAACAATCAAATACCATACACCAACAAGCCTCGAACCACAACTACAATCTGCGAATTTCCAACTTCACACGCACAAATTCAGATCCAAACATTCAAAACCCATCAAAACCAACATCAACGAGCCACTGCCCGTCCAAAACCACCATAGCCGAACCAGAATCAGACCACCAGCAGCTCGAACATCAACACCGCAGTGCTCAACCAAGAGCCGAACCCAAATCTCACCACCACCCTTCACAATCGAAGACACCACACTCACCGCCATCTACTGCCAAACTCCAAAATCCCAAACTTCAATCCAAAACGAACCAAAAAACCTAGAATAAAACTAAGCCCATTACTTACCTCAACCGCTGGCGGTTTCTTCTTCGGAGAATCGCAGGTCCACAAATTTGAAATTTCAACCTAGATTCTTTGCTGTTCTTCGCACCCAAATCCTCCTAAACCACAGACCCACGCATACAAACTACCCCCTCCCTGCCGCCTCACACCATCGGTGCCATCGCCGGCAAAACCGTCGGCGGGCTGAAATTAGTTGGGGGCGAAGCCCCGTCGCCTCCCACTCTCACGCTCTCTCTCTTGGTTTCCCATTTGGAAAACAGAGAAGAGAGTTTTTTTATTTAAATTTTGATTTTTGATAAATTGTCCCTTTAACCCCTAGTTTTAAAAGTTTGTTATTTCAGTCCCTCAAGTTCAAAATAATTTAATTCGGTTCCTACAGTTTTAAAATAATTTATTCCAGTTCCTAGATTATGTTCCAGCCTAAAGATTTCTGAGTCTTATGAATTAGTCCTTTCATTTTAGAACCTCTTTAATTCAGTCCCTAATTCCAAAACTCTATATTTGCACGAACGGTCCCTAATTTTTCCAATTTTCACGATTTAGTCCCTAAAGTTCTTAAAACTCTATTTTCTTTTACACAAATCTACTTTCAAAGCTTTCTTTATCCAAAAGTCTAATATAAGTCATTTATTTATAGGGCTAGACGAGGCACGAAAGAATTAGAAAGTTTTATTCCGTTTGCTCAATACTCGAGAAATAAGTCTTATTTACAAACTTATATTTTCAAAAAAATGCACATAAATGATTATTTGGATTATAAATTTATCATGTATGAATGAGTTCATGAGAATTACTTGCTTTTCAAGCATGATACTATTTTACGAGAATTTACTTGCTTAAATGCATGAGATTTGAACTTGTATTTATTTATTTGTTCATGAGAATACTTGTGATCGTTAGACATCTGAGACTTGAATATCATGATTATGTGTTTTAATTTAAAATGTCAAATTATTATTTTGTGCGAGTTGACTAAGTATTTCTTTGAAATACTCACGTTTTCCAAAATCAATTTTGCAGATGAGGGAGTTGGATGCGAGGCCTACGATGGTGGCTATTAATAAGTCTCTAAAATGTTCTATTTCAAACAAAACAAATTTATTTGTTTTGTCAAGTTATTTTTTCCATACTCAAATTGTTGAAACTACAAATTTATTTTATTATGTTCAAGTTTAATTCATGTTCTAACCTTTTAACCGTTTAAGTCAAGTTTATAAAATTAAGTGAATTGAGATTTTAATTATTAAATTTCTTTTCCGCTCAATTATTATTTTCAAAGTTAATTTGACATGATGAGATGACATTCCGGGTATTTAGAACTCGGGGCGTTACAACACGTATAGCCCATGTTTGGCCTCCTTTGAATTTTTAACATATTTTTCCCTTTCTTCTTTTCAACCACACATTTACCAATAAAATAATATTAGACATAAACTCAAAAAATTTCACTACATTTGAATCACAAATTCTCCTAAAAATTATTATTCATTTCAAATAAACTCTTTTTAAAGAATGTATCAAATAGGGGAATAGAAAAAAGGCACATTATATATATTTTATTTATATTTTAATTAACATTTATATTTTTTTTGTTGTTGAAATATAATTAAATATGCATTTAATTATATTAAATTAAATGCATCACATTTAAAATAAAAAAAATTATTTATGCAAATGGTTTCTTGGATTGAATTTCACTTTCTTGCATTGCAAATTTTAAGGTTGATTTTCACTTTCATGCATCGTCAATATTGTTACTTTAATTGGTTACATTCATTTAAATATATGATCGTATATATTTAATTTTTTGCTAATAATTTATTTTATGTAAATTATAATATTTTAAGGGTTATTAATATTTTGAGGGTTATTATTTATATTCATGATAGTCAAAAATATTTGGACAAAATTTTGTATTTATTTTATGCAAAAATTGCATTACTTAATTTATGTTTTAGCATTTGTTTAAAATAGGTGTGGGCGCGGTCTGGTTCCTAAAGGAACCAAACCGATCCAAGTACCAATGAGAATCTTAGAAATGGCACCATTGGTTCCAACTTTGATTATGGAACTGAATCGGAACTGAACAAATTGATTTCGGTTCGATCTGATTCTTTACATTGAAAATGTTAAATTAAAATGTCTCTTTTTTTATATACAAAAATAAAATATTCTTTAGCATTAAAAATTAGAAGTTTCATGTGACTAATAATAAAAGTTGTCTACACTTTTAATGTAACATTCAATTGCATAATATCAAAAAATGTGAAACGTCATATTGCACCCACTTTACAAACGACAAAGATTAAAAGTAAAACAGAAAACCATGCATGTATAGACTAAGAAATAATTAAAGAAATTAAGAATTTGGTATTTGGTAATTAAAGAAATTAAGGAATTTGTATTGGTAATTAAAGAAATAATTAGGTAGTGCCGATGGACTTGGTTTGGTAATCGGTATTTGGGAATTGATAGGTAATGGGTTAATTGATTTGATTACAAGAAACTAAAAAATAATTAAAGAAATAAAGAAGAAGAAGGAATCCGTTGGAGATGAGGAAGGAAACAAGACCCTAAATTAGAGGAAGATACGTGAATCGTGATCTTTTAATATTTTACCAAAAAAATAAATAAATTAAACAACCAACCTGAGAACCGAATTAAATTTCGGTTCTAAAAAAAGAACCGAGAATCGGACCAGAACCGTTCGTTTCTAATCAATAAGTCCAAAATTGATTTATTCTTTGGTCGAACCAGATCCTGACCGACCTGTTCCAACCGGTTCCAAGAAAAAATGCCAACTCCTAGTTTAAAATATAATTTGTTTATAATAACTTTCATGCATCACACATGTGTGGACAACCATAAACTATACAGACAATTTCGCTCATGTTTGATACCCATTATTTCAAACCTCATTTCTTTTTTCAAAACTTATTTTCAACTACACATTGTGTCGATAAAATAATCTGCTCATAAATCTAAAAAGATTCATTATTTTTTAATCACACATTCTCCAAAATTTACTATTACAAATCACATTATGTTAAAGTAATGAGTCTCAAACAAGGGCATAGTCTTTAAAAAAGTTTTCCAAAATTTATGAGAATTATTACTCATTTCTATTTTGAGCATTTGTTGACAATTTTAATAGTTAATCAAAACAAATTGTGCGTTTAAATTTTTTTCTATTTTGAATGATGTTTATGGTAAAATCATTCATATTGTTCTTCCATGCAACGCACGGCTGTGATATTATTCGAAAGTAATAATAATTAAGTAATTTTCAATAATCATATGTTTATGATTTCTAAACTTACCTAAATTGCAATACATTAAGCCCTTGTTTGAGCCCCATTATTTCTCCTTTTTTTTACAAATTTTTTCTACAGTAATCAATCTCAACCATCCAAAAAAGTCAAGCACACAATTTTTTACTTTTCAAACTACTTTTTAACCATTAGATTTCCAAAACCCAAATTTTAAATTGAATTAATGGGGCTCATACAAGGGCTAATATTCATCATTAATTGTTTTATAAAAAATAAAAGAAATTAATACATTTGGAGAACTGTACATTGACCTTTAAAAACATAGATATCTTGACTTTTTTCGCTCATTAATTGTGCATTAATTAGATAAATATTTTATTAAACTTTAATATTTATTATTTTTGTTTAGTTAAAAATATCAATGACAACTAAGTTTGTTTACACCTCTTAATAGAATTTTTTTTTTTAGAAAACGGTAATATTTTTTTTTTTTTAAGAAAACAATGGTTATTTTTTTTATTATTTGAATTAAAACTTGCTTGCGTAGATTTAAATTAATAATTTATTGGAACTAAAACCAATTATTATGTCATCACATGGATATAAATTTGAAGGGTATTATAGAAACTGTTTTGTATAGTGAAAGATTATTAAGTAATCATTTTGAAAATAACTAATTGCATTAATATTGTTATGGATGACGTGTTCACTGCATTTGACCCATTATGGATGACGTGTTCATCGATATTGTATTGAACCAAATATTCATACATATGAGTGAAATAAAATCGTATTGAACCAAAAGTTCTACAATGAATGGTTAGATAACCCCGATTAAAAGTTTCAAGTTATTTGTTATGAGAATAACTTGTTTAGAAATTATTTATCATATAACAATATTCTATGTCAAACAGGGATTAGCTCAAGAAGCTTTATGATTTATTAAAAGTAAGATATGTATGCATTCCACCAAAACGCATGAGATTATATCCCTAAAAATAAATGACATATGTTGAGGCATTTTTAGCCGATTGATATAATATAAGATTTGTGAACATTATGAGGAAAACACGCTTGAAGCGTAAATATGCCTGAAGTATAATGACAATCGATTCCAAAAATAAATATCTCTTAAATAATTGAGATGATCCATTTGAGGCTAAATACTCATGGTGAGTAAAAGAGACATATTTAAATGATAAGAGATTTACGTACTTGATGATAGAAAATATAAAAAGATCTCTATATATTATATTTTGAGATGAAATGAGATCGATAAATAAATTGAATACATACACAAAGCTCTTGTGAAAATGAGGTTGATGAAATTGTAATACTTTGGTCAAATATAAAATCTCAATGTAAGGATTATTTTTAAAGGACCTGAAGTCCAAACATTTAAATGTGTAAAGCCAGCAGTTATTTGCGTAAATGAAAATTATTACATAGTCGTAAAAGACGACTCGTTGCGCGCGAGATTTTTCAAAGAACTGGCTTAATATATGGTGGATGAGGCTATAATCGAAATCATTAGCTTGAGCTCTTTGATATACCAATGAGTGAGATCAAAATGTATGATTCTCATCACGGTACTTTGAGAATTTTCTTTGATGTACCAGTTGATCGCAGTACGTTGGGATTTTAAGTAAAATGATTGTAGATTATATGTCGAAATTGATATCTATTTCAATGATTGATTATACTTATACAAATCAGAAATTTTGGTTTATGAGATGCAAGAACATACATGTATAATCACTGAAAGATTTAATATATCCAGAGTAGTATCACTATAGAATGATACAAATGATTCCATGATATAATATGTTGAAATTGAAATTGGAGTGTACTATTTTTGACATCTGGGAAATTTATTATTCACTAGAAGTAAATTTGAAAATGAATATTTTATTATTCATCAGAAGAGAATATGGAAATGAACATGTTTAATTATTCACCAGAAGTAAATTCTAGATTTGATTATTCACCAGAAGTGAAAGATGCAATCTGTAAATTAGTAAAACATTACTTAATATAGCATGTTATAACATCATAAATGAGCTATGAACGATTTATATAAAGTTCATCATAAATGATATGTTTGATGAAAAGATTCGTGATTGCATCAATATACTTGTGATATTCCATGAAAGGAATAAATACGCGTTGCACTCTTTTTTCCTTAGATGAGGTTTTGTCCCACGAGGTTTTCCTAGCAAGATTTTTAATGATGCTGCAGTTGAGTTTTGTGAAAAAAAAATGATTAATAATTGAAATTAGGCAAATGTAACACTTGAGGCGCCGCCTTATTAGATAGAACACTTAAGTTCAAGTGCATAGGTGAGTTGAGATTTGGATTCTTTTTTATGTATATATATGTTAAAAAAATAATTTAAGTAATAATAATTAGGTAATTTTTAATGATATTATGGAGGACATGTTTTGTTTCCAAAATTTGTATTGAAAAAAGTGCTTATATTTATTTTTGTTAATTAATAAGCATTTAATATCAATTATTTTTTTAAAAATGACGCTAAATCGTGTGCAAATATTTGTTATTTTCGATAAAAATAATAACAATTGTTTCGCGAATTGCAACTTCATTTTTTTTTGTGAAAATGTGGAAAAATTGATAATCATTTATTAATTAAATATATAAATTGACTTTTATTATTCAAAGAAGTTGTTATAATTTGAAGTAGTTTTAATCTTTGTAAAGTTTTAATAATTATTTTAATATAATATTAATTTTTATGCATTTTGTATACGGTAAAAATTATGTATAAGTATTAAAATTTTAAAAATACTTATCGAAATTCATATTGTTGAATAGCAACTTTCGTGCATCGTACGAGATAAATAATAGTGCTGTTAACAGAGATAAAGTCGTGCATTTCAATTGTAATTAAACTTTCTCTTGGTTTTTTAAAAAGTAAAAAAAAAAATGTTTATAAATAGAGAATATTATGCTTTGTAGTTGAAAAATAATTGTGAAAAATGTGTTTGATTGAAGAAAGTTATTTAGAAGAATATGTTGTTTATGTTGTAAATAATATATATATATATATATATATGTGAATGACATTACCATTACATCCTTGTAAACTTTACGTTATTACGATTGTGTCATTGTCCACCCCTATAAATAGGAACCTAAACAATTCATTTTATATAGTTAATGAGAAACATTTTCTCTCATTCTCTCTACCTCTCTTTCTTGTTCTTCTAGAAATTGGTAGTTTTACAATACGTTATTAGCACAAGTCTCTAACCAATTGAGTAATACGACGGGAGTATGCTCTACAGTTACATCTAAATGATGAACCTCTGTATCAGAAACCTGATTATTATTAATCAATATTTTCTTTTCCCAAATCAAACACTTTTGGCTTTAGAAAACAATTCACATATTGTAGATCTGAAAATCAATTCCAAATCCATACAAAAAATTGGAAAAATTGTATAATCCAACACTTTCAAAGCCGATCTACACAAAACTATACATCCAATCGATGATCGGAGACCAGATCTGAAACCACGGCAGCGAGGTGACTTTTCGGCACCGGCGCATGTCGACGGCGGAGAAACCGCGCATGCGGATTTTTCTGGCGACGGTGTCAAAAGGCAGTTTGTTCATATCGACGTTTTTTATTTTTCTATGATCTTACTTTTCTATTTGATGCAGTTTTGGACATTTTCCGGTGGTCGAACGTGGAGGCTTCGTAAAAACTATTTTTGAAGTAATTCCAGTGAGATTTTAAACTTTGGACCAAAAGTAAGTTTGTTCTAAATCAAATTTCAAACCTATTGACGGTTTCGATTTACTCATATGATCAATATATTAAAATATGGAAGATTTTGCCTTTGATGATACGTTAAAGTATATTAATTGTGATTTAACAAATTTGATTAATCATGATTAATATAAATCATTATCGTAACGAACTGGACTATTATGAATGCCTTGACTGGATTTGAAGATATGACTTGCTCATTTATGGAAGGTAATTATTTCATTATATTGTTACCACCTATATGGTTGATTTTTATCAGCTTTAAATATACATATTACGTTACCACATATATGGTTGGTTATACAAGTTTCAAGTATATTACGTTACCATCTATATGGTTGGTTCTACCAGTTTTAAGCATATTACATTACCACCTATATGGTTGGTTCTACTGGTTTTAAATATTTCTACTCATATAAATTTGATATATTTTTGTTATTTGATATTTCAACAAATGGTATCAGAAGTTACCATTACCAAAAGATTGTTGGATTTAATGAAAATATTTTATCAAATGGTACCAGAAGTTACCAATATCTGTATTGAAAGGAAAGATGAAAATAAATTATTCAACAAGAAAAATGTTGATGTATGATATGATAAGATAATATCACATGATATCAATGACATGACTAATGTGAAAATAATCTCATCAGTATTATGAGATAAATATTATATGATTGAAATAAACAGATTTAATCAAAGTTCTTGCACAATCACTTATGTACTCAAAAAGAAGTAAAGATTATCATCTAAATATACTAAAATAATATTATTATTATTGCTCCTGAAGAAGTATAAAGGAGTCATACTGAAATATATCAAGAAAAGAGATACATGCAAAACACAAAAAGGGGGAAACATTTATGATCCTCAAAAGTAGATGTATATCTCAAGAGCAATAATACTCGGTACTCTACCACCCATAATCTTTTTGTGTGTCTCAATAGTACAAATACTCCGTAGTCTACCACTCTCAATCTTTTTGAGCTTCACAAGATTAAGTTCAAATACTCATCAATATTAGAGGTGTGTCTCGAGAGTAAGAATACTCCGTAGTCTACCACCCACAATATTTTGGATATTCACAAGGATAAATTTACATTAACCGAACTCCATTTTCGCTTGGTACCCCTTCCTTGCGACCAATCTATTTTAACTCCTGCTGGATCTTGTATTGGAACATATGATTGTAACTTTTCCAACATTTCATCGATAGTGGGAGCAGAAATTAGGATCCTCCTAGAAAATGAAGAGATGAATCCTTATTCCACAGTATAATCAAGAAATGTCAGTAAACCATCGAAGAAGTTGTTAACATTTAAAAGCCCAATATGCTTAGTATGGAGACCCAGCTGAGCCCATGAGGTAATATTAAAGATTTCCTCTGATGTACCAAAACCTTCAGGCATGGCAATGAAGGCATCAGAACCATATAACATGCAAGTTATGCGTTCATGGATAGATAATGTCTGTACTTCATGCCCTCGTGTTTTTCCTGCGATGTCAGCTAAAGGAACATGTATAAGACCTATCACTCTCGCTTTCTCTATTTGAGCGGATTATGAAATACAACTCATCAATCCACTGTTGTCCCCTCCATAAACTAGATTGATACCTCTCTCTCCCAACTTCTTCCCTAGAAGCACTGATGCTTCTAGATATTCAAAGTCTTTCCCAATTTTTGATCCACAAAATATACAGATAGTTTTGAACTGTCGAAATTTTGATCCTTCCATCTTTTAAGATTATACGGAAGGAAAACTTATAAGAAATTGTTATTTTGGGATGCATTAAACTGCGAAATTATCTGGCTTTTTAAACTCGAAAATATTCACTATTTACTGCTCGTCTTTTGAAAAAGTTTCTATTTACTTTTGACTAAATTGCACCACTTTTGATCATATCTTTGACAGCATATATTTTGCTCCATAATGGATACTCTTTCGGTGATCTCTCAATAACAATCTGTTAATATGCGAAAAATGAAAATACAAAAGACTTCGTTAAAATATATATACGTATACATATATACATTATACCGATTTACCTTGTATCAATGCTAAATAGCCAAAACATCATTATTTATAACAGCCTGGTAAACAAGATCTTTTGCTATTATATTTTTTAGACTAAAACGGTCTTTATCGTTTTTGAATTGAGCCCATAAAGATTTTAGCTCACGCTGCACATATCCACAAGGGTGCATCTCAAAAGTCAATCGGATATCATCCAAAGACTCCTTACCCAGTCCACCCTTAATGAAATCTATCTTATCATCTCGATTTATAGATAAATACCTATTAATTTACAACGGGTGTCACATGTCCATCGAAAACATTTATAACAACATTTTAATTTTTTTGCTCTTCTCTTCTTTGCAAAAGTACTCTTACCTAAGCTAGTCATGTACTTAGAAAATGAATCTGGTAATTGACCAGCTAATCGAACTTTTGCTTCGATCCACCAATGAACATCTTCTGGGATACCTTGATCCATCAGTAGCCTCAATCTTTCGAGTCAAACTCGATAAATCTTTTTCAAAACATATATAGGAAGATTGGAGTAGTATTAGCGAATATTTGACAATATAACATCCATTTTGATGGATCTTATTTTCTTCTCAAGTGATCTATTTAGATGCATTATTTAATGCGTAAAAGAGCGGCGACTCCGCGTCTCATTGATTCCACCAAGAAAAGGAAAAATATTTGTAATCAAAAGATGGGGACAAGGATCATTTTCTTGTGATTTCGGTCTAATCACCTTTTTAGATATTATAAATCAAGGTATACTGATTTATAAATTCGAACAAGTAAATATTGTATTAAACCAGAAGTTCATACGTACAAGTGAAATATGTATATAGTATCGAACCAGAAGTTCATGAGTGAAATATACATTGTATTGAATCAGAAGTTCATCGATATTGTATTGAACCAAATATTCATACATATGAGTGAAATAAAATCGTATTGAACCAAAAGTTCTACAATGAATGGTTAGATAACCCCGATTAAAAGTTTCAAGTTATTTGTTATGAGAATAACTTGTTTAGAAATTATTTATCATATAACAATATTCTATGTCAAACAGGGATTAGCTCAAGAAGCTTTATGATTTATTAAAAGTAAGATATGTATGCATTCCACCAAAACGCATGAGATTATATCCCTAAAAATAAATGACATATGTTGAGGCATTTTTAGCCGATTGATATAATATAAGATTTGTGAACATTATGAGGAAAACACGCTTGAAGCGTAAATATGCCTGAAGTATAATGACAATCGATTCCAAAAATAAATATCTCTTAAATAATTGAGATGATCCATTTGAGGCTAAATACTCATGGTGAGTAAAAGAGACATATTTAAATGATAAGAGATTTATGTACTTGATGATAGAAAATATAAAAAGATCTCTATATATTATATTTTGAGATGAAATGAGATCGATAAATAAATTGAATACATACACAAAGCTCTTGTGAAAATGAGGTTGATGAAATTGTAATACTTTGGTCAAATATAAAATCTCAATGTAAGGATTATTTTTAAAGGACCTGAAGTCCAAACATTTAAATGTGTA
Source organism: Ligustrum vulgare (assembly GCA_963555705.1). Classification (NCBI taxonomy): domain Eukaryota; kingdom Viridiplantae; phylum Streptophyta; class Magnoliopsida; order Lamiales; family Oleaceae; genus Ligustrum; species Ligustrum vulgare. The sequence continues at coordinate 17,840,127 of OY743176.1, read as the reverse complement.
AAGCCAGCAGTTATTTGCGTAAATGAAAATTATTACATAGTCGTAAAAGACGACTCGTTGCGCGCGAGATTTTTCAAAGAACTGGCTTAATATATGGTGGATGAGGCTATAATCGAAATCATTAGCTTGAGCTCTTTGATATACCAATGAGTGAGATCAAAATGTATGATTCTCATCACGGTACTTTGAGAATTTTCTTTGATGTACCAGTTGATCGCAGTACGTTGGGATTTTAAGTAAAATGATTGTAGATTATATGTCGAAATTGATATCTATTTCAATGATTGATTATACTTATACAAATCAGAAATTTTGGTTTATGAGATGCAAGAACATACATGTATAATCACTGAAAGATTTAATATATCCAGAGTAGTATCACTATAGAATGATACAAATGATTCCATGATATAATATGTTGAAATTGAAATTGGAGTGTACTATTTTTGACATCTGGGAAATTTATTATTCACTAGAAGTAAATTTGAAAATGAATATTTTATTATTCATCAGAAGAGAATATGGAAATGAACATGTTTAATTATTCACCAGAAGTAAATTCTAGATTTGATTATTCACCAGAAGTGAAAGATGCAATCTGTAAATTAGTAAAACATTACTTAATATAGCATGTTATAACATCATAAATGAGCTATGAACGATTTATATAAAGTTCATCATAAATGATATGTTTGATGAAAAGATTCGTGATTGCATCAATATACTTGTGATATTCCATGAAAGGAATAAATACGCGTTGCACTCTTTTTTCCTTAGATGAGGTTTTGTCCCACGAGGTTTTCCTAGCAAGATTTTTAATGATGCTGCAGTTGAGTTTTGTGAAAAAAAAATGATTAATAATTGAAATTAGGCAAATGTAACACTTGAGGCGCCGCCTTATTAGATAGAACACTTAAGTTCAAGTGCATAGGTGAGTTGAGATTTGGATTCTTTTTTATGTATATATATGTTAAAAAAATAATTTAAGTAATAATAATTAGGTAATTTTTAATGATATTATGGAGGACATGTTTTGTTTCCAAAATTTGTATTGAAAAAAGTGCTTATATTTATTTTTGTTAATTAATAAGCATTTAATATCAATTATTTTTTTAAAAATGACGCTAAATCGTGTGCAAATATTTGTTATTTTCGATAAAAATAATAACAATTGTTTCGCGAATTGCAACTTCATTTTTTTTTGTGAAAATGTGGAAAAATTGATAATCATTTATTAATTAAATATATAAATTGACTTTTATTATTCAAAGAAGTTGTTATAATTTGAAGTAGTTTTAATCTTTGTAAAGTTTTAATAATTATTTTAATATAATATTAATTTTTATGCATTTTGTATACGGTAAAAATTATGTATAAGTATTAAAATTTTAAAAATACTTATCGAAATTCATATTGTTGAATAGCAACTTTCGTGCATCGTACGAGATAAATAATAGTGCTGTTAACAGAGATAAAGTCGTGCATTTCAATTGTAATTAAACTTTCTCTTGGTTTTTTAAAAAGTAAAAAAAAAAATGTTTATAAATAGAGAATATTATGCTTTGTAGTTGAAAAATAATTGTGAAAAATGTGTTTGATTGAAGAAAGTTATTTAGAAGAATATGTTGTTTATGTTGTAAATAATATATATATATATATATATATATATGTGAATGACATTACCATTACATCCTTGTAAACTTTACGTTATTACGATTGTGTCATTGTCCACCCCTATAAATAGGAACCTAAACAATTCATTTTATATAGTTAATGAGAAACATTTTCTCTCATTCTCTCTACCTCTCTTTCTTGTTCTTCTAGAAATTGGTAGTTTTACAATACGTTATTAGCACAAGTCTCTAACCAATTGAGTAATACGACGGGAGTATGCTCTACAGTTACATCTAAATGATGAACCTCTGTATCAGAAACCTGATTATTATTAATCAATATTTTCTTTTCCCAAATCAAACACTTTTGGCTTTAGAAAACAATTCACATATTGTAGATCTGAAAATCAATTCCAAATCCATACAAAAAATTGGAAAAATTGTATAATCCAACACTTTCAAAGCCGATCTACACAAAACTATACATCCAATCGATGATCGGAGACCAGATCTGAAACCACGGCAGCGAGGTGACTTTTCGGCACCGGCGCATGTCGACGGCGGAGAAACCGCGCATGCGGATTTTTCTGGCGACGGTGTCAAAAGGCAGTTTGTTCATATCGACGTTTTTTATTTTTCTATGATCTTACTTTTCTATTTGATGCAGTTTTGGACATTTTCCGGTGGTCGAACGTGGAGGCTTCGTAAAAACTATTTTTGAAGTAATTCCAGTGAGATTTTAAACTTTGGACCAAAAGTAAGTTTGTTCTAAATCAAATTTCAAACCTATTGACGGTTTCGATTTACTCATATGATCAATATATTAAAATATGGAAGATTTTGCCTTTGATGATACGTTAAAGTATATTAATTGTGATTTAACAAATTTGATTAATCATGATTAATATAAATCATTATCGTAACGAACTGGACTATTATGAATGCCTTGACTGGATTTGAAGATATGACTTGCTCATTTATGGAAGGTAATTATTTCATTATATTGTTACCACCTATATGGTTGATTTTTATCAGCTTTAAATATACATATTACGTTACCACATATATGGTTGGTTATACAAGTTTCAAGTATATTACGTTACCATCTATATGGTTGGTTCTACCAGTTTTAAGCATATTACATTACCACCTATATGGTTGGTTCTACTGGTTTTAAATATTTCTACTCATATAAATTTGATATATTTTTGTTATTTGATATTTCAACAAATGGTATCAGAAGTTACCATTACCAAAAGATTGTTGGATTTAATGAAAATATTTTATCAAATGGTACCAGAAGTTACCAATATCTGTATTGAAAGGAAAGATGAAAATAAATTATTCAACAAGAAAAATGTTGATGTATGATATGATAAGATAATATCACATGATATCAATGACATGACTAATGTGAAAATAATCTCATCAGTATTATGAGATAAATATTATATGATTGAAATAAACAGATTTAATCAAAGTTCTTGCACAATCACTTATGTACTCAAAAAGAAGTAAAGATTATCATCTAAATATACTAAAATAATATTATTATTATTGCTCCTGAAGAAGTATAAAGGAGTCATACTGAAATATATCAAGAAAAGAGATACATGCAAAACACAAAAAGGGGGAAACATTTATGATCCTCAAAAGTAGATGTATATCTCAAGAGCAATAATACTCGGTACTCTACCACCCATAATCTTTTTGTGTGTCTCAATAGTACAAATACTCCGTAGTCTACCACTCTCAATCTTTTTGAGCTTCACAAGATTAAGTTCAAATACTCATCAATATTAGAGGTGTGTCTCGAGAGTAAGAATACTCCGTAGTCTACCACCCACAATATTTTGGATATTCACAAGGATAAATTTACATTAACCGAACTCCATTTTCGCTTGGTACCCCTTCCTTGCGACCAATCTATTTTAACTCCTGCTGGATCTTGTATTGGAACATATGATTGTAACTTTTCCAACATTTCATCGATAGTGGGAGCAGAAATTAGGATCCTCCTAGAAAATGAAGAGATGAATCCTTATTCCACAGTATAATCAAGAAATGTCAGTAAACCATCGAAGAAGTTGTTAACATTTAAAAGCCCAATATGCTTAGTATGGAGACCCAGCTGAGCCCATGAGGTAATATTAAAGATTTCCTCTGATGTACCAAAACCTTCAGGCATGGCAATGAAGGCATCAGAACCATATAACATGCAAGTTATGCGTTCATGGATAGATAATGTCTGTACTTCATGCCCTCGTGTTTTTCCTGCGATGTCAGCTAAAGGAACATGTATAAGACCTATCACTCTCGCTTTCTCTATTTGAGCGGATTATGAAATACAACTCATCAATCCACTGTTGTCCCCTCCATAAACTAGATTGATACCTCTCTCTCCCAACTTCTTCCCTAGAAGCACTGATGCTTCTAGATATTCAAAGTCTTTCCCAATTTTTGATCCACAAAATATACAGATAGTTTTGAACTGTCGAAATTTTGATCCTTCCATCTTTTAAGATTATACGGAAGGAAAACTTATAAGAAATTGTTATTTTGGGATGCATTAAACTGCGAAATTATCTGGCTTTTTAAACTCGAAAATATTCACTATTTACTGCTCGTCTTTTGAAAAAGTTTCTATTTACTTTTGACTAAATTGCACCACTTTTGATCATATCTTTGACAGCATATATTTTGCTCCATAATGGATACTCTTTCGGTGATCTCTCAATAACAATCTGTTAATATGCGAAAAATGAAAATACAAAAGACTTCGTTAAAATATATATATGTATACATATATACATTATACCGATTTACCTTGTATCAATGCTAAATAGCCAAAACATCATTATTTATAACAGCCTGGTAAACAAGATCTTTTGCTATTATATTTTTTAGACTAAAACGGTCTTTATCGTTTTTGAATTGAGCCCATAAAGATTTTAGCTCACGCTGCACATATCCACAAGGGTGCATCTCAAAAGTCAATCGGATATCATCCAAAGACTCCTTACCCAGTCCACCCTTAATGAAATCTATCTTATCATCTCGATTTATAGATAAATACCTATTAATTTACAACGGGTGTCACATGTCCATCGAAAACATTTATAACAACATTTTAATTTTTTTGCTCTTCTCTTCTTTGCAAAAGTACTCTTACCTAAGCTAGTCATGTACTTAGAAAATGAATCTGGTAATTGACCAGCTAATCGAACTTTTGCTTCGATCCACCAATGAACATCTTCTGGGATACCTTGATCCATCAGTAGCCTCAATCTTTCGAGTCAAACTCGATAAATCTTTTTCAAAACATATATAGGAAGATTGGAGTAGTATTAGCGAATATTTGACAATATAACATCCATTTTGATGGATCTTATTTTCTTCTCAAGTGATCTATTTAGATGCATTATTTAATGCGTAAAAGAGCGGCGACTCCGCGTCTCATTGATTCCACCAAGAAAAGGAAAAATATTTGTAATCAAAAGATGGGGACAAGGATCATTTTCTTGTGATTTCGGTCTAATCACCTTTTTAGATATTATAAATCAAGGTATACTGATTTATAAATTCGAACAAGTAAATATTGTATTAAACCAGAAGTTCATACGTACAAGTGAAATATGTATATAGTATCGAACCAGAAGTTCATGAGTGAAATATACATTGTATTGAATCAGAAGTTCATCGATATTGTATTGAACCAAATATTCATACATATGAGTGAAATAAAATCGTATTGAACCAAAAGTTCTACAATGAATGGTTAGATAACCCCGATTAAAAGTTTCAAGTTATTTGTTATGAGAATAACTTGTTTAGAAATTATTTATCATATAACAATATTCTATGTCAAACAGGGATTAGCTCAAGAAGCTTTATGATTTATTAAAAGTAAGATATGTATGCATTCCACCAAAACGCATGAGATTATATCCCTAAAAATAAATGACATATGTTGAGGCATTTTTAGCCGATTGATATAATATAAGATTTGTGAACATTATGAGGAAAACACGCTTGAAGCGTAAATATGCCTGAAGTATAATGACAATCGATTCCAAAAATAAATATCTCTTAAATAATTGAGATGATCCATTTGAGGCTAAATACTCATGGTGAGTAAAAGAGACATATTTAAATGATAAGAGATTTATGTACTTGATGATAGAAAATATAAAAAGATCTCTATATATTATATTTTGAGATGAAATGAGATCGATAAATAAATTGAATACATACACAAAGCTCTTGTGAAAATGAGGTTGATGAAATTGTAATACTTTGGTCAAATATAAAATCTCAATGTAAGGATTATTTTTAAAGGACCTGAAGTCCAAACATTTAAATGTGTAAAGCCAGCAGTTATTTGCGTAAATGAAAATTATTACATAGTCGTAAAAGACGACTCGTTGCGCGCGAGATTTTTCAAAGAACTGGCTTAATATATGGTGGATGAGGCTATAATCGAAATCATTAGCTTGAGCTCTTTGATATACCAATGAGTGAGATCAAAATGTATGATTCTCATCACGGTACTTTGAGAATTTTCTTTGATGTACCAGTTGATCGCAGTACGTTGGGATTTTAAGTAAAATGATTGTAGATTATATGTCGAAATTGATATCTATTTCAATGATTGATTATACTTATACAAATCAGAAATTTTGGTTTATGAGATGCAAGAACATACATGTATAATCACTGAAAGATTTAATATATCCAGAGTAGTATCACTATAGAATGATACAAATGATTCCATGATATAATATGTTGAAATTGAAATTGGAGTGTACTATTTTTGACATCTGGGAAATTTATTATTCACTAGAAGTAAATTTGAAAATGAATATTTTATTATTCATCAGAAGAGAATATGGAAATGAACATGTTTAATTATTCACCAGAAGTAAATTCTAGATTTGATTATTCACCAGAAGTGAAAGATGCAATCTGTAAATTAGTAAAACATTACTTAATATAGCATGTTATAACATCATAAATGAGCTATGAACGATTTATATAAAGTTCATCATAAATGATATGTTTGATGAAAAGATTCGTGATTGCATCAATATACTTGTGATATTCCATGAAAGGAATAAATACGCGTTGCACTCTTTTTTCCTTAGATGAGGTTTTGTCCCACGAGGTTTTCCTAGCAAGATTTTTAATGATGCTGCAGTTGAGGCGTATTAATGAGAATAATGTACTCTTTTTCCCTTCGCTAAGGTTTTGTCCCACAGGATTTTCCTAGTAAGGTTTTGAGACTTTGTCACAGCTATCTATGAGCTATAATTCGGAAACACATTTTTGTATTTAAATGATATCAACAAATGAAGAAAATCATAGACATCCTATGAAGAATGTTATAATATCGGCTGCACAAGGAGATTTGTATATATATACATATTCCAGAAAAGATGATATCAATATTCAAGAAGTTCATGAATACTTGATTGCACACTTCAGGGGGAGAATCATGTTGTACTCTTTTTCCTTCGTCCAAGTTTTTGTTCTACTAGGTTTTCCTGACAAGGTTTTAACGAGGCAGCGACTGTACTCTTTTTCCTAGGTTCAGATTTTATCCCACTGAGTTTTTCTAACAAGGTTTTAACGAGGCAGCACTTCAGAACTTCAAGCCTCACTACATGATTTGTTCTACTTATCATTGGATGTCATTTCGAACATTAGACTCAATGATTCACGATGGCCAACATCAGGGGAAGCTGCTGTACTCTTTTTCCTTCGCTAAAGTTTTATCCCACTGAGTTTTCTTGACAAGGTTTTAACGAGCAAGGAAATTGCGTAATATATCATTCAATGGGGAGTGTTATAAATAATATATATGTGAATGACATTACCATTATATCCCTGTAAACTTTACGTTATTACGATTGTACAATTATCCACCCCTATAAATAGGGGCCTAAACAATTCATTTTATATAGCTAATGAGAAGCATTTTCTCTCATTCTCTCTACCTCTCTTTCTTGTTCTTCTAAAAATTGGTAGTTTTACAACAGTTTATAAATAATTCCCAAACTAGTGATAAAATAAATTTGAACTTCCTCGCCTAACCATTATTGGAGCAATAACGATTCATCTAGCAGCATTTGTTCGCAAAAGTTGTAAGTTGTTGGACTTTATTTGATAATACTGTTTGGTTTATTAACTGATTATTTATGATTTTGAGATAAAAATTAGTTGGTGAAAATTGAAGAGAGAAAATGTGTGTGACTAAAAAGTGGTTTGAGAATTTGTGTGAATTATAAATCAATTTATTTGGTTAACCAAACGGATGCTTAACCTACAAGAATTTTCCAATGTTGGAGAGTCTACTTGCCTAAAAAACCAAAGGAGAAAAGCTCTATTTGTTGACATTTTTATGTTTAAAAACATGTTTTCTATATTTTCGAGATAAAGTGTGTGTTTGATATTATTTAAAAAGTATTTTTTTGAAATAAATAGTGATTTTTAGGAGAGTTGATGATTGAGATTTGATTGAAAATTTAAATATGATGAGTTTGACTTTTAATTGATAGTTTGAGATTAAGTGTGTGTTTGATTTTATAACTTTTGAGGAAAAAAAAAGTTTTGGAAAATCGTGTGATTAAAAAGTAGTTTGAAAAGTAAAAAATTGTGGGCTTTACTTTTTTGGATGGTTAAAATTGATTACTGTAGAAAAAAGTAATAGATTTTATGAAATCAAACAAGGGCTAAGTATCGTAGAAAAAAGAGAAAAATTTAAAAAATACCAAACAATGGCAAAGTATACAGTTGAAAAGTGAAAAGATAAAATGCGTGTGGTTAAAAATTGGTTTAGAGAACTATATTGTAAAAAAATATGCTTTTAAACAAATTTACCAAATGCTGAAATGCTATATTTTCGAAGAGCAACAACTGCACTATAATATTTCGAAACTATTGTGTAAAAATAAGAGTAATTTTAGGGAGTCATTTTTAATTGACATTTTTTAAGTAACATTGTGACATGACACACATATATTGGGTGATAAAAAAGTAAATGGTGAGATAGTTATTTACACCAAATAATCTCTATTCGTCATGTCAAAATGTCACTCAAAAATATTAATTAAAAATGTCTCCCTAGAATTATTCAAAAAATAAAGATGCTTCTCAGTTAAAACCTTACTCCTTTGGACGTTGAGATTTTGAATAAAGCTACTTACAAAATATTGTTCACAATGAGAATGACAATTGGTGATGTGGAAGTATTTGTTGTTGTTAATTAAAAAGATAATATGATGTATGAAAAACATGATCGTATCACATAAATTAATTATCATTCTGATTGTTGAATGTACTGTAAGTGTAGCTTAAGTCTGGGATTTAACCTAATGCATTGGATTCTTAAATCATATGTAATTTAGGTCCAATCACGTCAAATTGAAAGAGATCTTATACCCGACAGAGATACACATTGGGTCCAACGCATCAGTTGAATATGACTATTATTGGACAACTTGAAAATGAAACATGAAATATCCAAAAAAATATCTTGAAAAAAATATCTTTAATTAGATTTTGGGATTAAGCCTCTGTTTGTTAAAAAATTTTTGTTTAAAAACATGTTTTTTTATGTTTTTTAGGTAAAATGTGTGGTTGAAAACTAAAGAGAGAAAATGTGTGTGGTTAAAAAGTGATCTGGGAAATTGTGTAGAAAAAATATGTTTAAAAACATGAGTTGCCAAACGGATGCTAAATTTTAAAATGTTAATATTATTAAAGAAAATAATTTAAACTATGTTTGTTAAAATTTTTTTCTTTAAAAATATGTTTTTTATATTTTCTAGATAAAATGTGTGGTTGAAAACTGAAGAGAGAAAATATGTGTGATTAAAAAATGATTTGAAAAATTGTGTAGGAAACAATATGTTTAAAAATATGTTTACCAAACGGACGCTTAAATTCTTATAAGTTACCTTTTTCATGCAATCTAAAATTCTTGTTATAAATAAGAATTGTACACTGTGCTACAAAAAAAGGAAATCGAGAGAATCGAATCGGAACCGAACAAAAAAACCCGAAATCAGTATGTTCTTTAGGAGAAAAATGAGAATCGAAATCGAAAAATAGAGAACTGAAAATCGAATCGAGAATTGAACATTCTTAATTTAAAAATTAAGCTCACATGACACTTTTGACACTATCGTGCTGGTTTACATTACGTGACAGAGTGTACAAATTCAGCTTACTCAAATGTATTATGATAATTGTTGAATTATTCATATCGATTTTATCTTACATGAAATTATGTGCACTAATTTTAGAAAATTGGTTACGTGAATAAATTAAACTTCTGAAAGTAGGCAATGATGAAGTATGCATCGATGAGATAGAGTTGGAGAATATTGAAAGTTGAAACATGTGTTTAATTTACAATTTCTACATATTATACATTATAAATTATTTTGATCAACGCTTTTTTTAATTGTGATATTTTATTTACTTTTATAGATATTGCAAATGCCACGTTTAATGCGGTGGAGGTGGATGATTAAATGTACGATGGAATGGTATGTATCTTAACATTTCATTTCACTTGCTAATAATTTAGACAATTTTTATAACCGTTCATACTAGATTTTTTCTTGTAGGAGGAATTGGTAATGTGAAGAACTCGTGAAATTTGATGTTTAAAAGTCTTTATTGATGTATTTTGAAGATATATTTCGCTTTAAATTTTGTCATTCGATACGGTTGTATCATACATTTATACTAGGATTATTTGATTGTTTATTTTCTTCAATTTGGAGCTTAAGTTTAACAAATCTTATTAATATGTTTTTTATGCTCTATTCAGCTTGGGTATTTGCAAATAATTAGATATTTTTGGTATTTGCATCAAATTTTAATTTTTTTAATAGGAACCGAACAAGAACTGAAAAATAACCGAACCAAAATCGAAATTATTCAGTTCTTGTTATTAAAGGAACTAAACCGACAAACGTCGACTCTTAATGAATATGTTAGAGGGTTAATTACATGATTAGTCAATAATTTTTGCGAAAATTTTTCGAAGAGTCACTTAATTTCAAAAAGTTTTCTCAATCATTGAACTTTAGAAAATGTAATCATGTTGGTCATTAAGCCTCTTTTTGGTAAATCGTTTTTAAAATTTTTTTTTATAAACAACATATTTCATCAAACCATTTTTTAACCATACACATTTTCTCAAATCAATTTTCTACCTTGAAAACATTACATTATTTATTTATAAATAAAAAACTTTTATCAAATGTCAGCTAAGTGATGTGATTACATTTTGTAAAGTCCAATAATTAAAGGAGAAACTTTTGAAATTCAGTGGCTCCCATGAAAACCCTTCACAAAGTTCAATGACCAATCAAGTAAATAAGGTTCAGTGACTAACGGGGAATTATTTGAAGTTTAGTGACTACCTGGAAATCTTACGCAAAGTTCAGTGACCCCGAAAAATTTACGTAAAGTACAATAACTAATTAGATAATTAACCACAATTTTATCAATCTTTATGTGTTTTTAGTCTTTTTCTTTCTTTTTTCAGAACTTCTGCCTTGTAATTTTTCTTTCCAGTATCATCAAATTTAGAAAAAAAATATAACTTTTTATGTCAGAGTAATTGACATGGTTTTCTGCTGGTCTCTTTAACATCAAAGATGGAAGTGTCAGACGGATGGGTCAATCGAACCTGTGAAAATCGTTCGGATCGACTTGGAATCGTGAGTAGACTCGTGACCCAAGCAGGCGGTTCACAAGTCGAAAAGCTGTGAAATGTGGATTTCACGAGTCACACCTTCATAGGTCGCAGTTGACTCTCTGGCCCATGAAATACTTAAAAAAATTAAAAACCTCACAGAGCGGTTGCGGAGCTATGCTTGTATGGCATGCAATGCTATAAAAAGAGCCAAACTTATTTTTTTATTTCTATCGGTAAAAAGATTGTTTGTCTTTAAATTCGAGTTATAGTTATATTTAACCCATTTTCGATCTACTGTCAAATATTTTACTCACTTACTAGTTACTGTAATCATTCAATATCATAAGGTAATATCTATCATCTTAATTTTTTCTCACTTAACTGATTAATACTATTGTATTATGGATTCTTGAGGTTTTCTTCGCAAAATCCTATTTTCAATGATAGTAGTATGAAACTAATATAGTAAGGATATATGATTTGGAAACTGTATAAATTATAATAATCACACCATATTATAATTCCATCAAACATCTTCAACTTTAAATTATTGTCAATTTATATCTTAATTTTTGTTTCAAAATATTTTAACACCAATCTTAAACATCTAGTTCCTTATTTTATTTTTGCCATAAATTTTCATTAAAAGATTGTATTAAATATTTAAAAAAAATAATAAAGAATATTACACAAAACTTTATCTATGTATTTGAACATTGTTTTAAAGTATATATGTTAACAATATCTTTGGACGAAAATCATAACTACAAATAATATATGTAAATAATGAAAGATTAAAGAGAAAATATGATATTAAAAAGAGTCGAGGTTATAAATGTAATGAAGAGTAAAATTTAAGAATGCTGTGGTAAAACATTTTCAAATAAAACTTTCCAATACATTATTTTCTTCATCTTCAATATCATCAATAGTAAAAAAAACTCAATACTCATTTTTATACATACGACCCAAGAGAAAGTAATAAAATAATAATAAAACAAAAGAAAAAAAAAGATGAAATCCTATAAGAGATTTCTACAGGCCCAAGATAAATAAATTGTATACAGTATACTACTTGTCCAATAATGAAAATCCCCCAAGGTCCCAAAAAAAAAAAAAAAAAAACCCAAGACGAATCTTCCAGATTTTCCAAAAATATGAGGGTCGGTTGAACTGTGTAATACTCACTCAGTGGTACCCTTCACGTTTTTTACTTCAGAAAAACAAAAACAAAAAAAATTCCGACTTTCATCCGATCAAAATGCAACACTATCTTTCTGACGAAAGCCGCATTTGTGACGAAGATCATCTCCAAGCTTCCTGCCGAATTCGGGAACTAACCATTTCCTTGCACAACGGAGCTTAAGACGCCAGTCGGCATGATGGTTTGAAAATCCTTCAAGGATACGAAGGTCGGGTCCACTGTTCGGAGAAGGATGGTAACTAAAAAATATGAGGCAGAAGTACAATAGGGAGGAAGTAGGGGAATTGAGGTTTAGTATGAAGTTTAAAATTGAATGCACAGATATTTTATACAGCCTCATGTGGAATTGCAAGTACGGTCGACATAGAGTTCAAAAAAAAAATCCATATTTTGCAATAAAAGCTGCAGTAAATTAAGACTCAATTACGAAGCAACACATTAATAAAACTGTTTGATATCAAGTTGCTTAGTCAGCTGAAAAAAAAAAAAAAATTGCTTAGTGGAAGTTGAGACTGGTTTTGAGGTGGAAAATGGTATTGGATTCCGTTCCATCTCAAAAACTTTAATAAATAATATAAAATATAGATATAGATGAGTACTGTTCACCGATATCTCGCTATGCGATATATACCCGTAAGTGTACGAGATCGTGAAAAGTAATATGTGGACCTGAGAGTCCGAATTATCGTTCCCATAAGGACTGCTATTAAGTATCGAAATGTTTTAGTTCTAAACCCTATTTGAACGGACGAAAGAATTTGAGGTTTTTAAATTAAAATTACGAATTAAACTAAAGAAATAAAATAGATGCATAATTTGTTTTATTTTTAAAAACGATTGTAATGTAGTTGGAAATTCCGATTTCACCTAACCAATTATATTGACTCTAATTCCAGTTTTATTTTCTAAATATATATTCGGTCGAATTCATTAATTTAAATTGAAATTCCTCTCTCGAGTTTAAATCAATTCTACCTAAATAAGTCAACAATGTATCTCTACAGAGGGTCTAAATATTCCTTATCTAGATGCATAACACACACGAATTCACACACGACCGCAGTAATAACAAAAATATATTTCTATCTCTTGTTCAATTACCAGATTTATTACCTAAATCTATGTTATTAACTCACCTCTCAGATTATGAAAATAACACATTGAATCATGAATTAGTGGCTTGTTAACTCATGCATTAAACACAGTAATAAATCAACACATGTAACAAATCATTAAAACAAAAGAATATGAAATTAAAATAATCAACTAGGCTACATCGTTCATCCCAACATTGAATTTAGCTTCACATCATAATTAAACAACACAAACAATAGAATATAGCGTTTATTGAAAATAACATAAGAGAATGGAAAACTTGCACCAAGTATTGATTCTCCACGTGATCTTCAACTCGCACCCCTTTGTTATGCTTCCATTCTCCCAAGTTTTCAATGATAAAATCTGAGTTTTGGCTTGTTCTTAGGTGAGGCAAAGGTTTCTGATTTTGTGCCAAGAGGTTGTATTTATAGTTGGTGAAGAGACATAGTTGAAGAAGGAAATAAATTCATCAAACCTGTGGACGAGTCTTTTCTTCTCTGCCCAGCGTTCAGTATTTCGACCATATCTCTCTATTCTCTTATTTGATTGAGGTGATTCAAAATGCGTTAGAAAGATAACTTAAAGGCCTACAATTCTTCCGAAAATAAGATTTTCTTAATTCGAACGTTTACTGCCCCAAAATTAGGTCTCAAAGTCAGACTAGAATTCTGTCCAAAATCTTATAAGATTGGAATCAATTTTATGGTAATATTCTTATCATATTCCATTCCTTTTTGACTTTTACTTGCATCCAATTGACTCCTAAAAATCCTCAGAGTATCTTCTTATTATCCAAATCAATCATTGTATATTTGCAAGTTGGCCTCTTATGTTTCATTTGCTCTTCAGTCCTTCAACTTCCAATTGCAACAATATAGTCCACATACTTTGGAATCTTCTCAATTCGCTCGTTTCAACTCTCAATTCCTTCAATTGGATACTCCAACTTCTCATTCCTTTACTTTGGCATATTGCATATTTCCGGTTGACGTCATAAACTTATCAATTGCTCATTTTAGCTCCAATTAGCATGCAAATGTACATTTTTCTCATTCTTTGCTTCACTCTTCGCCTTTTTGGATACTTTCTACAAAGTAAACAAATAAACATAAATTATATAGCATATATTCTAAAACGAAAATAATTTAATCTAATTTAGACATACAAATAAGTGTATCAAATAAACTTATCAAGTACCAAGACGGTCAAGTGTCCCGTCGCCCAATTCTCAAAAAACAGAAAAAATTTCCCCAACCCAACTTCCAATACCAATCCCATCATTACTTATATTTCTCTTTTTCTTCTTTCTTCGTAAAATTTTTTAACATCGATAAAAATAAAATAAAATTTTTGTTGACTTCATATTGTACGATTTAATGAGATCATCAATATGAGAACAATATTATTATATAAGTTTTTGTTTTGTTTAAATAAATATTTTCACATATAAATTATCGTTCAATCTAAACCTAAATAATCACAAGATATTTCCCGTAATTTTTTAGCTACCTTGAATTTGTAGACGTAAATTAAACATCAATTTCAATCATCTCAACAAAATATTTAAAGACCCCTATAATATGTTTGAACTGATGAAAATTGATGTTTAAATTTGCGTCTACAAATC
Organism: Ligustrum vulgare; assembly: GCA_963555705.1. Lineage (NCBI taxonomy): Eukaryota > Viridiplantae > Streptophyta > Magnoliopsida > Lamiales > Oleaceae > Ligustrum > Ligustrum vulgare. Next base: position 17,824,870 of record OY743176.1, on the reverse strand, counting down.
CAAGTCAGCTAAAAAAAAATATGCAAAATATATTGCGATTATTTATGGATAAATTGAACTGATAATTTATATACGATAAATACATATTTTTAAAATAGGCAAAAATTATATATTGATACTAAACTCATATTAAATCCATCATTAAATTGTATAATATTAAATCAACGAAAAATCTATTTTTTTGTTTAGAATTTTTTGGGATATTTTTTTGTTTAAATTGATCTTATTGAATTTGATGTTAAATTTACATCTACAAACTCAAGTTAGCTAAAAAAATTATCTTGTGATTATTTAGGTTTAAATTGAATGATAAGTTGTTTGAGCCCCTATTTTAAAGAGTTTATTTGTAGAAATAATTTTTTGAATAGTGATCTTTAAGAAAATACGTTGTTAAAAAGTAGATAATCTTTTACAAGTTTATGTATTGATTTTATTGATAAATATGTTATTGAAAAGAATAGAGAAAATATGATTTGTTTATAATAGGGCTCAAACACGTATATGTGATAAATATTTATTTTTAAAATAACAAAAAATATATATTAATATTGTACTCATATTAAAGGTCTCATTAATTTGTATAATATGAATCAATGATTTTTTTTTTCTTTTTATCGATGTTAAAAAAATTTAGAAAGAAAGAAGAAAAGAAAGAGTAAGAATGAGTAGGCATTGGAGTAGTTTGCTTTGCGGGGGGCTTTAAATCAATTTTTTGAGAATCGGCGTCCATTATAAGAAAGAATTATTCTATTTGAATAATGTGATTGCTAATGAGCTTGGCAAAAGCTCTTACATGTGGTGAAGCTCATTGTCAAGCGCATTGTGAAAGTAGACTTATTATATAAGAAATGTGCGGCACCCAGTAAATCAATTCTGTTGTAACTTTTATATTCGTTACGTTAACATCTTTTTTGTTGTTATACAAGTACAAGTCGATTTGGTTAAATAGATTGGTTTGACATATATAGACACCATTTAACCACATCAAGAATAAAAACAAAACTTTGACATAAAAGAACTATGCTCACTATGGGAAATAAAATAAACTGATTTATAAATCAATTTATAAACTACACAATTTTTCAAATTACTTTTTAACTACACACATTTTTCTCCCTTCAATTTTCAACTACTATTTTTTACCTCAAAATCATTAATATACTAGAATGCCATTAATCCATTTATTTGTTTTTGCATTTTTTTAATTTTTTCAGTGTGGTTGACGTTATTTTAATGAATTGCAATTTAAATTAATTGAGAAACAAATAATAAAATAATAAAATTTAGATCTTGTATAAAATTTGGTACATGTAGCTGAAAATTGATTCAAAAAATGACCATGGTTGGAGATGCTCTAATAGATGTTTTTTTTATTGCTTGGGTGTTGAGCTGGGCAAATCATGGAGTGAGTGAAGGGACGAAGATGGATGCATCTTATCTTTTCATCTTTCCATCTCATTTCACTTCTTTCAATTTCCTCTTTTATGCTCTTAAAAAAAATAGTGTTTTGATGTACTTTAGTGGCATACATGACAATCATTTTTTATACGCATACAATTTTTTAAATCAAGAATCATGACACTTTTCACGTTACATTTTTTATCAACCTCTTAAGTAAGAAGTAGAAGTAACATTTTTTATTGGATAGTTCTATTCATTGGAGTTACTTGCTTCACGATAATGGAAGATCGAGAACTAAAATTATTTCGTTCTTAAAATTTATACAAGTCACAATTTGCAAACCATAAAAATTAGAGGAACAAAAGATTATTGATAGAACCCAGTTTCCATTTCCATCACAGAATTTAAAACAATTACAAGTAAATTAGAAAATTCCAGGTGCAGGGGCTGTGGCTGCCGGACCAGGGGCGGCGCCACCACTGCTCAAAAGCTCCATCATTGCACGATGGGGGTTGGACTTTTGTTTCTCACAAAGGGCAGGCAGATATACTCCTGCATCATAATTAGCTTTGATTAAACTTCAATGGCAAGGAATAATAATAATAATAATAATAATAATAATCAAGAAATTGAATGGCAAGGAATAATAATAATAATAATAATAATCATAATTGTGTACTTAGATTAATTCTTTTATATATCTCCTTATACCTTCTCCGGCAGCCAAGTTAAAGTAAAGATCAACAACGTTGGGGCATTTCTGATAACACGCCGGAGAGCAAAGATTGGCAGCGAATTGTGGCACGAGCAAGGCATCGGAAGATATTCCGACAAAGCTCCGGTCAACCCCACACGCACTCACACACTTATCAGTTTCTAAGTAACCGGCCATTGTCGAAACGACTACCTCCGATGTCTTACACGTGAACTCCAGATTCCTATCGCCGTTTCGGAAGTTCTCCAATATGCATCTCTTCCCGGAAGATGAGATTGCAAAGGAACAAAGATTGGCTGGTAGAGTCTCACAAATCACCTCAGCTGCAGCGAATCATATAAATATTTGGATTATTCTTCTAGTTTTCTTAACCATGCAAAATTTAAATTAATTGAGCCTCATGAAGACTCGATACAAAACTAGTTAAAATGAGTGCCACGCGTATCTAATATATGAGTTTGTGTAAATTATATACATTACCTCGTTATCTACAAAGTGGTACAGACAATCGTCTATCCTAAAAGAGCTTGCAAGATATTTCAGATATGTTACGTTAAACACAGTAAATAAAGTACTGAACAAGATTTTAACTTGTTTTCTACTAATATTGTACCTAATGTTCCTTGTAGGAAGAGAGAGCATGCAAAGAAGATGATGAATGACAATTTCATTAAAGAAGCCATGCTTTTGGTTGTGCTTGGAGTGCACAAATCTATGAGATATCAAATGGTTCAATGGAGTATTAACATTTATATAGGGCGGGAGAGTGAGGGAGGAGCCAAAAAGTACTTAAAGTAGATACGTGTATAATTTGACTTATTCTACATCTTGGGACGCGTTTGGCCGCTAAGTTACAACAGGTTGTAGGGTTGCTTATAGGGATTGGACAATAATGGAGACCGTAATAATTTTGCTAACCCTTTTTTTTTTTTTTTTACGAATTTTCAAATTAATTTCATTGTTTTTATATTCTATAATTTGTTGCAGGGTTGTCTCTTCGTGTTGAAGTTTTCAAACTATTGGAAGGGTGGCTTCAAAACTGAAATTCTGGCTAGCCATCTGGACTGGCAAATACTTGCCAAATTTCAACTGAAATCGAACATATCAAATATATTTTAAATAATTCATACAACAATAAATAAATAAAAGTATATTTTTATTTAGTACATGGTTATTTGTAATTTTGTTTTTTATTTTTTTTTAATTTTTCATAGTAAAGTACCTCCAATATCGAGAAGTAACAATCAACTTCTCTATTTTGTCACATTAGAAAGTACCAACTGATTATTTTAAAGAAATTTCCACGAACCTTGCATGTGTCATTAATCACATCAAATTAAGATTAGCCTCGTAATTATTGCCCTAAGGTACAACTAGAGTAAATGAATGTCATTTAATCGCATAAATGTTAATTAATTAAGTTGAAATAATTATAATTAATTGCTTAATTATAGCTAAAAGCATGGGTTGAAGATGGACTTATGATAAATGTAATTTTTTCACTTATTTTAAGTTTTATAATTTTGCGCCTTATTATCTTTGTTTGGTTTGTGTTAATGTTCTTTTATTTATCAATAATTCTAGGAAAATATTTTTTGGGGACATTTTTAAGTGACATTACTTTTTCACCATTCAATAAATGTTTAACATGTCACAGTGTCACTTAAAAATATTCCAAAAAAATATTTCCCTAAAATAACTCTTTATTTATAGTATGCACTAAAATTTAAAAGGGACCAAGCAGAGCAAAACTGGGGAGATTTGGGTGCAAATGAGAAATTGAAGATGTCAAGGACTAAATTGGGAGTTGGAAGAAGTTCGAAAACTCAATAAGAAGTTTGAGGATTGAAAGTGCAATTAATAGAGGATATTTCAAACTTGGTGTAAATATTCAAGTTCTTCTCGTTTTCTTCTAAAAACCTGATGGTGTAATATTATTTTAATGTGTTTTTCTCATTTTGTTATGACTTTTTTCAACTAAACTCACAATTAGGAGGGTCGATTAAGCTTAAACTGAACCTTGACTTTGATTATTGAAGACATTGTTTTTGTTTATCGATGTGTACCATTTTTATTATTTTGTTTGATTCAATTATTCTTTATAAATTGTTAACTGATTTGTGAACAATAACGAGGAGAAAGGTGAATTATTAAATTATGTTCATTTACGTAGAGAGAGTATGTTTACTTAATTAGGTCGAATAGAATAGTCCGATTTGATTACATAATGTGAATTTTTGCCAAGTTTGTTAACCGCACAACTCTTTTAATAGTTTCAAAGTTTAGAAATAATAGAATAATTAAATTAACCGTTGAAATCTTGTTTCGTTATTATAACCTCACCCCTCAGGTAGTTGATAGAGCCTGTGACATGACAATTTTTCGAGATAAAATATGTGGTTGAAATGTAATTTTAAAAAAAAAAATGTGTAATTAAAAAGTTATTTGAAATAATACATGATTTCCAAGCATAGGCCAACCGTAAGTAGATGGCGTATGTATGTGCTTGTCTAGCATAATGTATACCTATGGGCATATTATTATTTACATAATTGCAAGGTAATATATTAGACAAGGTGTTGAGCTCATTTGGTAAATTGTTTGTAAAAACGAGTCTATAGAAGACACATCTTCCCAAACTACTTTTAAAACAGTGTTTAGAAAATCGAAAATCGGTTCGAACCGAAAAAGCCAAAGATCAAGGGTCAAAAGGTGTGATCGCGTTGAACCGGTTTCAATTAAAAATATATATATATATATTACAAAAATCACAAAATTTTCTAAAAAATAAGTTATTTTACCAATAAATCAACATTTACTTATTTAAAAAATAAAACCATATACAAAAGTATCTTAAAATGACTAAGGAAAGAAATTTAAAAAAAAAAAGAAAAAAAAGGAAAAATCGGGTTTAAAAACCGGCCGGTTCCCCGTTGAACCTGCCAAAAATTGGGTTTTCCGGCCGATTTTTTATTGGCTGATTTTCTGGCCGGATCGAACTGATTTTTGGACTGGTTCCCGATTTTTCCGATCGAATCGACTGGTTCGATTTTCTAAACATTGCTTTCAAATAACATATTTTACCTCTAAAAACATAACATTTCCTATTTATAAGTTTGGCAAACCTTAAAAAAAAAAAAAAAAAAAAAAAAAAAAAAAAAAAAAAAAAAAAAAAAAACATGTTTTTAAACAACACAATTTTCAAAATCATTTTTTAACCATATATATTTTCTCTCCATTTTTCAACCACATAACTTACCTCGAAAACATAAAAATAATATGTTTTTAAAGACTAAAATTTCAACAAACAGAGTTACCTAACGGAGATATTCATGGATAGTCTTTGTGGTTACTTGTTGAGCAATCAAGAAATACATCTTCCAAGAGACCTGACCGTTGGTGTGTCTATTGTTTCTTGAACCTCTATTTCATGGTATGAGTTGGCATGTCCGAACGCACTATATCTAAATTCATTTTAAGACAGAAATACTACTTGTACACAAAGGTTAACATGCAGGCTGACAAAAATGTATGAGTTATATGATATTACTATTTCACACATCACATCAATTTCTAAATCAACACTCACAACTTGTTGCAACGAGTTTCTGTCACATTTTTAGTCAAGGGTTGTGTACAAGTAACATTAGTGTTACTCTCATGATCTATAGTTTGATAAACCAAATAAAATAGTTTATAATTTATAAATCATACAATTTCTCAAATCACTTTTTAATCACACACATTCTCTCTCCACTTTTCAACCACACATTATACCCCAACATCATAAGTAAATCAGTTTATAAATCATTACAATATTACTAAACAGAAGCGTGTATGTTATGGCCATTCATCTCCTTGCCATTCTGCAGTACCACTCACCTTACAACAATTTGATTTTACCTCTAATCTCAATCTTGCTAAAGTTTGGCTAGTTGCATTTACACTGTCCTTGAAAATTTGACTTCACCTCTACATATTGTGATTTATTGAGAGCTGGTTTTCACGATCTTGCAACTATTCAAACAATCGTGCGGCCTAAGCATCTCAAACTCCAGCCTCCTTGCGAATTTACGCTAAGTCTGCCTTATGTTTCTACCTTGCACTAGGAACTACCTTAGGCAAGAGTAGGAAAAGCAAAGAACGCGAGAGTTTAAAGAAACCTATTTATTAAGAACAAGAATATTTTTACAACACTTGAATGCTATATCACTCTCTATTTCTCTTTACAAATGGCCTTAACTACCTATTTATAGGTTAAACCTCAACAAATGAATGACTCTGATTAACTTGATCATATGACCAATATTTACACTCTAAAGAATTCTAGGAAATCTGTACAAATATATTCTACATGATACGTTCTAGAATATTCTATAAACTCCTCCGACATTATTTACCAACCTAGATTCTTCTAGAATCTTCCGGAGGGGTTGAGGTTTAGATATATCTAGAACCTTCCGTCTCTATCTAGAACGCTCCATCCCTTTCTAGAACGTTCTTTCATTATCTAGAACATTCTATTTCTTTTCTAGAACGTTTCGTACCTTTCTAGAATGTTCTGTCCCCATGAAACATTCTTGTGTTTCATAGCTTCTTTCAATATGCGAAATGCCTCCTTCAAAGCTCGACTACGGATCTTTCAGGAATGTACTAGACAAATCAAGTACCACAATCTTCCGGAGTCTTCCGTCTCCTTCGAATTCATCCCTTCCTTGATTTTGGTCTCTATGAGACTTAGGCCTTGTGCCACTCCACATATCTTCGTGTGCAGAGTTTCTACATTGTCACACACGGGGCGTGACATGGTGTATAAAAGCCAGGGTAACTTCTAAAGGAGAGTAGTACAATATCAGATTCAGCCTTACATGATTGAAGATTCTAGTTCTTCGCCTCTGTTTGGAAAATATTTTTAAAAATAAGTTTTTTATAATACAATTTTTCAAACCACTTTTTAACCACAAACATTTTTTCTCTCTTTTTTTCAGCCACAAATTTTATCTCAAAAACATAAAAGAACATGTTTTTAAATACAAAAATTTTAACAAACATAAATGAAAAGACATACAATTTATTTTTCAACAAATGTACTTAAAATGGGTAATTGGAGCCATAAAGTCCTAGCCTTTACATGTTTTGCATAATACAACTCTAAGAGAATCAACATTGGATGTGTTAAAGTGTTTGTCAGTGAAAGATATTAACTAATAGTCAATATTATGTCTATAATGGATATGTTAATTTGTTTGCTAAAGGAATCTTTTTAGCAACATGTTAAACTTTATTGTTATATTTAGCTAACATTTTAACATCTGATGTGGCATTTTTGTCTTAAAATTCTCCAATAGTGTAAATACAACTCATCTCATCACACCCCTAGCCCTACCCACTCATCCACCTAATCCCTTACTAGTGAATCACCCGTGTGATGCACGGGAATAAACGTCTGGATAAATATAATTAAATGTGAAATTAGATGAATCATTTAGATAAAATAAATGAATTTCACAAGTAAGAGGTAAGATAATCATTTATTGGTTTCATATGACTACAAATTCTAGAATACTTCTTTGTACACAACATTGTCTGTTGATTTTGTTGGTCTTCCATTCTTATCACAAATCAACATCTTTAATCCAGAACGATTTGTTACCTTAGAAATCGCAACATAAAGTTGTCCATGTGTAAACACCATCCGTTTAAGAAGAAGTCTCACATGCGAGAATGATTGCCCCTAACTCTTATTGATAGTCTTGGTATAGGACACCATCAATGAAAATTGTCTTCTTTGAAATCTAATAGGTATCCTAGAATCAAAAGGGTTCAATAATATCATTGGAATAAAGAACTTGTGTCTTGTATTGATGCTATAAAGAATTTGACCTTCTAGAACATGGTCGCCAAATTTTGTAACTATCAATATTGTTCCATTGTACAATCCCTGTGTATGATTAATATTTCTCAAAAAGTACTTGTGTCCTTCACTTATCAGTAGCAACGGTCCACCATGTGACGCAATAATGATATCCCTGTGTCCGATCGTGTATCAAAATCCACCGATAATCAATTCGGCAATTTCATCGACAATAGGAAAATCATATTGTCTATCATCGATCGCCCACCAACCAATAAGTATAAGTCTTACATTTGAAGTGTTTTCCCAAATCATCATTTCTCAAACCGACCTAAACTCCATTAACAATTTGTTGTATTTGTCTAGCATATCCTTCAAATTAGAAACTATACAATCATGCAACATTGAATCGCATGATTCACTCCTACTGGGGGACATTAAAAGATATAAATTAAATTTTAGACTATTACAACAAAATTATCTATAAAAAATATAAATATAAAAGCAATAAATACATAATATGTACTCCACGACCCTTTTTCTGCTTTTAACCTTATTCACATTGTCAACATTGTAAAGCGAGCAAATTGTAGAACTGAACTGTCATCAAGTAACGGACTCCCAATCTTAAGGCAATTTTGACCTTGTAATCTGAAGATGGGAGGCCCTCTACCATCATTTAGCTCATTATCTATTCCCCCATAGAAATGAACGAAAACATCATATTATATGTCCGAATGTTCTCAACGAAATTCTTGATCATGTCGTCCCTGCCATATAACAAGTCTTTCAAAATAAGATGATGATCTTACATAAAATAAATCTTCACATTCTCTTGCATATAACAAAGTAGGGGTGAACAAATAAACCGCGAAATCGAACTAAACCGCAACAAATGGCTTGGTTTGATTTGGAAAATTTTCAAACCACCTTAAATGATTTGGTTTAGGTTTCAATTGTCAAAACTGCGGTTTCAAACAGCCAACCTGCCAAATTTTTAAAAATTAAAAAAAACTAAAATAAAAATAAAGGTAAAAGTTCAATTTAAAAAAAAAATAAAAAATGCAACACACTTTTTATTGTTAACAAATCAAAATTAAGGAATCAAAGATTAATTCGTTCAAATCCACAACCATTTGGAAATAATTCTTGCTCCTACAATTCATAATCATCATCCAAGATATTTTCTTAAAATAAAATTTTTAATATAAGAGCTAACTACAGTTTGTTTGTCAACATGAATTGATTCACAGTATAGCACTCAATTAGAAACTTAATACTATTATTGAGCTAGTTTCAACTCGAAATTTTAGACGAATATGTGTCTTTGAGCTCGCTTTGAAATATACTAATTCATTCGTTGGCAATCCGCGGTTTCAAACCGCACCAAACCGCAAAAAAATTGTTTGATTTGGCTTTGTTTATAAAATGAAATGGTTTTATTTGGTTTGAAAAAATTCTACACCGTTTTAAATGGTTTGATTTAAAATATTACTACAAATCGCCAAAATCAAACCGTGTTCACCCCACAACAAAGTGAGAACTTTGGATTACGACATGTTTTATAACGCTTATCCACTCTCTCCTCGCACCAAAAATTTGCTTGAAAAATAAACACTTAAATGTAAGATCTCCAATGTCCATACACTATAAACAATCAAACAATAGATAAAAAAAATTAATAATATAGATCATGCGTATAAAAGATAAGATTTACTGTTTTGACCATTAACAATAAAAAATAACACATATAAAAAAAATAATTCGATAATCATAAAAAATAAAGAAATAAAAAAATGTAAAATTGTGAGATTGACAAAGATACATCAAATTCATGGTATTATAGGCTTTTGTAATATTTATACAACATAATTGTTTTCTGATGGAAATTATTATATAACATTGATCATCTCAATTTTCAGTTAAGTCAATTGTGAGAGAATTTACTTATTGTTGTAGAAATTTAAGAATAATAAATATTGAATTAAAATATAACAATTAATATCATGTCATAGTTAATTATATTTTAAAATTTAGACTTAACAGTTATGACAAAAATCATTAATAACTATATAATTTCAAAGCAATATAAATAAATTTGTTAACCGTTAATGTTAAAAAAATGTGATATGAGACTTTCTGGAATAAAAAATTAAATAATAATTAAATGTAATTTTAAATAAAATTATTTTTGATAAATAATCTGATATAGAAAAGAAGGTTATTATGTATATGTAACAAAGAACTTAGAAGTATGATTATTTATAACAAAATTTAATACAACTCGATTAAATATTCAATATAAATGAAAATGAAAATTAGACATTAGATTTGTATGACCGAACGAAATTATTTATCCATAAAATTTAGACCAATAAAATATCACAATTATTGTAAAAGTTTATTCACGTATTAAATGTAACTTTCTATAAAAACACTAATTAATTTAATAGAACGCAATATAAATGTGCTCGGATTTTTAGATGTACTAACTAAAGAAAAATATAAGATTATTTATAAAAAAATTTATACGATAAGGTTTATTTAGTATTAGATGCGTAATACAACTTCAATATAATTTTGAACCAAAAAATTTACATTGAACTTGTATAATTGAACACAAATACTTATTTTTAAGATTCAAAACATTAAAATATCAGAATAATTTTATGAAAAAAGAGGTTTAAACACAAATAACCAAAATAAATAAGAAAAAAAAATCTCCATAAAAATACTGAAGTAGAAGTAATAGTGTGTACGCAATGAAAGCTGATTTTGGAATGTGAATACAATAAAAACTGAGTTTTCCCGCCAAAACTCAGCAGCTTTTATATATTACTAGTTGCACGGACATATTTCTTTCTCAAATAGATTATACATAAACAAATGAAGATCGAAAGAAGAATATAAAAATTAAAAAAAAAAGTAATGTTGCAGGCACCAATTAAAAAAAAAAATCATTCTTGTGTTGATAATATTACAAATTCTGAATAACTTCCTTATAAACAACATTTGTTGTTTCATTTGTTGGCTTCCCGTCTCTATCACATTAAAAGCTTGATCGAAAATGGACCAATGTTAATCATTAAAAGCTTGAGCATCATGTTCTAGAACGTAAAATTTTGTCTATAAATAATGCTATGGACAATGTCAAACGACAAAGTATTTATCCCAAGAACGTCATTGACTCCATACGATGTGAGGCTGTCTTTCAAGTTCTAGAGAAGACAATTTCCATTAGTAGTGTCAAATGCTATTACTATCAACAAAAAGTTAAGGTCAATCATTGTCGAATGTAGGACTCTTCCTGAAGAAGCCATCATTCAATCATGGACATATATATAGAAAATATTTTCCTTCCAAAAGTTGAAAAATTCATTTGCTGTGAAAATAGAGAAAATTAGACAATGTTAATTAAAGTTGGAAAATATCTTCTAAGAAAGATTTTAGTAATCAAACATGAAAAAGTTGGAAAAGGTTCAAAAAATGGTCATCTTCCTTGAAAAATGTGCAAAATAAGTGTTAAATTAAGGCTTTGTTTGGGGGCCGGCCAATTTAGAATCTAGGTTTATTTGACCTTTTTTATTTTGGGTGATGCTACAATCACCTCTGTAGCGCCCCGAGTTCTAAATATCTGGTTCACCACGTCATCGTCTGATCTAACTTTTAAAATAATATTTTAGCAGAAGAAATAACTGAAATTCATTTTTGGCAACATTAAATAAACTGTAATGGTCGATAAAATTTAAAACCTTTATGAAACAATTCGAAATAATAAATCGAGCCATTAATATTGTAAAACAATTGACAATGTCATAATTTCTCAAATAATTGAAATTCTCAAAATTATCCAATGTTTGGAAATACGGATCATTAAAATAAGATTTTCAACCATTTAACGACTATTACCACAATCATCCATCACTTGCCACCCTCTCTGAAACCTGCAAATATTGTTAAAATAGACATAAGCATTTTATAGAAATACTCAGTAGACTCATCGCCAATTAATTAATCTACAATATAATTGAATACATAAATGCAGGCTCTTTAGAAATCATAGGGTGTGGGTAGTCTCTTCTTGTATATTAAAATACGTGGCTTCTCTTGAAAAATCATAGGCTCTTTAAAATCATCGGGTGTGGGTAGTCTCGTCTCGTGCACTTAAGGCACGTAAGTTATGCATAACATCATCATTTATCTTGCAAGATATTCTCTTCTTTCTTTCTCATACATAAAAGCATATAAGTTATGACAAGCATAACAACATAAATATTTCTGAAGAAATACATTCTCGTCTCTTTTTATAAAAATGACTTTCACATAAGTTACATAACATACACATTCACATGCAATCATAATTTAAATCAATTAATAGGGGCGAGTCTACCTTAAATTCAACGAGTGCGAAATCGAGCGAGAAATGATTTCAATCCTTTAAATCTCTGTACGCCACGTCTAGCCAATTAGAAAAACAAGTTAAATTAGTCTTTTGAAATTTATAGTTTAATTATGATAAATTATAATTTAGGGACTGAAATCGCTGATTTTGAAAGTTGAAGGACTAAAATGAATACTTTGAAAGTTGAGGGACTAAAATGAATACTTCGAAAGTTGAGGGACTAAAATGTAAATTTTGAAAATCGAGCGACTAAAATGTAAATTTTGAAAGTTGAGGGACTAAAATGAATACTTTTCAAAACTTTGAGTTGAAACTCAAAAATAGATATTAAATTGTGGGGATTGAGATAAGTGATTTTAAAAATGAAGTAGCTGATTAAAATCATTTAAAAACTTAAGGGTTGAGATGATTAATTTTAAAACTATAAGGACTGATTTTGAAACATTTCAAAACTTGGGGCCAAGCTGCAATTTTCCAAAAAGTTTAAAAATATACAAATATATACATATATACATCTCTCTCTCTCTCTCACTCACTCACTCACTCACTCTCTCTCTCTCTCTCTCTCTCTCTCTCTCTCTCTCTCTCTCTCTCTCTCTCTCTCTCTCTCTCTCTCTCTCTCTCTCTCTCTCAAAATGAGAGATTCAGAGGCAGCAGGGGCGTGCGAGGCCCCTCATCAAATCCGGCGCCACAGCTGACGGAACATCGCCGCAGGGTGGCGGCAAGAGGCGGCCAAGGAGGGGTTCTGGTTGTGTGAGAGTTTGGTGCGAGATGGGTGTAAAAACCAAGGCAAACGAGGCTCAAAGTTCGAACTTGGGCTGCGATTTTCCGGCGGTGGTTGAGGTAAGTGCTTGGGTTTTCTTGGTAAGATTTTGGGTTTTGGGTTTGATTTGGGGTTGGCTTGCTACCGGGCTGTGTGTGCGATGATGGTGATTTTGGTGCCGGTGGTGATGGTGGAAATGGGTTGGGTTTTGTGTGGAAACTGAGAGTGAGGGGTGCGATTTGGGTTTGATTTTGAGTGATTGGTGAGGATGTGGAGTTGGGCAGTGGAGGTGATGGGTTCTGCGGTGGTGTTGTGGTGGAATTGTGGTGTAGCCCGATTGGGTAGTGATGGAGTCTGGTGGTGGTGATGATGATATACTTGGTGCTGCAGGTGGTTGGGTGGTGGTGGTGCGACGAGGCAGCTGCAATGGCTGGGAGAGGTTGGCTGCATGAGGATCAGGCTGTGTTTGCAAGAAAAATCAGTGTTGTGGAGCTATGGAGGTGGAGGTGATGATGATGATAGTGATGGTGAAGGAGGTGGCGGTGGTGGTTCTTACCGTGAGCTTGGCTGCTGGGAGAACGGGTGGAGTGGCTTCTGAGAGGGAGAGGTTGATTGGTGAAAATGGTGTTGAAATGGAGCTGGGAGGAAGCTGGATTGGGTTGAGAGGAGAGGCTGGGATCAGATTTGATGAGTAGGAGGGGTTGGTGATGTAGAGCTAGGTATGAGATTGATGTGATAGGTGGGAGTTGGTGGTGTGAAATCTTGACAAGCAATGCACGTAGTTCGAGGAAAATCCCACACGAATTCAACTGGGTCGGAAAAATGAAACTAATAAAATGAGATGGATGTAATTTGGAATTTAAAACGACTTTGAAAATAATAATTTAAATAAATAAATAAAATAATAAAATGTTGAAATTTCGGAATTTATTTAAAATCGAATAGACTTTACGTTTCTCGACTTGGCTAGACGAATACGTCGCGGCGTTAACTTAAAAATGGGCGAGATCGCAGCGGCACAGTTTTCATAATTTTAAAATAATTATTTAAATGCGCGAAAATTCTTGGTCGCTACAACCTCGGGATTTACCCCTAGGTGATTTTAGCATTTTTGTTTTATTTTTTTAAGGTAAGATGCGTGGTTAAAAATTGGACAGAGAAAATGTATATGGTTAAAACTTAAAAGTGGTTTGAGAAATTACGTAAATTATAATTTGTTATTATTACCAAAAAATAAAAAAAAAATGCAGTTGAAAAAAAAAAGTGATTTGCGTTTAATTGCATTGGAGATTTTTGAAAAATGTGCAAAATACGTGTAAAAATATTTTCCTTCCAAAAGTTGAAGAATTCATTTGCCATGGAAAGAGGAAAAATGAGACACTGTTCATTAAAGTTGTAAAATGTTAAAAAAAAATTGCCATCTTCCTTGAAAAAAAGTGCAAAATAACTGTTAAATTAAGGCTTTATTCGGCGTCCAGACCAATTTATAATATTGGTTTATTTGACTTTTTTTATTTTTTTAAGGTAAGATGCATGGTTAAAAATTTGACATAGAAAATGTGTGTGGTTAAAAGTGGTTTGAGAAATTATGTAAATTATAATTTGTAATCACTACAAAAAAATGAAAAAAAAAATGCAGTTGAAAAAAAAATTGTTTGCGTTTGATTGCATTGAAGATTATTGAAAAATGTGCAAAATTCCTTGGAAATATTTTCCTTCCAAAAGTTGAAGAATTCATTCGCCATAAAAATAGAGAAAATGAGACACTGTTCATTAAAGTTGGAAAATATTTTCCAAATAAAATTTTTGCAATCAAATATGGCAAAGTTGGAAAATGTTAAAAAAATTGTCATCTTTCTTGAAAAATGTGCAAAATAAGTGTTAAATTAAGGCTTTGTTCAACGGCCAGACCAGTTTATAATCTTGGTTTATTTGACTTTTTTATTTTTTAACGTAAGATGCGTGGTTGAAAATTAGAAAGAGAAAATGTATGTGGTTAAAATTGATTTGAGAAATTTTGTAAATTATAATTTGTAATCATTACCAAAAAATGAAAAAAAAAATGCAGTTGAAAGAAAAAGTTGTTTGTGTTTAATTGCATTGGAGATTATTAAAAAATGTGCAAAATACGTGTGAAAATTTTTCTTCCAAAAGTTGAAGAGTTCATTTGCAATGAAAAGAGGGAAAATAAAACATTGTTCGTTGAAGTTGAAAAATATTTTCCAAAGAAATTTTTTGCAATCAAATATGGCATAATTGAAAATTGTTAAAAAAATGTGTCATCTTCCTTGAAAAATGTGCAAAATTAGTGATACATAAAGGCTTTGTTCGGCAGCCGGACCAATTTATAATCTTGGTTTATTTGAATTTTTTTTATTTTTTAAGCTAAGATATGTGATTAAAAATTGAACAGAGAAAATGTGTGTGGTTGAAAATGGTTTGAGAAATTATATAAATTATAATTTGTAATCATTACCAAAAAATGAAAAAAAAAATGCAATTGAAAAAAAAAAGTTTGTGTTTAATTGCATTGGAGATTATTAAAAAAATGTGTAAAATACGTGTGAAAATATTTTCCTTCCAAAAGTTGAAGAATTAATTTGCAATGAAAAGAGGGAAAATGAGACACTGTTTATTAAAGTTGGAAAATTTTTGTAAGCAAGGCTTTGTTAATAATTTGCCATCTTCCTTAAAAAATTTGCAAAATTAGTGTTAAATTAAGGCTTTGTTCGGCGGTCGGACCAATTTATAATCTTGGTTTATTTGAATTTTTGTATTTTTTAAGGTAAGATCTGTGGTTAAAAATTGGATAGAGAAGATGTGTTGTTAAAAAATGATAAAAAAAAAACGTAGTTGAAAAAAATGGTTTGCGTTTAATTGCATTGAAGATTAAACACTGAAAAATATGTGTGAAATTAATGTGGATAAATCAATTTAAAAAAAAAAAAAATTAACATGAATTTGGTTGGGGGCCATGATATAGATTCTCAAGTAGGCAAGTAGTAATTATGTAATTGACCATTTCACAAGAATAAAAATGTGTTTCAAAAACCTAAAAAACCTAAAAAAAAAAAGAGAAAGGAACATTTTCATTTAGACGGGAAAAAGTGGGCCCCAAGCTCAATTGGTATAATATATACTAGTGAATCATCCTGTGCGATGCACGGGAAGAAAAGTCTGGATAAAAATAATCCTATGCGAAATTAAATGAATTCTTAAACAAAATAAATAACATTAAAAAATAAGAGATAAGTTCATCATTTATTAGTTTCATGTATAAACATCAACCTACATGTGAAATTGATTATCACTGACTCTTATTGATAGTCATGGCATAGGACACAATCAATGAAATTTTTCTTTTTTGAAATCTAATAAGTATCCTAGAATTCAAATGACTCAACGACATCCTTGTAATAAAGAAATTGTTTCCTACATTACTGTCAGATAAAATTTGACCTTCTAGAATATGATCGTCAAGTTTTGTAATGATTATTCACTCTCTCCTCGAAACCAAAAATTCGCCTTATAAAATGAACACTTAAATGTAGGATCTCTAATATCATGTACTCTGAACGTTCAAACAATAGATGAAAAAATTAATAATAGAGACCATGCATATAAAAGATAAGATTCAATATTTTGACAATTAAAAACAACACGTATAATAATAATAATAATAATAATAATAATAATAATAATAATAATAATAATAATAATAGCGAGGTTGACAAAGATATTGGATCAAATTTATGATATTTTAGATTTTCAATATTTATATAACGTAATTGTTTTCTGATTGAAATTATAATTTAGTATTGATTATCTCAATTTTTAGTTAAGTAAATTGGGAGATAATTTATATATTTTTGTGAAAAATATCATAAAATTTGAATTAAAAGATAGCAAAGAATATCTTGGCATGGTTAATTACTTTTTAAAATTTTTAAAATTAACAATTAGGAAAAAAAACCATTAATAACTATATCATTTGAAACAATATAAATAAATTTGTTAATCGTTAATGTTAAAAAATTGTGATATGAGACTTTTTGGAATAAAAAATTAATTACGAATTAAATGTAATTGTCATTGAAATTATTTTGATAAATAATGCGATATAGAAAAGAACTTTAATATGTATATATAATAAATAACTAAAAAATAGGATTTATCTATAAAAATTTCAATACAACGTGATTTATGAAAATACGAATGTGCATAAATTTTCGATATAATTTTAATTGAGAATTTGACATTAGATCAGTATGACTGAACCAAATATTTATCCATAAAATTAAGACCAATAATAGATCACAATTATTACAAAAAATTAATTACGTATTAAATATAATTATCTATAAAAATATTTAATAATTTAATAATACGTTACAAAAAAGAGCTCCAATTTTTAGATGTACTAAATAACTAAAAATAAGATTATTTATAAAAAAAAAAAAAAAAAAAAATTGTGCGTATTGTTATTTATAATTTAGTAATCCCTCAGTCCCATAAAAATAATCATCTACTCATTTTCACACAGATTAAGGACAAAATGGAATATAAAATATTAACTTCACTCTCAAAAAATAAAGTGGACTATCGTTTGAAACGAACGAAAAGGGAATAGTGGACTATCTTTGTGGAACGGAAAGAGTATTATCTAGTAAATTTGTAAGATTGAAAACATTAAAAGAACATTTTTTTATGAAAAGAGAGGTTTCGACACAAAAAAATCAAATATAAATAAGTAAAAACAAACAAATTATCATTCTTATATCATAAAAAAATAAAAAACAACTTCTCGGTAAAAATTTAAAAAAAAAAAAAATTTTAGTTTCTTGTTTTTATTATTTTTTATTCAATGTAATATACATTTTCATCCAATATATATACTGACCTATAAATAATATATTTTTTCTTCACTCAACGGCCGAAACTATTCACACATCTATCCAACCAAAAACTATTCTAAATAGCCCAATATTAGTTAACACATTGCAACCCTAACAGAGAAATCTAGAACATAATATAAATAAACTATTAACGAATCCTCATATTCTAGTGTATCGTTGTTGTGATGAGAAAGAAATCTGTGTTTTCCCAAAAAATTCCTTAACAATCATCTTGTATTATCAGACAATGTCAAACTGAAAACTTCTTGTGATTTGAATATTCTCATATCGTGTTTTCCTATAAGATTTACCACCGCACCAAAAATTTCCGTTAATAAACTGTGGTTAAACCCAAAAATTGCAAGAAATCTTTGTGGATTGAAGATGCTTTCACAAACTCCTACTCATATTGATGAGAATCATGGCGGGCTTGACGGAAAGAACTACAATTCAAGCCAAAACAATAATTCAAACAGGTTCGGAGAGCTTCAAAGATCAAAACAGGTCAAAATGGATCATAACCGTATTTACGGCCGTAAGCCATAAGTCATCCTCGGGTGGAAATTAAAAAGTTCCAAGATTTTAACAGTTACGGCCGTAAGTTTATGGTCACGGCCGTAATCCTTAAGCAGAAGAACAGTTACGGCCGTAAGGAATGTTGTCACGGCCGTAATTCCAAGATTTGCGGATTTTTATTTCCTTAATTATAGGATTAGATTTACTTTGTTTTTGTTATTGTTTCCAATTAAATTAGGACTCTATTTTGATAGATTTTATCTATTCCCTAATTAGATTTTATTTAGTTTCCTAGTAGACTAGGATTTTTTATTCGCCTATATAAAGGCGTCTTCATTGTAATACAAAAACAGACTTTGATTAATGAAAATTCTGTTGAGTGGTTTTCCCTCATATATTGTTCTGAATTGAACACCTTCGAACTTATCAAATATTGTGAGATATTTGTGGCGTTCACCAATCGAACTTATCAAAGGAGTGGGCATCCTTTGTGGCGTTCAAACCATTACGGTTCTTGTTTCCGCATCGTAACGGGTCTCGGGATTGATATGCCCCTGGTTCTTGCGTCGTGAGGCTCGGGTCGTAGTGTTACCGTCCGTTCCAACCTGAGTTCGGAATTTCCCGGCGTTCATTCCGCGAGTCCATCGTGACCCCCTCCCGAGATCTCATCATTTGGTATCAGAGCTGGACTCTGGATTCAGGTCTTGTTTTTCTATTCTATCTAGTTTGATTTTGTGTTTTTATCATAGAGTCTGCACAAAATCATCCATATCTTGTTATTGAGTCTTTTTTTCTTGAGTTTACTTTTTCTTCGTGTTCTTCTTGCCAGAAATTTTTTTCTGTTTTTGATTCATATAAAAATCCAACAAAAATTCAATCTTGTTTAATTTATTCGATTCTTGTCCAAATCATGTCCCGTTTGTTTTGTCGCGTTTGTTGTCGAATTTCGAATTTATAAAAAAAAAAAAAAAATTATTTAACCCGAAATTTCATCCATAATTCAAAAAAAAAAAAAAAAGAGTCAATTCCAAAATTCAAGGACCACTTCCTTGAGTTTCATAACTCCTTGTTATCGAATCTTTCCATTCCATTTCACATCCGACTCCACAATGTCTAAATTCAAGGAAAAACCTCAAACAATTCCTAGAGTTAGGAGGGAGAATATGATTGATCATAAACCTAGATTTGGAATTGGGGATAAGCTTAAAGTATTGAAAGATGGTGCCTCAAAAATAGGGGATGGTGTCTCGGAAATGAGGGATGAAATTGATGATGTGAGAATTATATTAAAGCAGTTAAAGGAGGAGATGATTGCAAAGAGATCAAGGGAAAAATTAGCCAATTTGCAACGGGAAAGTGAAAGAGAGGCTGAGCCTGAATTACATAGGGGAAGTGAGTGTGAGATTATAGTAGAACCTCATGTTAAGAATATTAAATCTGAAGAGTTGAAAATTGAAGTAGTTGATCAAACTCCGAATTTTGAAGTAGAGGATAAAAGTGTGGTGGTGGTTTTTGAGCTTGAGAATTTTGAAAATAAATGTGTGGTTGGGCGTGAGAGTAAAGATATTGAGCAAGAGAGTGAAAAGATTGAACGAGGGGAAAAAAATAACCTCGTTATGGGAAGAGAGGAGGTGGTGATGATTCCTCATGAGTACAGGGATCCATACCTTGTACCTTATGAAACTAATAATTCCCTCCCCATTTTTTTTAAATCCTTCTTGCAGGTTCAAAATAACCAGAAGTTTGGGCCCCACCACATATGGCCAAGGAAGCTCACATTTCGATCAATCCATATAATTCAAGTAATGGGGATCTATCGGTTGGTCCTATGGCATGAAAGCAAAGGATTTCCATTTGATCCAGGGGGTGCACTGAAACATCATTAACAAAGCTATGATTCGGGACGAATCATCCTAAAGAAGGGGAGAATGATGAGAATCATGGCGGGCTTGACGGAAAGAACTACAATTCAAGCCAAAACAACAATTCAAACAGGTTCGGAGAGCTTCAAAGATCAAAACAGGTCAAAATGGATCAGAACCGTATTTACGGCCGTAAGCTAGCTTGTCACGGCCGTAAGTCATCCTCGGGTGGAAATTAAAAAGTTCCAAGATTTTAACAGTTACGACCGTAAGTTTATGGTCACGGCCGTAATCCTTAAGCAGAAGAACAGTTACGGCCGTAAGGAATGTTGTCACGGCCGTAATTCCAAGATTTGCGGATTTTTATTTCCTTAATTATAGGATTAGATTTACTTTGTTTTTGTTATTGTTTCCAATTAAATTAGGACTCTATTTTGATAGATTTTATCTATTCCCAAATTAGATTAGATTTTATTTAGTTTCCTAGTAGACTAGGATTTTTTATTCGCCTATATAAAGGCGTCTTCATTGTAATACAAAAACAGACTTTGATTAATGAAAATTGTATTGAGTGGTTTTCCCTCATATATTGTTCTGAATTGAACACCTTCGAACTTATCAAATATTGTGAGATATTTGTGGCGTTCACCAATCGAACTTATCAAAGGCGTGGGCATCCTTTGTGGCGTTCAAACCATTAAGTTCTTGTTTCAGCATCGTAACGGGTCTCGGGTTTGATATGCCCCTGGTTCTTGCGTCGTGAGGCTCGGGTCGTAGTGTTACCGTCCGTTCCAACCTGAATTCGGAACTTTTCCGGCTTTATTTCAGCGTGTCCGTCGTGACCCCCTCCCGAGATCTCATCACATATACAACCTGAAAAAGATAAGATCTAGTAGATCCATTATTAGTCCTAAATAATTTTGCATTCTATATCGTTTTCGAAGCTTTCTCTACAACATTATTGTTTTAATATTTTTTTCTTTTTTGTCAGAAACTCAAATCTATGTTCAACGACTCAAAATATCACAGATCTTGAAAAAGAGAGCAGTGCCAATCCTTTTTAGTTTTTCAAAAAATAATTTACGATTTTTTATTTTCAACTGGTTTGTAATATAAATAACTAATAAGCATTACCATCACACCAGAAATTTTGAATTATAAAATGTGATAAATAGAATATGGAGTGGAGGGGTCATGTTAAACAGTAAACATTTTTTTAAAGAAATAACTCTTTAATTGAATCTTTTATTATTGTGTATATCTTCATAATAATTATATATAGCAGAAATGAAAGAGATTGAATATTGAGAAACAGGAAAAAAAAGGATATAGAAAACAAAAAGGAATAAACAGATTTTGAAAAATGGGAAAAAAAAAAACAAATTTTGAAAAAACGGAAAAGGAAAAAAAAAAAGGAAGAAAATAATTGGCTTTACAGTGTGATTAGGGGCGCAGGAAATAGAAGCCATGTAAACACAATAAATATTAAAGACTGTAAGTAGACGTCAACGATTTTGAAAATGATAAATAAATATTGAAGATCCAACTATTTTTTAAGTGGGTTTTGAAGTTGACTTGATTATTGGGTGGGAGATATGAGCAATGTAAACATGATAAATATTGAAGTACCCAAAAATCGGAAAGAATAAAAAATAAAAAAAATAATCTGCACATAGTACAAGAGTTTTGGCTGGAAACTGTGTTGTTGACTATCATTGACTCAGCTACTTTAATATATTATATAGATAATAATTATATAGATTAAAAACAATTTTTTGTTAGTAATTTTTAGGACTGTAAATTTAAACCGTCAAACCGCTAAATCGAATTGAAACCGCAATTTTGAAACCGTTGGTTCGGGTCCACGCGGACCCGTCAACGTTTTGATTTTGACCCAAACCAAACCGCTTTCAAATGGTTTGGTTTAAGTTTCACTTTTCAAAACCCGTTTCAAACCGCCAACCCGCAAAACCCATTTTTGTCATTTTAATTCTTGTATAATTTGTCATTTCGTTGGGAAAAATTCTTTGTACTGTCGTCATACTATATTGTTGTGGACAATGGATATTTAAAACATTTTGATTCTACCTTCATTTTGAATGAAGGCTTAGGAATGTGATTAAGTTCAAGGCATTTTATTCTTTTCACTATTTTCTAGATTCAGTAAAAAAATTAAACCCAATTCTAAATTTGAAACACATTTTTGTTAATCCAAACCCAATTTCTTTTCGACAATAATCTTCGTGATATTTGGTTCTTAATTAATGCGTAACTTATCTATGAGCTTTAACACAGTATGTTACTATGTTATGTTAGCGAAAAGCCTCTTAACATGATTTTACATGATTTTCATGACTAGCTGTGGTTTGAAAAGTTTTTTTGATTAATTTTGTTTGCAAACCGTGGTTTGAACCCGCACCAAACCGCAAAAAATGGTTTGGTTTGGTTTGGTTTAGGAAATTAAATGGTTTGGTTTGGGTTGGAAAAATGTCAAACCGTTTTAAATGGTTTGGTTTGAAAATTTATCAAAAACCGCTCAAACCGAACCGTTTACACCCCTAGTAATTTTTCATATTATAAGACTTGCATAGGTATTATAAATTAAAAAAAAAAACAAAAACGAAAAAAAGCATTTAAAAATAATCAGCTTTTGCAAAATTAATTAACATAAAAAATTACAAAGATTTACAAAACGTGAATTGAAGTTATTAGAATTAGAATTAAAAAATTTTGTTTTTGTTTAAATTTATTTGATATTTGAATAAATTTGCAAAATCAAACAACCAATTATTTAAACTTTTGATAGTCCATTTAAACTCTGTATGATTTATTTCAATTGAAACTATAATATTTGTTACGAAATACATTTAGTAAACGCACTAAAAAAGCATTTAAAAAATTAGTTTTTGCAAGATTAATTAACATTGGAATTTACTAAGAATTTTAACAGTATTATAATACATAAAAAACGTCTTTTAATTTTTATTTTTTCAAAATACAAAACGTGATTTGAAGTTATTAGAATTAGAATTAAAAATATTTTTTTGTTAGTAATTTTTCATAGTATAAATAATCGAAGTATAATTTTTTATTTATAAAAATAAACTTAGGTTGAAGTCAATAAGTATAATAATTAACAGTTGTAGTGTACACCAAGAATTGGGTCCCGCATGGAATTGCATTCGTTGTTATCTAGGAATTGCATTTTTTGTTATTTATTATTACAAAATATATATAGCTTTAGTGTAGGCACAATTAGATATGAGTTTAGGCGGGAAAACATGAATTGGAACCCACACGCTCAACAAGTTTAATATATAACTAGTTTCACACCCGTGCAGTGCACGAAATCTTTGATAGTGATAATATTTTATTATAGGGAAACGTAGAATCAAAATATATAATAAAAAATATTATGAACACAAGAACCAATAAAATTTTGTATTTCTTAATTGAAGTTAATACAAATTTTGAAAGACTTCCATAAATACGACATTTGTAGCTAAATTGGTTTATTTACCTTCCTCGTCACATATAAGTGTCTTAAAGTCAGAACGACTTTTAATTCTAGATATTGTTACATATAATTGACCATTACTAAACACTGATCTTCCCAAGAAAAGACCAACGTGGGATAATTGTCCTTGACTCTTATTGATCGTCATGGCGTAAGATACTATTAAAGGGAACTGTCTTCTTTGAACTTTTAAAAGGAAACCTTGGATCTAAAGGAGTCAACGACATTTTTGGAATAAAAACCTTTTTCCTTGCATTACTCCCCGAAGAATTGAGACCTCCAAAACATTGTGTCAAAGTCTAGAAATAATTAACCTTATTCTGTTGCACAATCTCGAAGTACGATCAATATTTCTCAACATCATTATCAGAACATCGACTCTCAGCTTCAACTCGTGGTTATACACACCAGAACATCTTACACCGTTTAAGAACTATGTGGAATGTACGTCTCCAAACAAACCTCTCATGCTGTCCAATTTACAAATTGTATTTGAACTAAGATATATATATATATATATATTTTATTCAACATGATTTAGTAGAAATCGGGTATCTATTTATGTCTTCAACATCGTTCAATATTGGGGCAAGAATGGCCCTTTCTTGAGGGGTATGTGCTTTCAACTATTGCTTTATATTACACATTGAGTCTTCATTAGGATTCAAAATTGCAAATCTAGTCCCTTTATTTCAACAAAAGACTTTAAATTGTAAATTGTTTGAGGGAAAAAACAGTCAACTGTTGGCCAGATGTAAGTCTTGTAAAAAATAAAAATAGAGTCTGAACTTATGGCTTGTTATTGGGTAATTTCCTCGGTTTTCAACAATTGTGACGTGCCGAATGCAGTAAATTTCATGTTCGCGCAATAGATGGTTGTAAGTATTAATTAGGTGATCCTTTACTGTAGCTTGAATCCTGTTACTCTAAATTCAAATTATACTGGTAAATAATGCACGTAGATTATAGAACAATGTTGTCAACACAAATTGAAATACAATTAGAAATTTTAAAAACGTGCGTTAAATTTGGGATCATAACACATTTTTTTCTATGAAAATCATTTCCATGCATCTATTATTTTTTCCATGCTCTGGTACAAATCATTTTGTAGCCCAATGGAGTTTTAACCTCAAGTCTGCACGATGTTTGTTAAGATCTTTTAAGAGTGCAAATGTTGACGCCATGATGCAATGTATATGGTGCGCGTCGCGATGTACCAAGAATTAATTAAATTTCCTTACTTTCCAAAACTCAAATTTAAATGTGATAGCGGAAGCAAGGGTCGATCCCACAAGGAACGGGAACTAATTTAATGCCATGTCAATTAGAATTATAAGGGGGGTTTTGAGTTGAAAATTGCAATTAATCTAAATAATCAAATAAAGATGTAAAATAGCTGGAATAAAAATCAAATAATAAAGAATCCTAGTTCTCAGGTTCGGTTGTGTCCTATCATAATATTGTCATTCCTCAAGCAACGCATGTACTATTTCCTTTGTTTTATTTATCACCCGGAATAATCAAAAAGCTCTAATTAATCCAATTCTTCCTTAATAATAATCAATTAGAATTAGTTCTCCAATCAATTTAGAGTGAATGAACAACCTAGAATAAGCTCCCTAGATTTAATGCATTAACTATGTGAAAACAAGAAGAATTAGGTGAACTAAATTATCAATTACATATGCTCGAATTGATTAATCTAGATTGGATTTTCATATGGAAATATAAAATTACCAATTGCTACTATGATTTGGATAACAAGACAAATACGAATACAATTACCCAAATTAGCAAACATCAACACAATAATTAAAAGACAAGGCCTTAATCAATTAATACATTGTCTTGACGAAATTAATGTTCATGAGAAATTCAATAAATAAAACAATAAAACAAGAACTACATTACGAGTTTGAGGAATGAATAATAAAATAATATGAACACAACGTCCCCCTTGAACTAGGTTGAGAAGACTAGCCACGCATTGCCATGAAGAATTCCCCAAAAATATTGTCTTGATTCACCTAGATTTTGCCCAGAATTTCTTCTCTTCAAACCTTAATATTGGTGGCTCTCAAAATAATTCTCCTCCCTCTCTTTGGTACTGAATTGCTCCTTTTATAGAGCCCAAATTCGTGCCCTAGCTTAGCCAAAAAGAAATACCAAAGATAGAGTTTAAGTTGAATTAGGAAACAATTTTCCTTTTTTTTTTCGGGCTTAAGTTACGGCCGTAATATAAGGAGTTACGGCCGTAACTCACTTTCTGTTTAATTTCTACGCAATTGATTCACTTCTTACGGCTGTGACTAACAACTTGTTACGGCCGTGAGAAACTTCCAATACGGCCGTAACTTGGTTTCTACAGATTTTCATGATTTTTGTTCAATCAACTGCTTACGGCCGTGACTTTCATGTTGCTGCCGTGACTTATTTACATGCCAGGTCCTCGAACTTCCTTTTTACGTGCTTTTTGGTCCTTTTTCCTTCTTTTCTTGTCATTTGCGATCCTACACAATATAAAACATAAAATGCATTAAGCAATACTTAATTAGGATCAAACTAACAGTAATTCGAGGCAACAAGTAAAGAAATAAAGTGCTAGTAAATCACTTATCAAATCCCCCCACACTTGAACCATTGTTCGTCCTCGAATAATGATAGAAAAGAACTAAAGCACGACTCGAATGAACATGTTAGACTTTTAAATCTGGAAAGTCAAGGTCACAACCCACTTCTTTTTAGCACGAAAATCAAATTGCATAATCGGAGTGTGTTAGTGTGTGTAAGAGATGCATCACCCAATATTCTCCGAACAAAAATGAAAATTGATACCCCAATGTGGATTATATCCTTTCAGCTCTCGTGAGTTCTCTCTGAATTTATCAATTCCCCATAAAAATGTAAGTTTTGACTAATTCAAGTAAATGCCAACAGATTAGTGCGGTTTATCTCATGGTAAAAATTTAGTCAATACACAGTTTCAGATCAAAAGGGCACAAAATATAGACCAAGCAATTCAAACCACTCATAAGTACATGTAATGGGAGCCAACACTCTCACCGGATATCTCTCTTCGCACAAAGTGTATATAAAGGTGAGAATTTTACGCTCAACTCACTGCATGAAAAACTTGTTACCACAGATTGCTCAAATGTCAAAATCGGAGCCAACAATAACACAAGTGCGAAGCAAAGGTCTTTGTTGGGTTGTAGCGGGGCTTCGGGTTAGGTGGGATAAAAGGGAAACATTTAGGCTGAATCGAGAAGGAGTTTCACAAGCCGAATCGGTTCAATTATAACATTCCTTCTTTCTTCTTCAACATGAATTTAATAATCTCCCTGCTATCCAACTGATTTAACACTAGACTTCTATTTTGTGCAGCTTGAGTGTTTATTTTCAATACTAGCAAATGTTCATGACCTTGTAATTTGAGAACTGGCCTGAACTTCTCTTTTTCTTTTGTTTCTCTCTTATTTTTTTTTTTCAAACATATACTGCAATTTTTCTCTTTTGGTCAAATCACCCCACAATCCCCAATGACACAAGATTGAATTTCCACTTTGAAACTTAATCCACCTCAAACTCCTCAACCAACACAAGCTTGTGAATCCGTTCTCTATAGGTTCAAGAAAAAGGATAACATGAAAGAATGGGTGTTCGTGGCTTGTAGTGTGGTATTAATATTCCAAAGAAAGGCTAAGGCTCAAAGGGTCTTCTATTGGTAAATGTACAATGGTAGGCTTATTTAGAAGGCCAAATTTGGTTCATCCTAGTGACTTTACTATATTTTGCACTCGAGCCAAGAAGCTACTACGGCATGTACACAAAAGCATATCCAAGAACAAATCAACCATGCAGGACACACATTAAAAAAATAAGAGCTTTATATAAAGAGTAAAAGTAGCTCATAGGCTCAAAAGCTCACAAATTATGGTTCATATGTGTGTCTCCCATCCAATTATGAGTTTTAGTCATTGTTCGGTCTTAGGGTCGAATTGAAAAATGCAAAAAATCTAGTGGCCAAAGGGGTGAATCTCTTTACTCGGGGTAGTTATCAGTCATATCAAATTTGGGTTTGAATCTACTAGGTTGCAGAGATATGGCATTTTGTCCCCATTTTCAAACCTATTCGGAAAGTATTGGAAAATTCATCTCTTCGTGCTCATTTCATGTCCAATTATGCAATTTAGGAGTTGGTAGTTCAAAAATTATGATAAGTGGGTTGCTTCCTATCCAACCAGTGTAAATAAAAGAGGACCAAAATAGAAAAATGACAAGCAAGACTAAATGATTGACAGAAGTTAGATACAAAATTAAACATAAAAGGAAGATAATGCGACAGCAATTGACAGAAGACACCCCCCCCCCCCACACTTAAAACCCACATTGTCCTCAAAGTGGAACTAGAAAGTACAAAATGAAAGAGGGGGTTAGAAGACTCCCTCAGGTTATACTGAGGAGGGGGCCCGCCATGGAGCCTTTGCAAACGCTGGAGTTCCTCTCGAATGAACCTCTGCTCTTCCAAGATAGCCTGCTGGTCTTCTTGCATGCCGTCCATCTGGAGCTGAAAGTTCTGCATCATGTTCAGCACTTGAAATATAAGTAATGCGAGTTTGAAGAGGGTTCGAGAGAGAATTGTGAGGATGCATCCGTGAATGTGAAGTGGAATGTGTAATATGTTATTTTGAATTTACCAGACTTACGGCCGTAACGAAGGCTCTGGAGAATTACACATAAATGGAGTTACGGCCGTAACATTTTAAATACGACCGTAACTGAGTTACTGCCTGTTTAAAAAAATTGGGGTTACGGCCGTAACATTTTTTTTTTTTTTTTTTCAAAAGCATAACTATATAAAAAAATAAAATAAAATTTCAGAGAGTAAGGAACTCCCCTTTCCCGGGTTGTCTCCCGAGCAGTGCCACTATTTAATGTCGTTGGCTCGACTGAGATCTCGAGGGACTAACGCCCTTCCATGTTGTTTTCCAGCTTGATCACTTCCAAATTCTCGGTTTGGAACCCCTCGTAGTAGGGCTTGAGGCGGTGTCCATTAACCTTGAACGTTTTATCAGTTTTCAAGCTTTTGATCTCGACTGCACCATGGGGAGAAACATTAATAACGACAAAAGGTCCAACCCAACGAGAACGAAGCTTACTTGGATGAAGCTTGAGCCGAGAGTGAAACAAAAGAACTTTCTGGCCCTCACTAAAACTTTTTCGAGAAATGCGTTGATCATGGAAGGCTTTGGTCCGATCTTTATAAATCATGGCATTCTCGTAGGCTTCATTTCGGATCTCGTCGAGTTCTTGCAATTGAAGCTTCCTATGATCTCCCGCTACTCCCCAGTCCATGTTGCATTGCTTAATGGCCCAGTAAGCTTTGTGCTCGAGTTCCACAGGTAGGTGGCACGGTTTTCCAAACACCAATCGGTATGGGGACATACCAATCGACGTCTTGTAAGCGGTTCTATAAGCCGATAATGCATCTTCAAGTCTGATACTCCAATCCTTGCGGTCTGGCCGAACTGTTTTCTCGAGTATAGACTTAACCTCCCTGTTTGAAATTTCTGCCTGCCCACTGGTTTGGGGTGATATGTGGTGGATACTCGGTGCAACACTCCATATTTCTTTAGTAGTGCCTCAATGGTGCGGTTGCAAAAGTGTGTTCCCCTGTCACTGATCATTGCCCGAGGTATACCGAACCTGCTAAAAATGTTAGCCTTTACAAAATCTGCAACAACCTTAGAGTCATTAGTACGGGTGGCTTTGGCTTCCACCCATTTGGAAACATAATCAACAGCTAACAAAATGTAATTGCAACCAAAAGACGGGGGAAAGGGACCCATGAAGTCAATGCCCCAAACATCAAAAATTTCACATACAATTATGGGATTTTGTGGCATTTGATCTCGTTGGGATAGATTACCTGTTCTTTGGCAATTGTCGCAAGACTTACAGAATATGTAAGCGTCTTTGAATATGGTAGGCCAAAAGAAACCACTATCCAATACCTTTTGTGCGGTCCTTCTTGGTCCAAAGTGGCCCCCACATGCATAGGAATGGCAGAAGGTAAGGATTGATTTGTGTTCTGATCCGGGCACGCACCTCCGAATGATTTGATCGGGGCATCTCTTCCACAAGTATGGATCATCCCAAATGTAGTATTTGGCGTCACTCCTCATTTTATGCTTCTTTGCCTGCGAAAAATGGGTTGGCATTAGTTTAGAAGTTATATAATTCACTAAGTCAGCATACCATGGGAGGTTCGCTTCAGTCACGAATAAGCTTTCGTTCGGGAAAGCTTCACGCAGGGGTAGGTCGTCCTCTGCTTTCACTACCCTGCTAAGATGGTCAGCCACTACATTTTCCGATCCTGCTTTATCCTTTATTTCCAAGTCAAATTCTTGTAGTAAGAGTATCCATCGGATGATTCTCGGTTTTGCATCCTTTTT
Source organism: Ligustrum vulgare (assembly GCA_963555705.1). Classification (NCBI taxonomy): domain Eukaryota; kingdom Viridiplantae; phylum Streptophyta; class Magnoliopsida; order Lamiales; family Oleaceae; genus Ligustrum; species Ligustrum vulgare. The sequence continues at coordinate 17,794,487 of OY743176.1, read as the reverse complement.
CACAAATAAGTGCCTCAAAGCTGCATGATCTGTAAAGATAATAACTTTAGAACCCAATAAATATGATCGAAATTTTTCTAAAGCAAATACCACAGATAAAAGTTCCTTTTCAGTAGTGGTATAGTTTGATTGGGCCTGATTCAATGTTCGAGAAGCATAGTAGATCACATGAGCTGCTCTCCCGACCCGTTGTCCTAAAACCGCCCCCACGGCATAGTCACTGGCATCGCACATTATTTCAAATGGAAGATCCCAGTTAGGTGGTTGGATAACGGGTGGTGTAGTCAACCGCTCCTTTAATTGGTTAAAGGCCTCTTTGCACAGATCATTGAACTCAAATGGCACGTCGTTTTGCAACAAAATGCACAGTGGGGATGCAATTTTTGAGAAGTCTTTTATGAACCTGAGATAAAAACCTGCGTGGCCAAGAAAAGATCGTATATCCCGCACATTTGCGGGGTAAGGTAATGCAGATATGAGGTCTACCTTAGCCTTATCGACTTCTATTCCTTTTATGGACACTATATGACCCAACACTATCCCTTGATCTACCATAAAATGATATTTTTCCCAGTTTAAGACCAAGTTAGTGTCAATGCATCGTTTTAAAATCAATGTTAGATTATCTAGACATGCATCAAATGAATCACCCCACACACTAAAGTCGTCCATGAACACTTCAATAATTTTTCCTATGTATTCAGAAAAAATGCTCATCATACAACGTTGAAACGTCGCAGGAGCATTACACAAACCAAAAGGCATGCGCCTATATGCATAAGTGCCAAATGGACAAGTAAATGTGGTTTTTTCTTGATCCTCGGGTGTTATGGCAATTTGAAAATAACCAGAAAACCATCTAAGAAACAATAATGGGAATGACCCGCTAATTTTTCTAACATTTGATCGATAAAGGGAAGGGAAAAATGATCTTTTCGAGTGTCGGCATTCACCTTCCTATAGTCGATGCATACTCGATACCCGGTTTGCACCCTAGTTGGTACAAGCTCTCCATCTTTGTTTTCCACCACTGTCACTCCAGATTTCTTGGGCACCACTTGCACTGGACTGATCCATTTGCTGTCTGAAATTGGGTAAATCATTCATGCTCCCAACAGCTTTAAGATCTCCTTTTTCACCACGTCCATCATTGCCGGATTGAGTCTTCGTTGAGCTTACCTTGATGGTTGAGCTCCTTCCTCAAGTAATATCCGGTGCATACAGATCGATGGACTGATTCCTTTGATATCTGCAATTGTCCATCCAATTGCTTCTTTATGCTCCCGAAGAACCCGAACCAGCTTATCTTCTTCCACTCTGGTGAGGTTGGATGAAACGATTACCGGGAGTGTTTCTCCATCACCAAGAAATGCATACTTCAAATGGGCTGGTAGGGTTTTCATTTCCACTACGGGTGCCTGCAAGACAGAGGGTAGCAATTTGTTAGGATAGTCTGTCAATTGGATTGTTTTAATAGTGTACCTGTGCGGCACGGGTTTCAACGAGTTAAGTGCAATGATTTCATTTTGCAGTTCCCTGCTCATCCCCACATCATCGTCATCAATTTGACTCAATGATTCAGAAATAGCTGTTTCTAGTTCATCCCTGCAATTTAGTTCAAACACTTTCTGCACAGTAGGGGTAATTATGTCAATAGAATATGCAGCATAAATATCATTCGGGTGTTTTATTGCATCATAAATGTTAAATTGCACCACCTCCCCATCAAATTCCATAGTTAATACCCCCTTCCTAACATCGATAGTAGTTTGAGAAGTCCACAAAAAGGGTCTTCCTAGCAAAATAGGGGTGGAATTAGGGGAATGGTCGTCGTTCATGTCTAGGACATAAAAGTCTGCAGGAAATACTAGGTTCCCTACTTGCACTAAAACATCTTCAACTACCCCATCCGGATAAGTATTTGAACGGTCGGCTAGTTGAACAATCACATTTTTTTCAGTCATATTAGCAAGTTTTAATGCATTGTATGTAGACCTAGGCATTACATTTATAGATGCACCTAGATCTATTAATGCACGATCAAGTTTAGTGTTACCTATTTGGCATGGTATAGTGAACATACCTGGATCCTTACATTTTGGGGGCAGTTTCCTTTGGAAGAGTGCTGACACATTTTCCCCCATTCTTACCATTTCATTTCCCATCAACTTCCGTTTGTTGGTGCACAGCTCCTTTAAGAACTTCGCGTATCGGGGCACTTGCTTGATTGCATCCAACAATGGAATGTTGATTTCCACTTTCCTGAACATTTCCAGAATTTCCTTCTCCTTGCTTTCCTTAGTCGCCTTCGCTAACCTGCTCGGAAAAGGCGGTGGAGTTAGTTTCGCATTCACAATAGGTTCGGTTTTTACCTGAGAGTTTTGTGGAATGCTGTTTTTCTTTTCGACTTCTTTTTCTTCAACTTCCTCCTCTTCACTCGCGGTTGGCTTTGATTGTGGCGCCTCAATTTCTTTTCCACTTCGAAGAGTAATTGCACTTACATTCTTCGGATTCACCTCGGGTTGAGATGGCAACTTTCCTCCTGTTTGTGCTTCCAGTCTGTTGATAGCTGTGGCCATTTGACTCATTTGATTTTCTAGCTTTTGAATGCTGGATTTGGTATCCTGTTGAAATTGTAGAGTGTTAGTGGCCAAAGTTTTCATCATTTCTTCGAGAGACATACCTGATGATTGTGGCTTTTGCTGATATTGTCCCTGTGGATGGAAATTTCCTTGTTGTTGAAAATTCCCTTGAGGCTTGTTGGAGACGAAACCCGGAGGTTTGTTATTTCCTTAGCTCAAGTTCGGGTGGTCCCTCCAGCCAGGATTGTAAGTGTTTGAGTACGGATTGTATTGTTGTTTTTGAAATGGGAAGCCTCCAGCAGCGTTCACTTGTTCACTGTTTTCCTCTTGGAGCACCGGGCACGCATCCGTTGCATGTCCGAAGTTAGCACATATCCCGCATGTTTTGACTTGTTGTGCACTTCCTACAACAAGTTGTTTAACGAGATTTGTTAGTTCAAACAGTTGACTTTCTATATTGGAACTACTTACCTCGTTCACACGGGGAACTTGCATGTCTCGGGTTGGGTTAAATTGCTGAGTGTTTTCAGCCATGTTGGAAATCAAAGCCCGAGCCTATTCCGGTGTTTTGTCCATTAAGGCACCTCCACTTGCGGCATCTATCATACTTTTGTCCATTGGTAGTAGTCCTTCGTAGAAATATTGCACCAGTAGTTGTTCGCTGATTTGATGATGGGGGCAGCTCGAGATGAGCTTCTTGAAGCGCTCCCAATATTCATACAGCGATTCACCATTGTTTTGACGAACCCCGCAAATTTCCTTCCGGATTGTTCCAGCCCGAGATGCAGGAAAATATTTTTCCAAAAATAGCCTCTTCATGTCATTCCAGGTGGTGACTGATCCGGATGGTAAACAGTATAGCCAATCAGTAGCGGCATCCTTTAACGAGAATGGAAAGACCCTCATTTTAATTTGTTCCTCGGTAATACCAGTGGGTCTCATACTGTCACAAACCACGTCGAATTCCTTGAGATGCCTGTAAGGGTCTTCACAGCATGTCCTCGAAAAGTTGGCAGTAAGTGAATGAGTCCAGATTTGAGTTCAAAAGTTTTTCCCTCCTCCACTGTCGGAAAAGTGATACAGAGTGGCTGTTGAACGACATCTGGAGTGGCCAATTGTTTAAGTGTCCTGTTGTTGAGGTTATGAGCTGCCATTTGTTCTAGTGCTTCCCTTCTTCGCTGTCGAAAAGTTCGCTCGATTTCTGGATCAAATAAAAAATATTCAGGATTAGTGGATCGAGTTTTATGCATATAAATAAATAAATAAAATTTTCGGAATTTCAATTTTTTTTTTAATTAAACCGAAAATAAATAAAAATAAATAAAAATGCAGAAAATAAAATTCTAATTGATTAAACAGAAAATTGGTTAACCGCTCCCCGGCAACGGCGCCAAAAACTTGGTGCGCGTCGCGATGCACCAAGAATTAATTAAATTTCCTTACTTGCCAAAACTCAAATTTAAATGTGATAGCGGAAGCAAGGGTCGATCCCACAAGGAACGAGAACTAATTTAATGCCATGTCAATTAGAATTATAAGGGGGTTTTGAGTTGAAAATTGCAATTAATCTAAATAATCAAATAAAGATGTAAAATAGCTGGAATAAAAATCAAATAATAAAGAATCCTAGTTCTCATGTTCGGTTGTGCCCTATCATAATATTGTCATTCCCCAAGCAACGCATGTACTATTTCCTTTGTTTTATTTATCACCCGGAATAATCAAAAAACTCTAATTAATCCAATTCTTCCTTAATAATAATCAATTAGAATTAGTTCTCCAATCAATTTAGAGTGAATGAACAACCTAGAATAAGCTCCCTAGATTTAATGCATTAACTATGTGAAAACAAGAAGAATTAGGTGAACTAAATTATCAATTACATATGCTCGAATTGATTAATCTAGATTGGATTTTCATATGGAAATATAAAATTACCAATTGCTACTATGATTTGGATAACAAGACAAATACGAATCCAATTACCCAAATTAGCAAACATCAACACAATAATTAAAAGATAAGGCCTTAATCAATTAATACATTGTCTTGACGAAATTAATGTTCATGAAAAATCCAATAAATAAAACAATAAAACAAGAACTACGTTACGAGTTTGAGGAATGAATAATAAAATAATATGAACACAACGTCCCCCTTGAACTAGGTTGAGAAGACTAGCCACGCATTGCCATGAAGAATTCCCCAAAAATATTGTCTTGATTCACTTAGATTTTGCCCAGAATTTCTTCTCTTCAAACCTTGATATTGGTGGCTCTCAAAATAATTCTCCTCCCTCTCTTTGGTACTGAATTGCTCCTTTTATAGAGCCCAAATTGGTGCCCTAGCTTAGCCAAAAAGAAATACCAAAGATAGAATTTAAGTTGAATTAGGAAACAATTTTCCTTTTTTTTTCGGGCTTAAGTTACGGCCGTAATATAAGGAGTTACGGCCGTAACTCACTTTCTGTTTAATTTCTACGCAATTGATTCACTTCTTACGGCCGTGACTAACAACTTGTTACGGCCGTGAGAAACTTCCAATACGGCCGTAACTTGGTTTCTGCAGATTTTCGTGATTTTTGTTCAATCAACTGCTTACGGCCGTGACTTTCATGTTGCGGCCGTGACTTATTTACATGCCAGGTCCTCGAACTTCCTTTTTACGTGTTTTTTGGTCCTTTTTCCTTCTTTTCTTGTCATTTGCGATCCTACACAATATAAAACATAAAATGCATTAAGCAATACTTAATTAGGATCAAACTAACAGTAATTCGAGGCAACAAGTAAAGAAATAAAGTGCTAGTAAATCACTTATCAGTATAGAAGCAAAATATGAAGTATTGCAGGTAAGATGACTTTCAATATTTTCGGATATTTAAAGAGAAAACTG